>OX596188.1:4145527-5633602 GCA_951394245.1 Cyclophora punctaria
CAATTATTTAAATGTAAGTTTGTTGGATGCTCTCTTTCGATTGCTAAGCAATTTTCGCTATAAAAGTATTCGATTGCTAACTTCTCTGATTGTACCTAAATAAATTAATTTTAAGAATATGTGTCTATATTTTGCTTTGTTTAAAAAGAGCTAATTAAAGAGTTTTTGGTTGCGACCGCGGCTGCAGTCAGCCACTGCAGCCGCAAGCAGCAGCGCCGCCGCGCGCGAAATTTCATAGAGATTCATAAAAACCTAAAGTACTGCTTGTAGTTGTCTTGCAGCAGTAGACAGTTGTGGCCTGCAGCTGCTGCAGTCGCTACAAAAAATGCAATTGAAAATGGTTTTTAATTAAAGATAAATAGAATAACTTTTCAATACCGCAGCTTTCTTTATATTCTTATTTATTATTATTCAGCTCTTATTTTAGACAAAGTATACTTTAAGTCATAACATTTAATATTAAATAAAATAATATTTTATTAAGTTAATTTATTATTTCAAATATATTTATTGGACGTTAATTTATTGCGTTATTTTAATTAAATGTTGTAATTTATTTTATTGTTAGTAATAAATGGGTAAAACGTCTTGTTTTTAATTTAATTATTTGCATACTAGCCGCGCCCCGCGGTGTTACCCGCGTTGTACACGTTCCCGCGGGAATTTCGGGATAAAATGTATCCCATGTGTTATTCTGATGTATAACCTATATTACTGTAAAGTTTCATCCAAATCCGTTCAGTAGTTTTTGCGTGAAAGAGCAACAAACATCCATACATCCATACATACAAACTTTCGCATTTATAATATTAGTAGGATTATCATACGAACGAATCACTACATAGTATAAAACAAAGTCACTTTCCACTGTCTATCTGCCCCTATGTATGATCTTTAAAACTACGCAACGGATATTGACGCGGTTTTTTTAAATAGATAGAGTGATTCAAGAGGAAGGTTTATATGTATAAAAATTCCCATAATTCCCACGGGAACGGGCACAACGCGGGTAAAACCGCTAGTAGATAAACGGGGATACTTTCTAAAGCGAGTTAAAAAATGTTTTTTTCCAAAACTAAGAAAGGCAGGCCTCGGTAGTCTAGTGGTATGTGCACTCACGAGCCAAGACTGAGGTCTCGGGTTCAATTCCCAGGTGGAGCGAAAACATGTTTTCTACTCAAAAATGGCTTGTGTTTGAGATCACCAACACGCGTTAGGCAAGCGTGCTGATATGGCCTACTCCTACTAACTGTACTGATCTTTTGCCCAACCGTGGGACATTACAGGCTTATGTTTTTTTAAAATTTATTTATCAAATAAAGGTGTTTAGTATTTCATCTTCACTGTACTGATATCTTCAGTGAGAAGAGAGGCTTTTGCCCAGCAGTGAGAAACTTTACTTTACTTAGGGGAAAGGGGTTGAGTTCAGTATATGGACCTTACGACAAGCAGGAGACAACTTAGTTCAAATTCTATTGTTATTTGAATAAACAAAATTATTTCACACATTACAAGCTGATTTCACTTTCTTTAAGCTAATAGTGGGGATTTTATTTTTAGGGTTCCTTTATAAAACAACTACTTCACTATCACTACATAGTATAAACAAAGTCGCTTTCCGCTGTCTGTCTGTCCCTATGTATGCTTATATCTTTAAAACTAGACAACGGATTTTGACGCGGTTTTTTTTAAATAGATAGTTATTAAAAATGAAGGTTTATAAGTATAAGAAATCCGAACGCGGCTAAAACCGCGGGGCGTTGCTAGTCATTAATAAACAATTCGTAAATACTAAATCAGACGTAAAAGCTTGTAATATTCCACGGCTCGGCTGAGGCCTTTCATCTCTTAATCTCGAAGAATCTCGATCTCGAGAATCAGTACAGTGGGGAGGATATACATACTTCACCTCTTTATTTAATACTCAAATAAAGTCTAATATAGTTCCACAGTTGGGCGAAGGCCTCTCATCGCACTAAAGATGTAAGTACAGTGAGGAGGATTAGGCGTAATCACTACGCTTGCCCAATGCGGGTTGAATAAATACTATTAAGTCGAAAAGTATTTAAAGTTATTTAAGGTTTATGAAAATGTACTACTAAGTTACTACTAGGTTACTACTAAGTCAAGTTGATTAACTGCCGCACTCTAATGCGTTCATCAAATCGACACTTAATTTTTAATATACAATGTACATTAGATACTTGAATCCAAAACGAATTAGCATTTGACGTTTCTGAGAACGGCCTTAAGAGTTCACAGCTTCGATTCCTGTTACCTGGACTGTAAGTATGAGGATATAGAAGTAAAGAGGCGAACACAGTTGCTACCTGCGAGGCTGGACAAAATTGATACAACAAAAGTGCACATCTAACGCACACAAACATATATTCAGCAAATATGTATATGTGCACGTCTTTGTGCTTAGCTAAACATTAAATTTCCTTGAATGTACATTACTATGTACATTCAAGGAAATTTAATGTTTTAACTACATTTCCTACAATACTAATTGTTCCTATTAAAATATATGATCTTATTTATATACTTGATAACTTTACATTACTAAGTATAAAGTAAAAACGATTATGGTTCATTTGTCGTCGTATTCCTGAGTATGTAATTATCTTAATGGGTTCATTAGTGACTCAATTTATTTTTAACTAGCTGCGCCCCACGGTTTTACCCGCGTTGTGCCCGTTCCCGTGGGAATTTTGGGAATTTTTATACACATAAACCTTCCTCTTGAATCACTCTATCAACAAAACCACATCAAAATCCGTTGCGTAGTTTTAAAGACCTAAGCATACATGGGGACAGACAGAGGAAAGCGACGTTGTTTTATACTATGTAGTGATGATTATAATTACGAACTTTTTTTGTGGTACGAGATACTCCGTCATAGCTAGTTAGTAATAAGGTCGAATATGGTCTGAATTGCTTCGAGAAAAGGATGGTACGGCCGCGCCGTTTTTTGCTGGACTTATATCTTTTTATACGGAACCAAAATTTAAAAATTCACACCACGCATTGTGATATTGTCGCGAAACAAATGGAGGGGCGGCCAGCAAATCCAGTTTGTGTGCAGTTGATGTCTACTACCCAGCCGACACGCACATATGTAACTTAAGTTATTGAATATATAAACTTACTAACGTAACTCAATGGGTTTAAGTTATAAATTGCGCAAGCGATAACATACGAGTATAAACGTGTTTTGTAAACAATTTTGTGATTTTGTAAGCGAAATAGTGATTAGTTTGGTGAGTATTATTTAAAAATATTTTTTAAGTACAAAGTGGAGTGTTAACCTGTAGTGTCAAACTGCTGACCAAAGGTATCTCATCTCATTGAATATATAAGTTAGTTATTAATTATTAAAGTATTAAAAAGTAGTTATGTCCTAGCAAATGTTATAAGTAAATCTCAGCTTGTTTAATGTAAGAAACTGGTTTTGTTCGCTTTATGATTAGCCAGTTCTTGAAAAGGAGTTCCTTATTTTATAAACTTCAATTTTTTTTCATTTATATTCATTCCGTATAAGACAGTGGCTAACCTGTTGTCGAGGTTTTTAGACCGCCTAAAGGCCGCCGATGTGGTCTAACGATTGAAATAACGGGACCGAATGCTTAATGTGTCCTATAAGTATGGTAGCGCTGATAGAGATGCCATATCGGCCATCAATTCGAGTTGTGTCCGAGCTTAACGTTGCTTAACATTCGCGATGAGATAACATCGGTCGAAATATGCCATGACCGCTATAAAAACCTTAACCTTATAACACTTCCTACTAATATTATAAATGCGAAAGTTTGTGACGTTAGATGTATCTTTCACGCAAAAACTAATAAACGGATTTGGATGAAACTTTACAGTAATATAGGTTATACATCAGAATAACAAATGGGATAGATTTTATCCCGAAATTCCCGCGGGAACGGGTACCACGCGGGTAGTTATCTATACCAATAAAGTTGTAGAGTTTGATTTCTGGAAACACATGCATACAGACATCACGACGACAATCATCGACGTCAACTTAGATAGAACACGGGTTTCTTATGCGTCAAGAGTTACACACCTCCTTTTCTGAACTTGGTTAATAATTATCCTCTTGATTTTGAAAGCAACGAACAGCTTGACAAATGCTGCCAATTTGCTGTCTTGCTCTATCATTATAGCAAATGATAGAGAGGGTTATCATAGGGAATTAAAATTAGGTATATTGTTGGCATTCCTACACGTTGGTTGGGGCCGTTTGTTGATTATTATTATAGATACTTTTAATGCGAAGTTTTGTCGGAAAACATTTACATCTACTCGCCAATTTCAGATTAATGTATTTACAAGATCCTTCTATAATTAACTAAGAGCTAGTTCCCACTGTCGGTTATCGGGACCGGGTACTAATCTGCTGTCGGAACCGTACGTACGATATACCCACCGCCAATTTATCGAAAATTACATTTTGCACGAACGATCTTTTGCAGATTCGATATTTTGACCGTTCAAAAATTAAAAAATATTTTTTTAACTTGCAATTTCCCACTGCTGGGCAAAGGCCTCTAATCTCACTGAAGATATACAGTGAGGAGGATTAGGCATTATCATCACGCTTGTCAAATGCGAGTTGGTGATCTCAAACCCGAGCCATGTTTGAAAAGTAGGAGACATGTTTTCGATGTCCGTTCCAGAAAACATCGACCCGGTAATTGAACCCGGGATCTCAGTCTTTGTAGGCGAGTGCACTAGACCATTGAAGCATTCAATATTTTCATATACACTAAGATGTATGATTGTATTCCGGGGACGTTTTTCTAATATGTCACTTTGAAAATATCCTGTTAATATTATTAATGCTAATATCTCGGAGGATTTATGTATGATTGTTGCTCTTTCACGCAAAAACCATAGAACTAATTTGGATGATAATTTACAATAATATAGGTTATCATCAGAATAAGACATGGGATACATTTTAGCCCGAAATTTGCTGCAGAAACGGGTACAAAGCGAGTAAAACCGTGAGGTGCTACTAGTCAATTTTAAATGCACAATGCACTTTTTTAATAACTAAGTACATATTTCGGAAGAAAGATTGTTATAAATAAGGCTTATTGTTTGTTAAATCTTTAATTACATACTTTATATAACGAGCCATTGTTTTTGTGTGAAATTGTCTAAATTATTCTTTCATTTTTAGGTTATTCTTATGTTACGTAAAGGATGGGCGGCGATACAATGACTGACGTCTACACCAGAAAGCGGGTATCCCCGTTTTTTAGACAGGTGAGTCTTTAGGAAGTTTTCTATCAAAGCTATAGTATACCACGTTCTATGCTTCGCTTGGTATGTTATTAAACGTGGCATAACATTATGATCTACTAGGCGCGCCCCGTTTCACCCACGTTGTACCCGTTCCCGCGGGAATTTCGAGATAAAATGTATCCCATGGGTTATTCTTATATACACCCTATATTATTGTAAAGTTTCATCCAAATCTGTTCAGTAGTTTTTGCGTGAAAGAGCAACAATACACACATCCTCAAAAACTTTCGCATTTATAATATTACTAGGTGCGCTCCGCGGTTTCACCCACGTTGTACCCGTTCCCGCGGGAATTTTGGGATAATATGTATCCCATGGGTTATTCTGATGTATACTCTATATTACTGTAAAGTTTCATCCAAATCCGTTCAGTAGTTTTTGCGTGAAAGAGCAACAAACATACATCAATCCTCACAAACTTTCGCATTTATAATATTAGCAGGATAGAATAAGTAGTTACTTTAGACGTTGCCTTGGTAACTTGAACCTTGGGTCTTAGACGAGACTTGTCTATCACCCAAGGTCAAGATCTCGACGTATAAAATAGGATAAGGGTCAGAACACATTTCAAAATACAATCAGTCGCGTATCACCAAACCAGACAAAATAGATTATGAAGTTATAATTTAACAACGCTGAGACCCCATTTACATTCTACTAATATTATAAATAAACCGCCCGCGGTGTAACCCGCGTTGTACGCATTCCCGCGGGAATTTCGGGATAAAATGTGTTCTGATGTAGGTATCCTACTAATATTATAAATGTGAAAGTTTTTGAGGATGTATGTATGTATGGATGTTTGTTACACTTTCACGAAAAAACTACTGGACGTATTTGGATGAAACTTTACAGTATTATATAGATCTTCTTCTTCTTAATCGAGTGGGTGGTCAACCTGACCAATCCTGGTGTCAGAGTTATTGAGCTGCCAAAGGCCTCTGACATTACTCATGTAACGACTACTATCCGTAAAAAGTACTTAATTATATAGATTATATATCAGAATAACACATGGGATACATTTTATCCCGAAATTCCTGCGGGAACGGGTACAACGCGGGTAACACTGCGGGGTGCGCATAGTTTACCATCATAACTTGACAACGTTCAACGTATTTCTGTCAGATGAGTCACCGATGACTTCAATTGTTTCAAATTCAAATGGTTAAAGTACTTAATTCAATATATTTTGAATTAAAAGGTTATGAATTCTTCGCTTTTTACATTTTTATCTGTGAAGTTAATTTAAAAATGTTAAATTAATGCGATACCAAGTTTAAGTATTGAAAATACATTGAATTTAAACTATTTAGGTATGTTTGATTAAATTTAAGATAAGTATTCCCATTAAGTAATCCCTACTAATATTATAAATGCGAAAGTAACTCTGTCTGTCTGTCTGTTACGCTTTCACGCCAAAACTACTGTACCGATTTGAACTTTTTATCGCGAAATTCCTGCGGGAACGGGTACGACGAGAGTGAAACCGCGGGGCGCGGCTAGTAAGTATATAAATATAAAAGGCATACCGGACTGACTGATTCAGTCACTTACATAATTATATATCACAACGCACAGCCGAAACTACTGTACCTAGAAACTTGAAATTTTTAGGGGTTACTTTCATGATGTAAGTGTGCTAGGAAGGGATTGTGCTAAATCCAATTCTTAACCCGTTCCCGTTGGAAATTGGGGATAAAAAATAGCCTATAACCTTCCTGTTGAAAGTTGCTTTCCAATTAAAAAAGAGTTTATAAAATAAGTGCGTTAAAACAAATAAAAAATCAGACTCCATAGCTTACTTGTACATATTATGTAGAAATATAGATAACCTTGTTATTTTATGATAACATTTAAAGATACATTTTAGCTTTTAAAATAATTTTCTATAGACACAACAATTTACATTGTCTTATACTATTTTGAAGTACTTATTTTTATTTAGGGTCATGTAAATTTTTTGACATCTAAACTAATAGTGTTAATAGTCATAGTGTTTTATTACGAAAAAATCTTTGGCTATAAAGTAAAAAATAAAATTTATAAAAAAAACTTTATCAGTCATATCTTCTTCATAGCAAGTATTTTTGAATGTTTTATTACTTCTTAAGCTTTATCACTGATTACCACACAAATAAAGACCTAACATTGAATAGTCCCATTTTTAATTATTTTGTTAGAAACCTCTAAATTTGGGTATTTTTCCAAAAACAGCTAAATTCCAAATATCTTAAAAACCATTAACTTTCGGCCATACATTGGGGCGGTAAAATTTGTTGCATATATGCCCCCCTACCTGATCCCGGCGGGAATACGTCGAGTTACTAATAGCCCTGTGATATACAATCAGTATTTCTTCCAGCTTCTAGCAGTGAGCGGTATAGTGATGTACATGATTGGCACTGGAGCCAACATCGCGTACCCTGGGGTCCTTCTCATGCAGCTCAGGAGACGAGACTCCGCGGTCAAGCTGACGCCAGAACACGAGTCCTGGATTGGTAAGTACATACATTTTTTATTAACAGCATACGTACCTATTTATCTTAAGAGTCTTAAAAGTGGACTAATGTCGTAAGTTTCAAGGCGAAGACAATTAATTTACTTAGAAATTACTCCTGAAGAGGAAAAAGGTTTAGAGATTAGGGTAAGAATGAAATAAAATTACTAAAACTTTTTCCTCTTCAGGAGTAATCGTCTTCGGCTCTTCGGAGTATTAGCCTATAATGTCCCACTGCTGGGCAAAGGCCTCTCATCTCATGGAGGACATCAGTACAGTGAGGAGGATTAGGCATAATCATGGAATAGATAAAGAAGGTATAATCACCACGCTTGCCAAACAATATTAAAGTTGAATTTTCTACTGGTTTCTTATCGTCCGATTCATTAACGATATTTAACTTAAACAGTGTTTAAAAGTATTTTGTCTCTTTCGCTCTTTGGCAAATAGCGTATGTCTGAAAGGGACAAACCATTTGATAGCTATGGTGCTGTTCATACGCGTATATGAATAAGTCGTAGCCTCCTGTGACTACGGTTAAATGGTTCATAAGGTCAGATAAAAAAGAAGAATAAAAACGAAATGTATCCGTTCTTCTTCTTCATCGAGTGGATGGCCAACCTGACCAATCCTGGTGTCAGAGTTATTGAGCCGCCAAAGGCCTCTGACATGGCGACAACTATCCGTCAAGTAACGACTACTATCCGTAGAGAGTAACCGGACCGACGGCTTAAAGTGCCCTCCGAAGCACGGAATCATCTTACTTTTCGAGCAATCAGGTGATTCAGCCTGCAATGCCCTAACCAAACTGAGGAAAGTCTCACAAAGAATATAGTCGCAATGCAAATTTAAAATCCTTTAAAAATCCTTATAACGTGCAACTAAATCGCCATTCTTTGTACGTAATTTTGCGTTCAACAATCACAGCAATTTGTTAAATTATTGTTTGTTGCAAGCAAAATTATGGTGATGGTGATTTACTATGACGCACGCACATAATGATGGGTGTATCAGGTTATAAAACGTGGCAGGTGGCCTTAGCCTTTGAACTACCGGCCTATTTTTTATGGATATGGCTAAAACGACGGGGCGCTGCTAGTCTGTACGATCTGTACTAATATTATAAAGAGGTAAAATTTGTAATTTTGTTTGAATGTTCGAGGTAATCTCGGGAATTACTAATCCGATTCGAATAATTATTTTGTAATGCATAGCCACATTCATCGGGAAGGTTATAGGCTATTTTTTATTCCAAAATCCCTTCGGACACGGCCACAATGCGGGGCGCTGCTAGTCTATCATATAAAAATTAATCGCTGAATTTGTTGGTAAGCGCATAACTTCAGAACGACTGCACCAAATTGGATAATTCTTTTTTTAATGGCTTCCTTATTGTCAGGACAAGGTTTTTATATAAGAAAAATAAGGAATAAAAATCTCAAAATTTCCACAGAAACGGGGGCGCTGCGGGAGAAACCGCGGGGCACAGCTAGTTTCAAATAAAATTGTAACTATTACTTTACTCTTAGGTCTGCTTCAATAGATGCACTAATTATCCCTTTTTTTATAATTTCAGCGTCCATCCTAGGCCTGGCTTTGATATCCGGGATCCTGTTGGCTCCCACGAGTCTCCAACGACTCGGGAGACGGATGACTAACCAGCTCAGCACGTTACCATCACTCCTCGGATGGGTGCTCATCGTGGTGGCGAAGGACCCGGCTACGTTACTTGCTAGCAGGTTTTTACAGGTAAAGTTAAATAATTATCGAGAGAAAAACATGTGTAACATGTGTTTTTTAATCCCCTACGGAATAAAAGGGGGGTTATAGGTGTTACGTAGTACGCAGGTAAAGTAATAATTTACCATTAATGGAAAATATGGGATGTAACATAAACTATGTATGTTTTTTAACTACCAACTTAGAGAGGGGTGTTTACAAACTGGTGTCGGAGTTAAGGTCTGCGACAAGATCTTACGTTTGAAACAACCGGGACCGACAATTTAACGTGCCCTCCGAAACACGGCGGTACTCAAATAGACATGGTACTATCGGCCACCCATCCGAGCTGCACTTAGCTTAACAGTAGCAATGAGTAAAAATCGCTTAGCTAAACTACACCTCGAGTACTAAGTACATACATAGAGAAGAGAGGAATGAAATGCGGGAAGAGTCTGATTCTTAAGCTTTTTTAAACTTGGCTTTTAATGGTCCATGGATGCGCTTCTGTGGAAGCGGAGTTCTGCGGAGCTCAACTGACCAATCACAATGCATTACGAAGATTTTGACAATGTCAATGCGTTGTTTTACAATAATGCGCTGTGATTGGTGAATCTAATTCCGCTATGCTCCAATGAAAACGTACAATTGTGGCATCATTCAATGGTAATCGGGTTAGCGGTGATTTAACAAAATGTACAAACAAACCATTTTATTTTTACAAGTCTACCGCCATTCCCACGCTTTTAAAGGTCTCTGAACAAGAGTTAAGCATCCTTGTTTCTTAAGTTTAAGACAACACTACTCATTTTTAATTGAAGTGAACAGCTTCAATTCAAAATAAGCATTAAGCATTAAACCTACCAATATTACAAATACATTTGTGAGGATGAATGTATTAATGTATGTTTGTTACCCTTTCACGTATCTATACTAATATTATAAAGCTGAAGAGTTTGTTTGTTTTGTTTGTTTGTTTGTTTGTTTGTTTGTTTGTTTGTTTGTTTAAACGCGCTAATCTCAGAAACTACTGAACCGATTTGAATAATTCTTTTTGTAATAGATAGCCACATTCAACGGGAAGGTTATAGGCTATTTTTCATCCCGAAATTCCCACGGGAACGGGTACAACGCGGGTAAAACCGCGGGGCGCTGCTAGTTTTTTATAAAACTGTACAGTAATATAAGTTATATATCAGAATGGCATATGGGATACATTTCTAACCGCAATTCCCGGGGGAACGGTTACAATACGGGTGGGACCGAAAGGCGCTACTAGTCTTATATATAAAATTCTCGTGTCACAGTGTTCGTTCGCGTACTCCTCCGAAACGGCTTGACCGATTCTCATGAAATTTTGTGAGCATATTGAGTAGGTCTGAGAATCGGCCAACATCTATTTTTCATCCCGAAATTCCCGCGGGAACGGGTACAACGCGGGTGAAACCGAGGGGCGCAGCTAGTAAAATATAAAATCGTAATTTGCACATAAATAAATATAGATTTGGCAATAAATATGTGTAGCTGATCAATCAGTCGAGGACTTTGCCTCAACTAATACGAAACTCATGACTATCATGAATCGAATTGATTTCAAACTCATTGACATTTCAATAAAGATAGAATCTTTATTGATGGAACAGATAAATTGTTATTATTTTACTGCTATTCAGACATATGAAGATATCAATTTGAAATGATGAACTTGTAATGGTTCCAATATATTTATAGAACTGATATACAGTTTATGATTATTTTTAAAGGCTTTAATGAAGCTTTTGTAGAGAGGTCGGCTAAAAGGCCTCGTGTACAATAGATTTCAAAGCATGTTGCAAAATTTGAGATATTTTGAAATATGCTCTTTGCTGTTTTATGCTTTTGTGATTCTTAAGTGAAATATACAGAGATAGAGAGAGAGAGAGAGAGAAAGTATCTATCCGGTAGTTTATCCTTCTTTGGTTCTCGTTGATATATTGAGCTTAATTTTCCTAAATACATTTAAATTTTGTTTCAGGGATTTGCAATGGGACTCCAAGCCGCCGCAGCGCCAATCAGCATAGCAGAATACTCCTCGCCCAAGAACCGCGGAGCATTCCTGGCTACTATAGCTTTTTCCTTCGGAGCAGGCATGCTAATAGCCCACGTATTCGGCACTTTACTCTACTGGAGACAAGCTGCCATAGCCTGTGGCAGCTGCTATGCATTATCTTTAATTTTGATCTCATTATCTCCTGAAACACCACCTTACTTAGCATCAAGAGGAAAAGTCAACGAATGTAGGAAATCCTTCAGATGGCTCAGAGGATTAGATCCTGAAGCGGAAAAGGAATTGGAAGTACTACTGAACAGTCAAAGGCAAAATTTGTCTTCTTTGGTGAACAAGACAAAACCAAGAGACATTTTGAAAATAGTGAAGAAGCCGGAATTTTATAAACCGACTTTGATAATGATGTTCATGTTTATTCTATTTCAAATATCAGGAATGACTGTTATTCCTTCGTACACGATGCCAATTATGGACGAGGTGACAGACAGATGTATAGCTCCTCATATTAGTATGTTAATGGTTGATGTTGTAAGATTTGCATTTGCCATCATAGCTTGCATTGTCGTCAATAAGTTTAACAGAAGAACCGTTTTATTTCTAGGTGTTCATGTAAGTTGCATATCATTATTCGTGACGTCTCTCTTACTCTACTTACGAGATCTTGGATATATACCTAAAGATTATACTTGGACTCCTGTCATACCAACTCTGATGTATATAGCTGGACAAACAATAGGCATACTTCCTATTCCTTGGGCAATAGCTGGAGAAATATTCCCTTTAGAATACAGGAGTGTAGGTAGTGGAATTTCAGGAATGTTTCTCTCAATCATGTTCTTTATTGTAGTCAAAACAGCGCCTTTATCATTTAAAAATATTGGGGTCAGCGGGACGTTTCTAACGTATGGAGTTTTCATTGGAATTTGTGCGATATTTTTGTACTTTTTACTTCCTGAAACTAGAGGAAAGACGTTGTATGAAATTGAGTGTCATTTCAAAGGGATTGATCCAAACGTTCATGATGTATCTGAGAATGTTGGGATGATTGAGCTGCAGAAGGTGGAAGGTGGATGACAGAGGAATGAAAAGAACCAGGACACACTTCTCAGCTGACGGTTCAGCTGGCCCCGTTGGAAAAGTTAGCGAAAAACGTGCATCATTATAGTCGAAATGTAGCATCAGAAATAAAAAGTCTATAAAGAAATATAAATAGTTTTATTATATTTGATATTAAGACTAACATTACAAATACGGTATAGCAAATTAATATGATCAAAACCTCAGTATGGATCACAGCCTAACATTTTATACATTGTATAAAATAATTTAATTAATAATATTTTTTGTTTTTAATACATTATTACTGAGCTCGCTCGTCGCATATCGCTCGCCTTGTGTAGAGGCTGGGAGCTTCTCAAATCATCTGGTGATATGCCTCTAAAGTGGTTTTCTATTTCTTGAAGCGTCTTGTCTTTTGTCTCTGGCAACATGAACCATGCCACTGTCAGTCCAGCTATCACAACACTAGCATATATAACATAAGTTAAGGGTAGTCCTATCGCTCCATTCAACACTGGGAAACATTTTACCGCTAAAAAGAAATTGAGTGATAAACCTAAAATGCTTATCCCACTTCCCAACGCTCGGTATTCCAATGGGAACAGTTCCCCCGATAAGGCAAATGGGATAGACGAAATTCCCATTGTTAAAGAGAACATGTAAATTCCAATTAAAGTAATGGGAATCCACGTCCCATCGTAAGGCAACTTATTAGTCTGCTTTAAATAGACGTAGCTTGCTTTTCCAAAGTATGCTAAAACGCAAATGGATCCACTGCCGAACAATAGCGTTCTTCTCTTCAAGGCTTTCATTAAGTAGACAGCCAATAGGTTGCAAATAAGTCTTTCTACGTCCAAACAGACCATTAGGAGCTCTGCATTAGCCTCAGGACCGACAACTTGTCTGATAATATCAGTGGCGTAGGAACTGATGACGTTGATGCCAGCAAATTGGAACATTACGTATAAACAACCCATGACAGTGACAGGCTTGTAAAACTCAGGTTTTTTTATAGTACTCCTAAAGTACTTCATATGGTGACGGAGACGCGTCATCAAAGGGAGATCTAGGCCTAAAATGCTTGACCTTCTAGCCATCTTTTTAGCTGTTATCATACTTTCTAGTTCATTCTCCTGATTTGTCCCAAAGCCTCGCATCCAATAGAACACTTCTCTTGCTTCATCATATCTTTCTTTACCAATCAACCATGATGGTGACTCTTTGGTAAAGAAAATGAGCACCAGACTGGTAAAAGTTGTAAACGAGCATATCACAGCACTTTCTTGCCAAGTGAAGTAAACACCTAACGTATGACAGAAAAGTACGCCTATAGTTAAAGATAGAGATACAGAAGTTAGAAACATGCCTCTGTATTTTGGGTCGGTCATTTCTCCAATAATTATTGAGCCTAGTGGTCCAAGCATGCCCATGGCTATTCCCTGGAGGAACCTGACCAAGATCAGACCTGCTACGCTGTTAACAATTAGGAACAGGTACCAGCCTACTAATACCGGTACTATTGTGATGAGATGTGACTTCTTTCGTCCAATAGAGTCCACTAGAAATGTGACTATAATATTTCCGGCGATGAGCGCGCAGCCGACTATTGATGCTGTAATGGAAAATAAATGTATTAATTCCAAAATGTATGATGCTTTGTATTCTCATGTTAAATCAAAACACATAATTGATTATTTTTAGTCCCTAAAGTTTAATACTTTAGCTTAATACACTGGAAGCAGTATATTTTGATAGTAATGTACTAAATTAGGTATATATACTAGTGGAATGATGAAATCTATCACAGACGAGGTAATTTTATAACTTTTTTACGCGTAGCTTGGAGGAAAGATAGTCTATCATCTTTTAAAGCTTCAGTCGATTACGTTATCACCGTGAAATAATATGCTTGAAGTTCTTACCGATCCATGATTCTTCCGAAGGTGTGGCTTTGATATAGGAGCCTGGTTCCCTCAAACTTGGAATGAGGATGGCAGAGAACCCGATGACGCAGCCGTGGCCAATGATGTTCAGCGCAACGCTTGCAGTCAGGAAACTCTGAAACCCATTCAACGGGAAGGTTATAGTAGGCTATTTTTCACCCCGAAATTCCCACGGGAACGGACGCTGCTAGTGCTTAAATAAAAAATAATGTTATTTCCTTGAATCATGCTGTAGGTATTTTGAGAACGGCCGGTATATATTAAGTTATTTGTTTAACTATTTTTCCAAAAAATGACAGTACTGACAGTAAAAATGTAAAATACACATACAATGTAAAATAAACACACATACACATATTTTATCCCAAAATTCCCGCGGGAACAGGACAACGTGAGTAACACAACATATTCCATAATACCCTTGATTAATCAGACCTTTGAAAATCCCAACAACATCGACAACATCGATAGTAAACCGCAGGATCTTTAAGTAGGTGTAATCTAGACAACTTCTTACAGATAGCTATTACATCATCTACGTAAATATGAAGGCCAGATGAAGTGAGAGCGTCATGTGACACCGTTCTACTTTCACTAGGAACCTAATGAGTAGTCCATCTTGGTTTTGTAACGCCTATTAATGTAGTCGTAATTCGGTTATGGTCATAGTTATTAAACTGTACAAGGTTAGGTTAGATGAATGTAAGTTTGAATGTTTGTTGCATCAAACGAAATTGATTGACTACGTCTGCATGTTTTGGATAAACTTTTGGAATTACTTTTGCAAGCGAAAAATCCTTTGGGAGCAAATATTTTATAGGAAGTTGCTTCTTCTTATGATTATTTTTAACCTATTTTAATTTCTATAATTAATTCATAATTATTTTTAACCTATCATTATTCCTATAATTAAAACAGGTTAAAAATAATCATCGATTCACTAATAAGAAGAAGCAGTTATGATTTAGATTCTTTTTTTAAAGTATGTCCTAACATGTTTCTATTCTAATTTACTTTTCAAACATAGCTCGGGTTTGATATCAATAAATCATATTAGAAAAGCTTGGTGATTAAGCGTAATCATTACGCTTACCTAATCCTCCTCTCTGTACTGATGTCTTCGATGAGATGAGAGACCTTTGCCCAGCAATGGGACATAACAGTCTAAAACATTACTTCACGTGTATACCCTACTAAGGGTCTATGAAGACCATAGTGAGGCAAAGATGTCTATGGTCCAGGCAGACCGGCTTCAAATTAAATAAAGAAAAATAGTCATTAAACATTTACAGTTACTAACGGAAATCGCCAAGCAACAATGTACTAAAACAGTGATTTTCATAACACACCCGATAAGCTAGTTTAATCTATTGTTATCGAATTAGTAACACTGGCATAGAAACTTCGTTATGATACGTAGTACAGATTAACAAATCATATATCAATGGTATTTGTATCATAAAAATACGCAATGTTGATAACGCAATCGGCGCTAATTTCCATTTCGTGTAGTCATCATTTTGTATCTTAAAGAAGGAGTGTTATGACGTTTGTCTGTCTGTGGATTTATACTTAAAAGATATTTATTTAAACAGTATACATATTAATGTTTTTATAACAAGCACTTTTTTTTAACCTGACCGTTTTTGTAACCTATTTAACTTTTTTTGAAATGTTTATTTAAATGTATTTATGGTATACTAGCCGCGCCCCGCGGTGTTACCCGCGTTGTATCGGTTCCCGCGGGAATTTTGGGATAAAATGTATCCCATGTGTTATTCTGATGTATAACCTATATTACTGTAAGGTTTCATCCAAATTCGTTCAATAGTTTTTGCGTGATAGAGCAACAAACATACATCCATCCTCTTAATAGATAGAATGATTCAAAAGGAATGTTTATATGTACAAAAAATCCCAAAATTCTTACGGGAACGGGCACAACCCGGTTAAAACCGCGGGGCGCTGCTAGTATTGTGATAATTGCGAAGCAATTTCAATGATAATATCAATTTCATACTGTGACAAAGTGCTACACTATTTTCATGACCTGACTACAAAATTATTATCTTATCAAAATACGACCTTTCAGGTTCTTGATAGTATTATGCGTAAATGCCTTTTATTTTTATCATAATCAAACAGATTCTGATGTTTCAAGCGTGCTGGCTCCTGGTATTTAGCTGATAGCAAAATGAAGATCAATATCTTCAAGACAAATGAGTTACGTTAGCGTGTTTATGTGTTGAAATCTATCACTATTATAAACAAAGTCCCCGGCCGCGTCTGCATGTCTGTCTGTTCGCGATAAACTCAAATACTACTGCATGGATTTTGACGCGGTTTAAAAAAAATATATAGTGATTCAAGAGGAAGGTTTATATGTATAAAAAATTCCGAAATTCCCACGGGATCGCACACAGCGCGTGTAAAACCGCGGGGCGCTGCTAGTACTAATATAATAAGCTGAAGAATTTTATTTTTTGTTTGTTTGTTCAAACGTGCTAATCTCAGGAACTACCAATCCGATTTGAATAATTATCTTTCTGATGGATAGCCTCATTCAACGTGAAAGTTATAGGATATTTTCATCCCGAAATTCCCCCGGTAACAGCCACAACGCGGGTAAAACCGTGAAGTGCTAGTGAGTTATATATTGCGCGTCATTTGAAAGCACCCTTAGACTTTATTAAATTATATCTGATCAAATAAAATCTAGTTATTCGCGATAATATTTGTACTGGCTTCTCAAGGGTCTGATAATAGTATCATCGTTAATAACAAGAGATAATGTACTTATTGCATTATGAAGTTGACACACATAACATACGACTCAAGTGTATACACGAGATTATTTAGTTAAATAGATTTATATACAACTAGCAGCGCCCCGCAGTGTTACTCGCTTTGTGAGAGAACCCGTGGGAATTTCAGGCTGAAAAATAGCCCATAACCTTTCCGTTGAATGTGACTATCCATTACAAAAATAATTATTCAAATCGGATTGTACTTTGAGATGAGCGCGTCCAAAAAAACAAACTCATTATTTTTTTGAATTGAAACTACGGTTATTGATACACTTCGCTTTTATTTTACACTAGCGGCGCCCCGCGGTTTTACCCGCGTTGTGCCCGTTCCCGTAGGAATTCCAGGATGAAAAATAGCCTATAACCTTCCCGTTGAATGTGGCTATACATTACAAAAAGAATTTTTCAAATCGGACCAGTAGTTCCTGAGATTAGCGCGTTTAAACAAACAAACAAACAAACAAACAAACAAACAAAACAAACTCTTCAGCTTTATAATATTATTTTACATAGCGGCAGAGCATAGCTGCGATATTTTTAATTTTCTTGTATAGACGCTTAGCACTTCAGTCTTCTGTGACCACGGTGCCTGTAAAGGGGCCGAATCCGTAAACTTAGTTTCAATTAATTCGTAGTTCGCTCAAACTTAAGAAACAAGTAATTTCTTCAGGTTATTATATTAGTCTTGATAAACCTACTATATATATAACTAGGTATTAGGTACATAATTGTTAGGTTTATTGTGCTAATCCTTTTGCAGTATGCTTATGCATTAATACTGCAAGTGCCTGCGCAAATCTTTGCTCTGCCAACTTCTGCTCTATAAAGAGACACGAAGGACACACGTACCTATAAGGCCTTGGACCTTAAGGACCATAGTACTAAAATAGTCTTCATAAATCTGGACTCACCAGGCAGTTCTCTAGTCTATGAAAACTAATAAAGGAGATACGCACAAACACGAGTCAATGTCAATGACAAGCCCTCTGGCACAGTGGCAGTGAGATTTCGCGTACTGTGTCGGGGGTTGCGGGTTCGAACCCCGCCCGGAATCAACAATATGTGAAAACATTGTTGTTGGCGACGACGTCTCGGTGTCAATTATATATTCTTATAAAGTATTTGTGTATGTATATGTAGTAGTCATTGAGTTAGATTCTATAACACAACCTTAGCTTAGTTTGGGTCTAATTAACCGTGTGTGAATTTGTCCGGGTATATTATTATTTAATGTAACTAAGTTATAAGAGCCTGCGAAGATCTAGGCAACTTTCACAGTTCATACTGTTTACTGACTGCCTAATTCATAACCGCTTACTAGCAGTATTTTAGCTATGAAATAGTTTGTCTCTTTCTGACATACGCTATTTTCCAAAGAGCAAAAGAGACAAAACACTCACTAACAGTGTTTTAGTTAAGAGAGCGTTTATGAATAAGGCTGCTAAGTTTATTACGAGACCAATAGATGGAGGTATTTATTAGTTTTAATTATATATTATTAATTCAGGATTAATCAATCAGCACAAAGAATACAAAACTACAGATTACTTAAGAATATTCTTACAAAAACACATGCACATACATGAAATAAAAATAATAAAATAAAAAAGAACTCACCTGTCGTATAATAGCCGTTTTGGCCGAAATATTTTCCCCCATTTTGGATTGATCATAAATTAACAACCGAATGAAAAACCGTCCATCATTTCCATAACTCGATCTGATACTAATACAAGGTGATTCTTGATGATAACGTCACGTTTTGATAACAACAGATTAGATTAATTACTAATATGTTTGCTGAGCGATTAAAAACACACATTATTTCACTATATCCTAAAGGATTTCATTATCGTATGTGATAGAGTTAAAAACTGTTGTTTCAAGTAAGGTTATTGTAAACATCTGTTAGCTAAAAGAGAGATGAGAAATCGTAAAATTGGTTGTTTACATCTTAGACGTTGTGTCTGTTTGACAATGAGGATTTTCTATGATATGCCTGTCTGTGAATTTCATCGACAAGACCAACTCTTAGCCTGGCCGCACACGTGCGGATCTGAATGCGATTTCCGCATTCGTTTTCTGCATTCGGAGACTGAGTTCATCAAATCGATAGAAAATACATTAACCCCTCCTATGCCGAAACGCGGATCCAAGCCAGACACAATTGATTTTCTATTGTGTTTCTAATCCCTCCCGGCAAACAAAAGGTTAAGTGCCGCACACACTAGTTTTTTTCCGTGCGGAATAAATTCCGTACGTACGTTTCGAATGTGGGCGCGTGCGTTCGGAACCACTATACGGAAAAAACCTAATGACGTCATGGGGAACGCACTTCCATACATTTGCTATGTATATTCCATAAATTCGAAACATACGGAAAAACAAATGTGTGCGGTATGTATTTTTCTATCAAATTGCGGAAATCGATTTCGGATTCTGTTCGTATGCGGCCAGGCTTAAGTTTAAGAAATAGATGTCTATCTCTGTCTGTTAGCCCATAGAATAAATAGCCTATTCATAGCCAATAGAATTTTCACTGAAGTCTAAAGCCGCGTTTTCACTTAATGCTTTGAACAAACGTATCCCCATGTTACTATAATAATTATTAGAACATTATCTACACTAATATTGTAAAGAGGAAAACTTTGTTTGTTTGGTTGTAATGACAAGGCTCAAAAACTATTGGACCGTTTTTAAAAATTCTTTCACCATTCGAAAGCTACATTATCCACGAGTAACATAGACATATTTTTCATCCCGAAATTCCCACAGGAATGGACACAACGCGGGTAAAACCGCGGGGCGCTGCTATATTGTATAAAGAACTCAATTTATCGGAATTGAAAGCCGTAAATATTAAGTCGAAACAACACTAAATTACTTTAATTAGGTAAAGCCACAAAAATTACGAATTGTCAGTAAGTGCTTCGCTCCATGGCTTCGCTCTTACATGGGTAAATTAAACAACACAAATATTTAAATAGGTTACACACTTTTCACTTCACGTTAATGTTTTCTATACACTAAACTCTGCTGTACTGACGCCAAATATTGCGCGAAAATTATGCCAAACCTTTGTACGTAGAGTTGGAACATTATCAACTTTACGACTCAATGATATAGGTACATGATTGTTTTGAAAACAAAGTCATTAAAATTATTTGGGAACAATGAGTTCTTTGTGTACTTGTTGGCCTGTACGAGGCTAATACAGGGCAAAGGCCTTTTGGGCAATGAAGATGTGATGTGCAAAAGCGTGCACATATAGTAAAATTACTTAAAAGAGATGTTTTACAACTTGATTGTTATGTACTTCATGTTAATAAATTATTTTTATTTTTTATAGTGCGCCAATGGGCCCTTGTCGATCCAGTGTAACCTTTTACAAAAACTTTTATATTAATAGTAATTATTAAAAACACTTGAATTTTATTTATTATTTTTCTAGGACCACTGCACACTCTACCACTCTGGATTTCTCTATAACAATAGACTAGGGAAATGAAGATAGATATTGTCCTGGCTTACAATAAATTCCCAAGAGTCAACTATTGTCGAGTGAGTATAGTAACGTGATAAAATTGCCAAGCGTTTACCGTTGATATCACTAGGGCACAGAACCTACGTTTGTGATTGACTAGCCGCGTCCCACGGTGTTACCCGCATAGTCCCGTTCCCGCGGGAATTTCGAGATGAAATGTGTCCCATGTTTTTCTGATGTATTACTATATTAGTGTACAGTTTCATCTAAATCTGTCGTGTAGCTTTTGCGTGAAAGAGAAACAAACATACCTACATACATACATCAGTTTGCAACATCCATCACAATGCAGTTTTCGTTGTCACTTTATCTATGATTTGGTTTTATGAAAAGATCTTTGTATGTTTTATAGTTTCATAGACCTACACTAACATACTTTAGTATACCATTTTCAATGTAACTGCTTCTGTATGTAGCCTTAAAAAATAACACAAACAAAAAAAATATACAAATATCAAGATAGAGAATAGGAGGAAAAGAGGAAGACGGGAAGAATGAAAACATCTCTTACAGTTTCATGAATTATAATAGAACACAAAATTATTTCCTTCGATGTGATCGAAGGCCTTTACTTGGCTCTGGACTGGCCCGAGACTGTACCCCTGTCGGCTGAAGCTCCTCCTTGTGAGGACATGATGCTCAGCAGGTCGAAAGACCTAGCCTGAAATACAAACGTCATATTACATCAGCGCGTAGAAGCGGAAAGCAACTATGCGGAACTCAATTGACCAATTATAACACAAAACGAAAATCATCATAATAATCATCATCCAGCCAGCGGAAACTCTGCCTCCTGGGTCTGAACTGCAGTGGCCTACTTGACGCACGCTCAACCGTCTCCGGACAGGAGTAGGTCGCTGCAGGTCAAACCTGGTAAAGTGGGGCTACTCCGCTAAGTCGGAGTGTGACTGCGGTGCCCCAGACCAGGACATGGTTCACTTCTCGTCCTGTCCTCTGTGTCCTACCGGTTTAGTCCGTTTTCGCAATTGCGGTTTCACAATTGGCTGCGAAAGAAGAATTATTTTTCACTGTTTCGTAATTAACTTTCAAACAAGAATTTATTTTCTGTTTTAGTAATTGAGTTTCGTAATTAACTACGAAATAAGATTTTATTTACTGTTTTAGTACTGATATGCTAAGATACTATAAAAAAAAATAACCCTAACCTACCGTATTGCATGTATTTACGAGTACTTTGAGTTATTTCTTTGAGATTTAGAAGGGAATGGGTTTTTGTAATTAACTACGTACGAAGAAAAAATATTAGATTACGATAACAGAAAATAAATTCTTGTTTGAAAATTAATTACGAAACAGTGAAAAATAATTCTTTTTTCGCAGCCAATTGTGAAACCGCAATTGCGAAAACGGACTAACGGGTCCTACCACCTGCACTAAAGAGGACTTACTAAACGTATCAGACGCTGCCCTCTCTCTTGTGAATTACTGGTCCGCGAAAATATAAATACTAAAAATTCTTTTGCGCCATTGACTCGAAAGAAGAAGAAGAAGAAGAACGCATCACGAAAAGATTTTGCTTTGTTTCACAATTGGAGTGAAGCGGAGATGTGCGGAGCTCAATGACCGACCAATCACACCGTTTACATTACGAACAAATTTTAACAATGTTAATGCGTTGTTTTATAATTCACTAGCAGCGCCCCGCAGTTTTACCCGCGTTGTGCCCGTTCCCGTGGGAAAATCGGGAATTTTTATACATAAAAACCTTTCTCTTGAATCACTCTACCTATTACAAAAAACCGCATCAAAATCCGTTGCGTAATTTTAAAGATTTAAGCATACAGACAAACAGACAAAAATAGCGACTTTATTTTATACTATGTAGTGATTCACCCAAATGGTTTCTTTATTACTTTGAAATACTTAAATTGAAAGGAGGCCTTTGCCCAGCTGTGGGCATAACACGCTAATAATTAACTTTTACTACAATCCAGTGTGATACTTACCAGCGCTCGAGCATCAATGCCCTGTGCTTGCGCCGACCCTGCGGTCTGCGGCGCCGCCTCCGCCCCCAACCAACACGCGCACACCAACAATACCTGTCACAAATTAAATTCTATAAAGCTAGTAGCGACCCGCGGTTTAACCCGCGTCGTGCCTTTTCCCCTGGGAATTTTGGAATAAAAAACTTCACCGATAAATAACATTTTGAATAGCTATCTTAGACAATAATCAAGTTATGCTCCTGCTTCAGGGTGGCCCTTTGAAGCAAAAAAAAATAAAACCCTTCAGCTTTATAATAGACTTTCTTGAAGACTGACTAAGGTTTGCGCAGGCGCTTATCTGAGAGCACGGCGGAGTCAATCTATTCACTTAAAAGATTTTTTATTTTTATCTAATACCTATATAAAATTCTCGTGTCACAGTTTTCGTTGCCATACTCCTCCGAAACGGCTTGACCGATTTTCATGAAATTTTTTGTGCTTATCCGGTATCTATGAGAATCGGCCAACATCTATTTTTCATCCCAAAATTCCCGCGGGAACGGGTACAACGCGGGTGAAACCGCGGGGCGCGGCTAGTAATATTATACATTACTAGCTGCGCCCCGTGGTTTCACCCGCGTTGTACTCGTTCCCGCAAGAATTTCGCGATAAAAAGTAGCCTATGTCCTTTCTCAGGCTATGGACTAACTGTGTACTAAATTTCATTCAAATGGGTTCAGTAGTTTTGGCGTGAAAGCGTAACAGACAGACAGGTGGACAGTTAGGTACTTTCGCATTTATAATATTAGTTAGGATTACTATAACATGTTGTTAGAATTTCGTAACGTAACAACTTAGGACTGAAGAACTAGGGACTGAATAAACTAACCGACTTGGTATTACATGGATCTTACATATTTTAAAGGTACAACTCAGTAGCAAGACTTGGCTTTTTACAAGTTATGTTTTTGATGGGGTAACTTACCAGGACTAGTTTCATGTTGTTTGAAGGGTTGGCTGTGTTGTAGATGATCTCAGAGTTGTATTACTACAATGTGGTTTCAGTGAAAATTTCTTACATTTTATATTCACCCGTTATCAAAAGAACAGTGCATTGCAATTAATCAAACAACTTTAATTGACACATTTTCTTATCTGTTTGTTTTAATTAATTTTTTAAAATAATATTATGTAAATATAAATAAAATATATAAAAAAATTACATTTTTGCACTCGCTTATCACTTCACTACATAGTATAAAACAAAGTCGCTTTCCGCTGTCTGTCTGTCCCTATGTATGCTTAGATCTTTAAAACTACGCAACGGATTTTAATGCAGTTTTTTTAATAGTGTGATTGAAGAGGAAGGTTTATTAGTATAAAAATACCCGAAATTCCCACGAGAATGTTATTCCTGCGGCTAGTAATATATAAATCTAATTTGTCGGGAAAACTAAAAGTATCGGGAAAGGTAACGGGTAAAAATATTGAGACAAAGTACCAATTATTTTTATACGAATCTTTTATTTAGCTACAACAAAATGACATTAGTCGCCTCGCAGGAGGCGACACAAATAATACCGTTACTTTATTTTATAGGTGTATAAAACAATTTTCATATATAATCTTTAGAAGCTCAGTTACGCATCACTACGTGCAGTGTATTCACATTGTTACAATACTTCAATATCGGTTTGGGAAAACTTACTTTTTGCCGGGAAAAAATCGTATTTGTCGGGATTTTTTCGGGGTCCTTAAAAGCCAGTTTTTTAAATGATTCATATACTAAAGGAATAATAAGATTTTAAAAAATGGTACGAATTTGTGTGGAATGGATTAAAACTTTTCGTGTCGGGAATAACATATTTTTTCCCATCAATTTTGTAAAATTAACAATATAGTTGGTGTATATGGCTCAAATGATTTTTAATTATTTTTGTAAATATTAGAATTATATTAATATTTAAAATTAGAGTTCATGGTTTCAGTATTTTGTGTACGTTTTTATCTTTCTATGTTTCCAATTCCAAAACCGATATTAAATGTCTACAATAATTTAATATTGCTATACATTTATTCTACGTTAAGTCGCCAAAAATATCATTATTTTCCTAACACACAACTTTAAGCGACAATTTTTTTAAACTAAATAATTATTAAAACATGTTCTTCTTTTAAGTGTAAGTTCTATTTTAACAACACAAACAGTAAAAAAGTATTGGCCTGTAATGTCCCACTGCTGGGCAAAGGCCGCTCAACTCACTGAAGATATCAGTACAGTGAGGAGGATTTTAACAGCATATCGTGTGAAATTAATGTCTATGATTTCAATTAATTTAATTAGAAATTAAACTTACTTATGTTTGATAAAATTTAAAACTAAACAATAGTTCAACATTAGTAGATTTGTGTTTACTTAATACGTTTTTACTAAGAGTGATTCGATAACAATTTGTAAATAATGTAGGTAAATATATAATACTTTGTCCCTTCTTCTGTATAATACACTTATTATGAGATGTATAGTTGTTCCTTTCTAATGCCTCCACTAGAATGAGACAAAAGATCACAATTATTAGATGTTTGATAATGAAGGGTTATAAGTTAATGAAAGTGCATTATTTTTTAGATGAATTAGACCCACTTGCAGTTGATAATTATGTTAACAAATATAGATTACTAGCAGCGCCCCGCGGTTTTACCCGCGTTGTACCCGTTCCCGTAGGAATTTCGGGATGAAAAATAGCCTTTAACCTTCCCGTTGAATGTGGCTATCTATTACAAAAAGAATTATTCAAATCGGTTCAGTAGTTTCTGAGATTAGCGCGTTTAAACAAACAAACAAACAAACAAACAAACAAAACAAACTCTTCAGCTTTATAATATTAGTATAGATTTACATGGAAGGCATGAGGCATGTGCATTTTTGAAATTTCAGAATTTAAAAGGACGTTTTTTTAATGTTCTTCGGAAAGAACAAAAAATAACTTGTAACATACTACATTTCTAACTTAAAAATTAATGTAGAAACATCTGTCTATTAAATACTACTCTAGGTCCTAATCTAGTTAAGATATAGATTTAAAATGTTTGCCATTTCCCCGATTGCATTAAAACCAAAAATTTCACAAAAAATGCTAAAAGATAAATTAAATACTAAAGATACTAAACATATTCGTTTAGTTTTGTTTGTGCAATCAAAAAGTTTGGCAAACATTATACTGTACCGGGCGTTACATTTTCTGGTCGGGAAAAAAATATATACCGAAAAAACCTAATGACGTTATGGAGAACGCACTTCCATACATTTGCCATGTATATTCTATACATTCGAAACAAATGTGTACGGCAGATTCTGCACGTATGCGGCCAGGCTTAAGTTTAAGAAATAGATGTCATCTCTGTCTGTTAGCCCATAGAATAAATAGCCAATTAATAGCCAATAGAACTTTCACTGAAGTTCTAAAGCCGCGTTTTCACTTAATGATTTGATCAAACGTATCCCCATGTTACTATAATAATTATTAGAACATTATATTTTATAAAAAATGTACAAATATTTGTGTCAAATATATGATTTATTTATTTATATAGAACTCAATGTATCAGAATTAAAACCGTATTAAGTCGAAACAACACTCAATTACTTTAATTAGGTAAATACACGAAAATTACGAATTGTCAGTGAGTGCTTCGCTCTTCCATGGGTAAATCAAACAACACCAATATTTAAATAGGTAACAACACTAAACTCAGCTGTAATGACGCCAAATATTGCGCGAAAATTATGCCAAACCTTTGTACGTCTCTACGTACGTACAAATTGGAACATTATCAAGTTTACGACTCAATGATATACATGATTGTTTTGAAAACAAAGTCATTAAAATTATTTCGGAACAATGTGTACTTGTTGGCCTGTACGAGGCTATTACAGGGCAAAGGCCTTATAGTGCGGTAATGGGCCCGTGTCGATCCAGTGTAACCTTTTACGAATACTTTTATAACTATACTGATATTAAAGAGGTATTTGTAAGTTTGTTTGTTTGTTCGAGCTAATCTCGGGAATTATCAGTCCCATTTGAATAATTCTTTTTGTAATAGATAGCCATATTCGACATGAAGGTTATAGGCTATTTTTCATCCCAAAATTCCCATGGGAACGGGCACAACGCGGGTAAAACCGCGGGGCGATGCTAGTTAATAATATAAATTATTAAACACACTTTAATTTTCTTTATTATTGTCCTAGGACCACTGCACACTTTACCACTCTGGATTTCTCTATAACAATAGGCTAGGAACTGAAGATAGATATTGTCCTGGCTTACAATAAATTCCCAAGAGTCAATTATTGTCGAGTGAGTATAGTAACGTGATAAAATTGCCAAGCGTTTACCGTTGATATCACTAGGGCAAAGAACCTACGTTTGTGATTGACTAGCCGCGTCCCACGGTGTTACCCGCATAGTCCCGTTCCCGCGGGAATTTCGATATAAAATGTATCCCATGATTCTGATGTATTACTATATTACTGTACAGTTTCATCCAAATCTGTCGTGTAGCTTTTGCGTGAAAGAGAAACAAACATACCTACATACATACATCAGTTTGCAACATCCATCACAATGCAGTTTTCGTTGTCACTTTATGATTTGGTTTTATGAAAAGATCTTTGTATGTTTTATAGTTTCATAGACCTACACTAACATACTTTAGTATACCATTTTCAATGTAACTGCTTCTGTATGTAGCCTTAAAAACTAACTCAAACCAAAAAAAATATACAAATATCAAGATAGAGAATAGGAGGAAAAGAGGAAGACGGGAAGAATGAAAACATCTCTTACAGTTTCATGAATTATAATAGAACACAAAATCATTTCCTTCGATGTGATCGAAGGCCTTTACTTGGCTCTGGACTGGGCCGAAACTGTGCCCCTGTCGGCTGAAGCTCCTCCTTGTGAGGACATGATGCTCAGCAGGTCGGAAGAAGTAGCCTGAAATACAAACATCATATTACATCAGTAGCGCGTTGAAGCGGAAAGCAACTGTGCGGAACTCAATCACCAATCACAACGCATCATGAAAATCATCATAATATGATTATATGTGGTAACACTGAACTAGGCCAGCTGTCAAATTTGAATCTCCGTATTTAAAAATTAATTTTAATTGTTTTAAGTTGTTAAATGGACTTATAATTAAGTAGAATAAGTGTAATTAAACATATTTCGACGAAATAAATACGAAAGTGTCAGTTAAAGTGAGAATTAATCATCCAAAAAGTGAAATATTTGGATGACATCGAGGACCGGTCCGGCCATTATCAACCTGCTGTTAACGGACTCGTAAAATTGGAATTTGAATCTGGAGAATCCCGGGGAGTATCGTTACAAGTTACAATTATATTTTGTTTACTAACAACCACTCAATCAACTCCCACGCACAAAATACATACTATTCACCGCCTCAAATATATTATTTGAGCAACGTCAAGGACCACTGGACATAGTTTAAAAGTCTCAATTTACTTGACTACACGTGGAAGTAAAATTGAAGACAAAATAACGTCGTCCCACACACTACTGACATCACACTATGCACTTACACTCCACCTTTTACTAACAAAAAACTTACTTAGTTCTAAACTACTAACTGATAAGATATACTGCCCCCAAAATACTAAATACAGTTGACTTTCAACTTGTTACACATTTAATTAGCTCAAATTCATCTCAAGTAGCCCTCACTAGCAATTGAATTGTAATTCCAACAATATTTAAGGTTGTGTATTTAATATTTTCAGTCCCAGTCATTGTCTACCACTACAAGAGTGCAAAATTGGTATTCCCTACAAGGACTGTTGAGTGACATTGGATTTTAAAGTTGAAGGATCCCGGGGAGTATTGTGAAAATTTAATTTAATTTATTTACCCAACTTCACATTTTACACTCACAACAATCACACCACATTGACACCCTCAAACACATAACTATTTACCTTCTAGTGAAGTGATAATTAGTTTTAATATAAAATAACAACACAAATTTAAGATTTACTTTCATAATTTCAGAAGTATACCTCAAATATGTCCATGACAACTCGTAGAATGGCTGCGCATGACAACGAGCAGAGGCTGAAGGCTGCTCTGCTGGAACTCAAGACAACTAAACACCTCAACGAGCAGCTACTCAAGGAGAGAGAGGACAATGAAGAGGAGATTCTTCAAATTATTAATAGAAATGGACAACTGAAGACGGAACTAGCAGCCCTAAGTGCAGAATATTCTAAGTTACACCAGGAATGTGACCGGCTTCAGCAGGTTGTGGTCTCATTCAATGAGTGCGATGCAGTTCATGAGCAGACGCTCAGCAGAGTCAGCGTGCTGGAGTCAGACCTACGCGACGCCAATACTGCAATCACCAAGCTGGAGAGAGAGAAACTCACTGTGCAGACGGAGTACACCCAGAACCTCTACAGTGAATTAGTGTCCACCGACCCAGACTTTAATGCTCAAGACAAAATTGAAACAATAGACTTGACTAATGAGAGTTCTAGTCCGGTTATTTTTACTAGTCACAATAAACTTAAAAAATATATAAAACTTACTAAATTCATTAGGAAAAGTAAGAAATTGCAGGAAAATTCAAAATATTTTTTCAAAAATTCCCGCCTAATTCAACAGAACTTATCATTGTCTGATCTGTTGTCCAATAGTGTCACGAACTTAGAATTAAGCAAAAATGTGTACGAGCATGATACCCAGTTGCTGCGTGAAGAGCTTGCTGTAAAAGAGCATCTTTTACAAGATATATTTTCGAAATACGAGACAGCACAGACTCGGCTTCAGGAGCAAATGGCGTCCGCAAGCGAGTTGTTAGACTTAGTAACACATAACACTGAACAGTTATTGCATATTAACTCTCTTCAAGAGCCTAGCAGTGTTATCAGTGCTGTGGAGGTACAGGAGCCCCAGCCTGTACCCACTCTGATCACCCCGCAACTTGTTGTCAGTGAGACTCACATAGATAAGTTACTGATATTTTCAGACCAACTAGGACTGGACTTTGGGTCACTATTAAGTAATAAGTTAGACTGTAAGGTTATTAACCATTGTATGCCTGATGCCACATTTAAAGATATTATGGATAGAATTATCAGCTTACAAGATCAAATTGATAGGTCGACTTTTATATTGATTATGGCAGGTACAAGTGGTGGTGTAGGTAGAAAGGAGTTAGTTAGTAGTATTAGCCTACTCTTAGGGCTGAAAGCTAGTAGGATAATGTTGGGAGCATTCCCGTACTCCCGGTTTCTTTCTGAAACTAGGAATAAGCACATCCATGCACTTAACAATGTGCTTTATAATGTGACATGTCGTCATAGTGACAGGTTATTATTTTTTGATAATAACAAGTTTATTACACATTTGACTTTGACGGAGGACACTTTACATGTCCCTCGGAAAACTCGTATTAAGTTATCTACTTTGGTAGGTTATTGTATTGATAGCGTTATAGGTAGTATAACGTCTGGTAGTGACCACACAGTAGTTAGTACTAGTACTAACGCGAATACTGTGTCTTTAAACATTTAAGTGTGACAACAGGGAAGCCAACAGAAGCTAGTTGTTTGTCTTTTTATTATCAAAATATAAATCGCTTCTCTGGCAAAATATTGGATGTAGAATTACTACTAGATTTATATAACTTCGACATTTTATGTTTTAGTGAGACTTGGTTGAAAGATGATAGAATGCAATTTAATATCAATTGTTTTAGAGTCGCCAGTGCGTTCAATAGAATATCGGCTGAGGGGGGCGGTTGCATCATTTTATTACGAAATTGTATTAAATTCAAAGAACGGGTCGATATCACTAAATATTCTCTTGAGCGCACTTGTGAGATTGCTTGTGCAGAAATTGACGGTTATATCTTAGTTTGTGTCTATAGGCCTCCGTCTTCTGTTTTTTCTTCTTTTTTAAATGTCATGGAGGAGGTGTTGAGTAAATTATCTAAAGGTAAGAAGTCCGTTATAGTATGCGGTGATTTTAATGTTGATTTACTAGTAAATAGTTCTGACGCGGGAAACTTAGTTTCACTTTTCTTGTCTTATGGTTTGAATTGTAGCTTTAATGAGCCCACCAGAGTTACTTTTTCCTCTCAAACATGCATTGACAATATATTTTCAAATTGTAAAATTCTTGATAAATGTATAGTTAACGGAGTTAGGTCGGATCATTTGGGTCTCAATATAAAACTTGAAAACGCCGTACTACACAAACCGTGTGTCATAGGTTGTAGACCGTTGTTAAACTGTTCTCAAAAGAGACGACAACACCTGAATGATTGCATTGAAGTTAGTTTAGCTCTAAACCGCCCCAACCCTAAAGACCCAAATGAGATTTGTAAAAACTTATTTTCGATTATATCGCGAAATGTTAACGCCGTGTTTCCAAAAAGACAGTTTACGGTTAAAGATAAAATCAGTTTTAGTGATTGGGCTACTGTAGGTATTAGGAAAAGTCGAGATGTTTTATTTGAATTATACTTTAAAAGGTCTTACACCAACGATGAAGCTTTTCATGCGTATGTTAGAAATTACTCAAAAATGTTTAAGAAAGTTTGTCTTTTAGCAAAAGCAAACCATACCGCTCGCAAAATAAAACAATCAAATAATAAAATAAAGACGATTTGGAAAACGGTTAACAAAGAGACTGGAAGAACTTCTTCCAAGGATACCCCTTGCACTTTGAAGTGCAATGACGGAACACTAATTACTGAACCTATTTCTGTGGCCAACCATTTTGATGTGTTTTTCAGTAGTATACCCAAAGAAACCACCAAGAATCTAGCTTCTTCTTCAGTTAAAGCTGAAATTCTTCTTAAGGAAAATTTTAAACGGTCAATTCCTGGATTTGGTTTTAAACCAGTCTCTATTTCGCAGCTTAAAAAAGCTTTTAAATCACTGAACATGAAAAACACGGAAGATCTATGGGGTATTTCTGTAAAAATGTTAGATTCTGTTATTAACACTATTGCTCCTGAACTTACGAATCTCTTCAATCTATGCCTAAAAGCAGGTACTTTTCCAGATCTAATGAAACATAGTAAAGTCACTCCAATTTTCAAATCCGGTAGTAAGGATGATCCCAATAATTATAGACCTATTTCAGTTCTTCCAGCTCTTAGCAAAATTTTTGAAAAATTAATCCTAGATCAGTTAATGTCCCATTTTGATGAGCATAAGATTCTACATAAAAATCAGTTCGGCTTTACAAAGGGTAAGTCAACCATAGATGCTGGGACTAAGTTAGTTTCTCATATTTTTGACGCCTGGGAAGGTTTGCAGGATGCTCTTGGAGTATTTTGTGATCTTTCCAAGGCTTTTGACTGTGTAGATTATTTAACGTTAATTTTGAAGTTAGAATGTTACGGCATCCGTGGTCCTGCCCTTGAACTCATGAAATCTTACTTAGGCGGTCGGCGACAAAAAGTAAACGTTAACGATAACCTTTCGGAAGGGTCTAATATTGAGTTAGGCGTGCCTCAGGGGTCAATTTTAGGTCCGTTTTTGTTTCTAGTCTACATAAATGACCTCTCGTATCTAATGGAAAGCCTATGCGACACGGTATTATTCGCCGATGATACCTCGTTAATTTTTAAAGTAGATAGGAAGGATAGGGACCTTGTGCAGGTTAACAAAGCTTTGGCTATTCTCCTAGATTGGTTTTCCACTAACAACCTACTTCTTAATGAGGCAAAAACTAAATGCATTAAATTTTCATTACCGAATGTCCCAGTAGTAGATTCTTGCGTCAAATTGGGGGGTACTCGATTAACTCTTGACAGTAGCACTAAATTCTTAGGATTAGACATAGATTCAAAATTACAATGGGGTTCTCATATAAATTCACTTTCGGGTAGGCTAAGCTCAGCATCTTTTGCGGTCCATAAGATTAGGCAAATAACGAATGAAGAAACGGCAAGAATTGTTTACTTTGCCTATTTTCATAGTATACTATCCTATGGTATACTATTGTGGGGAGGTGCCGCCGATGTTCAATCAATTTTTTTACTCCAAAAGAGAGCTTTTCGCGCGATTTATAAATTGGGGTCACGTGAGTCACTAAGGGAACGTTTTAAATCCAGTCGAATTCTTACCGTTCCTTCGTTATATATATTTGAAAATATAATGTATGCCCGCCGAAACTTGAGTAACCTTAAGGTGCGCGGAGATCACCACAGTTTTAATACGCGAAATAGAAATAAGCTTGCTGTTGTTAAGTCCAGGTTAGCGCGAACCGGGAAGTCTTTCATTGGTAGATGTATTCAATTTTATAATAAAATTCCCAAGGAGGTAACTGGGCTTAGTGAAGGTAAATTCAAATCATACGTTAAAGACGTTTTATTGACTAAAGCATACTATAGCGTTACTGATTACATTGAGGACAAATATGTCTGGAGTCAAATTCCTGCACCAGCAAGTCAAGCTGATTTTGACATGTAATCTATACTTATAAGTATTAAATTGTATTATACCTTGACTTAAAAAAAATAACCAGCAGAGTTTCTTGCCCATTCTTCTCTGCTGATGTTCTTCCGAATGGGTGGTACGTTCAAAAGAGCCTCTATGGGGCCAAAACTGAATAAAAATATTTGACTTTGACTTTGACTTTGAATAATAATCATCCAGCCAGCGGAAACTCTGCCTCCTGGGTCTGAACTGCAGTGGCCTACTTGGCGCACGCTCAACCGTCTCCGGACAGGAGTAGGTCGCTGCAGGTCAAACCTGGTAAAGTGGGGCTGCTCCACTAAGTCTGAGTGTGACTGCGGTGCCCCAGACCAGGACATGGTCCACCTCTTGTCCTGTCCTCTGTGTCCTACCACCTGCACTAAAGAGGACTTACTGAACGTATCAGACGCTGCCCTCTCTCTTGTGAATTACTGGTCCGGGAAAATATAAATACTAAAAATTATTTTGCGCCATTGACTCGAAAGAAGAAGAATAAGAACGCATCACGAAAACATTTTGACAATGTTAATGCTTGTTTCACAATTGGAGTGGAGCGGAGATGTGCGGAACTCAATGATCGACAGATCACACCGCTTACGTTACGAACAAATTTTAACAATGTTAATGCGTTGTTTTATAATTCATTCACCCAAATGGTTTTTTTATTACTTTGAAATACTTAAATTGAAAGGAGGCCTTTGCCCAGCTGTGGGCATAACACGCTAATAATTAACTTTTACTACAATCCAGTGTGATACTTGCCAGCACTCGAGCATCATTGCCCTGTGCTTGCGCCGACCCTGCGGTCTGCGGCGCCGCCTCCGCCCCCAACCAACACGCGCACACCAACAGTACCTGTCACAAATTAAATTCTATAAAGCAAATTAATTTCCCCTGGGAATTTTGGAATAAAAACCTTCACCGATAAATAACATTTTGAATGGCTATCTTAGACAAAAAAATCAAGTTATGCTCCTGCTTCAGGGTGGCTCTTTGAAGCAAAAAAAATTAAAAACCTTCAGCTTTATAATAGACTTTCTTGAAGACTGACTAAGGTTTGCGCAGGCGCTTATCTGAGAGCACGGCGGAGTCAATCTATTTACATAAAATATTTTTTATAATGTATAATATTACTAGCCGCGCCCGCGGTTTCACCCGCGTTGTACCCGTTCCCGCAAGAATTTCGCGATAAAAAGTAGCCTATGTCCTTTTTCAGGCTCTGGACTAACTGTGTACCAAATTTCATTCAAATGGGTTCAGTAGTTTTGGCGTGAAAGCGTAACAGACAGACAGGTGAACAGTTACTTTCGCATTTATAATATTAAGTTAGGATTACTATAACATGTTGTTAGAATTTCGTAACGTAACAACTTAAGACTGAAGAACTAGGGACTGAATAAACTAACCGACTTGGTATTACATGGATCTTACATATTTTAAAGGTACAACTCAGTAGCAAGACTTGGCTTTTTACAAGTTATGTTTTTGATGGGGTAACTTACCAGGACTAGTTTCATGTTGTTTGAAGGGTTGGCTGTGTTGTAGATGATCTCAGAGTTGTATTACTACAATGTGGATTCAGAGAAAATTTCTTACATTTTATATTCACCCGTTATCAAAAGAACAGTGCATTGCAATTAATCAAGCAACTTTAATTGACACATTTTCTTATCTGTTTGTTTTAATTGATTTTTTTTATAATATTATGCACGTATTATGTAAAGTGAAGATTAATACAATTATTTTATCAATTAAAATATATAAAAAAAATACATTTTTGCCCTCGCTTATCACTTTACTACATAGTATAAAACAAAGTCGCTTTCCGCTGTCTGTCTGTCCCTATGTATGCTTAGATCTTTAAAACTACGCAACGGATTTTAATGCAGTTTTTTTAATAGTGTGATTGAAGAGGAAGGTTTATTAGTATAAAAATACCCGAAATTCCCACGAGAATGTTATTCCTGCGGCTAGTAATATATAAATCTAATTTGTCGGGAAAACTAAAAGTATCGGGAAAGGTAACGGGTAAAAATATTGAGACAAAGTACCAATTATTTTTATACGAATCTTTTATTTAGCTACAACAAAATTACATTAGTCGCCTCGCAGGAGGCAACACAAATAATACCGTTACTTTATTTTATAGGTGTATAAAACAATTTTCATATAATCTTTAGAAGCTCAGTTACGCATCACTACGTGCAGTGTATTCACATTGTTACAATACTTCAATATCGGTTTGGGAAAACTTACTTTTTGCCGGGAAAAAATCGTATTTGTCGGGATTTTTTCGGAGTCCTTAAAAGCCAGGGATTTTTTCATGTTGAGATTTATATATTTTTGCCCATATTAGAATTATATTAATATTTAAAATTAGAGTTCATGGTTTGAGTATTTTGTGTACGTTTTTATCTTTCCATGTTTCCAATTCCAAAACCGATATTAAATGTCTACAATAATTTAATATTGCTATACATTTATTCTACGTTAAGTCGCCAAAAATATCATTATTTTCCTAACACACAACTTTAAGCGACAATTTTTTAAACTAAATAATTATTAAAACATGTTATTCTTTTAAGTGTAAGATCTATTTTAACAACACAAACAGTAAAAAAGAATTGGCCTGTAATGTCCCACTGCTGGGCAAAGGCCGCTCAACTCACTGAAGATATCAGTACAGTGAGGAGGTTTAACAGCATATCGTGTGAAATTAATGTGTAAGTATGATTTCAATTAATTTAATTAGAAATTAAACTTACTTATGTTTGATAAAATTTAAAACTAAACAATAGTTCAACATTAGTAGATTTGTGTTTACTTAATACGTTTTTACTAAGAGTGATTCGATAACAATTTGTAAATAATGTAGGTAAATATATAATACTTTGTCCCTTCTTCTGTATAATACACTTATTATGAGATGTATAGTTGTTTCTTTCTAATGCCTCCACTAGAATGAGACAAAAGATGACAATTATTAGATGTTTGATAATGAAGGGTTATAAGTTGATGAAAGTGCATTATTTATGAGATTAATTAGACCCACTTGCAGTTGATATGTTAACAAATATAGTTTATTTACATGGAAGGCATGAGGCGTGTGCAGTTTTGAATTTTCAGAATTTAAAAGGACGTTTTTTTAATGTTCTTCGGAAAGAACAAAAAAGAAGTTTTAAATGTATAAAATAACTTGTAACATACTACAATTCTAACTTAAAAATTAATGTAGAAACATCTGTCTATTAAATACTACTCTAGGTCCTAATCTAGTTAAGATATAGATGTAAAATGTTTGCCATTTCCTCGATTGCATTAAAACCAAAATTTTCAAAAAATATGCTAAAAGATAAATTAAATACTAAAGATACTAAACATATTCGTTTAGTTTTGTTTGTGCAATCAAAAAGTTTGGCAAACATTATACTGTACCGGGCGTTACATTCTCTAGTCGGGAAAAAAATATATGCCAAAATACTTCAGTGATTAGGTTTACTTTAAACAATAATTTTAGTGACAGATATATAATTGATTAACACTTTTAATAAAAGCGGCCAAGTGCGAGTCGGACTCGCCCATGAAGGGTTCCGTAGCAGCGAGTAACATAATAAAGAAGTTCTTGAAATAAATGTTTTTTTGTTTACATTTGAGTTATTGAATGAATAATCAGTATTTTTTTGCGGTTTACGATTTGTCGTAAAAAAAAAACTACTAACTAGACCTCGTTCAAACCAATTTTCGGTGTTAGATTACATTGTTATGTACATCATATATTTTTTTTAGTTTTATCATTCTCTTATTTTAGAAGTTACAGGGGGGGGGACACACATTTTACCACTTTGGAAGAGTCTCTCGCGCAAACTATTCAGTTTAGAAAAAAATTATATTAGAAACCTCAATACCATTTTTGAAGACCTATCCATAGATACCCCACACGTATGGGTTTCATGAAAAAAAAAATATTTTTTTCATTTCTAAGTATGGGAGACCCCCCTAAAATTTTATTTTTTTTCTATTTTAGTGTGAAAATATTAATGCGGTTCACAGAATACATCTACACACTAAGTTTCAACAACATAGCTCTTATAGTTTCGGAGAAAAAAGGCTGTGACATACGGACAGACAGACAGACAGACGGACGGACAGACAGACAGACAGACATGACGAATCTATAAGGGTTCCGTTTTTGCCATTTGGCTACGGAACCCTAAAAAGTAACAAGAATAAAACACTTAAGCAACTAAGCAAGTTAAGAAAACAAAATTATAGTTTATAAAATTATAGTATTTTTTTGTAAAATATGTTAGTTGCCTTCACTCGTTTTATTTTTAGAATTGAAATTTGATAAAAGTTATATTGAAATGCCTGCAGTGGAACACTATTTTATAGTCGTTTCTATATTATATTTTTCCCGACAGTAAAATGTAACAACCAAGTACATGCAATTTGCTTTGCAACAGTAACACTAAGTATGCTAAATATACAATAGGTAAAAATTGAGCTTTATTGATATGTATCGTTTTTGAAAAGCTTCAGTTAATGTCCAAATTATGCTTTTTTAATAAGTTTCTTACCATTTTTAAATTTGACCATCCTTAAAGCAAATCAATAAATGAATAATATTAAATAACGGCAAGATTTTATATTTAAAACAATTTTATACATAAGACGCTTTTCTTGCTTTATATGACGATTAGTTTTTTAATTAACAAGGTATACTTATATATATTTCAAATTTTAATATAATACATACATGATTTGTACGCGTCTCAAAATCACATAAAATAATATATCTTAGTGTTTTAGTAATTGCACACATTTACTAAATATAATAATCTAATAAATAGACATCATAATCAGACGTGTTTGATATGTATTCGTTCCGTGTACTTAGTTTACATTTTTGTTCCGGGAAAAAATATTCCCGATTTGAAATAATTTATGTAATACAAAAGATCTTATTATAGGCATTCAAATAATATAATCTAAAATATATAACGTGAAACATATATTTAAATTTTTTTAAAGTTAACAAAATGTTGAGTTATATAAAAAATCCGTTTACAATAATATTTTTATTTTTAAATAACTTGAGAAAATATCTTCAATAGCCCTTTCAGGGCTTTAAAGAAATAATTAATGATCACTATTTTTAGGTTCTAAAATCTAGATAATCTGTTTATACAGTATGCTTCAAAAAGAATATGCTATAACGTTTTAGGTACCTTTCAACTTGCTCTACTTTGTAAAAATTGGTATGAAATTACAATTTTTATATTGTTTCCTAAAATATAAAAGTGATTTAAACTTCAAAATATGTTTGCTTATAAATAAAACTGTTGTTGTATTATGGGACTTATTATCTAAGTACAAATGTTTTTCTTCAACGCTAGACATTATCTTTTTGGAACAGCCTGTATAAAATATTTCTTAGTTTTGAAAGAATGGGAACACAATCTCTACGCTACGTCAAATTAAAGCTTTTTTCACCAAATTCACAGAACCCATTATATAAAATATTGAATAAAACATGTAGTGTCACTTATATTACAGAATTGTGGTTGAAATCTTACAATTTTATATTATCTTCATATAAATTAAATCCAAGGAGGACCACGCTGCCCACGAAGCACACGCGGCCCACGAATCACATGCAATACTTTCTTCGTAAGATTGGAAGTAGTGAGCAAGAATTCTATCTCTATTTTCTGTGCCTATTTGAACAAGTTGTTAGTACTACTTGATATGCCAAAATTATCAAATCATTAAGTAATTGACTGTGGTTCTTTACTTTTGACCAATAAAAGAAGTATGTTCGAGTAAATTAGTGTGGTCGGTGGTGTCGGATTACTTAGACCGTCAAAGATAACCCAAGAATCATACGAAGACAGTAATGTTCGAATTAATTTGGCGACACTAGTTTCTATAGGAACAATCGTCCCTAACTATTTCGTTTACTTTGATTGAAGCCTTTGTAACAGTAAATAACTAGCAGGCCACTTATTTACTTTACTTCATCAAATATTCAGTTTTGACTTTGAATTAATGTCAAAAAACACACGAGTTGGGAAACAGGTTTTTAATCGTGAAAGGTAAAGCAATAAATGATTTTTTATTTATTTATTTATTTATTTAAAGGTGAATTAATAGGCAGTCTTTTTATTCGACTTAAAAAATATCTCTCTTTTCAAGTTTTTTTATTTATTTTACACTTGTTTGATCTTTAGATAATATACATTTTACCGTTTTCGCTTTTAAGCTAGAGTTTTTCCCTTTGATGATCGATTTCAGGTACAGCAACTGCAATATACTTTAATCTACAAACATCATCTAGTGTCATGTTAGAATTTATAAAATATCTGAGTAAAATTTAAAAATATGTTGAGTGAATGTAAAATATGTTGAACGAAGTTAAATATGTTAGGTGAATAGTAAAATATGTTAGGTGAATTGTTAAATATGGTAGGTAAATTGTAAAATATGTTAGGTGAATTGTAAAATATGTTAAATCAAAGCACGTTGAATTAATTGTAAAATTCCAACCACTATCGATACAGTTAAATCTATTAGTGCGTTCACATGTAGAATAGCTACTTACTACCTATAATAACAGCGATCCACCTAAAGGGATAGCTTCTACCTATAAACCTACACTAGTCAACGAAGAAACAAATATTTTCGCAATCGCAGACATTTTAACAAGCCTTTATTTAACCTCTTTCTTTATTTAAGCCTTTCTTTTGTAGCTTCATTTGAAAATAAATAAATTGATCGATTGACTGATTGATTAATTGATCTTTTTTTAAATTAGGACAAGATCTTGCCCCATTAATTTTTTTATATACCTAGTATTTTTTGTTTGACTAATCTTGGAAATGAATTATGAACCAATGAAACTCAAGTCAACCAATGGAGCTATTTGGATGCATTAGTGAAAAAAAAGAAACTTCAAATCAATGTATTATTAGACATTCTTTTAATTTCCAGTAAGTTTATAAAGCCCCTTTACAGGAACCGTCTGACCACGGTTCCTGTAAAGGGGAGAAAAAGACTAAAAGACTTCTGTGACTACGGTTCCGGTAAAGGCGCCGAAATGTTAGATAAAAATGTAAAATAAAAGAGAAGTGTATCCGTAAACGTAGTTCAATTCAAAATGAGTAGTGTTCGCTTAAACTTAATAAACCAGTATATTCTTCTTCTTCATCGAGTGGATGGTCAACCTGACCAATCCTGGTGTCAGAGTTATTGAGCCGCCAAAGGCCTCTGACATGGCTCATGTAACGACTACTATCCGTAGAAAGTAACCAGTATATTCACTGCCTTTATAGGCAAGTCATCAGTATAGTCACATTGGCATTACATATTCACAATTGTCCACAGGGCAATACAAAAGTCATATGAGAAACTATTTTACATAATGAAACACATTTTTTTTTTGTTATAGGCTTCGTCTGAGTTCTGTTTAAATTGAATTTACTAGGAACACTGAATAGATCACAATTGAAATTGATATTCAAAACGTTTCAAGGTTTGTAAGCATATCGTAGAATATAAGAATCCTCACTTTATTGATAACAATAAGATTAAAGCTATTAAAGATAGTAATGTCTGCGATCACACTAATGAAGTTAAAACAAATTCTAATAGTGATACAAGGCGTAACCACACTTAATACGAGACCCAGCCTTTAAAGATCGACCCTACAAGCACCAATCTAATAGAAAACAAACAGACGTACCGACTATGATATGATAAGTTACAATTCAGTCTTCATACTACTACTAATGTACCGAGTAGTTCTAGACTAACGGATTTGACAATCCCATAAGAAAAGGACGCGATTATTCCAAAACAAATATCGTCGAAAAGCTTCATTTTATACATATCACTAGAAAAATATTTAGTTACAACTGTAATAGCAACAATGTTATCATTAAAATTATCAAATATTGTATTCACAGCATTTTTGATATGTTTCGTTAGTTTAACATTATATACATCGACAGTGTTTTGTTTAGTGTCATGTGCGATATTGATTAAAGCGAGTGCACGGTGAGTTTTTACAACATTAAAGTTTTTTATAAATTCATCATAATCATTCAATATAGATACAAAAGTGGTGTTTAAAAAATATCTCTCTTCTGGGAAAGGAACGACTAGAATATCGAATAAATTCGATTTGAAATTGACTATATTTGTGACTAGCGAAGTGATGAAAAATAGTATAATCAGTGTCATCTTTTTAATGAAAATTTCCATCAATTTTCCAACCAACCTCATCATTTGGATGACGGATTCCATCATAATGAGGACGAATCCAAAAAAATTGAATCCACTAACAATGATAAGGAAGATATCCTTAAAACCAAGAACACCTTTAATGGTCCTAGAGACAAAATCGATACTGCAATGTTTGAAGTTGTAGATCATGGTGAAGATAACGATAAGGATGTACAGGTTCCTGATAGGTCCGTGGTGGGTGATAGCACTGCTCGGTGGAGTGGGGTAGACGACGTCTACCTCAGCGATCTTGAAGATGGAAAGAAGGAGATGAGAGGAGATATCTTCGTGCTGGGAGTTGATGCGGGCTTTCACCACTTTGAGGACGTCGATGCATTCCTCCTGAAAAGATTTGGACAAAATAGTTAGTAGAGGTTATTATACTCGCAGATCATTTATTTGTCCACAAATATTTTATTTTGCCTTATGTAGGTGTGGTATTCTAGGTAAAATTAGTTTTAAGTCAAACAAGATACTTAATTTTATTTCCTACATTTCCAACTTATCAATCCTGAAGTCTATATCACCAGATATTACCTTCTCTCGATCTAGCAATGCTTCTCCAGCTTCCCGCATGATCTCCTGTTCTTTTGGCGGGATGCTGGCAGCTATGATCACGTTCTCATTGCTAATGTTGAAGAGAGTTAGAGTGCAGTTTGTCTGGAAAACGGGATAAAGCAATATATATTTGAGATAACTGCATGGTTACACAAATTCACGTTGTGAATATTAACGTGCTTAAATTTGTTGTCCTAAAATAAGAATTTGCACAATTCAAGGTTCACTAAGAATCATTTTGTGAACATTCCCTAATTATCTTCTTCTTAAATCTTTCTTTATCTCACAGAAAATAACTTACCCCAACCCGACTGACAGTTTGAAGGTACTGCTGCAACAGCCTGACTGCGTCCTCAGCTCCTAAGCCGGTGTGAGGTCTCAAAAGCGCTTCATCCACAGCACTGAAGCCGAGGAGGAGGTAGACGCCTTCAGGGAGCTTGTATTCTCCTGTGGAAGTTATAGGAAGACAATGATGGATCTTTCAATCATGTCATGACGGTATTGCATTGATGGTTATATTTTTATAAATTTATACAAATAATTATTAATAGTAAAAAAAATATTTGTTGAAGAATTATCTGTAATGGATGGAGGAAAGTACTTTCAAGGCTCGGGTTTGAGATCACCAAGCCGCATTGGGCAACCGCTTAATACTATTCACTGTGCGCAAACCCTGATATCTTCAGTGAGATGGGAATATGAGTAGCAGTGGGTCATTACAGGATAATACTCTACCTTACTATAGTTAAAGTGAATCAATTTTTACCTGGATTAGGCCTCATGCAGATAAACGACCCAGAATAGCAGTAGCATCGTCCTCTATAAGCCTGGTACGCTGGAGCCGCGTGGGAGTAATGAGCGAGCCTGGAGGAGCACGGGGCGCGGGGGACACAGGCCACTTTACAGGACACTTGCAGGCTGGCCTCACAGACACAGAGGTCGGTGCATTCGGCTAGTTCCGCAGAACGGTACAGCTGGAAAAGAAATGGGTTTATTAGGCATTTAGGTATTGTAGTTTGTTTTTTTATCACCAACCCGCATTAGGCAAGCGTGGTGATTACGCCTGAAACCTCCTCACTGTACTTATATCTTCAGTGAGACGAGAGGCCTTTGCCCAACAGTGGGACATTACAGGCTAATACTTTACTTTTTTTTTTTTTTTTTTAGTTTGTTTTATGCCAAGGCCTTTCTTCTCATTGAAAATAGGAATATTAGATATTGTCCCGATATGTGTCATGTCGCAATGCATCCAGTGGCGTTGCGACGCGTCGTATTGCCTTGAGTCGCGTCACGTTACCGCGTATTTTTATTATTATGAAACAAAAAAACATTATTTCCTTTTTCTTCACTGTGCTGATATCTTCAGTGAGATGAGAGGCCTTTGCCCAGCAGTGGGACATTACAGGTTAATAATTTACTTTTATTTCCTTACCCGTCTAGTCTCTCCCATCTTAATATACTGCGCCTGATCATCATTCTCTGGCTTCTTGACTATGCAATACTTTGTCGGCTCCAACGTAGTGGTCGGTTTTGGAGTGGTAGTGGTCGTGGTGGTAGTGGTAGTGGTAGTGGTGGTAGTAGTACTTGTGGTAGTGGTTTCGGTAGTGGTTTCCACCACGGGTTCGGAGATCTGAGCCACTTCGTTTGGTCCTACGGTTTGTTCGGACATGGTGGTGATTGGGCTCAGTTCTTGGTTTTCCTGGAAGTAAGTAATATAATTATGTTTAGGGATTCTATTCTCTAGACTTTTGTAAATTTATACGGGATCCAAACACTAAATCTTTGCTCTGCTTCCAAAAAGTGCTTCTTTCGATTTTTCCTTGTTAAAATTCGAACCATTATGACTGATTTTTCAACTAAAAGCCACTTCCTCCGTTGAGGAAAAGGGATGGAAGAATCATCTTCTGCTGGAAAATCGACCACAATACTTCAACAATTTAACCCTCGTAACAAAAGTTTTTAACACATTACCTGCACTGGGTAATGGGCCCCATGCTGCGTGGTGTGCTTGTGATGGATGGTGGTCCGGTGATAGGTGGGGGTTTCGGGGGCCACCGTGATGTACCGGATGCCATTGTCGAAGGTGGTCGTAGTGAGCACCGAGCCGTAAGTCTTGATGTGATAATCGCTTTGGGATTCCACTGTGAAGAAAAAAAGGATTTCGATAATGAATCGGTCAAGTCAATTTTTTTTATTTAGTTTTGGCCCCAAAGAGGCTCTTTTGAACGTACCAAACACCAATTCGAAAGAACATCAGCTGAGAAAAATGGGTAGGTAACTGCTGGTTATTTTCGAATAAATGCTTAAGATGAAAAACAATTTTGAACTCGTAATATCCAAATTTTTTACAGTTCTTACACAATTTATAATCATTTAATTAACTATATTTCATAAATTCTGGGCTTCATAATGTGAAGATGAATAATGCATTTACTTGGACGTAATTATACAAAGAAAATAAATATTATTAATTCTTCTTACCAACACAAGGATTGAGCCACAGAAGCCGTTGCCATCCGAGACAGTCATAAAGTTGCGCGAAGTCCGTGCCGCGGCAAGCGCATGCCGCACGCAGCTGCGTGCCCAGCACGGCAACCACGGCAGCGCGGCAAGCGGCGGGCGAACCTGCACACCCTTGAGTGACAGCGTCTACCGCGCACCATTGCTCGTAGTTTTCGAGACGGATCCTGAAAAAGATACGTTTTTTGTTGATGTAAAATATTTTGGGTACGTGTCAGATTAGTTGGACATGTGATGAACGTCGACGTGGCACATTTTATGATCAGACCATGTCAGAGGTCTTTCGGCGGTCTAAAAACTCAGACACCAGGGATGGCCATTAACCTACTCCAAATGAATGAATTGTATCATCGTATCTTTCCACCAGGACTGAGCATGGCTACCGTTAATTTAATCTTGGTAGACTTCAAAAAGGGAAAAATCCCATCCGTTAGTTAATTTACCTGCACTCCGGTTCTTCGCGACAGGCGTGGGCAAGAGTATGACAGGCTGGGAGTGGGGAGCCCACAGGTGGACGTTGGGCACAAGACGGATGGAGTCGCTCCTGAGCATTCATGCAGGAATCTTCGCGGTTGTCTGTCTTCCTGTAAATTATATTTAATAAATTTAGTTTTGTAAAGGCGTAAGTTAAGCACCGTCAACCTTGTGTGAGTTTACAAGAGGGATATTTTAATATTCAATGGAAACGTATTTTACGGGGCTAAAATTACTTTAACTTTACAGTAATTAATTTGTACTACGATATTTTAATTTAAAGATACCACTGCCTCTTGTTCAGGTAATACGACTTACTTGCAAAGACAAAAAGCGATTTCAGTATTCCAATGCACACCAGTCTTCCTGTAGAACCCTCGCAGCGCAGCCATGCATCCTTCGCGATCACAATCGGTGGTGTGGCACTTCTGCAGTACTGGAGTCAATGACGTCACGCACTCCGTGTCCTTGATGCACGAGTCCAGGGCCACGTGGCAGGTGGATTGAAGAGCCACCTTGTCATCACCTGATCTACCGTTTTCTTTCCCAATCCTCTCTGTTGGTTGGTTTGGATGTATTAGTTGGTGATTTGGTGTTGCGTCTCTGGGGTGTGGTGACGGCTTTTATGATTTATGTTTTTTTTAATTGAAACTACGTTTACGGATACACTTCGCTTTTATTTTGCATTTTTATCTGACTCCAGTCTTCTATGAACCGTGGTTATAGAAAACGGAGGTGTTATGCGACTATACAAGAAAAAGTAAAATATCGCAGCTACAGCCAAATAAATTTTGTCACTTAAGTTATTATTCCTAGTTTCTGATTTTTAATTGACTTTATAAACCGAAGTAGGTTCTTAATACAGTCGGTCTTTTCTTCGTTCAATTTTTTTAGGGGCCGTCCATAAATCACGTGATGTTTTTTTTGCCATTTTTTGACCCCCCCTCCCCCTTGGTGATACATCGTGAGGTTTCAGTCAACCCCCCCCCCCCCCAGCCTATATCACGTGTATTTTTTCATATCTACAAAACTTTGCAACCACATGAATAAAACACAGGTTTAATGGATATATATTATTTAATAAAGAAAATGAAGGATCACAATTATAACCAAAATTAATGTTCAATGCAGTAGCAATGAAAAAACTTTTGGTTTTGTATTCCGAAAAAAAATACACGTGATATTTGCTACAACCCCCCCTCCCCCGTGGTGATGTTTGGTGATTTTTTTAAAGACCCCCCCACCCCTTTTGAACCTCACGTGATTTATGGACGCCCCCTTACTGTATTCGTAGTACTGATGTCTTTAGCAAGAACACTAGTGCCCTAAAATGGACCGGGCATTTTAAAGGACATTGTAAGGTACTGATGTACATATTCGAAAGAGATATAAAAAAGTGTTTATGATTTTAAAATAATGATAAGATTACGGAGATTTCTAGGAAAATATTTTGCCATGAAAAAGACGTTGAGAAAACACTTTTTGTTACCATTTTTAACAGACATAATGAGAAAGATAAAAAGCCGTCACCATTTCCCAAACTGTGATAAATTAACACTGAAAATATTTTCAAAAGCGTGTCCAGACTTATATTTACAAACTGTCTTAAAATTATCGTTTTTTTTTCAGCGGTTTAAGAAATATTTCAATCATTAACTTTTCATTGGCACCAAAAAAATAACCTAAAACATTGTACCTAATCCTAAAAGTAACAAAGCACATTTTCACGTTTTTATTTTACACAAAAATAAAAATACATATAATAAAAATAACAATAAAATACATAATAATATATTTGAAAAATAAATTGTAAAACGGTGTGATTACTTCAAAATTACGATAACTGCTCATGCCAAGACAAAACATATTTAATAATATACAAACTGTGTGAAAATTCCAAAAATAATGACGGTGTGGTTTTACTGAGAATCAAAAAAAATATGTTTATTTCGTATTAAAATAGTACAATGATTGGCCAATGGTTTCTCCTATGGAATGGACTCGAGAAAGCTATTTCCTTTGAACCAACATGCTAATCAACGGTTGTGTGTTCCTGATACATGCAGTGATATCAATTTAATTTTTTTTAGTGCCTTTTTAATGGGTTCCTATTTAAGCTTCGCTTTTTAATTAAAGCTTTGTTTTATTTTCTTTACTAGTACCTAGTTTTATTTGGGAGTAGGATGCAGTATCGGGGACTACAAACTTATGAACACAATCTACGCCAAGCTAACTGTGTCTTTTGGCTATCGGTAAGAGCTAGAGGGTACTGGGTAGTGGCTATAGTGCTCAATGTCGAAGAGTGGAAGGAGCACCTGAACTTCGTAGAAGGGGTTTGTGAATGAGGTATTACGAAGAAAATTGACTATTTTGTACAATATCAAGCTTAACTCGAGTGTCTTACGATATCTATGGTTAGTTGTACCTAGGTTAGGTATAGTGTGTTTGCTAAATCTTTTTTTGGTCAACTAATCTTCCTCGTTTTATGATTTAATATCCTCGATTTGAAAGAGGTTCTTCTGAGAAAGATTAGAGGACTTGCGATCCATACGTACGGTTTTCATCGATGTATCCTTGGCCGTAGACGGTCTTGGTAGCGTATAAGGGGTCTTCGCTCCCCCCCGGCTCATGGTTCCACCGGTGGTAATGGTGTCCGTGCGGTTTGTAGTGGGGACTCGCGTACCGGTGAACGTGACTCATAATTTTGTCCGGGGCTATGAGGTTCCCGTCCTGAGTAATGGACATACCGCCGATCCAGGTCGAAGCGCTTGATCCGTTCCGATTTGTTGTCCATCCGTCCGACATCAGCTTTACTGGAATGTCATCCATCGACTTAGGAGAGGCTACGTCCACGACCGAACCGATGCGACCGGACCCCCAACATTACACTAGAGACCATCGCGCCGGCCGATCGAATACACATCAAGTAATAACAAAGTACTGACCCTACATTAAAAAAAAGACAAAACAACAATATTCGGCAGACGATACGACATTCATCGGGCAACACAAGTCCGGTCACAGACAAGCCCACGGATGTTCTCTTTCGATCTATGAAGCCAAGACTATGCCGCGCAGTAACCATAGAGATCGTAGAAAAGATCGGAGATGCAAGGAACATGCAAGCATGCATACAAGAGATCCCAATGTAGTCGTCGAGGCGGTCGAGTGAATGAATAAGTGGAACAAATGGAAAAGGAAAACAGCAGAGTTAAACATGCAAGCATAAAGTAGGAGCGAACACTCATCAAATATTAATACACAACGTTACGAAACTCAGTCCTAAGCTGTGTCCTCCACTATGAAAATGCTTAAGTTAAATCTGAGTCGGTATCATTATAAATTAAAATCGGGTTAGCCTTTTATGTTTGAAATGTTAAATTAATGTTGAACTTTTAAGACTATGTAAAGCCGGTCAGTTTAGTAAAATAAGCTAAGTCGTGTTTTACATGGTTTTGTGTTTCCATTAAAATTACGAAAATAACATGAAAAGGAGTAATAAAAAATCGTAGTAGATAAAAAAGCTGCGCTCCCACCTTACGAAGCGTCATGAAGCGTGCAGTGCAAGAGGCGATGGAATCCGACAGAGACACACAGAGAGAAGAGAAGATAAAGAGAGAAGAGGGTGCGGCGGCGGTTACCGTTGCGGGGCCGAGGGGGGCGCGGGGAGAGGAGGGCGGCGCGTAACAGGCTGGCGGCGGCGGCGCGCGTCATCAGCCGCGTGCCGTTCTCGGTGAGGAGGAGCACGGAGCCATCGGGGGCGGCGTAGCGCGTGAGGGGCGGCGCGGAGGCCCGCGGCCGGGCCCCGCGCGCCGGCGCCTCGAACAGCGCCCTCACGCCTGGCGGACACGCGCCCCACGCCGCCGCTGCCCCACAACCACAATACCATCGAGCCCACCCGAGAGCACGCCGCACAGAATACCCTCAACGGATTCTCATCAGCTCCCTTGAGAGTACTCTTCAGACAAGGTTAGGGCAGTGTATCGCCTCGATCAGATCACCGAAGGCCGAAGGTGTGAAGCCAAGAGTTGAGGTAACTGCGGGCATCTGTATGGTGTGTAGGTCAGGAGTATACTAAAAAGAAGCTTTGTGTCCGGTGAAACATAAAGGTACAGCCTGGTGTGGTAAACTCGTGAACTAAGTCAATCCTAAGGCCTAGGCATCTAATCTGTGTATAAATAAAAAAGGCACGTATAATAAACACAAGATAAATCAAATAAAAATACGTAAAACAACTAATGTTAACACTTTGATGGCTATTCAGTGAGTCTAGTACTCTTTGAGAAGCGTTTGACAGTGTAGGTGTCGAGGTTGGTACGGATTTATCTGTTTACATTATTATTTGTATTTATTTAACCTATTAGTATTAATTTTATGTTGTTATTAATGTATAATAATCATAATTAATCGATGAATACAACAGTAATTCAGTTTTATGTTTTAGTGTCCCTCAAGGTACATTACTGGGTAGACCATGTTTCTCAGTATACATCAATGATTCTGTTGAGTGTTGACGCGTGTTCCTAATGCATTGCCAGTTAAGACACTTAAAGCTACTGCTATTATTCTTAGATTCGTCTGTTCTGAGTGAAAATATTTGAGTATTATTATTTTATTTTCTAAAATGTTATAAATACATAAGTAGATTTTTGTATATTCAACAATTTTAAGCTATTTGTATCTCTATAAGCAAGAATTTCATGATAATTATAGGATAAATCATTAGTCTAAAAATATATAAAAACATTATTCAATCCTAAACACAATCATTTACTATACCCATCACTGTTATTGATCGCCGTCACAGAACTAAAAGCTCTCACTAAACAAATCAGAAGTTATAATAATCGAACTTCTACAATAGACGAGATAAGCTGAAAAACAGAATTCAATGGATATCCCATTCAGTTCATACTCCTACCTACAGTTGGTATAAACTCAGGTATATTTTGAAGGTATTTTTCACAACCAACAGTGTCGGATATTTTCCGAATTTAAGCGGCCGGCACACTTGGCAACTAGGCTGTGGTAACTTTAGTTGATAGGAAATTGATTCTGTTGTTATTTTAGTTGCTTGTAGGTAGGAATGGAAGACAGGGTTATTGTTATAAAACGTTTCATTTCAACTCTTAGTTAAGTGTTTTTTTAGGTGATTGTTATCTATATAGGTTTAGTTTAAACGTATTTTTCCCACCACAAATGAATTCAAAATGAGGTTTCTGGTTCAATTTGGGTCGAGCAAGACATGTCGTCTTGGGAATATGGGTCGGGTTGGAGATCATCAGCCTGTAGTTAGCAACCATAGTGTGGTGATTACATCAAATAGTTTCTGTACCTTCTGTTATCTTTAGTATCACTAACCTACTTAAATATACTTTAGTCAGACTAGAAGTTTATCGGCGACTACTTTTTTTTTATTATCATAAAAAATCGCTCTATATTTGTTGCCGTGTGTATAGAGAGACTAAGTTAAAGGAAGCAATTTGAACAGCTGCGGATTCCCACGTATTGAACGATCTATAGGACGCCATGTTGGATTTAAAATGTGGATGAAAACATTTTCGATATCGAGTTACAGAGTAATTATATTTTGTGGTTATTTTTGGGTCAACTATGTTTTGATGTCCTTAAAAATTCATCCAATTATATCTATAAAGATAGATAATTAGAGACGAATTAATTCTTATATTTTGTACTGATAGCGCCTCACGGTTTTACCCGCGTTGTGCCCTTTCTCAGGGGAATTTTGGTAGATAATGTATCTCTATAAAATGTTTTTTGACCGCCTCAAGGCCTCCGGCATGCTCTAACGATTGAAAACAACCGGGACCGACTGCTTAACGTGCCCTCCGAAGCACGGTAGCGCTCAAACAGAAATGCCACTATGCTTATTTTATTCCTTCAATTAAGGCTTGGATACCCCAGCCATTTCGACATTTGAGGGGGTGAAGCAGGCGGTGAAGCCGGGGAGGAATAGTACGCGCAGCGGCCGTCGCGGCGGCGCGGCGCTGACGTCACTCTATGAGATACGGGGCCCGCGTGCGGTCGTTTTGTAACAGAAGATTGCGAAGCGCTTAATTATCTAATTCACATAATAAAAATCAGTAGTAGATATTGAATTGGGTAGAATAGTCATCACATTGATAAAATAGATTCTAACAATCAACATTTTATCGCATTTTGTATTTATCTAAATTACGTACATATCCTATCCTACTAATATTATAAATGCGAAAGTTTGTGAGGATGGATGTATGTATGGATGGATGTATGGATGTATGTATGTTTGTTGCTCTTTCACGCAAAAACTACTGAACAGGTTATATAAGCTACAATTTATAATGAATTTGTGTAATTTTGGTCGTAATAAATAAGTATTTGTAAATCAAGTCGGAGAAAAATCACCACCGTACTGGTTTGACACATGTGACATGGTCGCCATGCGACGGCCTCCGTATGAGCACGAAGCATCGCCGAGTAGTTCCGATATACGTATGTCTTATATTTTAGTCGTTAATTTCAACGTGTGACGTGTCGTTACGATAGCATAACATTGCAATTAGTGAATGAAACCTAAGTACAGGAAGAATCATTTTGCTTATCTCGAAGGCCGCGGGTTCGAATCCGAACATTACGATTCATTTTTATTTTCTCACATTAGTTTATCAAAACTCTTTTTCATTTGAGGTTGTGTAAAGTACCTTAATATTTTAGAAAAAATCTTAAAAAATATGCTGTATAAAATAAATTATCAAAATCGAAACACCTATTATAGGTATTTTTCGTTTAATTAATTTACCACTTTATCTATTGACTACTTTTGGAAATAAACCGTCTTATAAAATTTTATCCTACTAACCTACTAATCCTACTTCCTACTTCCTACTAATATTATAAATGCGAATGTTTGTGAGGATGGATGTATGGATGGAAAAAAATCTGCCCTCTAAGAGCTATCTTGGCGTGCGCTGCCTAAACTATTGGAGTTACACAAAGATGATGTACTCGTTTGTCTTTCGCATTAAGTCAGTGGTCGGCAACCTTTTGACAGGCAAGGGCCACAAAGTAGCCAAATAAAGTAAGACGGGCCGCTTTTGTGACATAGGGGTATATGCGGAACCAAGAGAGTGCTACAATACGCAGGTGGGAGTGTGCTACGACGCGGAGGTAGCTACGATGCGGAGGTAGGAGTGCGCTACGTTGTGGAGGCGGAAGTGTGAAGAATATTAGACACATAATGTCGTTGGCCAAATGATAGTTTGTTGCTAATGGTGGTTCTACCTACTATGTTTACTTCTTTAAGATATTTTTATATTGCCACAAGTGACGGCCACAAGTGACGTGTACGTGCGGGCGAGCAAGTAGTAACTAAAATAGAATAGTAAATTAAAGGAACTTGGGATACTATGGACCCTGGCCCAATGCACAACAGTGGCATGACTTATTTACAAGTCACTCTTTGACGGTCATATCGAAATCGACGGCCAACTCGGTGTTATGGCTACCGAAGAATAGAGTTGGGCTATGTTATGGACCATAACCGTGTTGCTCAACAGTAACATGACCCATGTCATTTGAAAGCAAAAGGCGCCTCTTTTTGCTTCGGTTTAATAAAAAAATGTTTTAAACCATAAACATATCACCAAACTTAATGTGGCAGACTAAATTCCATGCGAGCGAAGCCGCGGGCAAAAGCTAGTGTTTTATAATAACCTATTTTGAAAAAAGTTTATTTTTATTATAATGTCACAATAATCACATTTTAGGCGGCCCCTAGACCTACAATAACATTGTACAATATATTTAATTGTGCAATAAGATTGAATTGCGTTTGGATCCAAACGGTCAATTATATTGCACAATAAGAAAATCGTGCAATGTTTTCTTGTTCAGTCGAAGGATAGTTTGATCCCGAGCAACATATCAAATATTGCGCAATACTGACCCTACACGAAGCAATAAAAAATATGATGCAATAAAAATTAAACTCGCTCAAACTTTCGTTCAATCATTGCGCAGTCTTCAATATTAGCCCAAGACGATCAATTATATTGCACAATATTCAATATAATTGATCGTTTAGGGGCCGCCTTAATAAAATATAGAAAAAAAAGACGTGTGGCACTCGGGGACTGCCGCGGTAAAGCTATTGCATAGTTATTTTTTCTATCACTAGATGGCGTTAGTGGGGAGCGATAGGTTTTTTTTTCTATCATTAGATGGCGTTAGTGGGGAGCCTTAGGTTTTTTGCGCGAGGTTTTTTCGTTACGGAATTTCTGGATTCGGTCCCCGCGCTCAAGGCCCGCGATAGAAGCTATGCAATAGCTTAAAATATAGAAAAAAACAATAAGATCTCAATGAGAAAACACTATGAAGTTTCGTAGCACTGGAATGAAAAAAGCGACACACGTCCGACTAGCACGGCGCCTCAGCGCATACTGTCACTCTGGGTACAAAAGAGCGAGAAACACTACGGCGCGGAAATTGTAATGGCGACTCATTCGCAAGAATCTACCACCTTTCGTTGGAAATTTATTTTAATTACAAATATAATATTGAAACAAAAATTTTACTCCAACAGTCCTGCGTCATAGTTTATTTTACATCACTCAAATTAATTTTAGAAATATGCGTTTGAAATTGTTTAACAAACTAAGTGTTTAAAATTCACAAAGTAAGGTATAAAAGACCCAACTTTGTGATTATTTTCTATCGAGGAAATTAATAGTCAACGTGTTTCGGAAACAGTAGTCTCATTAAACATATGATCAAGATTAAAAACAAACAAAAATTGTTCTTGTAACGTTAAGACTTTTGGCTAAAAAATTGTTTAAAGTAGCCCGTTTTAGGAACTCATAGGCCCTTAAGCATAACTCACTACAGTACTTATTAAAGTGTATTAAAACGTTTTTAGTTAAGTATTTGTTTTTCATTTCTTGTTCAACAGGACGTATTTATATAATTAATCTATAATTCTATTACAAATAGTTATTCGATTATAGATTGCCCTATAGCTTTATTGATTGTTTTATTAACTGAATAATAAATAGCATCAGTGACGGATAATATTGTTACTAAGCAGTTGTTTGAATTCATAATGAATGAAATCATAATTAATTCTAACGTTTATTTAGATTGTTTAAAGTCTTTCTAGTCAGTCCCAGTTGTTACAATCGTTAGACCATGTAAGAGGTCTTTAAGCGGTCTAAAACCTCCAACACCAGGGGTGAACCTACTCAAGCTTAATTTCGTTCCTAAAGTCTAAGTAGTGACCAAGCTATATCCATATTTCGATATTTCTACAGTAACCATGCCACAGCAGACCAGCTCAGACACATTGTATGTACACGTATCACTAACAGCCTCCGTGGTCTTGTGGTCTGACCGCTCGGCTCACGATCCGGAGGTTCCAGCTTCGATCCCCGGCGGGGACAATATCTCACAAAATCTCTGATTGCCCGAAAAGTAAGACGATTCCGTGCTTCGGAGCGCACTTTAAGCCGTTCGGCTCGGTTATTTCTACGGATAGAAGTCGTTAGATAAGCCATTGTATAAATACATTGGCTCATTGTATAAAACAAACTAGCTTTCCGCTGTCTGTCTGTCTCAGTACTTATCTTTCTACGAAGCCAATACCTTTATCAAATATTTCATAGCAAAAATAGCAAAAACTATACAAAATCACAATTTTGGCACACCAATTTGCAACTCTATAATAAAAAACCGCACCGTAAGTAAAACTTAGAAGCTATAAGATCAATAGAAAATTTGTCGAAAATTGAGCACCTTTGCAAAAGAAACAAAAAGGGTCATTCCATCCCGACCTTTTGTGGGTAACTCGTTTTTACATTAGCAGGTATGGACAGGGCTGGGTCGGTTGAGCCGCCCTGGGCGAACAATATTCGGATAAAAAAAGAAAAAGTATATATTTAGTAATTGACTCACTCACTCGTCCCAATAGTCCCGTGTCCTACACTATGAAGGATCTTTGGAAGGCAAATGACAGAGCAATATTGGCAAACACTTGGCAAATTCTGCTCTAAACATATCTAATTTAAAATGTATATTATTATAAATTATAGCTATATTTTTCCCTCCTACTGTATTTTGTTAGCAATAAATAATGTATTATAATTATTATTATATGTTTATTTATTTAATGAAAAAGGACACTAGCAATAGAAAGCGGTTCTTTGAACGAATTAACAAATTACATTAAAAATATAGATTTTGGATCATACCATACTTTAATATGAAACCTTTTTAAATATTGTAAATCAAAGACAAGACCGGACCGTGAATACATATCCATGGACTAGTTAAGATTATTGGATACTAGCCGCACCCCGCGGTGTTACCCGTGTATGATGTATAACCTATATTACTGTAAAGTTTCATCCAAATCCATCCAGTAGTTTTTTAATGAAAAAGTAACAAACATCCATACATATGTACATCCGTCCTCACAAACTTTTGCATTTATTATAATAATAGTAGGATTGGATAAGTAGGACTCAATTTTTTTTACAAGATAAATTCATTGCTCCTTTTCACCCCCAAATGTCATCCTGAAACCGACCCTGGGTAAAGGTAACAACCTTTTTTGAAGAATTTCCTCGTGTGCTTGACGCATTGCGTTTACCCCGACTTCTCTCTTGTAATTCGGATATGTTAATAATGATTACTTTTGTTTTACAGCCCCTTTGGTAAATTGTTTTTTTTTTGCGAACAAATGAAACATAGGATTATCTATACTAATATTATAAAGCTGAAGAGTTTGTTTTGTTTGTTTGTTTGTTTGTTTGTTTGTTTGTTTGTTTAAACGCGCTAATCTCAGAAACTACTGAACCGATTTGAATAATTCTTTCACTGTTAGATAGTCTATTTATCGAGGAAGGCTATAGGCTACATTTTATCCCGAAATTCCCACGGGAACGGGCACAACGCGGGTAAAACCGCGGGGCGCCGCTAGTTATAGATAGGATGGTTGGTGTTTATTTTCTTGGACGATGCCTATTTATTTTTAAAATCACTTAATTAGAACATTTTTTTATCCTTAGGGCGGACTGCACGTGAACTAAATCTATTTAGCGGTATATCATTAAAAACAAATGACGTTCGTTTTAAATTCACAATTTTAAACGAAATGCTAAATATATATGTAGGTAGGTATAGTGGTAGCAAAACATCTAGTCCGATCTGAACACGAGGCGTAAACCTGCGCAGAAGTGAAAAATGGGTATCAGCGGGGCCCCCCTAGCGGGGAACATGCCACGTGACCGCCCTTGACAAATCACAGCATAAAGCGTATTTTCATTAGTGTGCTTTCGTTCTCTGTGTGTCGTAGTCACGTTCGCTAGCTCCACCCACTGAGTACAGTCGCGCGCGATATTTTTGTTATATAAACTTGTTATTGCGTATTAAAAAGATTATTATTTAAGATTATTAATTAAGTATTTACCTATATACTTTAGCACTATTCGATAGGAATCTAGAACAATATGTACCTAATCCCAATAGTCAAAATAATTAATTATAAAAAATATAATTCGTACATAATGTTGTTGCACTTGACTGTACCGTCGCGGGCCGCCATGGTGCAACTTCAGATCGGACTAGATGTTTTGCGATTATTATACCAAAAACATTAAAAAGTTCTTGCATATGTCACCCTTAAAGAAGTAAGTACAGATATCTTAGGTGAGATGACAGGCCTTTGCCCACCAGTGGGACATTACAGGCTAACTTTACTATACTTTTTATAAGTAAATATCTATATTATTTTGTTTGTTTGTTTATTCAAACAACAAAAACTCCAAAACGACATTCAAAGTAATTAATAAAAAAATATCCATATAAGACAACTCAAGGCTCTCACATTATGTGTATGTCAAAAACACCATTATGTATTTCCGTGAAGACTTTCGGTACCAAAATGCCGCTCCATGCAAACAAACACTCAATTTATCAAAGTATTTACTTGATAAATATTTGACGAACCGTTATTGGTGAATTCGGGTGAATTTAATATCGAATTTGTTATCGTATGTGCGAAGGTTTTATTCGCTTTGTTTCTTTGTAAAATTGTAAGTAAATGTAACTTAATTACGTTACGAGGCGTAACGTAACATTCACAGCGAGCAACGAGCAAGAATCTATTTTTCATACCCCTAATGTGAAGGGTGGTCAACCTTTTAATTTAAAAAATAATACTTTATATGACTAAACAACGTTTTCTGGATCAGCTAGTAAATATCCTACTATACGAGTATAATATTATAAATGCGAAAGTTTGTGAGGATGGATGTATGTATGGATGTATGTTTGTTGCTCTTTCGCGCAAAAACTACTGAACGGATTTGGATGAAACTTTACAGTTATATAGGTTATACATCAGAATAACACATGGGATACATTTATCCCGAAATTCCCACGGGAACGGGCACAACGCGGGTAACACCGCGGGGCGCTGCTAGTATATAATAAAATATCTTAGCTTATAATGGACTTTATCTAAAAATACTGTTTGTTTTATTAGCATTATCAAAATAATTGTAACCTTTTAATTTGGAATAAAAAATAAAATGATTTTCCCTTCCAACCTCTGATTTATGATAAAATATGTAACATTAATTAGATTCAAAGGGAATTGTTAATTGCATGTAAACATTTCTTCAGGGTTTTTGAGTAAACAAAGGGAAGGATTCCGATTTCCGAACGAAAATAAAGATTCTAAAATTAAAATCTTAAAATATTTGTACAGAAGAATTGAGAATCAAGTAAAATAGACTCACACGCTCTTATTATAGAGCTCATATTAGCTAATTTCCCTCCAATAATCTTGATTATTCCACCTCCCCTGAAAATCTCGTGTTTCTTATAAATTCCTTGGACCCAGAACTGAGAGATTTGTATTACGACTGCTGTTTGTGTTTGTTTGTTGATTCTTACTAATCCTTAATCCGATGCTTCGCGTTACAATCAGAACTTCGAGAGTGGTATAAGGTACTAGCAGTGCCCCGCGGTTTTACCCGCGCTGTACCGGATCCCGTAGGAATTTCGGGATGAAAAATAGCCTATAACCTTCCCGTTGAATGTGGCTTTCTATTACAAAAATAATTATTCAAATCGGTTCAGTAGTTTCTGAGATTAGCGCGTTTAAACAAACAAACAAAACAAACTCTTCCGCTTTATAATATTAGTATAGATAAGATGTTTGCTTTTTTAACCGACTTCAAAAAAGGAGGAGGTTTCTTTAATGCAACGCATTGCTGTTTTTTTTTTTTTAATTATCCTAATATATCCATTAATTGTCCAACTTTTCGGTAAAGATCTCCCTCAATTGTATTTATTACAGGTCGTTACTAATATTATAAAGAGGTAAATGTATTTTGTTTGTATGTTCGGGCTAATCCCGGGAATCACCTACTCGATTTGTATAATTATTTTTGTATTGGATAGCTATATTCAAGAGGCTATGTTTTATCCCGAAAATCCCACGGGATCGAGCTGCCCGTTGTTTAAAATCGCAATGAACTAACTATTCCACTAGCTCTACAGTGTATAGATGACGTTCCGTGACCGATTGAGATTGGAAATTCACCGACTCGCTGTAAACACTTTCTACATCTACAAGGCTTAATACTTGACTAAAATCGCTATCATCTTACATTTTGTACCAGCAGAAATATGTTCAGAGAAAATACGAGTAATAATTCAGTTTCTTTCATTATTTAACTAAGCTCCTTTTAAGGGTTTATTTATTTTGTATTACTTATAATATTTATAAGCAGAATTGATATTGATGAGTAATCGATGTTTGGGCATGTTATATCCCACTGCTGGGCAAAGGCCTGTCACTCAATGAAAGTATCAGTACAAACTATTCAAAAGAATTTGATATGATGATATCGTAACACGATCGAATTGAAACCAAATCGAAATCCGGTTTCAATAATTCTTTTTGTAATGGATAGCCACGTTCAACGGGAATATTATAGGCTATTTGTCATCCAAAAATTCCCTCTGGAACGGAAACAACGCGGGTAAAACCACGGGGCGCTACTCGTTCATTATAAACTGAACATACTTAACTAAAGACTAATATAATTATCTATATATAAAAAAAAAACAAAGTCCTGACTGACTGACTGACTGACTGATAATCAACGCACAGCCTCAACCGCTACACCTAGAAACATAAAATTTGGCAGGAAGGTTCTTCAAGTGACGTAAGTGCACACTAAGAAAGGATTTTCGAAAATTCCTACGGGAATGGGCTCAACGCGGGCAAAGCCGCGGGGCGCTGCTAATACAATATATTAGTTAAGATTAGGAGTCGAATCCTGAAAGGAACTATTTCCATTATAGGGATCAATACAGGTCATTTATCGGAAATCAGGGTATAACCAACCCTCAACTCGTATAATGGGTCTGATTGGCCCGCGTGGCGGTGACGTGCTGCAGATTAGTTGCGTAATCGAAGGGTTAAGAATTTGCGTAACGTATTAAAAGGATTTCCGGAGTTATTTGGTTGGGAATTTAAATTATTTTGTGGTTTTAATAGGTGAAGGTTGGCAGTGAATTTTGGGTAAAGAATTTTTGATTTAATTATTCAATCATTCATTAATGTCGAGTAGGTTAGAGGTCAATCCTGGTGTGGGAGGTTTTAGACCACCTAAAGGCCTTCAACATGGTTTGACGATTATTATTATTTTGTTTCACCCCGGAGTCACGCGACAAGACCGCGGGCTTGTCCGCAACTCCGCATGCCTCAAAAAAGGACGTGGTGTTTTTGAGAGGCATGCGGGATACAGATCCAACTAGTAGATGCCCTTATTTATTATTGATCCGATTTTAATTACTATGATTCAAATAAGTATGACGTTGAAACTACGTATATGGATACGTTTATGGTCACAGAAGTCTTCTGTGACAAGTCTTTACGGTTGTACACCTAATTTAGTACGTGAAGGTTACAGGTTAACACTGGCGTCTTTACAATAGAGTTTTTACACCATCTTAAGATCTCAGACAAGGGGAAACCATTGGAAAACCCGGGACCGATGACGTGCCCCCCAAACACAGCGGTGATCTAATTCTACTGGCAGCCAATTGTACTCGTACTTTAAGTCACGTTTTGAAGTCAGAAGTTCTTTCATAACTCTTTCTCGCTAAGTAAGAAAATATTAGTAAATCTATCGGCTTACGAGTTAGTTGGATTTCTTTTAATATATAAGTTCTTATTGCATTCGAATCCTCGATCCTAATATAATCTAGGGATCAGTCGGGAGAACTTTTTATACTTGAAGTTTCTAAGTTAGTATTGAATTTTGGATTGATTTATTTCGTTGGTAGATGTTATTTCGATTTTTATAAGTTTGAATAAGTAAGTAAGTGCGTTATCGGAGTTTTTAGTCCGCCTAAAGACGTCCAACATGGTATAACGATTGAATGGATAAAAGTTAGACTTAATTAGAAAAACCTAACACTAACCTAACCTAATCTCTTTATTCAATTTGACAAAAAATATTTTTCTGAAAAATAATAAAATCATCTATAGTTATTTTCTTTTTCTCAAAAACAGTCAATTTTTTCCATGTTTTCACTCAAAACAGACGTGTTAGCCAGCGCAGAATAAGAGGTGTACTTACCAACGCACGGGTTGTGGTTGACCACAGAGAAGATTCTATCGCATCGCTTCTTCATGTGGGTATTGGGGCAGATGCATCCGAAGAGCGGGGACAGGCGGAGACCAGCCCAGGCCTCGCGACATGACTCCCTGGGGAACGTCACACGATGGAGAGAAGAGAAGGAGAAGGTCACTAACCCTAAGGAACCCTAAGATCCTAAGAATCCTACCTGCTTTTCCAGATATGCTGTAGTAAATTTAAAGAGCACGGGGGGATGAGTTTCTATTGAAGCTGAGCTTTGCTGACCAATACGAAAAGATTTTGACAATGCTAATGCGTTGTCTGACATCCCAGTGCGCTATGATTGGTGAATCAGGTTCCGCACCGTTCGTTCCGCTTCAATGGAGCCCCTTAAAGCCCTTATGAGAAAGGCTCAAGAGCCACCCCCAAAAATATTAGAATCAACCCATAATAATATTTCCGTTGTAAAGTCTACCTTTATGATCTCTCTGACTCATTTCTAAGCAGACCAGGGTAGATACCCTGGCCTTCAGGATACTTATTTAGAAAGGATGGAAGTGCAAAATGCAATTGAAGTGCGTGCTTGAAGACTCAAAGTTTATGGCTGAATCTGTACCTGGTTCGGATTAGCTATGGTCATTTAAAGGCCCAAATTCAGCTTTTCTATCTCTCCAGGGTCAACTGAACTCTATTTTAATGAATTAATTTTGAAGTTTTGATGATTTAGATTAAAATGAGGATTGAGTTCAGTTGTAAAGTTTCCTCACCTGTCATCCATACGGCATTCTCCGTCGCGAGCCTTACAAGCGTTCTTGAATCGGTCGAACAGTACTGAACAGGCCTTTTCATTGTGACAGACGCTCAGCGCGTAGGTGCAGGTCGGCAGGGTCTCCACGGGGTAAGGGTCTTTTTCTGGGGAGACGAGAACTTTTAGGAAAAACGAAACAATTTTTTGATACAAAATAACAAAAACAATATTCTTCTTAATTGTGCCTATTAGTTTTAATGTTGGCATGCCACAACTATGCCGCCATGAATTTGTATTTCATTGTGTAGACATGACAAAGGATAATTGATACTGTATCGGGGGTTGCGGGTTGCGCTCGGAGTCAACAATATGTGCAGACATAGTTGTTGGCGACGACGTCTGGGTGCAATTATTCATATTATTAAGCATTTGTGTAGGTATATGTATTAGTACCAGTTAGAGAGTTGTCTTGCTGTATTTATTTGTCTGAAGACAGAAATAAAAACTGTATCAACCCTTATTCCATATTATGGATGTAAAGACAGTACAATACATACCCTTCTTCATGACAAACACGCAGGGATGATCAAACAAAAAGTCCCGGAAGGAGTTACATTCAGGATCGACGTTCGGTTCCCGACAGAGACATGTTGGTTTGAAGAACGGGAACGCTTGCAGAGTCTTCAGGGCAGCTTGGCATTTAGTCACAGTCACCGTAGAGCAGGCCACTGTTGGGAAAAAGCGGGCATTAGTGAGGAGGTTTTTGACAATTAGGCCTTAAGGCTAGCTGTACACCGAGGTTATCGAGCTGAGAAAAAATGTTAGTTTTACGATGTCTCTCTCACTCTCTCTCTCTCTCTCTTTCTCTCTCTCTCTCTCTCTCAAGCCTAGCGGTGGTTCTTAGCTATGTTCGTTACAAGCCATTTTGGCGCAGGTTTTTTAAATGGTTTGACACTTTCTGACACACGCAATTTTCCGAAGAGCAAAAGAGACAAAACACATTACAGTGTTTTAGTTACACCGCGTTTATTAAAAATGCGTTTATGGTATAGATCTACAGTACTGTACCATCGATTTCGTACAACTTGTAATACAAACATCGACTCCAACCAGATTACAAACTAGTTTTACACCTACTTACATTTCCAATTGTTTCGCCGAGCAATACGACAGATAGAAACCATTATCTGTTCGATTGGGTAACTCACACTTACAAGGGTTCGTGTAAAAAACGCTCAGGGAACATATAGGGAAAGCCTCATAGAGTATTACGGAAGAAATTAAAAGGGTTTTTGTGTTCTCGACGTTACCTCGTGACCAGAACCGAATTGGATTTTTTTGCTGTTAATGTGTGTAGTGTCCCAAAAGTTAGTGGCCTGGAATTAATTGGAAATTAGGTGGTTGCGGGGAGTGTTGTAAGGTTTATTGTGGGACTGATTTTTGTACTTTTTTTTAGGATAGGTGTTGATACTAGATCTTAGAATATTCTATCTATTTACTTTTTATACGCTACTACAATATCGTCACTGTAAACTTAGAATTAACATAAGTCCTAGGTGAGATATCATTTCAGTAGCGTACATAATTTACTTCACTACATCACTACATAGTATAAAACAAAGTCGCTTTCCACTGTCTGTCTATCTGTCCCTATCTATGTATGCTTAGATCTTTAAAACTACGCAACGGTTTTTGACGCAATTTTTTAAATAGATAAGAGTAATTCAAGAGTAAGGTTTATATGTAGAAAAATTCTCGAAATTCTCACGAGAACAGGCAGAATGCGGGTAAAACCGCGGGGCGCTGCTAGTATTATTAAAGTTACATAACAGAATCTGTAACCACGGCACATGTGCACCTATTCTGGACTTCTACATATAATTCACAAACAAACATTAGCCAAATCGGTCCCACCGTTATTAAATTTTAACGAGACTAATATGATTGACACCACTAACCTATCGAAAGAATGAACGGTTCACAATAGTTCTTATTAAAGTAGATGCGTTTGACTCTATGGTTGGCCACTTTTTCTTCTTCATCGAGTGGATGGTCAATCTGACCAATCCTGTAGGTCTACTCTAATTCAACGAAAAACTAAATATCGATCGAAACTTCGCTTGTTTCCTACTACAATTCGTTTTCGTTCCGAAGTTTCGTTCGAACGAAAATGTTTGACGTTTAAAATCTCTAAACCTACTCTAATTGATAAATGTTGCGAACGAAAATTTGAATTTGACAGATGATTGTTCGGAATTTTATCCTCAATTCGACGAAACCAAAAGTGTTATCTTTTGATTTTCGTTAGTCGTTCGTTGGAATTGTTTGTGTGCATTTTGTCAGGAAATTTGTTTGAAATGGTCACAAGAATACTTTTAATAGAGGCTGCTCTACGTGAAGAGCGTTTAGAGCGTAGAAGAAGACGGCGCCGTCTGCGCAACCAACTCAATATCAGCCAAATTCCCGACTTAGAGTTTATAGGAAATTATAGACTCAGTCGGCAAGAGCTGCATTAGTGCAACTGTTAGAAAGGAATAGGTAGGATTAACAACTTTATCATACACTAGCAGCGCCCCGCGGTTTTACCCGCATTGTGCCCGTTCCCGTGGGAATTCCGGGATGAAAAATAGCCTATAACCTTCCCGTTGAATGTGGCTATCCATTACAAAAAGAATTATTCAAATCGGTTCAGTAGTTTCTGAGATTAGCGCGTTTAAACAAACAAACAAACAAACAAACAAAACAAACTCTTCAGCTTTATAATATTAGTATAGATATTTCTAACTGTTGCACTAATGCCTATGTTAGTGACATTTATGAAATATTTTTTGTAGTAAGGAATGCAAATAAAAGCTTATTTTTTTTAACTTATAATAATGTTTTATTTACTTAACTCTACCTAGAAACAAAATATTAAAAAGAAAGGCAACAATAATAGTAATAATCAAAAATAACAAAATAATCTTAATTTCTATGGGTTAAATATTCCCTAACAAGGCCACAAAGCTCTAACAGGGCAGCCCTGATGCCTGCAAGCTCAGTGTTCCTGACTGTTTCTATCTCTATACGCCCCTCTTCATATTGAAACAATCTGCTTCTGACATTGCCAGAAATCAAATCATGACCTCCGAAAATCAGCAACAGCTTTCTTGGCTAAATGCTTTCTATCAGCCCAAACCTGCAAATCATAAAATCATGAGATTTTTATGCCACTACATTATTATGTTATTAATTACATTATAAAACTAAATACCTTTTGCCACTGCTGAATGGTCTTTGTGCAACCGCCCATTGAATTGAGCAAATTGCACAATTCTCCCCACAGCCTCTTTGCCTGGACATTTCCTTCGGCACTCCTCAACCTCCCGCGGGCTAGATCCCTATGCTCGTCCAAGAAATTGAGAAGAGTGTCTATTTGCTCGGAAGTAGCGGAACCCGTATGTGGAGCCATTTCAAACTGAAAAGATTTATAAAAGAATATTCAAAAGAGGTGATTTCAGTGAATAAATACATAATTATAATAAATTTAATATATTATTTACTTACAAAGTTTTCAAATCCAAACTTGCGAACTAAACTAAAATGAAGACTGCATCAAAAAAACTCAAGTTGACAATTGACATGTTGATGTTATGATGTTACTATGGTTACTATCACAGACCAAGACAATCACAGACAAGACATGCATTGTTGGGATGAAATAGTACTCTTCAAATAAGTCGGTTATTAGTCCCGTTCATTCCAATCGTTCACGAAAATTGTCTATGAATCCGAAAATCGTCTGCGCGTCCGAAAAAGAAATAGAGTAGGGTAGTGAACGAAACTTCGTTTAAATTTCGTTCGTTTGCGAAGTTTCGTTTGAGAGAAACAGAGTAGACCTCCTGGTGTCAGAGTTATTGAGCCGCCAAAGGCCTCTGACATGGCTCATGTAACGACTACCATCCGTAGTAAGTAACCGGGACCGACGGCTTAACGTGCCCTCCGAAGCACGAAATCATCTTACTTTTCGAGCAATCAGGTGATTCAGCCTGCAATGCCCTAACCAAACTGAGGAAAGCCTCACAAAGAGATTTTTGTGAGATATCCCCACCGGGAATTGAACCCGGAACCTCCGGGTCGTGAGCCGGCGCTCAAACCACAAGACCACGGAGGCTGTTAACCTACTCGAAATGAATGGATGAATGAATGGCTCACAATAGTTCTTGCCACAGTAGATGCGTTGGGCAGAGATATATTTTCACCTTGATTTTATCAAACATCACAAAAAAACCCCTGGGGATAATCCACGTAAATCTGCGAGTCTTCACAAAAAACAAATTAAACAAAAAAATATTTTCAAATTATGTAAATGGAGTCTCTTTGTCGAGACTAAAGAAAAGTTTATGTGTAAACTTACGCCGAGCAACATTTTTAATACTAATTCTGGCCAGCGGGTTCGGCTACTTTGAAATTGCATTTCATGAAAGTCAGTTTAATGAGATCCTTGAAGTTGAGAAGTTTGTCTGTTTGTAGGTCAAGGTATTTTATTATTGACATTCTCTAGTCTTGTGATTTGAGCTTCTTGTTTGTGGTCAACATCTGTGTATAATTTTAGGCGTCTAAAATCCTCTGACATGGTTTAATTATAAAAAAAGCAAATATTCAGTCTAATTGAGAAATTTCCTCCTTTTTTGAAGTCGGTTAAAAACAATCTTGGTCGATTGAACTTATTAGTAAACCGACATACCGGACACTGAACACCTCATAAGAGGCACGGACAATTGTCCGCTGAAAGAAGCGAGTGGACTACGTGATCTCATTGCCTCTCAGATAAAAATAAAAGGATTTTATTACACCCAGTACTCTTTCGACTTTGGCTATAAAATGAAGGGTAGCTTTCGTACAATAAGGGTGGTTTGTGTCGAGATGTTTTTAAGATATTAATTCAGTTATTCGGTTAATCATATGAATAGGTAATTCTTCTGTGTTTAAAAAATATGACGATGATGTAAACAATATATTAAGGTTCCATTTGTTAAGTGTTTGCCCACTGCTGGGGAAAGTTCTGAAGTTTAGAAGATGTCAGTACAGTGAGAATGTTTAGGCGAAAGCGTTTCGTAAACTGATGTAGTAATAAATACCCCACTATACAAAAACGGTTGGATCGATCTTTATCACACATAGCTAAAGAGCAACGCAAGGAAACTGACTTGGAAATCAAAAAACCGCATCTAAATCAGTCCATCTGTTTGAGAGGTACGATACACAGACATCATTAAAATTATAATACTACTTTTGCGTCAGGGGCATTAAAAGACCATCGGCATTACCGAAATCGGTCGATTCGTTTTAGAGCTGCCACAGCAGACAGACACACAAACGTCAATGTCAAGGTTTACACCTCTCTTTTACTTCTATCACAAAAACCGCAAATACTTTTAACATCATTACTCGATCTCCGTCAAATTAAATTTAAAATCTCAAAAAAACTTACATTCGTTAAGACTACGAGGTCACAAACAAACAGATTCACATAGAAGTAAAAGCAACCCCAAATAAACTGTACAGTCACTCACACAATATCATAATAATAACGTCAGCAGCGTGCACACTAGACGTCAAACTGACAAGGGTACTTTATCGATGCGGACATTAAAAAATCTCCAAAAATGTTCTCTCCAATTTGTCTCTTGCCCTTTTAAGCTACTAAAATATTGCCGGTGATTTGTCATTTTCAAATTTTCTTTGTCCATTTTTAACATCAATTCTGTTTTAAGTAGGTAAGCGGATATCTCCGTTGTTAATAAGAGAAATTAGGTTTTTGGGATTTATTTAATTTGAACCAACCTGGTGAATTGTAGGTTTCAACCTCGGTTTATTAATAACTAGCAGATGCCCGCGTTGTGCCCGTTCCCGTGAGAATTTCGGAAATAATTATACTTATAAACCTTCCGCTTGAATCTCTCCATCTATTCAAAAATCCGCATTAAAATCCGTTCCATAGTTTTAAAGATCTAAGCATACATAGGGACAGATAGACAGCGCAAAGTGACTTTGTTTTATACTATGTAGTGTGAAGGTTATACATTGTTATGATATTATGAATCCCCTATTTTCACGTGCCACATATAGTATTGGTTGTGTCAATGTAATTAGTAGGTATATACTAACGCCAATTAAATCTGTTTGAATAAACTAAAACAAATGAAAATAGTTTCTAATTTAACTAATCAACATAAAGCTACAAATCCCAGCGAATTAAACCACAAAATTAATTACAAAACCGCACCCCTCTTTCCCGCAGTTGGATAACAAAATGAAACTGTATACCTAAGTTTTGGAGATAAAGAAACAGTATGATTGAGACCAATTCGTTTTGCTGCCGGCGCTAGACGTCAAACTGCAAAACTTTATACATTTACTTTGCAGTTTACAATAGATTTTATCTTGGATATTCGTTTTGGAAAATATTGAGTTATTGGCGTGATATGACGACGGGTGAGTGACACTTTTGTCTAAAGTATTTTAGTAATGGAAGAGTTTGGTTTTGTACCGCAGCGTGCTTATATCTTCAGCAGATTAAAAAATATATTTTTGTATATACATATCTTCTCCTTTGTATCAGGCACACAAAAAACTAATTTTCTTTTAATCCTGAAATTAAACGCCCCACAGTTTTACCCGCGTTGTGCCCGTTCCCATAAAAAATTGGGATAAATTATAGATTCAAACCTTCCCATTTAATTTGGATATTCTTATGTTATCAAATCGGATTAGTAATTCCTAATATTAGCGCGTACATAAAACGAAACTCTTCAGCTTCTTCCATTAGAATAGATATAAAGCTATTTATATACAATAGTATAGTACGAACAAGTCAGTACAAAACAAACGACCTCCATCGCCCCGCCAAAAAACCAATAATTAACAATTTAACGTTACCCACACAGCATTCGTTCGTTCAAACCTGCAGCACATTAATCCCAGGAACGAGCCTCCAATATCGTAAGGCGCCAATTTTCTTCTTGACAATGATAAGTCGTCTTATAGCTGGTAACGTTGCTAATTAAGATGAATGCGCCAGCGGAAGACGAGTGAAATCGGCATTGTTTACATCAATGGCGCCTTTTTTGCGACGCCGCCATTTTTATTTGAATTAGCGGTGACAAAATGGCCGCGGGTCCGAGGTCGGGCTGTCAGTCTTCTCGTACCTCCGGGCATTGTTGTCTGACAGCGCAAGTAGGTAAAGGGCTTTATGATAAGTAGTAGTTCGGATAGGGTACTGATTCGATTATCCCTTTTAAGGAGAGTTAGATGTAATAAAATTTGTTTTTAAGTGCTCTTCCGTACGTGATGGGAAGTTTTTTGAGTTTTATTTTGGATGGTGGAGTTGGATTATAAGTTTTGTTTCGTCTGCTTTAAGGTTTATTTTTGATTGATAATTTTGTTTCGATAACATGCTGAGTTTGTGAGACTTATCCTAAATCTGTACTCTGCAGGTTTTCGTAATATACTTACATAAAAGTACTGGTAGTCTGTTTTGCAAGATATCTGGTAAGACCGAAGACAAATCTATATACCTAGTCATATTTCTGATCAAATCTAGAAACATAATTATATTGCTCGTAGATTTTAAGAGGGAGATAGTTGGCTTGTTTTCTTGCTCTGCCGGTGTAAAATAAATATTTTCACATTTTGTTATAAGTATGTAGTGTTGATACGAGCATAGGTGGAAAAGTGGAAAGAATTCTATGGACAAGAGCCTAGCTTATGGCTTATGGCACATACACAAGCCTGCCTGGCCACTGGCTTACGACGTGCACGTTTTGTATGCTTTTGCTGCTTCCCCGGCAGCAAAGTTAGCGTCAAGGCAGACTATAAGCCAAACCCGCCTGCATGTGTGAATGCACCATTAAGTTTATGTGGAAGAAGATGTCAGAGGTTGTGAATGTAAGTATGTGCTGTGATGTGAAGCTTCAATTGCCAAGGGAAAGGGTAAAACTTAGGGTATAATTCATAAATGCAAACAGTATTTAAGCTTTCACTTTCCGACTTACGTAATTTTCCAAAGAGCAAAAGAGACATAACACTTCATAACAGTGTTTTAGTTGAACAACGATTTCGGATAAGCCGGAGAATCTAAATCTAGTCAACTCTTACCCCAGCCCCAATATTTTTAGTTGCAAACGGATAAAATCTCCAGTCTTAACCTCCAAATTGAAGGTGAAATATTTCCGCGGTAAAAGGTCTTAAATCAATGATGGCCGAAAACAAAAGATTGAAACAACAATGGAGGGCTCGGCAGTAGGGAAATCCAATTTAATTGTCTTACAAATCTTCGCCGCGGGTAATAAGTCAAAATGAAAGGTATAAGATATTAATAAACTTATTTTCTTCGCTGTATAGATGATATCATCATTGAGAAAGCATTTTTAAACCAATCATTGAATTTGTAATAATAAAGTAGCGCTGAAGAGATTTTAATGAAGTTTGTTTTTCTTTGTTTGTCTGTTAGAACGCGCTAATATCTGAAAGTTCCTATAAGATTTGAAAATTTCTATAACCACTTTCAAGAAACAGCTTACAGACTACTTTTCGTCAACAAATTCCTATGGGGATGCATAACATGAGCAAAACCGGGTGGTACGGCTAGTATCATTAAAAAACGGAAAAGCTTTTTATTTTTGTTTGCGACGTTTATAAATGCGATTATACTTGTATCTGGTTCAATCAAACTGTTTTGAAAAATCGTTTTGCCACACTCAGGAGAACAGTTACAGAATATTTGCCCTTAAAAGTCCTATGGCAACGGGTACATCCGCAGGAAGCTAGTAATTTATTCTTGATAAAACAATATTATTTCATCCCTTGTTGAGTTTATCAACCCGTCGATATAGGTCAGGGTTGAAATATGGATGAATCTGATGACAAGTACCCTTAGGAGCTGAGGGCCTCTTGAACTTTACACCACCCTCTCCAAGTTATTTAGAAACATTCTGACCATAGATACGACCCTTATTTCAATGGGAAAACTAATTTTTTCACAATAATTTTATCAAAGGTTTTTATAAGAAAGGTCATATTAAAACCACCATATTTTTTAAATCAGTTGAAAGTGAGATTATTCTGTATTTTAATTAAAAAATCCTTTCTTATACAGAAACATTTTTGAAATCACACATGTAGAATTACACATGGGGTACATTTTATCCCGAAATTCCCGCGGGAACGGGAACAACGCGGGCCGCGGAGTGAGAAGACATTCATACATTAACATTTGTTACCTTATGGATAAATTGTGCCTACTATTAATAAGAATGTTTTTATTATTTGATTTGTAATGTTTGTTCGTAATAAATATATTTTCATTTCATTTTCCCATCTCTGTATAAAAATGCCCAACCTTAGTGCCGTAGTCCGACTTGTTACATTATATAGTAGTTTTATCTCACGAGCACCCCTGGGCCATACTTGTGTAAGTAAATGTAAGTACCTACTATGCACAACGTCTTAGAGTGCATTATGGAGTATAATGCACACTAAGACGATGTGCATGGTACATAGGGCCTCAAAATTGTCTTTGAAGTAGGTATGGTAGGTATAGTTAGGTATAGCATGGAAGGTATGATTAAATACAGAAAAGTTATTCGAGTGAGTTGTCCGCGTATGTATGTGACATAAACATTGATGTTGACAACGGTACCGATACTTACGCACACAAAGATGTAATTTTGTTAGTTTGTATATTAAAGCTAATATCGAGAATTAAACGTCCGATTCGAATAATTCTTTTTGTAGTAGATAGCCACATTCAACGGGAAGATTACAGACTATTTTTAATCCCAAAATTCTCATGGCGACAGGCACAACAGGAATAAAACCGCGGGGCGCTGCTAGTTACAAATACATGTATGGTACAGGGGCGTTCGTGAAAAAAACTACTTATACATTAAACTAATTCTGTTATAACATTCTTATAATTTAAATTACATAAGAACACGAATCTTTACAATGGAGGTCGACACATAAATACTTTACCTTCATAAATACTCCTTCTTTTAATAGAAAAATATTGATTTCTTTTTCAAGGATAAATTGTAGCTAATAGCTGACTATTTTCATCGTCTTTACTAAGCTTCATTGATTGATGTTCTAGTCGGTTTAAGATGTAGTCGGATCCACTTTAGGGTGTCTTACCATTAAAGCATAGTAGAGCTGGTCGGAGCTCAACAAACCCATTACAACGCATTACGAAATGATTTTGACAATGTCAATGTGTTGTTTGTCATTTCCAGGTTACTTTATACGGGTAGTAGTCGTTACATGAGCCATGTAAGAGGCCTTTGGTGGCTCAATAACTTTGACACCAGGATTGGTCAGGTTGACCATCCACTCGATGAAGAAGACGTGCGCTGAGATTAAAGAGTAAAGTAAAGCCGCGGGGCGCTGCTAGTAATACCATAAAGCTTAATTCTCATCGTACTGATATCTTCATTGAGAGAACTGTACTAGATAGGCCGGCATACAGGCTATTACTTTTGTTGGTTGTTTTTTTTTCTAGACCTTTTTATTTATTTCTAGTACTAGTAACACAAGTTTCAGATATACCATAAATAATAAGCTAGACAGCTTGCAATTTAGACTAGCGCAGTCTAACAACAATCTCCTTGACAAGTGGCAATCGTTTGGCAACGTATTATCTACTTTCTTCATTGTCCACAATGTCATTGACCACGCTGCAATCCAGTCGAAACGTCGGGAAATAGTCGTACAAGTTTGAAAAATATAGTCACTTTCACTATAGGTATATGGAATGTCACATGATATTCAAGATATATTCCCATATATTTTTAAGCTGACAAAGAAATATAATGCGATGGAACTATCACGTGTTAATAGAGCCAAGTTCAATTATTTGAATTTGAACACTATTTAATAGAATTTTTTGAGGTCTCTAGTCGGTCTAAATATTGCCTGCTATAGTTGCTAACTATTTGTTAACGTGAAGCTCCAGTGACCTGTTTCTTTTGTCCGTAAACAAGGGCCTTTCATACCCTTTTGTAAGCCTTTTCAGTATTATTATTTTTCATGAAATATTGCCTAGGGGGTAATATTACTCGATCATATTTAGGTTGCTGATAAATCTAGTTTGATTATTAAATACAACTAGCAGCGCCCCGCGGTGTTACCTGCATTGTACTCGTTCCCGCGGGAATTCCGGGATAAAATGTATTCCATGTGTTATTCTGATGTATAACCTATATTATTGTAAAATTTCATCCAAATCCGTTTAGTAGTTTTTGCGTGAAAGAGTAACAAAATATACATCCATCCTGACAAACTTCCGCATTTATAATATTAGTAGGATGGCTACAAGTATGCGCATGTAGAAAGTAATTAAAATTAAAAACTAAGGGAACGAAGTTAAATTGTCGGCACCAGTGTAACAATATGTAAATGAACTAAAAATAAAATTTATATTAAATGTTTCTATACACGGCATCGAATAGTTTACTGGACGACATACATATTATAAGCATATTTTATTATTTGTTCAAACGGGAACTTACGTACGACGGAGGTTACTGTTGAGTGTCCCTCAACACGTTTCGGTCACATTCGGTGACCTTCATCAGGAGGTGGGTGAAGCGCTCGCTACAGCGTCTCTCCCCGCACTGTTGAAACGTGTTGAGGGACACCCAACAGTGACCGTAACAGTGACAGTAAGTTCCCGTTTGAACAAATAATAATGACATCAACGTACGTTTCAATGAATCTATACTAATATTATAAAGCTGAAGAGTTTGTTTTGTTTGTTTGTTTGTTTGTTTAAACGCGCTAATCTCAGAAACTACTGAACCGATTTGAATAATTCTTTTTGTAATGGATAACTACATTCAACGGGAAAGTTATAGGCTATTTTTTATCCCGAAATTCCCACGGGAACGGGCACAGCGCGGGTAAAACCGCGGGGCGCCGCTAGTAGTAAAATAAGCATATTTTGTTTTAGATTTTGTAACTAAACAAAACTAAAGAATAGCAAGTTCGAGTATGTTAGGCCTAATCCTGATATCGGAGTTTCTCGTCTCAAGGCCTCTGACATGGACTGACGATTAAAACAACTGGGGCCGACAATTTAACGTGCCCTCCTGGTTTAAACTAGATTGAAGTCGGTCACGTATTATTATATTACTAGCAGCGCCCCGCGGTATTACCCGCGTTGTTCCCGTTCCCGTGGGAATTTCGGAATGAAAAGTAGCCTATAACCTTCCCGTTGAATGTGGCTATCCATTACAAAAAGAATTTTTCAAATCGGTTCAGTAGTTTCTGAGATTAGCGCGTTTAAACAAACAAACAAACAAACAAACAAACAAACAAACAAACAAAACAAACTCTTCAGCTTTATAATATTAGTATAGATTTATACTAATATTATAAAGCTGCAGAGTTTGTTTGTTTGAACGCGCTAATCTCAGGAACTACTGGTCCGATTTGAAAAATTATTTTTGTAATGGATAGCAACATTCAACGGAAAGGTTATAGGATATTTTTCATCCCGGAATTCCTACGGGAATGGGCACAACGCGGGTAAAACCGAGGGGCGCTGCTAGTCTCATTATAATTATCATAGTATTCAACAGTCACTATCAAAGTAAAGCAAAAAAGTAAAAAAAAACTAACATTACTTTATAACTTTCAACAAAAGTCAAAAGTTTAGAACGCCAAAACTTTACCTTAAAAGCTTTTAAATCTTATAAACTTTAATCGTTACAAGTTCAGAAGTCGTATGAATGTTTAATTTACGAAAAAAAGCTCCCAAAAAGTTTGGATTATTAAGAATCACTTTGATAATAGATATGCATGGCATGCGAAGCTTTAGCTTGACTTTTTAAAAGTAATTACGAAGTTTGTATTAAACAATTATTATTATACTTAACGTAAGCTTAACGTACTTTTTAAGTTTCTTCAAAATTTTTGTGTTGCTTCACTGAAATATGTATTCTTCATAATATTCCATCTAAACTAATACTCGTATAATAATGCTGCAAAGTTTGTTTGTTTGAACGCGCTAATCTCAGAAACTACTAATCCGATTTGAATAATTCTTTTAGTAATGAATAGCCACATTCAACGAGATTAGCGCGTTCAAACAAACAAACTATTCAGCTTTATTTTATTACTAACCGCGCCCCACGGTGTTACCCGCACGGAATTTCGGGATAAAATGTATCCTACGTGTTATTCTAATGTATAACCTATATTACTGTAAAGTTTTATCCAAATACGCCCAGTAGTTTTCTCGTGAAAGAGTATCAAACATACATACATCATCACAAACTTTCGCATTAATAATTTTAGTAGGATAGAGTATATAAAGATACTAGCAGCGCCCCGCGGTTTTACCCGCGTTGTGCCCGTTCCCGTGGGAATTTCGGGAATTTTTTTACATAAAAACCTTCCTCTTGAATCACTCTATCTATTACAAAAAACCGCATCAAAATCCGTTGCGTAATTATAAAGATTTAAGCATACAGACAAACAGACGAACAGACACGAAACAGAGACGACTTTATTTTATACTATGTAGTGATTCGCATTAGTAAAAACTTGTCTTTCTAAGTACTCGCATTCATTCGTACTTAGCTACGTAGATATTCGTACTAACATTACATGTAAGTACACACTCTAACGTGGCGAGTTGTTGGGAATAATATGATGTTTCAGCGAAGCTCATAATTTATTATTCGTTGCCTTCAGAGCTTAGCTGCGAGAGGTCAAAAATCTCACGGACCGCGCTCACACCGACATAAAAATGCTTGAATGTAATATTTTTATCGAACAATGTGTTCCATTTTTAAAGGTTTAAAAATATATTTTCGGCTTTTACATTCGTTTTAAAAAATCATTTCAATAAAGTTATTATTCGTTTTGAATACGGTTTTTTCATCTATTGTGTTTTTTTACTTTTATTTTATCGAATTATTTCCAAGTTTATTTTGATGGTCGCTTGTGAATAATAAAACTTTTGGGCATTTAAATACTTGTGTTGTTAAAGCTTTATGACTGTTATTAAACAATGAACTTTAAAGTGTTAAATATTGTATTACAGGGATTTGTGTAATCTGTAAACCATTTGTAAATATTTTCTTTTTACGAAATAGTTCTAAAAATTTTACTATTATTTACTTTTTGTAAAGTTTTATAAATAAATGGCAGTGCCTCACGGCTTTACCTGTGTTATGCCTGTTCTTGTTCAAATTTCAGAATGAAAAATAGTTTATAACCTTATAACCTTTTCAGTTAAATTAGATATCCATTACAAAAATAATTATTTAAATCGGATGACTGAGATTTACCCGTTCAAACAAACAAATAAACAAACCTTAGGTTTATTTTATTAGTATAGATGTTATTTCAATGGTTTGCTAGTTGTATTAAAAACATCCATGCACACTGAAAATATATATTTGTATGTAATTTTTAATTTTGTATGTTATCTAGTATTTTAATTTTGATCTCACCCAATGCTCTGCGATCTTAAAACCAATCTACTATCATAATCTAGACGTCATCGCCAATTACTATGTTTGCACATATTGTTGACTCCGGGCGGGAATCGAACCCTCATCCCCGACAGGGTAAGCTCTATAAGCTACTGTGCCAACAGTCTTGTCAAATAACACATCCACATAATATAAAATCGTTGTAAATACCTATATTAAGAAAAAAATCTAAAAATGTTTTATAATTTGTTTCCTTGTGTTTAAATAAATAATGTTACGTAGCAGTGTAACATACACCCCCGTATTACACTAGGGGAAGACGTCACAAACTCACGACATATCTTCATGCATAACAAAATAATTCTTTGACAAAAGAATCTTGTTACTGTGTATGTCTGTACGTCATAATGCATTGTGATACAAAGTTTTGTACTAACAAGTATTATTGAAATTTTAACAAGTTTATGTTTGTGAAAGGTATTGTTCTGTTTTGTTCCGGTTTGCTTTGGGCTTGCTTTGTGATTGTAGATTTGAAGATTTTCTGTTTATTATCGATTTAGTTTTTTAATTGGGTGTCTTTGATCAGTAAGAAACTCCGACAGATGCCCCCTCTACTGATATCTTCAGTAAGATGAGAGGCCTTTTTCCTGCAATAGGACATTACAGGCTAATATGTTTTTCTTGACAAAACTTACCAAGTTCAGATCCGCAGACCCTGGGTATAATCTCCAAGATGGCGGAACAGGAAGCGTCTTCGAAGCAGAGCTGACGCGCCAGGAGGCAGTTCAGGATGGCCATGGTCCCTTTGATCCCGGGACCTGCTGCCAAAAGAAAAGAGAGGTTAATCATAGATTCCTGGGTTTATATACAGTTCCTGAATCAATGAGAAGAAAATGAATTATTGATATATTGAGGATACAGATCCAACGAGTAGAAGCCCTTTGAAGGTGTCTAATGTAATTAGTTGCAATTGCATATTTAACTGATTATTTGTATTGTTACTAGCTGTCTCGCGCGGTGGTTCCACAAGCGACCCAATAGATGTCGCTAGTGCGAATGTAAACCATTCAGGGTGCCACCCAAACGCATACAAAAAAAAACATTCAAATCGATCCAGCCGTTTAGGAGGAGTTCAGTGAAAACATACGTACAGTAGAATTATATAATTATATAGACGCGATTTTTTAAAATAGATAGGGTGAATCAAAAGGAAGGTTCATATGTATAAAAATTCCTGAAATTCCCACGGGTACAATGTGGGTAAAACAGCGGGGCGCTGCTAGTACTTAATATAATAGTTTTGAATTCTATAAACACTAAATTAAATAGAGAATTCAAATCCATTTCTAAAACACACTCCTTCATAAACTTCCCACGATATAAATAAAAACCCATCACTCACTATTCAAGTTGCTAAAAACCTGAAAATAAACCGGTTCAGATAAAAACTTCTATTTCAAAAGGCTTCTGTAATATTCAGACTGGCTGGACTATAACGGGAATAATTGACATCTCCAGCAGACTCAGATTGTAATAACTGAAATAGAACAATCGATACAGAACGGTGTGACTGGGGACTTGTTTGGCACTAGCTGTGCTCGCGACTTTGCCTGTGCCCTTTCCCGCGTTGTGCCCTTTCCCACGGGAATTTCGGGAATTTTTATACATGTAAACCTTACTCTTGAATCACTCTATTCATTTAAAAAAACCGCATCAAAATCCGCTGCGTAGTTTTAAAGATCTAATCATACATAGGGACAGACAGCGAAAAGCGACTTTATTTTATACTATGTAGTGATAAAAGTAGCCTAAGTTACTCCTGCTACGTGTTATTAGCTACGTGCCATTAAAAGTCCCGTCAAAATAGTTGCAGTCATTTCAGAGATTACCGTGTACAAACATACAGACAGACAGACAGACAGATAGACAAAAATGTTATTTTGATATGTCATATACCGTACCTGTAAAAATCGTTATTTAATATTACAAACAGACCCTCCAATTTAATGTAGATATATAGATATTTAAAATGCACTTACAGTTTATTTGGAGGCAAAAATACTTGTGTCTGTGTTCGCGTTCTTTACGTGAACAGAGGGAATACTTGATTGTTAAATTTTATTTTGTTTTTAGTCATCCCGTGACCACGAGCGGTGTAATCCGCTTGAAACGTCGGGTACGTATTTTAATGAATACGTTATAATAATATATTCTAATGCGATACAGACTTTTATCTATACTAATATTATAAAGTGTTTGTTTGAACGCGCTAATCTCAGGAACTACTGGTCCGATTTGAAAAAATCTTTCAGTGTTGGATTCCACTTATCGAGGAAGGCTATAGGCTATTTTTCATCTCGAAATTCCTACGGGAATGGGCACAATGCGGGTAAAACCGCGGGACGCTGCTAGTCATATTCTACATTATACTAGCTGTGCCCTGCGTTTTCACTCGCATGTCTTGCCTCACTGCTTACCGTTCAACCCTTCCCTGGATTACAACAAACATTTCAAAACCAAAATGAGCTAAATCGGTCCAGTAGTTTACGAGTTTTAGCGAGACAAACGAACCACGATTGATTTTTATATACATACTAGCTGTGCCCTGCGGTTTCATCCGCATTTATTCCGTCAATGATTACCGTTTAAACCTTCCCTGGACTTTCATGAATATTTTAAGACCAAAATTATCCAAATTTATAATTAAAATCCAAAATTATTTATTACCAAATCGGTTCAGCAGACTAACGAACAGAAATTCATTTTTATTTATATAGAATTTATATAGATATATAAAATATAAACTCTAGCTTCAATCAGAGAAAAACCACACAGCGCAGCTAAATAAAAGCCTAAAGTAAATACTAGTATTTATTTATAATACTTGTATTAACATTTGCATTAAAATCTGCGGTTAGTGTTAACAACAGCGCAGACCGCTGAGTTGTGGATATGAAATCATTTTAATAATTACAGTTTGGTCGATGTTACAATGTTGAGTGGAAACTGAATTAATAAAACCAAAAATGGAATACAGATACATTATGTTATTTGGTTATTGCCAAATTAAAGTTGCAACCAACATCGTGCAAAGATGAGTTCAACTGTGTTATATACAGTCAGTTTCCATTTAAGTACTTTGCTACGAATCTCCTAACCAACCATCTGTGCTACGAATCTTCAATCCGGCTACGACTTTTGCTACGAATCTTCCAACTCACTATATAATGTGCTACGAATATCAAATACTCTGTACGAACTTTGCTAAGAATATTTCAACCGACAGCAAACATTGCTACGAGTCTCCAGAGAATTAACCATTTGTTAATAGTCCTTTTGTGACCCTGGTGCCATTTAGACAATTAGGCCTCTTACGTCATAAACACTGCTCAATCGTATAAATGCTAGTTTTGATACTAAAATGAACCAATCCTACTAAAAAAAACATAAATGCGAAAGTTTCTGAGGATGGATGTATGTATGGATATATGTTTGTTTCTCTTTCACGAAAAAACTACTGAACGGATTGGGATGAAACTTTACAGTAATATTGGTTATACATCAGAATAACACATTTTATCCCGAAATTTCCACGGGAATGGATACAACGTGGGTAACACCGCGGGGCGCAACTAGTTTTGTATAATTTCGAGAAACAGATTTATAGAATTCAACCAAATTTTTTCCTTTAACATATTGCATTCTACCTTTCCATATTTCCATAAACAAACACCATAACAAATAAAAATTACTACCACAAAGTGCGAACATAGAATCAGAATGAATTTTTAATAAACCAACTTCATTTAAACTTCAGTAAATGCAAACGTATTTTATCGAAAGTTCGTATCGTATTGATTTGTGCAATGTGCAGCCTAATGGACGCAGACTATGTCGCTTTAAATGGACACAAACGTTATTGCGAATGAGTTAACAGAAGGCTTAATAACTGCTGTGTTTAGGTTTTTGTTAAAATGCGTGTTCAATGGATTCGTGTGATTAAGGTATTTATTCATCGAGATAAACGTTTACTATGTCAACAGCCTCCGCGGTCTTGTGGCTTAAGCGCCTGGCTCACGATCCGGAGGTTCCGGGTTCGATTCCCGGTGGGGATATCTCACAAAAATCACTTTATGAGACTGTCCTCAGTTTGGTTAGGGCATTGCAGGCTGAATTACCTGATTGCCCGAAAAGTAAGATGATTCCGTGCTTCGGAGGGCGCGTTAAGCCGTCGGTCGCGGTTACTTTCTACGGATAGTAGTCGTGACATGAGCCATGTCATAGGCCATTGGCGGCTCAATAACTCTGACACCAGGATAGGTCAGGTTGACCATCCACTCGATGAAGAAGAAGACTATGTTACCCCATCTTATATCGGTCTATACTAATACTAGCAGCGCCCCGCGGTGTTATCCGTACGTGCCCGTTCTCGTGTAAAATTTGGGATGAAAAATAGCATATAACCTTCCCGTTGAATGTGGCTATTCACTACAAAAAATAATTATTCAAAACCCCGAGCCACGTTTGAAAAAGTATGTAAATTAATAGAATTGATGATTTGACATTTTGTTTTTGTTTGTTTGTTTCAACGTGGTAGTCTTTGGAGTTGCTAAATTGTTTATTTGGATAGCCACATTCAAGCAGAAGGTTTATACTACGTTTTACCTTAATTCTTTAGGGAACGGGTAGAATGCGGGTAAAACCGTGGGGCAAATACTCGCGGCGCCTCGCAGTATCGCTACTTTAGTTACGTTCTCGTGAGAATTTCGAGAATTTTCATACTTATTAACCTTCCTCTTGAATTACTATTTATTTCAAAATCCGTTGCGTAGATTTAAAGATCTAAGCATACATAGGGACAGACAGACAGACAGACAGCGGAAAGCGACTTTGTGTGATACTAGCTGCGCCCCGCGGTTTTACCCGCGTTGTTCCCGTTCCCGTGGGAATTTAAGAACCGCTCGACCGATTTTGTGCAAACTTCACATAAACCATCTACTAAATAGTCCGAGCAAAGCCTAAACATTTGGTTCGGATAGGTGAGCCTGTTCTTGAGTTATAAAATTACAACGAAAAGGAGCATTGATTTTTATATTTATAGATATTTTGTGTAAAAGCAAGTAAACGACAAACCAATCACTTCACAAAGTTCAAGTCACTATTTTATTTGCAAGAAAAAAAACTTCGTCCAAACTTTACATTGTTTATGAACCGATCCGTAAGTAATCGAATCAATCCCACTTCTTTTATTTTCTTCGCCAACTTTGACACAAGTTTGACACTTTGACACATCGTCGAATTTTGTGTCGAAAACTTTCAAAAATTAGGACTCACTTTGAGTGGCGTGATTATTAATTATTTGTTAAGAGATTATTAATTACTTGTGTTTAACGAAAATTGTTTAGTTTCTTTATATAATTATTTTGCTAAGTCGAAGTTTAGATTATTTTGTTATAGTTTCAATTTAGTTACACAAAATAGTTAAAACATTCATTGTTTCTGTAACGAAACTTCTAGTCTAGTAATCTGTAGGTAGTATTCAAGGTGACTTTATCCAAATATTGACCGTCTTTGCCCGTAATAACTGCCTGAGTGGCTTGAATCGATCAGTGATACCACGGTATAGTAATGGCGACTCGCTTTTGTTTTATTTCATATCATCAAGAAATAGTGTAGTTTGACTAAACGATCTTAGTTTCGTTGTTAAGCAACGTGCACCTCCTATAGCTTGGATGGGTGGATAGCTTGGATGGGTGGATATTATACTTGGATGGGTGGCTAATAGTGGCATTTTTATCTTACCGCATTTTCTTATCTAAAATCAGAATTACCTACACATGGGATACATTTTATCCTACCTAAGTTTTTAAGTGTATACATAAATACTTGGACAAATTCACACAGGGTCGATTAGACCCAAAGTAAGCTCTAAGCTTGTGTTGGAATCTAACTCACTGATACTACTACTTATACATACACAAATAAAAAATCCTACTAATATTATAAATGCGAAAGTTTGTGAGGATGGGTGTATATGGATGTATGTTTGTCGCAAAAACTACTGAACGGATTTGGAAACTTTACAGTAATATAGGTTACACATCAGAATAACACATGGGATACATTTTATCCCGAAATGCCCGCGGGAATGGGTACTACGCGGGTGAAACCGCGGGACGCAGCTAGTTTATAATATACTAGCTTTTGCCCGCGGCTTCGCTCGCGTGGAATTTAGTCTGCCGCATTAAGTTTCGTAATAAGAAGATTTATAAAAACTTTCATCCCCTATTTTATCCCCTTGGGGGTAGAATTTATCAAAATCCTTTCTTAAGGGATTCCCACGTTATAGTAGCTATATGCATGCACAATCTCAGCCCGATCGGTTTAAAATTGACAAAGTTTCATACAAACTTTCAACCCCTATTTTATCCCCTTGGGGGTAGAATTCATCAAAATCCTTTCTTAGGGGATGCCCACGTCATAGTAGCTATATGCATGCACAATCTCAGCCCGATCGGTTTAAAATTGACAAAGTTTCATACAAACTTTCAACCCCTATTTTATCCCCTTGGGGGTAGAATTTTCGAAAATCCTTTCTTAGTGTGCACTTACGTCACTTGAAGAACCTTCCTGCCAAATTTCATGCTTCTAGGTGTAGCGGTTGAGGCTGTGCGTTGATTATCAGTCAGTCAGGACTTTGAATTTTAGAATTTATCAAAATCCTTTCTTAGGGGATGCCTACTTCATAGCAGCTATATGCATGCAATGTCTCAGCCCGAACGGTTTAAAATTGACAAAGTTTCATACAAATTTTCATCCCCTATTTTATCCCCTTGGGGGTAGAATTTTCGAAAATCCTTTCTTAGTGTGCACTTACGTCACTTGAAGAACCTTCCTGCCAAATTTCATGCTTCTAGGTGTAGCGGTTGAGGCTGTGCGTTGATTATCAGTCAGTCAGGACTTTGAATTTTATTCTGATTCTACTCCGAAGATCTGATCTGATTTTACTCCGAAGGGCAGAACCCCTTCGGAGCATAATGTACAAAACGTAAAATGAACACGACACGCAAAATGTACAAATCGCAGAATGAACAATACGCAAAATGTACAAAACGTAAAATGAAGACAACACGCAAAATGTACAAATCGCAAAATGTGCAACACAGCCCACGTTCACACAAACGAATAAAAAAAATAACCCTAACCTACCGAATAGTAAGTAATTCGGTAGGTTAGGGTTATTTTTTTTTTTCATGTTTAAACTCTCAATGAAGTACCAGGAGAATATAAGATGAAAGAGATATTACAAAGGTTACTAGATAGGCCCATTTAGACACCTGGTCTAAGTGAACAAAACATTGTGAATCAAGCCTTAGACGTTCTTGCACATTTTGCGATTTGTACATTTTGCGTGTTGTCTTCATTTTACGTTTTGTACATTTTGCGTATTGTTCATTCTGCGATTTGTACATTTTGCGTGTCGTGTTCATTTTACGTTTTGTACATTATGCTCCGAAGGGAACAGAACTATAACAGAACAAGTGGGAGTAAACGAACTATAATGCAGACTCACATAGCACCTATTTGTACGAATTTGGAAAACAATTTAGGAAAAATTGAACGAATGTAGAATTGTACGTACGTGGAAATTGTACGAATGTGTCCGAACACGTCGCCAACAACTATGTCTTCACATATTGTTGACTCCGGGCGGGGATCGAACCCGCAACCCCCGACACAGTAAGCGCTCTCACTGCCACTGTGCCAACAGGCTTGTCAGTGTAGAATATAGGGCCTTATTCATAAACGCTTACTAGCAGCATTTTAGCTATCAAATGGTTTGTCCCTTTCTGACATACGCTATTTTCCAAAGAGCAAAAGAGACAAAACACTCACTAACAGTGTTTTAGTTAGAGAGCGTTTATGAAGAGGCGGTATGTATCCCTACTTATATTCTAATAAGCTAACGGCCAAATACTCAAACGCATCTCAGCTGATTTCGTCTTACAATAAAATGGAATACTCAAACGCTACCTAGCGCGTATGAGATCGTGTTTACGTAAGCACGTCTCAATTCGTTTTCGTATGGCAACAAAATTGTTGAAGGTTAGTTCCCAATTACGTTTTCCATATTTTTTATTATCTGTGCAACAAAATGACGCTACCGAACCGAAAATTTATTTATTATGTCAAAATCAAATTTAATTTCTGTCCAAATTGACAACTGCTTCCTTTCTGATACGTCGTCTTCCTTTCGATCTCAGATCTCTTCTCTTTCTCTGTTGTTGCGTTACAAACACCAGTCTCTTCAGAAAAATATAAAATAAAACATAACAAAATGAATGACCTGCCGATGAAGAAAAAAAAAGGGAGTAATTATACTGAGGACGAAAAACAAGCACTAATAACCATTGTAACAGGGTAAGTAAACAATTTGGTACCTTTAATACAACTTGCTTTGATTTACCTAATTTGTTTTAGATTACTTACCTACTAATTTTGTAACCTATCAAACTTCCTCATTGCAGATACATTGATATATTAGAAAATAAATTCACAAACGGTGAATTCTTGAAAAAAAAACAAGATACTTGGATACGGGTAGCAAATGAATTTAACGCCATAGCCACTCTGCCCCCGATAGTTGAAAGGGCGCATCTAACATTTTTTGCGAAATTGAGTTATTTATATCACCGGAATCAGGAAAAAAAGGCGCATCTATCTGTATTTTTAATTTTTTTGTATCTTGCATCGTTGCGATTTTACCATAGCGAAATAGGGCATATTTACACACTTTATACTACCTATTTGAAGATATAAAGGCGTATTTAACGCAAACTTAACTAAAAAGGCGCATTTATGTAGGTATGCCATAATACGTGACGTTTCATTTTTAGTTTTGGTAATCTAAAAGTCGTAAATGACCAGTTGCGTCTTATGCACTATTTAAAATCGACATTTGTACTAAGATGAAATTTCAACATCTGCCATTTGCGTCTTATTTACTACAAACAGTTTGATTTGGTTTAGGCGCATGTGCCTTTATTGTATTTCTTTTGTTACCTCTTATTTGATTTTATAATTGTTATTATAGTTTTTATTTTTATGTATGTACACCTTACTCTGGGGTTTCTCATCCGATTAACGTGATTCTTTTTTTGTTCGATGCTGTAGACATTCCCATTGGTCCCAATTAAAGTTTTATCCCAAATTTCCTTAGGGAACCTAACTTAAATTGAAATAATATAACGGAGAGTATAGAAAAAATCATTTATCGGCGTGCTTCTGTGGCGTGCGCTGCGAAAACTATAGATGATACATAAAAACAATGTTCTATACGTTTAAAGAACTCATTTTTTTGCATAATAAAACCCGCGGTATTATAGGCCTATCTATTATAATTTACGTACAATAACCACTTCTAGTTAAATTTTTTCAATCTAAAAAGTACTCATATTATGATTATAGAGTTATTTTTTGCTTTTTAGTTTTGAAGTCGGTTTTTTTAAACGTAGTTTTATTTAATTTTATTTATTACGGCTCAAAGTCTAATTTTAATAAATACTTAATTCTATAAAGTAGGTTTTATTTTCAAACACGCAGATAGGCTCTATATACTTTCTCTTTAGATTTTCATGGTAAAATACTTTCTAAATTTGGATGCAATTTGTCATCCATATTGTTTATTATCTGAAATAGCATAAGATATATCTCTTACCCTGCTAATCCTACGGGATAATGACTTACGCTGATTACGTTGCGGAGCGCTACTTGTGTTAAATACGTTTTATCTTAGAAATAATTAATTACACAGTTTTAAATACTAAATAAAAAAGGCGTATACAACCAAATGCGCCTTTTTTTCATAAAATATGAATAGTGGGTCATACCCGATCCTTAGAACAAAAAGACTTTAGTTGCATTTTTGAGATTGAAAGGGCGTATATGGTTATTTACGTCTTTTCAATTTAGTATATAGTATTTTTATCCAACTATTTTGCTAAGATGAAATGGTTTTTTTATTTTTTTATATAAAAAATTTATAAATATTTATAATATTATTTATCAAAGTGAAAGAGTACCATCGAGGCCATTACTTCCAATATATAGTATAACATTATTTTAATAAATGTAAAGACAGCACACGATTTCCCGATTCCGTCATTAAAAGTCGATTTTCTCCATTTTGACTTTTTGTTACATGCGCCCTTTCAACTATCGGGGGCAGCACTAGTGGGCCCCGTTCGTGGGTCCAGTTAAGGCACGCCTACGCGAACTTAAAACAGCGCACAAAAAAAAGTGTCGCCAATGAACATGTAAGTTTGTTAGTACCTATGTATTACAAAAGTATTTACTTAATCAGGTAGGTACTTACTATACATTGGGTGTAAAAGTATTATTGCTTGTTCAATTTTTATCTATAAGTTCTCATGTAAGTATTAATATTTTCAGAAACAGCTATATAATTTAAAAAGTATAAAACTGAAAGCGGCTGATGATAAGGTAATTCTCATTTTGCCCGAGGGTTTTCTTTTATAATAATGTGTGGTACTTACCTACATATTTCAATGCTTGTAAATACTAGCCTACCTATTCGCTACTAACATTATTCATTTATTTATAGAAGAACATAATGAAAACTGGTGGTGGAGGATACAGAAGTGTACTTTCAGAGATGGACAAACAAGTTTTGGCCTTAGCTGCACCACAAATAATCCCGCTTCGAAATCCTTATGATGATGCATCCGCTTACTTTGGTTTATACTTACTATTTTTTTTTTGCATTTAGTTATTAGTGGGCTGTCCTATGGACCATTAACAGAAATGTTTGTTTTAGATGATGAATCACCAAATTTTGCTGCAGTATATTGTGGTATGTAATAATAATTAATCAATATTTTAATTCCCTCACCTTTATGTGGATAACTAGCTGCATGTTAATTCAAAGATAATGTTAGTATAAATAAATAAATAAATAAATAATGCTGGACAATTCACACAGCATCATCTAGCCCCAAATTAAGCATCATAGAGCTTGTGATATGGGTACTACATAACTGATATACTTTACATTATAATACATAGATAGATATTTTTTATTATAAGTACTGTATATAAACATCCAGAACACTTGGAACAAATTTCTGCAGATTGTACACAAATTTGTTTCGAGGAGGGAATCGAACCCGCAACCTCTGGCGTCGCAGGCGGACCCTCGCCCGCCTCGCCACCGAGGTCGTCAAACGTATAGTATTGATTTGATGACTGTAGAAATATTGTTTTTTTCAGATGGGGAAATAACAACTGTAGAGGGCAATACAAATTTAATAAACATGGAAAATTTAGAAAACACACCACCAGGTACCTTATATTCCTTTTCTATAGGTTTACTATATTACTGGGTCATCAAAGTGCTAACTAATGTGGAATAATATGAATTATTTTAGGTACCTACCCTAGTGGGTAGGTACCTAAAATACCTTTATAAAAGGTTAGGCATTATAAAACTCATGTTATTAAATTATGATGCTGTTGTTTGTTTTAGATGAAAATGTCAATGATATACCAGCTGGAAATATTGTAGAGGAGTCTACCCTGCATGAAATTGAAGCAGGTATTTAACAACATAATAATATTTTCAGAACAACTTAGATTTGATTAAAGAATTGAATGTAATTTGATTTGAATGAATACAATTACTTCTAAACTACTTTTTTTTGTTTAAGGTGAAACCGAACATCATGACCAAACTAAACAAAAAGTACAGACTAGACGTAAAGGTATGTTTTGAGTGGTCAAATCAACTGGCTGGTAAAATTATCCTATCTTCCTCGTTAACCTTGTTTATGTTTTACCAATAATGTGTTTTATTATTTTAGGTAAGAAAGCTACTCCAAAAACAACCAAAGAAAAGTATTTTGAGATGAAATTAAGAAATGCTCTACTGGAGAGAAAACTACTGTTTAAAAAATATAGGAGAGAAATATTAGAAATCGAACTATTAAAATATAAAATAAAAAAGTTGAGAAAATAAATGCACTCTTGTTTGATTTTGTTGTTACCTATGGATATTAGACAATAACAATAGGCACTATGTAAAATAGGTGTTTATTATCATGTTACGAGCCAAAAAATTTTCGTTTTGCACAGAGCCTTGGCCTTGGGCTGGTTCCACGTCATCTTCTCTAGTGGCTTCCACATCTTCTTCTTCAAATAAGTCTTGTCTTCTTAATGCAATGTTGTGAAGGATGGTACATGCTACTATTATGGTGGGGACATTTTCCAATTTGCATTGCAATCCAATCTGCAGACAGGGAAACCTTCTCTTCATTACTCCAAAAAGTCTCTCGACTGGATTCCTGGTAGCCACCTGAGCCCGATTATAGGCTTCTTGGCTTGTTGTTGAGGGGTTCAGAATTGGTGTCAGCAGAAAGTTCTTACATGGGTATCCACTATCCCCCAGCAGGAACATTCTTCCATAATCACCTCTCTCAAATTCTGCACTTAACGGAGAATCGTTAAAAATTGTGCTATCATGCACAGAGCCTGGCCACCTTGCAATGATGTTATGGACCATAAGCCTAGTATCACATACCATTTGTACATTCATTGAGAAGAAACCTTTCCTATTTCTGAAGGTTTCGGCCTGAGGTCCTCCTGTAAATGAAAAAAATGGTAAGTAAGTACCGTAAAATGGTCCTATTTTGCTCCTATAGGGTTAATTATGCTCCAATTCTGAGAAATGTTTTATCGCTTAATATGTCCAAATCGTTGCAACATTTCATTTAATTGTGAACGCACCCAAAACATTTTACTTATAAGTGGCAACACTGAACTGTCAAATTTTTCTTCCGCCATTTCTTTCTTATGATAGGTGCAGCTCTAGTGCCAGACGTAAAATATATATTTTTTTTGTATCCGAAAAAGTCACTTCCATCTCAAAAGCGGCATAGCGGATTAAGGTAATTACGCGTATTATCACTGGAGCATAGTTTAAATAAGGAAAGCATAACTTTGCTCAAAAAGCTTCCACAATGGAGATTGCATGTAAAATATATCCAGGAGCAAAGTTACCCAGGACCACGGGTAACTTTGCTCCTTATTCATTGTTTTATATATATAATGAAATACTTTATTACGTTGATTTACCTATAAAAATGTGTTAGACAACATGTTTTTCTTTATATTAAAACAGCTAAGTATATTACATAATAAATAGTTGAAAAAATATTCATAATTCCCTTTATTTGGAGCAAATATTGGAGCAAAGTAGGACCATTTTACGGTACTTGAAATATAACCTATAGGTAGGTATGTTGGTGGGTATAATATAAAGCTAATTACTAATAAGTTAATAACTTTACAAACCAGGTGATTTTATTTTAATATGTGTGCAATCCACTGCACCAATTACGCGAGGCAACCTGGCGATCGCATAAAATTCTGAAGCAATGCCGATTTGCTCGCTGGATGTTGGCATTTTGATGTATCTTGCTTTTAATTTAGCGATTTCTTTCGCAACTCTGTGAACAATCCGGTGCACTGTGGGTTGCTCCACTTTCCACACATCCCCAATGACTCTTTGGTAGGTGCCAGTTGCGAAATACCGGAGAGTTATTAGAAGCTGGTCCAGAGGTTGGATTGCCCGATTTCGTCTGGTAACAGGTTGAATATTCGCCTCAATGAGAGAACAAAGATGTTTCACTGTACTTTTATTGAGGCGGAATCTGCATTTGAACTCAACGTCGTCATAAAATGCAAATGCATCTAACTTTTCGTTGTTGCGACGTTGTCTTCTAGCCGTAACTTCTTCGTCTGAAGATAATGACGACAGCGAAGATACAGACATTTTTCTTCAGATAGCTTCAATAAAGGTAAGTATCTACGTAAATAAAGGTACTGTAACCTAAAAATGGAAGAGTTGAGAGTAAGACGAAATCAGAGGGTGTGAGACTGGCCGCAGACAGTCTCAGATATAAGCTCGTGTTCATCGATCTGAGACGTTCTTACACAGCTGTCAAAATTTAATTTGCTTTTGTGAATACCAAATTCACAGTAAGACGTTCTTATATCGGAATGTGACATGATCTCACGACCAGCGTCTCAAATTATAAGATTGGCGTTTCAGTATACGAATTCAAGGTGTAATGACGTCTCACGCGGTGAAGACGGTCTTATATATGTCGGGGAAACAGCGATAATTATCCCACTATTGGGGACATGTCACATCAGGATAAGCACGAGCATTATACCGCCAATACAACATCAGATATCTTATGATTCCTAGGTCTTGGTCTTGAAATAATAACTCACAGGACTTCATTACAATGACATTGCTTGTATTTTACACACGATCATCATGGATTACAGATTACAGTTAGGATACGTCTAGATTCAATTAATTGATGGAACCTAAACGACCTCCCTTCACCCCATCAGTCGTCCTGTCCACGCCATAGAATATCTTTTCCCTATTCTATACTCGATTCGCAATACGATCGTGATGTCGTCAACACCTCATCCTTCCAATCTACGTTTCCCATCTGATCACAATCCAACCGTCTCCATTTCCCTCCAAAACTCTAATGTCTCATCTTTTCATATCATAGACTCACTCACTCACTGCCACAGACCACCAAACCAGCTCACATCCCTCTATCGAACAACTGTCATCTGTCATAGTGCGTAACACCACAGACTTAACATAGTCTATTCTCATACCACAGACTACACCACGAAGATAGAACTCACGTCACGGAATAACAACACTACCGATTCCATCAGTCAACTGAATTTACAAACTACTCTTAAACTTCTACAGACTAAAAATAATGTAGTGACGTTATAAACCGCTATCTGGTGTGGCGCCACTGATGCCACGCTCCGACACGGCCATCCTGCTAGCACACGTCCTCGTGTGTTGGCTAACCTGCACAGAAATAACCAACGAGAGTATTTGTTCGCCTCGGCCACTTCTGACCAATCATATTTCTACACACAACTCAAATAAAGAAACTTCGTAACTGTATAGTTTTTTCTTTTAAATTACTCGAATAAAAACCAAAGCCATAAAAAAACATCAACCAGAGCCATGTACCACTGTCGCTTGTAACAACAAATTAACACAATTTAATTAACCACACAAATCTAAACTTCACAAGAGTAAGCCCCTCTATCGCCACGGCTCTCCAGCCGACCAGCAATCGCAATTGCTCTCACACTATGCATATCCATCAAGTGGATCGCACATGTGCATCACCCTGTGACTGCACACTATGGTCTCTGCAGACCCCGACCTCCGCCAAAGCTAAACGCGCACCGCGCACCCACGGACTACTTGAGTTACCCCAAGAGACACCGATTTCTACCGGGCTACGACTACGTAATAGCTACTGGTACGGTCGAACACAATACGGCCGATAGAGTCCTTACTCGAGTTTCCACCAAAACAAGTTTACTCATCCTCATCAGAATCACTATTAACATCAACTTCGACTGGTACATGACCTACTGGCATCTTGCGTAAGAAATCACAAAGTAAATTATGATAACGTTTCATCTACCAAAACCCTGAGGCCAGTAACAGTGACAGACTCTGGTTCATTATTCACACACAATTAACAATTTAATCACAATTGATTTACCACTGAGCCCTTATTCGTGGTCACAACACAAGATTTAGCAAACGCATTTGCCCTTTATGCACTTCCATTTCGGAATGCCGAGTCGTCCCATGACTCTACGGTCTTCGCTACCAGGCAAGACCCGACCACACTACCCAGGGCTACCGCCTACTGCCTACCCACGGACTACTACAAGTAGTAGACACCGATTTCTAACGGGCTACAGCTACGGCACCCTGGTGCGGTCTCAGACTGACCCACCGACATAAAAGCCCAGTAACAATCAACAGCTTAATCAACCTCACTGTCTCCACCTTCGTCTGAGTCAGCTGTTACCCGCCCCACAGGCATCTTCCTAACACGATCATGTGCATACTTGTAAGTACGTTTAGAGTTCAAAGCTTTTCAACGTGTAACGATCACCATCGTTCGCTCACTCCTGACCTAAATAACTCTACTTCAACAAAAGACTTTCACATTGCTTATCTCAACATAATACTAGAACATCGTCAGGCACAAGTACCCATTAAAAATCAAATTAATCTCAAATCAAAGTAAAGGTCAAGTGTGTGTGTCTCTATTGTCCGGCTATCCCCGTAGCCCTAATACGCAGTCATCCCTGTGACTAGCTGTGATCATCCCAGTGATCACCCATAAACCTGATCATCCCTGTGATCAGTCATTCCCGTGATCATCCCAGTGATCACCCATAACCCTGATCATCCCTGTGATCAGTCACTCCCGTGATCATCCCAGACTCAAGAGGACACGCACAACTATACCACACAGTCAAAAGTGACTACAGTTCATCATCACAAGGCTCAGAATTACTAACAATGGGTACTTGCCCTTCAGGCATTTTCCTATACCAGTCAATGACACTATATTGTGTACTCGTTCTCCTCTAAACCTCGCGGCCACAGTAATTTGCACTCGCTCGGTCAACCTGACTATTCTTCCTTAAATTCTTGATTTCAATCAAAAGTTAATTTCAATTATTATCAATCGGGAATCTTCAATGCTATGTAACACATGAATACTAGGTACCACGTCATTTTCAACTTTAACTTCAATAGACTATTAATCTCAAATGCACATTACAATATGAGCCATGAGTAAGTAACATTAAGCTTGTCTAGTCACGGCAACCAGCCGACGAGCAATCACATTGCTCAACAACACACGGTCTCAGCAGACCACTCCACAGTACGGTCAATCCAGACCACGACCATCGCCGAGTTCGAACATTGAACTCAATAAGTCACATAGTCACATGAAACCCTTACTCATACTCTCATATTTTACAACGGAATAAACATCCAAAATACTTTCAATAAGCTTTCTACTTTATCAAGTGGTACGAAGATTTACTACAAAACTCAATGTTAACTGACTCAAATATCACAAAATAGCTCACCGGATATTTCCCAACAAACCAATCATTACCGCAATACATCACCAATTTAACATCCAATGTGAATTTGTCGTGATAGATTCTTGAATAATTTGGAATACCGCAATCCCTCATATTCCTCAGGTTACAGGATTGAGAAGAGAACCACGTTCTTCCCTGGACGAGGTTCATCAATGCTCACAATAATTACCAGCATTGAACCAACATGAAAATAAGAAAACATATTAGAACATATCACATTACGTACAAGATTAAACTTGACTCTTTCGGAAGCTCATAATTACCTTCTTAACTCCACAATAGAGTAGAAAACTAACTAACTATACTCACAGAACATTCCAAGTTTTATAACCAATTGCAAAATAAACATTACGTAAAGCACATGACAGTGGCCCTTATGGCGGGATGATGATTCAAACATATCTCCGAATACTACGAGCTTCATAATCCATGGGAAGGTACATGAATTTCAATCCCGTCGTCGTCGTCGCCGTCGTCGTCGATAATATGCACTAACGAGCTCAGCTTGCAGCTCTCAATATTCTTTCATCTTATAAACCTAGCTCCGTGGTTGAACATGGCGATGATATTCAGCACCAATCTCTCAGTTGCTATGGTGAAATTTATCATTCTCTGCTGGAAGCTCAGTGGGCAATAGCGATCTTTATCCTTCTCTGTTGGACGCTCGGTGGGCAATAGCGATCTTTATCCCACTTCTGATGTCGGGGAAACAGCGATAATTATCCCACTATTGGGGACATGTCACATCAGGATAAGCACGAGCATTATACCGCCAATACAACATCAGATATCTTATGATTCCTAGGTCTTGGTCTTGAAATAATAACTCACAGGACTTCATTACAATGACATTGCTTGTATTTTACACACGATCATCATGGATTACAGATTACAGTTAGGATACGTCTAGATTCAATTAATTGATGGAACCTAAACGACCTCCCTTCACCCCATCAGTCGTCCTGTCCACGCCATAGAATATCTTTTCCCTATTCTATACTCGATTCGCAATACGATCGTGATGTCGTCAACACCTCATCCTTCCAATCTACGTTTCCCATCTGATCACAATCCAACCGTCTCCATTTCCCTCCAAAACTCTAATGTCTCATCTTTTCATATCATAGACTCACTCACTCACTGCCACAGACCACCAAACCAGCTCACATCCCTCTATCGAACAACTGTCATCTGTCATAGTGCGTAACACCACAGACTTAACATAGTCTATTCTCATACCACAGACTACACCACGAAGATAGAACTCACGTCACGGAATAACAACACTACCGATTCCATCAGTCAACTGAATTTACAAACTACTCTTAAACTTCTACAGACTAAAAATAATGTAGTGACGTTATAAACCGCTATCTGGTGTGGCGCCACTGATGCCACGCTCCGACATATATATAAGATGCGTTTGAGTATTCCGCCATAAGTAAGACAATAAAACAACCAAAATAATTCAGACAACCATGTAATAGAACTATCAAATAAAATAAAATACAATGCAAATCTTAAAGCACATTAGTCTAGTCTCCCTCGTCTCCTCCTTCCTCCTCCTCGTCGAACTCGCCCTCCTCTTCGGCCGTGGCGTCCTGGTACTGCTGGTATTCAGACACTAGATCATTCATGTTGCTTTCAGCTTCAGTAAATTCCATCTCATCCATACCCTCCCCCGTGTACCAATGCAAGAAAGCCTTGCGTCTAAACATAGCAGTAAACTGCTCCGAAATACGCTTGAACAGCTCTTGAATGGCGGTAGAATTCCCAATGAAGGTGGCAGACATCTTCAACCCGCGGGGAGGAATGTCGCACACGGCAGTCTTCACGTTGTTAGGGATCCACTCGACAAAGTAGGAAGAGTTTTTATTCTGAATGTTCATCATTTGTTCATCAACTTCTTTCATGGACATGCGGCCACGGAACACGGCGGCGACGGTCAGGTACCTGCCGTGGCGAGGATCACAAGCCGCCATCATGTTCTTGGCGTCAAACATCTGCTGGGTCAGCTCTGGCACAGTCAGAGCTCTGTATTGCTGGCTCCCTCTGGACGTTAAAGGTGCGAAACCAGGAATGAAGAAATGGAGACGAGGGAAAGGCACCATGTTCACAGCTAGCTTCCTCAAGTCCGCGTTCAACTGACCGGGGAATCGAAGGCAGGTGGTCACCCCAGACATGGTCGCTGATACCAAGTGGTTCAAGTCACCATAAGTGGGTGTGGTCAGCTTCAATGTGCGGAAGCAGATATCGTATAAAGCTTCGTTGTCAATACAGTAGGATTCGTCAGTGTTTTCCACTAGCTGATGCACTGAGAGTGTGGCATTGTATGGCTCCACCACTGTGTCAGATACTTTTGGAGAAGGTACTACGCTGAAAGTATTCATGATACGGTCTGGGTATTCTTCTCGAATTTTTGAGATGAGAAGTGTTCCTAGGCCTGCGCCGGTGCCGCCACCTAGAGAATGTGTCAGCTGGAACCCTTGGAGGCAGTCGCAGCCTTCAGCCTCCTTCCTGACTACATCTAGGACAGAGTCTACGAGTTCCGCGCCTTCGGTGTAATGTCCCTTGGCCCAATTGTTGCCTGCTCCTGACTGGCCAAATACGAAGTTGTCTGGGCGAAAGATCTGCCCGAAGGGGCCCGATCGGACCGAGTCCATGGTCCCAGGCTCCAGGTCCACGAGGATGGCCCTGGGCACGTACTTCCCTCCCGTCGCCTCATTGTAATACACGTTGATGCGCTCCAGCTGCAGGTCCGAGTCACCGTGGTAAGTTCCCGTGGGATCGATCCCGTGCTCGTCAGATATTACTTCCCAGAACTGGAACAGAATTTAACAAGTTTTTTACTTGTCCAATATATGTTACAAGCCTGATGGTCAAGTCCTAATGTATTTTTTATTTAGGCAACGCTTAAACTTTGATAGAGCCTACTAGAATTTCAGCACCGTACTAGATTTTCGATCGCGATGGCTCTGGAGCCTATACTAGAAACAATATGTTTTTCCTTAAAACTGGCTACTTTAAAGAATATTTTTTACCCAGTAGACGCTTCAGTATTTAGAAACTTCGATATCTGTGTTTTTTACTCGACTGCATGAACCAGCCGAACCAGCGCGAACCGGCAACGTGTCGACTGTCGAGTATGAACGTGTATCGATTGCTCCTGTGTATACAGGAGCAATCGATACACGTTACATACTTCGGACCAATTTTATGATTTCTACATCAATCGAGTAGTTCAATTAATTATTAAGCGATCCAGTCCAGTATGTAATTTAAGCATTGTTTACGCAAAAACTTCTGGATGGATTTGGATGAAAATTTACAGTAATATAGGCTATACATCAGAATAACACATGAGATACATTTTATCCCGAAATCCCCGCGGGAACGGGTGCAACGCGGGTAGCCGTGGGGCGCGTCTTCTGGACAACGTAGATTTCAATACTTAGCCATACTGACTGAATATGGCTACATTTAACAAATAAACTAGTCTTACCTTAGCACCAATCTGGTTGCCACACTGTCCAGCTTGAATATGTACTATTTCTCTCATATTAACTTATTTTAATAAATACTTTTAAGCCTGAATCACTATAAATGAAGACCTTCTTGAGAGACTGACACGAAACAAATGATACCAAGCACACGCTCAAATTACAATTCGAAATTCCATTCGGTTTGTTTTTAAATATTTTGAAAATATTTATTTAATTTTGTAGGACATCCTTTTTGGTGCACTAAAAAGTTTTTAATAACATTCACTCCATACGTTTAGTTTTTCACTCTTTTTCAGATTTTTTTTAAAGTCTCCGAGAAAGCTTCGAAAAATCTTAGATTCTATTCATATTCCATTACAAAAAAAATTGTGTTTTATATAGCTTAGTTTTAGCGTAATTATATAATTTGGATGAATGGCCGATAATGACATTTCTATCTGAGTGCTACCGTGGTGCTTCGGAGAGCACGTTAAATTGTAAGTCCCGGGTGTATCAATCGTTAAAACATATTGGATGCCTTTAGGGGTCAAAAACTCTCACACCAGGGTGGGTCACTAACCTGCACTAGATGATTCCGTGCTTCGGAGGGCACGTTAAGCCGTCGGTCCCGGTTACTTTCTACGGATAGTAGTCGTTACATGAGCCATGTCAGAGGCCTTTGGCGGCTCTATAACTCTGACACCAGGATTGGTCAAGTTGACCATCCACTCGATAAGAAGAAGACTAACTTAGGGCTACTTTTTGTCCTTAAAATTCCTACGATATGTATATCAACACTAATATTATAAAGAGGAAAACTTTGTTTGTTATAAATAGGCTCAAAAACTACTGGACCGTTATTAAAAATTCTTTCACCATTCGAAAGCTACATTATCCACGAGTAACATAGGCTATTTTTCATCCTGAAATTCCCACGGGAACGGGTACAAACCGGGAAAAACCGCGGGGCGCTGCTAATATTACATATTCCCAATATGCAACGGGTAAAATCATGGAGCGCGCGGCTAGGTTTATCTATACTTACTAATTATAGAAAGAGGTATTTGTAATTTTGATTGTTTGTATGTTCGGACTAATCTCGGGAATTACCAGTCCGATATAAATTATTCTTTGTATAATGGACCTTCCAGTTGAATGTGGCCATCCATTAAAAAAATAATTATTCCAATCGGATTGATAGTTCTTGAGATTAGCGAACATACAAACAAACATACTTTCAAATTGTACCTCTTTATAATATTAGTATAAACAATGTAATTTTGTCTAAGTATACCAACTAATCAAACATTAAAATATTCCAAATTCACTTAGCGAACTTAAATGAGATTGTTTTCTTAATAATTGCCGTTTAATTATATTTCTTGTGATAACAAAGTTACTACTTAATGGGCGGAACGAGGAGTAATCATAACATTAAATTCTGAGAAATAATTTATCATTTACAGCCTTTCGACCACAGCTATGTTGCTACGATATGCTACGTTATTATACTACGTAGCTACGATATGCCTCGTTGTTATACTACGTAGCTACGATATGCTACGTTGTTATACTACGTAGCTTCGATATGCTACGTTGTTATACTACGTAGCTACGATATGCTACGTTGTTATACTACGTAGCTACGATATGCTACGTTGGTATACTACGTAGCCACGATATGCTACGTTGCCATGCTACGTTTCTACGATATTCTTTTAGCGCTCGAGGCGTAGCTTGACTTAGCAGTGTTACCTTATTCCGATTGTTAGTTTAATACTATCAGGTAACAAAAACACACAAATTGCGAACCTAATTATTATTGCAGTTGATAAAAATTTACAGATATTTTTCTAAAAACCCGACTAATGAATTTATTCTACATTTATATTCATTTTATCTGCGAGTTTTCCAATAAGTTAATGTAATTTGAACGATAAGTTATCTCTAAATCAAAGCTTTGAAGAGCTTAATTAAAGTGCAATCCGGTTAATTCACAGTTTTCAATAGACTATTGAGTGTTTCGACATAAACAGAAGTGTATTTGAATTTCCGGTGCGCGTTGTTTCAATCATCAGACTATGTCGGTGGCCTTTACGCGGTCTAAAAACTCAACACCAGGGTTGGTTGGTTAGTGAACCTACTTGTGTTTGCCTGTAATGTCCCACTGCTGGGCAAATGCCTCTCATCTCACTGAAGATATCAGTACAGTGGGGAGGATTAGGCATAATCACCACGCTTGCCAAATGCGGGTTGGTGATCCGATTTGAATAATCATTGTAAAAATACTGAACGGATTTGGATGAAACTTTACAGTAATATAGGTTATACATCAGAATAACACATGGGATACATTTTATCTCGAAATTCCCGCGGGAAAGGGTAACACGAGAAATATACGATGACTAGCAGCCCCGATTGATTCCCACATGCGATATGTTATAAAATCGAAACCAGTTAGTGACAGTTCAGCGTCTATCAGTGCTGGATTGATAGATGGTATAATGACACTGACTATATAAAACAAAGTCGCTTTCCACTGTCTGTCTATCTCTATGTATGCTAAGATGTTTTAAACTACGCAACGGATTTTGATGCAGTTTTTTTAATAGATAAAGTGGTTCAAGAGGAAGGTTTATAAGTTTAAAAAATTCCGAAATTCGGGCACAACGGGCACAACGCGGGTATAACCGCGGGGCGCTGCTAGTTTAAAAATATAGCTAGTAAATAATTCCTGAGAACGTTCAAACAAACATAAAATCACACTCTTCTGCTTTATTATATAAGTATAGATAAGATTTTGTTACGATACTTTAACTGAAGAACATGCCTAACAACATTTCTCAAACTTTTGGCACCCACTCGGCACAAACATTACACAAACTCAACAGCCCTTTGGCACCCACTTGGCATCCAATTGCACCCAAATGGCAACCAAAAACGTAAGGTCAAAATTACCATACGGCATTAACACCTACATTAAAACTTAGATGAAGATTGAACTAAGCCATTCCCTTAGTAGACCACTATTACCCCATTATAAAATGCGACCCATGCTAAAAGGTCGAGCGAAAAGGACAGTTAAATACAAGTGGGTACAAGAGAGAAAGAGTAAGAAACACTCGAGGCATCATTTACACATCAGCTGAGTAGCTTTGAACGAAGCGACTTTCAGCAAGGCTCAAATTGCCCACTCGAATAATTGAAGAATTTTATAGAGATGATGTTACCTGCGCTGGACTGATTAATTTGCATCATCTGTTTTCTAATTTGTGATACAAAAGTCTAAATTTTTTTCAACGTTTAACTGAATGCTCTAAACAGTTCGGAATACTTGTTCTCTCGCTCTTTAATTGAATGAAGGAGCGAGCCAGCAATATATCCGGAAATGTTCCAAAAACTTAGTAAAGTTTGAGGTCTCGAATTGGGTTTGGTCCCGGGTCGAGATAAGTGAGTATTATTCCTATTTACTTTTCATACAAAGGTCGGGTTGAGATTAGATACTCGCAGTAGGCAAGCAGCAAGATAGGATTGCACTCAATCCTTATTAGAAAGAAAGAAATATGAAATAGCATTAAAAAATAAAAGTAACAGCCTCCGTGGTCTTGTGGATTGAGCGCTCGGCTCACGATCCGGAGTTTCCGGGTTCGATTCCCGGTGGGGACAATAGCTCACAAAAATCTCTTTGTGAGACTGCCCTCAGTTTGGTTAGGGCATTGCAGGCTGAGTCACCTGATTGCCCGAAAAGTAAGATGATTCCGTGCTTTGAAGGGCACGTTAAGCCGTCGGTCCCGGTTATTTTCTACGGATAGTAGTCGTTACATAAGCCATGTCAGAGGCCTTTGGCGGCTCAATAACTCTGATATCAGGATTGGTCAGGTTGACCGTCCACTCGATGAAGAAGACCATTAATTATTGTGTTATAATCGCGGTATTACCATCTTTGTATAAATAATAAAATGGCGGGCGTAGTCAAAAGGTTTTCTCGCTACGAACGGACTCTCATATTCTATTCTAACTTGTGTATGACAAATTTACTCAAAATCCTCCGGATTATCTTCATAAAAAGATAATTAAGTTAATTATAACGTGTTACATGTTTTCATTACATTACTTCTCTGTTTTCTAGTTACATGGAGTTTTACAAACACTGTTGTTGTTAGTTTTTTATCACCAAATCGCATTAGGAAAGTGTGATAATTAGGTGTAATCACCACGCTTGCCTACGGCTTGGTGGTGATCCCACACCTCAACCAAGTTAGAAAGTAGGAAACATATTTTCCCACGACCCAGGCAATGAACCCGAGTCCCCAGTCTTGGAAGGTGAGTGCATATACCACTAAACCACCGAGGCGTTAAAACAATACAATTTCTTTTTTACAAAATTGTAGAATTTTAATTTTATAAAACAGCCTGAACTAACACAAAACATCTTAAAACAATACCCATCTCTTTCACATTCCAAATGAGTGACAAAGACAGAACACACACAATACATACACAAATGTCTTGACAAGCCCGTTGGCACAGAGGCAGTGAGAGCGCTTATTGTGTCGGGGGTTACGGGTTCGATTCCCGCCCGGAATCAACAATATGTGAAGACATAGTTGGTTGCGACGACGTCTGGGTGTCAATTATAATATATTCTTATAAAGTATTTGTGTATGTATATGTAGTAGTATCAGTGAGTTAGATTCCATAACACAAGCTCAGAGGCTTACTTTGTGTCTAATTAATCGTGTGTGAATTTGACCGGGTATATTATCTTACAAATGTCTATCTAGCTGCCTCCATTTCACTCACATCGATTGCATAGTGTACAAAGGGCTATTGTTTTGCAGTAGAAACTTTCATTAGTAACATTGGCTCGCGGTTTCCGCCCCTGTCTGTTCCAGTTGAACTTTTGATATTAAAAGTAGTTACAGGCTCGTACTCAGAGAAGCCAAATGCTTCCTTAGTAGATATTTAATCAGTGATTTTGATATGTTAAAAGAAAAAGTAAAATATTAGCCTGTAATGTCCCACTCAGGGCAAAGGCATCTAATCTCACTGCAGATATCAGTAGTGAGGAGGATTAGGCATAATCACATAAAGTTTGTTCCTTTCCGACATACGCTATTTGCCGAAGAGCGAAAGAGACGAAACACTGTTTATGAATAAGACAGTAAATATGTTATTAAATTACCGCTGTCCCCGTGATTGGGGACACGGTGTTCGGGGACAACGGTCATAATTCATCCTTTGGCATTAAAACTAAACAAACATCGAACTACTACAAAAAAACGTAAATTTCCACACGATTACGTGTAGTGCAGCACATTCAGAAACGATTGTACAGTTAATGCGTGGGTTTCAACACGCCACAACAACATTAACCCAATCTCTTATCGCAGACTCGATTACTTCGTTATCAATCAAAAAGAAAGCTTTCTGCTATTGAAATATTAAATCGATGAATCTGAAAATGTATGTCAAGTACCTACTCAAAAATCGATACTAAAATTGGAAGAAATAAGTTCGAGTAGGTAGTAACCCCTGGAGCCATACCATGACCTCTTAGCGCGATACAAATGCGGACCTAAACTAATTCGCTGTCAGTTTTCGTACCATGACATCAATAAGTGACAAATTGTAGTTGCTTTGCAGATTACCTAAACTGATTCGCTATTTGTCATACTAAAGATGTTTTCGTTCATTCATTTGGTACCATGAGCGTCTTTTGCGGATTGTGTGACACTGTGCTGCCAGAATGAACTTACGAATAATTATGTAATATGAATACGACACAAAATAATAATATGTATGTTTGTTACTCTTTCACGAAAAAAGTGCTAAACGGAATTTAATGAAACATTTCAGTTATAAAGGTAATCATCAGAATAACACATGGGATACATTATTTTTACCTCATACAGGATAAATTCTTTCACCATTCGGAAGCTACATTATCCACGAGTAACATAGGCTATTTTTCATCCCGAAAATCCCACAGGAATAGACACAGCACGGGTAAAAACGCGGGGCGCTGTTAGTAAAGTATAAAACTGTCCACAAAATTGTATTACCCTTTTATTCCTTTTTTAAGACTTATCCAAAAATGATATTTTTCTGACAAACAGCGTGAATTGGCTTCCCCCGCGGCTCGTAAAACATGTCATTGTTATTGTCTACATTTAGAGAATAATAAAATGCAATGACACCAGATCTGTACGTATAAATATAAAGAGAAGTTTGTACGTTTGGATGGTGGGAGAATTTCTAAAGGATGGGCAGGGGTGGATTTATAAAAAAATATGCAATAGATAGTCATAAACGGAAAGGCTATGTTTTATCCCGTAATTCCTGTAGGAACGGGCATAACGCGGGTAAAACCGTGAGGTGCGGCTAGTGTAAGATTTATTTCATCATATTAACACGATTGTCATGTGTGACTAGCGGCGCCCCACGGTTTTACCCGGGTTGTGCCTTTTCCCATAGGAATTTCGGGATAAAAATACCCTATAACCTTCCCGTTGAATGCAGTTATCCATTTCAAAAAGAATTATTCAAATCGGACTGGTAATTCCTGAGATTAGCTCGAATATAAATATTAGTATAGTACCTCTTTATACTATTAGACCTCATTATAATATTATTATAGATATTAGTGTAAGTTGAATTTGTAAACGAGAACCTTCCTTTTTGAAAGCGGTTATAACTTAACTACAACCCAAGATGGCTTAACAGATTCCTGGAAAAACATTTGAAACCTCCTTCACAGTTTAAAGCGACATTAAATATCAATTAACTCGACACTGTTATTTTTCGTTACAACCAATTTGCTATTTTCAACTTAAAGTCTTCCTAATAAGGTTTATATTTAAGGTTAAACTGTCTGCTTACCCGACGTAATTGAGGGCGGTGAATAGTTTATGTAGCGCTTAACGGATATTGATAGTTACAAGTAAACGGTACAGTCGGTAGAAACAAAATGGTAGACATTTATAAGAATAAGGGTGCCTGTCCATTGCAGCGGAGCGATGCTGCAGAGCGGAGAAACGGAGAAAATTTAACCAATAGAGTGGCATACAATTTCCGCTCACAATGTTATATGCAATACCATACGTTACGTTACGCCGTCGGTCCCGGTTACTTTCTACGGATAGTAGTCGTTACATGAGCCATGTCAGAGGCCTTCGGCGGCTCAATAACTCTGACACCAGGATTGGTCAGGTTGACCATCCACTCGATGAAGAAGAATACCATTGGTTAATATTTCTCCGTTTCTCCGCTCCGCAGTTCTAGCTCCGCTTCAATGGACAGCCACCCTAAGGGTTGCACAAAACTCTTAAATCTATTTAATCTATTTATAATATAATAATGAATCGCAAAATGTGTTGCTAAGCGCATAACTTCAGAACGACTGCACCAAATTGGATGATTCTTTTTTTAATGTGTTCCTTATTGTCAGGACAAGGTCATATAAGAAAATAAGGAATATAAATCTCAAAATTCCCACGGGAACAGGGGCACTGCGGGTGAAACCGCGGGGCACAGCTAGTACCTAATGTGTTTGTATAAAAGCTGTTCATTCAAAATTGATCTTTATGTTGCACTAAATAGAACACTTCTAAATATAACGACAATCATATTTATGCGCTATTTATGCCTTTCCTCGCTTATCTACATAATTATTATCTTTTACCGTCCCGTTGAATGTAGCTATGCATTGCAAAATCGAATCGTACTGGTAATTCCCGAGATAAACTCGAACATACAAACAAACAAAATATTTTTTTACCTCTTTATAATATTAGTAAAGAAGTATAGACGGATCATGAGAAACCCACACTATAAACAATTATATATTACCTACTTTCGTAAGTAACTTAAAACAATAAATACAACACCACCCAATAAATATCTCCACTCCAAAATGCAGAGAAGACGAAGCTATATCCAGGAACAGTATATATCTTATTTCGACCAATAGTGAGGTAACATAATTCCAACTTAGATGCAGGGTTCGTAAGTAGGTCATCTAGGATAGGTCTGACTGCAATTTGGCTCTGGGCAGCGGCTATGGACTGTTGGATATGTGGGGCTCAAGTTACGAGAGGACGAGGGTCAAACTTTGGAGAGAGGTGTAGAAAATGGAGTGTACGGAGTTTCTGTGGTGCTCATGTGGTAGCATAGGAGCGATGGTACGGTATTAATAATATGTGAAATATAATTATAAAAAATATTTTGAAAGGAAATAAAAAACGTTATGTGGGTAAGGTGACACAGAGTGGTCACGGAAATGGCGACTAGTATTAATGAAATAATGAATAGGTATTTATTTCAACTTCTTACCGAAATGAACTTTTATTTATTTAGAAAATTCGCTATAGATCTGAAACGGCGTTAAGCGGACACCCCCGCGGGCGTCCGTCGCACAGAGGCGGGCCTCCGCGACGTAGCACTTTTGTATGAAACCGTACCCGCTCGCTGACACGCGACGGTTGCACGTCCGGGCGCCCGCTTTACGCATTTTCAGGCCATTTAAATCCCCATAATCTTAATACTGATATCAAAATTCGTGTATATTCTACATTCTCTTGTAAATTACACCACACCGTGATACTGGCAGTTGAAATTTCTATTCTAGTGCAGATTTCGCAAACTATAAAATGTAACCAAATTTATCTCAAGACCAGAGTCGAGGTTATGAAATCGTAAATCGCAGAATGTTTTAACATGCATCCAGTTATAACTTCTATTACTAAAAGTTCTTTGAGTTTTGACATCTTTATTTTCTGTTTTAGTAGAGAATTATCGCCCGTACTGAGTAAGGACTCAGAGACGTCAAATGCTTCTAGTAGAGATTTAATGAGTGATTTTCACGTGTATAAAAATGTACGTCAATCAGTTAAGTGTCGATTTAATGGACGACTCTGAGTGTGGTTAATAACAAGACATAACGACGGTGATTTAGTAAAAAAAACGTGCCAATAATTATTCATAACTAGCAGCGCCTCGCGGTTTTACCCGCGTTGTGTCCATTCCTGTGGGAATTTTGGGGATAAAAAATAGCCTATGTTACTCGTGGATAATGTAGCTTTTGAATGGTTAAAGAATTTTAAAAACGGTCCAGTAGTTTTTGAGCCTATTCATTACAAACAAACAAAGTTTTCCTCTTTATAATATTAGTGTAGAAGTGTAGATATTGAATTTTTTAATTCCTGTTCGACTAGAACTTATTCATGGTGGTTTCTTAAGTCTTCTGTGACCACGGTTCCTGTAAAGGGGCCGAAACCTCAGATAAAATTGTCAGATAAAAGCGAAGTGTATCTGTAAACGTAGTTTCAATTTAGAACTTATTCGTTGAAAGCGGTCGCCGAATTCAGTTAACCGAACAACGTCATCAAACACTAAACAACTCAATTCCGGGCGCCGGTTTCAGTGACTGTAACGCTTGTGTCGTAGTTTAGCTAAGCGATGTTAACTCATTGCTATTGTTAAGCATCGTGCAGCTCGACCCTTACTTGGATGGGTGGCCGATAGTGGCATTTATATCTGAGCGCTACCGTGCTTCGGAAAGCAAAGTCAAAGTTAAATATTTTTATTCAGTTTTGGCCCTATAAAGGCTCTTTTGAACGTACCACCCAACGTACAAGCACGTTAAATTGTCGGTCCCGGTTGTTCCAAACGTTAGACCATGTCGAAGGCCTTTAGCGGTCTAAAAACTCCGATACCAAGGTTCGCTACTAACCTCTCGAATTTACTTAGTAAACGAGCCATAAAGTTGTCGCTAACATTGAGTACATTAGTACACCGTCCTCCGATTCAGTACTGCTATGTATTTCAACTCACGAACTGAAATCACCTGATTAGTTCGCTATTGACCGAGAGCGGCGTCCTATTGGGTGGACAGTTTAGTGCTGGGAAAATTGCAATTGCGATAAAGGCAGTGCAGAAATATTGTATTTTATAGTTCGACTGAAAAGGCATTCTTTACATCTCATTATAAAGCTGAAGAGCTTGTGTTTTGTTTGTTTTAACGCACTCATTTCAGAAACTACCAATACGATGTCAATAATTATTTTAGTCACATTCAACGTAAAGGTTATAGCCTATTTTTCATCCCGAAATTCCCACGGGTACGAGCTTAATACCTGAAGCGCTAGGTACATTTTTCAGTACTATAAAGGTTTAAAATATACTATATGCTAGAGTATACTATCATTACTATATATTAAAGAACAGGGCAGTATAGTAGAGTACAGACAAATAGTATTGCGAAAGATACATTCTCGCACTATCTGAGTTCAATGGTGAGTTCTTAGCCACAAGCAAATAATTAATTTGATATATTTAACAGTCACTTCCTATTACGAGTATACTTGAAGTTTACTTCTTAAGTTAGTAAGTTCGAGTAGGTTTGTGGCCAACCCTAGTGTCGGAGTTTTTAGACCGCCTAAAGGCCTGACCAACCGACTGGGACCGACAATTTAACGTGACCTCCGAAGCACGGTAGCGTTCAGATAGAAATGCCTCCACCCATCGAAGTCGGATCGTCCATCCAAGTATGTATAGTCGACCTGCACGTTGTTTAACTAGTTTGCTTATTGTATTGTTATTCTATAAGAGCGATAACCTTTTCAAAATTCACAAACGTCGAACAACACTCAAGTTCAATAACATTCAATGAATCCACCCAAATCACATTGTGCCGAACTGCGGTCTGGTTTGTCGGACAACCCCCTCAGGACTTCAGGATAATAGTCGCCCCTAAATGGGGGATGTCTCAAACGGGCAAACTTGCTGTGTTTGATGCATTGGAACATGCCTGACGGGGGTACATTGCTTTGGTTCTTGGATTAGAAATACATTAATAAGGAATGCAGGTATTAGGAGGGTTTGAATAATTTAACATCACATTTTTTTCTTATGTCATCTATATCTTCGTCATTTATTAACCAATTTTTGTTTCACAGTGGACATGAGTTAAGAAAACTTGAGGTAACATAATCTCGACCTTTTAAACAAACTTCCTTATGCTACGAGTACGAATGAGTGCTACGAATACTAGCAGGGTAGTGAAGATGCGTAGCGGCGTAGCTTGACACTAGGGACGTAATAATAATCGCACTGCATACGTAGCATCAATCTGTAGCACCCATGCATACGTAGAAACTATCCGTAGCACACGCCGTAGCACCAACGCGTAGCATCCATCCGTAGATCCCATTTGTGGCGCTTATTCGGACTACACACTCGTTTGATTGCATATCATAATAAAGATATTTATTCTCGATTAAAGTTACATTTTAAAATAACCATTGACAACCTCTGTGGTCTAGTCGTATGAGTGTTCAATTACCAGGTGAAGGGAAAACATGTTTCCTATTTTTCAAACATGGCTCGGGTTGAGATCACCACATTAGGCAAGCGTGGTGATTACTCCTAATCAGTAGGAGGATAGGGAGTAATCATTGTACTGATATCTTCGGTGAGACGAAAGGCTTTTGCCCAACAGTGGGACATTACAGGCTAATACTTTTTTAAACATTTTGACCATTGACTGAGTTACTAGTGAAAGTACAATAGTCTTTAAAATGATGTCTATGAAATTCGCCAACTCGTTACTAGTAAACTTGCTTCATAAAAATAACGTTCAAAGCACAAAGCAGTACAATATTTCATTTTCAAAATGACTGAAAACCCTTTCCATAAATATTTAATCTGTGGAATTGCGGCTATTTGGACTTCATTTTCAATTCTGGTTTTCATATTAGTTTTGTAGTTGTAGTTTTGTTCTCTTGGTTGAACTTACTGTAAGGGTTGTATTATGGACCATACTACAACCCTAACGATATTAAGTTCTATGGTTGAATGTTTGTTAAAATTATTTAACTTAGAGCCAATTTTTTCGAAACTATCTGAGTGATACCGTGCTTCGGAGTTCATGTTAAGAGCCGAAACACATAACCGCGTTGCGGCGCCGCGACGCGAGAATCGGCAGTAGCGGCACTGCCGATTGTAGCGGCGCGGCACCGCAGCGTGGCGCTAGTTTCAGCGTTATGATGTCATACTTGTTGACAATGATTTAGTTTGTTTGTTCTTGAACATTGTATTTTTGAAAGACTAATTAAAGTATTCTTCAAGTAAGTAATTAATCAATAAAAACTATCAATAAAAACGTATTTGTTTTACTTTACCTTACAGTCAAGCCCAACATTTCTAAAGCTGTAAGAGGTTTCCTTCCTTTAATATTTTTTTTATTTATATATTTTGATAACCCGCGTAGTAGCTCTTCAAATGATGATATACTCATTCTAAAGTAGGCGAAAAATTTATTTTCGTCTATTTTTAATGCTTTGTATTTTCGAGAAAAGTACTCGCCATCGGGATTCATAGCCTTATTAAATGGATGTATCCAGTATCTTCTTTGTCGTTTATTTAAAACAGAGTAATGTCTTTTTAATAACAAAGAGGCAATAAGTTTCTTACGATTGTCCATGGCAAAGACACGTCTATCCACAATAAAAAATCACGAGGAACTGGTTAGTGGTTACCCTACCGTAATGCTCTTTTTCGCGGCGCCGCAACGCCGCAACGCAAACCGCCGATTTTAGCGTCGCGGCGCCGCAACGCGGTTATGTGTTTCGGCCCTAAGCAGTCTTTAGGCGGTCCAAGAACTCCGACACTAGCGATGGACACTAACTTAACTCGCATTTACTGTTATAGGTAGTTTAGTAGCTGGTAAGTTCAGTAGAAAGCGAAAGTAGTACACACTTTCATACACGCACCATTTCTCAGAAGCCTTTTTATCTTTATTCACTAAGATATTAAGCTCTACGAAAAGTTTTATGTATTACTAGCTGCGCCCCGGGTTTCACCCGCGTTGTACCCGTTCCCGCGGGAATTTCGGGATGAAAAATAGATGTTGGCCGATTCTCAGACCTACTCAATATGCTTACAAAATTTCATGAGAATCGGTCAAGCCGTTTCGGAGGAGTACGCGAACGAACACTGTGACACGAGAATTTTATATATAAGATTTATAATTGTAATGCATAAGTCTCAGATTACTTTCGGAAGAGCGCCAATGCTTGTGATACAGTTGAAAAACTCGTACAAGTATTGACAGCCCAAACCTAATTTATGTTCGATTTACTTTGCATTTATTTTACCTTGTTTGTAATAGCTTGTACCAATTTGTAAGAAATATAGATTTTATTATTTTCAAATTATATAAAATCTCTTTATGTTGCACAGCCATGGAACACCCCACTAATTATATAGATTTTCATTTAAAAATTGGCTCATCAGGTCATTAAATATTAATCTAACCAAAAAGTATAGAGCCATTAAAGTATCGTTACCTTAAATTAACGTCATTATTATTTAATGTCCAATTTTTTAAATTTTAATTATGACATTATGGTGGTATTAGGATCAGTCACTGAAGGTACAAGGAATGATTTAAAAGGAATGAAAGTGGCTTTGCCACCTAGTATAATGACACCAAGAGCGATAAAAAAATATTTTTAATTGAAACTACGGATACACTTCGCTTTTATTTTACATTTTTATATGACGTCTCGGGCCTTTTACAGGAACCATGCAAACTTCCACCGAAATTTGCGTTGTGCCCGTTCCCGTGGGAATTTCGGGAATTTTTATACATAAAAACCTTCCTCTTGAATCACTCTATCTAATTAAAAATACCGCGTCAAAATCCGTTGCGTAGTTTTAAAGATCTAAGCATACATAGGGACAGACAGACAGCGGAAAGAGACTTTGTTTTATACTATGCTGTGATATAGCTTGTGTAAAGCATAACTGCCTTTATAATCCCAATCTTTAAGGTGGCCATATACGCTACGAGAAATCGCTTTGATCAGACTGTACAGTTTGAACGGTACAATTTATCGTACATGGAATACAAGCAAAAATCAGACGAAACTGTACAGTTTTATAAAATACATGTAGCGATTTATCGGTACCGTTCGAACTGTACAGTCTGATCGTAGCGAGTTCTCGTAGCGTATATGGCCACCTTTAGACAAACTAGAAAACCATATTAATCTAAGTATTCAATTAAATAACAAAAACATTTGATATAGTGAAGTAAATTGTATTCAAACCTAAGAATCTCGGAAGATTTTTCTTATAATTTGGTTTTAGCCCAAAGCTCTAGAAAGCTCTCGGTTATAATAATAAAATTATATTTTTTTGGTCTAGATTTTTTGATAACAATTGCTTTTGTTATGTTATGTTTAATGCTTATTTTAATAAGATAGGTTTTTTGATTGAGTTACAATAAATCTACATGGAAAAAGTAAATTATATTTTTTTTGTTTGGTTAAACCAAGATTTTTAACCGACTTTAAAGCAAAGGATATTCGCATTTCGATGTATGGTATTTTGTATTACTTGATATCTTCGTTTTTTAACAAATCCGATAAAGGGCTTTCGGTAAAGGGCTCTGCTTACAGCGTCACTCAAATCGACACTTAACTAATTGAAGTATTTTTTATACAATACATTAAAGTATGTAAGTTCGAGTAGTTTAATGGTCAACCCTGGAGACGGAGTTTTAGACCGCCTAAAGGCCTTGGACATGGTGTAACGATTGAAAAAACCGGGAAAAAAAACCGACAATTTAACATGCCCTCCGAAGTATGGTAGCGTTCAAATAACAATGCCACTATCAGCCACCCATCCAAGTAGAGGTCGAGCTGCACGTTGCTTAACAATCGCAATGAACTGACATCGCTTAATGCAATAATTGTCAAAATCACTCATTTATTTCTCTACGAATCACTCCACTCTGAGAGTGGCAGTAAACCTCTTCTTCTATCTCTCAAAAATGACTGCTTTTCGCAAAAACAGTTGAAAAAACATAACTCAATACCTACCTTAAATTATGCAAAAGTCAAAATAAACTTATCTCCTTTAACAATAACAGAATACCGAAGAAAATAATTTTCATTAAAAACCATTAATTTTGTAGAGATGCCGCAAACGTTTGCAATTATGTAAAGTGTTCAATTATCGGGTTAAGGTGCGGACTCGCTGGATGTAACGGGTTTAATGGGCAGTTCTGATGTGAATCTTCAATTATTATTTATTGATTTAAAAAACATGTCCCTATGTGTATACTTACATCTTTATACGCAACGGATTTTGATGCAGTTTTTTTTTATAGAAAGAGTGACTCAAGAAGAAGGTTTATATGTATAAAAATTCCCGAAATTCCCACGCGTCCCTGTTCCCGTGGGAATTTCGAGATGTTCATCACTTATTTTCTTATATAACAACCTTATCCTGACAATAAGAAACACATACAAAAATAATCATCTTTGATGCAGTCGTTCTGAAGTTATGCGCATACATACATTTCGGTGATTCATTTTATTTATCACTACATAGTATAAAACAAAGTCGCGTCTGTTTGTCTGTTTGTCTGTATGCTTAAGTCTTTAAAATTACGCAACGTATTTTGATGCGGTTTTTTGTAATAGGTAGAGTGATTCAAGAGGAAGGTTTTTATGTAAAAAATTCCCGAAATTCCAACGCGATAATATATTACATAATTTACAACGCGGGTAAAACCGCGGGGCGCTGCTAGTATAGATACAAACAACGATCAATGCTGCAATTAATTGGCGTAAAATATGACACCACAGCTTTATGGAATGTTAATAAAACAACTTAAGTAATAAAATAAATTACACATACCTACCCCTATATTAAATAAACCACCCTTTAACTGACTCCATTTACATATGCATGAATGTGAAATTGGATACCAATTGAGTCGCAGACAGACACTCTGCCTATATTACATATAGATACAAGTTGAACCGCCAATAGTAGTTATAATTAACAGCAGTGAAGGTAGTTTCATGTGTCCACAGATAATACTTTGTAAACCAGTAACTTAGAATAGAAATCAAACACTCTTGGTATTAAAATTTTGTATGTAAAGAAATGTGAAATGTAATTGTGAGGATTATCTTAACTAATATTATAAATGCGAAAGTAACTCTGTCGGTCTGTCTGTTACGCTTCACGCAAAACTACATTAACCGATTTGTATGAAATTTGGTACACAGTTAGTCCAGAGCCTGAGAAAGGATAAAGGCTACTTTTTATCGTTAAATTCCTGCGGGAACGGGTACTACGCGGGTGAAATCGCGGGGCGCAGCTAGTTCTATATATGTGTGTATGTATGTATGTAGGTATGTTTGTTATTCTTTCATGAAAAAACTACTAGACGGATATTGATGATACTTTACAGTAATATAGGTAATACAGTAGAATAACACATGGGATACATTTTATCCCAAAATTCCCGCGGGAACGTAGTATATATTTACCAAAGTAGGCAAACTTACGTAAATGTTAAGCAACGGTCCCCTCTGAAGATAAATAATCTAAATAATTACAGCAAATACCATAACAACAAAAGGAATTACACCAATAGAATCGTTTTACCTAAATCGTATCAAAATTATGAAATCGATTCTAAATTGGCAATCGAAAAGTTTTAACGAGTCGAACATCGGCAAGTCAATCGGGAGCAATTTGTGTTTCTATGCATTTTTAACAAGAACACAATTAAATTGGAGCGGCCCTGTATGGATGGTGATAGTATTTTGTATTTTTCTTCATCGAGTGGATGGTCAACCTGACCAATCCTGGTGTCAGAGTTATTAAGTCGCCAAAGGCCTCTGACATGGCTCATCTAACGACTACTATCCGTAGAAAGTAACCGGGACCGACGGCTTAACGTGCCCTCCGAAGCACGGAATCATCTTACTTTTCGGGCAATCAGGTTATTCAACCTGCAATGCCCTAACCAAACTGAGAGCACTCTCACAAATAGATTTTATGAGATATTGTCCGCACCGGGAATCGAAGCCCGAACCGATCGTGAGTCGAGCGCTCAAACCACAAGACCACGGAGACTGTATGTTGTATTAAAAGTAGGGAAGTTGACTGTGATAGGAAGTGATAAGATAATATCCTAAATATTATAAAGGCGAAAGTTTGTGGATGTATGTTTGTTACTCTTTCACGCAAAAACTACTGAACGGGTTTGGATGAAACTTTACAGTAATATAGGTTATACGTCAGAATAACACATGGGATACATTTTATCCCGAAATTCCCGCGGGAACGGCTACAACGCTACAATATCATTAAACTGAAGAGTTTTCTAACTTTCATATTCCGATATTAGCCTGAACATAATTACAAATACCCCTTTATAATATTAGTAAAGATGTAACGACATATACCTATTCATACATTTATTATATCACTCAAAAAACATAGTTTTACGAATAAACAAACCAAATTACAAGTAATTGTTTCAAAAATTCTAATTTTCAAACACGTCATGATGCGTGACTCGTATTTTTTCTTAAGAAATGTATTCACACAATCACTGGGGGACCTAATTCCAATGGTATTAGAGTTTATTTTTGTAACGCCTTCTTAGGAACCGCATTGCGGGCACTATTAAGTGGTATGACAGACCTTTAATAGGTTAGTAATGGATGGAAAATATTCGAGAATAGTTAAGTTAGGCTTGAAGAACCTGGAATAGTTTAGACTATAGCCACCTTATAAATAAACGCTCTGTTACTAAAACACTATTACAAAATGTTTTGTCTTTTTTGCTCTTCGGAAAATTGCGTATGTCAGAAAGTGACAAACCATTAGATAGCTAAAATGTTTAATAATATGGCCGTAGATGTAGGAAGTCATACAAACACATGTAGACGCGACACACTAGAGACATAAGTTGAACTCACTTGTTACAACAAAGTCCCCGCCGCGTCTGTCCGTCTGTCGCGATAAATTCAAATACTACTGCACGGATTTTGAACCGGTTTTTTAAAATGATAGAGTGATTCACGAGGAAGGTTTATATGTATAAAAAATCCCGAAATTCCCACGGAAATGGGCACAACGCGGGTAAAACCGCGGGGCGCTGCTACATAAAAGGTAAACAAACGAAATGATCTACCGTATTTTTCTTTAATTGGCGAAGCCCCATCTGGATTGGCATGCCGCCCGCCCTAGGTCACCCGGCGCCCTGATATAATACCCCTTGGATATAGGCCAATTGAAGCAAGATCATAAGATACTACACTGAAATGTTGCCAATTATTTATGTGCATTGCTATGCAGGTATTATTATCTCTTTATGCAGGTGTTGCGTGGCATTCATTCATTTTGAGTAGGTTGGTTGCCAACCCTGGTGTCGGAGTTTTTGACCGCCGAAAGGCCTCCAACATGGTCTGACAACCTGACTGCTTAACGTGCTCTCAGAAGCACGGCAGCGCTCGGATAGAAATGCCACTATCGGCAACCCATCCAAGTAGGGGTCGAGTTGTACGTTGCTTAACAATCGCAATGTACTAACATCGCTAAGTCAAACTACGCCACGGTGTTGCGTGGCGATGTGTGGGACGCGATGCGTCGATTTAAATCGTGTTACATATATCTGGAGCACTATCCTACCAATATTATAAATGCGAAAGTTTGTGACGATGGATGTATGTATGGATGTATGTTTGTTGCTCTTTCACGCAAAAACTACTGAACAGATTTCGATAAAACTTTACAGTAATATAGGTTAAACATCAGAATTAAACATGGAATACATTTTTTATCCCGAAATTCCCGCGGGAACCGATACAACGTGGGTAACACCGCGGGGCGCGGCTAGTAAAATATAATTTTGAATAAACATTTGTTTCCAAAACATATTTAGGTACTAAATAGCCTTAAAAGCCTGTGCAATCCACCCTAAGTCATCGAACATGATAATGTTTACATACAAAAGCCAATACCAACCCAACGTAGCTTAACATTCCTGATTATCGCCACTCAAACTACACTCCAAAGAATAATGTAACTTGAAGCTACAAAGTTGTTCGACAAAAGAACTTATCAAATGAACATATTTCGTTAAGTACACTAGAACTAACCAACCTAGTTGTGTTAATTGTTCGAGTCCAGTTGTTTCACATACACTATAAGAGACCCAGTACATTGTATTCAAAACAGTTTTTAGACTGTCTTGGTCGACGCGAAACTGTTTTGCCAGTCTAACGGCAGTAGTCAGTGTATATTTTTGGTTTGGGACAAAAAATCTGTGGCAGACCAAAAAAGTATTTTAGACATAGACAGCTTGTCTTTTGTGGTTCTTAGTGTGTTTACGTGTAGACCCAGGAGTCATAGAACAAAAAATACAATTAACATTTTGAAAAAAAGTCATTGAAATTGTAAGATTTGGGTCATGCAATTTATTTATTACGCCAGCCATATGAACGAAACCCTTAAAATATATAAATAATATCTGAATATAAAATCACAAACGTAATACACTTAAAATTAATAACAAACATTATTGTTACGTTTCTTTAAAATATGTCACTTTTAGAAAAAAAATATTAAACCGTCTAAGACTGTCTTATTACAGTCTGGACTACAGTGAGCTCTATCTCTTACACACACCAATATATTATATGCACATATATCTGAACTTCATGTTTGTTCGTAAGGGCTCTTTGATCTTTCAAGTTTCGAAGTAAGGCAGAGTACACATTTGTATTCGCTGGCCTTGTTTGGACAAGACATGTTTGAAATACAGTTAATTTGAGTACAGTGAAGTCTGACCTTAAGTTGTTTAAGAGGGACCTTAATAAAATATTACAATTTGTGAGGACGTATATTTTTAGGCTTGTCCTTTTTTACCTTTGAACCCAAAAAGAGGGAAGTTTTAAAGACTACGATGTCTTTGTTAGTGAGTGCGTGTGTCTGTGGCACCGTAGCTCTCATACGGATGTATAGATTTTGATTTGATTTTTTTCGTTACCATCATCATCAAGGCACGTTAAGCCATCGGTCCCGGTTACTTTTTACGGATAGTAGTCGTTACATGAGCCATATCAGAGGCCTTTGGCGGCTCAATAACTCTGACACCAGGATTGGTCAGGTTGACCATCCACTCGATGAAGAAGAAGAAGTGATTTTTGACGTATAGTGTATAATTGACGTGTCTGAGTGCGTCAATTAGACGAACACGAACATATTGAATAGCAATATAATGAATCGACTGCCAAGTCCTTATAACTTTACCAAGTCTCGTTCACTCCCGCATTTATAATACTAAATAAACAATCATGCATTATAAATGAGCAAAAGTTATTTTAAACGAGGAAGCTCATTTAATTTCCGAAATTCATTGTAACCTATTTTAGTTGCGAACTAATTATAATGAAATTGTGTGTGGGTTTCATTTGAATGAATTTAATTAATGAATACTGGCTTGTGATTTTATAGAATAACTAGCTGTGCCCCGCGGTTTTACCCGCGCTGTGTCCGTTCCCGTGGGAATTTCGGGATCAAAAATAGCCTATAACCTTTCCGTTGAATGTGGCTATCCATTGCAAAAATAATTATTCAAATCGGGCTAGTAATTCCCGAGATTAGCTGTAACATACAAACAAACAAACTTACAAATTGTACCTCTTTATAATATTAGCATAGATTTATACAGAGTGGAAACGATAGAGGGGTGCCACAACCCAACTACAACATCGGCGACGTGAACTAGTACTAGTAGTAACAAGTAGTAACAACATAATTGAGATTTTACTGAACTACGCAAACACTGGTATTGTAAGGTAAATTACGTAGAGAAACATCACTTTCTAAGATATTCTTGGTATTAGTTCAACAAGGCTGGTTGAATATACATGTATAATTAATAGTATAACAATAATTACATAATAAGTATATAATTAAATAATATATTTTCAATCCTATCCTACTTAATATTATAAATGCGAAAGTTTGTGAGGATGGAAGTATGTATGTATGGATGTATGTTTGTTGCACTTTCACGCAAAAACTACAGAACGGATTTGGATGAAACTTTACAATCATATAGATTATACATCAGAATAACACATGGGGCACATTTTATCCTGAAATTCCCGCGGGAACCGATACAATGCAGGTAACACCGTGGGGGGGCTAGTAATTTATATAAGTCAACGAAGTTACGTTAGTTAAGCAAACCTGCTGTAAGAGGAAATTTTAATATTCGCTTTATATTGAACTAGCAGCGCCCTGTTGTTTTACTCGCGTTGTGCCCGTTCCCGTGGGAATTTCGGGATATTTTATACATATAAACTTTCGTCTTAATCCGTTGCGTATTTTTAAAGATACATAGGGATAGATAAACGGACAACTTATTCCAAAACAAAACACTACCACCATATTAACGTGAGAAACGACGAAATGCTATCAACAATACATAATGTATCACGCGTACCATTACATAAGCTTACACTAAATACATGAAATAGCTTTTTTGATCCCACAAATCCTTTCTAACCCTCAAATTAAACCTTTATAGGAGGTTCTTACGAACGTGCTAAAGTGGCTACAGGATTGGACGACACAAATATTATATAAAATAGTCTAGTATTTTTATCTTATACCACACCACTATTTTGTTTATTTAACGATAGGACGTGATAGTATTTTTATATGTTTAGGTTACATTTTTATATTCTACTATTTTACTTCATTTGTTGGGATAGAACTTGTTTAGGTATAAAGGATATAATTTTATGTTTTTAAGATAGGTTTTGTGTACCAAGAAAGTAGTTTGTTCTTCTTCTTCTTCATCGAATGGCTGGTCAACCTGACCAATCCTGGTGTCAGAGTTATTGAGCCGCCAAAGGCCTCTGACATGGCTCATGTAACGACTACTATCCATAGAAAGTAACCGGGACCGACGGCTTAACGTGCCCTCCGAAGCACGGAATCATCTTACTTTCCGGGCAATCAGGTGATTCAGCCTGCAATGCCCTAACCAAACTGAGGACAGTCTCACAAAGTGATTTTAAAATTCAAAGTAGTATGTTAAATATGGCACAGAGATAGATTAATATCTAGAAAATGACATAAGGTACTCATTTACCCGAAATTCTCACAGAAACGGCTATAGCACGGGTGAAACCGCAGGCACTACGGTATGAGTATAATAATCTGTAAATTAATTAGTGTAACTTATGTCTGCGGGTAGCTCAGTAAACAAGGTAACTTGTTTGCTTAACGTATTAACTCTTGTTAGTATTAAAACGGTATCTTAGTGATGTACTTAGTGGCATTTTAGTACCAGTTAAGCAACGTTCAGCTCGACTCCTACTGGGATGGTGGCCGTGACTGGGTGGCCGATAGTGGCATTTCTATGTGACACCTAATAATTTGTACATTTCTGAAACTCGAAATATTTTTTTTATATACCATTGATTACAAAGACAAGAAGTGTTGCCACCTTTTAACATTCTAACACTGCCCGATTTAAAAAAAACATCCTGTATATTTATTTTCTAAATAAGTTGTTATTTTAAATGTAATACTAATTCTTAGTTACCTTATTTTAACATACATTATTATTATTAATTAGCCATAAATGTCCCACTGCAGGGCAAAGGCCTCCCTATCCTCCTTCCACTGATCTCTATCCTAAGTATATTAACATACATACATCACGCAAATACTATTTGAATATTACCAAGTAGCACATCAATTGATATTCACAGCTCGTGGGCGCCAAGACGATGACGTCATCGTGACCTAGGTCACACACAATCAAAGAACTATCAAATATTCATAGAGTTCTGAGCGTCTTAGAGTCTAGTCTTTCAACAGTATTTAGGTGAAGGTTATTACTTATAGGGAAAATTGGTCAGATGATATTAAAACTAGCCCAGCGGCTTTACCTGCATTATCCGCAGTTCCTGTGGGAATTTTGGGATAAAAAATAGCCTATAACCTTCCTCTTGAATGTAGGTATACAATGCACAAAGACTAATTCGAATTCGAATTAAAAAATACTGCTTTATAATATGTATTAGTATAGATGTTTATACATGGGTTGTGTTCAGTTATATTAGTTAAAAGATTTAAAGGTTTCAAGCTAAATGTGTTGCAATGCAAGTAATAAGTAACTCCTGTGAATGGAAAAGATATAACATGTATATAATTTTTTTCTTAATTGCCCCAAAATGTGGTACCAAAGTCGCCAATTTTCCAGACGAAGACGACTACTCCTGAAGAGGAAAAAGGTTTAGAGATAGGGTAAGAATGAAATAAAATCATTTAACCTTTTTCCTCTTCAGGAGCAATCGTCTTCGGCTGGAAAATTGACGACATTGGTCCACATTATGGGACAATAAGAAGAAATAGAGTATCGTGGTACATAGAAATTAAAAAGTAGCGAGTTTACTAACTACAAATGTATTTATTTGCACCTAAAGGCCTCGTCATGGCCTAACTGACTTTTTCACAGAAAGTTATGTACCCACTTTTTTCTTGTGTCTATAATTATGTTAGTTCCGGCTCTCCTCTTTTTAGTTCAACTAATATTCAAAAAAGAACTCTTCATATAAACATTAAAAATCCTAGAAAGTATCCTCAATTATGTCTGTGAAGCCACAAACCGAGGGTTAAACAGACATTGCCGCGACAGAACTATTCCCATTACCACCCGTTTCATCCCTTAAAGGGGACAAATCCGGGAAGTTTTCCACCCCTACTGATAACCGGGTGCTGCTAATAAATATTAAGTTTAAGAAGATTTTGCTAAGCGGTCGGTTTTTGAAATGTTCTTGTTTTAAACAGCGTCGCTGAAAAAGGTTTTGTTAACTCAGATTATTCGTATAGAGTTATACGAGTATCTACTACTAGCAGCGCCCCGGGGTTTTACCCGCGTTGTGCCCGTTCCCGTGGGAATTTCGGGAATTTTTTACATAAAAACCTTCCTCTTGAATCACTCTACGTATTACAAAAAACCGCATCAAAATTCGTTGCGTAATTTTAAAGATTTAAGCATACAGACAAACAAACAGACAAAAATAGCGACTTTGTTTTATACTATGTAGTGATTTAGGGTAGTAGTAAGTTCGTGTTGGTTAGTGGCCGCCTAAAGACCTCTCCGACTTGGCCTATCGATTGAAACAGTCGGGACCGACAATTTTACGTGCTCTCCGAAGTACAGTTAGTGCTCAGTTAGAAAACCCAATTTCGGCGACCCATCCAGGTACGGGCCGAGCAGCACGTTGCTTAACAATAGCTTAGTCAATACGTCAGTATCCTTCTATTTTATAAATGTGAGGGCCTGTCCACATCTCCACGTCACGACGTCATCAACGTGGAACGGTGCGGTAACGTGGCACGGTACGTTGTCGTGACGTGTAGTGACGTGTAGAAATCTCGGAGGGTGTTGGTTGTTCCTAGATCGTTCGTAAGTTCCGTTTCAACAAATAATAAAGATATTACGTTTCAATTAATAGTAAAATGTTTATCACTTGTTAACAACATGCAAAAATTCGTATACGCAATAGAGATTTCGTGTCAAAATTCCCACAAAAAAGGAAAAAATTCGAGCAAAACCGCAGCGTAATACCAACACATGTTCCGGCCAAACCACACTAAGTTGTGTTCTAACTCCGCCCATTGTATAAACAATGTATAACGAACAAGTTCGCTATACAGAGTGTAGTTTTAGACGAAACTTATAGGATTCAGTTTCGCTCTAAATTTACTGAAGATAGTGTTGTTTGTAGGACGTTTTATCGACAGTGTATCGACGTTTTATAGATAGTGTGTTGACGTTTTATCGATAGAGTTTTGTCGATACTGTGTTCTCATCGATAGTGTTTCATCGTTTAATCGGTAGTGTTACGATGTTTTGGTTTATCGATAGTGTATCGATGTTTAATAGATAGTGTTTTACGGTTTTATCGATAGAGTTTTGTCGATACTGTGTTCTCATCGACTGTGTATCGACCTTTAATCTGTAGTGTTCCGATGTTCTATTTTATCGACAGTGATTCGATCTTTTGTCAATACCATTTTCTCATCGATATGTGTCGTCTTTCCATCGATAGAGTTTCGTCGTTTTATCGACAGTATTTCGACATTTATTCGTTTCGAGATTTTTACCATTTTGGGCTATATTAATAAACGCGGTGTAACTAAAACACCGTTATACTGTGTTTTGTCTCTTTTGCTCTTCGGAGAATTGCGTATGTCAGAAAGAGACAAACCATTTGACAGCTAAACTGTTCTTAATATGGCCCATTGTGTGCATGAAGTATGGCTTAAAGTTTTGTCTTTTGACAATCAACAACACTATCGTGTTTAAACGTCATTTTATGGACGTTTTGTGAGAGTATTTTATCGGTATCCAAGTTTATTGGGATATTTTATCTATATATAAAATTCAAAGTCCTGACTGACTGACTGATAATCAACGCACAGCCTCAACCGCTACACCTAGAAACATGAAATTTGGCAGGAAGGTTCTTTAAGTGACGTAAGTGCACACTAAGAAAGGAATTTCGAAAATTCCTATGCGAATGGTCTCAAAGCGGGCAAAGCCGCGGGGCGCTGCTAGTTTATATATAAGATCATAGCAAAAAGATATAATCATAAAATGACTATTCCAAGAGTTATTATGCAATATAATTTATCGTGTGGGTTTAAAAGTTATGTTACTAATATGATATTATGATGAACTAGCAGCACCCGTTTCCGCAAAAAATTCGGGATAAAATGTACCTCATGTGTTATTCTGATGTATAACCTGTCAGTCCAGTAGTTTTTTCCTGACAGAGTAACAAACATAGATCCATACATCCACCCTCACAAACTTTCGCATTTATAATATTAGTAGGAAGTAGAATTAAATAAAAAAAATCTTTATGCAAAATAACCTATTTCTTTTCTAATGTCAACATATCGACATCGCAAACCCGGATCTGTCCCATCCCTAGCTAAGTATCGAAGTTCAAATAGGTAACGCCAAATGATAGGAATAAGTTTTAGCGAGATTATTTATCTTTAGTAACGTAATTCCAAGTTTAACCTAGTTGACTGTTGATACTCTTCTCTTCTTGCACGGTTCATTTATTTTGAATTATTTAGCCTACTTCCGAAGGAAAAGGTTGTGCGTTTAATCAGAATGAGTTTGGAATCATTTGTGCGTATTGCAGTAGGTTTTCTATTGTCTAAGACGATATTTAATTATATGATAAATATTTAAAAAATGAGGTGTGAATATAATATGTTACTAATTCCACACAAAAACTTCAAATTCCGATTTGAATAATTCTTTTAGTAATAGATAGCCACATTCAACGAGAAGATTATAGGCTATTTTTCATCCCCAAATTCCCACGGGATCGGACACAACGCGGGTAAAACCGCGGGGCGGTGGTAGTAGTTAGTAAATTAAGTTTAAAATCCGCCCAAGGTTTATTATCTTACCGGGTGGAATATGAACCAACGGCTTTCTTACTAAAAGCTGTATTATATTACTATACACATAATATTAAGTTACCATCACACAAAACCTTAATCTGCGAACAGTCCCATAGTAACCTCAAAATGACTTATGGTCCCCGATATTACAACGCCTTAGCGTAATCCCGGGGAATATTCCCCGTTTTTCCGGGACTTGTCATTCCCATCACGCGGGACTGCCGGGACTGAGCCTGGCAATTTTTCAAATCGTACATTCCTATTTGCATACGGTTTTTATGTATGTGTGGACGTGTGTGTAATTTTTAAGGATCAAGTGTATTGGGTGTCTTGTAATGTTGTGTGTATTGTTTGAAGTCGATTGTGATAGGTTTGCGTAGGGTAGTAATATCACTACATATTGAAAGACAAAGTCCCCGACCGCTTCTGTCTGTCTGTTCGCGATAAACTTAAATACTACTGCACGGATTTTGACGCGATTTTTTAAATAGATAGAGTGATCCAAGATGAAGGTTTCTATGTATAAAAAATACCGAAATGCCCACGGGAACGGGCACAACGCGGGTAAAATCACGGGGCGCTGCTAGTCGTTCATAATTAAATATATCCCATGTGTTTTTCTGATGTATAACCTATATTACTGTAAAGTTTCATCCAAATCCGTCCAGTAGTTTTTTCGTGAAAGAGTAACAAACACACATACATCCATACATTCATACATACATACATCCATCCTCACAAACTTTCGCATTTATAATATTAGTAGGATTCAGGCTTTCTACTCTCAATTAGTATATAAATTCAACGAAAAGAAACCTAAATATTAATGTTACAACGTACCTAAACCATCCTTTAGCTCAAATATTTTATTAAAAACCACATAAATTTTCAACTTGAAATTCTACTTGCATTATTAGTAGACATCTCCAATGAAATACATTTTATAAAAGGTTTAGAATTTTCTCAGAAAGTAGACATTGCTTTTAACGTATTATTTTATAAAGGATAGTTGTATACGAGCAACTTAAATTGGGCTATTTTGATTCATAAAGAACATATTCCATTATATTATGCATCCATCCATATATCATATCCTACTTCCTACTAATATTATAAATGCGAAAGTTTGTGAGGATGGATTTATGTATGGATGTTTGTTGCTCTTTCATGCAAAAACTACTGAACGGATTTGGATGAAACTTTACAGTTATATAGGTTATACATCAGAGTAACACATGGGATATATTTTATCCCGAAATTCCCAACGCGGGTAACACCGTGGGGCGCGGCTAGTATTTCTATAAGGAAGCATAAGAAAGCATTTGACGTATTTTAGTACGGGCGTTAATAATTAAAGTTGCTTGTGATAATTGCTAGCAATTTGTTACTCACAAAATTGCGTCATCGAAATGAGTCTTTACAGACATCATACAAGTAAAATAGAGAGACAAAACTAGTCTCACTTTAAACTCATGCTTTTAAAATTCATGTTTCATAAGATAATAATGTAAACTTCAAGCATTTGCATAAAAGATAAATTTGTCTAACCATTTTCAGATATGCTTGCTAAATTAAGGTGCTTTTACACTGACGACTTTGTGTCATGTCACTTAGATAATGTAAAATTCTCTTTAGAAAGGAATTTTTAATGAAGTACAGTCACTAAAGCTTTTGATGCATTTTATTGTGTCTTGTAAATATCATAATTTCATAGGCCATTCGTTTCATGTAACACTGGCCTCGCACCACGGTTTCACTCGCAATGTACCCATTGAGAACTTAGAACTCCTTCGATTTTTGAAGTCGGTTAAAATACTTCTCTTTCCAAAACCACCAGAAACTAGTTAAAACTTAAACCGATAAAAGGTTTTTAAATCGCTTTCGTTATCAATGTTCTGATAAGCTTTGGTCCTCCATTGATTCTTTGAAAATAAGTTAATCCACCCTTCAGGTGGAAACGAGCGCTGTTTGTTGAGAGGACATGGAATTAAATGTTTTATGGAACGGACAAGTAAAGTAAATAATAGCCTGTAATGTCCCACTGCGAAGCAAGACCTCTCATCACTGAAGATATCAGAACAGTGAAGAGGATAAGACGTAATCACCACGCTTGCCTACTGCGGAATGGTGATCTCAAGCTCGAGCCATCTTTGAAAAGTAGGAGACATGTTTTCGCTCGACTCGGGAATTGAACCCAAGTACTTTAGTCTTGGCTGGCGAGTGCATATGCCACTAGACTACCGAGGCCCGGAACTGACAAGTATTACAACTTTCTAGAACAGTTCATGGTATTTAGTTATTAGGCATATCAGCGCGGTATTTGACGAAATTTTTCCATTTTACGATTTGCTACAGACAGATTTTGAAATAACGAAAAATTATGCGTTAAATTGTAAATAGCACAGTTCACAATTTGACGACAATTCATAATCTTGCCAGTTAGATTATAAACCAACAGCGTTTACAATTTTCCGGTACCATAAATCTTATTACAAAATCAAGTCAATTCTCTACAACCGTATATCTGTGTCCAAACTAGTGTTTATTGGAGCCAATAAGAAGGGGGGAAATAAATCACCGACCAATCGCAGGGAGGTAGCCGTGTTTTACACCTATCTCGGACTTTTTCTTCAGAGTATTTTCGCCTTCACTATTTCTCCTTTCTTCGGCGGCAGTGTATCGAAAACCGAAATAATTCCGTCTTTGAAAGTTTTAAATAGGGTTGGTAAATAGATTTAAGGAGCGAGTTTACAATCTACGAGCTGGCGAGTTCAATAGAACGCGAATGAGCGAGTAATTTGACGTGTGTATGTGTTTACGGGGCAGGGTGACAATTTTCATTCAAAAGCAAGGCATACAACTTCACGCGACCCGCAACCGGCCCGCACCCGCACTATGTATGTCTTGGGCTTTAATTATCTCGCCAGCTTGCTCAACAATATTGATTTTCTCCAGTTACATTATTAAAAGCATAATTTTCATTTCATATAAATATTGTAGTAGTAATAAAACATAAAATAAAATGCCTTTTCATATCTAACGATATCAACTTGATAAAATCTTGTATCATTAAAATAATTCAACATCATTATTAGCCTAATTTAGTTATTCAAAAATCTTTTGATTTTAGACGTTGCCCCTACCACTTGTCCTCAGGTCGAATCAAATTGCCAAGGTGACTTAAAAAGTCGTTTCAATATTATACGAGTACAAGTACAATACTTGAAGTGGTGACCTTGAGTCGAAAGACGTTCGGCCACTACCCATGTTTTAGCAAAACAAACAATAAACATTGGAAAAAGTAAAATAAAATGTACAAGTGGAGTCTGCTTTGTATTCATGGCATTCAATAAATAACGGCGGGCGAGGAGACGTAAAGATACTACTATTTGTTTTCGAATCTTTATCGTGAGATTACATCTACACTTAAAACTCGAACTCGAAGTACGCTTAGGACCGACACTGCGTTAAGCGTGCGCACGCCGCGGTTCCATACAAATGTGAACCGTCGCGGGTGCCCGTTGCGTGCGCCCGCCGCGTGCGCACGTTTAACGCAGTGTTGACCCTTACTTAAACACTACTTTCAAAATGCGGTGTAATTTTTAAACCATGTCGTAAAATGTTTCAGGTTTTTTAAAGTTTCATCCCATTTAGACTCAGTTTTTCATGTACGATCCCTGAAACCACAAGAGTTTAAATTGACGATATATCGGCGATTTCTTATGCATGCTCCTTTACCATACACTTGCTAATCAAAATTTATTCGCAGTACATGGATATGTTACTATATTTTTATATATGCTGAAAACAAAACACGTTAGATAAAATAACTAAATTGGTTTATGAAATAAAATAACCATTGGTATGAAAAAATAAAAATTCAAATGGTACCTATCAAATAAGGTATACCCTCGTTTTCAATGGCGGGTATTTTAATAGGAATTGTGTTTTATTTTCTTTTAATTATGGCGGTCACAAGGAATTCAATATTATTGCCGAAACGAAACGGAGGAAATGGAAATTGCTTCATGTAATTTATTTGAGAGCCCTGCGCGAGTGTCGCAGCCTCGCGAGCAATCTGACGAAGTATGTCGAGTTTTGGAAGAACTGTTTTAAGCAGATTCAGTTCGTTCAACAGCCTCCGTGGTCTTGTGGTTTGAGCGCTCGACTCACGATCCGGAGGTTCCGGGTTCGATTCCCAGTGGGGACAATATCTCACAATAATCTCTTTGTGAGACTACCCTCAGTTTGGTTAGGGCATTGCATGCTGAATCACCTAATTGCCCGAAAAGTAAGACGATTCCGTGCTTCGGAGGGCACGTTAAGCCGTCGGTCCCGGTTACTTTCTACGGATAGTAGTCGTTACATGAGCCATGAAAGAGGCCTTTGGCGGCTCAATAACTCTGGCACCAGGATTGGTCAGGTTGACCATCCACTCGTTGAAAAATATGAAGTTCGTTACATATTAAGGTCACAGAACGCTGCCTAATCACCATGAATAATTTAATATCTTCTATACACTAGTATTCACCTGTAATGTCCCACAGCTGGGCAAAGGCCTTTCACTGAAGATATCAGTACAGAGGATTAGGCATAATCACCACGCTTTCCAAATGCGGGTTGGTCATTTTAAGCCCGAGCCATGTTTGAAAAATAAGAAACATGTTTTCAGTCGACCCAGGAATTGAACCTGGGACCTCAGTATTATACACTAACCACTTACTTAATAAAATCATAGAGTAACTTGAACAATAAAAACTAAATTCTTGCTCAATTTCCTTCTTAACTCCACACGTTTAAAAACCAAAGTACCCTGTCGATTTTACCTCTATTTGTCAGAGTTAAACCGGAGAGGAGGGGAGAGTAATAAGGAACTATAAATCAGGATCGCCTGAAAATATAGCCGTCGGTTTCAGGTATTCAAGAGGCATTCTAATGAGAAATTATTGGCGAGTGAGTTTGTTTGTCCTTTGCATATTTAAACCCCTATTTAGAGGAAAAAACTCCCCTTTTAAGGGTAAAAAATGGTTTTAATTTTGGTTGCGTGAATAACTTAAGAGTTAGGTTAAAATTAAAATCAAAATCATGATATTTTAATGACTTACTCCAATACATTTTCTGTTGAAATGGGCTTTCAGTACTTACCTGAAAAAAGAAATACAATAATCAGTACAAAGTATATAATAGTAGTTTATGCAACTGTCATATAAAGAAGGGTATTAAAACACGAGTGTGAGTTTATGAAACGAGCGCAGCGAGTTTCATAATAGTAACGAGTGTTTTAATACCCGTGTTATATGCAGTTGCATACACTACTTTATCTTCACTAATGCAATTAATCAAACAAAATTTTAAAAACAAAACACATTGCGAAACATTTAATTCACGCGTACGTGTATTGTCACAGTGAACTTGCCGCCATTAAAATCTAACCAATGAGAGCGCAGCTGCGCGCGCAGGGCCGCAGGGCGCGATGTTATAATGAGATTTTACGATATCGATGTGGATATTATAACATCATGTGCAATTGCTTAAATTGAGTGTTTTAGTTGTCTGCGCTATAACAGTAGTAATTATAAGTCAAGTATTGGAAACATAAGTAGAATGTTACAACATTAGTGTAGATAAAGGAATAAACTCATAAACTTAATGGTTAAGTATTTTAAGTTAACTTTTAGTCCTGTTCCACTATGACAGAGGCCTGTTATGTAATCACTACATATTATAAAACAGAATCCCCGACCGCGTCTGTCTGTATGTCCGCGATAAACTCAAATACTTCTGCACGGATTTTGACGCGGTTTTTAAAAATAGATAGAGTGATTCAAGAGGAAGATTTATATGTATAAAAATTCTCGAAATTTCTACGGGAACGGGCACAACGCGGGTATAACCGCGGGGAACTGCTAGTGATTCAAAAAGTATCGTGTATAGCTGTTTAAGTTACGATTAAATTTTGATAAGATCATTGGCACAGTGGGAGCGCTTACTGTGTCGGAGGTTGCGGATTCAATCCCGCCCTGAGTCAACAATATGTGAAGTCATAGTTGTTGGCGATGACGTCTGGGTGTCGATTATATATTCTTACTAGTCGCGCCCCGCGGTATCACCCGCGTAGTACCCGTTCCCGCGGGAATTTTGCGATAAAAAGTAGCCTATGTCCTTTCTTAGGCTCTGGACCAACTGTGTGCCAAATCTCATTTAAATCGGTTTAGTAGTTTTGGCGTGAAAGCGTGACAGACAGACAGACAGAGTTACTTTCGCATTTACAATTTAGTTAGGATAAAAGCCGTAGAGCAAGACACATTTCCCTTTGCTGTATATATACTAAACATATCTCCTTTATTTTTCAAATCATCTTAAACGGCACAGCAGAAAAACAAATCATGTACCCGAAAGCAATCGCGCGGAACCCTTGAATAAATCAATACCGCTTTTATTACAAATTGGTTAACACCATATCGGGGTGCCGGGTTGATGGCTAGGTATATGGTTTTGTTTTATCACCCTTGGGTCGGTCATCTATCCCTGGATCAAATCTTGGCAGAAATGACGTCAGAGGGTAGATTTTGTGTTTTTTTGTATAGTTTGTTGGGCGGAGCTTAATGACATAAAGGACTATATGTTACTTATTTATACTATTACTAGTGGCGCCCCGGTGTGCCCGTTCCTATATTTCATCCTGAAATTTCCACAGGAACGAGCACAATGCAGGTAAAGCCTAAGGGCTAGACTATTACTATGAAGTATAACTATTGTTGTACTTTTATACAAAACTAGTAGGAAATATAAACGGTATTGGTTCGCCGAGCCGAGGGGTCCCCGGGGGGTTGGTGGTTGTTTTTTCTTGTGAAGTAATCTTCGGTTTTCAGTCAGCTGGCTCAGTTATTGGTTTTTGGTTCGACTCTTTTTTAATTTTGAATAGTTTTTTGATGAACTTTTGATTAATTTAGTAGAATGTTTGTCCGTGGTGATGGAATGAACATTACGGGATTGGCCTTTAAAGGGTCGTCTATAATATAAAGCGACTTTATAAGCTGCGAGTCGGCTAGTTTAAAAGAACGTGAGCGTCACAGATCTTGATATATATAAGGTGCTAACAAATTAGTCACGGATATTTTTACAGCTGATAGTACTCGGTTCTCGGAGTACATTAAAGTATAAAACATCATAGGTTTTGTTATGTTTTTTTGGAGAAAAGTAGGAAACAAATTTACTACGTTAAAACACCCTGTTAATAAGATAATTAAATGAGACCTCTTTAGTTCTAGAACCTCTTTAAACTATCAAACATAATTATGAAATTTAAGAAAAACAACTTTTGACGTGACATGACAGACAGTGTTAAACATCTTGACAGGTACATAATAGAGGGTGATTATTTTAAAAATTTATTATAATATTTTTTTTGTTCGGTAAATTAAAACAAAAAAATGATCTACAAAGGTGCCTTAATTACAGTTAAAAGTTAATTGTTTTAATGTAATGTATCATCTCTTAAAATATCCGTGATTAATTTGTTAGCACCTTAATAATTTTACAGTACGTGTGTATGCCACTGAACTCCTCCTACCTCCTACACGGCTGGACCGATTTGCATGTTTTTTTTGTATGCGTTTAGGTGGCACCCTAGATGGTTTAAATTCACACTAGCAACATCTATTGAGCTGCGCTTCAAATTTCATAGGCTGATATTGGAAGGCACGTTAAATTGTCGGCCCAGGTTGTTTGAATCGTTAGACCATATCAAAGTCTAGGCGATTTAAAATCTCAACACCAAGGTTAGCCGTGAACCTACTCCAACCTACTTTATATAAGAATTAAAACCATAAACAAAAGCATTATCCAAAACACATCTTTTTTCGGAAAATAAATCACAAACGTTTTTTCAATTTCGCTACGAAAAAATCACGTTTCCCACCCCCTGTGTAAAATATTCACTCGAAGAAGATTGTCAACTTCTCAATTAGATAGAATGTATTAATACGGACCCTACTTTATAAAGTTTGTTATCTCTCTCACTCATTCCTCTTTCTGTATAAGCCTGTCCTTTTCTAACCTATGAACTACTTAGTAGAATAAATCATTTACTTAGTTTCTAGGGAAGAACAAATTGAATTGTAGATATAAAAGTTTGGCTGTGATCTTATTATATATTTCGACTCGCAATGTGTTCCGTTCTTGCACATATTGCTACGACACAGGCCCCGCCCCCTTTACACATTTCCCTTTAGTTTTTGTAATCTGTGGTCTATTATATACGCCTGTAATTCTATGATTTCCATATTATATGACATTTCCAGTGTTGCCAATCACAACATAGTATAAAACAAAGTGGCTTTCCGCTCTCTGTCTGTCTGTTCCTATGTATGCTTAGATCTTTAAAACTACACAACGGATTTACAAGCGGTTTTTTAAATAGGTAGAGTGATTCAAGAGCAAGAGTTATATGTATAAAAGTTCCCGAAATTCCCACGGGAACGGGTACAACGGGGGTATATGTAACCCAAGGTATGAAAAACATGCCTAAAAAATTGGTAATTGGCGTGCTCTGCTAAATCTATTGATGATACACAAAAACAATGTTCTACACAATCAAAGTACATATTATTGCGAACAAATAAGTCTGCGAGGGCATATCTCTAACTATTATAGTTAAGCCACAATGACTGTGAGAAAATTCAGTGAAGAAAATGTTGATCCCACCCACAATGTCATTTACGAATCTATATTATAAAACAAAGACGGGTTTGTTACAACACTTATAACTCGAGATCGGCTGGATCAATTTTCATGGTTTTTGTTTCGTTGGATTTGTCTCCGCCCTGAATAGCAGAATACATTTTAAAAACAATGAAAACTTGGAATAAAAATCTCAAAATTCCCACGGGAACGGGGGCGCTGCGGGTGAGACCGCGGGGCACAGCTAGTAAACTATAAAATCAAATTAACATTACAATGACTTTCCATTATGCATAACATTGTCTAAAACATCTTAATATTAAAACACCTCTTACCTACAAACAATAACAACCACTAAACCTCACAAAATAAGGTTCACATTCCCATATCACAAAATTCCATTCAGTAGCCATTCCGGAGGCTTCATAATAATAGACATAATTGTAAAACTCATCTATGTACATTATCTACCAACTTGCTGAACGAAATTAAGCTTTAAAGCTCTAGTAATAAGGTGTACATAATTCGTTATTCTCATTTGACGCTGTTAATCTCAATAAACTGAATCCTAATACGAAATCAACGCTAATGAGATAAGTTTGAATTATTATCGTGTAGTGTATGTACACCTTTATCAAGTTACATCCTCAGAGTTACATCTATAAAACCCAGTGTATTCTTTACAATAGATGAGTCTTATACCAGCATTCAGTTGTTTAAGTTCTCTCCTAAAATCCCCTCCTTACATGGCGACCCTGCCAGCGCGTACCGAGCGCGTTATTTGAGATATAGCATTCCATTGCTCAAATATGGAATAGTCATTATACTTAGACAGAGAACAGACTTTCATTAATAAAATAAATTCAGTGAATAAAACACCAATATGCAAAAGAAGATTTTGAAAATAAGAATCACATTTAGCTAAGGGAGAAAGAGAAAATGGACCCATCAGTGAAGTTCAAAATGAAGAATAAAGCAAATCAAATCTATACAACTTCTACTTCACCGCGTGTTTGAGTAGTAGGAAAAGGAAATGAATACAAAAATAAAGAAGAAGAAAAGACAGGAGAGAGGGACCAGCCAACCAGCTAGACTTGGAGAGGATGTGGCCACCATACTACATCAACGAGCCACGAGCTGCGAACGAGAACAGCACGTCGTAGAAAAAAAAAAAAAGAAGATAGAAAGTTATGTAGTGCGGAAACAATGTGTTATAATAAGTGTTGTGAAGTGAAAAAACAAAGTGCGGAAAGATAAGTAGACTATTTAAAGACATTATAAAGGGTTAGTAAGACAAAAATAAAAGTTAACATGTAATCCAAAAAAATAGGTACCTATCTTAATCATTCAATTAATAAAATTAAAAAAAAAAAAAAAAAAACTTAATGTTAATTTCAAAATATAATCTTTGCTTAGCCAAAATATATAAAGTTGGTAAAATGTTAGTAAAAAAAAAAAAAAATATATGTAATCAAATCAAATGTTAGTATGAATATAAATTTTATGTAATGTTACGTACGGAAAGCATTCTTAGACAACATTTTAAATATTGAATAGGTACAAATATATAAGAAACTTTTTTGTATTTTTTTAGAGATTTAGTACACGATGTACACACTGAGAAGGAGGTAAGTAGTTTTATTTTTTTTTATACAAGGAATCCGGTAGATGTCAGCAGAAATAAAATGGTACGTACATAATTTATTATTTATTTTATGAAAATGTTAGACAGAGCGGATAAATAGTATATTTATATGTTTCATTTATTAAATCAAAATCATTAATTTTTATTTGGAATCATTTCTATAATTAATTTGATATGGTATCTATGTTTAATTATATTGCGAGATATATTATTTTATCAGTTTCTTAATAAGTAATTGGTTAATGTTACCGATGATGCGACATAATTGTTGCTAATGCAACTCATGGTTAAGTACTGCATTCCATACCATATAGGGAGAGTTTGGATAGGAGTAAGATGATAGTGTGCTAATTATGGTATGATATTGTTGTTTGTTTGGAATGTTTGAAAGTTTTTAATTCAAATGAATAATACTTTGAATGATTTATAAAGGCTTATGTATGATAATAGGAGAAAATAAGATGATTTGAAATATAAGTAAAAATAAAGTTGATGTTAGGAATTAACGATAGGATAGAAGAAAGATTTGGATTAGGATTTGTTACTTGTTTGGTTTACAATGTTTCGATAAATCAATGGCTTGATCACCCAGAGATAGTTGAAATATTTGGAAACGAAGTGCTATGAATTAGTTCAGTTAAAAGTTGTTGATTAATATTGATACGTTTCTCGATCATGATCCATGCGAGACGTAGTCGTGAGGGATTTCGATTTTATTGAATGAATAACGGAAGGGAATAATGAATATAAAATAAATAAAGGATAAAGATAAAATTATTCGTATTCTCGATTATGATTAACGCGAGACGTTTTCGTAAGAGATATGAAATTATGAAGTGAAAATATATAATGAAGTTACATATGATATAAAAAAAGAGTATTAATGATAATGATGAGTATATCATGAAATATAATATGAAATAAAGGAAGAAGAGTTATTCGTATTCTCGATTATGATTCACGCGAGCCGTTTTCGTAAGAGATATGAAATTATGAAGTGATAATGAAGATATATTATGATGAAGAATATAATAATGAGGTAAATAAAATGATATAATGAGGTAATTATAATGATATAATGAGGTAAATAAAATGATATAATGAAGTGAATAAATGATAATAATGAAGTATTATGAATGAAATGTGACAAGAAAAAAAAACAAACATGTCCTAGAACATGATTTATTTTTAGATATAACGTGACAAGTGAGTGTAGGAGATGATTTAAAAAATAATGACGATGACTAAAAGTATAGTTAAAAAAAAAAGTATTGAAAAATACGTTGACAAAGAATGGTAATGAAAAGAAATCAAAGTTAAAGATACAAAAGTAGGTATTTAGTTTCAGAAAACTATGAAATGTATGCAGTATAAAACAGGTAAGATTTCTTTTGAATTTTTGTATTACAATGTATCTGCATGTGTACAGATTTCGCCTTGGCAATGACATAGAGGTACGTATAAATGGAAATTATAGTACATACTATTAAAGTATATCTATAAAATAAATAAAAAATAATAATAATCTGTGAGTGCTTTCCCTACACTAGTATTTTGTATTGCCTAGAATAAGATTTTATAGCCTTAATTTTCAATATTATTATTATTGTGTTTACTGTTTTAACTAATTGATGATTTTAGAAATATTTCCATTTATTTTATTTTTTGACATAATGTAAACTTTTAACTTTTTACATTATTAGTATGTACCTATTACTAATGATTTTTTTTCTAAAAATTTAATTGTGTATTCTTTTGTTTAAATCTAAGGTATATTTTTTAAAATATTTTCCAAATTTTAATTTTCATATATTGTAATTGTTTTATAATAACCATATTTCATTTATTTTTATTTGTTTGCAGAAAAAAAAATTCAATGTAATTTTTTTATTAGTTTTTTGGGAAGGAGATGTAGTGTATGTACACCTTTATCAAGTTACATCCTCAGAGTTACATCTATAAAACCCAGTGTATTCTTTACAATAGATGAGTCTTATACCAGCATTCAGTTGTTTAAGTTCTCTCCTAAAATCCCCTCCTTACAATCGTTAACCGGTTTGGTAAAAGTGAGTTATGAGTTTGGGTTATGAAAATGGTGGTTTTAAATTACTGGAATGTTTTTTTTTTCATTCTATGGCACTTTTTGATTTTAATATAATTGTAGCCGTGTCTAGACAACCTCAATATCACTACATAGTATAAAACAAAGTCGCGTCTGTTTGTCTTCTGTTTGTCTGTTTGTCTGTATGCTTAAATCTTTAAAATTACGCAACGGATTTTGATGCGGTTTTTTGTAATAGGTAGAGTGATTCAAGAGGAAGGTTTTTATGTAAAAAAAATCCCGAAATTCCCACGGGAACGGGCACAACGCGGGTAAATCCGCGGGGCGCTGCTTGTAAAGTAATATAAGCACAAAGTAATACTAACAAATAAACATGTTTGCAATAAAACTAACTTTCCTCAAGATCTAGGAATTGTGTACAACTTTGTGCTATCTAGACTTCTTTAGAAACTTAGAATTCGAACAAGACTATTGCGACAATTGTTGTTTATGACCTAGGTTTTTAGTGCTTATAGTTTTCTTTGTAATAGTTTGAGCAGAGAACTTTAAATTGTGAGAAGATTTGCATTTGTTGTGTTCATATCATATGTATCATACTTTTTAAACTCACACGGTTTGTATTCGTTAAACATAAATAATATAACAGCCTCCGTGGTCTTGTGGTTTGAGCGCCCGGCTCACGACCCGGAGGTTCCGGGTTCGATTCCCGGTGGGGATATCTCACAAAAATCTCTTTGTGAGACTTTCCTCAGTTTGGTTAGGGCATTGCAGGCTGAATCACCTGATTGCTCGAAAAGTAAGATGATTCCGTGCTTCGGAGGGCACGTTAAGCCGTCGGTCCCGGTTACTTCTACGGATAGTAGTCGTTACTTGAGCCATGTCAGAGGCCTTTGGCGGCTCAATAACTCTGACACCAGGATTGGTCAGGTTGGCCATCCACTCGATGAAGAAGATAAATAATATAAATTATCGGGACTTTACAATAATATTGGTCTTTAACCATTTGTACTCCTCACTGTACTAAAACATCTTAAACTATTTTACTTTTACCGTACAAAACTTCTGTCTGATGAGAGGCTTTTGCCCAGCATTGGGACATTATAGGCTAATACTTTTTTACTTTTTAAATTCTATTACATTCGTATGTATGTTCTTGCTTAATATCATTCCCACTAAAACACGCTCGTATAAATGAGGCCTAATTGAACTATCCCGTACCAAAATCGGGATAAAACCATGCATAACTTGTTATAAGTTATGAAGAGTAAATTTTTGGGGTATTTTAAAATCGATTATCTCAAAAACTGCAGATCTGTTTTCAATAAATATTTTTGTAACGGATAACCACATTCAACGGGAAGGTTATATGCTATTTTTCATTCCGAAATTCTCTCTAAAACGAGCACAACGCGGGTAAAACCGCGAGTCGCAGCTAGTCTTACAGATCCTGATGATTTTTCCACAAGACAAGTATATACCTGCTTGGACTATTAAATAACACGACACAAAAAGGTTAGTTCAAATAGATACAAGGAAGTCGTCAAACAAATAATATTTTTTATTGTAGTGTCAACTGTATTCATAATTTATGTTGTGACCATCGCTCGAGGACACTTGACAAATACAAGATAATATACAGTTTTTATTCACACCACGTATGTCACAAGGCGAGGACAGAGAGGTATTAAGGGATACACAGGGATACACCTATATTTATGTTATAAAAAGATTTGTTCCTACTCAACAAAATGTATGATGAAAATGGGTGCCTGTCCATTGACGCGGAGCGAGCTGGCGGAGTAGAGAAACGGACAAATATAAACCAATAGGATTGCATGAAATCTGCGGTCAGATATTTTACGCAATCCTATTGGTTTATATCTGGAAAAATAACGTAAGCGCGATCTACATAGTTTTCACACTAGCGCCATCTATTGAATTGCGGATGGAACCATGTGGAACAGTGAGTAATAAATAAATATGAATAAACTAGCAGCGTCCCAAGGCTTTACTCGCTTTATCCGTTCCCATGGGAATTTTGGGATGAATATTTTTCATCCCATTTAACCTTTGTATTGAATATGGCTGTCCTTTTTAAAAATAATTGTTTCAATCAGTTTCTCTTCAGCTTTACTATTTCATTTATATGACGGTTAGCAAAGCATTAATAAAAGGCCTGAATTAGTTGAAAAGATTTTAAGAGCAAACCCACAAAAAAGGATAGTAAAGAAAGATGCTAAACGTCTCACTTATCTTTCTCCAACCGACACTAAATGCAACTTTAAATTTCGTACGCTTTAAAACCGTATCACTCTTCCCCCCTATTAAAAACTCTTCAAAGCCGCCCCCCTCCCCCCGTCCTTAGTCCGACCTCTCGAAACGTACACTTGGCTTCTACGTTACGTAAACAATACATGAATGAAATACTTTCACGGGTAAATAGAAAACAAGTGTCGGTTTGATGGGTCCTCAAATATAGGATTTGATTTTGATTTATTAGAACAGGGAGTAAATATTAGTTCACGGACAGGGTCTTCTTATAAGTACGTTACAAGTTTACCGAAAACATGTTTACTACTTTTCAAACATGGCTCGGGTTTGAAATCACCAACCCGCATTTGGCAAGCGTGGTGATTATACCTAATCCTCCTCACTGTACTGATATCTTCAGTGAGATGAGAGGCCGTTGCCCAGCAGTGGGACATTATATGCTCATCTTTTTACTTTTAGTGTGCGGCCACAGTGAATGCGCGGTGGCTTACGCGGTGACTTACGCGGTGGCTTACGCGGCGGCGGCGGCGGAGGTGGCCACACTGAGGCGCGAGCTCTAGTAGCGATCAGACGTATATCAGGGGTTGCAAACAATTTTCGATCAACAATACACAACTAGATTTCGGGTCACGTACAAAATCAAAGCTAAAAAATGTCCTCGTGAATTACGTGTGACAGCTTATTTTGTTTACTACCGAACTGACCAAAAAGTTTTAAAACAGTTCGAAGTTCAACCTAATTACAACCATGACACCTAGCAAATCTTCAAATATTTAAAATTACTACTGTCACTTAGAAACGAAAAGACAACATTTAGTGTGAAATCAACCTTAACGACCTACAAATAAAGTATTTTATTCCCGTGTTTACCTTCCTTTCGTTTCGTTTCTTTTAGAAGAACTACAGATGGAATGGAGTCGTGTTGAACACTTAAATAATTTGTAATATGCACGTAAAAGTTAACTTAAAATTATTTATGTTTTGGGCTATCTAGGTTTGATAGTATACATACTTTGTTATTGTTTTCATTACGATTTTTTTGATAAACTTGATAGTATAACTCTGCAAATATAGATCCTAGCGTAATATATTAAATAATAATGATCAAACTAAAAAAAAATGAACTTAAAACAAGATGGCGGCGAATACTCTACCGGGATTAGTTACAAAATCGAAATTTATAAGTCCAACCACCCCCCCACGACATAAAAAAAAATCGCCCCCCGGATAAATAAATTATTACTACAAAACAAATCTACTCCATGTTTCTGCTGTTCTGTTTCACAAAATTTGCGCCAACGTTGGCCAAACATTTGTAGCGGTGACTTCAAATCAGTATTTTTTTTCAAAATTTGATATTATTTTGTTTAAAAGCTTAAAATATAACTTATTCTACATGTACTCACAGAAAGTAAGACACTCCGGCCGTTAAATTGTTTTTCCGGCCATTATTTTTGCAACTTTTTTGGCTGTGGTTCGAGGGAACTAAATACAAGAGTGGCTCACTTTTCAAATGAGACCCTAAGCACCCAGACGTATTATTTGCGCTGACCCGAAATCTAGTGTGTATTGTTGATCGAAGCCATTTTACGTCAAAACGCCGAGCGGTAAGACCACTGGTTTGATACACCTGCCACCCGCTTGTTAAGTCGCTCGCCGCCTAGGCCCGCACTGTGGACACAACGCGCGGATCGGTGCGTTTGAAATCACCGCGCGCGGAGTCGCTCGGTCTTGTCGCGCTAGGCTTCCGCCTAGTCACTTCAGTATGGACACTTACACGCGTTTCATACGTTTGATATTTCGCGCCCGCCGTCGCCACCGCGCTAGGCCCGCAGTATGGACGCACACTTAAAGTTTACCTTTGGATAGCCTTCAATCTTGGTATAGAGCGAGTTTACAATCAGAAAGCGTATAATGCGATTCACTCGTCAGCTAATTAGCTAGCCAGCTCCAAAGTTGTCAAACGCACTTCTTTGGACGCCTTTTACTTTTATTTCCACACGTACCACAACCACACCACATCACAATGGATCACGTGTGAATAGTGTCATTGCACCTTTTTGCAGTTGCGTTGTGACGTTGTTGTTGCCAGTATCGCCAGTGTCGATGTGGTTATGTACTGCAGGCACAGAAGTCCTCGCGGTGTCCTTGGTGGTTGCTACGCCTGTGTGCGTAAACGCCCGTGCCGACAGTGGCGACACTGACGGCCGACGCCGGTAACTACGTGAATGTGTGCGTAAGATCAGCTAGCTCTACTTGTAGTCCTCTTAATACTATAATTTAAGCCTAAAATTAAACAGTAAATTAATCCATTGATTCACACCTTTAACATAATCCAAACAGAACTCAATTTAACTATTAAGTCTACTCTCAGAGCCAGTAAATTACCTTCAAATCAAAATTAATCACCAAATTATCTAATTACATAATTACAAGACGGTGGGAAGATGTTAATCAAAATTCGTTTCGTCAAAGGCTTTCTGTTGGTAAGTTTAATCCATTATAATTAGGCCTGGAACTGCATTAAGCGGGTACCCGCGCGGTTTCATACAAAAGAGCTACGTCCGAACATCCATGCGGGGAACCGCGCGGGCGACCGTCACGGGGAGGCGTGCTCCGCACCCACGCAACGGTTCCCCGCGACGTAACACTTTTGTATGAAACCGCGCGGGTGCCCGCTCGTCACGGGGCCTGTCACATTCTCACATAGCCCACATGCGTGTCCACGCAATGACATGCGACGGTTACCCGTCTGGGCGCCCGCTAATGCAGTTTCAGGCCTTATAGTGGGTACACACGTACGTACATGCGCGACGAGCATGTTTCATCCGAGCATGACTATCTACAAACATGCTCGATCCTGCGTCTACACGTAAAAGCTTGCTCGAAGAACATGTTTAATGTGCGTTGAAACTCTCGTTTCAATCTTGTTCGAATCGAACATTTTGGTTGGCTTCGAGCATTTGTCTTGAGACTTGCATGGTACGTTCGTACTTGCTCGAGATCGAGCAAGTTTATCAAGCAAGTACGTACGTGTGTAACCACTATTAGGTGGCATCACTTTGAGATGTAATGAAATATTAAGACGATACGACTATACGAACGATAGATCCCTTCAAATGGGCCCTTCAAAAAATGTCCCTTAATAAAATAGACGGTGCGTGTTTTAAGGGTTAAGGTGTTTTCCGTGTCAGTTTTGGACATTATGTGTATAAAACGAGACCCCTACGTGACTAAGAAACACTTTTGACTGAAATATATACAGCCTTACATCGAAGCATTTCAAGTAGTTTGATGGCTTGTTTCTGCGAAATTCGGGAATTTTTATACATATAAACCTTCCTCTCAAATCACTCTATCTATTTAAAGAAACTGCGTTAAAATACGTTGCGTAGTTTTAAAGATCTAAGCATACATAGGGACAGACAGACAGCGGAAAGCGACTTTGTTTTATACTATGTAGTGATTCAGGTTAAGATTCATCATCATTCATCAATGGTTCATAGTCCCTGTCCCAATTCAATCTGACGGTATCACGATCCAAAAACAATATCCATATCATAGTATTTTTCTCATAACATTATTAGGTCCAAAGAACCAACACATTGTATTAAAAATATTTAAAAACCCCGGCGTAGAAATGGCTGTTCCGATTTTTAACAAACGAAAATTCTGCATCGAAATTGCTCCATCCGTTTAAGAGCTATGGTGCCACAGACAGTCTCACACACAGATATCAACGTAAAACTTATAACACCCTTCTGCGTCAGAGGTTAAAAACGCAGTCGACATTATTAATATATTAATGACAGCCTAGACATAAGTAATGCAAAAGTCAAGGCATAGCAAATAGGATTTAACGTTAATTAATACCTACAAGTATAAGTAACATTCAATATACTTTTTTTGCCATTACTGCCTCACTGCTGGGCAAAGGCGACTCCCTTAACCCTGCATGCATCCCTATCCTGGGTCACTTATTATGCAAAATATAATTCATGTTAAAACAATGGGGACATAAAGGCAAAAATACATATGTCAGTAAAATATGTTAGTTAATAAATGCAAGTAGATTTACAATGTTAGATACAAACACTCAAGTAAGTATATATATGTATACTCGTACATGCCAGTAAAAAGGCATGTTTACTTTAGGTCTTCTTCTTCTTCTTCTTCTTCATCGAGTGGATGATCAACCTGACCAATCCTGGTGTCAGAGTTATTGAGCAGCCAAAGGCCTCTGACATGGCTCATGTAACGACTACTATCCGTAGAAAGTAACCGGGACCGACGGCTAAACGTGCCCTCCGAAGCACGGAATCATCTTACTTTTCGGGCAATCAGGTGATTCAGCCTGCAATGCCCTAACAAAACTGAGGACAGTCTCACAAAGATATTTTTTGAGATGTTGTGTCCCCACTGGGAATCGAAACCGGAACCTCCGGATCGATAGCCCGACGCTCAAACCACAAGACCACGGAGGCTGCTACTTTAGGTATGTATATCATTCATATTAGTTTCTAATTTCAAGTCTACTGAATCGCTTCTACCTGTTAACACACATACACGCATACAACTTTTATATATTGTTTTATATAACTAAGTAAATTGACCCTTGGTTCTCTAAGTACCCACATCTACAGAAGTGACCTATATTTGGTACAATTCATGAATAACTAATCACATGAACGAATGCTTTCGTGTTTTCGAAAGCTCAAGGAAAACTAATAAAGTCGTTTTACCTTTTGCCTTGCCTTTATGGTTTTCATCGCCTTTGTACGCAAACATTGGCAAATTGGTCTATCTTTTTGCAAATCACATCATACAATAAGTATCAAACAGTGATGACTATGTTTAAAATGCGTATAATAGAATGAAATTGCTTGTAAAAATACATTGTCTCTTACTTTTAAACACTTAATACCCCTTTACCACATAAACAGTAGGGTAAAAAATAACATGTCTCATAGCATTAAACTCTCATTTTAATGACAAAGTACCAGGCGGTCATAAAAGGAAGGAGGTTTGGTTTCATGTGATTAAGGCGCATGCGTAGTACGCTACGCCCGTAGCAATTTAGCGTAGCACGTAGACCGTGGTTGTAGCTGCGTAACCACCTACGAGCTACGAGATTCGTATGATTATGAATGACTTTTTAATTCGAGTTTTTTATTTCAGAACAAGACGTTACAATTTAATGGATATGGCATTTCAAGTTTTATTTTACCCGACTTAAAAAAGGCGGTTACAGTGTATGAAACATTACGTTTAATTAACTTTTGTTTGGTTGATAAAATAATTAAAGTCTTTTATTTTTATGAGACGGTCTCATAACCATGATAACAAACAGTTTAACCTAATAAAATAAACATATCCACTCAACCAGCTTCCTAAAATCGGGTAAAGCACATAAGCGAAAGCATTAAATTCAAATTTAATCATCTTTGTTTGAGCTTACATCATAAAGGTGAGTTCACACGTGCTTGCGACGCGACAGGTATTATCTTAATACATACGACAGGTATAAGGACGCGTCATAAAGAGGTTTACTGCGATGAAAATAGAAGTACAAAATGTTGTGTGTGTATTTATTAGGAGGAATGTAGTGGGGGATTATTATTATTATTTAACTAGCGACGTCTTGTGGACTTACATGAATAGGGTATTTGACACTGTTTTATTTATTCTTCCCATTAATTAATCTTTTTATTTCTTATAGAGACTAAAATCAGTTTTTAACCGACTTCCAAAACAAGGAGGAGGTTCTCAATTCGGATGTTTGTTTTTATAGTTTTTTATTTATATCGCTACTAGCTGCGCTCCGCGGTGTTACCTGCGTTGTACCCGTTCCCGTAGAGATTTCGGGATAAAATGTATCCCATATGTTATTCTGATGTATAACCTATATTACTGTAAAGTTTCATCCAAATCCGTTCAGTAGTTTTTGCGTGAAAGAGCAACAAACATACATCCATACATCCATCCATACATACATACATCCATCCTCACAAACTTTCGCATTTATAATATTAGTAGGATTATTTCCAGAGTTACAGGCGGTCAAATTTGCTGGTTAGATATTGTCTAAAAGGCTAGTCTTTTAGAAATAATATAAGTATAGTATAGTGTAAAATTAGTACATATAGTAGAGTACAGTGTGTGAGATAGTACAGTCGATTAGATTGTGTGTGTAAACGATTTGGCGATCTGGCGAGTGCTCGAGTTCAATAAAATGTAAGCGAGCGAGTGATTTCAGAGTGTGCTACAATCGTGTTCTATTGAACTAGCCGTCTCGCAACTCGCCAACTCGTCAACATCTTACAAACAAAACTAAAAACTATTTATAACCACTCTACAAAGGCTTAAATATAACATATATCTAAGTACATATAACAAAAACAAAATGTCTGCCCGCAAGATACAATAGCCAGTTCAACAAAAGAATGAGAAATTGATACCATTTGCTAAAAAAATACATAAATTTTCACCCGACACGATCGAATTAATACCAAAAACAATAATATACATCCATAACGTATATAGAACACTATTAATACACGCAAACATTCACTTAGCTAAAGAAAATACGCATAGATTCGCGTCCGTGCCGTCAACACGAGCAGTCGTGTCGCAACTGCTGACTCGATGTTCGACTGAATCAACGTTTTTGCCACCTTTAATAAAATGGCAAGTACTTATAAGACGGACATTCTGCCCTCCGCGACACTGGATGGGATCGACCTCAAGAATCTAGTGCGGGATTTTTCGCTCCTTAAAGCAGAGGTCACCGCCATTCAAGCCAAACTGGAGGTGTCGGAACGTGTGGTCGCTGAATTAAGGACCGAGGTCGCGGCATTGCAAAATAAGCCAGTGACGTCGATATCACCGCAGTCAGCACGCAACGTGACCGTGCGACGCGGTGCAAAGAATGACCGTAATTCGCCGGTCAGCATTTTTAACGCGGACAATACCGATGCACAGGTGAATGACCGCCCGGGCCAGATGACGTCGGCCCCCCCGGCTCCTAAACCGACACCCGTGCCTGTTGCGCCTTCGACTGCTCCACGTGTCCTCAAGCAAAAGAAGAGTTATGCGCAAGCGTTCCGCCAGCCACTACCTAAGCCTCGGCAGGTGTCCACTGCTGAGGAAAACTGTGTGGTTGCGCCGAAGGGATACAGAGCGAGAAAAGTCGACGTGGACGGCTTCACCCTGGTGGAAAAACGTCGACCAAAGCCGTCTCGCAACCAACGTGGTACCGCCGCCGCTACAGCAACAGAGGTCACTCTCCGTGTTGTGGAGCCTACCGTTTCGCTGTACATATCAAGATTAGACTCTAACACCGCAGGCGAAGAAGTCTTGAAATATGTGCAGCAGAGAGTCTGTTTTTGGACAAAGGAATCTATACGGCTCAACCTGCGGCGCCTGGAGTCAACGAGGGATACGACATTCAAGTCGTATGTGCTTCAAGTGCCTGTGAAGCACAAGACAATGTTCTTCTCTCCCGACTTTTGGCCCGCAGGAGTGGTATATCGTCGCTTCAGGGAAGCATTTACGAAAAAAATCCCTGACTAATATATTAGGCATAATTATAAGTATAAATGTATATATGTTAGTTTGTAAGGTATGTATGTAAAGTAGAATGTAAGCTATATTTTATTGTTGCTCGGTTTGAGAGGTATCACCTTTCCGTGACACAGTTTACACTAGTATGGGAGGTGATGTCTCGATAACTGAGCGAAATATAATGTAATTACATTTGAAATGAATAAATGAATTTGAATTTGAATTTGAATAGACTAGCTGTTATTCAAATATACGCTTTATGAACATTGGAATAAGAGCTAGCATTAGGAGTCAACATCCGAGATGATTTGATAATTGCTTCACGAGTTTTGTAAGGATTTGAACCTTAAAAACTAAAAAATAAGGTTGGAATTAGTTTGTTTAAGAAACACCGCATCACAGCGCATCTAGGTAATGCAATTAATTAGGCAATTTTTACATTGCAGATGTTCTAGATTTAAAATTCTTACCGTCCGTTGATGTTATATTCATGATGAAGGCTTTTTCAGAAGTTTTCTTTTTCCAACCAGTTCTGATTTAATTCAAATTCGCACTCGAGAATGCAGAGACACTACCAAGAGCAACGTTCACGCAAAACTGGTCTTTATAACACACTACAAAGTACGGGGACGCGACGAAATTCGCCACACGGTTCACTGCGGTCCTGCCGTATTGCAGATAAGCAAGTCAAACACTTCCACTCACTAACACATGCAAGTTTATCTACCAAGAAGTAAGTAATCAAAACACTGTGACAAATACTCAATTAAATTGAAATTGGAACGTCCGAAACCGCGCGGTCAAACGTCAAAATAAATTGGCGCCAACTCTTGACAGATGGACGATACGCACGGCGCCTAGATGGTTTTAGGTCTTTTAGCACTTGAACATGAAAGAAAACACTGTTAGAGCACTATTAGAGGCATAGATAGCCATAGATAGGGCAGAAAGATGCTACTTTCAAGGCAATCCGATGCTTTTTGATAGTGTAACGACAAAACAAATAGTCCGGAATGAGCGAGTCGCACATGCGCAGTGGGCAATGCTGTATGCGTATAATATTAAGCCGTGGTTACCGACTTCCATAGACTTAACGTTTCAACTTTTTATTTTAATATTTTGGAATAATAATTCAACTTTTCTAAATCCCAATTTGGAGATAGTAAAAATTCGTAGTTTTACGTCAATGTTTGAGGTTAGTCGTAAAATATATTTTATGTACAAGTTATAGCCGCTGCCTAATAAAATTAAAACATAAAAATATATTTTAGTTCCTTTGGCCGTTTATGGTTATTGCGAAGGATACAATAATCATTTCGGTTTAATTTTGGATTTGATTTGAGATCAATTTCGATAAGTTTATTTTTAACTGATTACTTATTTTAACCATAACTTACAAAATACATTAAGATTTACTAAAGTATTTTATTTGAATAAATAAAAAATATTTTTTATTATCGCAATATATCTTTAATAGATCTACAATTAAAAAAAAAGTTTACTCAACAATAAAATCCTATAGCTCCGCTCTCACTACCAAAAACAATGGCCAATTTTTTTTTTTAAATTTTCCAATTTTTTTTTTTTCAAAAACAATAAAATTCAATTATTCCCGTATCGGTCCTGTATGCATATGGCCTAAGCTCTGCAGGGGTGCTACAGCGCAAGACCTCTTGAGATATTTATTCGTCCGTGACAACCATCTGTGACATACATACGAAATACACTTTGATTTGAATATTGTTGTTGTTTATGGTACCTTCCGATCATTAGACTATTTTTAGGTTATTGTACCTTCGAATTGAATAACTCCTAACTAATATTATAAATGCAAAAGTAACTCTGTCTGTCTGTCTGTTACGCTTTCACGCCAAAACTACTGGAACGATTTGAATGAAATTTGGTACACAGTTGGTCCAGAGCCTGAAATAGGACATAGGCTACGTTTTATTCCCAAACTTCCTGCGGGACGGGTACAACGCGGGTGAAACCGCGGGGCACTGCTAGTTAGTAAATACAAATCAGTTTGTAATGTATCACTGCTGGGCAAAGGCTCTCTGCAAAACCTCACTGAAAATATCAGTACAGTCAACTTAAATATTCTATTTTCAAGTTATGATTCAGCTATATTTTTTGTAATGATATCTTCAGTGATATGAGAAGCCTAGTAGTGGGACTAATCTTCCAATGCTGGGCCTTCTAAATCTATTTCTACTTGACTTTTAAGTATATAAATATTATTTACTTTGATTTTAATTACTAAATCTGTGGCGAAGTACTGCCCCACTTAAAGTAACTAATGATCTCCTAAAAAGTTAATGAGTAATTTATGACATGTAAAAGGTATATCTTTGTACTAGCAGCGCCCCGCGGTTTTACCCGCGTTGTGCCCGTTCCCGTGGGAATTTCGGGATAAAATTTAGCCTATAGCCTTCCTCGATAAATAGACTATCTAACAGTGAAATAATTATTCAAATCGGTTCAGTAGTTTCTGAGATTAGCGCGTTGAAACAAACAAACAAACAAACAAAACAAACTCTTCAGCTTTATACTATTAGTATAGATCTGTTGATCTCGTATATACAAATATATCAAGAAGTTGATTGGATTGTTAAATGTTCGTTAAGGTTGAGCGAGTTTGCAAGCTTCGGATCGGCGAGTTTACAAGATCGCGAGTGAGTTATGAGACATGTGTAAAGTTCGCTATCTATTGACTCTCAAAGTGATTGTTAAGCAACGTGCAGCGCGCGGTCACTATTTGGATGGGTAGCCGAACTAAAGTGTGCTTTGATTTACCTACATGTTAGACTGATGGTGTCAGTTATGTCAATTGTTAGTTCACGTCGAAGGCCTTTTAGCGGTCTATAAACATAGTATCCAATTAATCACTAATTGTAAATATAGGAGTAATAGACCACCTATGGTCTAACGATTAAAATAATTGGAACTCATTATTTAACGACCCCTTAGAAATACTGAAATACACATATAAAATTGTCATTATCGGCCACCCATCCGTATACAACAAAAATTGCAGACGTAGTTTTCTATTTGCCTTTATAAATTCATGTAAATTATTGTATACTAGCAGCGCCCCGCGGTTTTACCCGCCTATACCTATTCCTGTAGAAAATTTGGATTCGAATAATTACTTTAGCAATGGATAGCCACATTCAACGGAAAGGTTATAGGTTATTTTTCATCCAAAATTCCCACGGGAACGGGCACAACGCGGGTAAAACCGCGGGGCGCTCCAAATAGATTATAAAGTCAAGTCTAGGAGTACTGCTAGTAAGTTGGTTAATAAAACATGATACCATCTATAAACTTTAACATAATACGAACTAGAACATACTTTATAGCTACTTTTAACATAAATTTTTAAAGTGTTATAACTAACATAAAAACTTATCGACGCCCGGAATATTTTAAGATTATTCGCTATTCTTTCATAAATACTTCATAATATTCTATGTATGTAGTTACTTGTTTCAGCGCAGGTGGCGCCCCTAGCGGACGACAAGGGAATTATATAATGTGGAAGAGTTTTATTATGTTTTAAACTTTTAGTTATGGTCCATAGTTTGATTTGTGTTGTGTTATAGGGCAAATGAGAAAACTTATGTAGTAGGTAATTACTTCAGTATGAATGTAACTCTTGTCTGTCTGTCTTTCTATCTATTACGTTTTATTATAACCTGAACCAGTTTTGATAAATTTGGGCATAAATAATAGATTCTGTGATGGTCATACATAACTTTCAGACCTAATATACTGAACCGGTTTTGATAAATTGTACAAGAATAATATACTCTTAATAAGTATAATATACCAGGACAAATTTACACACGGTTAATTAGACCCAAAGCAAGCTCTAAGCTTGTGTTATGGAATCTAACTCACTGATACTACTACATATACATACACAAATCTTCTTCTTCATCGAGTGGATGGCCAACCTGACCAAGAGTTATTGAGCCGCCAAAGGCCTCTGACATGGCTCAAGTAACGACTACTATCCGTAGAAAGTAACCGGGACCGACGGCTTAACGTGCCCTCCGAAGCACGGAATTATCTTACTTTTCGAGCAATCAGGTGATTCAGCCTGCAATGCCCTCACCAAACTGAGGAAAGTCTCACAAAGAGATTTTTGTGAGATATCCCCACCGGGAACCGAACCCGGAACCTCCGGGTCGTGAGCCGGGCGCTCAAACCACAAGACCACGGAGGCTGTTACACAAATACTTTATCTTATATATAAAATTCTCGTGTCACAGTGTTCGTTCGCGTACTCCTCCGAAACGGCTCGACCGATTCTCATGAAATTTTGTGAGCATATTGAGTAGGTCTGAGAATCGGCCAACGTCTATTTTTCATCCCAAAATTCCCGCGGGAACGGGTACAACGCGGGTGTAGCCGCGGGGCGCAGCTATTAAGAATATATAATTGACACCCAGACGTCGTCGCCAACATCTATGTCTTCACATATTGTTGACTCCGGTCGGGAATCAAACCTGCAACCCCCGACACAGTAAGCGCTCTCACTGCCACTGTGGCAACTGGCTTGTCATAGACTCTTCGTTATGGACATACCTATATTATATTATACCCTGAAATTACAAAGGGGAACGGGTATTCTTTAGTTAGAAACGCGGTCAACAGATAACACTAGATATTGTATACTCCACGTTTACTAAACCACGAATAAAAAAATGTTAATCAAAAAACTTTGTTTTTACAAAACAATAGAACAAACTATATTAACTCTTGCTTGGACTATAGTTCATAATTACCACCCACTGTGCAGCACAATGGTTCCTACAAAAATGTGTCGCTTAGACAAAAGAATCCAATTTAAAACTGAAACCGCCGCGGGTTTGTCCAACAGAATGTATGTTGTATCCACTGTGCAGGGAATATATTTTGTTTGTAGATACTATCAGTTATTCTATGCTGACCCATAGTATCAATTTGTATGTTCTGGTTGCCTGAAGTATAGTATAATAGTTCAATACATCATTATAACTATATACTTGCTATCACTAAGTATAAAACAAAGTCTCTTTCCGCTGTCTGTCTGTCCCTATGTATGCTTAGATCTTTAAAACTACGCAACGGATTTTGACGCGGTTTTTTAAATAGATAGAGTGATTCAAGAGGAAGGTTTATATGTCTAACAATTCCCGAAATACTAACAGGAACGGGCACAACGCGGGTACAACCACGGGGCGGTACTCGTAAAGGTCATAAAATGAAAAGTGTCCTACTTATTAACTATAGTCCTTTGATTTTAATGAATACTTTCTCATATTTAGTGCTATAATTAAATAATGTAAAGATTGCGTGCTTCGACCATACAAACTAAAGTTTGGGGTTAGTAATAGATTAATTTTAAATGAGTAGACGGATTAATTTAGTTCGATTACGTCAAAAGATTATTAAGTTTAATAACTTAGTATAGACTAAACTAAGTATTAACTTAAATTAAGTAAGTTCAAGTAGTTCAGCTTAGTGTCGCAGTTTCTAGACCAGCTAATTCATTGCGATTGTTAAGGAACGTGCAGCTCGACCCCTACATGGATTGGTCGATTGTGGCATTTCTATCTGAGCGTTACCGTGCTTCGGAGGGCACGGTAAGCAGTCGGCCCCGGTTGTTTCAACCGTCAGACCATGTCGGAGGCCTTTAGGCGGTCTAAAAACTCCGACACCAGGGTTGGCTACTAACCTACTCGAAATAAATGAATGAATAGTTTCTTGGGCATAATTAATAGACCTAATATACGCAAACTCTAATTTATTATCAGATATTTCAACGTATCGATACTGTAATGTCATTGACTGTACATTTTCAAACCACCCGACACGTTCCGGGATCAATTCCCAGGTGGAGCTAAAGCGACCATTATTCAAATTCTGTGATTACTTTATCCTCCTCACTGTACTTGAGCACGTGTACTGAGACAGGAGGCAATTATTTTGCATTCTTTTTAGTTGTTAAGTATTAAAAATTATGGGAATGTCACGTGATAGTCATAAGATTCTATAATAAACCAGCTGTGCCCCGCGGTTTCACCCGCAGCGCCCCCGTTCCCGTGGGAATTTTGAGATTTTTATTCCTTATTTTTCTTATACAAAAACCTTGTTCTGACAATAAGGAAGACATTAAAAAAAGAATCATCCAATTTGGTGCAGTCGTTCTGAAGTTATGCGCTTACCAACACATTTTGCGATTCATTTTTATATTATAGATATTAAGTAATAAGAAATATAGATGATAAATTTCGTCTGTCCTTTTCAATTATACTAAGCTCAGTTTGACTCAATTCGCCTCTCAGATCGTGTTAATGACTAATATAACGTCTGTATCGAGAGATTATATCGAATTACAACACGCAAATTGTGACTGCTTTCGTTATAATTCGTGTTCTATTAATATTTGGGACAATCCGATTTTAGTGCAAGGTCAAATGTACAATATGGCGTTGTTTAGATTAAGCGAGTTTACTAGCCAGCGAGTTTATAAACGCGCGAGTGAGCGAGTGATCCTTACGTTTTATTGAACAATGATTTATTTAATCCGTATTTAATTTTATGCAAAAAAATTGACCATTCCTTTTTGGAAGTCAGTTAAGTTTGGCATATGAGATGCTTGCTCTCTTTTAAACTCGCTAGTGGCCAACCCTAGTGTCGGAGTTTATAGACCGCCTAAAGACCTTCGAAATGATCTAACAATTGAAAGAACTGGGACCGACAACTTAACGTGTCCTCCGAAGCACGGTAGCGCTCAGATAACACTTACTATCAAACAAACTTGCCTAGCAACTTGCAACTCGACGTACACGTTGTTTGCAGCGCCCCGCGGTTTTACCCGCGTTGTGCCCGTTCCCGTGGGAATTTCGGGATAAAATGTAGCCTATAGCCTTCCTCGATAAATAGACTATCTAACAGTGAAAGAATTATTCAAATCGGTTCAGTAGTTTCTGAGATTAGCGCGTTTAAACAAACAAACAAACAAACAAAACAAACTCTTCAGCTTTATAATATTAGTATAGATTTTATCTTAATTATTTGTTAAAATGGGAACTTACGTACGACGGAGGTTACTGTTTAGTGTCCCTCAACACGTTTAAAATACTTAAAAATTAATAGTAAAATATTTTATCTTAAGCTCGTATAAAATCTCGAACCGCCCGTCTCGTTATTAAAGCATTTCCAATACTTAAATCGATTAGGTTGCTCATAGCATTCATCTCGGAAATTCTCAGAGTACACGTTAGAGACTGTGCTCACTACACTCAAGCGGTCTATAGACTGACTTGTTTAAAGAGAAGAAAACTGTCTTTAGTCAATCTAAGAATAATTTTCAGTCTTTTTCTTTTTTTCCAGTCGAGGATTTTCAGTAGCAGGCTGCAACTACCGAACGGAAGCACCTCTCCAGGTTACAATCTCTATAAAATTTTGAACGAGATGATGCTGTGGTCCTTTATCCTCTTCACTGTACTGATGTCTTCAGTGAGAAGAAAGGCCTTGGCCCAGCATGGGACTACTACTGTTACTTCATTTGTCTAGTCTTCAAGCAGATGTCATTTCGGGATAAAAAGTAGGTCTTTTCTTAAAGTCTGATCTATACTAGTGCCAAATTTCATTATAATTGGTTCATGCGCTCCTTCAAATATTTTAGTTTCCTACGGTTCCACCGCAACGTAGCTATTCCCGTCAGAATAGCGAGATACAAAATAGCTTCTCAATGTCTTCTGCCTCTGTAGAAAATTTCACAAAAATCGGTTTAGTACTTTAGGCATGAAAATGTTACGACGAAGTTACCTTCGCACTTACAAGTACAATATTTAATAGAAATAGCTCAGAAAACTGACTAACTCTGTCTATCTAGATCAAAAACTGACTAATTACAGTCTAGTCTATAATGTGTTCACGCTCTTAAGTTACGTATTAGCAAGTATCGAGCAATTTTCGATCATTAACCAAATAGAACTCGATCGAGCCAGAATTGGATTAACTAGACTCGTTGCAAGATAAAACTAGTGGCTTCCTGCGGTTTTGCTTGCATTATTCATGTTAAGGAGCGTCTTTTAGTTGTTTTTAGGTGACATAAACTTAAACAAAACAGTGTGTAACTATGTATATTCGATTATTTCCATAATCTATACTAATATTATAAAGCTGCAAAGTTTGTTTGTTTGAACGCACTAATCTCAGGAACTACTGGTCCGATTTGAAAAAATCTTTTTGTAATAGATAGCCACATTCAACGGGAAGGTTATAGGCTATTTACATCCCGAAATTCCTACGGGAACGGCCACAACGCGGGTAAAGCCGCGGGGCGCTGCTAGTATTCCATAACACAAGCTTAGAGCCTAGTTCGAGTCTAACTAACCGTGTGTAAATTTGTCTGGGAAAATTTTCATATATTTAGTATATCATATAGTCAGTTATATTGACGTCTCTCACACCAGGATTAGTCAGGTTGACCATCCACTCGATGAAGAAGAAGAAGAAGTACGGGCGAACATAGAATCTCTCAGAGAAACTCAGTTCTTTCTCAACCTACCCTTCGTTGCACAATCATCCCTCAGGAGGTGTAGTTAACATAATTTGTATGTGAAACGAGAGTTGAGTACAATCAGGGTTGTTGACGTTCGTAATCATTGGGACGAATTGCCGCTCGAGGGTGGCCATGTTTGCTAATCAGCAGTAGTGATGTCACTGGTTTGCTGTTGTTTTGGTGTAGGGTTGACAAGAAGGGTGAGTTTCTTTAGGTGTATACTTCTTTTTAACGCACTTCAAAAAAAGGAGGAGCTTCTCAATTCGTATGTTTGGATTTTTTTTTATATTGTTAAGGGGATTTCTTAGACCTTTGCTTAGCAGTGGGAGGATATAGGTTAATGAAAAAAGGGGGATTTTATTAACCAAGTTTGTATTGTTATAAGCGAAGTGTCTTTGTGTTAGAAGTTATGTAGTAGATTTTATAATAATATAAATTTTGAACGTCAGATTTTTTAAATATTTCATCTACGAGTATAACATAATAAAAAATTACAAAAAAAAACTAATTTTTGACCGGAATCAGAAATTTTAATATTTTCAATATGAAAGGTAAAGTAACTCTCTCAGATGCTCGCATCCCTCTATTTATTCGTCTGCTTTAGCTAGTAAACTCGCTCAAATTAATGAGTCTTTACAAAAGCACCTCAAACCAGAACCGAACCCAATCACATCGACCCGGCAGCCCTATACTTAGAGATAGGACCACCAAAGTTACGCAAATTGAGACCTTGGCACTAATAAATTAAGAGTCAAATTGAGTTACAGTGGTATAGAGGCACTACATCAATGTAATCAAGAAAATGGGAAGCAGCCAGGAACAAATAGAGACATTTGGACAAACACGATTGCTAATTCACGACTTTATGTCTTACGTGTTAAGGTTTCAAATTGCGTGATTGGATGGAATAAGAATTCGGGTTGGTGGAAGATTTAAAGAAATTATACCAATATATTTGGGAATTAATCAAATATTTATTTGGTTTATGTTTTGCGCAGTTTTGAGTGGCGTTTTGGAGGGGAAAACGTTTTTAAGTCGTGTTGTTCGGATTTAAAATTATCAAAAAGTCCTTGAATAATAAATTAGTTACTAAGTATGTACTTAACTTAAAGGCATTTTTTCATAACTTAAAAAATATAAAATAAAGTACGTTAAAAAATAAACCCAAAACTCTACGAACATAATTATTCAAACATAATTATTACCTAAAACAAACTTATCATAATTGTTCACAATCATATAAAAAAATACTACTCAACCCAACAACTTTAAAATCACTAAAAAGAACATACAACTATAATCAACCCTTATACGCACACAAAAATCCATTCCAATCATAACACTACAAATACCAACCGGCTTCGATTTATTAAAACTTGTGAATGGGGTCAGGGAGACCGCACACTACAAAATAGGCTTACAATCGAAATGTCCAACACATTACCGACACACGTTTCCATTCTGAGCCTTTACATCAAAAGTAAGCCTTCTCAAAAGGCCCAGCGTTTTAAGGTTATTTGTAATGGCCACAGGAAGGGTTATGTCACGTGATTTGTCCGTTAAAAACGTAATAACGTAAATACCCGTTTTCTGGGATGAAGTAACGGTTTTTGGCGCTCTGTGGCTAAGTTTATTGAACCTGCTATGGGTGTTCGGAAATTGTAATACTTATAAACCTTCCTCTTGAATCACTCTATCTATTGAAAAAACTGCATCAAAAGCCGTTGCGCAGTTCTAAAGATATAAGCATACATAGGGACAGACAGACAGAAGACAACGGAAAGCGACTTTGTTTTATACTATGTAGTGATTATTCTCAAAGTAAGATGATTCCGTGCTTCGGAGGGCACGTTAAGCCGTCGGTTCCGGTTACTTTCTACGGATGGTAGTCGTTACATGAGCCATGTCAGAAGCCTTTGGCGGCTCTATAGCTCTGACACCAGGATTGGTCAGGTTAACCATCCACTGGATGAAGAAGAAGATTATACTATGTAGTGATGATTTTTATTTAACGTGTTAGCTTACTTGCTTAAGAAACCAGTAAATACAAAATAACGTTTTCCCTTATAGTACCGGATGTTATACGGAACCATAATATTCAATATTGATGGGTTCCGAACTCCACATTATGAATGGATGTGGGTAGATGTAAATTTTAGCGATATTGATGTGTGGGGCTTTCGCTAGTCATGTTAAGTACTTTATATCATATTTCTTTTACAAATTATGGGTGAGGTTAAGTTCTGCAGACTAAATGAATCATGACTTTCTTTGAGAATATTTCGATTTTTCGCTTTATGATGACAACTAGCAGCGCCCCGCGGTTTTACCCGCTTTGAGCCCGTACCCGTGAGAATTTTGGGTTCAAATAAACCTTTAAACTTTAAACTTTAACCTAACCGTTGAATGTGACTATCAATTACAAAAATAATTATTCAAATGGGATTGGTTCATTCAAACTTTACCAAAAAAACTTCTGCTTTTTACATTAGTATAGATCTGTCGACAGTTTACAATCTCGCGAGTTAGATTGTAAACTAACAATGCTTATAATTTTCCGGTAACACATAATATATTACACAACATCTCCTCGAAGTCATCAAACAAACCAGTCCTTTTAACACCTTCTAGATGAAATCATATAACAAGTCACATTTTTCCAACACCTGATTTCCTTCAGACTAGAATATCCTTAGAATTAGACTAATAGAATAAATAAACAGCTAGAATAAATTAAATTGCTTGTTATTGGTTTAGATCATTTTACCTTCCCTCGGGATTAATTCTTGGCTTGTGGTTGAACAAACATAGTAAGGACAAACTTGGGGATGTTGTTCCGAAGTTGACTATACTTTTAAGATTAGTGTTTTTCTTTGGTCAAAGTTCATATAATCATGTGATGTATTGAGATCAATAGGTTACGCGACTGGGTGGGAAAGATGGGTAATGATATACTACACTACTACATATACATAAATAAAATATTAATCCATTCGTTCGACTACAAGAACTATAACTAACTCTTCAAAAATATACATTAATTGAAGTAGAGTGACTTTACGATCAATAATCATACCACAACATTAATGCCGCAAATACACTACTGCGTTCAACTAGTGCAGTCGCTATCTTGTTTTAAATATAATTTTTTAATGTTATGTGACATTATTTTTAAATTAAAATTAATTCAATTTTATCTATATTTGTATTACATTGTATTTTTTTCAATTTGTATTAGATGGTATTAACATTAAGTGATTTCGAAGATCTTGTATCCTACGAAAATAAGAGATATTGGAATTTTTGATTTTGTTTGTTTTAATCTTTGATTTTTGATGACGTCATCCTTATACATACATACATTATAGTTTGTCCGACTGACTGCCGACACCTATTCATTTAACAGTTGCAGTCGTTCGCCGACTGCCGTCGACTACCATATTCTTGACACCGTAGCTGTCACCGCATGTTACTTGCACCGAACGACGTACTGTAATCGTGTTTTTAATCGCTTAATAATGTTTTACCCTGAATTTTTGATCTGATGGTGACTTATTGACTTATCTGATTAAATGAAATGATTTGGGGACATTGACATTAGTTTGGTTGGTTAGACGATGTAATTACCTTTGAATAAGTTATGCCTTTATTCTGTTGAAGGACAAATCCTTTAAGACTGAATGATGAGAAGAAGAAATTTATTTATTTATCTAGTGGTTAATTAAAGAGTGCTTGGAGTAAACTGTCGTTAATAATGAGCGACAAGCTACAAGCAAGCAATTACGATAGTATGCGAGCGTATAGTTTAACTCAGGAGTGTCCCTGAGTCATGCTTATGTAGGTAATTGTACATGTGTGACAATGTTCATGAACAATTACCTACACAAGCATGACTCAGGAGCACTCCAGGAGCACTGCGCCAACCAACTCTTGTGAGAATATTGCAAATTTAAAACATTTTCTATATTTATTATTTTATTTTTATCCGCGTTGTACCCGTTTCGAAATGAAAAGTAGCTTATAACCTTTCCGTTGAATGTAGCTATCCATAACAAAAATAATTATTCAAATCGGAAGGATAAGTAGTTTTTAAGACTAGCGCGTTCGAACAAAACAAAAAGAACTCATCAATGTGTCAGAGTTTTTGACCGCCTTAAGGCCTCCAATGAGGTCTAAAGATTCAAAACACCGGAACCGACAGTTTAACGAGCTCTCCAAGCATAATACCGCTCAGATTGAAATATCATTCGGCTACCCATCCAAGTATTTCCGAGCTGCAAGTTACTTAACAATAGCAATGAGTTAACACCGCTTAGCTAAACTACGCCACGAGCACTACTAAAACATTATTATTAATAGCCTCCGTGGTCTAGTGGTTTGAGCGCTCGGCTCACGGTCCGGAGGTTCCGGGTTCGATTTCCGGTGGTGATGTCTCACAAAAATCACTTTGTGAGACTGTCCTCAGTTTGGTTAGGCCATTGCAGGCTGAATCACCTGATTGCCCGAAAAGTAAGATGATTCCGTGCTTCGGAGGGCACGTTAAGCCGTCGGTCCCGGTTACTTTCTACGGATAGTAGTCGTTACATGAGCCATGTCAGAGGCTTTTGGCGGCTCAATAACTCTGACACCAGGAAGAAGAAGACTACTAAAATGAATAAAAACCTAAGTCTGAGCTCAATTAAGAACTAAAACACTATCTTTAAACCGACCATTTCTCTCGAAAACAAGCAAGTCATCTCGCCCACATTTGAAGTTAACAAAACTTTGATAAGCACCATTACGTTATTCAAGCTACTGATATTCACAGCTAAGTTAGTTTCAAAGACACGTTACCAAGTTACTTTACCTGCCTTTGATGAAGTTCGTCTTATATGTTGTAATTATGTATGTACAGACGTATGAGTAGGGAGAAAAGCAGACGAACTGAAAACAAAAAAAAAGAAAAGGAAAGAAAGACTTTTTTTCGCGTTTCTTACAGACGAAAAGCGTAAATAAATACGCCTAAGACTGTATTTAGGAAGAATTCTGGTATATAGTGAGTGCTTGTGTCCGTATGCTTGTGCTTGTGCCTACCAGCTTTCTATGGGCAGTCTAATTCCACATCAAATAGTGGTCTTTCAGTGTGCTAGTCACGTCGTCTCAATTTTAGTATATTATGGAGAAATTTTAAATAATTTTAAAAAGTAATTTTAAAATCATCGATCATTTTGTATCAAAAATGTTCATGCGATCTTCATAAGCACATGCAAAACTAAGTTAATATTGAATACCTATCAATAGAACAATACGTAATGCTCATTGAACATATCACTGTCTCCTTCTGTTCATTTTCTCCACTCCTACCTAAGAAGTGGATCTGAGAAGTGCAGTTCTTACAAACTTGTTAGTTTTGTGTTCGATCCAGTGGTTTTATAGATGCCTTGTCTCAGACAAACCTCTCGTCTGCTTAAATACAGTTGCGGAGTGCTTCGATGTAATTCATCTGAAGATTCGTCTTACGTAATGTATTTCATTAAATGATGATTCGAAATCTATTCAGAGGTTGTCAAAGTAGAGGCACGAAGTTACGTCGAAAACGGTCAAAGAAAAGGATGGTATGGCAGTGTTTGTTTCGAATTCGTCTTGGCGTGGGCAGTGCCGTGCTCCCAAAGTTCGAGATGTCCAAAAGGAAATAAACTATATTTTTTAAGATGGATTCAGAATACTAAACGATCTTGTAAAAGTTTTGTAGATCACGCATAAGATATTTGCTTATATTCATTGAAGCGCCCCCATACATAAGCTGCAAACCTGACTTTTAGGTAGGTATGTACATATGCACACACCCCTAAGACCCTCGCCACCAACACCAAAAACTCTCCAGATGCTGACAGTGCACGGTGCATTGCGTACCTACCGGCCGGCTGTCATCCCTTCTCTCTCCTACCATGACCGAGGACCGCACCCCCTGAGGTGCCTCTTGAAGCAAGTCATTTAAACTTAGTGCAAGGTACGAGGTGGTCAGGTCTCGCCACCCTAAGCGACGAAGAAGCTAAGGCCGTAATACCGTTCCGGGCCAAGGTCTTATAAGGACATTTAGGAAAAAAAACTGGCCACTAAGAATATTTCTCCCTTTATAAGATGCCAACTCCAATTCCAAATATTATATTATTATTATTCCCAAATAAATAGCAACACCAACCTTTTTAACCTGCACAATATGAGCCACAACAAAAGGGGCTATTCTTACAATTCGTCACATGTGTAGCTGCGTGTAAGGAGTGCCTTACAATGGCGAGGCCAAATGAGGCCCGCCGTAGCCGCCAGTCGCATAGGAATGAAAGTGGATCGATTTAGTAAACTTCGGATATAGGGGTCAATGGATGTGATTTGATTGATTAGTTTAGTGCTTTATCGTAGTAAGGCTGTACTAATGAACTACTTATTATAACCAAATCAGATTGTCAACGTGGTTAGCTTATATTTAGGTATAAGCAGCGCCCCGCGGTTTTACCCGAGTTGTACCCGTTCCCGTGGAAATTTCGGGATGAAGAGTAGCCTATAACCTTCCCGTTGAATGTGGCTATCCATCACAAAAATATTTTTTCAAACCGGACCAGTAGTTCCTGAGATTAGCGCGTTCAAACAAACAAACAAACTCTGCAGCTTTATAATATTAGTGTAGATTTATGTAGTTAGTTTATACTTTGTACGTAAATTTTTCAACCAAAGCCAATCTCTTTCATTGAGGAAAAATGTTCAGTAATGGAGTATGGATGGAATTAAATAACGATTGTTGAGATTAGCGCGTTCATACAAACAAGAAAACAAACTTAGCTTTATTATGCTAGTATAGATAAAAGAGCCACATCTAGTACAAATACGAGTATATCATTGTACAAAACCAGAATGACCTTTTGAAATTTGAAGCAGAGTCCTTGTTTTTTATTACTGGCCTTTAACGAAAAGATCCTTTTTTAATCTAAATGTACTCACTTAAGATCTATTATTTGTTATTATTAAATTAGCCGATTCACTGAGGCGACCAGGGAAATAAACTAAATGGAGAAGATTGTAATAGCATATCTTTATACGAAGGAAGTTATTTGTATAGAGATGTAGCTAGGTATTATGTGATGATGTGTCAAAGAATTAAATATATACAATTCACAGTTGACTTAAAAACAGAGTTTCGTTCGAGGCTAGGCGTTTATACCTCATAGCTCGTAGTGCTACTGCGTAGCTCGTTGTTCGTAGTACTCGCTACGAGCGTAGCGAACAAAAAAATTAGTGCGACTACGAGTAGAACAAAATAGATAAATTGACGTTAATTGAACTATTTTACTTTAAATAAACCGAAAAGCATCTTTTTAAAGTTATATATCTATTTAAGGTGTGGTTTTACCGTTCCCCTAATGCGGTCACTGAACTTGTTTCAATCTGCTTCGGTTTCCGAAAATCTTGTCATTAGAATCTTTCGTCTGCGAACACCCTATTGGGTGACAGCTACTGTCAGCCCCCAAATGCGTTACACCACTTTATTTTTTACACTATTGCAGTCAGTGAAAGTTGCAATTACGCCTTAATATCCCACTGGAAAGCAAAGGCCTCTCAACTCACTTCTTCATCTTAACTACAACGAACACTAAAGTCTAAACTAAGCTTAAAAACAAAAATACTTGCAATTCAAGTCACGTCGCTCACGAGACATCGAATCTAAGGATTTGTCCACAGAATATAGCCTAAACTTGGCGTTTTACAAGCGAACCAAATGGAACATTTGCAGAAGTACGGTAAATCCGCAATTACTTACGAGTATATATCTTATATTATAGTGGGTTTTGGGAAGATGTGGGTACATATTATTTAGCTTTTCATTGAGGCACCGATCCATTTGATCGCAAGACCGCAAGCAAACCAGCGAGTTATATAGTCTTTGATGAACCCGTTGGCACAGCGTTAGTGACAACTCTTAAAGTGTCGGGGGTTGCGGGTTCGATTCCCGCCTGGAGTCAACAATATGTGAAGACATAGTTGTTGGCGACGACGTCTGGGTGACAATTACATATTTAAATAAAGTATTTGTGTATGTATATGTAGTAGTATCAGTGAGTTAGATTCCATAATACAAGCTTAGAGCTTACTTTGGGTCTAATTGACCTTGTCTGAATTTGTCCAGGTATATATTATAAATTATAATATATACTCGTAGATGTTCGTACAAATGTACACGCAACTTTAACTTTATTACTTAAATGATAATAACTGTTATATCTCGTCTAATTAACTTAGTATCATTACATCATCTACATAGATAGAACAAACGGTGTAACGTTCAGCCGATTAGAAACTCTATGCCGTTGTAATAACGATTGTTTTGAAACTTTCAATTGTTAAGATATCAAGTATTACTTGGTTGGAATTTTGATGTTTAATTTTTGATTTGGAAATGAATTTTAATTATAATACAATGTTACGATTCAGAAACAAAGCCTGCGCAGTTATCAAAACTGCATATCAACAGTTATCAAAACTGGTTATCTCATCGTGATTGTTAAGCAACGTATAGCTCGATCAATACTTAGATGGGTGGTCAATAGTTGCATTTCTATCCATCCACTGCTATACCTTGGAGGGTATGTTAAATTGTGTCTCGGTTGTTTCTATCGTTAGACCATGTCGGAGGCCTTTAGGCGGTCTAAAAACTACGAACTTCGTTTGCCATCAACCTACTCAAACATACTTTCATATTTTCCTATACATCAAATTAACCTTTCTCTCCTGTATTAGATACTAGCAGCGCCCCGCGGTTTTACCCGCGTTGTACCCGTTCCCGTAGGAATTTCGGGATGAAAAATAGCCTATAACCTTCCCGTTGAATGTGGCTATCTACTACAAAAAGAATTATTCAAATCGGTTCAGTAGTTTCTGAGATTAGCGCGTTTAAACAAACAAACAAACAAAACAAACTCTTCAGCTTTATAATATTAGTATAGATACAATGAGTATATAACAACGTAGACATTCCCATAATCTAGGTCATTTAGGTAATCTATTACGCAATGTCAACCACACAAGTTTGCCGAGGTCATTTAGGTCAAGCACTAGATAACCTGGCTTAGGGTGCCTGTGCACATACTTGCTTAGTACAGATAAACGGTATCATTCGCAAACGGTAAAGTGGTTTAGTGAAAATGAAAGTTTTTGAATATGGAACAGTGAATCATTTTTTAAGTTATTAGACAAACAATCTTAATAAATATAATATTTTTTTTGTTTATTTGAACCCATTTATCTCACAAACTACTAAACCGATTTCAATTATTCTTTTTGTACCGGATAGCCACATTCAACGGAAAGGTTATCAATACATATATATAAAATTCAAAGTCCTGACTGACTGATAATCAACGCACAGCCTCAACCGCTACACCTAGAAACTTTAAATTTGGCAGGAAGGTTCTTCAAGTGACGTAAGTGCACACTAAGAAAGGATTTTCGAAAATTCCTACGGGAACGGGCTCAACGCGGGCAAAGTCGCGGGGCGCTGCTAGTAAGCTATATTTTATTTCGTAATTCATACAGGGACAGGCACAACGCGTGTAAACCCGTGAGGCACTGCTAGTATTAGTATACCTCTTTCAAAAGCGGGTTTAGTCGGTCTGCGACGGCCAGCATATTTTCAAACCCTCGGCATGCATGGACGTTCTTTTGTTTTTTATGCTCGTGGCAATATGACAAGTAGTGACTGCAATCGATAAGCCCGTTAGCACAGTGGGATGTAAGTGTGTTTACTATGTCGTGGGTTGCGGGTTCGATTCAACGGAGTCATCGATGTGTGTAGACATAGTTGTTGGCGACGACGTTTGGGTGTCAATTTAATCATTACATAGTATAAAACAAAGTCGCGTCTGTTTGTCTTCTGTTTGTCTGTCTGTATGCTTAAATCTTTAAAATTACGCAACTGATTTTGATGCGGTTTTTTGTAATAGGTAGAGTGATTCAAGAGGAAGGTTTTCATGTAAAAAAATTCCCGAAATTCCCACGGGAACGGGCACAACGCGGGTAAAACCGCGGGGCGCTGCTAGTATTTATATAAAGTATTAGAGTTTATGTAGTAGTATCACTTGGTTTGATTAATACAAGCATGCCACCTATTAATAAACACGGTGTAACTAAAACAATGTTATACTGTGTTTTGTCTCTTTTGCTCTCCGGAAAATTGCGTGTGTCAGAAAGTGACAAACCATGTGATAGCTAAAATGTTCTGAATACGTGTTTATTATATGGCCCTTATTTAGTCTAATTAACCGTGTGTCAATTAGTCCGGGTCTAAAAAAAATACGAACGTTCTGCCTTAGTTGTACTGGTACAAAAATCAGTACCAGTGTACTGTCTACAAGTACCTTAAATACTAGACGAGGTACTATCGTTCAGTTTTTCTAATAAAATCCAATGTTTATTGAACGAGATTGAATCTATTTTACGAGATAATCTCCGTTTATTGTACTGCAGCTTAAATTTACGATTTTGAAGTATTAAGGTTGTGTATAAAATAATATTTTTATTGGTAACCTTGGCCTACATTGTTAATGTGGTATTGATTGTTTTATGTAAGGGTGCTTTCAAATTATGCGTTTCGTGTCGGACAGCTGCGGTGCCGAAGCCGTGCGTTTGTCGTACGTTTGTCGCATTGTGAACGTACGTTCGTGTGTTTTCATACAAAACGAGCAGTGCGGCAACAGTGCGGCGTCGGTACCGCGAAATACGGCTTTGGCACCGCAGCGGTCCGACACGAAACGCATAATTTGAAAGCACCCTAACTTATTAAGGTTATATGCATGAACTAAACTAGTTCAATCTTAACCGACGACAAAAAAGAGGAATTTCTTAATTACAATTCCGAAGTTTGTATTTATGACTAGCTGCGGCTTGCGGGTTCCCCGGATAGTGCGGAAACCCGTGGGAATTTCTTGATGAAAAATAATCTATAACTATTCCGTTGAACGTGGCTATCCATTACAAATAGAATTATTCAAATCGGATTGATAGTTTCTGAGATGAGGGCGGTTAGAAAACAAAAGACAAACTCTTCATCTATACTGATTTCTTAAGTTTAAGTAAACACTACATTATAAATTAAAACTACGTTTGCGCTTCACTTTGATTTTATTTTTCATTTTTATCTGACGTTTCCGTAAAAACATAGTACCCGTAAACGTAGTTTCTCTACAGCTTTTTTCACTTTTCAGGACCTATTTCAATTTATTTTATACTAGCAGCGCCCCGTGGTTTTACCCGCGTTGTGCTCGTTTCTGTAGATATTTCGGGAGAAGAAATAGCCTATAACCTTCCTCTTAAATATGGCTATCTATTATAAAAAGAATTATTTAAATCGGACTGGTAGTTCCCGAAATTAGCTCGAAGATACAAACAAACAAACTTACAAATTCTACCTCTTTATATTATTAGTATAGATCTAACCATAAATGATGTAATATTCTAGAATCAAGTACATAAAGCAAAAACTGAAAACATCCGAAATGCTAGCCTATTTTTGATGTCAGTTTAAAAACAAAAATATCTTAAAAACATTACAAATCCCATATAACAAACAAACGAAACAGAACATTTATTCCACAGATTATTCGTTTCATTTTCAGTTTACGCCGACGATGATCAGTTAGTCAATACTCAGGTCACCTAGGTCACAACACAAGTACTAAGTCAAACACTAAACTAGTCTATGTGCCGTTCAGTTTGTTGGGTCAGGTGTATTTACTTTAAAACTGTTTGCTTTAATTAATAGCTTAATCTTTAGGAAGTTTTGTTATTGCAGTTCACTGGGCTAAAGTTTCGACAACAATACACAACTGATAACGGGTCACGTACAAAATCAAAGCTAAATGCTGTCCACGTGGATATATACTTATACAGCTTCATTTGTTTACTACCGAACTGAAACAAAAGATTGAAAACAGTCCGAAGTTCAACCTAATTACAACTATGACATAGCAATAAAGTAGCAAATCTTAATAATTAAAATAAACGCTCACGTTTCATGCGCGCTGTTATTCACCGAGACGTATTTTTTGCGCCGACCCGATATATAGTTGTGTATTGTTGATCGAAGGACTAAAAAAAAAAAAGTAAAAAAGTATTAGCCTGTAATGTCCCACTGTTGGGCAAAGGCCTCTCGTCTCACTGAAGATATCAGTACAGTGAGGAGGTTTCAGGCGTAATCACCACGCTTGCCTAATGCGGGTTGGTGATCTCAAACCCGAGCCATGTTTGAAAAGTAGGAAACATGTTTTCGCTCGACCTGGGAATTGAACCCGGGACCTCAGTCTTGGCAGGCAAGTGCACATACCACTAGACCACCGAGGCGATCGAAGCACTAAGGCGAAGCAATTTACTTGATGAATTTCTAAATTGATTTAGAGTCTTTTAAAAACAAAACATTTTTCGAAATTTTCAAAACGTGGCTCAGGTAATCGTCCTCACTGTACTAATATCTTCAGTGAGATGAGAGGCCTTTGCCCAGCAGTGGGACATTTCAGGTCAACTTTTTTTGGGGATTTTGTGCAATTAGTTTAACATACGGAAATAAGTAAAGATGCCACATTCATTAACGCGTTTGCCGAATTTATATCTTGTTGTCGGTTACCGAACGACGCGTTCGGTTATCTACCGATCGTTAAGTAACATTTGTTGTATCTTCACTTATCGACTTGTTAAATTAAGTGAGAGTAGGAGCTTCGGAGGGCACGTTAAGCTGTCGGTCCCGTTTCAAATAGGGACCATGTCACCTTTAGATGGTTTAAAACCTGGTCATTCTATCAATACTTCTTAAAAATATTTAAGATACTTCTTAAATTCTTTCTTTCGCTTTCTCCTCAAATTATGTGGTTCCCTTTTGAGTTATTGGATATCAAATACAAAGTGACATATCGCTGGTTTCATATTATGGGAACAGGAAAACTCGATCCATTATTTTATAAATACAATTCGGTTTGTTTTTTCGGGACATCACCTGATTCACAAACTTTGTCATGCGAAAACATACTTAATTACTTAAAAAATAAACAAAACGTTTGTAAGTGTAAGTGTGTTAGGTTTGTGATTTTTTTCCCATAAAGTGTTACTTACATATACTTATATTGTCTGTTATGCCATTAATATCTTCATTTGACAAGCCCGTTGGCACAGTGGCAGTGAGAGCGCTTGCTGTGTCGGGGGTTGCGGGTTCGATTCCCGGCCGGAGTCAACAATATGTGCAATTATGTATAAAGTATTTGTGTATGTATATGTAGTAGGATCAGCGAGTTAGATTCCATAACATAAGCTTAGAGCTTACTTTAGGTCTAATTTACCGTGTGTGAATTTGTCCGGGTATATTATATTATTATTATTATTGTGTATAAACTGTTTTTTATTCGACCCGCCATCTCATAGTTGGCGCTGATGTGAAAATTTTGTAGATCCCGCTTAAGTTATTTTCTCAGAATATTTTCCTCTCTATTTAATTCGTATCGATATCTTTTTAATTATGAAAGGCTATCTACTACTATTTTATTAACCAGTAGCCATTTTTAACTTATTTCAATAAGAGTTCTTCTCATACTAATAGAACCTAAGATCAAATATCAAATTAAAGATTTTTAACTTTAGCAATATTATTTACTAGCAGCGCCCCACGGTTTGACCAGCGTTGTGCCCGGTCCCGTGGGAATTTCGGGAAGTTTTATACATATTAACCTTCCTCTTGAATCACTCTATCTATTTAAAAAACCCGCGTCAAAATACGTTGCGTAGTTTAAAAGATCTAAGCATACATAGGGACCGACAGCGGAAAGCGACTTTTATACTATGTAGTGATAAATACTTTCCTATAATTTAAATCCTATTTTCATATAGCTAGAGTATCTGTTAGGTCTTATACAATGCCTAGATAAGCCTAGGCATAAAGTTGGGTGCTAGGACGAGACAATTCAGAATGGAGACAAATGAAACGTACGGCCCCGCGACCTGGAGCGCTCTTCAGGCCACGGTAGTGATGGGGTAGCGATAGAGATGAGGTATCGATATTAATAGCGATATTTTATAACCAATTTAGAATTATGTAAATTATGCGATAATATTAAAATGTTATAATAGGAATACTCGATTCTACTAATATTATAAATGAGAAAGTTTTTGAGGATGGATGTATGGATGTTGCTCTTTCACGCAAAAAATACTGAATGGATTTGGATGAAACTTTACAGTAATATAGGTTAAACATCCGAATAACACATAATATATTTTTATCCTGAAATTCCCGCGGGAACGGGTACAACGTGGGTGAAACCGCGGAGCTGTACTAACATATACCTATCGTCATAAAATAACTATTTTAATCGACATTTTAAAATAACCTGCACAAAATATTTTCCGTTATAATTTGATCGAAGCTCCCAGGGATAAATGAATTATGAACTCTTCGTTAATTATTGATAACTTTATTTATAGGGATAAAAAATATTGTGAGTTCAAAAGCTTTTACTGTTTATGTGTTAATAGGTATATTTTTAGTAAAGTAAGATGTTCGTAGGTTCACACCAGGGTTGGCACCTACAAGTGTAGACACGTGTGCCAACCCTGGTGTGGGAGTTTTTAGACCGCCTCAAGGCCTCCGACATGGTCTGACGATTAAAACAAACGGGACCGACAATTTTAATATAACTACAGACCACTCGAAACTACAGATGCAGAAAGTCTTCTGCGACCACGGTTCCTGTAAAGGGTTCCATTCAAAATGAGTAGTGATCACTTTTTTTGTACGTAGCCTCGCTGTCCCACTGCTGGGCAAAAGTCACTTAAACTTTAGAAACCAGCAAATAAACCATTCGAAATATCGATAAACTCCCGTCCCGTCACTACAAGGAATACAAAATTGCATAGCAAGAACCAACACAAATGCACTTCGTCCAAACACAATGAGCCGTAAACCTAGCTCGCTTCGCCTTTATTCAACGATTCTGTGACGAGAACCAAGAGTTCTAATCTTATTTCTGTTTGTAATCCCACTAACGTTATTATACGACGAAATATCTATTCTTAATACTCGTATAATATTATCAAGAGGTAATTTTTTTAAGTTTGTTTGTTTGTATGTTCGAGCTAATCTTGGGAATTACCAGTCCGATTTGAATAATTCTTTTTGTACTAGATAGCCACATTCAACAGAAAGGTTATAGGCTGTTTTTCATCCCGGAATTCCCATGGATACGGGCACAACGCGGGTAAAACCGAGGCACTGCTAGTTTCCTATAAAATTTTAACCCGAAATTCGACAGCAAACCCACTGTAAACTGTATTTCGAAATGAACCCAATTTAAAGTTTCCAAAACACTATTAAGAATGTATAAATCTGTCCAAATACAATATAATTTTCGGATCCAATATAAAAACATTTTCCGGATAAAATCCGGCCGATGTTTGTACAAAATCGGTAATCTCTTATCGAGTGCCAATCCGGACAAGCATAACAGTATAGATAAAATATTGTTGTATTAAATACAAATGAACACCTCTGTAGGGCTTACGAGGGCTACTTTTATACGAAAACGTTTTTATTTTGTATAAGCTTATTTTTAAGTGTTTTCAAAGCTGTTCTTTCTTAGTTTCATTACTATTGATTTTACTTTTAAAGAATGAGATGAATCACTCCTTTCTATAGTCAAGTAAAGCATTAGTTAGTGACGTCATCCTGAACCGTCGTGGGAAGTGAACCGTCGCGGCCGCACGCGTAGGCGCACACAACGGTTCACTTTTGCATGAAACCGCACGCGGCGGGCGCACACATAACGCAGTTTCGACTCTAATATTACAAGGGTGTGAACAAGTGTGTAAGCGTGAAATGAGAGGCTTTTGCTCAGCAATAAGACATTACACGCTTATACATTTTAAAATATTATATTATGGTCAAAGAATTTCCCAAATTGACGTCTGTCACACACGCCTCGATGGTTCAAATAAATAACATTGCCAAAGTAAGTTATACGCCGTAATGTCAACGTGTCTAAATCCGAATGCTTACCGACCCACTGATCTAACAAAACACGAGAAAAAGAGCAAATTGAAAAACAAAAGAAAACCTTAGCTTTGATACGTCCTTAGGATCAAACGCAAAGAATATTACACTCTTTTATTTATAGATGTATTTCTGAAAGTTGTGGGTGAAATCAAAGTGGTGTTTTAAAAGTATTCGTTTGGGTACTTTGGGAATCTTGTGATAAATTTAGAATTTTGAGGGGTTTCTGAAAATTTACTTTAAATGTGTCTTTCTAAGTTTCTAAGACTTGCTTATTGTTGTTCTAGAGGTGTGCAGAATTGAGATCGGCGCATACTCTTTAGAATTCTATACTTAAGCTAGCTGACCCAACAAACGTTGTTTAGCTGTATAAAATGAAGGGGTGGACCACCCTATTCACTATAAATTGAGATGTAAGCTATCCTATCTTTCAAGTTGGATCAAATTGCTCATGGTGTTCAAATCAATAATAAATCGGTTTAAGAGTTTAAGAGTCCATCGTGGAAAAAAAACGTTACTATTTTTGTATATAAAGACTTGCCGTGTCCCGTGGATTCATTTCCTCTTATTCTAGAGCAATCAAAAATAAATCTTAAAGTGACGACCATTTTTACCTCGACTGTACAAAAACATTTTGACTACGAAACCTCATAAATTAAAAACTGAAATAAAGAAAAACAGAAGGTAGTCAAATAAATAATTGGACTTCGATACGATATTGAACTGAAAAAAAGAAATCCACAAACAATTATCATGAAATGAAAGCCATCATAAAGTATCGTATGAATGAAGCCCTAACCAAAGATTTCTGGGTTCATTATCTGTTTACGGCAAATAGGTTCCTGTGTCGAGGTCCTAAGGTATACAATTGAAGCGATTTATCGAAATCGCTTCTTTTTCAAAAACTAATATGACATAGACAACCCTACCATATCTATTGTCTATTGAGACAAGACGTTCCCTTCGCATTCTATTTGGTTGTCTAAATTCATTTATTATGCTGGGGCCACACCTACGCTCAATGTCAATGCCCATTGAATGCAATAATTTTCAATGCAATATAGTGGGTGGCTACACTTAAACTGTCAATGTCAATGTTCATTTATGGAAAAATTTGACATTGACAACGGCATTGAATTTACTTCAATTCAGGCAAGATGGACGTCGACAGAGCTCTATATTTCTTGAGAGTTAATTTATATTATTTGACTTTATTAAATCATTATCGAATAAAGAGACCATGTTTGCAGAATCTCAAGAAAAGTAATAATTTTGTTGTTACTCCACTCTGTCGCCATAGTACGTATAGACAAAAACGTGCGATTTTGAGGCAAATCCGTCGTAATAAGCAAATACGTCCGAACCCGTTGCGCTCTCGACGCACACTGACAATACGTAGTGTGGCCGCTTCATGCATTTAACTCTTGCATTAATCTCTTTGATGTACCGCCACTCGAGCTATCGCATACGCCAAATGGCATTGTCAATGCTATTGTCAAATTATGACGCATAGTCGTGGCTTCACCTACGGTTAATGTCATATTCTATGGCATATGGCATAGGTGTGGCCCCAGCATTAGAAAGTCACATGATCGTCACGTGGTTACGGAATTTTCTTAATATTTTTGACAGTTAACATGAAAACGGAATGCGAAGCGATTGCCATTTGTCTAGGCAATATTATAAGCAATTAAATCTATACTAAAATGAATAAGGCTAAAGTTTTTTTTGTTTGTTGGAACAGGCTAATCTCAGGAAGTACCAGTACGTCTTGGTTTTTTGTAATAAATATCTATTATTCAAGAGAAAGGCTACCTTTATCCCGAAATCTTACGGAAACGAGTACAACTTATGTACAGTTTTAAAAATTTTCTAAAGTTAGAAAAGTAATACCTAATCCTCCTCACTGTACTGATATCTTCAGTGAGATGAGAGGCCTTTGCCCAGTAGTGAGACATTACAGGGTAATATTGCTACTAGAAAACTAGACAACCAAAAAAATGCTAAGTGCTACGTGTCTATAAAAAGAGGTTAACCTACCGGTCTAGACAGAAAGGGTACCAAATCGCTATCCCTTGTGTCTCAGCCCACTCGCTATCTATTAGATCTACCGCCAAATTTCCCCTGGGCCTACTATAGCTCGGCGGCGGCCCAAAAACTAGCGCCACTCCAGGCTTCACTCGTTTTATGATATGTTTCATTTTTAACACACCTGTATCAGTGAATATATACTTTTTGACATTTATTAGTAGGTAACCTTCATAGCCTAACCTTCAAGAATATGCGAGTAAAAGTAAGTATATTTTTAATATATAGCTAAATAAAAAACTTAAACTTAATAAAATAGATGTCGTCCGATTCTCAGGCCTACCCGATATGTACACCGGTCGAGCCGTTTCAGAGGAGTTAAATTACGCACCCCGTGACACGAGAATTTTATATATTAGATTACTTTTTACTAAGCAAATAAAAGAATTAGTTCAAAGTGAATAACGATTTTAATTATTTTGTATAGATACTATGTTTCCCATTTACTTTTCAACATGGCGGGTTTCATATCACTGGCAGTACGCAATCTTGACTTGCGTCTTTGTGCGTAATGACCGGTACCGTTGTCAAGATCATTGTTTATGTTCATTTGACATAACTCACTAACTAACTTTTCTCCGTTTATTCAAACCTACTATGCTGTCACTACTTCACTACTTCTAGACAATTTGACGCAGACTGTAATGCACCAAGATAAATAGTCGTTTCTAAGACAAGGCTTTGCCGAACCAATTGCAGTGATCTAAGCATCTTGGTTTGATTAAATAAACAAACTTAGTTTCGAAGTTTGATTACTTAGCACGTTAAGCTTGAGTTTAACGTTTTAGATTAACTCATTTTCTGTCCACGACTATCTTCGAAAATGAAAAGTTTGTAAAAAGCATTCTCAAATTAAACTACGTTTACGCAAAATAGTACGCCTTTATTTTACACGCCTTTTTATCTGACGAACAGTTCAGAGTGTTCATTTTGAATGCTCAATTTCACTACTCAGTTTTTTTAACGAACACTCATTTTGAATTGATACTACTTTTACGAGAACACTTCGCATTTATTTTAAAAATTTTACCAAGTTCAAAAAAGGAGGTTTGAAAGAGGAGCTTTCAATTCAAGCGTTTTAACTCGTCCGGCTACGCGCTGCAGTAGTGCGTCATCCGCGCGCACAGATGTTCCTTTGTTTTCATACAAAACGCACGTACAAGACGACTCTTCTTGTTCATTATGGGGATGGTCAACCCGACCAATCCTGGTGTCAGAGTTATTGAGCCGCCAAAGGCCTCTGACGTGGCTCATGTTACTACTACTATTCGTAGAAAGTAACCGGGACCGACGGCTTAACGTGCCCTCCGAAGCTAAGGACGACTGAAAACGCTTTATTTGAAAGATTCGTTAACCTACTATTCAAAGAGAACTCTGTATAAGTGGAACCTACCCACAGCCAAAATGGCCACACCACCAAAAAATCAATACGAAAACAAGCTATTTATTATAATTGTACACACATAATCGAATCAAAATCCGTCCAGCAATAATAATAGCGTGATGATATCGCGTGAGGTCATTGTAATAATTATACCTTTTTGAAGTACTTGCAAGAAAAGTCGCGTGCCACAATCTTATCGGCAAGAAATATTATTTTTGTTGCCCATGCTTCATAGAAATTATTGACATGAGTAATTTTTTGTTTAGTATTTTTTTATTCTTTGAAAATTTGTTCGATGTATGCGTATATATGTATATGTCGGAGCGTGGCATCAGTGGCGCCACACCAGATAGCGGTTTATAACGTCACTACATTATTTTAGTCTGTAGAAGTTTAAGAGTAGTTTGTAAATTCAGTTGACTGATGGAATCGGTAGTGTTGTTATTCCGTGACGTGAGTTCTATCTTCGTGGTGTAGTCTGTGGTATGAGAATAGACTATGTTAAGTCTGTGGTGTTACGCACTATGACAGATGACAGTTGTTCGATAGAGGGATGTGAGCTTGTGGGGTGGTCTGTGGCAGTGAGTGAGTGAGTCTATGATATGAAAAGATGAGACATTAGAGTTTTGGAGGGAAATGGAGACGGTTGTATTGTGATCAGAGGGGAAACGTAGATTGGAAGGATGAGGTGTTGACGACATCACGATCGTATTGCGAATCGAGTATAGAATAGGGAAAAGATATTCTATGGCGTGGACAGGACGACTAATGGGGTGAAGGGAGGTCGTTTAGGTTCCATCAATTAATTGAATCTAGACGTATCCTAACTGTAATCTGTAATCCATGATGATCGTGTGTAAAATACAAGCAATGTCATTGTAATGAAGTCCTGTGAGTTATTATTTCAAGACCAAGACCTAGGAATCATAAGATATCTGATGTTGTATTGGCGGTATAATGCTCGTGCTTATCCTGATGTGACATGTCCCCAATAGTGGGATAATTATCGCTGTTTTCCCCGACATCAGAAGTGGGATTAAGATCGCTATTGCCCACCGAGCGTTCAGCAGAGAATGATAAAGATCGCTATTGCCCACCGAGCGTCCAGCAGAGAATGATAAAGATCGCTATTGCCCACCGAGCGTCCAACAGAGAAGGATAAAGATCGCTATTGCCCACTGAGCCTCCAGCAGAGAATGATAAGGATCGCTATTGCCCACCGAGCGTCCAACAGAGAAGGATCAGGATCGCTATTGCCCACTGAGCCTCCAGCAGAGGGATAAGGATCGCTATTGGCCACTGAGCCTCCAACAGAGAATGATAAGGATGCTATATTCCCACGGGTGGACGAGCATAAACCATTTCAACCACGGAGCTAGGTTTATGATAAGATGAAAGAATATTGAGAGCTGCAAGCTGAGCTCGTTAGTGCATATTATCGACGACGACGGCGACGACGACGACGGGATTGAAATTCATGTACCTTCCCCTGGATTATGAAGCTCGTAGTATTCAGAGATATGTCTGAATCATCATCCCAACGACTATGGTGCTTTACGTAATGTTTATTTTGCAATTGGTTATAAAACTTGGAATGTTCTGTGAGTATAGTTAGTTAGTTTTCTACTCTATTGTGGAGTTAAGAAGGTAATTATGAGCTTCCGAAAGAGTCAAGTTTAATCTTGTACGTAATGTGATATGTTCTAATATGTTTTCTTATTTTCATGTTGGTTCAATGCTGGTAATTATTGCGAGCGTTGATGAACCTCGTCTAGGGAGGAGCGTGGTTCTCTTCTCGGTCCTGTTACCTGAGGAATATGAGGGGTTGCGGCATTCCAAATTGTTCAAGAATCTATCACGACAAATTCACATTGGATGTTAAATTGGTGATGTATTGCGGTAATGATTGGTTTGTTGGGTGAGCCGGTGAGCTATTTTGTGATATTTGAGTCAGTTAACATTGAGAGTTTTGTAGTGAATCTTCGTACCACTTGATAAAGTAGAAAGCTTATTGAAATTATTTTGGATGTTTATTCCGTTGTAAAATATGAGAGTATGAGTAAGGGTTTCATGTGACTTTGTGACTTATTGAGTTCAATGTTCGAACTCGGCGATGGTCGTGGTCTGGATTGACCGTACTGTGGAGTGGTCTGCTGAGACCGTGTGTTGTTGAGCAATGTGATTGCTCGTCGGCTAGTTGCCGTGACTAGACGTGACTAGACCAGCTTACTGTTACTTACTCATGGCTCATATTGTAAGGTGCATTTGAGATTAATAGTCTATTGAAGTTAAAGTTGAAAATGACGTGGTACCTAGTATTCATGTGTTACATAGCATTGAAGATTCCCGATTGATAATAATTGTAATTAACTTTTGATTGAAATCAAGAATTTAAGGAAGAACAAGCTTCTTAATAGTCAGGTTGACCGAGCGAGTGCAAATTACTGTGGCCGCGAGGTTTAGAGGAGAACGAGTACACAATATAGTGTCATTGACTGGTATAGGAAAATGCCTGAAGGGCAAGTACCCATTGGTAGTAATTCTGAGCCTTGTGATGATGAACTGTAGTCACTTTTGACTGAGTGGTAACTAGTTGTGCGTGTCCTCTTGAGTCTGGGTGGTCACGGGGATGATCACGGGTGGTCACTGGGATGATCACGAGAGTGGCTGATCACAGGGATGATCAGGTTTATGGGTGATCACTGGGATGATCACAGCCAGTCACAGGGATGACTGCGTATTAGGGCTACGGGGATAGCCGGACAATAGAGACACACACACTTGACCTTTACTTTGATTTGAGATTAATTTGATTTTTAATGGGTACTTGTGCCTGACGATGTTCTAGTATTATGGTGAGATAAGCAATGTGAAAGTATTTTGTTGAAGTAGAGTTATTTAGGTCAGGAGTGACCGAACGATGGTGATCGTTACACGTTGAAAAGCTTTGAACTCTAAACATACTTACAAGTATGCACATGATCGTGTTAGGAAGATGCCTGTGGGGCGGGTAACAGCTGACTCAGACGAAGGTGGAGACAGTGAGGTTGATTAAGCTGTTGATTGTTACTGGGTTTTTATGTCGGTGGGTCAGTCTGAGACCGCACCAGGGTGCCGTAGCTGTAGCCCGTTAGAAATCGGTGTCTACTACTTGTAGTAGTCCGTGGGTACGCAGTAGGCGGTAGCCCTGGGTAGTGTGGTCGGGTCTTGCCTGGTAGCGAAGACCGTAGAGTCATGGGACGACTCGGCATTCCGAAATGGAAGTGCATAAAGGGCAAATGCGTTTGCTAAATCTGGTGTTGTGACCACGAATAAGGGCTCAGTAGCAAATCAATTGTGATTAAATTGTTAATTGTTTGTGAATAATGAACCAGAGTCTGTCACTGTTGCTGGCCTCAGGGTTTTGGTAGAAACGTTATCATAATTTACTTTGTGATTTCTTACGCAAGATGCCAGTAGGTCATGTACCAGTCGAAGTTGATGTTAATAGTGATTCTGATGAGGATGAGTAAACTTGTTTTGGTGGAAACTCGAGTAAGGACTCTATCGGCCGTATTGTGTTGGACCGTACCAGAGGTTGTCGTGTAGCCGTAGCTCAGTAGAAATCGGTGTCTACATTGTAGTCCGTGAGTACGCGGTAGCAGGCAACTCTGGCGGAGGTCGGGTTCTGGAGGAACCATAGAGTCCAGGAGTAGACTCGGCAGTCACAGGGTGATGCACATGGGCGATCCACTTGATGGATATGCATAGTGAGAGCAATTGCGATTGCTGGTCGGCCGGAGAGCCGTGGCGATAGAGGGCTTACTAGTGTGAAGTTTCGATTTGTGTGGTTAATTAAATTGTGTTAATTTGTTGTTACAAGCGACAGTGGTGCATGGCTCTGGTTGATGTTTTTTTTTTATGGCTTTGGTTGATATTCGAGTAATTTAAAAGAAAAACTATACAGTTACGAAGTTTCTTTATGTGAGCTGTGTGTAGAAATATGATTGGTCAGAAGTGGCCGAGGCGAACAAATACTCTCGTTGGTTATTTCTGTGCAGGTTAGCCAACACACGAGGACGTGTGCTAGCAGGATGGCCGTGTCGGAGCGTGGCATCAGTGGCGCCACACCAGATAGCGGTTTATAACGTCACTACATTATTTTAGTCTGTAGAAGTTTAAGAGTAGTTTGTAAATTCAGTTGACTGATGGAATCGGTAGTGTTGTTATTCCGTGACGTGAGTTCTATCTTCGTGGTGTAGTCTGTGGTATGAGAATAGACTATGTTAAGTCTGTGGTGTTACGCACTATGACAGATGACAGTTGTTCGATAGAGGGATGTGAGCTTGTGGGGTGGTCTGTGGCAGTGAGTGAGTGAGTCTATGATATGAAAAGATGAGACATTAGAGTTTTGGAGGGAAATGGAGACGGTTGTATTGTGATCAGAGGGGAAACGTAGATTGGAAGGATGAGGTGTTGACGACATCACGATCGTATTGCGAATCGAGTATAGAATAGGGAAAAGATATTCTATGGCGTGGACAGGACGACTAATGGGGTGAAGGGAGGTCGTTTAGGTTCCATCAATTAATTGAATCTAGACGTATCCTAACTGTAATCTGTAATCCATGATGATCGTGTGTAAAATACAAGCAATGTCATTGTAATGAAGTCCTGTGAGTTATTATTTCAAGACCAAGACCTAGGAATCATAAGATATCTGATGTTGTATTGGCGGTATAATGCTCGTGCTTATCCTGATGTGACATGTCCCCAATAGTGGGATAATTATCGCTGTTTTCCCCGACATATATATTGTATATGTCTAACTTCAGGTAATTCAGGATGTGCCACGGTGCAAGCGGCCGACGCAGCTACTAACTAATAATGTTCAATGTTCCTTTTATTAAAAGAACTAGCAGCACCCCGCGGTTTTACTCGCGTTGTGCCCGTTCCCGTGGGAATTTTTATACTTATAAACCTTCCTCTTGAATCACTCTATCTATTTAAAAAACCGGGTCAAAATCCGTGGCTTATTTTAAAGATCTAAGCATACATAGGGACAGACAGCGGAATGCGACCTAATGTACTTAAACTATGTACTGATAATATTGCGATTTTAAATTTCAATTTTACATATATTTGTTAGTATGGTTTAATAATGATACATATTCAATGAAGCTACTCCAATAGTTTGTTTTGTTTTTAACCATAAATTTAAAAAATACATAAATGTTACAAATAAATTTTTAAACCGACATAAATTTTCGATGAATACAAATTCGGTGAGCGAGAAATCGATAAAGTTTTCATTGTTATTTGAAGCATGTGAAGTAACAAGTGTCACTAATGATACCCCCTTATTGATTGTAGGTTAAAATTAAAATTAGTCCAACAGATTGTTATTTAAATATACTTATATAATTGTATTTATAATAGTATTTATGTAACGAGTATTTGTTTTAGTAATTGCTAGCAGCGCCCCGCGGTTTTACCCATTTTGTGCCCGTTCTCGTGGGAACTTCGGATTTTTTTATACATATAAACCTTCCTCTTGAATTATTCTATCTATTTAAAGAAACCGCGTCAAAATCCGTTCGGTCCAAAATTAATTAAAATTGAAAATAAAATCTGATATATTGATCGTAAGTTTTTGTTAAGATATAATCTACCTTCCCTAAATATAGATTATATCCCGGTGTTGTGTTTCTGTGAGAGCGTATGAGCGCCCAAATCACTCCCTCCCCTTCAAAAATTCTATACCTCAAAGTGACACAGATATACGAGTGAAAACAAACTTATAAATAACCCTCTTTTTACGTCAAAAGTTGTTTGTTTACGTCAAATATCTGGTATCTCTATTGTCCGTAGTCAAATGACAACAAAAAACTAAACCCGTCGCAGATAAATTAAACTAATTACGAAACAATGTGCTACATAATTAACATTCACAGGGAAATGTTACAGTAAAACTAAAAACATGGCGTATAAATTAATTTGCCCGCAAACCGTCAGATGGCACCACCCGAGTTACGTAACGGCCAAAGGTCGGTATTTTATATCTCGACTACGACACACCGGTTTTACGAGTACATAAATTTTGTAAAGTTTGACTATGAAGGTAACATGTGTTGTAGTTATGTTGTGAAAATGGGTTGGTTCGTAAAAAGACTGGTGTTGTTCTTGTTTGAGTTTTTGCTTTACTCAAAAATTAAAATGGGTTTTGGGTTAGAGTTGGTTTATAGTATAAAATTAACTGAGAAAGACAATAATTTTTACCCTTAAATCTTAAAAATCTTACAGGAACGAGTTCATAACGCATACTATGTCCCTTCTAATAAATCAATACCTTGTGCGAATTAGTGAATTTTGTAGAACAAAATCTTAATTTATCAACAACCTTAACCGCTGAGTTATTAATCCTTCTGTTTCAGATTTATCAAATTATTTACTGCTCTTAAATAAAATAAATCGCCATTGTCGATAAAAAAGTTTTGAATTTGGTTTAGTGCTCGCTCTCTGAACGAATCAAACAGCTTTAAACTGGCTGGCTTCATACAAAAGTGAAGTGAACCGACGCGTGCGCGCGGCGCGTTAACGCAGTGTTGACCCTTAAACGATCATGTTTTATTATTAAGTATTAAAATACTAAAAGTAAGTTCGATTAGGTGAGTGGCCAACCCTGGTGTCGGAGTTTTTAGACCGCCTAAAGGCCTCCGACATGGTCTAACGATTGAAACAACCGGGACCGAAAATGTAACGTGCCGTGTAAACGTGCCCTCCGAAGTACGGTAGCGCTCAGATATAAATTCCTCAGGGCCTCATGAATACGACAGCCAATAAGTATCATCGTGTTTAAAGAAAAATAAAGTAATCAACAATGAAAAAAATACTACTTTTAAAATCTGACTTTTGTCAGTCAGTTTTGATAAGTTTAGTCATATCACAAAAAGACCGATTCTACACCTAACTGCAGCACACATCAATGTAGGCACGGTTTAACAACATCATCCCGTACTTACCATGGAAGTGGCTCGTAAAATAGCAATGACATTTTTCACCCACTTAGTTTAGGATAGTGTCCGTTTTACATACATGAGTCTGGAAATTGTAGTTTTAACTTTAAAATGTAGATAGATTAATGTGTGGATGAGTGTTTTGGGGATTTACATTTTTTAATTTTGATTAACACTTTTTTGATGTCATGATGGGAATAATCGGTTGGAAATAATTATCAGCTGATGTAGTAGTTTGCAATCAAATTAAGTGTCAGTATGCTTAGGACAATTATTATATACTAAAGCGCCCCTCAGTTTTACCCGCGTTGTGCCTGATGCTGTGGAAATTTCGAGATGAAAAATAGTCTCCTCACCGTCCCATTGGATGTGGCTATCTATTATAATAAGAATTATTCAAATCGGATTAGTAATTTCTGATATAAGCGCGTTCAAAAACACAATAAAAAACTCTTCAGCTTTATTATATTAGTAGACATAGATGGTGTGGACAAACCAGTGTTTTTGTTTGTTTGTCAGTAATAACTGCACTCAAAGGAGTCCATTAAATCAATTCTTAACTAATTGGCATAGTATTTCATACATTACATATCAAAATCACTCATTACTGAGGAAGCATTTGACGACTCTGAGTAAGAGCGTTTGTCCACCGCCGCCGGCACCGGACCGTCACCGGGAACGAGATTATTTCGGGCCGATTTTATTATGACGTGACGGCGATCGTTTGTCCACCGCGACCGATTTCGCCGGCTCAGTTTGTTCCAGGTGGCATGCGTGGTAGTCGCGTTTTCGAAGAAATAAAGTGATGGCTAGGTTAAACCGGCGACAACTTCTTCTACTAATTTTGTACCTTCGAAGGCGCAGGAAATTCCCACAGGAACGGGCACAACGCGGGTAAAACCGCGGGGCGCTGCTAGTCTACTATACAATGCTATATAATGATAATTGATGACAGACAAAATAATAACTGAGCTCGTGTACGGTGCGACGGCGACGGCAGTGTGTGGGCAAGTTCATATGTTTTGTATTGCCGGCACATCGGCCCATCAAAATCTCGGGCCCGTTTTAGCGGTCACGCCGATTTACTCGCAAATTCGGCGTCCGGGATGACGGCGCCCGGTGACGGATGTGCGGTGGACACGCGGCTAAAGCAAAACGCTCTAAATGTATCTACCGCTACTTCGGCGCCGTCATCTTGTTGCCGGTGACGGCCCGGTGCCAGCGGCGGTGGACAAACGCTCTAAGGGTATTCTAGGATCATAACACCATAAGCGATTTTAATAAAATGTGCTAGTAAGGGATAGCCGATGATATGAAACGTACATATTGGAACGAAGTTCCTTATGGCGCGTTGCGAAAGGGGGCTACACGGAAAAAAAGGTAACGACACTTTTTAGGCCAAAGAGGGACAGACAGAGAAACTTGCGCACGCCAGAGAGAGACAGATAGAGAAACATGCGCGAGAGAGACAGACAGAGAAACTTGCGCACGCCAGAGAGAGACAGACAGAGAAACATGCGCGAGAGAGACAGACACAGAAACATGTGCACATGTTTCTCTGTCTGTCTCTCTCTCTCTTATAGAAAGCAAGCTAGATATTTTCGTTTCGTCTTTCTATTTCGCATTGAACAGTATGGTGTCGCGACGATTATTTTTGTTGATAATAAATAAACTTCGTTCCATCCGGGTGTCCCTTGACACCTCTCAAGTTTTTTTATGTCTCTAGAGGTTTCTGGAAGTAAAAAGACAGTTAATGGGTTTTGTAGAGAAAAACTATGTTAATAAAATAAAATAAATAAACCCGGACAAATTCACTCACGGTTAATTATACCCAAACTAAGCTCTAAGCTTGTAATATGGAATCTAACTAACTGATATTACTACATACACATTCACAAATACTTTATAAGAATATATAATTAACACCCTGACGTCGTCACCAACAACTATGTCTTCACATATTGTTGACTCCGGAAAGAATCGAACCCGCAACTCCCGACACAGTAAGCGCTCTCACTGCCACTGTGACAATGGGCCTGTCTGTAAAATATATCCTCAAATTCTCATCAAAATCAGTTAAGTGCGAGCAAAACCACGTGTCACACTCTGTATTAACCATATTTAAAAAATACAATAAACTTTACACACAAAACACTGAAAACGTCGAATTGTTCACACAAAACTCTCGCCGGGGATTCAACCTACATTAAAACATACGTATAAACAAAAACAATCTTTATTACCTTCGAAAAACGGTCGAAAACACAGTGAATATAGGTTATGACTAATTCAGTTTAACAGGAACGTCGGTTTTTATTTAAGAGCCTTTATTGGAAGCTTCAGAGATGGTTTATTGAAGCTTTTATGTACAGGAGTAGTTATAATAATGGCTGATATGATGTACTACTTGAACAATAATACACTTTTTCGAGAGCCATATATTGCTAGCAGCGCTCCGCGGTTTTACCCGCATTGTGCATGTTCCTGTGGGAATTTGGGATTTTTTTATACATATAAACCTTCCGGAAGAACTATTCTACCGATTGGTGAAAACCACCTGAAAATCCATGCAGTAGTATTTAAGTTTATCGCGAATAGACAGATAGACAGACGCGGCCAGAGACTTTATTTTATGATGATCTTGACAATATAATCGATCATAACACACACGCAAAGAAACTATTCATTACAACTACAAACATATCCCAAGGACACTAAAACAAAGTAACTGCACTTACTTTCAGGCTAAAATTAGCACTAACTACCATATCCTTCTAACCGTCGACCAAAACAAATCCGCCAAACCGAGCTAGTTCATGTTATGTCATGCGCTCGTCATTCGCAGAGGCCATGGGACCATATAATGTGACAAAAGTGACACACAGGCGAACGACATACGGGGCGTGTCGCAGGCATTATGATGGTCGCGGGACAAGGCATGGGAGATTAGCGGGGTTTGGATTGAACGCTGGAGCGGAGAAAAATGAGTACTTCAATCTATTTTAATGGCTCGGCGCAGGCTCAATAAATGTCTCCGGTCAGGAAGATCTCTGCAGATCAAACTTGTAACGTGATAAAGCTATGTAGTAAGTCGGAGAGTAACTGCGGCGCCTCAGACCAGGACATGACCCATCTCTTGTCCTGTCCTCTAAGCCTTCATCCTACTAATATTATAAATGCGAAAGTTTGCAAAGATGTATGTTTGTTTGTTACTCTATCACGCAAAAACAACTGATCGGATTTAGATGAAACTTTACAGTAATATAGGTTATACATCAGAATAACATATGGGATACATTTTATACCGAAATTCCCGCGGGAACGGGTACACCGCAGATAAAACCGCGGAGCGCGGCTAGTCTTAAATAGAGAAACTAACGCTTTCGCTCTTCCGTGGTCTAAACTACATAAGCGCTACAAGTCACTAAAAATACATGACATTAGTCTCCCCCGCTGCCGCCCATAACTTATAACCTTGGGTCCGCTCGGTCGTTTGTCTGTAGCTATCAAATTAGCCAGTAGATTGCCCCTTTGGCCCGCTAACTGAACTTAATGCGTTGCGGCCGAATGCCGAGTTTAATGTACTATTTTAGTTTATTTTGTACCCTGTCTGCGTCAGGCAAACTTACAAACATCCCTTGTTTTGATGTTAATAAGCTCGGTTAATCTGAATCTGTGGTAATCGTTTTGTATTGTACTTGTGTGGTCCTTTCTCTAGTGAGGAAGATTTAGCTAAAGGTTTGTGATAGAGGAATGTGTAACACTGAGTTGAATAATCGAATGTAAGATCTCACCTTTAGAATTAGTCATAATAATATAATTAAGTTTTTGGCCCCCAACAACGCCTCAGTGGTCTAGTGGTAAGACCTAGTGTAAAGTGCGCTTAGGTATTGCTCGCTGCAAAAAAAAGCTCAATGCTTCCTTTTTTAAGCTATTGCATAGCTTCTATCGCGGGCCTTGAGCGCGGGGACCGAATCCAGAAATTCCGTAACGAAAAAACCTCACGCAAAAAACCTAACGCTCCCCACTAACGCCATCTAGTGATAGAAAAAATAACTATGCAATAGCTTTACCGCGGCAGTCCCCGAGTGCCACACGTCTTTTTTTAAGTGAGGAAATGCATATACGCATCCCCGGGTAAACACCGGGGTATGTGGGGCTCGACCCGACCGCCATTCCTCCAAATAGAAGTCCATCGGCAGCGGGTAATACCCACTAAAACCGTCACTGCGTTCCTGCGTCGGCGGTAAAGCAGGTGATGCCGTGAGTCCGGCTTTCGCACTCACGTACCACAGCTCACCTATGCCGCTTGCTTGCCCTCGGAGGCAAGCACGTCTTCACTGTCCCAAAGCTACACTAACCTACTCAAAGTTACTCAGCTACGCAAAAAAATTAAATCAGAAGTAACATATGAAACCACTTTCTTATCAACAAACATAGATCTTAACAAAAAAGCATATCGTCGAATTGAGAAACCTCCTCTTTTAAAAGTCGGTTAAAACTCCTGTAAATATTCCTTCATACTCGCAGATCTATTATATTGAATAGTCTATTGACTTTCACCGCGAACTATCCATAGAATCAAACAAATAAATGATTATTTGCACTCCCTCACAATCCGAAGGCCATGTTTTGTTGCCCAACGAAAGGAATATGTACGTAATCGTTAGCGTTTTAAGGGCTCTCCTATACGGACAGACAACCCTTCCCATTGTCGAATGATTTATTATAATCATTACTACAGGTCTCCTTATATTGTAGTTTAATAAAGGGAATACCCACAATTTTCGTTGATAATATAGTTTATTTTGCGAGAGGTTATTGAGAGCCTCATTTTCATTGTTGAGTTTTGACATTATTATTATATTAACTTGTATTATTATGTTATGTAATTGACTTGTTTTAGTATATTAATTAATGGCTGTTCCGGTGGTTCCGCGAAATCTAATAGTGGCGCTAGTGTAGAAATTTTACTAGTAGATTATGCTTAAGTTATTTACTGGGACCGCGGCTATACATTTTGTTTGAACAGGAATCAAATTCTTCCAATTCAATTGGTATTGTCATCTATTAGTACGGACAAGTAGATAGTTGATTGCTCGAAAAGTAAGATGATTCCGTGCTTCGGAGGGCACGTTAAGCCGTCGGTCCCGGTTACTTTCTACGGATAAGTAGTCGTTACTTGAGCCATGTCAGAGGCCTTTGGCGGCTCAATAACTCTGACACCAGGATTGGTCAGGTTGACCATCCACTCGATGAAGAAGAAGCAGTAGACAGTTGTATCTACATAGAATACGTTGCTTTAAATTATAAACCGTGCCGTAAGTTCCCCCTAATCAGCTGTAGCTTCCGGATTACTTGAAAAACATTGTATATGAAGCTATATACACTTGCTATTTGATCTTATCAAGGTTTCCAAAATTCTGACAATTGAAACAACTTACTCACATGGCTAAGGCACATCACATAGAACAAAATACCTTTAAGATCCTATTCCAGCAGTCACACGGAACCCAAGACTTTAGAGATCCCATTGCAGGTCAAAGGTCACTGAATCGCCTAAGATATCACTCTAGATAAAGACATGTCTGACTATAGCGCCATTTCAGTACCCTTGTGTAAGCCTACCCTTACGTAACATGAACTCCAGTTATTTTTAGCTTCATTGCATCATCAACTGCACCATAAATACTTGAACAACCCCTCATCCCTTTTAGAACTTAATGAAAATTCGAAGAACCACTTCAGTTCAGTTAAATCACTTTTTACCTTGTGGCTTCTAGAAATAAAGTGCCTAATCGTTTGTAGTGTATGTGATGCATGCTATATTCACATTAGCTGCAAGTACGTCATCATTTTGTATAAAAATTGCTATATTTAAAGTGAGTTTTAAGAAATTCCTGATATTGTGATATGGACTGCCTAGTGTCATAGTTTTAAATGACATCAATTGTGTCGGAGTTTTTAGTTCAGGGACACGTTCTTGTCGAGTAGGTTAGTGGCAACCCTGGTGTTGGAGTTTTGGACCGCCTATTCATCGTAGGGTATATTCTCAACGACCGCAATAGAAATGCTCCCAGTGTAATGTACTTAAGGGTCAACACTGCGTTAAGCGTGCTTACGCGTCGGTTCACTTTTGTACAACACCGCACGCGACGGGCGCCCGCGACGGTTCACTTTTGTATGAAACCACACGCGGCGTGCGCACGCCGCGGGCGCCTGCGACGTTTCACTTTTGTATGGAACCGCGGCGTGCGCACGCTTAACGCAGTGTCGGCCCTTAATAAGAAACATAATAAAATCAGAGTTACGATGCCAGACAGAAAAACGTACACACAAATCATACAAACAGTGTGATAATTGCATCGAAAGTTATTCAATGTAGTCCAAGATCCAATAACTAAGTATGACTCGAGTGACTACACGAAACCACGTTGGCCTCCCCTACTACATGACCCTTTGGTCAAAGATGGCCTAAATATGTTGTACTAATACTACACAAGCAATCAAACTATACTATTGGTAGTTATGTGTTATAATGTAGGACAGAGTGGCGCCTTGTTATCGATCTCAAGCAATTACTACAGCCTTTACATGCTTTATTCATTCCCTTGAATGAATTTGATTTACGATTTAGAGTAGATGAATATTTTTTGTTAATAAATATGTACAGGACAAATTGACACACAGTTAGATCAAAATTAAGGTACAGATGTAGTGAATAATCCTTTCCTTTCGTATTTTCTCGGAAATGTTCGTTTTTGTCTTACTACTTCACTCGCACTCAGTACCCATCGAGACAACGTCAAACGGGCAGTTTGACATTTGACATTGATAAATAAAGTATGCGATTTATTTGATACCTACAACGTAGTAACTATTTAGTAATCTGTGCCTACACGTAATTTAATAATACAGTAATTCATAGACCATTCGGGTGTTATCGTTGTTCCGAGTTTTGCCGATAGGAAAGGATTATTCACTACATCTGTATACGCTTGTGCTATGGAACCTGTCTAACTGATACTATTACATAATAATACTAATATGAATATATAATAACCAGACGTCGTCGCCAACAACTATGTCTGCACATATTATTGAATCCAGGCGGGAATTGAACTAAATGCCAACGGACTTGTCAAGCTTAGCTAGGTATGCTCTTATGATTTGATTTCTTTAGTTAAATGTTCTTGTGACGTAATTATATTATGCCAACTTTAGTGAATGCAAATAACAATATAATAAGGTGAATCTACTTTCGCTTAAGCCAAACCAAATTTATTGATATACGCTAATAAGTTATATTGTAGAGCATACCTAAATAACATTAGGTACCTAAGATCGACTAAATATTTAAATCCGTCACCAGCCAATATTCAAATTCAATATCTCTTTATTCTATGAGATCGTTACAATCATTTATAATCATACAAAGATTACGTATAGTCCAAAACCTTAATTTAAAGAAGGAACATAAAGATGCAGAACACAACAGCGACGGAATCGTTAAATCAGTGTTATGGCTATTAAAACCAATAAGAATTCGCGAGTTGATTGAAAAAACCAATTCTTGTTTTCCATTTATATTTGCCCATATTTTTTGAATGGCCAAAACACCACTGTGTCTCTACTTTGTCTCGGAAATGAAAATGGGAAAACGTTGCATTGGTTATGGGTTACTGTTCGAATAATAGCATAAACATTTTGCTGTGTACTCCAGTTTATTCGAGAGGGTGGATTGGATACCTGGCTATTTCAAACCGCGTCTCTTGAAAAAGAACCCTCAAAAATTACCCTCGAAAATCCTGAAATCGAACATGTTCCATCTAAAAACCACTGAAACTAACAAAGACAAAAGCGAACTCGGACCCGGAGCCGCTTAGACAGAAATATCGCTTTAAAATAAAATGTTTATAGCCATTGTACAGCTATCGGCCGCCCATCAAAATTAAATATAAGCAAAATGTTGCTTAACAATCCCAATGTAAACATATTTAAGTTCAAATATGTAATAACGCTCGTAGCGAAGAAGCATTGCTCGTAACCCTGTAGCTCGTAGCGCCGTAGCTCGTAGCGACATATCTCGTAGCACTAGCTCGTAGCGCCCGCCCATAGCTCGTAGCGCCGTAGCTCGTAGCGACATACATAGCTAGTAGTGCCGTAGCTCGTAGCGACATAGCTCGTAGCACTAGCTCGTAGCTCGTAAAATACTCTGAGCGACATCATCATGAAATCAACCACAGTCGCCAAATTCAATCATTAGAACTTTACTGTTTGTAAGTTCGCTAGATTATCATTTATCAAAACCAGTAAAATGACAATGAATCAATCACAGATTGACCAATCTGACTTACCAGATAAAAGTAAGTCCTAAGTTTGAGAAGGTTAGTGGGCAACCCTAATGTCGGAGTTTTTACACCGCCTAAAGGCCTCCAACATGGTTTAACGATTCAAACCACCGGGACCGACAGTTTAACGTGCCCTCCGAAGCACAGTAGCGCTCAGATAGAAATGCCACTATCAGCCACCCATCCATGTAGGGGTCGAGCTGCATGTTGTCTAACAATCACAATGAACTAACATCGCTTAGTCTTAGGTGATTATGCCTAATCCACTGTACTGATATCTTCAGTGAGATGAGAGGCCATTGCCCAGCTGTGGGACATTACAGGCTTATACTTACTGAGCCATGTTATTGTAAAAGCTACTCTTATTGAGTACCCCATTCCCTAAAGAGGAAAGTGTTAATATCCTACATTAATACGTGAGGTTTTAACATAAAGGATAGAATACAATTGTGCTGCAGAGATTTTCATAATGCTATCTCTTTCTTATGTAGGGGAGGTGATAGAGAGAGATGTTGTACGGAGAAAAGTAAATAGCTGATTATGTAAATAGTGACGTGAAAAGAAGAGTATTATGTTTGGCTCGTGTATTTAGCTGTATTGTAGCTTAAAGTGGGTGAATAAAACTATTCAATAAAAAATGTTTTAGGTTGTCTGGTCAAACAGTGACAATCAGACATTATGATACTATATGACATTTATATCTGTCACAATATTGTAAAACAGTACCGCTCGTAACGTAGTTTGACTAAATGAAGTTACCTCATTGTGATTGTTAAGCAACGTCCATCTCGACTACTATTGGATGGGTGACCGATACTGGCCTTTCTATCTGAGCGCTAACGTGTTTCGGAGTGCACGTAAAATTGTCGGTTTCGAAAGTTTTTGTCATCAGACCCTGTCGGTATTCTGAAAGCTCCGATACCAGGGTTGGTCAATAATCTTCTCGAATTTATCGCAGAACAAATGTACCACCTCCTTTAAACCAAGGTCTTCACTTTTAATATAACCCGGTTTACCTTACACTCACACGGCGCAACTTAATGGCAGGAATATTACTCAACTTTTTGGTCTAAAACTTAACGGTTATCCACCTCCCGGCTTTGTTTAATACCTTTTAATGTTCTCTGTTGTGACTTGGGAGTTTGGGTGCGGTGAATACTTTTATTAGCTTGACTTATTGTTTGTTTAAGCACAAGATGTATATAATGCGGGCCGGTGAGACACCTTTCGTACAAATACAAGGAAGAAAGGCACGCGACCCGCACCCGGCCCACACCCGCACCCAGCCCGCACCCGCACCCGGCCCGCACCCGCACCCACCCCGCTCCCGCACTATGTGTCTTGCACTTTAGCGACTAAGTTTTGAAAAATAGTTTGGATATGTGTTTCTTTTAATAATTTTCAAAAATCATTTCTGAGAATTTCAGAATAAAGTCTTATTCTCAAAAAGTCAAAAGTCATAATGTCAAAAATATCGAAGTTAAGATGATGAGATAAGACTGATTAAAAAAACGTTGTACAAATATAAATTAGCATAATTTTGATACTATTTTTGACCGGGTTATTTACATGATATAATGTTACAATCACATGTATTCATATAAAGGAACGAAGAAAGTGGTCATTTTGTGTCAAATCACATAAAAGCTGTCTATTTTAGTCACGGATATAATGAGAGTCATCATCATCAAGTGAAAACCATGCCCTTTGAACTCGTTACTTAAGTACTAGATGTCACTACATAATATAAAACAAAGTCCCCGGCCGCGTCTGTCTGTCCACGATAAACTCAAGTACGGATTTTTACGCGGTTTTTTTAAATAGATAGAGTGATTCAAGGTTTATATTATACTAGCTGTGTCCCGCGGTTTCACCCGCAGCGCCTCCGTTCCCGTGGGAATTTTGAGATTTTTATTCCTTATTTTTCTTATATAAGAACCTTGTCCTGACATTAAGGAATACATTAAAAAAAAATCATCCAATTTGGTGCAGTCGTTCTGAATTTATGCGCTTACCAACAGATTCAGCGATTCATTTTTATATTATAGATTATACCTAAATAAAATAAAATAAAAAATCGTTTATTGCTTACAAAATAAAACACAAACATACAGGAGGATACAGGTTAAAATTACAGCAAAAGGTGGTGGCTCAGCTCCTGCTGCCCAGGCCGAGACACCCTGGGCAGCGCTGGTTTTCAACCACCCCTGTTCCCTGAGGTGTTGGGAACTGCGTGTTAGGGACCTACGTCTTATTCTAGCTTATAATAAAACCTATTTACATTCTCATCTACACCAGACAAACAACTTTTAACAGACGTAAGTTACGTCCGTCAAAACAATCGGAAAACCTTCTCAAAAGATTTGTAACTCTATTAGGCGTCACTTCAGTGGACTAAAAGCAATACTTCTTAACCGAAAAGTACGAAATGAGTAGCCGAAATGTGTGACATTTTTGGGCCTCCGAACAAAACCAGGATTTCCCAAACTATAACCCGTGGGCCTGACCCAGGGGGTCCGCAAATCTTAGTAATATTATAAATGCGAAAGTTTGTGAGGATGTATGTATGTTTGTTACTCTTGCAAGCAAAAACTACTGAAGGTATTTGGATGAAACTTTACAGTAATATAGGCTACATATACATCAGAATAAAGTTCTTAAGTTATTATTAACGTATTACTACGGGTTTTTTCGCGGCATAGAAAGTTGTTTTGTTTCTTTAGTCATGTTAATATCAAACAACAAGGAAACTAAAATCTTCTTAAAAATCCAAAAGTATTCAAAGGTTCTGTGGACAATAAGTTCGAGCTAAGGGTTCTCTAGAAAAGGTTGAGAACCCCTGAACCAAACAGAAGTAAGGTAGAAATGTCAACCTTCATCTAATGTACAAAACAAGATATATTATTATAACTGACGTGATAACTGACATTAAGAAGGGAAAATAATAATTTCTTCCTGGCTCGAGGAAAAGTTGTTTTAAAAAATATTATTTAAGTAACCCTTTCATTTATTTCAAGTAGGTTAGTGGCCAACCCTAGTGTCGAGGTTTTTTAGACCGCCTAAGCGAATGTTAGTTCATTGCGGTTGTTAAGCAACGTGCAGCTCGGTCCTAACTCGGATGGTTGATAGTGGCATTTGTATCTAAGCGCTACCGTGCTTCGGAGGGCACGTTAAATTGTCGATCCCGGTCGTTTCAATCGATAGACCAAGTCGGAGGCCTTAGGCGGTCTAAAAACTGAGTGATTCAAGAAGAAGGTTTATTTGTATAAAAATTCCCGAAATTCCCACGGGAGCGGGCAAAAAACGGATAAAACTGCGGGGCGCTGCTAGTATACTAATACAATAAATCTGAAGCTAATTTTTTCATGTTTGTTGGAACGTGTTGAACTAGAAACTACGAATCCGATCTGAATAATTCTTAGCCACATTCGGCGGGAAGATTTTAGACTACTAGCAGCGCCCCGCGGTTTTACCCGCGTTGTGCCCGTTCCCGTAGGAAATCCGGGATAAAATGTAGCCTATAGCCTTCCTCGATAAATAGACTATCTAACAGTGAAAGAATTATTCAAATCGGTTCAGTAGTTTCTGAGATTAGCGCGTTTAAACAAACAAACAAACAAACAAACAAACAAAACAAACTCTTCAGCTTTATAATATTAGTATAGATTTTTCATACCAAAATTCCCACAGGAACGCTCATACTTTAATAATAATAATAATAATTCATTTATTTTCGGATAAAAACAATCCATTTTATGTTAGTAAATACTTATGCTATGTTAATAAATACACTAATCAAATTAAAATTAAAATACAATCAAAATAAAATCAAAATAAAATCCAAGTAATAAAAATAATAGAAAGTCATAGTTAAAATAAAATAAACATAAAATAGAATTAAAATTATAAAAATTACAATAATCAATAATCAATTGAATTCAAATTTATTATTAAATCTATCAACATTTGAATTCATATGCACACTGTTCCAATGCTTGACCATTGGACAGTCCAGGCCGTCCAAGATGGTGTCCAAATGCTTGTTGGAGCTCTCCCGGAGCCGGCGCGTCAGAGAGGCCACTCGTTTACGTATTATTGTGTAAAAACAATCTACCATGGCCTCTGCAAACATTCGTGACGCGCTGCAGAACCTGGAGAGACCCATCAGCATTCTGAACCCATTATTATATTGGACTCGCAGGGCGTTGTAGGCTTTTTTGGTGTAATCAGTCCATAGGCTGCTAGTATAAAATGTTTGGCAGTATGTTTTGAATAAGGTGATCTTAACTGGTGCCGAACACCTGGCGAACCTTCTTATCACCATGTTACACCTCACCGACAACGCTCTGCGCTCCCGCTCGATATCCAAGTCATCGCAAAGATTTTCCGTAACCCAGTGTCCCAGATACTTGAATTTAGTTACTCTCCTTAGTGGCGTGTTATCAATAAGAACCGTAGGTACATACTTGGGTACCTTATTACCAGCCTTAAAGATGAGTATTTCACTTTTATTCGTGTTGTATCTGAGACCATGAGTCGATGCGTAACTCTCACATATTCGGATAAGCTTGTTGAGAGCCTTGATTGACGGACTCAGCAAAACCATATCGTCGGCATAACTTATATTGTTAATGATGTTTCCGTCAATCGAGCACCCGACACCAGCGTCGCTGAGTTCCTCAATTAGGCCGTTAATATAAAAGTTAAAAAGTCGAGGAGAACTAAGCCCACCTAAAACTTTTCCCAATAAAGGACTGCTTCATTTAAATGTGTTTTACCCTCTCTCTTGTGAATTACTGGTCCGGGAAAATATAAATACTAAAAATTATTTTGCGCCATTGACTCGAAAGAAGAAGATTTGAATAGTACAATTATTTGTTGTTTTATTAATTATCCCAGAGGCTAAGACTCCGGCAAACACAACAATAACCAAAATACGTAACTATTAGTTACTGAGAAACTTTTTGATAGATTGTTCTCTAGGTCCTTCAGACCACCAAAATATTATTTTCTTACGCATGTTACACGGCGTACGACGTACTTTAATAACGCTATTACCTAACGGAGACGCTATGGAGCGAGCGACGACGATGAAAAAATAATAAATAAATAAATATACCCGGACAAATTCACACACGGTTAATTAGACCCGAAGTAAGCTCTAAGCTTGAGTTATAAAATCTAACTCACTGATACTACTTTAAACATACCCAAATACTTTATAAGAATATATAATTGACATCCAGACGTCGTCGCCAACAATGTCTGCACATATTGTTGACTCCGGGCGGGAATCGAACCCGCAACCCCCGACACAGTAAGCGCTCTCACTGCCACTGTGCCAACGGGCTTGTCAAAATAGACATTAGCTCCTGTTCCCTGCCATGTACCGGGCTAAAACTACATTCCCTCCGATGCTTAACCCTTAATATTGTTCCCATAATTTAAGTTAGCCTAAAGTTTCGAAGGACTTATCCGACTTTCCTCGGATGAAGACATCTTACCTGAATAATTAACTGAGATCATCATACGGCGAGGTTGGAAGCCAGTTTATCTAATATTTCGTAACCTGAACCCTTAGATTATATGTAGTAGTGTTCCGTGGCTTTACCTGAGTTCTTCAAGTTTTTGAAGATTTATGTTAAAGATAGACGTTCAATAGAAAGGTATAGACTACATGGAGTACTTTTCGCCCCGGGATTCCTCACTAGTCGGAATTAAAACAATAACTACCTTTAACGCTTGTGGCGTAACTTAGCTAAGCGATGGTCGTTCATTACGATTGTTAAGCAACGTCGAACCCTACTTGGATGGGAGGCCAATACTGGTATTTCTATCTAAGTACTACCGTGCTTCGGAGGGCACGTAAAGCAGTCCCGGTTGTTTCAATCGTTAGACCATATCGGAGGCCTTTACGCAGTCTAAAAACTCCAGCAACAGGGTAGGCCACAGACCTACTCAAAATGAATGAATGGAACGTAAGATAGTCCACAGATTGTGACTATTGTGGGCTCCAACTCCTTAAAAGAAGAATGATGTTAGGCGGTTTTAAAAGTATGAGCCTGTAATGTCCCACTGTTGGGCAAAGGCCTCTCATCTCACTGAAGATATCAGTATAGGGAGAAGAATTAGGCGTAATCACCACGCTTGCCTAATGCGGGTTGGTGATCTCAAACTCGAGCCATGTTTGAAAAGTAGGAAACATGTTATTGCTCGACCCGGGAATTGAACCCGGGACCTCAGTCTTGGCAGGCAAGTGCACATACCACTAGACCACCGAGGCGTTACCACGTTAGGCGGTTTTACACGGGCTAAAACCACCTTAAACCGTTCTTCTATCAAGTACAGACAAGTCTTTTTGTGCATATTTGAACGATACTTGTATTTAGGGCATTTTGTCAAGTCCAAAGCCATCACTGGTATTGATGTCGCGTGATCGGAGGCCGTTTTGTCTGTGACCCTTGTTTTATTTGCTTGCCCCTGAATTTCAGGGCATTGCGAGATACACGGCGAAAGTGGATTTGGATGTATGGGTAGCATTGTTCTTTCGTATTGTACCTAAGTGCGATTACTGTAAAGCCTCGTATTCATGGTAAACATCTGTTGAGCAACAGTTTTGATGAAACGGGGAAAATGCTGATTAAACTTTGTTTAAATCAATATAGGTTGTCCATACGCCAGTCTGTGTTAAAATGTTGCCCGAGGAATAAATTAATTAATTGCATAATATTATCATTGCTCCACGTTACCGCCATGTTTATAAACTGTTGCAACACGTCAACATTTGTTGTAAACTGTTTACAACTTGTTTATCATCAAGCACCGTAAACAATGTTTCGTCTTGCTCTCTATGCGAAGGAGCACGGCAACATGTTTCTTTAACAATGTTTTAATCTGTTTCCAGAGATGATGAAACATCTTACTAATGTTATAAATGCGAAATTTTGTGAGGATGGATGTATGTATGTATGATTATTACTCTTTCACGAATAAACTACTAGACGGATTTGGATGAAACTTTACAGTAATATAGGCTATATATCAGAATAACACATGCGATACATTTCATACCAAAATTCCCGCGGGAACTGGTACAACGCGGGTAACACCGCGGGGCACGGCTAGTATAGTATAATCGAATAAAAATAAAACTTTGAGTATGACATATTATGTCCTAATAACTTCAACATCACTTAAAAACCTCAACTCAAGTACACTGTAAGTAAAATTTAGTGCAAATAAAGCGGTTACATCCTCTCTATATAAATCTAAATGAGGAAATAAATCAACCGCGTAGAAAAGTGGCAGGCAATTGCTTTTCTCAGCCGTCCAAGTCAGTCTCAGCAACTGCCAGCTTAACTTGATCCCTCTCAAAAACAGTGGCTCTCTTTACAAGTACCAAGTGGGAGTAGGTTTGAAGGGTACCGCAGTTCAAATTACGCTGGTGGTTTGTTTGTAGCCTATCTCAGGGTGAAGGCTTGATATTCTGATCCACTCTTTATTTGGTATTCTTAGTTGGAAATTGTCATTTTTCATTCTGTACGCTTAAAGTGTAGTGGATGGTTTCGTGGTTCGTAACTTTTTGGGGTTGATATGCGGTGTGTGACGTCATCCATGTGTGTGGAAAGTTTTGTTGTCAGGGTTTAAACAAGAAGTTTTATAGGAGTGGAGTCGATTCCTTGTTAAATGTTGTTATAATGGCTGTTAACGTGTTTTGTGAAGGTTGAAACTTTATAACAAATGAACTTAAAGATATCAATTTTATCGAAAATAGAGTATAATTGTTGTAATTTTTTTATATGTTTTGTACAGTTATCAAAATCAGTCATTAACTCCCCATGTATTAAATAATTTGATGTCTCTGAGTAATCTCTGAGGCAGTTAAGACAAATATTAAAGTCATTAAAATTAACATCACTATCACTATATGTTACTATTACTATATTATATATATAGTATAAAACAAAGTCGCTTTCCGCTGTCCGTCCCTATGTATGCTTAAATCTTTAAAACTACGCAACGGATTTTGATGCAGTTTTTTTAATAGATGAGTGATTCAATAGGAAGGTTTATACGTATAAAAATTCCCGAAATTCCCACAGGAACGGGCACAACGCGGGTAAAACCGCGGGGCGCTGCTAGTTAAAAAAGAAAGTACCTAAGAACTACGACACACAGACACATAATAAAAAACAGTGAAACGTTAAACTTACAATAGCTTTTTTTTTGCGTCGATTGATAAAACGTCTGCTAAAAGTAAGTAATTTCGAGTAGGTGGCCAATCCTTGAATCACCTGATTTCCCGAAAAGTAAGATGATTCCGTGATTGGAGGGCACGTTAAGCCGTCGGTCCCGGTTACTTTCTATGGATAGTAGTCGTTACATGAGCCATGTCAGAGGCCTTTGGCGGCTCATCATGACCATCCACTCGATGAAGAAGAAGAAGAAGGTGGCCAACCCTTGTGTCTTGAGTTTTTAGACCGCCTAAAGACCTCCTACATAACGACTGAATCAACTGCGACCCATAATAATACTACTGCTTGTTACCAGTCGTAGTATTGTTTAGATATCATCGTCAATTTCTGCAGAAATATCGAAAATCTATATATCTTTTCATTGATGATCGATTGTTCCATATTACAGAAAGGGTTGCCTCGTGAATTATTTGCGAGAGCGTTCATTGCTGATAATTTATTGATATCCTGGTTTATAGTGGGCTGGATACGTTACATTCGAGGAGAGAATATTGATACCGCTATCGATCCGGTTATATCTGGCAAATATGGGTGTTAGTACGTAATTATACGTTTATCTACAAAGGTAGTTTTAGAACCTGCGTTAAACTTAGTCTGTAGTAAGACAGTTTTATGGTCTATGAAAACCTATAAAGAAGCTTACATTAAGCAAATTGCTCGACAGGTTTTTGTCTTTTCGACTTTAGAATAATACAACATCTGTTGTTATACAGACAGACGCAATCTTATTCTAAACCAATTTTATAACTGTTCTGACTAGTATGCGGTAGCTTACAGCGTGCTTAGTGCTTCCTCCTCACTATACTGATATCTTCAGTGAGATGAGAGACCTTTGCCCAACAGTGGGATATTACAGACTTATACTTTAATTTGCTTTAATACTTTTTATAGTACCTCGCGATTTTACCCGCACACTCTTTTCCCCAGGAATTTCGGGATATAAATAAGCATATAACTTGAGTGTGATTATGTAGAATGTCATACAATATGTCACAATTCTTGCCGACTCGCTTGCATTGAGTTCAACTCTCTCTCCGCTTGTGAACACCTAACTTAGGGTACGTTTACATTTAAGCAGAGCAAAGCTGTGCGGAGCTCACCACCATGTGGGACACATAGCCAGGAAGAGAGAGAGAGAGAGAGAGAGAGAGCTGTACGGAGCTCAATCGACCAATCACAAGGCACTTTGCACTCTTAGCCTATATTGACGATATTACCCAATATTCAAACATACATCTTCAAAGTTTACTCCACTCAGGAGTTTGACAATGTCTTAATGATAACACTGAACTTTGCCCGCAGTTTCAGCTTTATCAGTTCAGTAAAATATATATCATTGCGTGTATTGTATACCTATTAGCAGCTTGCCGCGGTTTTACCCGCGTTGTGCTCGTTCCCGTAGGAATTTTGGGATGAAAAATAGCCTATAACCTTCCCGTTGAATGTGGCTATTCATTAAAATAAGAGTTGTTTAAAATGGATTTGTAATTTCTGAGATAAACACGTTCAAACAAACAAAACATCTCTTCATCTTCATAATGTTAGTACAGTTTATGTCTTGTGTACCTTATTGAAGAGAAATTAATGACCCAGGACAGAGATGCATGGAGGCGCGAGAATATATTCTACTAATATTAAAAACTAGCAGCGCCCCGCGGTTTTACCCGCGTTGTGCCCGTTCCCGTGGGAATTTCGGGATTTTTTTTTTTACATAAAAACCTTCTTCATGAATCACTCTACGTATTACAAAAAACCGCATCAAAATCCGTTGCGTAATTTTAAAGATTTAAGCATACAGACAGACAGACAGAAGACAAACAGACGCGACTTTGTTTTATACTATGCAATGATGTGAAAGTTTGAGAGGATGGATGTATCATATGTATGGATGTATGGATTTACGAGTATGTATATTTGTTACTCTTTCATGAAAAAACTACTGGACGGTTTTGGATGAAACTTTGCAGTAAGTCTTCGTAAATATTTTTATTTGCTATTCAGTTAATCCGTGTAGTAATATTTTGTGTGTAACGTCTTACTTTTAAATAATCAAGTTTAAAGTTAAGTTAAAGTTAATAAATCCGACTAATATTATAAATGCAAAAGTTTGTGAGGATGGATGGTATGTACGGATGTATATTTGTTGCTCTTTCACGCAGAAACTACCGAACTGATTTTGATGAAACGTTACAGTAATATAGAGTATACATCAGAATAACACATAGGATACATTATATCCCGAAACTGCCGCGGGAACGGGTACAACGCGGGTAACACCGCGGGGCGCTGCTAGTGATTTTATATATTCTAAACCTATTTAAGTGTCAAATAGTTTAAAGAACTTTTAAAGAAGACTTGTTGAGTTCCATTGAACTAATTTCAATAAAAATAGGGGTCCGTGTGACTGTGATTAAAACCCTCGTTTATTTTTAACCAACAGTTTAACTTTGTGATACTAATATACACGCGATGCTTTCAAGGGTAAATAAAATTGGCGATGAACAGACTGCTCAAATGTATATACACGTATTTATATGTATAATGTTGAAAGTTTCAGAAACATTTTTGATTGAAACTCAACTTTCGTTACTTGAGGTGTCGTTATATAGATAAACTAGCAGCGCCCCGCGGTTTACCTGCGTTGTGCCCGTTCCCGTGGGAATTTCGAGAATTTTTATGCATATAAGCCTTCCTCTTGAATCACTCTATCTTTAAAAAAAACCGCGTCAAAATCCGTGCAGTAGTATTTGAGTTTATCGCGTATATACAGACCGACGGACAGAGAAAGGCGGCCGGGGACTGTGTTTGTATAAAAATTCCCGAAATTCCAACGGGAACGAGCAAAACGTGTGCAAAACCGCGGGGCGCTGCTAGTGTAAAAATAAAAAATTGAATACCAAATAAACACTCACAATAATCCTTTTTCAGTCTTATATCTTGTTGAACGAAAAGCCACGAGTTTTATTTTGAATTTGCATAAATACCTTACGTCTAGACGTGTCGGGCGATTATTATATCAATACAGATTACATATTGTAAGCTCAATGGATTGTGTGAACGCAAATAAAGCTTATTTGAGACTTGTAGCATCTTTTAGTTTCGGTTTTACCACCCTTTTACCAGCCAGGGAAAGAACTTTCGAACAAAATATTGAAATGATCTATCTTCACTACGTAGTATAAAACAAAGTCACTTTCCGCTGTGTTTGTGTCCCTATGTATGCTTAGATCTTCAAAACTACGCAACGGATTTTGATGCAGTTTTTTAAGTAGATAGAGTGATTCAAGAGGAAGGTTTCAAGAGGACGGAAGCAGAGCCCCGCGGTTTTGCCCGCGTTGGGCCCGTTCCCGTGGGAATTTCGGGAATTTTTATACTTGTAAACCTATGTAGTGATTATTAAAAATTCGTGATTAGTTTATCATGACTTGATCTTCACCAAAAAATGAGATTTTCTATACTTACAAGTTATAGGTGAATCTCAAAATTGTTACATAACGGGTAAAAAGCGGTTAAAACCGCGGGCTATAGTTGTTCCACTAAAAGCAAATCGCGAACTAATACTTGACCAAACAAATCTATCTTCATAATACGCCGATGTGGTTTGACCAAACAGATAGTTTTCAAGCTGTTATCACCCTTATATTATAGCGGATAGAGTGTATTATACGACTATAAAGAGGCAGGTTTTAATTAATTTGTCTCCACGCCCCATGGCGTTATCAAAACATTAGTTTATGAAACGATAGCCGGCGTAATAGATATAGTTATTTTTAACCCTCGACGCAAAAAGGGTATTATAAGTTTGACGTCGATGTCTGTGTGACTGTGGCACTGTAGCTCTCAAAATGGATGGAACGATTTTGATGCAGTTTTTTTAAAGCCAATTTTCATGCGGTTGTTTTACTTTAACTTTTTTTATTTAACTTGTTTATATTTAGGACAGTATTTAGATTGCTTTGGCGTGCAAAAGCCTAAAAAATTTATAAAAAATGTCCCTAACAAAAGCCTAGCTCTAAAAAGATGAATAACGTACTTAAATATATCCGAAAATACTCAATTATTACTCAAAAAAATATTTCATTCATAAACGGTATTGGAACCGACATACTTTGACAATCGTCTTCAAAACATAATAAAATTCCGAAAATAATCCTCTTATTTCTTCCTAAGAAGTATTTATGAAACAGCTATTTCATTTACCTTCGCAACGCATTACATATGTATATGTATTAACTTAGAAACTGCGAAATACAATCACGGAAGAACGAAGTAATTACTGCGTAACGTACAAATGATATGAGACCGGGTTCAATTCCCGGGTGAAGAGGTAAAATATAAAAAGTTTTGTACACAATATTTCTCTTTGATTTCGTACGTGAGATGAAAATCTCTTCACAGAATGGTAAACACTTCAGTCTGAGTGCAAAGTGTCCAGGATTCATTTCCCGGTGGACTCATTTGTGTCACTTACCTGTTCGAATGAACACCATATGTAACGAAAATCTCACTTTTGACTACTGTACTAGACTAGTGACAGCAACTATGGGACTGGTGGCCTTTAGGCGGTCTAAATAATAAATAAATAAATAAATAAATATACCTGGACAAATTCACACACGGTTAATTAGACCCAAAGTAAGCACTAAGCTTGTGTTATGGAATCTAATTGACTGATACTACTACATATACATACACAAATACTTTATAAGAATATATAAATTGACACCCAAACGTCGTCGCCAACAATTATGTCTGCACATATTGTTGACTCCGGGCGGGAATCGAACCCGCAACCCCCGACACAGTAAGCGCTCTCACTGCCACTGCGCCAACGGGCTTGTCGAAAATACTCTGACACTACCCTAGGTTCACTACTTATATGAACTTACTTACTTTTCAGGAGTACTTCAAAAGTGGACTTCAAAAATACAGATTTATTTTAAAGCATCGTTAACATTGAACAATTTTAAAGTTGTAAACATGTAAAATTGTGCGTAAACGCAAAAGTGAACTGATTTTAACCAAATATAACTAAAAAATAACGCAAGGAACAGCTTTAAAAAAACTGCATCGAAATCGGTCTATCCGCTTAAACACAGACTTGGACGACAAACTTATATCACCCCTTTTATGCGTCGGTTAAAAAAGCAATCGCGAAAGTTCTAAAAAACAACCGTCATTTTTTAGATTATATTTTTTAGGTATTATTCCGAGTCTTTTACGAAAACTTTACTAAGAAATATTATCAAAAATCGATTTAATAACACCAATCATAATAATTTATCTTAACCACATAATTCCTAATACAGATCACAAAAGGCAAGGTTGTGAAATAAAACATGAACATTCATACACCAGATGTCCCAAACGTATAACCGACTTACGTAACCAATAAAATATTTGTAGGTTACCACCAAAATGTCAATACCATTCGCTTGTTTTTATCGAGTCAAATTGAACCTTATCTCTTGCACCTAAAGTTATGGTTAACCCGGGAATATCCGATACGAAATCGAGTTTAATTTTGAATATTGTCATCGGTATCACATGTTGTATATTTTGGAACTTAATTGTAGCAATTATTCGAGTAATTATACTGAATGATTTTATTTTGACGTTGTCTATGAAGTGTCTTTTGTGACATACAAATTACTTTGTGTAATTCATGGCCAAAGAGTTCCTGGTTTATTTACAGAGGGTGCCACGGCGTCTCTATTAAGATTTTTATTGTTTATGCTAGTCGCTGTCGCTGTCACTGCACCATGGCACCCTTGGTAGACTTAATTCACATACAAAGTAGATAGACATTGAAAGATCGTGATCAAAAATTGCACACTAACAGCTAAGACTCACCTGGTACAATCTTGGTCTGTAGCGGCGGTGTGACAGGAGCCGCGGCCGTCGTTGCCGTGTTGTGAGGGTACACAGGGTCGCAGCATTCTCGCTCCGGAAACTCGCTCCCCCCAACCAACCCCACCAAAATCACAAAAACACCAAAAACACATACTTTACGACACTCACGATACATGGACGCAATTTTTCCCAAACCCATCAATGCCGCGTATAGTGACAAAAGAACGCGTGACCAAACTGACGTTTTTTGTGACAAAATTTTCGGTTGTGACAAAATTTTTGATTGTGACAAATTTGATTCTGGTTGTGACGAGTTTGGCGTCAGTTGCGTCTTATTTATCACGTTTTGTGACAAAGTTGTTGTTAATGACAAAATCGAAGCGGTTTTTTTGTGTTGTGTCAATTTGTTTATCCCATTTCGTATTTGAAATCTTCTGACAACGTCCTGATGGGTTTTATTTTTGTCATAGTCGTCCTTTCCGTTTGTCATCGGACAAGATTGACACTTCACATGACACTTTTTATAAAGTTGATTCGTTTTTCACTGTCCTATCAATAATTGACTCTTTATAACGCTGTGTTTAATTGTATAGATTGTTATAAATATTCATTTTTGTTTAAATCTGAAAATATGTTTGAGAGATTGAAATGAGAAGGAGAACTAAAAGAAAAGAAAACTTAACTAAAAGGAGAACTAAAAGAGAAACAAAAGAAATATAAATAAATAAAGGATTGAAAGTTAATGGACTTCCATTCACACTTTTAATTTATATAACACATTCATAATTTCTTCTGAAAAATAGTACCAGTAACAACATCTATAGAGATTTCCAAAAAAATTACTGTAAACTATAATGTGAAATTTCAAAAAGTACAGCTTAAACTACATATAACCTGCATCGTAAATCATCACAAAATCTTTTAAAAAAATCTTCAGGCTTATTACATTACTTCGGATGGGTGGCCGATAGTAGCATTTCTATCTGAGCGCTACCGTGCTTCGGAGGGCACGTTAAGCAGTCGGTCCCGGTTGTTTCAATCAACCATGTTGGAAGCCTTTAGGCGGTCTAAAAACTACAACACCAGGGTTGCCACTAACCTACTCGACAAGAACGTGTCCGTGAACTAAAAACTCCGACACAATTGATGTCATTTAAAACTATGACACTAGGCAGTCACTAAATGAATTAATGGGTGAAAATATTCAAGATTTTATTAAGTAAGAAATAAATCTATACTAATATTATAAAGCTGAAGAGTTTGTTTTGTTTGTTTGTGTGTTTGTTTGTTTGTATGTTTGTTTGTTTGTTTGTTTGTTTGTTTGTTTGTTTGTTTGTTTAAACGCGCTAATCTCAGAAACTACTGAACCGATTTGAATAATTCTTTCACTGTTAGATAGTCTATTTATCGAGGAAGGCTATAGGCTACATTTTATCCCGGATTTCCTACGGGAACGGGCACAACGCGGGTAAAACCGCGGGGCACTGCTAGTAAAGCAATAATGAGAAGAAAAAGAGATAATTCATATTAATTGTATTTTTTACTGCTCTCCCTTTTGGCTGTAAGGAATGATTCTCTTGATATATTGCCTTTCGGAAATTGTTTTTCTTTAGGCTTTTATTTCTTTAATTTTCTAAGCGACGTTTCCTTGTACTTAGCTTTGTGACTTCAAAATTAATATATTTCAACCCAGCTTTAGGAAAAAACTACAATATACTACATAACTGCCGCGCTCAGAACGTCCAGTTAAATCAACGATTAACTAATTGACGTAATTCGTCATATACATATGTATTACACTAGCAGCGCCCCGCGGTTATACCCGCGTTGTGTCCATTCCTGTGGGCATTTCGGGATGAAAAATAGCCTATGTTACTCGTGGATAATGTAGCTTTCGAATGGTGAAAGAATTTTTATAAACGGTCCAGTAGTTTTTGAGCCTATTCATTACAACCAAACAAACAAAGTTTTCCTCTTTATAATATTAGTGTAGATTTTAAAATCACTCATTAAATCTTTACTAAAAAGCGTTAGACGTCTCTGAGTGAAGGCGTTAGTCTAAGTTATTAAGAACTACTAACTTATTCTAAGTAACGAACTTGTTTTAATAATAAATAAATAAATAAATTGGTTCATTTATTAAGTTCTCATTTCTATACAAAGAACCATCTTGCAGTTATCAACATTTTAACTTTGTTTAAAGTCTGTTAAGTTAAATTAACTCCTAATTGCTGGCAGATAACTTAATTAGGTTTGTAATTTAAGACATGAGAAAACTAATAAGTATTTGCTTCGGTTATTTCAAAGTTAGTGAGAATAAATTAAATTTGTACAGACGAAGTTATAACGTGAAAATTATAAATCAATAGTAAGTATTATTTTCTTTTTGTAGATTCAAGTTTATAAAACAAATGACGCTAGTTTTAATTTGAGTTCTATTTGGTGCTAGTTAAATCACAATTTTGAACAAACGTTGGTTTTTGAATATAATATTAAGAAATATAATTAGAACACTTACCGCCTTATTACTAAACGCGGTGTAACTAAGACACTGTTATACTGTTTTTTGTCTCTTTTGCTCTTGGGACAATTGCGTATGTCAGAAAGTGATAAACCATTTGATATCTATAATGTTCTTAATACGCGCTTTATAATATGGCCCTTGGGGTAAGTGTCCAATAATAAGAAAAAAATACATTTCATCGAATTCAAAATTTACAATAAATTGCAAATTATACGAAGTACACGTAATTTATACGTAGGATAACAAATGTATACCGCTCAGTATACCGTACTCACGTACTCACAGTATACCGTACTCAGTATACCGCTTGTAACCGTTTTATTAGACTTAACGACAAGACTAAATTCACAAAGCAACAAACATAGAATATCAAAATCGATTTAAAGCTATGATATCAATGATAATGCCGATAAAGAGTCCGATGCACTTCGCCGCCGACATGTTATGTCAAAATATATTCCCAATTTGAATACTTTATTCTGTATTCATTTCACTCAATTTATGTTATTTGCCCTCTTCAATATATTTGTAAATTGGATTATGCAAATGCTGTTTTTAGTTTTTCAAATCAAGTGTTTATACAAATTCTTTTTATTGTGCTTTTGTTTACAATATGTTGATTCGATAGTATTCTTTTGTTTATCAATTTTAGAATTTTATATTTAAATCTTGCCTTTTCGGACTCATATTTATTTTAACCACATCAAATAGGGTTCTTTGTATTTTTATTCCATATTAAATGGGGGTAGTTATTGGTTATTAATTTACGATTGCATTTTTAAATCAGGATATCACAAAATGTCTTTTAAAAGTATCTTAAAATCTAGTGCCTTTATATTTTACATGTGAACACAAAGCATGCCGTTACTTAAGGCATGCGACTATGCTTGAAGCATGCGTATCTAAATGTACCGGCTTGCACTGATGCAGTCCACGCTACGCCCAAATCCATCTCAACTCACAGTAATCACTCATATGTTTACCTCCCTGAGGCATGCGTCAACACTATTTACATGCCTCAGAATCTCTGCGTTCTAAACCTTCGCAAACACCATCTAACGTATAACAAACTAAATACTTCCATTGAATAGAACAACAAACCCGTTTAATTATTAACCGTATCGTTCGCAAATCGATAGAGAGATAAAATAGTATTTATTAAAAGAAAAAGGCCCAACCCTTACAGAGAGGGTAGGACGTGCCTTGACCGACCCGATATATTTTATTTATAAAATGTGAACGAAAGTGGGGATATAGCTGTAAACTATAGTTTTGTTGGTCTTAAAAGTGATTCTTTGTAAATAGTTATTAAAGAGCAGTTTCGACGCTATGTCGTGTGGGTTTTAATTATCTTCTTCTTCTTCATCGAGTGGATGGTCAACCTGACCAATCAAGGTGTCAGAGTTATTGAGCCGCCAAAGGCCTCTGACATGAATCGTGTAACGACTACTATCCATAGAAAGTAACAGGGACCAGCGGCTTAACGTGCCCTTCGAAGCACGGAATCGTCTTACTTTTCGGGCAATCAGGTGATTCAGCCTGCAATGCCCTAACCAAACTGAGGACAGTCTCACAAAGTGATTTTTGTGTCATATCCCCACCGGGAATCGAACCCGGAACCTCTGGATCGTGAGCCAAGCGCTCAAACCACAAGACCACGGAGGCTGTTCTAGACTAAGCTATGTTAGCTCATCTCTATTATTAAGCAACGAGCAGCTCGGCCCCTTGTTGGATGGGAGGCCGGTAGTGGCATTTCTATCTAAGCGCTACCGTTCAGAGGGCTCGTTGAATTATCATTAGACCATTTCGGAGGCCTTTAAGTGGTCTAAAACCCGACACCTGGGTTGGCCACAAGCCTATTCGAACTTACTTTCTTATCATTAATATGGAAATACTTATTGATTGTATATTTAAGAAGCCAAAATATAAAACTATACTCAAAATATCAAACTCACGTAGTTATCAGTATACACCAATATACTTAAACGTACATTGACTTATCATCAATGTTGACTGTTGACTTGATACCTAAAGCAAAACGACTGAAGCAAACAGTTAAATTTAACGAAATCTGATACTAATGTTTTATTTGTCTTTCTCATAGAAATGTTTATTTAAATTACACAGATTCAGTGTACGCAAATCCAGGTATAATTAGTAATTTAGTGTTCGCCTTTGATCTAACCTAATCGGGTAATGTAAATCCCTAATTAATTGCTATATTGTAAACATGATGTTTAAGGGAATAAAGACAATGTCAAAGTAATATACGTAGCTTTTTATATTTATCACCAACATGCATTAGGCAAGCGTGGTGATTACGCCTAATCCTGTACACTGTACTGATATCTTCAGTGAGATGAGAGGCCTTTACCCAGCAGTGGGACATTACCAGGCTTATACTGTTTTTGGTACTTTTTTTACAGATTGAGTGGGTTTTCAAGCGCAATACAGTGTCTTCAATTAGAAGTCTAGTGATTCGAAATGTGTGACGATTCTACGAGTATACCCTTTATTGGGATTGTCAAATATCGTATTGAAACTGTCAAAATCTTTCCGTAATGCATTGTGATTGGTCAGTTGAGCTTCAAAGGAAACGCTAACGAACGATTTAAAACACACTGTTGTCTATACTAATATTATAAAGAGGTAACATTTGTAAGTTTGTTTGTTTGTATGTTCGAGCTAATCTCAGAATTACCAGTCCGATTTGAATAATTATTTTTGTACTAGATAACCACATTCGACCGGATGGGTAAAGACTATTTTTCATCCCGAAATTCCCACGGGATCGGGCACAACTTGGGTAAAACTGGGAAGCTGCTAGTAATGAATACGAAACTCGAAAGAAATAAAACCGAAAAAAATATAAAACATGGAATCCCGAATTGTAAAGCACCATTGTTACAGTAGTATTGTATTTTTATATGTGAAGGCTGAAAAAACATTACATGTGGAAACAGTTTTTATATAAAACATAAATATTGTTGAATTCGCCTACGCTACGCTGCGTAGTAAAACTACGCGCCCACGTAGTATATTTCTACGCGCCGTAGCGTCTGCCAATGACTTTCGTAGCAAAAGAACTACTCGTATTTTGTATTTCAATGGTTTATTAACATAAATGAGACTCATTACATAATAGGGTATTTATTATTATTGTGTTTCTCCTCGGAGTCACGGGACAAGCCCGGTCTTTTTGAGAGGCATGCGAGGGTATTATTATTTATTTTCAGTCTGATTTGTCCCACTGCAGGGCAAAGGCCTCTCTACCTTCATATTAATATTTGCCTTGAAATAATTATGACATCCTTAAAAATTAAAAATCATTATAAAGGCTATATTGTGGGTTCATTGCTTAAAGATTTTGTATTAATTTGATTGTCTTAAAAACTTAATTGGTTGTAAAGAGTGTTGAATTAAATTCTGTATAAAGCTGGTTTTTATTTAATTTAACTGTTCATCTTGCATTACTCTCGTTTGGTGTCATTTATAGATTTCAAGAAGTTCTCTTATTAGGCCTTCTAAATTAGAGACTAGTTTTGCTTAAATATATATTTTTTCATACTTTATTTCGTACAGAATTCTATGTTAAGTGTTTTTAATGCTATGCGAGTTTTTCATGTGCAAATTAGAAGCATTAAACTCAACTTTTTTTTAATCTAAAACTATTTTAGGATTTTGCCGTAAGCTCACTTTGAAATTGATATATTTATGATTGCGCTTACGCTCTGTTTAACACGCTAGCTCGCTTAAAATCTCGCTTAATGTCAGCAACGTGCAACATTACGTAAAAATAACAATAAAATAAGTATATTGTGTGTGAAAGGCCATTATGTATGCGCAGTGACCTATCGCTAACTCGGTTTATGAAACAGAAAGAGTGTTACATAACCTGCACATCCACTTACCCTTTTAAGACTAAAAACGTTTAGTTGAACATTTTTTTCTATGGTATTATAGTAAGTCTTTATTTTGAACTGATTTTTTAATTAAAAATGTAATTTTAGAACATTGTAAATTAGTACTTGTTTTATTAAGAAATACATTAAAAAACATGCTTTTATTTTTTTTATTCTTTTTTATTTTTCAATGTTAAATTATTACGTATATTAAGTCATCAATTTAGAAGGAAAAGTTAATACTGGAACTGATAATATAAGTATGTAATAATCAAAATATTAGTCTCAGTTCACACGTCCCACAACTCGTATCATTAAAAGTTAAGAAACCCCAAGAAACACCAAGTACCTACATAACTCTGTAAATTATAACTTTTCATATTCCCAAAATTTAAACTCACAATAAAACACCATCAATATTTTATTCAGCAGCTTCCCTCTCAAAATGATTCAACAGAATAAGGATTACAAAACAATTTCCATTTTAAATTCTACTTGAAAATTTAATCAGCATTTTCTAGTCTACGCACTTCCCGCCATTACAAATACTTGTACACTTTGCCGCTCTTTTTTGACGTATCCTTTTTTTTAAACATTAGACAAAAGACAACAGTCATCATCATCATTCAGCCACAAAAAAATTAAATACCTGCACACTGTCGATCAGTTAAGTAGGTCATACATTATATCAATTGTATGATAGCATCTATTCCAAGCCCTGGCAATCCAAAGATCATTCGGAACGTTCACAGCACGCACTCGACGACAACATCGGGGAGCAATAAAAAAAATAATCGTTAGAAAAGCAAGAATGAAGAGTATTACGTTTTAAAAAAATCGAAAATCGCACGCGCGGTTTTATGCGCGCCATCCGCGGAGTCGCTGCGGCGTCGGGGGCTCTACTAACGTAGCGTAGTAAGACCTGGAAGGCTTCAGCTGCCCCCGCCCCTCCCGCGCCCCTCGCAACCCCTTTCAGCCCTCGGCCGCCGCTACCTGCGCACCTGACAAACGCCATAAAACCACCTCATACATCAACCAATTTCTACCTTTACTCGCCGACACATAAAGCTGATATTTCTCTACAGCTGGCAAAGATTTTCCATCGGTAAGATTGTGTGTCAGAAAAGCGAATGCACGACATCCCTCGAGTCAATAGGTAGTAAAATGTATAGTAATCATAATCGATTCTCGACTTAATTGGTCAGTGAAAAGGTTTGGTTTGGACTGTCTTTTGGATAGCGAGTGGAATCACGGGCGATTATAGTTTAAGCGATACTTCATTATAATTGTTTGATTAAAGAAATAATTAGAAATTTTCATTGAATAGAGAGTCTTAAAACCCAGATTATAAGTCACAGAGTATATTGATGGAGTAATAACTGTGATTGTTCGTATATTCGTATTTTGTGTGGAGATAGTAGAATTGTTTGAATGCATTTTGTACCTTAATTCGTTTGAATAAAATCTCTTTTCGGGTGGCAGTGTGGTGGACTTAAAATCGAAATTTAATGCCCTGGGATTGATATTAATGTTCAAGCTGATTTTGTCAAATGAGCATTTTGGGAAATGCATATTCTAACAAAATGTAGTGCAGTCTTTATGAAGATTTATATTCTTTGTCATCTGCAGAATATTTTGCGCTTATTTAAGCGTTTAGAGCGAACCTTGGTAGTTTGAAATATTCGCTGGCCGCTCGATATTCACTGGTTTCAAAATTGAGTATCTTAACTAATATAATAAATGCAAAACTAACTCTGTGTGTCTAACACGATCACGCGTAAACTACTGGACCGATTTAAATGAAATTTGACGCTTGTCGGAAAGGACATAGGCTTTTTTATCCCCAAATTCCTACGGGAACGGATCTGCTGTGATTTAGAATCTAAGGCCTCATTTATAGAGACGCTTTGCAGCGAAGAGACCCGCAATGAACTCAAGTGTATGGCGTTGTATGAGAGTGTTTATGAAGAAGGGATTTTGCATGCGTGTGCTTGAAATAGAGCATCGTGCACGGCAGCGCCCACGGCAGGGCCCGCGGCGATTTTTAACCGACTTTAAACTCCGAAGGTTGAGGTTCTCAATTCGGCCGGTATATTTTTTTGTGTTTCATAGTTATGTTACAACTAGTCTTCTTCTTCTTCTTCATCGAGTGGATGGTCAACCTGACCAATCCTGGTGTCAGAGTTATTGAGCCGCCAAAGGCCTCTGACATGGCTCATGTAACGACTACTATCCGTAGAAAGTAACCGAGACCGACGGCATAACGTGCCCTCCGACGCACGGAATCATCTTACTTTTCGGGCAATCAGGTGATTCAGCCTGCAATGCCCTAGCCAAACTGAGGACAGTCTCACAAAGTGATTTTTGTGAGATATCCTCACCGGGAATCGAACCCGGTGTTACAACTAGTATAAACCAAACAATGTAAATTGCCATAGTTGTCTAAATAGCTCACTAGTTACAGCTACTGACTATGCCGAGATAAATTGTCATTCTATTCGATCGTATAATACTCACTCTCTCTTGTCTCAACTGTTGTACTGTGCTTACTGGGTTATAAATAAATCTCAGTATACCAACCAACTTAATCCTTTGACATTTTCGCACAATCCTATCGGGTTATACGACGTCTACTACGCTGTAAACACCGCGTGCAACGCAACACGATAGAAGCCCTGCCGCGACGCGTCTCTTTAAAGAACATCGGACACGCGGAAGAGCTGAGTATTTGTTCTGTATTCTATTTCGTGATCTTACAATGCCAAAATAGTGTTTATATTTACAACTTCAATGTCGTGGGCCGCGTGAACGGAAAGAAAATGGGCGTTTTTCGATTACCCGGCCCGGCACCGGCGCCAGCACCGGCACCGGCGTCGTGCCGGTGCCGGGGAAGCAAAAATGTATGAAAATGTATAGCTCGCTTTTTGACTTACCGGTGCCGGCTCCGTCGCCGGCGCCGGGATAGCAAGTTTCCCACCGGTGCCGGTGACGGAGCCGGCACCGGTAAGTCAAAAAGTAGTAGTAAGTCAAGTACTACTTGACACTAGATGGCGACACATTTGGGAAGAAAATACATAAGTTTACGTATAATTTTGCAGTATTATATTGTAATAATAATACGTAAATACTAAAAACTGTTATACACTTAGTCCTAAATACCTTTTAGTAGCTAAAACAGTACTTTTATAGTTTTTATTATTATATTATTAACGGGCCGCCATCTATCGTCAACTAGAATAACTATTTTAAACTTCAGAAATATCCAGGGCCGTACTCAGATTTTCTTTTAAATTTTACCAACTAATTAAATTAAAAGTACCTGAGTTTTGAGTTCTGAGTACGTCCCATCACATTAAGACTTTTGACACCTAGTGTGAAGTAGCTGAACTACGTAGTAACATCAACATCAACCTAAACCCTCTTTGGGTTGCCCCAAAGAGGCTGAGTTTGAAGTTCAACTAAAGGGGGGTTTACACGGGTCGATTTTCGCCGTGCGGCGAGTCGCTTCACTAATTGCCTCACCAAGCCGCATCGCTAGCCCATTTACACAGGGTACTAAAATCGCATGCGGCTCTGTGATTTCCATCGAAAATGTTGAGCAGAATAGGCGTTTGTGCCGCAATTGAAATAATTAATTATTCAATTATTCAACAATTGTTTTGCAACAATTGAAACGCTGTAGTAAATAAATACACGCGCGTGCGTGAAACACCTTCATGCGGCGGGCGATCGCCTGCAACTGATCGTTTACACGGTCGATTTTAGTCACCAGTCGCATGCGGCCGGTTGCCGCGCGGCCAAAGTCAGATGCTACCCAACTTTGGGGCTTGCGGCTTTAGTCACTTGCAACTTAGCCGAATTGCCATTTAGATGGTCGATTTACGCCGCGCGGCAAAAATCGTGCGGCTTTAGTCACCCGTGTAAACCCCCCATAATTACAACCATGACACCTAGCAAGAAAGTAGCAAATCTTCAAATATTTAAAATTACTCCTGTCACTTAGAAACGAATATACAACATTTAGTGTGAAATCAACCTTAACGACCTACAAATAAAGTATTTTATCAAAGGTGTCAGTACTGTACCAGTCACCGGGCGTAAACCGCCGGTGCCGGCGCCGGTGCCGGTGCCGGTGCCGGTGCCGGTGCCGGGTAATCGAAAAACGCCCAATGTCCGCCGCGCGACGCCTCGCGGCTTTCCTGATTACAAATAAATGATACTAGCCGCGCCCCCCGGTGTTACTCATTCCCTCGGGAATTTCGGGATAAAATGTATGGATAAAATAATGGATAAAATATCCCATGTGTTTTTCTGATGTATGAACTATATAACTGAAGTTTTATCCAAATCCGTTCAGAAGTTTTTTCGTGAAAGAGTGACAAACATACATACATCCATCCTCACAAACTTTCGCATTTATAATATTAGTAGAATTTTAAATGTTTTTCAGTTTGCATAGACCGTGAATATTATAGGGTATTTATGCAATGGATATTTATATATTATGGAATTTCGGGATAAAAAATACCCTATAACCTATCCGTTGAATTTGGCTATCCAATAAAAAATAATTATTCTAATCGGACGGGTAATTCCTGAGTCTAGCCCGAACATGCAAACAAACGAAATTACAAATTTTAACTCTTTATAATTGTTATAATATTAAGTATACATAAAATAGAATAAAATCAGACAGCTACTTCTACAAATATAGAAATACTGGTTATCAACAAAGTCTATTTATTTATCTTAATTTACATAGTTTGTTGATTTTCATCTACTTCCACCAAAAGATTTGTTTTATCATCATTTACAGATAATTTGGCAGTCTTGTTCTAGGCGTAGTAACGAAAAGGAATATTGTATTGATATAAAATTACATTTTGTATTACGGTTGAATAGCAAAATTGTGAAAATGTCTTCTTTGAAGCGATGGCCGACGCCCACTATGAAACAAGTGAGTACAGAAAGAAACATTGAGGGCTGAAACTGCGTTAAGCGTGCTCCCGTCGCGTGCGGTTTCATATAAAAGTGAACCGTCGCGTGCGCCCGTCGCGTGCGCCCGTCGCGTGCGGTTTCATATAAAAGTGAACCGTCGCGTGCGCCCGTCGCGTGCTCCCGTCGCGTGCGGTTTCATATAAAAGTGAACCGTCGCGTGCGCCCGTCGCGTGCGCCCGTCGCGTGCGGTTTCATACAAAAGTGAACCGACGCGTGCGTCCGTCGCGGCTTCATACAAAAGTGATTCGTCGCGGGCACACGCGGCGGGCGCATTCGACGTTCCACTTTTGTATGTAGCCGCGCGGGTGCCCGCTTAGCGCAGTTTCAGGACTTACAAGCGACATAAACAGAGCTGTGTGATAGTCATCGCTGTACCTACAAGACTAAAGCCAAGATAGTCTTGTGACTTGGCCGTACCCTTGTTATAAATTCAAATATAAAGGTGAATGTTCAACACATTTTTACACAGAGGATTACGTAGTATGAATGTTTGTTGAGAATATAATTTGAACATTCTTTATACGTTAGTGGGTACAAGTCAACGGCCAAGTCACACAACATTAACTATAAATAATAAAGAAATCGCAGTAAGGAACCTTAAACTTGGCACGACTTTGTCTAGATTTCATTCCTTTTTAGAGATAAACAAGCAGCTTCATCGAGACTTGGCTAGTTTTTTACAGAAAGTTTTTGATGGGTTACTTTTACGGAAACTGATTTAAATACATAATTATTTTTGTAATACGTAGCCACATTCAGCTGAGGTTATTTTTCATCCGGATATCCGGATGCGCGTTGTGGCCGTTACGGGAACGGCCACAACGAGTGTCAGACCGCGGGGTGATACTAGTGTAAATATATTTCCAGACGTGGATGAGTCTCCCGGCGGTGCTCGCCAAAATGGCGTACGGAATGAGCCTTGCCTTCGCCAGTTGTTTCTTGACGACGATCAAAGATCCTGGCTCTGACATCAAAATGGACATACACACTTCTACATGGTTTGGTGAGTTGATAAAAGTAAAATATTCTCCTGTAATGTCCCAAAGCTGAGCAAAGGCCTCTCATCTCACTGAAGATATCAGTACAGTGAGGAGGATTAGGCATAATCACCACGCTTGCCAAATGCGGGTTGATGATCTCAAACCCGAGCCATGCTGATAAAAATAATTAATTTTAACCTGTAAGTGTAACTGCTTTGGATAGCGACCATAGCAGCAGACAATTGCCGATCGCAAGTTTTCTATAAATCACCTTTAAAGCCAATTTGTTGTATCTATAGACGTTCAAAAACATCGGCGCACAAGCCTATTCTAGTGTGAAAGCGGTAGTACTCACGATACTCGTGGTTTGCTGCCCGGCAAAAATAATAAAATGTCCTTATCATTTATTGCCACAAAACAAGAAAAATTAAAATGGGAATACAAAATTACAAACACAATAATAATAATTCCGATGAACGCTGACCCAAAGTTTATAACTTTCCAAACTCATTAAAATATCTCTATTTTCAGTGTCTTCATTAACAATATCCTTCTTCGTAAGCTACTTCATTGGATCATTCACCATGTCCCGTCTGGGTCGAAGAAAAGCGGCAATGATCTGCTCTCTGCCGGGCATCATCGGGCAGCTTATGATCTACTTCGCTGGAGATGTTCCAACTCTGATGACAGGCAGAGTTCTTACCGGTCTTACTGGAGGCAGTGCTATACTCATAAGAGTAGTTGCCGTAGCAGAGTCTACTAGTCCGAAGAACCGCGGCATGTTTCTATACATTGCCACAGCATCGTTAAATATAGGCAGTCTCATAATACATGCAATTGGTTACCACACCAACTGGAGGACGCTTGCGATTCTCATCGCTATCCCGTTTATTTTAATCTTTATAATATCCTACACGTCTCCGGAGAGCCCCTCGTGGCTGGCAGAGAGGAAGCAGTATGAGAGAAGCAGAGAGGCGTTCTACTGGCTGAGAGGAAGAACAGAAGACTCCACCAGGGAGATAGAGGAGCTGATACGAGCGCAGCAGCACAAAAAAGTTGATAAGACTATCAAAGAAAATGTAACAGATCTTGTTCTCAAGTTCAAGCAACGGAATTTCGTTCATCCTGTCTTGCTTTGCTTGGTTGGCATCATTTTAATGGAAGCCGGTGGCAGGCATATATTTCCTTCTTACGCCGCTCAACTGATCGAAGAAATTATGTCTGGAGGTTTCAATACTTATTACTACAACATTGTGTTGGACGTATTAATCATATTGAGTGGAATCTCAGCCTCATACATGATAAGAGTGATGAAAATGAGGACGTTGTTATTCTCGACAGGTGCCGCTACTGTAGCAATATTATTTTTGGCTTGTCTATCAATGTACTTGGTCAAAAACGGAGTCATACCTGAAACCTATTCAATGTTATCTCTAATCCTTTTTGCGTTATTCATAATGGTCAGTAACACTGGATGTACTTGTATACCACTTGCGTTGTTGGGCGAATTGTTTCCATTAGAGCATAGAGCCGTGGCATCAGTCACATGTACCGCATTTGCAGCTACTTTGACGACGGTATTTTTGAAAATAATGCCTTATATGGTTGCTGCGTTTTATATCTACGGTGCATTTGCAGTGTTGTGTTGTGTTATAGTGGTGGTGTTAGTGGTGTTGTACTTTACGTTGCCGGAGACGAAAGACAAGACTTTGCAGGAGATAGAGGAATACTTCACTCATGGACGGTTTAGAGATGGAGTGCCAGTGCCTACAGAAGAAAAGGATCTTGATACGTTTAAAATATCAAATGATGATTGTTGATGGTGACAGAGATTGGTGATTGGCGGTGATAAAAATAAAAGCTAAACGTAACAACACCACTTTTATAACATTTCAGGGTGTTAAGACGTTATAATTTGTTTAACATCTTTGGTTTAGACATAGTTTTATTGCAAGTAGGTACTATAGATAAAGTAGCAAGTCTTATGGAGAGTTCGTGGCGTAGTTTGACTGAACAGTGTTAATTCATTGCGATTGTTAAGCAACCTGCAGCGTACTTGGATGGGTGGCCGATAGTGACATTTGTACCTGAGCGCTACCGTGCTTCGGAGGACACGTTAAATTGTCGGTGCCGATTGTATCAATCGTTAGACGATGTCGGAGGTCATTAGGCGGTCTAAAACCCAGACACCAGGGTTGGCCAGGTTTTATGTTAGACTAGCGGCGCCCCGCGGTTTTACCCGCGCTGTGCCCGTTCCCGTGGGAATTTCGGGATAAAAAAATTGCCTATAACCTTCCCGTTGAATGTAGTTATCCATTACAAAAAGAATTATTCAAATCGGTTCAGTAGTTTCTGAGATTAGCGCGTTTAAACAAACAAACAAACAAACAAACAAACAAAACAAACTCTTCAGCTTTATAATATTAGTATAGATGTACAATATCATGTATTATGGTACATTTAGTTACGCTTTCTGTTGTCTGTCTGTATGCTTAGACCTTTAAAACTACGCAACGGATTTTGATGCGGTTTTTTAAAATAGATTGAGTGATTCAAGAGGAAGATATATGTGTAAAAAATTCCCGAAACTCCCACGAGAACAGGCACAACGCGGCTGAAACCACGGGGCATAGCTAGTATATTATAATTTAAATCAACGCCTACATTTTCCTTAGTTCTCCGAAACACTACGGATGCCAATTTAGCAATAATGTTAATTTCTACGAAATAGTTCAGCCTATTTAACAAGATAATAGTAGTTGTAATAACTACATAACTTTACTAGTCAAATAACTAAAGCTTTGAGGTTAGAGGAATATACATTGTTGTGAAATTAATATATGAAACACTAGTTTTCTGCTAAAACGATGTAAATTAAAACTATAATAGGTAGGTACATCTTCTGTTGAGAAACTCTTCATATACGACTAGCCGTGCCCCGCGGTTTTACTTACATTGTGCCCGTTCCCATGGGAATTTCGGGATGAAAAATAACCTATAACCTTCCCATTGAATGTGGCTATCTATTACAAAAAGAGTTATTAATATCGGACTGATAATTCCCGAGATTTGCTCAAATATACAAATAAACTTACACATTTTACCTCTTTATAATACTTAAAGTATAGACAACTTGTAAGTTATAGCAATTCATATATTATTTTATTATTTATTTGATGTATTTTTAGCGGACGTTTCGGCCCCTATACAGGAACCGTGGTCACAGAAGACTTCTTGTAAGACTTCTGTAAAGGAACCAGACAAAAATCTATACTAATATTATAAAGCTGAAGAGTTTGTTTTGTTTGTTTGTTTGTTTGTTTGTTTGTTTAAACGCGCTAATCTCAGAAACTACTGAACCGATTTGAATAATTATTTCACTGTTAGATAGTCTATTTATCGAGGAAGGCTATAGGCTACATTTTATCCCGAAATTCCCACGGGAACGGGCACAACGCGGGTAAAACCGCGGGGCGCTGCTAGTGTAAAAAAAAGCGAAGTGTATCCGTAAACGTAGTTTCAATTCAAAATGAATACTGTTCGCGTAAACTTGAGAAAATCGGGTACCAAAAGTAGTATAGCCACTCTGTTACCGGGCACCTTAACCCGGTAGGTTTTAAAGAAACTGCCTTTAAATCGACCTAGTCATATATCCCGTGAAATATACTTAGTAGTCCAACACTGTAACCTGATTGGACCCTTCTTCAAAGCGAATCCACAAACAAACTCAAAAACAGTTAATTTTATCTGAAATAATTTAGCTAATTAACTTGCAAAGATGTAAAGATTTATTTTCAGTAATTTCAGCTTTATTGCACTGATTTTGAGCTTATTTTCGAATAGCGGTCAAATTTATTTGAAGCCACAACCCAGACGGGCTGACCCGATTTTGTTTGGAAATTAAATTTAGATGAAATCAATGTTTTTGTAATTTTCTTAAGTGAAAGAAATGTATTTCTTGTTTATTTAAAGGGCCTATGTAATATTATTACACCCTATAAAGGGTACCCTACTTACAAATTTTCGAATTACATAAATGAATATTGAGGGTGGAATTGGGGACAAGTTTAAGGAAAAACGTAAAAACTAGCAGCGTCCCGTGGTTTTACCCACATTGTACCTGTCCGGGGACATTTTGGAAAAAAGTAGCCTATAACCTTCCTCTTGAATATTATTATAGATTTGGTAGGTGCTAATTTATTATTGTTTTAAGTTCACGATTTCGAAACGATCCTAATTCGATAATACCGCGATCCTAAACTATCCTAATCCTAATCTTTCTGTCAAGCCGCAAGGTTGCAAGTCCAATAGAAAGTGGGTGTAGCACAATGTCTTCCAAAACCTATATTTAGAATTCGCTAACTCTCACAACAAAGCTTAAACCCAACAGATGCATTTTCACTCACATACGAGAATATACTAGCACATCATATTACGGCTGGGCAGACTTCATCTCTATGCAAAATGAATAGAATTTTCCTTCGAAATCACAGCACATATCGATTGTGTACTAAATCCGGCCCCTGCTATTTTAGCACTACAATTCGCACTGACTTTAGCGACCGTCTGAACAGAGTTGTATTGAGGTAGGGCATGAAACCGGAAATAGAAAATTTAGTTTATTATGTAATTTTGACTATAAGTAAAAAAAATCTTAAATGGCACGGATTACTTCAACGATATTTCTTAAACAATCACTTTCTTTTAAAACCAGGCGCTGAAATACTCGGATATGTGTGTGTGTGTGTATATGCAAAAGATATGTGTGTATATGCAAAAGATAAGTCGATGCATTGAGGAGTACTAAACCTAAGTACTGTTTGCCCGTTTCATAATTATTCTAGAAAATATATTGCAATTGAGGATGCTTACAGTAAATAATAATCTAGCTTTCGTGTTAAAGAAATACCTTACTATATACCCCAGCATATTTTTGCCCCTCTCATCTCCCTGCCCCTTAAAATCCGTCCCTGTACATTTATTTGTACTCCAAGCTTACGTAACTACAGTAGCTGAAACAGGATTGGGAAAATTCGAATGTTTAACGGTCGACTAATCTTTTCTCGCCCCTTCGTATAAGATCAGTCCCGGATAAGATTTGCATTGGTTTTCTTTAAATGTGGTTAAAAGATGTCTTTGTTGTTTGGTTTCATAGTTGGCTAACTACAAGCTTATTTGAGATTAGCAGCGCCCTGCAATTTTACCCGCGTTGTAGCCTTCCCGTGGGAATTTCGGGATTAAAAATAGCCTATAGCCTTCCTCTTGAATGGAACTATCCAATACCAAAAGTATTATTCGAATCGGACTAGTAATTCCTGAGATTGGCCCGAACATACAAACAAACAAAATAACAAATTTACCTCTTTTTAATATTACTTAGTATAGATGTTAAAGTTCGTGAGGATTTGTTTGTTACTCTTTAACGCAAAATCGACTGAACATATCTGTATGAAACTTTACAGTAATAACGCCTATACATCAAAATACCACATGGGATACAATATATCCCGAAATTCCCGCAGGAACGGGTTCGAATCGTTCTAAAGCTCGCGGCACTGCTAGTTATTGTACTTAATGAAAATACAGTAACATCGAATGTGGAGTTGACCTCATTAATGGCCATGGCCTAGCGTGCTATTGTACAGAGTCGGTATAATTTTATGCTTATGTTTAACGTTCACAACTTTTATAGACGCCCGAATTTGTGTAGGTACGTTGTATTGTTGTGCAGGTAACACTAGCTAAAAGCCGAGCTTAGTGAGGGCTCGCGTAGTTTTTCTGGTAATAATATTCTACCCAAGACATGAAATTGTTAATCTTAATTTTGTAATGAAATTATTATTTTTTTGACTGATTGATAACACATCTACATTATGAATATAAATTACTATTATACTTTATGTTAAAGCCATTGAGTAAGTTATCCTAACTTAAAGTTAAAGCACAAATCAAAAGGCGTGATAGTTTTTCAGTAAATTGTATCACGAAAGTGCTCAGTTTGTGGAGTAGGGTTACGGCTCGCTTCGCTCACCCTGATAATGTCGAATCAACTGCAATTTGTTATATTGAAATCGTCATGTTTACAACATTAAAACGTTTTTCCGATATAAATTATTAAATACAATAAATTCAAAATAATTAAATACTCATAGTAAACGTACACACACGGGTTTTTTCGCGTAAGAAAGTTAATAAAGCAAGTAATAACTTACTTTTTATTTCCCGAAGTTTCGAGGAGATTGCACCTCTCGTGGTCGCGGGTTAACTGAAGACGTTGGAGTTACCGCTGTGATGGGAGGGTAGGCGTTCCAAGTGTTGGAAGTACCCTCACATGGTCAATGTTAGAGTTAACGGTGCGTTCACATTAGACTGACACACAACACTGACAGTATCCTGGCACTTGGTCTTTTGAGCACGTTTCAAAACGCGGCACAGACACAACGCGGCTAGTAACTTCTATTATTTAAGGATAGTAAAAAAATATATATTTTAATAACATTTTATCACAATAAACAATAAATTACGTACTAGAAAATAACATCAATTATCTATTACAGATATAGATCAATACTAAAACGTTTGCTGACTAGAAAAAGACTAGATAATAGTACTTAGGTATATGCATGTCGGAGGCCTTTAGTCGGTCTGATACCAGGGTTGCCCACTAACCGAATCAAAATTTCTTAATTTTACCCCATTATAAACATCCTATACAATGAGAATGGGTTTCACATGCTACCACTTATTAGAATTCTAAAAACAAAGTCTGAGAAATATTTTTAAAATTTACATGCTACTATCAAAATTACTAATAACATTATTATCTGTATCCAACAAACTGCACTCTTCAAATTCGTTCCTTTTTTCGTCAACTTTACCAAAATTATTCTTACACAAAAAATCGCCATCACACACGAAGTCACTCCGTCCATCATCAATCATGGCTTCATCAAAACCTTCTCTAAATCTTTTATCATTTTCAAAATTTTGAAACCTTTGTATCTCAAAATCTGGTGAAATAGTCTGCCCTTCATTTACTGTTTCTTTTCCCAAAATATCATCAGTGACTATACCTTGGACTGTAGTAGTTAGATCACCAAAATTGACGCGTCCATTTTCATTTTTTACTTCGTATTTCAAATCTGTTATATCAATAGTGTCTCGAGAGCCTATCAGGGGCTTTAGATTCATTAAGCTGAAGTTTGGTATGACTCTAGCGTCCCAATTTTGAGATTCTGCTTCTAGATCTAAGTGGACATCTTCGCCTATCTTTTTGAAGGTTCCTAGGTTATATTGTAAGGGGATGGAGAATGACGGTAGTTCAGCTTGGTTCTGTCTTGTGGGGAGCGCTGCGATGTGGATGGCGGGAGCTGGCAGCTTCGATTTTGATGTGTATGTGCTTTGATTTGGCTCTGGTAGGTTTATCATTTGGGTCGATGATACTGGAACAAACATTTTTCTTTGTAACATTTCGAAAAGAAGATTTAATAACTTAAAAATAAGAGTAAATTAGTTGTAAGAGAATATCATTTATAATTAGTTAATTCAACATATTTTCCTTTAGGCTTAAGAGCTTTCAGACACTATACAGACAGATTACACAGATAGACTTTTTTGACGTGAACAAAACTGTGTTGCCATTCCAACAGTTATCGGTACAAACTATTTAGTCTAACAGACAAAAAGCCTGAGTCAGAAAAAAATTATGTGGCAGACAAAAAAGTATGAGACAGTAAAAATATCTGCGGCAGACAAAAAGTCTGTAAGCCATCTTGTCTCTATGTGTATTCTATTTACCAGGAATAGTGATGAAGTCCCTCATCTCCAAGGCGAGCGCGGACGCAGACCTCTCGGGAGACCGCGGCCTCGAGTACGTCTCGCTGCAGCCCGTCTTCTGCTGCTTCCGCCACTTCGCTCGTCGGTTTTGGAACCATACCTGAAAAGATGACAATCAATTGAATTTAAGAACCGCTCGACCGATTTTGTGCAAATTTTACATAAACCATCTACTAAACAGCCTATATATTTGGTTTGGATAGGTGAGCCCGTTCTTCTTATATATAAAATTCTCGTGTCACAGTGTTCGTTCGCGTACTCCTCCGAAACGGCTCGACCGATTCTCATGAAATTTTGTGAGCATATTGAGTAGGTGTGAGAATCGGCCAACGTCTATTTTTCATCCCGAAATTCCCGCGGGAACGGGTACAACGCGGGTGAAACCGCGGGGCGCAGCTAGTGAGTTATAAAATTACAACGAAAGTTGATTATAATATATAGATAGATAGAGAAGAAAAGAAGATTAATTTTAGAGTTAACTTTATGTTTGTATTTTAGATGTGATTTTGGTTTGCAATGCCCTATGGGTATAATGTATTTACATTATGGCAAACAAATAAATTTGAATTTGTTATAATATGTATAAAGTGTTAGTCTACCTATCCAAGTTCCTCACCTGAACTCTAGCCTCAGTGAGGTCTATCCTCATCGCCAGCTCTTCCCTGAAGAACACATCCGGGTAGTGCGTCTTGTGGAACGCGGCTTCAAGCTGTTCCAGCTGGATGTTTGAGAAGGTGGTCCTGGAACCGTCGAGTTCGGAAGTCTTAGTTTAGTTTATGAAGTACATTGAGGTAAGATTCCCTTTGGACCAAAACTGAATAGAAAAATATTTGACTCCGACTGCCCTGTGATATTAATGCACAAAATAAAGAGTCTAGACTTGGTCAATCGATTGAAACAACCGAGACCGAGAATTTTACGTGCCCTCCAAAGTGCGGTAGCGCTCAGATAGAAGTATCACTATCGGCCTCCAATCCAAGTAGAACGGATGACTATTAAAACTATCTATACTAATATTATAAAGCTGAAGAGTTTGTTTTGTTTGTTTGTTTGTTTGTTTGTTTAAACGCGCTAATCTCAGAAACTACTGAACCGATTTGAATAATTCTTTCACTGTTAGATAGTCTATTTATCGAGGAAGGCTATAGGCTACATTTTATCCCGGATTTCCTACGGGAACGGGCACAACGCGGGTAAAACCGCGGGGCGCTGCTAGTGTATAATATAACTATAATAATTACCTATATCTCCGCTGCTTTCGTTTAGGAATATCGCCTTTGCAATCTATAAAAAGAAATATCAGATATTCATAAATAAATTAATGAGTGGGATTGATCGAATATTAAGACCTCTACTCTACAAACATTCACTTATTATATTATTAAATACCTAATTTGTATCTGCCCACGCTCATTCATGCCTACGCAGTTCTCCTACTCTTTCTGAAGAAATATTTTTATTGATAAAGATTTTTTGAATAAGTACTTTGATTGAATACTTTATGTAATTTCGGAGAAAACTAAATTGACTTGTATTTTCTAATAATGTGTAGGTATTATCTATTGTACAAACAACTTAGGTTGCTATAATGTTGTGTAAATAGGTAAAATGAGAAATCAATCTTGTTAAAAACAGCGAAAATTTAATGAAATAAGGGCCTTTTCATTAACGTTTATTAACAGCACTTTATCTATAAACTGGTCTGTCCCTTTCCGACATACGCTATTTGCCAAAGAGCGAAAGAGACAAAACACTTTAAAACACTGTTTAAGTTAAATGTAGTTTATGAATAAGGCGGTAGGTATTTAAAATTAATTCCCATTGTCCCCGTACCGTGTAGATTCTATATCTGACGTATTGTGTTCACAGTTCTAACCTAACCTAACCCAGCAATTAACAGGCAACTGGTTTTATTGAGGCTAGAGTTCAAGTGAGGAACTTAGATAGGAATACTTTATACGACATAACATGTTACAACAACTTACCTGGAAAGTACGGGACAACGGGAATGGCTTTACGGGGACAATGGCACACACTATCTAAACAGGCTCTTAGTATCCACAAAATCTAGTTTTCTTTGGATGAGTCATAATTTTGTAACATGTTTTATAACATTAAGCGATTTTTTTTATTTTTATTTTATTAATTTATTTATAACGTCACTATTTTACTATGAAGTCTGAACGCACTAATAAAACAAACGTTTTCTCGTAGAGCTAAGTATAGGTATCTACCACTAACTAACCAAACTTTTAGAACCAAAGCACATTACTTGATTTCGGCGAATACTCCTCATCTTCTTCGTAATGATGTTCAGGTGTGGCCTCAGGGTCTCCCGGGGTGTAGGACTCGCTGGTCTCAGTGTCAGGTCGTTCGCAGAGAACTGACCCTGGACCTAGCCTGGTGGAAAGTGGAAACAGCTCATCTGATTGGTGACCTTTGGAAGAAAGCCTTTGGATCCCAAAGGCTTTTTTCCGTTTTTTTATTCTTGACTTCACTAAACTTGGCCCACGGAAGCGTGTCGATATAGACTTTAGGTAAAATTGAGAAAGAAGATTGCTGGTTACCAGCGCCTTCGCACCATCTACCAGGCTGCAAGAAAACGTAGATACCCATACCAAGTATAGCAGGATAGACACAGAAACAAATGATGATCAATTTTCTTTCTTCTTAAACATAAGACCTGGACTTGTCTATGGAGTTATTTCCACTGTTCTCTTTTTTCTGCCATTTTTTTTGGCTGTTCGTACGACACACTTGCTATTACTTTTGGTTGGTCCACAGAGGGCATTATATTCTTATCAATTTAAAATGAACAAATCACACAGCGCGTGGTTTTTATGCCAGCACCCAATCGGAGCTGATCTTTATATTTCTCATCAACTAGTGAAATGTCGAATATAAACTACTTACCCATTAAATAAATTAGGTATATTGTAACAGAAGCTGGTGGTAGGAGAAACGTCATCATTCAAGATGGCCGCTGAATCGAATCCCGTTGCGCCTGCGCCACTTTCTCGACCGTCCAAAGATTCTTCCATGTTTCACTAAAAGTGTAAAAAATTGTTTATCTCACTACCGAAATATAGCTCAAGCCTTATTTCTAGTTATAATGTAGGTATTTGACACGAGTCTATGCGATAATCTCAAATACTACTGCATGAATTTTGACGCGGTTTTAAAAAAAATAGATAGAGTGATTCAAGAGGAAGGTTTATGTGTATAAAAATTCCCGAAATTCCCACGGGAACGGGCACAACGCGGGTAAAACCGCGGGGCGCTGCTAGTCTCTACTAAGAAAGCATTGGACGCTCCTGAGTTGAGTACGGACGATGTTATATCAATCAAGATTTTTTGTTTTAATTGGTGTTTTTCATCACGCTTATGATTAGAACCATCTGGAGAGTTATGCTGGATAACATAGTTTTGTTAATAAGCTATGTTCAAAGGGAAGGGCAGTAATATAAGTAGGAACGAAGTATATTCATTTAATTCCCACTTATTAAAATTCCCAAGTGAACGGATACAGCGCGGGAAAAGCCATGTGCCGTTGCTAGTGTTTAACCAAAGGTGAACAAACTTAAATCGCTTAAGTGTAGTTCCCGGGGCGCCGTTAAATTGAATTAAATGCCTTTAATTTAGTTAAGTTTATTAAATTATCACTAAATGAACTGTATTTTGTCATTTTACAGTAGTCTTTCTTATTAGTTTGTAGCTGAGGGAAGCTTTGAATCTGCGGCCTGTCAACCAATGCAGGACAAAGGCTACTTGGTGATCGAAGTTTACAGTACAGCGAACAGTACTTATATAAGGATTCGTTTTCTTGTAGAGACTATTTGTGTTTGTGTGGATTTTTTAATGTTTAGTGTTATTTAATAATAATAAAAAAGTTATTTTGAAAATTTAATGCCACTAAGCATTAATAATGGTGCATTGAAGTTATATAAAAATAATATTAACTAATGAGTGTTGGATAAAATTAAGTAGTTAACTGATAGTTATGTTCAGAAATAAAGTCTTCTTTACATGTCACTGGCACTAAATTGAATCAGCCCAGAACTTGTCCAGGGTGACTGCATCATCTGTAGCCCTGTTGAGGTCGGATGTACATCTAACAGGGCATAGAGAGCAGGAGAGTAAATGCGCTATCGTTTGGGATAATTATTCTCATTTGAGAAATAAAGTGTACTGTTGCTTTTGTAAACAAAAGAAATAGTATAGGATGCAACAAGATAAGTATAACATAAGTGCAGCAAGCTATGATCAAACAAGTTGGTAAAAGAGCGATTTCGATAATCGGTCTATGTAGGGTGTGTGTAGTAGTGGTCAACCCTGGTGTCAGGAGTTATTAGACCGCCTTAAGACCTCCTACATGGTGTAACGTTTGTTACAACCACTGCGGCTCATTTACCATGAACTTCTAAGTATGATAACGCTCAAATGCTTTAAAATTAACGTTTTTGTTGAAATATAAAAAACATGTTTTGTCATAAACCATTAGATATAATGAATATTACTTTATTTTATTTTATGTAGAATATTAATTTCATTTATCCCAGGAAAAGTAAGGAAATATTGTATCATATTTGTGTTGTGAAATCGTTACTAAATATTGTAGGTACTTATTTTAAAAAAATATGTGTCTAGGTAAGTTTTAAAACCTACCTACGTTTTTCATATTTTTTCTTCAATTCTTTCAACACCACTAATCAACATTAATAATTCTAATTAAATAATCTAATTACCTCCTAATTCAATAAAAAGCAAACTCAATTAATAGTAATTTAATAAAATGTACTAACCTTTCTCTGCCGACGTTTTTATTTTATTTTTGTATTGAATTTTGATTTATTTTCCGTTTTCTTTATGGATGTAGTATCTTTTGTCACGTGGTTACAACTACTGAAGCGACGGGCCTGATCCGGTGTCGGTTCTAGAACAGAAACGCTATGGAGACGACGTTCGTGGTAAAAAAATTGTGTAATTTTATAATTTTTAGAACGTTAGTGTTTAGTGATCTTCTTTAAATATACGTATCGACTTAAACCGATTTATGTTAAGAAATATAATTTGGTTATCTTATTTTGTATACACATATTTTTAATTTCACAGTTTTTTATTATAATATTTTTTGTGACAATAACGCTTACCATGTCGCAATCTTATCTACTTACCTATTTATTTATTATTCTTATTCGAATAAAGGATTAGTCTTATAATTCTTCTAAAATAACTTTTATTCTTTGTTATTTAAGAAAACATATTTCACTGTCTTATTTTTAAAGCAGATAGATCACAAATTCTTATTTCACAAAACAAATGGCAATCAAAAAATGTAAGCAAAATAAAACATATTGAAAAAAGTCTACTCCATGATTTTTTGTCCGACTAGAAAACTGACGTTTTCTATTACCTACCTAAGTATAGTTATGTTACACTAAGCACGGCTTAGGGGGGGAGTGGGGGAAGCCTTACAAATGTGGACATAGCATTGCGGCTTTAGAAGCCTCGTCTGTTTCAACCTTTATTTGTGAGAAAGAGATCGAAAATGTTTGTAAAGTATTTGTAGAAATGTAGAAAAACAATCCATATTTATTTTTATGGAGTACTAGGTATTTTTGTGTATACTCTATTTTTCTTGATTGCCCCAAAATGTGGACCGATGTCCTCAATGTTCCAGCCGAAGTATACATGTTTTTGCTTAATTTATTTAGGGACAACCAGTGAAAGATACATCAAACATACGAATAATACTGACGACTAGATTCATGTCTTTTTATCATAAAGTTGTACGTGTCCGTCTGTCTGACCATTATATTATATCAAAAACGAGTATACCAATATTATTTATTAACAATATTATTTTCGCTGGGGGAAGGGATAGGGGGATATTGTGATAGGATAGTATAGTGCTTAAGCATTAGGTACTCTTTTTAAATCTTTTCTTGTTATACTGTAGTGTAGAAATAAATGGTTTACTGTTATGTAAATGTTTCTAATTTTTTATTAAGTTACAGTACAGTATCCGGCAGGAACCTTTACCTGATCAACAAAGGGATAGCTATCTTCTCACTACCGAACATGTCCATATATCTTAGAGCTTAGTTTAGGTCTAAATAACCGTGTGTGAAGTTGTAAATATTTGTTTTATATACTAAATTTTGTTTCAAGGAAAAGAGATATAAAGTACAGCTAGAGAAGGATATAACGGTAAATAAAAAAAAAACAAAACCCAACTCCTGAATGTTAATTCATATTTAATAAATAAATACATTTTCGTGTTTAATTAATTATATTTTTTATTTAAATAAAACTATTGTAAGTGACTTAGTTACATCAACCTTTAACAACTTCAATTTTATAATATAAAGTGCGTCGCACGATTATTGCTTACACTAACTTTTACATAACATTTTATAACTAAACGAATATATATTAGAATTCTTTCATATACATATAAGTAGAAGAGAAATAAGTTAGTAAAGTATATGTTACAGAAAAATCATTGAAATTATACGAACTAATTAGGTATGTAATTAAATCTAGGAATTTTCAAACTACAGAAATCAAGATTAATAAAATATCAATCTTCTATAAAGTTGGGATATATGTCTGTAACGCGAGTGGGAAATATCATACAATATAATTCCAAAAAATAATCTCTTATGCAATTCTATTGGTTGATGTTAACTCGCTCTCACTCCGGTCTTAGACATATCCTTACCTTTAAGCGTATTAAAAAGGTTTCAAACTTTATAGCTTATTTATTTATTAAAATGTAAGGTATTAAAATTGAACACAAGATAATATTAATAATAATATTACATCTTTGGCTTCAAGCGAAATTTACAAAAGCTTCTCACACAGGTAGTTCTTTAATTTCGTTTGGATGGCATTTTGGTATTCATCACTATCTTAATAGGTGTAGTCCACGTTCATAACCAGTTATGAATATGGATTTTTTTCCATTTTCATAACCAGTTATCAAACAAAACTTTTTTTTCCATTTTCATAACCAGAACCTCCTATACATGTCTGGTCTCCTGGTACTTTTCTGAATAATGAACAAAAAGACAACATTTATCTGTAGTGTTTAACATTTTTATACATATAAAGCCTTTGTCTTTTTACTTGAAATATTCAACGCAGTTAGGTATTTCCTATTAGATCTTATAGGCTAGATTACAGGCTGAAAGGACTCTTAACTGAACAAGCAAGTATATCGTAGAAAAATAAAAATTATGTTGTATTAAAAAGATAAATAAATATGTTTTTATACTGACTAAATGCCACCCTAACGAAGTAAAAACATCACACACAAAATAATACCATACACCTAACAAAATAAGAACGCATTTCGCTTGAAATACGCATTACATTCGAGTTTAGACATTAGGGGCGATAATTAGGTAAATATTAACATTTTTATACAATAATATGTATTTCAATATACTTAAGATTCAAAATTCAATGAAAAAACACAGAAAAATTCAATTCCTTTATCAATAAGTACTTAATGTATGAAAGGGGTTAAGAAAATTAGTATTCGAGCATTTTCGAACGATAATCGTTTGCATTCGAAAGCGTAATGTACTAGGATTTGGTATAAATGAGCTTCAAACGATCAAGCGAATATAGTCTTAAAAAGCTCGATCACTAAATTTACTGAAAATACATAAGAGAACTAGGTAGGCAAAACTATGATACTTAAAAAAACATATTCAAAATAATAATATGGCTTCTTTTAAGAAAAAAGTAATCAGATCACTTAAATTACAGAACCTTCTTATTTGAAGTCGGTTAAATATATTATTTGATTAAATTTATCAAGGACAGGGATGGCTAATCGAAATCATGAGAGTGGAAGAGAGATGGAAAATGTTTTTGGCCAATCAAAGGATATAATAACGAAGGGATGGCAATCTTTAAATATCTTCCGTAATTTAAAAGCGAATCCAGGTCATAAATTCTGAAAAAGTGACATATTTTAGTCACATACATCAATGACAAAATGTAGTGTCATAAAAACCCTGGACTCGCCTCAAAATGGCCGCCTCAGAACCACTAATGTGATATTACAAACGTTATAAAACTGAATGTTATGGAGTGATCAAAAAGGTCACCGAATATTGCTATAATCGACGTACATTTACAATTTTACATACTTGAGTTTGTCAACTTACACTAACATATTACTTGGCATATTTCCGTATGTCAAATTTGTTCACATTAGTTTACATATTTGCGTTGTCAAACATTAACATATTAGTTGACTTTAAGTGTAGAAAATTGTAGACATACTAATATGTCAACTATAATATTTACTAGATATAAGTTGACATAGAAAATATTAGTTGACATATTTTGTTCGTCAAACTTATGTCTTAAATCTGACACTAGACATTCTTTGCTTTCGGTTCCCTTTTCGGTCAATCTAAACACTTTAGTTATCTATCTACGCGTATCAAATAGAAACAATGAACGGTGTAAAGTTAACAGTGGCTACGTATAATATTAGTCAACATTTTTTTATATGTTTTGGTTGGTCGTGACTGAAAGGAAAAGAGGAGAGACAAATAAATTTAAAAAAAGGAACCTGTAATGACCCGCTGCTGAGCAACAGTAGCAAAGCCTCTCATTTCACCAAAGATATCAATACTATGATGAGATCATTATGACAAAATTTGACATGTCGGTCAAGCATCGACTTGGCCGCACGTTGTGTGGTATTGCTGTGAGCCTATTTAGGTACCTCTGGTGTGCATTAGTCTGACCTTAATTATTTATTATATAGTTTTATAAATGCATGTCTTGGAATGCTTAGTAAGATATGGAGTATAGATTGCAACACGGATATCAATTTTGGTCAATGATTGAGGACGTCTTTTGAAAATTATACCGTAGGTTTAGTTTACAGTCGAATAAATTGTTTTAAATCTTAAAATTATGATGAGAAATATAAAAACACATTCAAAGTATAATCAATGCAAATATGAAATATTATAATTCTGTACTACATTAAAAAGATTTTAGCCAAGACCAACCAAAACTACTTACTACTATATATAGGTATACGTAATATCCAGGGATATGTCACAGCAATAAGAGCCTTAATTTTTAATGACACAAGTCTCGTGTCACAAATTATAGTGACACAAAACCACGTTTAATGCCAAATTTAATTAGTTCGTTCGTTTATTCCCGAGAGTTAAGACTCATATTGCAATGAACTTTAAGTCGCATTAAAAGTGGGATACATAGGAGCGAGCCTTAAAAATATCAGACGCAGTACATTGGAAGAATCATTTAAGTTATCATTATTTTAATACGAAATAATTATGGTACAATAATGACATATGTATTCAGAAGAGTAGACATTGTTTACTGTGAAAGTTATACCCAATGGTAGTAAATGGTTGTATAAGTTAGCAGTCAAGAAAATACGGATAGTCGTTATCCTAATTTTCCTTTAGGAACTTAGATAGTTAAAATTTTAACAAAATAAGTGAATGAAGTATAACAAAAGAACATTTGATGGATAGTGTAGAATTTAGTGAAGAAATGACACATTGTCATTATTTGTCATATTTTTGCCATAATTATTTCGCATCATTATGAAACATTGGACACATAGAAATGGACGTAAAAAAACCAGGAAGTCTTCATTTAGGAAGAAGTTAGTTCAATCTAACAACCTACAAACTGTGGAACTTTCTATAATCTATAAAAATCTTCTCAACAACGATGAATAAATTCGTATAATCTTAATTTTTATATTCAATTTTTTAATATTATTTCAAAAACATACTAATTATTCTGCGATTTGGACAGTAAAGTGCGATAATGAACTCTATTACTTGTTAACAAGAATCAAAAATTTGTTAAGATTGAAAACTAATAGTTTTATGTTATTGCTCGTGCGAAAAAATGTCAAAATTGCAAACTGCCTAATCCACAAACGTATTTACAATTATATCTAAAAAAATCTGTGAAACTTTTTTTTGTTAACAATAAATTTATTTAATTAATAAATAAATCTTATTTCGTAATACTATTGTGTGGTAACATGTATTTTGAAAATCTATTAAGTATTTAAATGCATTCAGTAATTGTGTATCATTATTAAATGTAAAAGTACAGTTAATGACAAAAGTAATATTGATGGATGACAAACAGAACGAGAATCTTTCCGTTGCTACCGAAATAACCGTAAACCTTTTTTGTACAGATAAGTTGTTTAATAATGTTCCAATGACACACTGCAGCCAAAATCGGTTATGAAGGAATGACACTTTCTAGATTTTAGATGGTTTTTCAAACAGTACAGCGACAGTTGTCAAATAACAATATTTTTGCTCATAAAGTAAATATGTCATTTAATTAATGAAACTTTTGTCACTAACTATGCCGACTGTCATTCGTTATTTTGACGTTCTTTCTCAGTTTTTAAAAATCATAACCGATCAAACTATTCCCATACTCGTTATAATTTCGTAATATTTATGCCAATACTGAAAAACTTGAGAAACACATTCTAAATTCATTTTTACAAAGTCTCTTTCGAATCCCACTTTTCTTATGTATATTAAGTTAGGTTAGTTTAATAGTTTTGTGAATAAGACTGCTAAAGTTATACAAAAAAATCATGATTTTAACTTTTTACAACAAAACTGAACTTAATGATAGCTTTGAAGATTTTAAAATGCATCAAATAGACACAACTTATGAAAAATTACAATTCATATCTGAATAAAGTACTATGTGTCAAATTGCAAAATCAATTATTTACCGGTATGTCACATCAGTATAAACGAAATGACAAATACCGCTATATTCACAAAAAAAACCTGTTTTTGGTAGCAAAGATCTTTAATACGAGTATACACATAAACTGAACTGTAACTAGAATGCCAGTTACTAACCACTCTTATTCACAAAACTGTCAACCAGCCAACATCTACAATCTACACACATGGACCCACGTTTTAAATTTCGATTCATAGACAACTTACATTATCTTAAACACTCAATTACGTCAGATCGTTATGTCACTGTCAAAATGTTCTGTACTCTTCATTCATAGAATAATAGATAGAGATGGCAAATGGCAATATCTAAGATCTTAAGTGGTTTTATACTTTTTAATGTGACACAATTGTTGTTATAATTTGGCAAAAGGTTGTCATAGTTTGACAAACTGTAAAGTTCCTTTTTCTGTGTAATATTATACAGTGTTATGTACTTTCATGTATTTTTATCCGATTTTGGCCCAAAATAGGGTATTTTGAACGAAGAAAGCGGTATAGGACCAACTTTAGTAACTTCAGTTAAGTATATTCATTTTAAAATTATAATATTACTTTCCTATGATACCGCACCCCCCAAATACCGTTTTAACCGTATCTATAACCGTATACCCTGACTGTACTTGTTAAATCAAATGTGATAAAGACAATATGATAGCTTCCAAAACGGATTTGCTATATTCGTATTAGAAGCACAGTTGGTTAAAAACCAATATGTGCGAGCGAGACAGATATATAACGTCATTTTATTGTGACGTCAAAAATGTAGAATTAGTAAATGTAATTGTAGGTATGAATAGTTTTTTGTCTTTTGTCTGTGATAAGTAAATGAGAGAAAACACAATAAATCATTGCTTTTAGTTCCTATTTTTTATTCTTATTGAAGATAGAATGAAATGGCACATCGTAAAATCAAGGTCGTAATGTAATCGATTCGATCAATGCCAGCTATTCGATTATTCGTAATCGATAAAAATTCGGTTATGAATTTTTTTCGATTTTATTTTTAAAATATAATTTGGATTTTTTCTGTAACATTCTGTATGTTATAATACCATATCTTCTAAAATAATAATTTGAAAATTGGTAATATGTAACTGGTAACATGTTTTACATACAATAACCGGTTTCCCAAATATCTTACATTGATAACCGGTTTTGCAAACGATTCACATGTTTCAACGAAGTTTTTACCGGTTATCAGCACACTTTCACCGATCTTTAACGGTTAACCGGATGAACAACATTTAAACCGGTTATCCGGCCAAACGCATAATCGAATTGTTATCCAGCCATAACATATTTCACCGGTTAAAACAAACTAACCGCCCGCCAGTCATAAGTGTTTAAACTTCCGTACTTTTCCCAACTCCATGCTTAGTATCCGGAACTCCGGACGCGCTAAGTTTTCGGATACGACTCGGAATCATACCGGTTATACCGCTGAATAGCCGACCTGTAAAGAATATAAAAGGGTTTATTAATAAAAAATATAAGCATTTAAGTAGATTTTAAGCCTGTTATGTCCCACTGCAGGGCAAAGGCCTCTCATCTCACTGAAGATATCAGTAGAATAAAGTTTAGGTGTAATCTCTACTCTTGACTACTGCGGTTTGGTTTTCTCAAACCCAACGCTTGAAAAGTAAATCAGAAAGTTGATCTGTTTATTCAAATTAGGAATATATTTCTCTCGAACTGGGAATCGAACCCGGAACGTTAGTCTTGACAGGAGTTACATGCACCAACACCATCTAAGTGTTGCAAAGTGTATTTTACAATTGTTTTCCATTGAGCTCTTATAACACTATTATTTCTTATATTTACAATATACATACATAGTGATTAATCACAAAATTAGTTTGTTAATAAAAACATATTTCAGCTCAATTGAATGGTTAGTAAATTAATCATTTATTATATTTATACAAGGATTAATATTATCGACGATTAATGAATGACTATGAATTTATAATGTTACGATTATGGTAATTAATGCAAAGAATGATTCTTGATAGAAGAATAGGAGTTTGAAGTAGAGAAAGACAGAAAAATCTACTGACAGTAATTTCTGAATGAATGCAGAAATTGGAAAAATGATCGTAAAGAAATAAAGATAGAGCAAGATAAGTAGATATAATACAATAGAAAAGATAAAATATATGAACAATGATTTAGCAAAGATGTTAATACAATCACTACATATTATAAAACAAACTCCCGGCCGCGTCTGTCTGTCTGTCTGTTTGTTCGCGATAAACTCAAATACTACTGTACGGATTTTGACGTGTTTTTTTTAAATAGATAGAGTGATTCAAGAGGAAGGTTTATATGTATACAAATTGCCAAAATTCTCACGGGAATGGGTACAACGCGGGTAAAACCGTGGGGCGCTGCTAGTTAAGTCAATTAACTTAATTAAAAAGACGAACGTCAATTTACAAAATCCTTTTCAATGCAAACTATCTTTAGATTCAATTGTGTAATAGGACACTGGAGCGTAGCGCTGTGGAGCCAGATTCCCTAATCACAGCTCTTTGGAATTGTCAAACAACGCATTGACAATGTCAAAATCTTGTAACGTACTGTGATTGGTCCGTTGAGCTCCGCACAGCTCCACCCCATTTCAATGGAAACGCACCCTCACAAGTGTCTTTTAATAAATAATATTCTTTTGACATAAACAATAATTATTGACAAAATGAGAACATCTTTGCTAAACCACCATGTAGTTAGTGACATCATGCAAAGCGTTTCTGAACCCATATTTTATCACTAGTACAAGTTAGTGTCACCGATATTAGACGAGTGTAGTGAGACAGTAAATATTTACAAATAATGCGACACTTCCCGCGAGCCTTCTGAAGCAATGAAGCAATTTTTCGTTAATTTGTTAGTAATGTTTGAGCGATTAAATTAAAATATTGAAAGCCTTTTCACATAGCATTGTTGAGATATTGAGATACCCTGTCTTGTTTAGGATAAGATAAAGCCCTTTATCATAACGGAAAACTATAAATTAACTCAGCAACTCAGTTTTAACCCAGCACCTTTTTATAAGCGAAAAACCTAGGAAAAACATATGATAAAGCCCTCATTTTAAACTTTACCACAACCCTTCATTAACGCAAAGTGAAGCTCACACAATATCCTTTAATTAACAAGAACAAGTAAAACGCACAAGCGCCTTAACTCCTAAATTTAAAGCTCACACAATATCCCGGAGACATATAAATAATTAATAATCTATAACTAATATAATAAAGCTGAAGAGTTTGTTTTTTTGCTTGTTTAAACACGCTTATCTCAGAAACTACTAATCTGATTGGAATCATTCTTTTTGTAATCGATAGCCACATTTAACGGGAAGGTTACAAGATATTTTTAATTCCCAAATATCCAACGGGAATGTTCACAACGGGTAAAACCGCGGGGCACTGGTAATAAACATCTGACAAAATTGCACACAGTCTCAAAACCCAAAGCGTGAAGCTTGTATTAGATTACGAACAAGTAAAGAAACGCCCCGCCAAGCTAAGTAATGCAATGAATGAACCTTGTAGCGCCCTAGGGGTAGAGTTTACCGGGCGAGCGGTCGGGCTGGCGCGGCGACGCGGCGAGGGCGGAGCGCGAGCCCGTCGCGAACGACACCGACATGCCGCTGTCCAGCGACCCCACCGAGCCGCGCCGCTGCAGCCGCTCTGCAGCTAACGCTACTGCAATCACAAAAATCATCAGTAAGTAAGGTGGAAGATAAAGGGTTAAGTTTAGTCATTCATTTATTTTGAGTAGGGTGGCCAACCCTAGTGTCGGAGTTTTTAAGAAAGGACTCCGACTTAGTCTAACTATTGAAACAACCGAAACCTGTTTTTCGTCACCATGTGTCAAGTAAAGGGGCCGAAACGTCAGATAAAAATGTCAAATAAACTTACGAAACTAGGCGTACGTATAGTTGCCCAGCTCCTATGCCATTCTCTCATCCCAGAAGTGAAAATAAAGTGTCAACGACACAATAACAAAAATACTAAAATATGTTTTACCTGGATCATTAATATCGACCAGTGAGTTGCTGAGTACGTTCCTCTTGATGATGGAAGTAGGCGGTGGGTTGTGCGAAAGACGCGACGGCGCCGCGGGCGCCGGGCAAGATGGCGGCGGCGGCACCACCACACTGGAACACAAATATTACATTATGAGAAGGGGTTACACGCGACGATCGACCGTGTGGTCAAAGTCGATGGTGTAATAATATGTGGTGATTAATAAGATATTAAATATGTAAGAAAACTTGTTTGATAGATTCTAAAAAGAATGTACTTAGCTGTGATAGTATATAAAAATCGGTCGTGGTTTGCAAATTTCCTACATTCATTTTTTTTTATATTATCAGATGATTAATTGGTCGATCTTACCCGTGCACGTGCATCGCGTGGTCCAAACACTGTTGATGATCGATCTCTACGTCAGCCACGCCGCTGTCTCTGTTCTCCATCACTGAAACATTAGTAACTTAATTAACTATTTGTGCTTTTGAATATAATTAAAATAAACTTAACCAGAGCCAAATTAACTAAAAATTGTGTAATGGCTACCAAATAAACTTTTGTATTGATACAAAGTTTGAAATCGACTTTTCTCACAAAAAAAAAAACATCTTTTCACTTTTGCGGCCGGTCATAATAAGTAATCACAGATTAAAATTTACATGTATACACAAAATAAAACAATAAAAGATAACCCTAGGTATCTAGCTCTTAGGACCTAGGTACCTGATATCTGATATAGGACCAGTATACAAAATATTATATACATACAAAACAAGTCATACCATTCCTGTTATTATTCCCGGCGGTAGAGCGTCCCTTGCCGCGGTTGAGTTCCCCCTCGATCCTCATGGCCTCCATCTCGTCCATCTCCGCGATGCTCTCCCGCAGGTCCTCGGCGAACTTGCAGCGGTCGTGCTCGTTACGCGCGTTGAACGTCGCCAGCCGGCGGCCGTCTACGCGCCGCGACAGGCGGATACCGAACGGGTAATCTGGAAGAGTAATAGTAGTTTAATATTATTAAAGGTTTTAAGGGCCTTTTATTAATATACGTTTATTAACAGCACTTTAGCTATCAAATGCTTTGTCCCTTTCCGACATACGCTATTTGCCAAAGAGCGAAAAAGACAAAACACTTTAAAACACTGTTTTAGTTAAATGTCGTTTATGAATAAGGCGGTAGGTATCCCACTGCAGGACAATGGCCGCGTTTTCACTGAAGATAAACTTGGTGAAGAAGTTGCACGAAAATTTTGCTAGATATATTTGGACAATTTTGCATATTTTTCTGTTATCTATAAGAATACGTAACGTATAAGTAACGACTACTATCCGTAGAAAGTAACCGGGTCCGACGGCTTAACGTGCCCTCCGAAGCACGAAATCGTCTTACTTTGAGTACAGTGAGTAGGATAGACTATAGTGGCTATAATATAATTATGAAACTCACGTGGCACTGAGAACAGGTTGACTAACATCGCACAGAGCGGGAATGACTGCCTGAACGTGTACGTCACTGAAGACTTCTTCTTGCTGAATATCTTGGTGATCACCAGGAGATCGTTGAACAAGAATACCTGTAAACAATTACTTATTAGTTTAAAATGAAATTTATTATCCAATTGGGTAAGTAATAAAAGTAGATAATATTTTTAAGGACAAGTTTTATAGATGAAATTAATCATTGAAATATTAGATGTAGATACATTAAAATCAATCTTAATGTGTTGATTCGTAGTGTCTAGTGACAAATGTCATATTTTAAACAGATTTTCAGGAATGTGACATATTAAAGTAATATCTAAGTTGTTTATTATGTTTGTTTGACACTGATTCGGCTGAATAAATTAAAAACATCATACAGTTAATATTTAGTACACTATTACACTGTACAATCCACATGGATTTTTAACACTTTATTCTGATATTCACACAAAACGTCTGTAACTGACTGGCTGTTGATTTTCTATATAATTACCTCTCTCTGATGAACTCCGGGCCTCTCCTTCTTATGTATATCGGGTATCTCGTAGAGTCTGCAGTAGCAAACCAACCTGCGATGCGGCAAAGCGAGGTGCGGCTTTTTGCCAACTATAGTGGCTTGCACTTTCATTACCTGCGGAATATTGGTAAGGTGAAATACTTGGTAGGTGATGAGACGACTTGTATAATAAGTGAAGGCTTTCTTTAACATGATTTCCTTAAACTCATAAACTTCGACAGATTGGATCTCAAATCCAAGCCATGTTTGAATAGGAAACATGTTTTCGCTCGACCCGGAATTGAACCCGGGACCTCAGTCTTGGCATGAAAAACTTTACCTGCGTCACATGATCACTGCCGGGCTTGAACTCGCTACTCTTCACTCTGTCATAGATGCCGGCCAGCATATCTCTGTCTATATCTCCGCAGTCATCTATGCCGCGGAGATTGCGCACAAAGTCATCCAAACACATGCGCGCCTCTGGCTTCAAGTTTGGTGTGTGTAGGTCTGTGTTCAGCATTATTATGGCGAAGGCTAGCACGAATATCTGTGAAAAGAAATGAAAGTTAGAGAGTGAGTAAGTATAGTTTAATGTCATTTCTATCTGAGCGCTACCGTGCTTCGGAGGGCACGTTAAGCAGACGGTCCCGGTTGTTTCAATTGTCAGACCATGTCGGAGGCTTTTAGGTAGTCTCAAAACTCTGACAGCAGGGTTCGCCACTAACCTACTCGAAATTAATGAATGAATACGCGTTTATTAACATAACCCCGAGCGTATTACCGTATCCTGAGTACGCAACCGCTGCACAAAGTCAGTGTTACACACGCAGTATCTCCGCGCGAACGCTTCTACCAATCGTTCGATCTTCTGCGCTTCGCCGGGAAGTCTAAAGTGTGCCTGATATCTACGCAGAGCCACGTCTACCGCCATGCCGGAGAGGTCTAGCTCGTTCACGAAACATCTGTGGGTGAATATAATATAATATAATATACCTGGACAAATTCATATACGGTTAATTAAACACGGTTAATTAAACACGGTTAATTAGACACGGTTAATTAGACCGGTTAATTAGAGTTAAGTAAGCTCTAAGCTTGTATTATAGAATCTTACTAACTGATACTACTACATAGGTGTTGATTAGAAAGATTTATGGAATTTGGTTCTCTATACTAATATTATAAAGCTAAGGCGAGTAGAAAACGCGGCGTCTAAAAACTCCAACACCAAGGTTGAACACCAACCTACTCGTAACGAATGACTGAATTAACTTAGATCGGACTTAGCCAAGATAAATTATAAAATAAATACAGTCTGCCAGTCAGGTAGCCAGTCAGGTAGCTTTTCAGACAGAGTTCAATACTTACTCCAAGACGGCCATATTGAAAGGGCTCTGCAGATTGCCCAAGTACTCCCCGATCATCTGCTTGCTCAGCCCCTTCCTGGTGATGAGGAAGCGCGCCACTCCCCGCGGGGAGTTCTCGAGGAAGCCCCGCGCCATCAGGTACGCGATGCCGCGCTCGGGCTTCTTGTTGAACAGGTTCAGACCGACGCGGTACTGGCGCTTGCGAACCGTCTCCGACACCTGGCAAAGGTATGGAGATTTTGGGTTTAATGTGATCGATGATGGAGAATATACTATTAACTAGCAGCGCCCCGCGGTTTTACCCGCATTGTGTCCGTTCCCGTGGGAATTTCGGGATAATACTACTGTACGTGTGTATGTCACTGAACTCCTAAACGGCTGGACCGATTTTAATGTTTTTTTTGCATGCGTTTGGGTGGCACCCGGGATGGTTTAGATTCACACTAGCGACATCTATTGGGTCGCGGGTGGAACCACCGCGCGGGACAGCTAGTATAAATATTATATTAATATACCAATTTAACCTTCAAAGGCGGATGCTGCGGATGGTGGTCGTGCTGCGGGCGGCAGCAGACGGCGGGCGGCTCGTAGTAGGGCGGCGCGTCCTGCCTCTTCCACACGGCGAAGCGGTCGCCGCCCTCGTACAGCGGCCCGGAGGCGGACGCCGCGCGCTGGTGCGCAGGGAAGTGCTGCTCTTGGATGTGGATGTGGGGTTCCTGGGGGAACAGTAAGGTAAGTATAGTAAAGGAAAGGTATTGACTCCGGGCGGGAATCGAACCAACTACCCCCACACAGTAAGCGCTGTCACTGCCACTGTGCCATAGGGCTTGTCAAAGTACTAATATATTATGTATAGCAGTGCCCCGCGGTTTTACCCGCGTTGTGCCCGTTCCCGTAGGAAATCCGGGATAAAATGTAGCCTATAGCCTTCCTCGATAAATAGACTATCTAACAGTGAAAGAATTATTCAAATCGGTTCAGTAGTTTCTGAGATTAGCGCGTTTAAACAAACAAACAAACAAAACAAACTCTTCAGCTTTATAATATTAGTATAGATAGTAAGTAGTAGGATATATAGTAAGGTAAGTTAATGTACATTTTATCGGATAAAAAGTTCTGGTACCCTTCATCTGAACTTGACAATCTGACTTGTTCATTACCAACACAGTCTTCCATGGATGGTTTTATAATATTGTGTGATACATACCGGAGCCCTAGGCTGGTAGGGCTGCTGGTAGTGGTGGCGGTGTTCCTGCGACGAGGAGGAGGACGAGGACTGCACCGAGGACATGGAGCCGCCGCGCACGGCCGCGCCGCACTCCAGGCGACGGAGTGATACGGGGCTCTCGGCACTGGAACGAAGGCATTATTGTATTAAGATACTATCTCGATTGGATAAAAAAATCGTTATCATAAGGAAGTAGGCGGTCGAGTAACAGGTGAGTTGTGCCTGGTATTAATTTTGTTGAGAAGTGCCTTGTGTTTATTTTTTGTTGAACCTATATAATTTATATTTTTGGCAATATATATATTTTATTCTTATCCAACTTAATTATAAAATCGTTAAAGAAACTTAAACAAATTTGGTCCAGGAGTTACGATGCTACGCTATGCGGGTGAAACCGCGGGCCGCAGCTAGTTAATTTCATAAAAATTCTATCTCCCAAGTAATACGACATACACCATCCAAAGTTAACTTCATCGAAATACTAACTTCAAAGTTATGCTGCTTGTCCGTTTCGGCACTTCAGGTGGCAACCGCCTCGCGTTGGCTGCCTGTATAGCGGCCAGCTGTTGCTGTTGCCGTGCCGTCGGCGACGACAGCGGCTTGCCGCCCGACGACAAGAGGTTGCCGTAGATTGGGCCTGGAAACGTTAAAAATATAAGGTATAATGGATAGTCACGACTAAAAGTTAATGCCATCTAAGGCAAAGAATGGTTAATAGTAAAGAAAATTGCGAACACAAAAAGACGATAAAACAGTGAGGAAGATGTCGATGTCACGATGCTTGTGCGTGTTGGTGATCGTTGGTGATGAGAGGTATTTGCTCAGCAGTGAGTGGTTGGAGAGCTATTGAAAGAGACAAGGGCAGTGATTATGCCTGATTACAATCATAGTTTCAGTGACCCTTACTTTGTCTTGCATTGTATTTTTTGTTTAGGTGCAGTAGGCAAGGGTGGTGATTACGCCTTATCCTCCTCACTGTACTGATATCTCCAGTGAACTGAAGGGCCTTTGCCCCAGCAATGGGCATTACAGGACTTTTTAAAATAATTAAATTTACCAGAATTATTCAATAACTGGTGATTGTGTAGAGATTCATTGTGAGACGATGACGTCGAGATGTTGGTAACAGAGCCGCTCACTGAACAACTGCACACCTATAACAATACACATAAGGTTGAATATTGCGTGTAATTTATTCGATGGAAGGCAAATATTTGATGTTTGAGTTGTATGAGTAATAAGATTAATAAAAGTGTATTTACATACTAAATAAGTAATTTGACATGTGTTATAATAATGTACAAATACATTTGAAATAATAAGGAAATTAAAATTTGATGCTAAATTGAAATGTATCTACACTAATATTAAAAAGATGAAAACTTTGTTTATTTGTAATGAATAGGCTCAAAAACTACTGGACCGTTTTAAAAAATTCTTTCACCATTCGAAAGCTACACTATCCACGAGTACCATAGGCTATTTTTCATCCCGAAATTCCCACAGGAATGGACACAACGTGGGTAAAACCGTGGGGCGCTGCTAGTTTATAATACATAGTGAGTAAAGTCCTGCTAATACATATTATAAATGTGAAAGTTTGTGAGAATGTAGTGTGTTTGGTACTCTCTCACGAAAACACTACTGGACGGATTTGGATGAAACTGTACAGTCAGCCAAAAATGTGGTCTACCACCCTACGGTTGAGATTCATTTGAACGTCATGAAACAACAAGGTCAATTTTCATTTAATAATAGAGGTCCAACTAAGTCACCCAATGATGTCAAATGTCAGGCATCTCAGATAACAGACAAAACGTCATAACATAATTGTGCATAGAAAAGTCAACCTTAGCGATCGTTACATCTCGCAGAAACTTTTGTCAAAAGTGGTAGACCACTTTCTTGGCCGACTGTACAGTAATATAGGTATAGAAATTCCCGCGGGAACGGGCTCAACGCGGGTAAAACCGCGGAGCGCTGCTAGTAGCTAAATATTATAATTGATTATTATTGCAATACTATTTATCCAATTCACTTTAAAAAATTAATTAATTATATATAACTTACACCACAATCTTTTGATCGATACCTCCACAATTTAATTTTCTTCACCTTTTTCAAACCACCAACGTTTTTAGATTTCATTATGATTTTCAATATATTTTTAGCTTTGAACTGATTCATTATATATTAATATATAATTATTTTTAATATTATATTAATTACTATTAATATATTACGTTACGTTACACTTTAACTAAAGCATGTGAGCGACTGATAAGAAGATAAAATGTTGCTAAATTATTGTCCAAACATTAATTTGATTGTAAACTCTATACAGATAAGAATAGAGGTGATTTTCTTTTGAGCAGTTCGGAAGGAAAGTAAATTTACGAGGTTGATACTCGCATTTTTTGATTTCAACATCATAATGTTTGTATGGAATTTTTATCTTGATTAAAGATAACAGTGTTTGTGTGTATTTAATTTACATGTATATACACTATATTTTTAGTAAAAAAAACCCATAAGTACTAATATTGAATTAAGCGAAGGCGAGGTAGTTTTGTTAGTCTGTTTGTTCCGGTTTCTTCCTTGTTCCGACAAACAGATTTTCATGAATTTTGTTAAAGAGATAGACAGAGATGACAGAGCTCTTGTTTGTCGTTTACCGTTTGTCTCGTTGCTACGAGGAAAGGTATGATAAACAATTTTTCATGAATTTTTGCTAAAGACAGAGACAAAGATAACATAACTAATGTTTGTCTCGTTGCTACGCGGAAATGATTATAACCACAGCCAGTTTCTGATAGAGGAGGGAAAAAGTATTTGTGTAATATTAGCAGCACCCTACGTTTTTACCCGCGTTGTACCCGGATGTAATGTAGCCCAAAACCGTCCTCGTGCATCAGTCTACCTATCAGTTAAATCTGCATGGAAATCGGCTGAGTAGTTTTAGTTTATTGAGAAGAAACGGACATGATTGTTGTTTTATAATAAACTAGCTGAGCCCCGCGGTTTCACCAGCAGAGCATTCGATCCCGTGGGAATTTCGGGATGTTTATTACTTATTATCCTATCCCTGACCAAGATAAATAAAAAAAGGAATCATAAAGATCGGTCTAGTTCTTGAGTCATAAATTGTGTAATACAATTTTCTTTTATATAGATAAGGACAGTTTTTCCCTTTTTAGATGTCGGTTAGCAATAATTACTGAAGCATCTTCGACTTATTGAAGAAAAGGAAGTTTCTTCGGAACTCCAAGACTATTGTTACAGTACTGTTAGCGAAGTTCACAAGTTTACCGAATGACTTGTAAACTAAGTTTATTTTATTTAGGTACTAAGTTACCATTCTCTTTCAGAAGAACGGGATAAAACTTCGGAATAAAACCTTTTCATTCAAAATTTAACGGGTATATTTAAAGCCTTAAGGGTGTGTTTACATTGAAGTGAAGCGGAGGTGTGCGGAGCTTAAAGAAATTTCACAATTTTGAATTTGAAATTAGCAGCTTACCCCACTGTCAGCATCAGCTCTGTGATGCGGTATATCAGACGCTATCATGTGGATTTGGTGCGCTGACTGCTGCACCCTGGCGACCATGGCTTCCACGTCGTTTTGAGGGTCCATCATCATGTGGTTGCTGGAATAAGGAGTGGAGTAGGTTAGAAGTATTTTACAATGTATAATAAAGATGAATGTTTATGTCTATCTCAGAAATTATAGTCGGATTTGAAAACACATTTTTAATATATGAAAAAAGAAGGGCTACACTTTTTTAGGACCAGATTAAGGAAATTTGAATTGCTATATTTTTTTAATATACTAATTACATTTAAAATACTGATTGATCATCAGTCGAAAAGTTAAGTAATAAAACCGCAGACTATGAATTTTCCAAAAGTACATCAAATACGTACGCAAATCCCGTAGATAAACTTAGTACATCTAACACGTGTCTATAAAAACTTATCACGTCAGCAAACTGTCTAAGAGCAACTCAATCAATCTTATAAAAAACTTACAGTACCCAAAATATTTATACATATCCTCATAGAGCACCGTATTCAGCGTGTTCCTTAGAATCTCCAGAGACCAACCCAAAAGTAAAGCGATACATCTTAGCATCGAGGACTTTCGATTTCTTTTTATTATTAAATCCAATTCAGCGAGGAATCCATTTAATTTTGGATTTTTACGACATTATGTAATTTATAGGGAAGCTTTTAGTTTAGTGCGCACATAAAAGTTGCGATGGGTGAATGGAAATTATCCGTGTGAGTGATTTGATTTGGGATCTTGGTAATTCCACCTCACTGTACTGATATATTCAGTGAGAAGAGAGGCCTTTGCCCAGCAGAAGAACATTACAGGCTTATTCTTTTTTTACTCACCAACAACGAAATTGTTTAATAATGTTTCGGAACAAATACTTTTTGGATGGTTACCAGTAACAAAATTATTTCAAGATTGCTAGATAAGTAATTGTTATATGCTTCTCACCTCATATCGATATCGTGTCGCTCTCGTAACGACATCGACCTCATGGGTCTTGATAAGCCAAGCATCTTCTCAGCAGCGCCCGGGCTTTTCTGTAGTAATGCGTTGGCGTATATATCTGTACCTGAAAGAGCGTAGGATAAGTCAATGTAAAAGTAAACTTTCAAATGGTTTTATGGAAATTTGAAAGAAGATTGGGATCTGATGCTGTTGAATATATTTGTGAAGTAGTATTTATTGAAATTAAGTAATAAATACAAGATCAATGAACAACGCCTTAGGATATTATCCTAAGATTCTAGAGCAAGGAAAACACTTCAGCTTATTGCAACATAATTACTACAGTATTACATTAAACATCGTAAGCAAATAGTCCGAAAACGAAATTTCCGGACTGAACTAATGAATAATTCTTCCGTACTATGAGAGCCACAACCAACCATGTTCAAGCTGTAAAAAGCTTCCTGCAATCTGTAAAAGAAACCTCACCATTGACTAGTTGTCCATGATCTCCGTCCTGCAGCCGTCTCGTGGTAGAATCAGCTGCTTTTGCCATCGCAGTGATAGCACTGAATTTCTTCAAGAGCTGGCGTCTCCTGAACGCTCGCTGTATCGTCACAGCCGCTCTCCTAGCGCGAAGACCACCGTATCTTCGCTCCAAGATCTCAACTTGCTTGTCCAACAAATCTTGAGACATCTCATACCGACTGAAAATTGTTGGTTCTTGTTAGATGTCGGAAATAAAATGTTTGGATGCGAGTTAAATATTGGTTTAGTTCGGTTGATAAGGGAAGGTTGATACAAATCAAATATTGTAGGGAAGTAACTTCGGTGTTTTCAGGGCTTGTGGAAAGGCTGTGATAATAATTTGTACTGGAAACTTTTCTTGGAAAGTTGAAAACAAGGGTGTGAGAAGTTTGGCTCTTAATTCTGTGAGAAAGCGGGGTCTATTAGGGTTATATATGTATATTCTGTAACTATTACTCATATATGTAAATCCTTAAAAACATGATTAGGTTGTATCAAATATTAACTAGAAGAAATTGCTTGTCTAATTTTCTAGAATGCCTACCAGAAAAATGATCAGAATAGGTAGCTGTTTTAAAGGCATGAAGTCATGTAAATAAGTATAGTTTTCTATCGAGAATTTGCACTAGCGTCCAAGGCATAGAAAAGTTTGAGATTTATTAAAAAATCAGTCAATAATTTTCAGATCATGCTTATTCTGAAGTTAGAAATAAGTTTCAGGGCCAATTGTGGTAACTGTGAAAACTGTCAATGATGAATAATTTTGGCAATAAATGACTTGCGTCGAGAACTACATGCGTGAGTATGGACTAAGGTTCGTGGCGACGTAATTAATATTCATGCTTTCAGTCTGATGTTAATTTGGATGTATGTATTTCCTGATTTAGTTGATGCACTGACAACTTAATTTAATTGTATGTCCTCTACGTTACTGTACTCATATCTTCGGTGAGACGAGCGAGAGGTTTTGCCCAGCAGTGGGACATTATAGGCTTATACTTTTCTTACTTTTTACGTCAAATTAGTATGGTTTTGTGACTTATTGAAATTTTCAATAGATTTTCAATACTGCTTATTGTCTCCTAGTGAAAGACCGTTGCTGTCACAGCAATTTCCTCGACATATAAGAGTAGAATGAAAATAGCTTTCTTTACAGCCCAAAAGACAGTGGTCTCAGTGGGGCGCTAAAAAGTACTTTGTAACGACGCTACAGAGCTGGGCGATTTTAAAATGCAAGCAAACGATTTCCAGCTTTCAAGCTTAGATTTTAGGTTGAAAATACAATGCATCAACATATACAAAAAGTTAAAAGGTAAGTTCCAAATGTAAGTTCAAGTTCAGCAGGACAGTTAGGTGTTAACTAAGTCGAAGGGATCACATGACAACGCATTCCTTAAGGCACTGAGGACCTACCCTCTTGTAAGCTTTCCCCGTTTTTGGGGCATAGATGGATCTTTTTGTGACAATCCTGATGTTCCAATCATGGACACGTCCGTGCCACGCCTATGGATGTTCAAAACAAAGAAATGTGTTCAAAATAACAAGAAATCAGAAAACTTAAGCGACATCATTAGAGAAATAAATTCGGTATTGTAGAAATAATACAAAATGGTGTAAGTGTCCTAACGCGCTGACTCCGCAGAAATCAGTCAGGTTTGATCTGACGATATGTTCGATTCATTTCCTGTTACATGGGTAAATGTTGCTGTTGTAAAGTGTATATATGGTCAACAAGTATCCATATACAAGTATCTATGATATATTTTTATCTATCAGGTGGAGAGCGGTTATAGGTTCAGGCATTCCACGTTTGCGATCCAGGGTGGATGTATTCTTTGCAACGTAATACACCACAAAGAACCTAAAACTGACTTTTTGAACTCATGAACTCGTGAACGCTGTCTGATAGAAGCCTATTGACTATTGACTTAAAATTTTGACCCTCAGTTAATTCTCCAACAACTATCTACAATTTACTCGGTCCTAAGTGTAGTCTTAACCCATCTACATCTGTCTTCATCTATGACTTGTTTCAGAAGTTTCGACTTCACTCAAGAAACTTAGTTCTGGAATGCTCACCTCTCTACAGATCTGTTGGTATGGACGGCCAGTCCAAACCCTTCTGGAGGAGCCGCGATGTAAAGTGGGGGTGCCGGCTCGCCACCACCTTGACACAGACCAGCTCCGGTCGACGCGTTGGATGTCGATGAGCATGACGAGTTTGAGTGGTTTAATGCTGTGGAAAGGACATTATGATGAAAAAATGAAATCTATACTATACTATTTTTATAAAGAGGAAGACTTTTTACTGCTGCTCAAAATGGCGCGACGGCACAAAATCTGAGAAAATAACGTAAGCGCCAGCGCAAAATGATCACACCAGGGCCATCTATTGGATCGCGGGTGGAACAACCGAGCGGAACAGTTAGTAAAACATAAAATTCATTTTTTTCTCCCTTTCTCTCTCCTCTCTCTCCCACTTACCTGGTAAAGGCCGATGCACAGAAGTGACATATTTGTTCCCGTCCATGTAACCCCGATCCGGCTCTGCCGTGTGGGCATGGTGGCTGTGGATGCCGTGCTGGTGGGTGTAGAACCCGTCCGGGGGATGTAACGGCACACCACCCCCCACCTCCTCTTCGTCTACTTTCTGGGAGAAGCTGAGGACAAGAAGAGAAGGGTAGGTTAATTTTATGAAAAATATCAGGTCTTTCTGTGTTTCTGTTTCTGCTAAAATCATTAGAATGTAAGAGTGCTTATCCACCAAATGTGTGCCATGCCACGTAGAATATGGTGTGTGGATACCAAACGTGATTGATACCATAGTAGATCTGGTTGAAATGTAACAAAATATTACTATCAAGGTTATGTTATTTAGACATTTTACTTGCAAATTTCAGAAGGATAACTCGACCTTTTTTCTAAACGTAAATAAAAAAGAATAAAAAAAATGTTATTTATTTATTTATTTATTTATTTATTTATTTGTTTTTTATGGAGTATCAACAGCAAGTTACATAATAGCCTAAGTCTTACCGTTGATATACAGCAGCCAGTTATAGATACCCACGCATAGCTTATTAAAACTAGCAACTTGAGCAGTGTATTAAAGCTGATATTATACTACTTAAGCGATATAAACAAGAAATATATTGGTACATTTATACAATATATCGTCTACAAATAATAATAATAATAGGCTTCAATGAACAGGAGACACCTATTGTTCGAAAAACTCTAAACTTAATAACCTTTTAGCTGTAGATATTTTCGTGTTAAATATATCTAGATCTAAACGTTCACAAAATTTGTTAACACTATTACTCGCTCTAATAATAAAAGAATTTTGACGGTAGTTGGTACTGGCATGCATTGAATGTAACGGGCTATAACGTCTTGCAGACTTATAAGGGACGCTAAATAATAATTTAGAAAGAAGGGCAGGGCAGTCAATTTTGTTATTGATTTGTGCTAGAACAAGGGATATATCAGCGATGTTTCTGCGCTGGGACAATGGCAAGAAGTGGAATTTTCTACACAAATTTAAATAGTTTTGAGATGAATATGAAATTTTTTAGGTATGGGCGTTATTTCACGTCACTAGTTACAATAACTAGTTATGGGGCATGTAACCGAATAACTAGTTTCGAGTCACACATAAACATGTTATTTTAGTAACCAGTTACATTATCAATGCAGTGATCGAATGAAAAGCGAGACACGAAACAAAACTAGTTGCGAGCGTATGTCGTCTCTTTCGCGCGTAATAGTTACTGTTACTGCTCTGTGCCTACTTCTTTGTAGGTACTGACCGGCAAAGCGAGCCGAGACTTCCCGAAATCACGAGTGATGACACGATTAAATTCTAACATGCACACACCAAGTCGCCAACTACCAAAATGATGCGTATAATTTTCATACGTATTACTTAGGACTTATTACTTATTTCACTTAAGTGAAATACTGGGCCTTCGTCGTCCAGCTCAGATACATTATAACGTTAATGATGTAACTGCTTATGGTAGCTACACTAGCTACAAAAACTACTTCGATCAAAAAACCTGAAGCTTGTGACAGTAACGATTACGTAGGTAACCAGTTATATTTTCGTTTCGCAAAAACTTCAGTAACACCATGTTGAATCACTGAATAGAATTTGACAAATAACTAGTTATTAGTTATAACTAGTTTTCAAAACAGGTTACGCCTTCACAATAACTAGTTACGTTACGTTTCGCAAAAATCACGTAACGACCCATACCTAAAATTTTTAATTTAAAACATAGAAATTTAATAAATTTCATTTGGATCCCTTCAATCCTACCCACGTACTTGTCATAAGATGGATTCCAAACCTGCGACGCGTACTCCAAAATACTTCTTACATAAGCACAATATAATATCTTAAACGTCTTGGCACGTTTGAACTCCTGCGAACTTCTCATTAGGAAACCTAGTGATTTGTAAGCCCTACTAACAACAGAATCTACGTGATTATCAAACAGTAGTTTACTGTCGTGAATAACTCCCAGATCCCGCACATAGTTACACTCTTTGATAGCATGATTATTTATATGATAAGTTGATGGAATTACGTGCTTTTTGCGCGTAAATGTGATTTTACAACATTTAGCTGGATTCAGATCAAGTTTGTTCTTGAGACAATAAGATGACAAACGATCCAAATCTGATTGGAGCTCCGCGACATCCGAGAGTGACTTGATAGGATGGAAAATTTTCATATCATCAGCGAAGCAAAGAAGTTGACTATAGAGGAAACACTGTGCTATGTCATTAACGGTGATTAAAAACAGCAAACTTCCAAGAACTGAGCCTTGAGGGATGCCGCTAGGAATCCAAACCCAGCTAGATACATAATTACTCACTACCACGGCTTGAGAACGTTTCGAGATATAAGACGCGAACCACCGAAGAAGATCACCCCGGATACCAAGTTTATATAGCTTATAAAGTAAGATTTTGTGATCTATTCTGTCAAAACATTTAGAGTAGTCCGTGTACATCACATCAACCTGCTGCTTAGAATCCATCGCTTCCGACAAGAAATCATTGAAAAGGACCAAGTTTGTCACTGTAGACCGCCCCCTCACAAAACCATGCTGAGTCGGTTCAATACAAGCTTTGAAAGTTGCATACACTTGTTTATAAACAATTTTTTCAAAGATCTTGGATATAAGACATAATTTCGATATTGGTCGGTAATTAGATATGTCAGTTTTTGACCCTTTTTTAAAAACTGGTGTAACATACGCCTTTTTCCACAATAGAGGGACTTCTTTAGTGCTAATAGACTTTTTAAATAGTTGAAAAATAGGAACGCAAATTGTTTTTGAACAGTTAATAAGAAAAATTGGGCTTATATCATCAGGTCCAGCGGATTTAGAAGGGTCAAGCTGGGACAACATCAGTTCTACATCATTTAAAACTATTTCAATTGTAGAAAGATCAAAAATAGACTCTTCATTCAAAGATTCTAGATACAATAAATAATCGTCATTGACAGAAGAATTAGAAGTGCTACCAGAAAAAGTGGAGTAGAAGTAGTTAGAGAAGGCATTACTGACAGAATCACCGCCGGTATACTCCTGTCCATCTAAACACATCGTGTTAGGCAATGCATTGGATTTGTTACGCGACTTAAAATAGGACCAGAACGATTTGGGATCTCTTTCTATCGACGCTTCGGTTGTAGAGAGGTACCGCTCATAACATTGTTTCTCGACATTCTTGGCTCTCTCACGAAGCCGCTGAAAACTCTGCAAATCGGATTTGTTTCCATATATCTTATATTTACGAAAATGTTTCATCTTCTCATTTAAAATATTACGCAGAGCGGAAGAATACCAAATAGGAAAATAATTGTCATATACTTTTTTCGATGGTACATACAGATGAATAATATTCGCTACAAAATCGTAAAAATACTGTATTGCTTCACATAGAGACCGAGATGAAACTTCATGCGCCCAATCTACATTTGATATTTCTCGATTTATAGAAACATAATCACCCTTACCATAAAGAAACTTTTGACTCGCCTGTGCCTTCATTGGAACGCTCAGAACAAAGTTAATATTAATTACGAGTGCTTTATGGTACGGGTCAATCGGCACAAGCGGAGACGAACATTCAGAGACAGTTACAACATCGTTAGACAACACTAAGTCTAGGAGTCTACCATACACATTACGAACTCCGTTGTATTGGTACAGGTTAAGAGACAGTAACTCATCGACCAAAAACTGTTCGTCGGCATTGCTAATATTAGTTGGGGAATAAAAGGCTTCAGTAGTGCTAACCCAAACGATATTGCCCAAATTAAAATCACCCAATATGATGAACTTATCGCGAGGGTAGTGTAAAGTTGCATCACACAAACGGTCCATAAAATTATGCAATTGCTGTGAAAACGAATTACCTAATCCCTGTTTACAAAGGTATAATATACAAAAATGTACATTCACAACTTCATTACGCTGTTTTATAGACAACTTTATCCATAAATCCTCCGCAGTAGAATTATACGTATCAAAGGCAGTAACATTCAGATCCCTCCTAGTTGCTATCAGCACGCCTCCCCCGCGCGTCTGTCCAGTCGCGTCATAGTCGCGATCTCTGCGCCATACAACGTATCTACTATCAAAAAGCTCTGAATTATTAATTCCGTCAATTAACCATGTTTCTGATAACATTATGATGTCGTATGAGCTTAAACAAATATTGCGGTAAAAAGTAGTAGTCTTAGACCTCAAGCCCCGAACATTCTGGTAATATATAATTAGATTATGTAATGAGTTGTTGAATTTTAATATTACTCAAAGAAATAATAAATAACAACTTAATACCAGTACCAAATACCCTCAATAAACTATTTATTTGTAAAAGCGTTAAAAATATATTAAAAATACAAATTCGAACATAAATTATGTTGGAGTAGGAAATAGAAACTAACGTTAAGTAAATAAAGCTTAAAATAGTTTGTACGAAGAATCTACAGCATTGTGCGAAACAAAAGCACCTTATCGCTTGCGGACAAAAGAATATGCGTTGGACTTTGGCACATGCATTGGCGGATAACATTTTTTTGATAAGTCTATCTTGCATTACAAAATGTATAAACAAACTAATTTGTAAAGAAGCATAGAAATAAATTAGATTATTTTGTTTAAATCCTTTCTGTTATTAATAATTATAATATGAGATGTATCATTCTTACGGATGTGTATCTTCCCATGCTTAACCCATATGTAGCTGTAATTGTGGTCCCTGGAAGTCTTCTTTGCTTCATTCAGAAGCATTTTCATATCCGCACTCAGATGATCATTGACATAAATCCTATCAGACAATCCAGAGAATCCTAGGTTCATTGCCGTTATGGTTTTATTAGCCCTAGATGCAGCTAGAAACTCCTCCTTGACATACCGATTTGTGAAACATACTATTATGGACTTCTGTTTATTTTTGGACGGGGCTCTAAATATATAATTAATCTGAGCTTTCGGTATAGTATAATCCACTGCCTTTCCAATAGAATCTAGTACATCAAAAAGGTTTTCGCCATTCTTCACGGGGACACCCTTGACTTCAACATTATTCAACCGCATCCGACTGTCAATATTAGATTGCTCATCCTTGAGCCTCGAAAATTCGGCTTGTAGAAAATTCACGGTGCTGTTAAGGCCCTCCAAGCTGGATATCCTGTCCTCCAAGGCATTTACTCTACAGGAAAAGTCTTCGAGTTTACCACCCAAAAACTCACAGCTTGCTTTGATCTCAGTTAACTCGATCTTTATGTCCTTAACGCTGGTGAGCAACGTTGGCAAACCCTCTAATTGGTTCTTCACGCTTCGTAACTCGCTCATTATTGCATCCAAAGATGCAGTCTCCCGGTGTGTAGAGATCGAAGGCGAGATACCCCCAGCTTTACGACAAGCGATACACTTCCAAGAAGCTCTTCTGTCGGCTCCTAGTTTCCTCCACCCGGACTCCGATATCTGCGCACAACCGAAGTCGAAGTGGTTTCGACAAACTCCACATTGAACACCATCGTTAAAATTTTCCCCACAAGCAAAACAAATCATTTTTATTAAGTATGTAGGTTTGAGCCAAATGTTTAGCTTATATGACTCAAGAGTAAGTAAAATACGTGTTTGCTTAGTTACTGCTCGAACTGAACTGATGTTATGTTATATTCTTTAATTAATTTTTGTAATAGACTTTTTCAAACTCTCGCAATTTATACACATTAGTACCGTATTATTACGGATTTTAGAATTCTTTTCGCATTTCGATTCGCAAAGCCATTCGATTCCACCACAAAACATTGAATCCCAAAAATAATCCAGGAAAAAGTCCAAGCCACAAATCCCCTAATCTTAATACAACATCGAAGACTTGTAACCTTACTTAAATGTTTGCTAAGCTCAGGACAACTGGAGCGATCCACTTGGCAAACGGCCTAGTTTCCTAAATGGCCCACATTCCACTCATAAACTTCTTTTAATCGCAAACTCTTTGTAGAAACATACAAGATTCCCTTTATGGACTTGAAAGAACCAATTAAAACCTTTATTTTTACAGTGGCTCTGTGTGAATTATGGCTCGGCTGTTTTGTTGCAATTACTTTTTAGCCGATTGCGGGATGGGTTATGGTTATTCATCTCATTAATATTTATTAATTAAGATATCGTTTAATTTGCCTTGACAACACGAATGTCTTCAGCTGAGTGACGTTTAAAAACAACATGGCAGCTGTCTTGAATCTTTTCAGATGGCGTTTCATATTATCCACGAGGATATTTTAGTATTTTTGATTCCGCACTGATCTCGGAGTTTTTAGACCGCTTAATTCAGATAGCAATGACACAATCGATCACCCATCCAATCAGTGGCTAAGCACCACGTTGCTTAATAGCAATGATTTAACATCGCTTAGTCATAGGGCTAATAGATCCGAGTATAGATGAAGTGTCATCATCACGATGCGCACGGAAGGTCAAGTTGCTCATTATTGTCACGTCACTGTAGATAATTTATAATAACATGTTCAGATCTGAAGACAAACCATAGATTATGAACATAACTATTTTTAATTAGTCAGTACGGATTGAAATTCCATTAAATCCGGTCCACAGGGGCTACAAAAAATATTATAATTTAACCAAAACATAAACATTCGGACTATAGCTTCATTGTGCCACGTGAATGGTCTCCTTGACAATGACTGACTGGAGGCAGTCAACCGTTCACACACGCTCCTAATGACCGTAACGTGACGTCCGCGGACAGGTACCTTAGGCCTGCTTTACATTGGTACTGGTCGAATTAGATTGGTGTTCTACCAGAGGAAATACTATCAAGTTTCTGCGTTAAAAAGTAATGTTGGGTCAGTTTACTTTATCTGCCAGTAGATTGAATTCATCGATATATTTAGACTGGTAGAATTCGATTCTTGATTACCAATGTATAATTATGTAGTACTTTACAGAGGAGTTATCTATTCACGATTTGATATAGGTTGATTCTTATTTACAAATTCAAAATAATACAAATTCGTATAAAAACCAAGACCAAAAGATGACATTATTATCTTGGTTTCAATTAGAACATTTCATAAACATGCTAACTCAGAGAGTACACTAAGGAATGGTTTACATACGAGGAGTTCTACCAATAAAAACCTCGTTAACATCACGAGCGCTGCAAACCGCCTAACTACAACAAAACTTGAATGTAAACCAAGCTTAACAAGCTATAATACTGTGTGAAATTGTATATTATTAACATCATCCATAGGCGGATTGAAAACGCTACCGGTGACAACGATGTTAATTTAAATTATTTTTTTGTATTTACGCGAGCAAAGTGAATTATTTTGTGTGGAATGGAACAGGTTTTGTTCTGCATTTGAGACGGTTTCGATTGATGACTTTATCTCGTTTATAAGGAAGATTTGTCACGTCTGTTTCTTCGTAACTTGCGGCCAAAAGAAGTAGGCTACTTGGTAACATGAATGTAGGTGTTTTAGTGTAATGTCGTTAACTATACCTAGTTAGTTAGTAACCTATTGTATTTTTCAGAGTCAAAAACCGATTCCAATTTAGTATTTTATAAGACCTTCAAATCGGTGAAAATAACATTATGCAAGCCTACCAATTCATATGTCAAAATAATTTTCGAAGGAAAAAAGTACAGCTATTGGAGACTTTCTACCGATTTTCAAAGTGTGTTAAAAAATTACCAATATGTACTTACAGTACTGAGTAAGCCTCTGTAACCGAGAGGCATCCTAGCAACAAAGTCTTATAAGATCTAACTATAATATTAATAAATGCTCAAACGAACAACACACGATTCCAAAACTTTCCCAAACACATGCCGAGCTCCAGGCAAAAGTCCTCTCATATACAAACAACGAAACAACACGCAAAATTAACACAAGTACAAAAACCTAGAGTCACGTTGAAGGAGAAAGTATGCGAAAGACATCAATTTACTATAGTTAGCGATAAACGAACACGATTCAGTATGGATATGAATAAATATAATATTCAAAATACTTGTATTAGAAATCGGCAAATTGTTGGCGTTATGCAAATACGATTGAACATAGTTGTATCGAGATTAACAGTTGCTGAAGCGTGCAATCTAAATAGTTTCTCGGAATTGGAAATAATTGAGGAAGAAATGAGTTTTGAGCACTTTCGATCTTATTATTACCTTAAACAAGGTATCAAATAGATTACACTGTATTATGATCATTTATCAATACCAATTTGGAGATGTTCTCTTTGTAACACCATACATCAATTTAGAGAAAGACAATAAAAAACAAAAAAGAGAGAGAAAATATAAGATTCATCTAAAACGTAATGTGATTTCGATCGTTTGTATGTCAAAACATCAATCCTTAATTTCAAAACGAAAAGATAAAGAAAATACGATAACCAAATTTAATCTAAACATATAAAAATGACCAAAAAAATGCGTAAGGAATAATGTCATGAGCAGATTTTTGTTATACAAAATTACGTACACATTTTATATGCACATACAAACACATTATTATAATACATTTACATAGAGTCGTTACGAAACTCACATCACGGTGAAAGTAACATTGTGACAGTGTTTTGTTGGAATTTCGATAGGATATGGGTGCAGCCCTACATCCTGCGGTAGCTTATTGTTACAGTAATAATATAGGTTTTCCCGAAAAAAGCAAGTGAATACCGCAGACAAAAGCAATGTGAACCGTAAAAGCTTAAAAGACTTCTCATTAGACTGAAAATATCAGTACAATGAAGAGGATAATATAGCTAGTGTAAAATAGCTCTCCTCAAAAGTAGTGATTTTGTAGATGTCTTTATGTTCTTTGCGACCGTCGATATTACTATAAAAACCACTGTTCAATAAAAAAATATGTATATTCTAGAAAATATTAATAATTTATCAATGTTCTATTTCCCAATACTGACCAATTTCAACTATAACCGTGCTTCGGAAGGCACGTAAAATTGTCGGTCCCTGTTGGTCTCAATAGATAAACCAAGTCGGAGGCCTTTATGCCGTCTCAACACTTCAACACCTGGGTTGATCACTAACCTTCACAAGCTTACTTACTATTTTACTGAGATACAAAAAACTGTAACCATCAAATACTCAGCAAAACTGCAATTCCTTGATTAACCACTATTCCTTCTTCAAAAAACTCACATAACTTATCAACAGAACAGCAAATGTAACGGCATTACTTATAACATTTCAGTGTGGAGGCAGTAAACAATTCTGCTACCAATACAGCAAACAATTCTGCTACCAATACAGCAAACAATTCTGCTACTAATACATCAAACAAACTTGCTATTAACAAAGTAAACAATCATGTTAATAAACAAAGCGAAGCTGTAGTTGAACTTGTCAAAATAACGAAGAAACTGAGTAAAGTTTATATTTGTTGTTTATGTTGTAAACAATAACAAACGACTACTGTAAAGCTTAATATGTAGTTAGTGATATACAACTTGGAAATGTAACTGCAATTCGCAAATGATATGCTTTTGAACCCCACTTGGTTGTTAAAACTTGTTCATTATAACATTTAGAAATTGAAGCTCAGGAAACATTTTCGGGATGAGAAAAGTTATAGATATGCAGTTGGCACTGACATTGTACCTGGAGGCGTAGCGTAACTGTAACAGTACTGTAGTAATACAATGTACTGTGGTAATATTATCAATATTATTCAGTGTGCTAAATACATATTTTGTCAAGCCTGTTGGCACAGTGGCATCTGAGAGCGGTTACTGTGTCGGGGTTTGCGGGTTCGATTCCGCCCCGAGTTAATTTTTTATACAATGTAGAACATTTCAAATAAAGTTATTATCTCGCTACCTTGCTTTGGAGGGCACGTAAATTTTTCGGCCCCGGTTGTTTCTATCTAAAGACCAAGTCGGAGGTCTTTAGGCGGTCTAAAAACCGCGACACTAGGGTGGGGCACTAACCTACACGAACTAACTTACTCATGAGGAAAACGTCAAATTCAATTTTTCACTGATATAAAATAAATATAAAATTGCGAACACTAAGTCTTTATGACGCTCAACTAATTTAGTAGTAGGTAGAGAATCAAGAACCGAGCAACTGAATAAAAATAGAATTCCAATATCTCGGTGAAAGCAATATTCCATTGAAAATACTGATGCTCTATGCGAAGGTAGCAAATATGCTGGAAAAGGAGGCAACTTAGTTGGATTCCGTTGGATTCCGTCCACACCACGCTGCGGATCTATATTGAAGTAAACATGTGTACAGTACAGTTGAAGAAATACTTGTGAAGGAAAATTTTAAAACCGAAATATAAAATATCTGGTTAGTTCTGGTTGAGCTCAAATCTGTTATAATCTATAGTTATTTTATAAATATGATGATTTCTCCTGATCAGCGAAACGTATGAACGCGCGACCCCAATATTTAATATGGGAAATACCGTAAACGCGATCTATAATTTCTGCACACAAGCGCTATCTGTTCAAGATTACTTAAAGCTTACTTTTTAAATTAATAGATAGTACCTAAACCTAACGAATAAATATCACGTGAACTCTTCCTCAAACTTATTTATAAAGAAAACACACCAAAATAAAATGAACGATAACATTAATTAAAATCATTATTTATCTTTTATCAGCCACGGGTCACTTGGCTTTCGACTTCACAATATAAGCCCTTGGAACCTTTCCCGTTTTCCGTCAACTTGTCAACCTTTCTGACCAAATATTATCATACGTTATGTTTTGATTTATACTTTAATCGTGGACTTTTATTTGCCGCTCTCACAGAATGGTTGAATTTGATAATGGTTTGTTTATCACTGATACTAATACATCTACATACACAAAAGTTTTATAAATAACTAGCTGTGCCCCGCGGTTTCACTCGCAGCCCCCCCGTTCCCGTGGGAATTTTAAGATTTTTATTCCCTATAAACCTCACGGAGCCCGAGACCTTTCCAACGAATGCAAAACCGTAGAAATCGGTCCAGCCATTCACGCGTGATGCCTTGACCAAGGAAAACGGGTTTCATTTTTATATATCTACTTATATAGATTGATACCCAAACGTAGGACGTCGCTAACAACTATGTCTTAAAATATTGATGACTCCGGACGGGAATCGAACCCGCAACCCCCGACACAGTAAGCGCTCTCACTGCCACTGTGCCAACGGGCTTGTCAATTAATTCGAAATGGTAAATTTGAATTGTTTCAATTGCATTGCGACAGTGGCATTTGTGACCTGGTTGATGAATTCAATTTGTGCAATTTTAGTATTACACCAATGGTTAAATTTTTACACTATAGATGTAAACGAGAAGCATAGACTACAAAAGGTATGGATAACCTTACTAAAGCTGAAAATATAACGATAGCATACAGTGTAGCGCCATCTTTTGAAAACCGAATGAAGCCGCGGGTAAAACAACTAGTATAAACAAAGGTAGATATGTAAACACATAAATTTCCCCACAGTACCACCTCATATGCATACGACTTAGTTACTGAAACTTGTACTACTAACGTGGGATGCGAGCGCTTGGGAAAACGAGATGTTTACAATTCCAAATTGCGAAAATTGTGTCGGTTCGAATTAAAATTTGTAACTTTGGATTTAAATCTTGTTGAGGACGCGTAGAGAACCGCAGTTTAAATTAGAATTATAATAACATTTGCACATTTAACACGTTTTATACTACACTTGATAGGATTCATTTGTTGATTGATGTTATAACATAAATTATAAACATAAAGTTACATAGCTAAATAAGTAAATAAAGTATTAATAATGTCGCACTACTGCGCATAGGTTTCTCATCTCACCGAAGATTATCGTACGGCGAGGAGGATTAGGGACAAAGAAAAGGAAATTTAAGTGGATTAGTAGACCTTGAAGTTTTTAGATCTGCCTACTACTATAGTCGGAGAAGTCAATTAAATGACATTTAACGAATTAACGAAATTTAACATACATTACATTACATTGGTAAGCTCGCAAAACACAGAATGGTGGGCGATGTTCGAGGGAGATCTTTGCCCATTTGAGGTATAAAATAGGAAAGAAAAACCGTGTCTAAAATCACTCATTAATCTCTCCTTAAGAATAATTTCAAGTCTTAGACTACACCAATAATTCTACTAATTTACATAATATCTCGAAAGCTTTCTTATTTGCTTGTTATTCTAGTTCGTGTCCAAAACAGTGTGTACTCAATATCAGTGATGTAGCCAACCAATTAACTCGTTAGAGTCTTGTTTTCTTGGAACAATGCCAAGAAGCCGAAACTGCTGCGTTCGGAAAGTCAAACGCGCTAGATTTGGTGAAATTTTATGGAAATTAAGGGTAAATTATGAAAGTCATACGAAAAATACACGGATAAGCAATTCTTGACATATTAGTATGACCTTACTTGATTTACTGGAGGTGAGTTTGTATTGGTGCAGACCAAAGGTGGTGGCGAAGTTTTAAAGATCGCCTCAAGGCCTCCAATATGGTCTTATGACGGTGTTTCATTTGTTAGGCCGACTGGAACTTAAAATTAACGCACCCTATGATGCACGGTAGCACTCAGATAGAAATGCCACTATCGACCACCCACCCAAGTAGTACCAGAGCTGCACGTTGCTTACCATAGGGAGTAACTACTTGAGCTTATTCTATACTAAATTATATTTGCTCTGGTGATGAGATCCATTTTAACTTTTTTCATAGAGCCTTTTGTGCTATGAACAATGTTATATCTGCAAAAGCTAAAGCATCTAATTTAAATGCATAGCCTTTGCTATAACGCTATAACAAGACATTGTAAACCAGAAGTTACTACGATCAAGTAGAACTCAAACTGAACTACCTATTGTAGCGATATAACTACCTAACTTATAAGTACTAACACATTTTTAAAACGCTTGAAGACATTCTCATGCTGTATCAAAGAGGATATCTAAGAATAAATTGCACAAAAAATCACGCTGTAAAATAAACCTTGTTAAAAATGCCTTTCTTCAAACTCTCAAAAGAAAATTCTCTTCCAATAAGGACAATACCCAAGAGCCGGAAAGAGCCAAGTGAAATAACTCAACAAAATAATGAGCATTAAAATTTCAAACTTCAAAAACTAGCTCAAGAGTTAAATATCTCCGTTTATTTGTCAAATGGAGCGAGACATCCCCTATTGTCGTTTTAAGGGGGGATTTAGTGGGGAGGGGTACTCCCATTCAGTGGCACCGACTTGATTAATACACTTGAATGGACCCGGCTCGTGCAGCGACCCAGTTTTCTACATCCAGCGAAAAATTGTAGGTTATTATGCTGGGCAAATGCAGAGGCCGTGATTGCAGAGCTCATAAACAAAAGACTGTTGCTTTCATCATTATTCGCGTCGTTTTTGTTCCCATGTTTAGTAATTTAGTGGTGGGTGTCAACTTGTTGAACTGAGCTTGAGTTACAAATGTACATTCAGCTTATGAAAACTTTTATTATACTTACTGGGAACGTCTTTATTTCAACTTCTTTAATATCTACTAACGTGGAAATTAAGGATTTATCGTCATATGTTTTTACTTCTTCTTCTTCATCGAGTGGATCAACCTGACCAATCCTGGTGACAGAGTTATTGAGCCGCCAAAGGCCTCTGACATGGCTCATGGAACGACTACTATCCGTTCAGCAGAAACAATAGATTTTAAGATCTCAAGGTACCTCAGGGTAAGGCTAATAATCCAAATGTAATACATTAGCATTTGCCTTATCTGATAGATGTTAATACTGAGCTCCGTCTGTTTAAAACGTTTCCGTATAATATTATGATTTTTGTTCGAGTGATTCAACAGTGTTATTAAATTTTGATGTTACGTTGATGACATCATATTATATCAAACTCTAATATTGTAACAGAAAAGTATAATTTAAATATACAATCCATTGTAAGAATTAGCTTACTGAATGTTCATACATAAGTTTGTAATATTTTTTTATAGGTATTGCTGGATGATAGACTACTTCTTGCAAAAAAAATGTTTCCTATGTTTGTAAAATGTGAGTAAGGATTTGGATGAACCTTTACATTAATATAGGTTTTACATCAGAATAACACGTAGAATATTATTCTGAAATTCCCGCGGGAACGGTTACAACGCGGGTAATACCGCGGTTAATACCGCGGTGCGTGGTTAATATATTAATATTATTATACATACGTCATAGGTCATACGTTATAGATACGTCAGAGTGCATACTTACTGACTACATATCCAACATTCACCAAAAAAAGGAAAAACGCAAGCCAATTCTATGATCCAACAAACCAAACATATTGAGATTACAACGCAATAAAACTAGCTTACACAAACACATACAACTACAAAATCTCTATCATGGATTTGACAGCCTAACCTCACAACCTAAAACACCGAACTGAATCGAGTATGTTCGTAAAACGTAAGCAATAACCAAGTGATCTTTTGCGTTGTATGCCACTTAAGTTGAGGTTTAATCTTAAATTTTGTAACATCACATGTAGCTTGGCGCGTGTCCAAGTCGGAATCTCCTGACAAGAATCACGAAGTTGCAAACTGGCCATTTCCAGGTCGAGAGGTCGGTTATGGCTTGTTTATTTTTGATAAAAGAAATCTAGAAAAGTTGTAAATCTTTGGAACGGGTCAGTTCTTTAGAAAACCGTGTAACTTTTTCTGAAGTAAACGCTTCGATTTTTCAAAAGTTTTCAATTGATACTGCGTTTACGGATACTCTTCGCTTTTATTAATTTATTATTAAGTAACATTTTTATCTGACGTTTCGGCTCTTTTACGGAAGCCGTGATCACAGAAGACTGTGTCAAGAGTTTCAAGAGTTTTTGTAGCGCCAGTAGAATTAGGGTAGCAAGAAATCGGTGCAGTTAGTATGATTTTGTAGCGTACCGACTCTTTCTAATAATAAAAGCTGAATAGCATTGACTGATTTTAACTATTGTATCCCAACTTTACCTAACTAAGCATTACCAAACTTCCCAAAATATAGATTGTACTCATTTTCCCCAATGTATTCGCTCAAATTAAAACATATTACAGGCAAAACTGACACAAGCCTCTACTCTAATTATTTCAACATTAGTGCACTATAACCTACTTCTCCATAACCTCTCATCTGCATACAACTTAAAGCAGAACTGGGGTAAATTCAAATAAACTAGGTCGCTGTATTATGATATATTAGTAAAAAATGTGACTATTCTCTTAACAGGGTAAACTGTGTTTATTCTTCGTACTACAATGAGATGCTACAGGGTGGTTATATTATAAAAATGTATTTGTAATTTTGTTTGTATTGGATAGCCACATCAAGGTGAAGGTAGCTAGCTTCTACTAGCCGCGCCTCGCGGGGTTACCTGCGTTATACTAGTCCCGCAAAAAAAAAAAAGATTGAAGCAATATCACCCATTGTGATAAAACTGACATTTCCTCTAAGAGCTTAAGACAAAAAACATACGAATGATACGGGAAAACATCCCCTATTGATTGGATAAATAAAGCAGTAAATAATAAAGTTTTCTGGAAAACTACAAATACGGTAAGAAATAAATAATAAACTTGGCACGAGCGTCAAAGAGTAGGAAAAGTAATTAAGATACTTTGAATAAATAGCAATATTGAAGACAAAAAACAAATTGCATATACCTAATGTACCTTCAAGAGTTGTGTCAAACGAATACAAGTTTAATCAAAGTTAGCAAAAGGTGCTCGTTAAACTCTGCATCTCGATCCGAGATTCCTAGCAGAGAGGAAACTTTGGAATTATTAAGTTTTTAATGATGTTTCTATTTCTAGCTTTAGATGAGATTTGAATAAAAGTTAGATTCATTGATGGAAATCTTGCCATTCAAACTCAAATACTAACCGTGCTTTATATCTGTCCAGTAAAAATTAATGATGTACTTTTCTATCAAAGCTTCTTTGATGTAATGCTTGGTTAGGAATTGTGTTTTAAATTAGATTAAAATGAACTCAAAAAGTAAGACTGAATTGTGGTTAACACTGATATCGCAGTTAATAAAGAGCTCAGATAATATCATATTTTATAGTTTTACTTTTTCATAACTAGAAATTAGGTTTAAAACATAATTCGACAAAAATAGGCAAATTTATTTCCACATCTGCGTAAATCACTAACTTACCCGTAATCAGGTTTTTGACAGAACCAAGACCTGGTCAGCTTCGCGGCCTCTAATAAGGCTCCGCCAAGGTCACCGATCCTCATGCCAGCGCATGAACAGCATCCATCGCCTTCCCCTTCACCCACGAGCACAATACGAGAGTCTGACTTCGCCACTTTGAACAACTCTTCAATATTCACTATACCTTTAATCACTTCAGCACTGATTTCCACTTTACTGTTTATATTTGCTTATAGTACTTCATTATATGTATCTTTATTAAGTATATACGCTTGTTCACTGGTTATATCAATTTCGGGTTTAACTGTATCGTTTGCTTTGAAATATTCTATATCACTTTAAGTATCAACGGTTTTGGTAACAATATCAGGTAGCAAATCTAATAAAACGTAAGAGGGTTATAAATTGTCGTGTGTACGTCAACAACGGCTCATAATTCTGTATTGCTGACTATAAAACAATGTTTTGCTAACGAGAATCGATCGTGTGGAACTGGTTACCATTAGCGGTTTAGACTTGATGGACAGAAGTCGAAAGATAATTATAACTAATGAAGACGATTAAAAACTCGATACGGTTAACAATAACGTGAGTAATGTGGAATGAAATTAATGCAATCGGACGAAATATCTTGAAGACAAAGAACCAGAAATAGAGTACGTATCAGGTAATGAGAATGCAACTTAGTAGACATAGATAGTGATGACGTGGGAATTAGAATAATAGGGGTTATTAAAGTATTTTGAAACTATGTAGTTATAATACAGCAAGAAAAAAAAACATATTTGACCACGTTACAACAAATAACTAAATTACTGTAGTAACACAGTAAGGTTAAGAAGAAAACTAACGATGATATTTGCGAATATTCCATCGTCTGCATATATAAAACTAGCAGCGCCCCGCGGTATTACCCGCGTTGTTCCCGTTCCCGTGGGAATTTCGGAATGAAAAGTAGCCTATAACCTTCCCGTTGAATGTGGCTATCCATTACAAAAAGAATTTTTCAAATCGGTTCAGTAGTTTCTGAGATTAGCGCGTTTAAACAAACAAACAAAACAAACTCTTCAGCTTTATAATATTAGTATAGATTTTTGTAAAACCTACAAAATCAGAAAACAAAATCGAACCTTGAGTTTGAGATTGAAACACTGACCGGCTCATAAAAGAAGTCATAAAAACATGTCAAAAATATACACAAAAAAACCTAATTTCTACTCTCTGTATCAAGGCAGTATCGTTTTAAAGTATTAAATAATACAAATAAAAAGCTTCTTGACAAGATTCTAATTCAGAGCAAAATACCTGATCATCAAAACTTCGCACCGAAATATGTTTGCTTAAATTACCCTCATTTAGTCACAATTAAAGTTATACTCATACTGGATAAAGAGGACCTTTACGGGGATCATTTTATAAATATTTTATTATAACGTACGGAAATTGTTCCGACTTCCAATTAGATTAAGAAACACGTCCAATCATGGATACAATTCAATCATATTGTTCCGTAATCCTTTAAAAGGTTTGTTAGTTAATATTATAGTAAGTTGAACCTTTAAATAAGCTTACTATGAAATGGATATTGAATAATCTAAGTAAGTTCAAGTAGGTACTCCGAAGCACGGTAGCGCCGAGATGTAAATGCTACTATCGGCCACCCATTCAAATGAAAAGTATGTTCAAGACGAAGACTATTGGTTACTTTTTAATCTTGAATTTCTTACAAGAGATGATTCAATGCTGTTATAACCGCGAGATGCTAATCCTACTAATATTATAAATGGGAGATTTTGTGAGGATGGACGTATGTTATGTTTGTTACTCTGAATGGATTTGGATGAAACTTTACAATAATATAGGTTATACAACATAATAACAAATGGGATACATCCCAAAAATCCTGCGGGAACGGGTACAACGCGGGACTGGTATCAAATAAAAGAATAACTTCCGTTTTAAAGTTCAAAATTATACCTTAAAGTATCTTCCGCCTTAAAATTATGCCAATAACTCATAAACTCTGTATCACGAATTACTTTTCAAAGCAAACTGTTCTTTTCAATTCTTATCAAAAATCTTTGCAAGTTTTCACATTCCTTAACGCTTGTATCAGTTCAATGAACTTGGATTCTATATTATTTTCTCGTTTCTCTAAGTTATTTACTTAGTTATTATTGTTTATTCTACAAGTTCACACAGGAAATACACAATTTTACTGTTTTGACCGAAATTAAAAACAGGAGATTGTAAGTTTGTGCGCGTATTTCTTGTATGATTTGTTAGATAATTGAAGCTTTGGAAATAATTTTAGATACGTACGTAATTCCCTACGGAAATAATTTAGATACGTAGGAAATATTATGTTTTTCGTGCTGGAAATCTAGTCATTAAATTAAGTTCAAAAAACTTACAAAGAGAGGCTAAGAATCTCACTCTTAGTGTTATGATTTTTAACCTAAACAATATCTTAAACTTTGTTATTACGATATAGCTACATAATCCAAAAATAAAATATAATGAGACTGTCGAAATCTTTTCCTATCCATTAAAACTTGCCTACAAAATAAGTTATCATATCACGTAATGTACATTAACTTAACAACACAAAATATAGGTACTTACTGATATTTCTCTGCAAAGTAATATAAATTATTTTTATATCACAAGAAAAACAGAACAAACGTCAAGTTTCTATCAAAACAATGAAAATATTCTCACAAAAAAATCACAAAAGCAAGTAAGTGTGACTAATGTAGGAATTTAATTATTTTTTCATAATTTCGCTCACGCCATAGCCACGGGTTCTTTACTCAAGACCAAAAATATTTTATTATCATTTGTTGTTAAATTTCGAACTTTAGGAACTTTGTGTCAAGTTCGAAAGTGAATGTACCAAGTACTTAACCAATTAAAATCCTCAGGGTGGAGAAGTTAGGATGAAATTGGTAATGACTTCTAGGAATAACTACCAATATAATAAAGCGTCCTCCGTGGTCTAGTGGTTTGAGCGCTCGGCTCATGATCCGGAGGTTCCGGGTTCGATTCCCGGTGAGGACAACAATATCTCACAAAAATCTCTTTGTGAGACTGTCCTCAGTTTGGTTAGGGCATTGCAGGCTGAATCACCTGATTGCCCGAAAAGTAAGATGATTCCGTGCTTCGGAGGGCACGTTAAGCCGTCGGTCCCGGTTACTTTCTACGGATAGTAGTCGTTACTTGAGCCATGTCAGAGGCCTTTGGCGGCTCAATAACACCAGGATTGGTCAGGTTGACCATCCACTCGATAAGAAGAAGATAAAGCGTAGGGCACGTTAAGCAGTCGGTTCAGGTTGTTACAATCGTTAGACCATGGCGGTGGCCTTTAGGTGGTCTTCCACACCAGAGTTGGCTACTAATCAGCTATTACAACAAAAATAATTATTCAAATCGTACTGATAATTGCCGAGATTAGCTGGAACATACAAACAAAAATACTTACAAAAAATTTACCTATTTGTAATATTAGTCTAGATTTCTAGATATTAGTAAAAGGGAGATAAAATAATAAACTCATATTTAACAACATTCAACTTGTGTGTGTAAGTTGTTAGGCCACCTATATAGGTACTCATAATATATAGTATAGTTCAATAAATAATCAGTCTATTTATATTCGTACGTGATGATTACGCGTCAGATGTCTTTAATTATGTTTGCTCTATTAATTGCCTCTACCTACACATAGATAACAGAGAGTCTGTGTTCATCTAGAAATATAGTGTGTGAATGAAGTAGATTATGAGGGGGAAAAATGTAATATTTGTGTAGATTTGAGGTCAACTCGGTTTAAGTAGATTTAAACAATTTAAAGGACAATTTTGAGGCGCAAATCTGATTCCTGTGAGATTACCGTCCATACACGAAGCGGTCTCGTTCCTGTTTCACGAATTTTACACGATACTATTTCCATTTTACGATACCACGGACTTAATCCAACCTTCCTCACGACCACGATCTTTAAGGCGATTATTACACTGCGACGCATCACGCTGTTACGTGTCGACGCATCTACGAACGCGTGCGTAGATGCATTTTCTGTGTGTCCAACACACACACTGTGCGTGTTTTCTTACAAACGGCGGAGCTACAAGCAACGTTAGAAGACGCATTCACGCGCTACGCTGCGTAGTGCAGGGCAATGTGAGAATCGCCTAAGAACCGACCAATATATCTAAAAATAACAAGTCTTAATTTTGAAACAGATCTGAATGCGAGTGACAAACCTTCCTTATTTTTGACATAAATACCTTTATGACACAACGATACCTAAAGTGGATCTAACAAATGAACATCGAATCACACTCAAAGAACTAATTGCACGTATCAGACAATAGATAAAGCATAAAAACCATCAATTAATCCGTGATGAAAGATGAAGAGAATCAAGACAATTGCATCAGTCAGACAAAATAATTGATCTTGTTATAGAAACGTTAAATACGTCAGAACTGTTAACTAGCTGTTAATTGACGGTAATTATGGTGAAAATCGCAAGTGTTGGTGAATGGGCATTGAGGGTGATTAATATGTTGATTAGTAAACTCAGTATTAGATTTGTGCACGCAGCATAATATAGTTAAGTAGATAATATATGAAAAATATATCCTAATCTATATATATACTAGCAGCGCTCCGCGGTTTTACCCATGTTGTGCCCGTTCCCGTGAATTTCGGGAATTTTTATACATATAAAACTTTCTCTTGAATCACTGTATCTATTTAAAAATCCGTGCAGTAGTATTTGAGTTTATTGCAAACAGATAGACAGACGCAACCGTAGACTTTGTTTTATAATATGTAGTACTCGTAATGCGACTATTTTAGGGACTGAACTAGATTACTTACAGAAATATTTTTTAGTTTTACACTAAATATGTCGTTAGTTTAACTGATAACATTTTCACCACACGCTTCACTGCAATAGTTGAAACTATCTTACAATATTTTTGAAAAAAAAAAAATTCACCACTCAACTCAACGCGGTTAGTTTCAATCTCAACATTTAATTTTTCAATATTTTAATAACTAAACCCAAAATGTTCCACACACATTCCACTAACGATCACTATCAACTTCTATCAATGACTGATAACTGATAATTAATCAACTCTCGACTCCTAGATACATAAACTAATGAACAACACCAACACATAAACACAGATATCTAAATATATATCGAAACACATATATCTAAATATATCAAACACACAAACTTTCACCGTGAGAAACTTAGGCTTGGAATTGGAGAAAATAAGGTCGAAATTTGGCGAAAATAAAGCCCGAATATGGAGAACATAACACGCCAAATTCTCTTAACTGAAGGCTGTGTACTATACTGTAAGTAAGGTTTACAATTGGCCTTGGCAGCTACTCAAGGCCCGCTGTCCAAGGCAACAGAGGAAAGCGTTTGCCAATTTGGCGTATTCAGAAATGGGTGGCGTTTAATAACGCCATTACGGTTGTATTAAAAAGCTGTAATAAGCCGTTTTTTGAGATATATATTTTTTCTGGTATAACCTCACGGCCGTCCCCACGTTGTACCAATTCTAACTACTACCGGGAAACGAGAATTTGGAATGCGTAATTACTCTTTGAGATTAGCGCGTTCAAACTCTTCATTCTTCTTCTTCTTTTAATCAAACAATCAAACTCTTCAGCTTTACTATACAAGTAAGTATAGATAGTTTAGATAAAGTGTCATGATTATGGGATTATCAAGTGACATTCCAATACATTACTACACTAATATTATAAAGAGGAAAACTTTGTTTGTTTGTAATGAATAGGATCAAAAACTACTGGACCGTTTTTAAAAATTCTTTCACCATTCGAAAGCTACATTATCCATGAGTAACATAGGCTATTTTTCATTCCAAAATTCCCACAGGAATGGACACAACGCGGGTAAAACCACGGGGCGCTGCTAGTTGCTAATAAACAACCAAATAGAAAGTGAAGTATTCATCACTTCTCTACACTAACTAGCTTTTTGAACCATACATTAAGGTCACTCATTAATATTACTTCCAGACCATGTCGGAGGCCTTTAGGCGGTCTAAAAACTCCGACACACGGGTTGGCCACTAACCTAGTCGAACTATTTACTTTTACTTATTAAATAGGGTAAAGTTATTAATAACTAGCAGCGCCCCGCGGTATTACCCGCGTTGTTCCCGTTCCCATGGGAATTTCGGAATGAAAAGTAGCCTATAACCTTCCCGTTGAATGTGGCTATCCATTACAAAAAGAATTTTTCAAATCGGTTCAGTAGTTTCTGAGATTAGCGCGTTTAAACAAACAAACAAACAAACAAACAAACAAACAAACAAAACAAACTCTTCAGCTTTATAATATTAGTATAGATTTAGGTCAAACAACATACCTAGCTAATAAGGAGACAATATTCGCGATTCTTAATCTAAAAATCCATCGAAGGTTATCGCTAAAAGGTTATAACTCGAAAAAACAAACAAATCTACGTAATCAAACTACATATTGGACACAGCGGCGATATCGCAGCCTTATACAACCAATCAGAGAATTTAAAATAAACTTTATTACTTCAGTCATAGGTATCAGAATTGCAGTAACATTTTAAAGTCAACACTCGATTAAAAGGGGAATTAATGAGTGAATTGATTGAATTGTATGTTTTTTAGTTATTGGTACAAGTTGAATAGTCTAGGGGTGAATTTGGAATTTAGTATGCTGATAAAATATTTACACAAAAAGCGTGTTAAAAAAGTGGCTAGTTTTCACTGGTTTTAGACCTAAACTAAGCTCTAGAATAGATAATGGAGAAAGTAACCGATCATACTTGCTATTCATATAAAAGTACATATTTTAATAACTGTATTGTATGAAAACTAAATATTACTACAGAATGTTATTCATCTTCGTAATATTGTCCTCAAAATTGGCAAAATTATTCAACTATTTCATTGGATATCAAGAAATAAGTGATCCGATAATTAATCTTAATTCTTGTTAGTATACTAATCCAACCTCTATAATTAATAACAAATTAATCTAAAATGTTGTAAGTGTTACTGAGCGGGTTTTAAAATAGCGCTAACTTCAAACAAACTCTGCAGCGTGATTATTTTATTACACCTAGATGATATAGATAACATAAATAATTATAACAGCCTCCGTGGTCTTGTGGTTTGAGCGCTCGGATCACGATCCGGAGGTTGCGGGTTCGATTCCCGGTGGGGACATCTCACAAAAATATCTTTGCGAGACTGTCCCCAGTTTGGTTAGGGCATTACAGGCTGAATCACCTGATTGCCCGAAAAGTAAGATGATTCCGTGCTTCGGAGGGCACGTTAAGCCGTCGGTCCCGGTAACTTTCTACGGATAGTAGTCGTTACATGAGCCACGTCAGAGGCCTTTAGCGGCTCAATAACTCTGACACCAGGATTGGTCAGGTTGACCATCCACTCGATGAAGAAGATAAATAATTATATCTGAGAAACACAAGTCTTTATCGGCATCCTACACCAATCTCAATGGCTAATAGAGCGTTAAAGTAATTTTACACCTCAGAGCTACATGTAAAGTATCACATTGAATGCCAAAGCAACGTTGAGTAGGTTTGATCGTCAAACACACTTACAGTAATCGACTGTTTAATAGGTAAATATATCAATGTTTGAGGAATCAATTTGGTTCCGAAACGTCAGACAAAAATGTGAAATAAAAGCGTATCCGTAAACGTAATTTCAATTTAAAATAAGTTGTGTTCGCTTAAACTTAAGAAACAAGTATTTATGTGCCATCATTGCTTCTATTTATTAATATATCTTGTTATGATAACAATCGGAATGTTTATCATTTTAATGTTTTAAATACGTAATAACTTATTGATTGAAGTACGACTTACTAATTTACTTTTATATCGTAAACATGTGACAGGTAACATTAATAAAATTATATACCTACTTAAAATAGATAAACTGAGTATTACGTAGAAAATCTATACTAATATTATAAAGCTGAAGAGTTTGTTTTGTTTGTTTGTTTGTTTGTTTGTTTGTTTGTTTAAACGCGCTAATCTCAGAAACTACTGAAACGATTTGAATAATTCTTTTTGTAATAGATAGCCACATTCAACGGGAAGGTTATAGGCTATTTTTCATCCCGAAATTCCTACGGGAACGGGTACAACGCGGGTAAAACCGCGGGGCGCTGCTAGTGTATTATAATGATGGTGAAGTGATGAGTACAAACAATTGAATAACCTTCTACTAATACCTATTAATATATACCATACTAGCTGTGCCCCGCGGTTTCACCCGCAGCGCCCCCGTTCCCGTGGGAATTTTGAGATTTTTATTCCCTATAAACCTCACGGAGCCCGAGCTTTCCAACGAATGCAAAACCGTGGAAATCGGTCCAGCCATTCACGCGTGATGTCTTGACCAAGGACAACGGGTTTCATTTTTATATATATATAGATTACTGATATCTTGGGTGGGCAAAGGCCTCTGCCCAGCAGTGAGACATTACATGCCAATACTTTTTTTACTGGTATATTAAGCACACATGCTTCCACCTAATCCTTCTGATCTTCAGTGTGACGAGGCCTTTGCAGCGGAACAGTAAAGGCTAATACTTTTATTAAAATCTAGTCTAAAATAAATAATTACACCCAGACCAATTCACATTCACAATTAGACCCAAACTAAGCTCTAAGCATGTAGTACTATGGAATCTACTATACGACCAATATACAGCCACTCAATGTCCTATCTCCTAAAGTAACACTCCAATCAAACGTATGAATATCTAAAGCAGTAAACACATGAAAGTAGCAACTAGAGCGAATCGGCGCGGGCGCACGTTACTGTATCACGCGATACACCATGCACCATTAGGCGGTACGGACACGAGCGAAAAAAACGCTTCCGTGTTCTATGTGTAATGTAGCCCGGGGTTAATGGTTGTGTTGACGGGGACCGTTTCTGTTGGTAACAGAGGTAAAAATATAAAGTTCGTGTAGGTTAGTGACCAATCCTATTGTTGGGTTTGGACCGCCTAAAGGCCTCCGACATATCCTATCGCTTGGGATAACCGGGAACGGCAATTTAAGGTAACAGAGGTGTTATAGTCTTTCCATTCCACTAGATCATAGCTATGCTTTGCTGTTTGGTTGGTACCAATCATATCAAAAGTAGCATAGCAACGTGACATGACAAGCATGATGATATTCAGCAATCGTAGCGGAGTAACATGGTATAGCATAGCTCTGATTGAATGACACCCTTAGAAGGTCTATCTACCTAATCTAGTACTCTAGTCAGTCTAAAAACTCCCGAAACCAGGTTTAGCAACGGAACTATACCTACGTTTAATATTGACGTTAGTTTCTTTACAAAAAATATTCTTTTTTGAGATACGCTGGGTAATTTATAGCCCGTAAATGCCATGGTCTTTTATTGGAAAATGTTTTATACTCTTGGGAAACTTATCAACCAAGTTCTCGGTTAACAGCATAAAAAAAATATCTTTATAAGACAACAAGACTAGTGAAAACTCGGTAACCTATCTTTGGTTTGGTTTTATCTGTTTCCACTTAGCTGGGAAAACTGCCTAAGGATAATTGGTTGGTTGATTTCTCAAAATTTCGCCAGTTTAATTATTCATTAAACACTAGCTGTGCCCTGCGGTTGCACCCGCATTTATTCCGTCACTGCTTACCTTTTAAACCTTCCCTGGACTTTCATGAATATTTCAAGACCAAAATTAGCCAAATCGGTTCAGCCGTTCTCGAGTTTTAAGCAGACTAACGAACAGCAATTAATTTTTATTATATAGACTACAACAATATCGTCACTTAGCACTTGTGGTTAGTAGTTAATTGTAAACTTAAATAAGCAGACATTTCGAGTAGGTCAGTGACCAACCCTGGTGTCGGAGTTTTTAGACCGCCTAAAGGCCTCCGACATAGTCTGACGATTGAACAAACCGGGACCGACTGCTTAACCTGCGCTCCGAAGCGCTTAGATAGAAACTAGCAGCGCCCCGCGGTATTACCCGCGTTGTTCCCGTTCCCGTGGGAATTTCGGAATGAAAAGTAGCCTATAACCTTCCCGTTGAATGTGGCTATCCATTACAAAAAGAATTTTTCAAATCGGTTCAGTAGTTTCTGAGATTAGCGCGTTTAAACAAACAAACAAACAAACAAAACAAACTCTTCAGCTTTATAATATTAGTATAGATACCACTATCGGCCATCCATCCAAGTAGGGGTCGAGCTGCATGTTGCTAAACAATCGCAATGAACTAACATCGCTTAGTCAAACTACGCCACGCCACACCACGAACATAATAAACAGTTCAATGTATTAATAACAGTAATGTTATTGATTACTTCGACGACCCGCGGACTATTAAAGGAAAACTACTGGTCGGACTTTAAAGGATTTAAAACGTAATAAAAACATTAAAAATTAACAGTAAATATTACCTTACGACAGTATTGAGGACGGTCATTAATCTATCTTTCACCTAAATCCATTGAAAACTATCTCTAAATCTTTCCTCAACAAGCTGGCTTGACAAACAATGTTCTCTACATATAATTAGTATATTTTTAGCTCTCTTTGATGTACGAGGGAGTGGTTATATAGGATCTGTCTTTATTTTCAGGGACATTAAAATTCATGTCACTTGGTAGAGTCACCTATTATTTTTGTATTTGACACTGACTTCAAAAATAGGAGATGGTTCTCATCTTTTCTTTTTAATTTATTTAGTTAAATAAAAATCTATGGAATATTTTCTGATTTACTTATCCAATCGATTGATATATAAATTGCGATAATTTAATAAATAACAAAGAAGAAACTGGCCTTTGCCCACAACTCCCACAAGGAGGACATTACATGCCAATACTTTCTATTAAATGTACACTCTCTCATACAGAAAAAACATAATATGACTACCAAAACCTGATACATTACTTACTGTCCAATAATTAAAGAGAATACACACAATCTAACATGTCACTTTACAATTCCAAATAAAAACGTGCCACCAACATACCTAAAAGCATAACAGTGTGTTCGCCTCAAAACCGGCGCACGCGCATCAAAAACGTGCCCGATAATTATTTAATGGAGAGCTAGTAACAATAACACGACAATACGGCTGTTAGCGACAATTATTTGCCGTCGCGTCTGTTGATACAGTGGGTAGGTTATGTGGGTATTCTGTTATTGTTTTTAATTGCAAAGTTATTTTGTGTTTTTGAAAGACTTTCTGTTTTCCTAGGCTTATAGGTTGTCTTATGACAAATTCGATACTGAACCCAGCTGAATTACTTAATTTTTCAAGTCATTTTCATTCGGCAAGCCCGTTTGCACAGTGACATTTGAGAGCGCTTACAGTGTCAGGAGCCTGGAGTCAACAATATGTGCAGACATAGTTGTTGGTGACGACGTCTGGGGTCAATTATATATTCATACTAGCGGCGCCCCGCGGTTTTACCCGCGCTGTGCCCGTTCCCGTGGGAATTTCGGGATAAAAAAAATAGCCTATAACCTTCCCGTTGAATGTAGTTATCCATTACAAAAAGAATTATTCAAATTGGTTCAGTAGTTTCTGAGATTAGCGCGTTTAAACAAACAAACAAACAAACAAAACAAACTCTTCAGCTTTATAATATTAGTATAGATAAAGTTTTTGTGTATATGTAGCAGAATCAGTTAATTAGACTCCATAATACAAGCTTAGAGTTTACAATGGGTCTAATTAACCATGAATGATTTTTTCCGGGTGTATTTGTCCGGGTATATCCCTTAGATATTGGTGGCTAATCCTGAAACTGAAGGGTATTTTTTAAACTGCCTTGCAACCTCCATGTAGGTTACACAATATACACAAACAACTGGGCCGACAATTTTACGAGCCTTTCGCATAATAGCGCTTTGATATAAATTCTATCCATCTAAGTTAGCGTTAGCTGTACGTTGTCAACAATAACAAAGACTTAACATCGTTCAAAGTATGACACTAAAAACTACGCCCTTAACTGTGTAGGTACCTATATGAGAACGAAATATAATTTAGTTCAATAATTACAAAAATATAAAAACGTAGTAATATATTTTAGTAATAAAGCAAAAAGTAAAGCATTAACCTATAATATCCCACAGCTGGCCAAAAAGCCTCTCACATCACTGAAGATATCAGTACAGTGAGGACATTCGTAGTACAAAAGTAATAACCACAACATGTAAACAACTAGTAAAATTTAATTAACAGCATCACAAATTTCAATCACAAAATACTAATTAAAACATTCTGGAATTTCCACGTACAGTTTATCAAACTACATCGGAGTTCGTATTCCAGTTAACTTTGTGAATCTCAGTTAGTGGCATGAATGGTGGGAATTTCGGCAAACAGGTATATTGCAGTTTCGGATTGGAACCAGGGTGTAGGCGGTAGAAGCCACAATAACTTCACCGGTAACTCTGAGGGTAGATTAATTGAAAGTGGATGGATGAAACAAAATAAACAACTTAATCTTATGTAATTTTTACACTAAACTAGCAGCGCCAGCGTTGTGCCCGTTCCCGTGGGAATTTCGGGAATTTTTATACATATAAACCATCCTTTTAAATCACTCTATTTATTTTAAAAAACCGCTTCAAAATCCGTGAAGTAGTATTTGAGTTTATCGCGAACAGACAGACAGATGCGGCCGGGGGCTTTGTTTTTTATAATATGTAGTGATTAATAGCGCTTAGTTTCAACAGCGTGGTATCCGTTCTCGTGTGGAATTTCTGGTTAAAAAGAGCAAATCAATCCTTTTGAATGAAGCTTTTTTCAAATCTGACCAGTAGTTTCAGCTTCAGAGATTAGCGTTAGAACCAACACACTCTCCAGCTTTATAATATCCGTATACCTACACCGCCCATTTCGACATGAAAACTACATGCTACGCCATACTATTTTTCATCAAAAAATTCCTGCTCAATACCTTACATAATACCGCAGGCAGCTGTTATAAAATAAACCTTATTGCTATAACATAAACCTTATACAACCCCCAATACAAACTAAACAAATCTAGTTCATAACAGTTGTTTAGTTCCCACAAAACAAACTAGACTAGAGCTAGGTAACCTAAGAGAGGTATTAGTTACCATAACAGATCAATCATGCGTAGTCGACCTCAACGTAACCAGCCTCTGTTATCCACTGTGAATATTAATAGACGTTGCTAAATCGATTTTATAGGTACTGTTGAGCTAATATGGATACCTGTCAATTGTGCGAGCATGTGATTAGTTAGTATCATGAGTATGAAGATTCTTGTGGTCTAATTGTGGAGGTTTCCCAGGTTATTAGGTTGATTTTGTGCCGAAGGAAATACATACTTTCTGGTCGTCTTCTTATCGAGTGGATGGTCAACCATGGAGTTATTGAGCCGCCAAAGGCCTCTGACATGGCTCATGTAACGACTACTGTCCTTAGGAAGTAACCGGGACCGACGGCTTAACGTGCCCTCCGAAGCACGGAATCATCTTACTTTTCGGGCAATCAGGTGATTCAGCCTGCAATGCCCTAACCAAACTGAGGACAGTCTCACAAAGTGAGAAACAAAATTTTTGTGAGGTATCCCCACCGGGAATCGAACCCGGAACCTCCGGATCGTGAGCTGAGCGCTCATACCACTAGACCACGGAGGCTGTGAACTGCCACTTTCTGGTTACTTAGGTTAAAGCGAACACTGCTCATTTTGAATTGAAACTATATATAGGTATTATCGTGGGTATTATATACTCTCAACAGTAGCCTCCGTCGTAAGTTCGTAAAGTACGTAACGTAACCGTACGTAAGTTCCTTTTAAACAAATAATAATGACATTAACGTACGTTTCAATTAATAGTACAATGAAACTATATACGTTTACGGAAACACTTCGCTTTTATTTTACAAAATAAATACATTTTTATGCCTAGCCTATTTTGTTCTACTTATATTGGGTATTTTACTGAAAGCACAGTGGCAAAGCACAAGATGTGGTATGTGATATGGTATGTCCGTGGCTCTTGAACTAATGAACCTATTCCAATTTGGATGTTTTTGAAAGAAGATGCTTGTTTTTCGTTTTTGACGGTCAATGCTCAATAAGTATCAGAGAATTTCCTTACCAACACAGAGGAAGTTTCTTTTGCCATAAATATTAGATAATGAAAACAAATATAAATACTTAATTAACTTTAACACTACACGTTTTCTAAGATTGTTATCGCTACCACAAAAACACGGGTCGTTAAAAACAAAGTGTTATTCCGTGGCAGTAAACACATTGAAACAATACTGTAATCAAAAATAATTAAATTCAAATAAAGGTGTTTGTAAAACGTGTAATTACTTTCAAAAACAAACGGGCGAGAGTGAACCCTTTCACACGTGAATACTTATTCCTATGCTATAAGTTAAAGCCACAAAATTATAAGTTTAAGGCGAAGAACCTACTCTAAATCACCTTTTTCTCATATCGTAAGCACGACGAAAGAATTTTTGATATCGGTTTATCGGTAGCTGTAGTTAACAATATGAAAATATTTAGCACGAATTAAGAAGCTGATGATTTTGAAGACAATTGAATTTTTAAGCTATTGCATAGCTTCTATCGCGGGCCTTGAGCGCGGGGACCGAATCCAGAAATTCCGTAACGAAAAAATCTCATGTGAAAAAACCTCACGCTCCCCACTAACGCCATCTAGTGATACAAAAAATAACTAAGTATGCAATAGCTTTACCGCGGCAGTCCCCGAGTGCCACACGTCTTTTTTTTTATAAAATGACAGTAATCAACCAGCCAACGAAAACATTGCAACCAACACAGCAACCAACATTCATAGCTACGACGGTATCCTGCTCAAACAAACCATACTAACTAAACTATCTTCATGGCGGTATTTCATTTAGTCAAACTGTGCTTGCTTACGTCACAACGTGCGAAGACACAACAATAACCAACTACGAATCAAAAAGTGTAATTATCAGAAGTAAATTACACAATATTAAGCTTTAATAAAGGTTTGAAACGAGGTCGCATTGTGCACATTAATCTATAGAAAGATATTATGAAAGAACGTGGACATGGTGATACAAAGGTTTGGTAACGTTATTGTAGTACCTGTTTTAATTAAATGTGTACGTTATGAAATAGTTGTAATAAAAAATTTAATGTTAAAAGCGTTCGAAGTGGAGGTTGCGAATGCTGATAAGGAGTTACAAAATGGAATGCTGGTTGCAGAAAACGATACAGGTGGAAAAGAACGTGTATCATTCAGTACATATAACTCAATGTATAATTCAGAAATAGCTTAAGAGTTCGCTTTTTCGAAGCTTCTCGTAGGTAGGTACGTATTTTCAATGTGATAGTCACTTGTGTCATAGTCTAAAGATTGCATCACGTATAACCATTTAAAATGTACTAAATAGATGTTTGTGGCTCCTTTACAAATCAATGATAAGCAATGACAAATGATGTAGTTTTTATAATAAAGTATCTACTTTATTTTTGTGCACAGTTTGGAAAATTTCTAAGTCAATTGGAATCATGATAGAGGCTTCGCTACAGACGTCAAATTACTTTATAAACATAAGTCGTAAAGAAATAAAAAAAATATTTTTTAACCTTTAGTCAAGGCTTATGTAACCACTGATCAAAAGTAATCTACGCCACCATAGAAGCAACTAAACATAAACGTTAAACAAAACAAGGAGGAGTCAATTAGCAGATGGTAAGTGTTGATTGAGATAAACGGGCTAGCTGAATCATTTAAAAATACGCACCGAAAGTGGAACAAAATTGTGCAATATTGGGAAGCAAAAGGATGTTGTGAATTGTAAACATTTTTGCTTTGATGAATGTTTTATAAACTATCGTATGTAGGGCAACTTCTTGCTAACAAGAGATCATGTAATGCAAGTTATTTTATTCATTCATTTAGTGGCCAAATGGTGTCGGAGTTTTTAGACCGCCTAAAGGCCTCCGACGAGTTCGATGATTGAAACAAACTGAGCCGACTGCTTAACATGCCTACCGAAGCACGGTAGCACGCAGATAGAAATGCCAGTATCGGCCATCCATCTAAGTAGAGGTAGAACACGTTGCTTAACAATCGCAATGAACTAACATAACTTAGTCAAATTATGCCACGACCTCTACAGTTATATCCAAGTTCATCCATATTATTACATCATAACCAACATAAGTCAATCAATAAAGTATAATGTTCTTGGAGTTTAAGTACAAATTATGCATAAAATTGTTCAAAATATTACATACATTTGGGACTAAAAGTTCCCAAAATTAGACAAAACATGTTAAAAAGTCTCCAACAAGTTGGAACCCTCTGTCCCTGGCATAACGTTTAATACCTGTTGCCTTCAGGCGGTTCAAAACAAGCTTCGTGTGATATCAGGGATACAAACGAAGGTCCCGTTTGAAGCCCTAATCATTTATGTAAATATATTAAAATTAGGGAAGTAATGCGATTTCAACTAGGAATTTCAGAATGAAAAGTAGAGCAACTCTAACTATTGCACATTATAAAGCTATGCATATTTGTATTTGTACCTATACGTACTGATCCATCTATTCGTTAATCTACAATTTACGCGGTTATTCTTTAATTTGGAGTAAGTAAAACAGTAAATATAAAAAGCTTAAAAAAAATTACGAATCTAAAAGTAATTGCACAACCACATGAATATAAACGAATTTGTCCCAAAGTATTCGTTGCACGCACCAAAATCACAAAACCGTCGCAAAAGTACCGAAATGAAGGTAAAAATCGGTGATCTCTTCGTAAAAAAGGGTCAAAGAAAAGCGAACATACTCAAACAAAACTAAACTGAATGAATACTGATAGCGGTAGAGATCAAATGGCGCGAGAGAACAGTAAAAACTTTCACTGACAAACTTATTTACAATGTTTGGGGACAAGACACGCTAATAAAATTGTAGCGGTGGAGGATATCAAAAGAAATAACGGCTGCCACGAGTTTTACGTAAATACTTCGGATTTTATGATTTAACGTCGTTTTTCGTAGTGGTAGACATTTGAGATTGAAATACTGAACTAATAAACCAAACAAGTATGGGTTAATCTAACAGTTAATCACATTACAGACACACCAAAACACTAATGACCCAACATAACACGGAAACCGAAAACAAAACTAAATATCAAAGCAAAAGATAAAGCGAGACCCAGAAAAAAATTATAAAACAAAACCTACCAAAATTATGCACATAATCAGGAAATATCCGTAATGACATAACAATTATAATAGATTCAAATATTATAATTCGTCTTTCCTACTTACGCCTACTGTCGTTTGCGATTGCGTAAGATATGAAGCTACTATACGCAGTCGGTGTGAGAAATGTAATCATTGACAGGTTGATATAGATACGTCTGTACGTCTGGGTAGAGACAGATTTGGGCCATCTTCAGTGTGACCATTTAGACTGTTATCGTCATATTGTAAATAGAGATAACGTGTTTTTAAGAAGATTTTTTCTAGAAAATTTGAACAACGGGAATATGTAGGTTAAATTATCATGTATTTCGAATGTTCCCATTCCCAACAAACCCATTCTTTAGTTATAAGTAAAGAATAATTATACCGAAACCTATTTAAAAATGGAGGCTTTAAAAATTGCAGCGCAAAATAAATAAAATAAAATGTATGTTGGCTTTAGAAAATGTTGCAAATTTCAGCAACTACTTATCTAAATTGTGATAGAATTTCTTCTTTAGGAATATTTTTGAAGAGGCAACTATACAAGCAACCAAGATAATTGGGCACAAATGCAAGTTTTCATTTTCGCAGTAAGAAACTATCGTAATATTTTTGAAAGGAACTAACAATACATTGTAGAAATAAGATGAGACAATTTAATAATAATGTAAGCGAAATTATCTAAGCAGCATAATAGATCGTAAAACCAACATAAACAAAGTTAGAGCAAAAACAAAATTACGGTTCGTTACAAATCATAAAAAATACTAATCTCAATGAAATTACAAGAAAAAGAAAGTCATAAAATTATTTCCCGAATTTATGTAACCACATTTTAATTTATGATCTGTTAAATTGACTGCAGACAGTTATTGAGCGGTTACTGAAAATATCCAAGACAGTTGTACAGTTTTCTACATTCACTAGCATCAAAATAGTTGTATACAAACATGGAAATCACGTAATCTCTGCATTCCCACGTTGACACAGTTTATCGCATAAACGATATTAATTCTCTGAGATGGAATAACAAAATCGTAAACAATATCAAGAGCAGGCAAACAAGTGACAATAGAATTAGTTAGAACAATGTTTGTAAGTGTGTGAAGTAACTACTAATGAATCTGTGCGCTGGGTTTGTCATGAAACCAGTTCCAAAAGTTCGCCGTGAGGTCGTTTGGTCGCGACGCCAGTGACCTCGGTCACATCCGCATGGATACTTAATTTAATAACATCTGCAAATGCTTTCCCAAATATTGTGCAATAAAAACAGGACGATTTTATAAAAATAAAATCAAAATATTATTGGAAGATTTACGCGACACCTGTGCCAGAATAATAACAAAATTTATAGCATCATTTATAAGGTTTAAAAGAAGAACGGGACCGAGTAAAAGTCCTTGCGGTACTCCTAATTGATTGCCGATGCCGAAAACCTGTTCGATAGCTAATTGAATACTTCAATAGTAATGATTAAATATTTAAATTATTTGAAAGTGTAGATTACATGGTTGGTTGCGTAAATAGTAATAGAATATTACATAAATAAATATCTCCACACTACTACGTGTTAAAAAAGGGCTAGCTACATTTTCTAATAAATGCCATTTTCCTTTGCTTTTTAATCCACTATTAATCATAAAGAAGGCTCCGCTACAATACAAATGTTATAAAGAGGTGCTGATAGCAATTGTCACGTTCTAACGAAGTGCTTTGGTATGAATCATAAATGAAAAGTGGGATATAAAAGGGACATATTAATGAGATGTTCTCTACGTTTTTCTCCCAGTGGAACCATCAAACCCTGGGGCTCCGCCTTACCCTTACAGGAAGTGGTTTCGCTTAATTCCTCGAGTAAAATCTTTATGTATCTGTCAGTGAAGCTGTACGTGTTGCTCACTTCGTAAAAAACAGATTAAGTGACGTTCAGGATTTTTTTATCACTTTCACTGGCCGTTTTTATTCTGTGTCTCAACATCCGGTTGGTGTGCAAAAAGTTGATCTGAAGTAACACTAAGTAAGTTTCTTTATATAACACTTAAAAATATAAATATTAAAAGTATTTTATATATTAAGTTTATTTTTGGACTGAATATCTACTTACAAAAACGCAACTAAAAGTACGTGGTCATCAAAATCATGTTGCATATCGGAGACAAAAAAAAACCTTTTAAACAAAATACTTTAACTTGTAATTCAAAAGGCGATGATTGTTCCGCATCTAAGGAAAAAAATACAGTGAACTGAAGCAACAAGGTAACTTGCTGTAGCCGATTTATCATTCACAACTCAAGTGTCGAGGGGAAGGTCAGCGGAGCGACCTTTATTATAATATCACCAATTCCCAAATAAGGAGGATATTTCCTCTTGAACATTCGTGATGAGCTTTGGAAATATTAACTACAGTTCACTGTTGAAGGTCTGCAGGTATTGTTAAGTCATTTGTGTAACGCAAGCTTGTTTTGTCTTAACTCTCGAAGTTAAGTAAAACCTTTAAAATGATGTGAAAACATGTGTCCAAAATCTTGAAAAATTTCATGTAAAAAATGACAAACGGAGAAAGTAAAATCTCAATCTAAAACAAGACGCCACGTGACAAAATGATAAGTTGCATTTTGAAATTCCCTACAATTTCGATGTCGGACCAATCGTTAGCTATTGGAGTGAAAGTGAGACTTGCAGTTCACTGACGTAACAGAACAAATCGGCCATTGTCCGTTTGTCTGTCTGTACGTTACAAAACATTCTGATTGACTAATAAACTCCATTGAATTTATAAGTGTAGACTAAAAACCCTTTTGTGATTTTGTTCGTAAAAGTGATGGCTATTTGGCGTAATGTTTGCGTGGAGATTAGTGTCAATATTAGATGGGATCAATGAGAGTGAAACATGTTTTAGTTTAATTAAGGTTACATTCCGGTCTCATTGTTTTACGGATTAATTCAGGATTAATTAATTATTGTGTTAATTCATTTAAAGCGCACTCAGACAATACTGTTTATTTTGCTACTATTCTAAGTAAGCAATTGTTATGTAAATTCAGAAAGCAAGCATCTAATAAATTCTAGTCTCGAAGAAATATTAAATCTAGACTCCATATTCCACGCCCAAGGTCAAGCAAATATACCTGCACTGCGGAATTGAATATTGCATTTCAGTTGCTTCCCAAGCACGTTTCAATGTACGAATCAAAGCTGAATATTAAAGCGACGGGAACGAAACCCAAAACGTCAACCAAAGCATACATGACCCACTTATCAAAGAGCGTGTTAACAATCGACTGTAATATTAAACAATTCGCTCCAAAACGGCGGCCAAAATGCAGAGTAGAATTACAATATCTCGTTCATAATTGTAGATTGTCACACCGAATTCGGGGTTGTGTAACCAAAAAGCTCTATTCATAAAGATGAGGACTCACTGAGAGTAATAATACGATACAGAATACATTGACGTACTGGAATGGTTGAGTAAATTGTGGTAATGTCCGCATTTTCATCGAATGGTCGAATCTGAACTTTCATCACTCGATTGCTCCCAGTGAGTGTAAAACTTAAAACGTCGCATTGTGTATTCCCGCCGCGCACCACTCGAGCGGTGTTTCATTGTCTTCCGTCTGGGACGGACTTTGAGCCATTTAAACTGTCTGAAAATTTTACGCAAACTGCACTCAGAGTGAATGATAATAATATGATTCACGTATCAGAATTAAAAGGCGATAAATGAACGGAAAGAGGTACTTTGGAGTAATAAAGTAGACCAAGAAAGAACGAAACGGTACATACAAATCTGGAGGCTTTAGAAGTTTTTGACGAATTTTAGTTGTAGAGAAGTTTTCTTTCTACCCTTCAACAGCTGGACAAAAGTATTTAGACACTTCAAAGACATATGGACCAACAGATGGCCGTTTGAAGGCATTGAGCACATGATCACATATGTGACTGGGTAATGCTTACTTTCAAGATCAAGTGCATTTGATACCGTACGGTGCACTTGAAAGTGACCAATTAGCATCGACGCCTGTGGTCGTACTATGTGAAGCAATCTTTTAAATGTGTAATTGACATCACGATATAGGATTTAGATGGATTGTAAACAATATAAGACTTTAGATGCGGTAACTGTAGAGCAAATATAACAACACCTGTTCCTAGCAACATACAATACAATGGCTAAATAGATTACAATAGTTCGGCCCCATAAAGATAGATCTTAAAGTTAAACTCGATCACTAATATTCTAGAATACTTAGTAAATTTTCCGTTTTTTATTCACTAGCACTGTCCCATAATATCCACTATAAACATAATTATCTTAGCTGAAATTGATCAAAACTCACATAATTTTATGACACAATATTTTGTAACAGACTTCACAGTTATTAGTACAGGAAAAGATCACAGAAATTACAAAACACAATTTTTATCCAATACTCCGATATTATTTAGTACTATATTTAAGTATTTTTTAACAAAACGTCGCGAATGTTCGTAACAAGGCATCGACAGCTCAACCCAAAAACCGATTATCAACTGAATTAATTACTCCAATTTCTTTCACATCAGTAACAATGATAAAAACAGGTTTAATATTGCTCACTTTAATTGTTTTTCAATGTATTTTCAATGTTTACTTTACTAAAAATGTATTAGTTTACTTTTAAAACGATGGTCGAGTTTTAAGTTAGGTATTTTTGGTGCTGGCTGCAATATATTAGGCTAGTTTTGCACAAAAACTATGTCTCTTGGTCTTTTTAGGGTTCCGTAGCCAAATGGCAAAAACGGAACCCTTATAGATTCGTCATGTCTGTCTGTCTGTCCGTCTGTCCGTCTGTCCGTCTGTCCGTCTGTCTGTCCGTATGTCACAGCCTTTTTTCTCCGAAACTATAAGAGCTATGTTGTTGAAACTTAGTGTGTAGATGTATTCTGTGAACCGCATTAATATTTTCACACTAAAATAGAAAAAAAATAAAATTTTAGGGGGGTCTCCCATACATAGAAATGAAAAAAAAAATTTTTTTTTTCATCAAACCCATACGTGTGGGGTATCTATGGGTAGGTCTTCAAAAATGGTATTGAGGTTTCTAATATCATTTTTTTCTAAACTGAATAGTTTGCGCGAGAGACTCTTCCAAAGTGGTAAAATGTGTGTCCCCCCCCCTGTAACTTCTAAAATAAGAGAATGATAAAACTAAAAAAAATATATGATGTACATAACAATGTAATCTAACACCGAAAATTGGTTTGAACGAGGTCTAGTTAGTAGTTTTTTTTTTTACGACATAAATCGTAAACCGCAAAAAAATACTGATTATTCATTCAATAACTCAAATGTAAATAAAAAAACATTTATTTCAAGAACATCTTTATTATGTTACTCGCTGCTACGGAACCCTTCATGGGCGAGTCCGACTCGCACTTGGCCGCGGTTTTTTACATCTAAGAACGCTGCAAAAGTATTAAAGATTCTAACCGTATTTTATTTCTAACTTCAGAAACTAAAAAGAGATGAAACGTTGAAATATTAAACATTATCGTAATTATGCTTAAAAATAACACCCACACATTAATTCAAAGGCGATGGCATTAATACACCGACAATTTATATATTTTTTACTCCCAATAATAAAAATAACATTCAACTAAAATCTAACCTTTTGAAAAAGCTTTCAAATCCCACACAATTAAAACACCAAGCAGAGAAAGGCAATGTAGAAAAGTCTTCATCCCAACCAGTTGAGGAAGGTAACAAATTGAATTCCTGTATTATTACAACATTTATAAGCAAAGAGTATTTTAACAGAAATGTCGGGTCCCTAAGGGATGGTCCCTTGGACCGCCTACCTTAAGTATGTGGGCGATATACATAATTAAAGGTATAACAATGTGTCTGTGAATTCTGTTGGATTCAACGTTTATACTAACGTAAACTGCGACGGAATCGTCTTATTTAAAGTCAACAAAGGTTTAGAAACTAAAGTAACTACGCTGTAAGACTGTACTTCTAAAAAAGCTAAGATAAATGCAGTAGAAAACAATTTGAAGTCAACACTGAAAAAATTGTACAAGTATACTAAACAGTATCTACAAATTACCTCATATTTATTGTATTCTATTCTTCTATTCTTCATTATTATTTAACTAGCGGCGCCCCGCGGTTTTACCCGCGTTGTGCCCGTTCCCGTAAGAATTCCAGGATGAAAAATAGCCTATAACCTTCCCGTTGAATGTGGCTATACATTACAAAAAGAATTTTTCAAATCGGACCAGTAGTTCCTGAGATTAGCGCGTTTAAACAAACAAAACAAACTCTTCAGCTTTATAATATTAGTATAGATTCTCGCGCTCGTGACTTCACTAAGCAATGTTAGCTCAATGCGATTGTTAAGCAAAATGCAGCTGGTGCTGATGGTTGCATTTCTATTCGAGCGCTACCGTGCTTCAGAGGATGCGTAAAATTGTTCGTCCATGTTTCAATCGATAGATCTTGTTTAAAAGCTCCGACACCAGGGTTTGCCATTCACCTACACGAACTTACTTATTTAACTCACTTATTTAACTCTATCTCCAAAAAAATAGCCCATCAATCATGTCTTTATAACAAGAACATACTACTAAAACATGAATTTCGCCCAAAAGTACTTAGGTATCCGAAGGTTGAAAAGAGCAACACAAATCCCGAGAGAGATAAGTAGCCAGCATCCATATTGGTATCGGTTTGAGTTGAGAGCGGACCATTCAGATACCGGCAAATCCATTGCGGCACGAATCCAACCAAACAAGACAACATCGGAACACAGAACAAGTGAGAATTGGTAGACGGATCATTATATTATATTGAGCAATTATGACGGAGGCTTTTAGGCCGTCTGAAAACTCAACGCCAAGGTTGGCCACTTACTTACTTGTTACAGATAAAATGCAGTTGGTTTTTTTTAATAAGAAAGAAAATGTATGCTCGCGGACAATTGTTCACTACTGCACGATTTAAATGCTTAAATTGAAACAATGCGTATCCGACAGCTTTACAAGTTAATTCTGAGAAAATCCAAAATAACAAAAAGTGGCTCTCATTATAAATGTGACTTTGTTGCAGTCTGTCTAAAACTTGCGCGATTTGGATATTTTGCTGCGAGAAAGCCGTGTCTTAAGTGGCTGTGATAGGTACACCGTCAGTTTTATTATTTCAAATCAGTTTCAATCAACACATGAAAAACCAATTCCCAATCTCGAATAAGACCTCTTTACGAAAATGGACTTTTAGTACTTCGTGTGTGTTCTATTGTTACTTCATTTTTTATTCAAGTTGTTCAATTTTTATACGAACTTCTATCTATCTTCAATGTCATGTCACCTTTATTATCTCCGTCTATCCCGTTCTACACCACCAATACATTTAAAAGGCAAAGTTGAACCATACAAAGCTCTGACTATTTAGTGCATGAAATTATGTGAGACCAGTTCAACGTAAAGATTAATTGACTCTGCAGTTAACTAGAGTTCAAATCCATCTAGCTTTAACTATTTAAGGTATACTAAAGTATCTTAGCAGTTACGCTTTCGCAATTTATTATGTTCGGGATAAGTGATTGTACTGACCATAGTTATTGTTAGATATTTTACTTACGAATGCTATAGTAATAGGTAACAAAAATCAATTTGTTCGTTTGTAAAATAACGTGCAGCTGGATTAGTGATCGAAAGCGATGTATCTGTCTGAGAAAAACTGTGCCTCTCAGGACCTGTTAAGCCATCTTTTTTATAATAATTGAACTCACAGCGCACTGCGGTTTTACCCACATTATTTCTGTTCCCGTGGGAATGTTGGGATGAAAAATAACCTATATCTTTCCCGTTGAATATGGCTAACTATTACAAATAGAATTATTTAAATCGGATATGTCGTTTCTGCCAAAATAAACAAACTATTCAGCTTTATTATATGACTATATGACTACTAACAGCCTCCGTGGTCTAGTGGTTTGAGCGCTCGGCTCACGATCCGGAGGTTCCGGGTTCGATTCCCGGTGGGGATATCTCACAAAAATCACTTTGTGAGACTGACCTCAGTTTGGTTAGGGCATTGCAGGCTGAATCACCTGATTGCCCGAAAAGTAAGATGATTCCGTGCTTCGGAGGGCACGTTAAGCCGTCGGTCCCGGTTACTTTCTACGGATAGTAGTCGTTACATGAGCCATGTCAGAGGCCTTTGGCGGCTCAATAACTCTGACACCAGGATTGGTCAGATTGACCCTCCACTCGATAAGAAGAAGAAGAAGAAGAAGAAGATATGACTATAGCATCAGCAGTCATATAATATTGAGTATATTATTTAATACGGATTTCCGTTCGCACGAAAACAGAAAAACACTTACATAATAAATAACTTTTTAGAACATTAGTTAAATTAATTAAAAAATAACTGTAACGTTTTAAGAATATTATGTTCGATGTCACTGAACTTCAGTAATTGCTACAGGTCGTTGATCTCTCAATATGTAAGAAATATAGTATTAGTTCAGGTTGTGACTGTAATACTATTCAAAACAAAAGACTATAATACTATACAACAACATTACAATCTCATAGTGAAACTGAGGAGTTGGAATCTTTGTTTATACCCTCTCATGTCAGGAACTACCAATCCGATTTGAATCATTCTTTTACAGGAACCGTGGTCACAGAACACTGTCAAACTGTAAAGAGGCCGAAATCTATACTAATATTATAAAGCTGAAGAGTTTGTTTTGTTTGTTTGTTTGTTTGTTTGTTTTAACGCGCTAATCTCAGAAACTACTGAACCGATTTGAATACTTAATTCTTTTTGTAATAGATAGCCACATTCAACAGGAAGGTTATAGGCTATTTTTCAGCCCGAAATTCCTACGGGAACGGGTACAACTCGGGTAAAACCGCGGGGCGCTGCTAGTTTCAGATGAAAATGTAAAATAAAAGCGAAGTGTATCCGTAAAGGTAGTTTCAATTCAAAATGAGTAGTGTTCGTTTATACTTAAGAAACCAGTTTGAATAATTCGTTTTGTAATGGATACCCACATTCAAGAAGAATTTATTTAGGAATCTTTTATAGACTATTTTTTAATCTTGAAATTCTCGTTACAACGAGCAAAACGCGAGCAAAACCCCGAGGCGCTGCCAGTAATAATAAAACCAACTTTAACATAGGTACTTACCTATGTTAAAGTTAAGAACAATACATACGCCTAACAAAGTATTGTACTATAGTGTCAATAAAGTGGTCTATTTATGACAATGACAAATGCTACGTCAAATAACATTAATATCTGTTTATCATAATGATAAAATATACTTCTGTTCAGTCTTATTCATCCTTCAGAACTATCTTGGGACTGTGTTATATGTTTAAGGTCCTACTAATATTATAAATCGATGTATGTTTGTTATTCTTTCACGTAAAAACTGCTGAACGGATTTGGATGCAACTTTACAGTAATATAGGTTATACATATGAATAACATATGGGATACATTTTAAACCAAAATTCCCGCAGGAACGGGTACTGCACGGATGAAACCGCGGCGCGACAAGTCATACATATTTTCATGTCCCTATAGCGGAAATCCCTTCGCATTCCTAACAACTACTTATCAAAATACTGGTTTTGAACACTAAGCATTGAAACTACTTGACTAAAAAATAAAAACGAAGTGTATCTTAGTTTCACTTCTAAATAGGTAACTTTCAGAATAAATGAAAATGTAAAGGTAAATGTACCTATTACATTTCCATATCAGCAAAGTAAAAAAGGACCAGTAGTTCCTGAGATTAGCGAGTTCAAACAAACAAACAAACTCTTCAGCTTTATAATATTACTATGCTTACATTGAGAATTCATTCAAAATCCGTCAAGTCACAACAGACGGACCCATAAATCTTAAAATCACCATCTATTCACGTCAAAGCTCCATCAAACTCGATTCACTTTCATTCCGACAGCCTTCAAAAAATAATATATTCAAAAACCGTGATATATTATATAGAATAGATATAACTTGAAAACACGCGTCTACAATAAAACTCGAGAAAGCGAAACTCAATTATAGTAAAATTAAAAAGGGTATTCTTACTTTCTTTAAAGAACGTAAAATGTCAACGGTATCTCGATGCGAGCAGAGCATTAAACTCAACAATTAAGGGAAATAAAGGAATCTCAACGTCTGCGGTTGAAAAGGGCACAAAATTATGATAACACAGTCCTTTTGGTTGTGCCCACTCGTAGGATAAATTTGTCCTTTGTTGGAGAATATCAGACGAAAGGCGAATCTTTTCGTTGAAACGACGATAATGTTAAATTATATAACTTGAGGATATTAAAACTGTACGATGTTAACAAAGGAAATAGATTAATAATATATTTAAGTAAATATATCTTTAGATTTGTTAAAATTTGATAATATTTGAAAAATATTCGTACATCGGTTCGTCTTAAAAAATTGGTATATAATACTCAGGTAGAGTCGAACCTTTTTGTCAAATGACCCAACAAAAGCTTATAGCTTAGTTTAAGTCTGATAATTAACCGTGGACAAACCTGTCCTGCGATTATTTACTAATTTATAACAATATGGGCATCTCTAAGGAACCTAAAATGTTGCATACTTACGAAAATACAGTAAAAACAATTTAAAGCATAAATGCAACATTTTAAACTAACGTCACATTGACGTACAGAGGAAGCCCCTAATACCTAATGACATAGAGTGGCATAATAAAAACGGCAATTTATGGAGGCAGTTCCAATATTAGCATAGCTTTTAATATTTTAAATAGGATTGAGTAACATAATCAAGGTGACGATTGCGTAAATAACTAACATTATACTATTTATATTTGTACTAGCAGCTCCCCGCGGTTCTGCTCGCGGTGTTCCCGTTCTGAATTTCGGGATGAAAAATAGCCTAAAGCCTTCCCGGTGAATGTGACTATTAATTGTAAAAATAACTAATCAAATTGGATTGGTAGTTATCAAGAGTAGCGCGTTCAAACAAACAAATAATCAAACCTTTCATCTTTATCTATACTAATATTATAAAGCTGCAGAGTTTTTTTGTTTGAACGCGCTAATCTCAGGAACTACTGGTCCGAATTGAAAAATTCTTTTTGTGATTGATAGCTACATTCAACGGGAAGGTTATAGGCTACTTTTCATCCTGAAATTCCCACGGGAACGTGTACAACGCGGGTGAAACCGCGGGGCACGGCTAGTAGTATTATAAGTTCCTGTTCAACAATGCATGGCCCCACTAAATCAGGAACTAACACTAGCGCCACCTATTGGACCGCGAGTGAAACCACCGCGCGGGACAGCTTAATACTAGAATTACTTGTACACTTAATAGTCATGCAGACAGCTTAATTCCACTTCCTATAAAAGCCAAGTAACAAATCGAACAAGGAAATACTAGGGAAAGTCGTCAACCGTAACAAATAAAGAAAACTCGTGTCCATCCATCAGACACATGTCTAGTTTGAAAGAAAACAGGTTAATCTACGGAAGAAAGCGCTAAGTGCTAGAACATATGCCTATGTACTTGAACGGCATTATAATTATCTAGCTTTTTTATATGGGAAAGCAAGAAAACATTACAAATAAAAATGTTGAATATTATTATTTAACTAGCAGCGCCCCGCGGTTTTACCCGCGTTGTGCTGTTCCCATAGGAATTTTCGGGATAAAAAATAGCCTATAACCATCCCGTTGAATGTGGCTATCTACTGCAAAAAGAATTATTCAAATCGGATTGGTAGTTTCTGAGATTAGCCCTCACAAACAAACAAAGTTAGAAACTTTACCTCTTCATAATATTAGTATAGATGTACAAATAGTTTGTTCTTGTAAGCGGAACAGAGCTCAATGCAATTGAAATTGTCAAAATCGTTTTGCTTCGCAGCTGAACTGTGAGGAGCTCAACTGACCAATCACAATGCATTACGAAAAGATTTTGACAGATTTTGACATTGTAAACACTAATCTAGACGGGACTTAATCGCGAATAAAACATTTAATGCATACCTCAACGTTTCGGTCGTGTCGCAACGTTGAGGTATGCATTAAATGTTTTATTCGCGATTAAGTCCCGTCTAGATTAGTGTTTACAATGTGTTCATATCGTGATAGTTTAAATAGTGTAAGATTTTGACATTGTTTGACAATCCCAATGCGCTGATTGGTCAATTGAGTCGCGCTACTCCGCCCGCTTCTATCAAAACACACGCATAAGTACACGTAATATACAGGTAAATGATAGTTAATTTCTGAAATAAACAGCTATTTTCCTTGTACAAATCAGAGGTTATACGAGAATAATCAATTACATGAATATTAAACCCCGTCATCACCAATGAATTGAAACTACCTATCGAACAGTCGTTTAACGCTTAGTCATAACAATATTCCTGCCTATCTACCAACTTTTTCAGTTTTCAGTTAATGTTTTGAAGCGCCAATATAAAGAACAAAAGAATCAATTTACAGCGAGAATTTACTTTTCAGTTTCACGTGGCAGCAAAAACTGTCCCGAAACTGCTGAATCAAATAAAATATATAAAACGATGGTTAGGTTAGGTATCTAGGTATACTAGAATATTATAAAGAGGTAATTTTTTTAAGTTTATTTGTTTGTTTGTATGTTCGAGGTAATCTCAGGAATAATCAGTCCGATTTGAATAATTATTTTCGTTATAGATAGCCACATTCAACGGGAAGGTTATAGGCTATTTTTCATCCACAAATTCCCACGGGAACAGGTACAACGCGGGTAAAACCGCGGGGCGCTGCTAGTATTTTATAAAAACTAGCTCGTCAAGTTATTATATTGTAGAGCTTGTTGTTTGTAACTGATTTATTGTTTTGCTAATTAAGTGCCGAGCTAACATATCTTAGCATACCTAGCTCGCACAGATGACTTAAATACTTATTCAGATACCTATATCAAAAACTAAAGTAAGTTCGTATAGCCCTAATATCGCAGTTCTTAGACCGCCTAGCGAATGAAAGTTTCATTCGCTAGGTGGTCTAAGAATTTTCATTATGAAACAACCGGGACCGACAACTTAACGTGCCCTACATGCACAGTCTCCCTTCTATAATAAAATACTTTGCAGATAAATAAAGCATTACGGGTCTTATTAAAAAAAAGTGTATAAAGAACATTTTAGCTATCAATAGGTTTGTCACTTTCTGACATATGCAATTTTCCGAAGAGCAAAAAGAGCAAAAAGAGCAAATTTTATTAATAAGACGGTATATGTATATCATTGATATACATACATATCTATATAATACTTTTTAAATAAATAATATATGTACATACATACAACAATTAAGAATATTAATTACAATGTAGAAACACAGAAGCGGCGTGTCTTCTACGTGCGAAGCCCCCAAGGTCGCTAAGATCAAAGATTAACTAACTGAAGTTGCATTTGTACACGGATTTTGAAATCTATTTTGAAATATGAATTGTAGATTCTATTTTATTTAGAAATAGTGATGGTTTTGGTTCAATTCATCAAGTTTGTTTTTAGTTTCATTGTTTTTTTGAATGCGCCAATCTCCGGAACAGACAGTCAGAGTAGAACTTTTTTTTGACATCTTCTTCATCGAGTGGATGGTCAACCTGACCAATCCTGGTGTCAGAGTCATTGAGCCGCCAAAGGCCTCTGACATAGCTTTTGACATGATAACCATTCAAAATGAAGATTATACATTAAATTAGTTAAATTACCACACGGGAACGGATACAGCACAGGTAAAACCGCGGCCCGCTGCTAATCTATTACTAATATTATAAAGCTGCAGAGTTTGTTTGAACGCGCTAATCTCAGGAATTACTGGTCCGATTTGTAAAATTCTTTTTGTAATTGATAGCCACATTCAACGGGAAGGTTATAGGCTATTTTTCAACCCGGAATTCCTAAGGGACGGGCACAACACGGTTAAAAACGCGGGGCGCTGTTAGTTTTTTTAATAAAGTCGAGATTCTAATGGAAAATTAAATCTCAAAATACTATGTTACTTCAAGTTACCTATCTCAAATCATAATGAAATTGCTCACATTATTTTGATAATTACATTCATAATTAAGCTATTAATTACTTACAATTAGCCTAGATTAGATTCCACATAAGATCTTCATGAGAGTAAAATGGCTAATTAAATATGGTGGTACTCATCTACAATAACTTCAAGTGAAGCAGTCGAAAGGGACAACTGTTATTATACTGTTATTATAAATTTACATGCAGTAGAAGACTACCTATTGGTTTATTTATTATTATAACTAGCAGCAACCCGCGGTTTTACCCACGTTGTGCCCGTTCTCGGGATAATATCAGAATTAAAAATAGTCTAAAATCTTCCCGTTGAATGGACTATTCGTTAGGAAATTCGTTTGAACGCGCTCATTCAGAAACTACCAATCTGATTTGAATAATTATTATTATAAAAGATGGGCCCATTCAACTGGTACATTAAAGGCTATTTTTCATCGCAAAATTCCCATGGCAACAAGCACAACGCGGGTAAAACCGCAGAGCACTGCTAGTTTCACGATAAAGCAATATAATGTTAGTACATTTTTGTAATATGGTACGCTCAAATAAGATACGAGTAATTTGTATACGATTAAACCCGCGAGTTTCGAGTAAACATAATAAAGTCGACGAAACTTCATTCATTTACGTGTATTGCTCATGTCTAAGCAATATCATTTAATTCCGCAAATATCAGCAACGTAATTCGGAAACTTTTATCATTAACAAACTAGTTTCCGAATGTATCTCTTTAACCTACATCGATTTAATCTTTATCTAAACTAATAGATACATGAATAAAAAGCACATATTTTTTCAAAGATAACATCGTGAGAATACCGATACCGCATTTAAGTTATGATATGACTTGATAAGCGTAAGTTATATAAAAATATGTAAGTTGGAGTAGGGGCCAAACCTAGTGTCGGAGTTTTTTAGACCGCCTTAAGACCTCCGACATCGTCTAACTAGTAATTATTATGGTCTAGGGTATTGATATGAGTTAGGCACTCAAAGTAAGGTAAAAAACGAACGATTCTTTTTTTTATTTTGGTCCGACAATTTGGAAAATCCGTTGTTTCGTATGGCAATGCTTATGTCATTGCATGACCTCAACGTCGGGTGATCGAATGTTTGGATATTCTTACGTTGTTTTGCTAGCTTTAGTTATAAGTAACGCTAAACATTGCTGTGTATTGTAAACATCTCATCTGCGTAATATGGACAAGTGGCAATCACCTCGCAATCTTGTCACAATAAGATCCTGTAAAAATGTATGGGAATGTGTCATGATTGTAAAGTGTCATTTCTATAAACTAGATGATAGTAATGGAATAACGCGATACGAAACTATTGTCGCTTTTAACCAACTTTAAAAAAGGAGGACTTTTGTCAATTCAATACTATAAATGCTTTTTAAAGGATAATTTATTTAGATTAAGTATTTTTTCCTAATCACTGCTTAACAAAGACCATTCGTCCAATAAAACTATGGTATTTTCGGGATGAATAATCGTATATAACCTGCCCGTTGAATGTAGCTATCCATTACACAAATAATTATTCAAAGCGGACAGGTAGTTCCTGAGATAAGCTCGTTCGACCAAACCAAAAACCAAAACTTAAACTTTATATAAAAGTATAGACATAAAAAAAACTATTTGTCCCAAAACACAGAAATAAAGATACGTGTGACATTAAAAATGGAAATGTCATTGAATATTAAGATTAAAATGTTAATTCTGTTTCACTTTCAACAGTTATAACGTAACATTTGATCACATCTCAAGGTGGTTTACCTTACAAGTGTCGGCAGCAGCTTCCTACACGGATCTTGGCTGAATTATTGTTTATAGCTATTCAATTAGAATAAACGTCTGTAATAAATTGTTGTTAGGCTTTGATAAACTAAATGGTTAAGCATTAAAGGCCTCTCTCTTACTGCAGATGGGTACAGTGAGGACACAGCGCAATCATCATGATTTTTCCCATTTCTTATTATTATTATCATAAGCTGAAGAGTTTGTTTGAACGCGCTAATCTCAGAAACTACCGATCCAATTTTATTAATTATTTGTGTAATGGACAGCCACATTTAATGGGAAGGTTTTAGGCTATTTTTCATGCCGACATTCCCACGGGAATGGACACAAAGGGCGCTGCTAGTTCTCAAAATAAAATTACAACTAGCAAGATCCCAATGTGGAGTAAGATATAAACAAATAAGAAAAATGCTTTAGTCTTATTCTGCTGCCAAGGCAAATGTCTTCAAAAGGTTTCAACCTCTACACGTGATGTCCTATAATTGACTTTCTGTAACTATATTCTGGTATGTTTTTATGTACCTATGGTGTTTGATGTCCAAACAATAAATAAATCTCATTGGAGATATAATGTTCAGGGAGAAGGATTAGACGTAATCTTTGAGTAGATAATTGTTATTAGTGATCTCAAATTCGAGCCATGTTTGCAGTAACATGAACAAAATTGAAACTCTACCTACGTATAAAACAGGTGTTCACGAATATTCCAAAGGTGATTCATTCATAGTCAATAGTTATTTTATAACTAATGAATTAAACAACTGATAAAATAATGAGTCTTCCTAAAACTGTTCAGACTGTGTGCCTATTAACAAAAAAAAACAATTTGACCAAACAGATTTCAAGTAATGATATATATACCTACCTACCATGACGATAGTTAATGGAAAAATACGTCAAAAATAACTATCTGCGATAAGTAGTCAATAAACAAAATGACCATAACACGACTAGGTTCACCTATTATCCTAAAGAGTATGTTAGGTTCACCTACAACTGATATATTAATTCAGCCTACTTAAATAAAACTTTTATCGTTGGTATACTTAGTTATAATTAGTATAAAAATTCATAAAAAAGTTATGCCAATATTGTCCTACTAATATGTATTATAAATTCGAAAGTTTGTTAGGATGTATGTATCTATACTAATATGATAAAGCTGAAGAGTTTGTTTTGTTTGTTTGTTTGTTTAAACGCGCTAATCTCAGAAACTACTGAACCGATTTGAATAATTCTTTTTGTAATGGATAACTACATTCAACGGGAAGGTTATAGGCTATTTTTTTATCCCGAAATTCCCACGGGAACGGGCACAGCGCGGGTAAAACCGCGGGGCGCCGCTAGTGTGTATATATGTATGTATATAATATGTTACTCTTCCACGAAAAAACTACTGGACGGATTTTATCCCGAAATTCTCTCGGGAACGGGTACAACACGGTAACACCGAGATGACACCGGATGAGACAACTGTCAAAATGATTATATAGATACTTGGAATAACATTAACGATAAGGCTGATTGTTTCAAATTGACAAAAAGTTTAGACAGAGTTAAAAATCTGTACAAAAACATGAAGTAAATTAGTGTATAAAAGAAAATTCTAGAAAAAAACAACACCATTATAAACAAAAACACTAACCGTAATCCAACAAGGTGACAAACAGGTAACATTAACAATGTTCCGTACAAATAATCCAAAGTTAAACCAACAGATCAGAACGACCTCGAACGAGAATAATTACAGCAATTCCAGTTAATGCAAACCTTTTTATAATGAACCAGTCAATTTAACCATCAAGTAGATACAAAATATGACGATTAAAAAACAGCACTTGAAAAATGTTTTTCTTATCACTTAGAAGTCCCACTTATGAACACATAAAATATTTGTTTTTGCACTGTATACACTGTTACTAAGGATGACGTAAACGCGATTGTTTATTTACGCGGAGCGTCAAAACGCGTGCGGCCCGAGCGGAAGGCCGTAAGCGACTGGCGAAACGAAACTCCTGCGCATACAGCGCTGCATCGCTTCAAACGAAACTTAACAGACTAAACTGGCGTCAAAATAAAGCGCTGTTTTCGCTTAATTATTGGCGAAATGCTTTCTAAGATGGTCAGTTTCTAAGTTACACATATTGATAGAGGAAAAGCGTCAGACAAGCAATCAAACTGGTAGTGATCATTATGTTTGTTCCATTTGCTCATACAGCTAACTTTCATTATAAATTAATGTGATAGTTGACCTGCTTAGGTGTTGGTAAAACAATGTAAAAACTGTCGCCTCAAGATCTTGATCTCAAGGAAAAATTGTAAATTATATTAAGTAAGATTTGCTTAATATAATTAAAAAGTAAATGGCACAAGGATTGACATTACAGTGATTAAGTAGATTGTGACGCGTAATGGCAACAGCAGCCATAATTGACTTCCTGCTTCTGAAACTGATAGTAGAGTAGGAAAAGAACTTTATCCAAAAGCAATGGAAAAAACTAAATTGAACCAAGCTATAAATAATTAAGATAAAGTAAAAAACTGAGTATATCAGTTCAGACAAAGGACTTGAAGTGGTGTAAAAACTCCAATCATTAGGGTTAGTCACATAGCTCGGACTTAATTAACTAGTTCACGATACTTCTTAGTCTTCATAGTTCAGGATAAAAACTAATTTGGAACATAAAGCAATTTAAAAAATCGCAAACGATGATACTTACTAAAGTAGGAATACTGTGGCACGAGTATCAACGCCCTCCGCCAGAACATATACAATACATAAGACACCTATTTCCAAAAGCCAGGACAAACAAAAAAACAAAATTGCAACCAATAACCAATCTACTCTCAAAGATCACTAACAAATTCCCATCAAAACCAGTAAACCTACTTCCAACGAAACCCGTGTAAAACACGTAATCACGTACAACAGAACGCCACCTGGTCTTCCTGCGGACGATCCTAGAAGCCATGCAGCGTCCGCCATATGTCGTGTACACGCAACGTCATACAAAACAAACAGACAAACACCTGTGCAGAGTGCGCTATAGATAAGTAGTATCGGTAATGAGGTCGCTACTGTTGTGAAAATATTTAAAGGCATAAAGAAAACATCAAAAATAGATTAAAAATATTAAAAGGATCCTTCAGTAAGTTTTGAACTGAACTGAAACGTAATGTTTCACTCGTGTAGAAATTTGTTCGTAGGATAGAAACCTTTAATTCTTTAAGACTGTCCAAAGGCCTTTACAAAACAAAAATGACAATTAGGATCGTGAACCCATCATCATATTGACAAAGTCAACGTTCATTATGATTTACGACCTTAGATAACAAACTACGCCCCGCGATCTGACTGACCCGTTCACGCTTGGATTTCGGAAATGTATCCCATGTCTTATTCTGATGTATAACCATATTACTTAAAGGTTTCATTCAAATCCGTTCAGTAGTTTTTTGCATACATCCTCACAAATATTAGCATTTCTATTATTTTTTTCAATCTCTTCTGACTGAAAGTCATATACCTATTTCCGACAGGATCCGAAGACACTTCAGACTTGTTTCGAAGTACAAATTCTGAATTAGCAAACGTATCTGTCACGCTCTATGCATATAGGTGTACAATGGCTTGACTCAAGGTGATTAGATACTCCAAGGTCAATGGCACAATGATGGTTAGCTAGCTCCATTGACAAATTGTTTTTTCTTCTCTTGTTGTTAACTATCGACTGTCATAGAATTTGAAACATAAAGATGTTTAGGTATTGTTTGGGACGCATTCATGTTTCGGAACTACAGTACAGTTAATAGTGATGTTTTAAATAATAAATTATACCGTAGTAATTTGTGGTTTATTAAGACGTAACAATGATTTTTATATACTACGCTAATTGGTAATTTTATAGCGTCACTAGCAGCGCCCCGCGGCTTACGCGCGTTGTGTCCGTTCCGTAGGAATTTCGGGACGAAAAAGGCATTTAACCTTCCCGTTGAATGTGGCTTTCTTTTACAAAAATATTTATTTAAATCGGATTGGTAGTTTCTGAGATTTACGCGATCAAACAAACAAAAGATCAAAATCTTCAAGTACAGATATAGTATGGAAATAGTATTTGGTGATAGAAAAATAAAAATCAACCAGACAAGATTTCAATAATATGTAGAGAAAACAAAGCCGTTTCCCCAATATTACGTTTGCAATCTCAATAACATAGACCCAAATACCAATCATCTATAAAATCCAAAAACTTTCTAATCTAGAGTATCTCAAAAAATGACACTACTAAACAGGAAGTTATATTCAGACATTAGTTTTTATGCAAATTGAATTCATATTAGCAATTAAGTGATGTAGAATACGACTAATTAAGCGATTAAAATATGACAGGTATCATTAAATGATTATTAAGTATAGATAGAAGTGATGAAATTAATAATAATAGTTGAATTTAAAGGCTTCAGTGGGTCTGTTTTAAATATCACCGGACAGACTGCTAATTAGACCCAAACTAGGCTCTAAGCTTGCATTATGGGATCAAATTAACTGATACTACTAAACTATACAAATACTGTTAAGAATTTATACTTGTGACCCTGACGTCGTCGCCAAATATGTCTGCACATAAGTATTGTTGATTCCGGGCGGGAATCTAACCCACAACACAGTATGCGCTCTCACATAGCACTGTGGCAAACTTGTTTTGATTTAAGCAAAACAATTTTTAAGTTTTAAACAGCAGCAAAATGATAAAATCTAAAAAGCCCTCATTAAGACTCAAGCGTATTTCAGTTTATTTTTATTGCCAACGTCAACTTCAAAACGTATTCACCTACCGAACAATTTAATGCCATCACACGCCTTTGCATCTTCAAATCTACCGCAACAATTTCATCACCATCATCTCCCATTAGCAATACATCATCCATACCATATTTCATGTCGATTATGAAAACATTAGTCAACACCACATTGGTCAAATACATTGCTGCATTGGTCAGATCGTTTTGTCAAGACACGAGCTATAGATCAGCAGTGAACGTGCGTACACGCAAGGTCGTTCGAAAACCGGTTTGGGACAGTATCCATTTTATAACCAGCTTTTAATATTGTGCCAACGATTTATTGTTCAATATTGCTATACAAGTGCAGTTTGTTGCATTGGGTTACTTGTTTGTTTGGGTCTTATTTTAGATTGTCTTCTTAAACGATTGTTGGAATATATAGCCTAATTGTGATGTTGGCAAACTGAGAATTCATTGCCAAAACATTTTTGATTTCGTAGTTATGTCTCAATATAAGTTCCCATTCAAGTAAACTTTAACAGGATTTGCTGTTTACGTAATACCTTCAATATTCAATGACATCATAGCGCCTCTGACCTTCATTCTCAAAGTCCTCTTCAAAAAGCAGGCCAATAGTTTCTAAGGAACTTTCAGCCTTCATGTTATTAAGCTTTAATAAGTCAACTTATTAAAAGCTTCGTAAGCTCCAACCAGATGGTTCTGAGCCTTTGATACAAGTAATTACTTTAGAGGCGGTTGTCAAACGTCTCGCCTGGCGCCAAGCCACAGATTAATCACCAGTCACTACAAAGTTGGTGACCTACTGTTGCACTTACTATGGTGCACTACATTAAGGCAAAATACTGAGTAATTGTGACATGAACGTACTCGTAACTGTGCGAAGATATTACATAAATCACTTGTAACCATTTAGTGTAATGTTTATGGAGTAACAATAGTAATGACTGGCGATTTCGTCAGTGTTAAATTTGTTACCTTGAGAATTTAGATCCCGATTTTGGGACAATTATTATTAACTTTGGCTTAGTATTTACTGAATTACTGAGTCATGTGATAACTGGATGTTCAAGCTCATCCAGTTCTGATGCACTAAGGTTAACTAATGTTTCCTTGTAATATATTGAGCCTTTATACTCGAAATGTCCAAAATGGTACAATATTTATCCTAAACACATATTTTAAAACATTCCAAATTAATCAAGACAAAACATTTCGTCCATCAACTAACTAATCTTACCAGTCCCCACTGTGGACGAACAGGTGGTAGAATAGATTCCTTACAAACGAGTTAGGAAACAAAGACAGGTGAATATGTACACCTTTAAGATGATAATATAATGTTCGAATCTAGCAGATGGAGCTTCAACGCAATTTATGGTTATACAAGGGCCTGTTACGGGCACAGAATGGATGTAATAGATTTCGAGGTGAATTACATGGAATTGATATATGTATATTGAATCTTCTCGTAGATTCATATTAAAATTTGAATATAGACAGTAAAACCTCGCTTCAGTACTCATTTTAGATACATTGAATATTCTCAAAGGAATCTCATAATAGTAAAAAGCTTGTCTGCCTCTCGATTTTAAACAGCGAATTAAGTCAAAGTTAAATATGTTTATTCAGATATGGCCCCAAGGATGAGAACGTAACCACCCATTCGGAAGAACATCAGCAGAGAAGAATGGGCAACAAACTCTGTTGCAGGTTTTAACCCATTTCATTCTAGTTTTACATAAAGCAAACCCTCGGCCTTAGAGGAAGCTCTAGAAAAAGAAATCTCAGTGCAAAACTACGAGTATTACAAAAATAGATAAGTAGCTCATCAAGAGGCCATTCCCAATACCTAGCTAAACCAAAAGAGAACCCAACACCCTTCTTCAACACAAAGGGTAGTCCAGTCACCCACCACGCTAAATTGTTGACCGACATTAGCACTAAACTATACCATATACAGTTACACTCCGGTCAAACGGTCGGTCTGTATGTAAGTAAGCAAGTGGGTAAAGTATGCGCGCTGCATAATACTTCGGTTCCGTGAGATGAAGCACCGCACGTGACGTGCTGGCCATCTCGGGCTATCGCATTCAAGGCCACAAAAAGACGATTACTACATAAATTATTGTTAGTAGAACAGATAGTTTAAACGGTAGTTGTAATTTCATAAACGTTACGTGTAATTATTAAGATGTTGAGAGTAATTTGATTGTTTTGTTGGACATGTTTTTATGAAATCTTTGCTTTCTTGAAAAAGTAATTAAATTACGAATATTTTTTTGGAATAAAAACAATAAGTATGGATTAGGATTTGGAAACAAAATATTATTACTCAAGGGTATTATGATTCCTTGCTTTCTTGAAAAACTAATTAAAGTAGTACTACTGAGAATCTTCTTACCAATAGATATAGAATAGTAGCCGCGCCCCGTGATGCTACCCGCGTTGTACCCGTTCCGGCGGGAATTTCGGGATAATATGTATCCCATGTGTTATTCTGATGTATAACCTATATTACTGTTAAATTTCATCTTAATCCATCCAGTAGTTTTTTCGTAAAAGAGTAACACATACAAACATCCATCCTCACACACTTTCGCATTTATAATATAAAAAGTAGGATAAACGATAAGAAATATTAGGTATTGGGAACAAAACACTAATTACTCAAAAACATTTACCAAGGGCATTAAGGTCAAGGTCTCGTCAAGGTTATACCAAAATCTTGACCTTAGATTAACCCTCCAACAATCAACTATAGGTTAAAACAGCATCTTATTAATAAACCAGTAATCTTGTTTACTCTCAATGAATCCACTCAAAGCTTTCATTATCTCACTAAGTATTCCTAACTCCACGTTTTGATTCTAAATCAGACTTTCTCCTTGAGACTAGTACATTCACTGGATCCAATATTTCGTCTGCATCTACCGCAGAGCCACACCGCCCGTTATTACTGTAATAAATGCTACCTGCAAGCTTTTACTGCTGTATGTATGTTTATTTCGAATGGTTTGCATTTTGAAATACTTTTGATTAAATACGTGTATCTTGTTAAAACTTCTTATTCATTCTAATCCTAGGGTTTCGTGTAACAAAGTCCTATAACATTTTAACTTTACCTTGAGAGAAACAGTACCTAATATGTTTTAAGTTTGAAAGGTAAAACGACCATTTATAGACCTCAAAAGAGTTAATAAGGTCGACCCGTACTAATATTATACATAAACATGTATAATATAGAGTCAGAGGCCTTTGGCGGTTCAATAACTCTGACACCAGGATTTGTCAGGTTGACCATCCACTAGATGAAGAAGAAGAAGACATAAATATGTTTGATAATTTTAATATTATCCCAAACATATATTTACTTACTTAGATACAAGAACTTATAGCCAGCAATTTATACATACCAGTACAAAATGTATTAAAGCCAATATCCACTCCAAAAAGCTTAAAAGCCTAACAAAATCCCAAATAACTACAGACGAACAAATATGAACAAACACAAAGATAAAATCATTCATCCGAAACACATCTGATCGAAACTGTATCCAGCATTAATTCTAGCAAAAACACCTGGAAACAGAACACACCGCTATTTTTTGCGGTCGGCACATCAAAACGGCGTTTTGTATCCAACATTTTGATTTACGTTCAAACAGTAACGTGAAAGTGAGATTTTATGTTGCAAAATTGAATGTTATTTTTCAATATTGAAAACTTGACTCGTTCGTGATTCATAAAAACGTTTTGGAACAGATAGTTTATAACGAAGGCCTTTGAGAGTATTTTGTTTCAATTTCGGATTCAGGTCAAATATCAGAGCAGTGGTTTTAGTGAAACATTCGAATAAATGGAGGGATGAATGTTTTTTGCATGTCATACTGATATGGGTGAACCAATTTGCATGCGGTTAGAAAAAAGAGTAAATCTAGGTGATTTAAACTTTTTATAACCTATAGAATAAACATATAAGTATTGTCCCATTGTTGGACATCCTTATCCTTTGCTAGTTTACCCAAAAAGCATCACCAAATATGTTTTATTATTTTTTACGGTCACGATTAAAACACGAGGAAAGCCACAAAACAATACAAGTGAAGTCGAAGCACTATTATAAAACAGGGGTCCAAGTAAAAAGCCTTGCGGAAACCTTAACCAACTATTGCGAGTGCACTACTTGGATTACGTGTTGGTTAAGTGAACTACCGATCCAGTAACACGGTTCACGCAATATTACACGTATTAAATATCTCGTTACATAAAGGTTCTTTTGCATATATGAGTGTGGAGTTGTGTTCGAGTGTGTCAAAAGCCTGATTTAAATCTAAGATGTGAAATTCACTGCATGAGTGATTCCGCTGTATTATTGTTGTGATAAGATTTGATAATTTTTGGTTATTATTATACAATGATAAGGAATTTTCATACTGATATAACCCATTACCTAGTACTTATATTTGTTGATGAACACAACACTTGTTTTTAATGATATAAATATATGCAACACTTGTTTTCTAATAGTACGTAAGTCCTATTGGTTTTTATTTGATATTTATTTCTTATTCCATGACTAATTTAAACACAATGTTTTGAATACTATTCTGCATAATAAAATCATAATGGTTTCTTATTTGTTATCCAACAGCAATTAAAGCAAAATAATTTATCTTTTATAAAAATCAATACTTACCACTTGTAACTGCATTCACAATAATCATTCGGACAGACGAATCTACTACGACTTCTTCTCATTTTTGGTACTTCAAAACTTCAATCCCAAACACTATACTAACACTGTCCATATTATCATATTTACGTCACAGAAATAAATCCCGATTAATTTAATAACATGCAAGTACAAAATTATATCAATCCTTTTCGCACTAGTCTTTTACAATTATGTCACTTTGAAAATCATCACCTTTATTAAAAACACAAGGCAAATCACAGTATCTAGAACTGGAGTAAATTTAACATTTTCACTGCACCAAATTCAATTTTGCAAAAGAATGAAGCTCTAATTTCCGACATTGTTCGTATTATCAAAACGCTCTGTGGTATAATATCGATTCCATTGCAGTATGTGGGTGTACAGTATTACTGTGATACAGTGGGCGTTTATTAGATAACGACAGAGGTTTTAAGATAAATACATGTGTGTTTTAAAAATGATATTTATTCGTATTGTTTAGTAATGAGACTGGATTTAGATATAGGTATATGATGAGGGAATAATATACAAATTATCTATACTAATATTATAAAGCTGAAGAGTTTGTTTTGTTTGTTTGTTTGTTTGTTTAAACGCGCTAATCTCAGAAACTACTGAACCGATTTGAATAATTCTTTCACTGTTAGATAGTCTATTTATCGAGGAAGGCTATAGGCTACATTTTATCCCGAAATTCCCACGGGAACGGACACAACGCGGGTAAAACCGCGGGGCGCTGCTAGTTATAAATAATACTCGTTATATTGAAGAAGCAGAATAGAGATATGCCTTATTCTGTAATGGCTTCAAATAATCTTAATTCACAATGAGACTGTTTTTGATAATAGACCCAAATCTCAAAGTAACGACGCGGCGCGAAAGCATATTCAAACGAAACAGATTTGAAGCATTAATACTAAACAGCATCAAACTAAAAACCCGTTAATACTATTAGTATTGTCAATAGATAATTTCGACAACCTCTAAAAACCAAAACAATGATACAAACGAGCTTCCAACTACATAATACTATCTAAATCTTAAATGTAGTAACCACAACATTGGGATTAACTCGTGTAGTAGGAAATTGAAACGGCACGTCTATTTCCTGGCGTATCAGTGCTGTCACCAGAAACTATGTCAAATGTTTGTGATCATAAACCGTTTCAGGATCGAAACGGAGACTCTTGACTAATGGCCTCTTTGGAAGTTTATTTGTAACTGATTTATGGGGAGAAGGATTATTTAAAAAGGGGTTTTTGAAATATGTTTTGTAAATGTGAGCCTGAATTGTGAAAGTTCGGTATAGCACGTTTTTAGGCACCTGTTGTTATAAATGATTTGGTTGGCATCACAGTCATCTACCGATATCAGAAGAATGATCACCAATTTTATATAATACTAGCTGCGCACCACGGTTTTACCCGCGTTGGGCCCGTTCCCGTGGGAATTTTGGGATAAAAAATACTTCATAACCTTCCCATTGAATGTAGTTATCCATTACAAAAAGAACTATTCAAATCGGACTGATAATTCCCGAGATTAGCTTGAACATACAAACAAACAAACAGACAAATTCACAAATCACCAGTCAACCAAATGATTCGGCTATGATCTATGTTTTGCAAGTGCATAGATAACAGGTTTCGAAATTAAAATATTTTTTTAGTTTTGAATAACCCAAATATTAAAGGAAACATAAAACAATCTTAGAAACTTCGTATATTATAGAAGGAGTATAAATGAGTTTTTAATATTAAAACTGTGAACGTTTCTCAAGAGATTCCGCTGGAAGCCGATGAAGGAGCCATTAGTGGTTTTTAAAGTCATGATTTATAGAAATGGTCTTTTTATTTGCCTAGAGTAAGATGTTAAAAGTGTTCGTAAGGAATATTAAGGTATTCTTTTTTATACAAATATTTATATTAAGTAAGTTGTTAAAGTTTGTGTTTCTATATTTTCAGTGGTTTTTGAAGGGTCATGGCACGATGGGACTGGCATGCCTTGCTTGGGTAAAAGTTCCTAAATAATTTTGGATTAAAAACAGGTATTCTTGATTGTATCTGAATTAACTGGATGTTAGTAAGTAATGTAATAGAAAGAGGTGATAAAAAGAAGCAACGGAACTACGTCACTATATTTTTAGAGACACATTAAAGTGACAAATCTTATGCTGTCTAGACAAAATTTTATGAGGGTGATGTCTTAATAAATAAATAAGACAGTGGATTTATTTAAGAACAACATTATTAAGGAACTAAGCCTATTGTAGAAATCACTGAGGTCATATATTCAATAAAACAATTGATCCATATTACATCCTCAAGATCAAATTTACAAAATAACTATTCAGTACTAACTAGTTGTACTATATCTATCTAGAATTATATTAAACGAAAAACGCCCAGCTTTACTAGCGGTAAAATAATGGCGGATGGACCCCGGGGCGAGGTTATCTTGTACAATATCAAAGGGACACAAGCCACTAAAACAAAATTTGTTAAACAATTACATCACAAGAATATTCAAGAAAGGCCTACGCATTGTAAAGGTCGTCCGAAATATATTTAACCTAAACTAATAAGCTGTACTCCTACGCATTTCTTGGCAATAAGTCATTTGGAGTAATGGTAAGAATATTTTTCATTTAACGTCTTCGTGTGGATATGGCTGATTGTCATCTGAGCGCTACCGTGCGCGGAGTTTAATTGTATTAAATTGTCTGTCCCGGTATAATTTTTGGTACACTGAGATCCTTTTTTTCGTCTCCGTGTCGTCATTTGAGCACTACCGTGCTTCGGAGGCTACGTAAAATTGTCTGTCTCGCTTGTTTCAATTTCGTTTGACCATGTCGGAGGTACCTATTTAGGTGGTCTGAAAACTCCGAGACCAAGGTTGGCTAGTATCCTAGTCAAACTTGTTTACTTAAGTTACAATTATATCTATAGAGGAAAACCAATGTTCGTGGCATCTTTTGCACCAGCTGTTGGTGCCTTCTACAGGTGTTCCTATATGCAAGGATTTGGGGGTTGCCACCGCTGAGGTCCAAAAACAAAATTGGATTGAGTTAATCTATGTAATTGAAATCTAAATTGCAATTGAAGCGTTAAAATCGAAATTAAACATTACCTTAACAAGCAAGATCCACACAAACAGACATTGACGCTCACCAACAACTGACGAAACAAACTAAAACGAGACAAATTCTTCTCAACGTACGCTTCCAAAACAATTTCAATTTCAAAAGACATAACGAAAGTAACATTTAACAGTTTAACGTTAAAATTAACCGTGCGGTCAATACGCGTGTAAACAAACGTAATTGGACATGTCAATGAGTAGAGGTCAGGTGAGGCAAGTCGGGTTAAGGTCACAGTATGTATGAAGATGTTAGCACATTAGTTTGGCAATAGTTGCTGCAGTGTAGAGTCGACGGCGAGTATTTTGGCTTGCAGGTATAGAAGTGGGCTTTAAAAAATAGTGGAGATTTCATTTACCGTCCTACTTAAAACTAAAACGCTTTTAAGTAGTACATAATTGGTAGATTTTAAAGCAGCGTGCAGCTCGGTCATTTGGCCCCTCAGCAATTTGGATGGGACGCGGATACCTAGTGGTATTTCTATCTGAGCGCTTCCATGCTTCGGCGGGCACGTTGAATTGTCGGTCCCGGTTTTTACAATCGTAAGACTATATGGAAGGATTTTAGGCTGTAAAGACTCTCACTCCAGAGTTGGTCAATAACCTACTCGGTCTTACTTATTCCATCTCATCTATGACTTTGCATCAGTATGACGTTCTACCATTGTAACTTAACTAATAAAAAGATATATTTGATCTCAAAATATGTCGATGCCATTGGCGCACGTAGAGCAACAGTACATTAAAAAATCATTTTCGCCTATAGACCATTTAACACGGCACCTAGTTTATCACTCCACTTTAAATCGACCTTCTAATAGTGACTGGTGTATCTCAATTAAGTCATAAGGATGTTGTGTGACTGTGCAGGTTTTAATGCCAATACATTAATAAATTAATAGGTATACAATTTTATTCTCAAGAGATTGAGAAACGTTGAGTTACTTCTTAGTCTTCTCTTAAAATAGTATTAGCCTGGAATGTTCCGTTGCTGGGCAAAGGTATCTCGCTAATCTCATTGAATCATCAGAGATCAATATAGTGATCTTCAGAGTAATGAAGATCAGTACAATAAGAGTTAGTAGGTGTAATCATCATGCTTGCCTACCGCGGATTATAAATGCTTTTATTTGTACTAAGTTTTCGAATCGATTATCTATATACTAGCGGCGCCCCGCGGTTTTACCCGCGCTGTGCCCGTTCCCGTGGGAATTTCGGGATAAAAAAATAGCCTATAACCTTCCCGTTGAATGTAGTTATCCATTACAAAAAGAATTATTCAAATCGGTTCAGTAGTTTCTGAGATTAGCGCGTTTAAACAAACAAACAAACAAACAAACAAACAAACAAAACAAACTCTTCAGCTTTATAATATTAGTATAGATGTATATAAAATTCAAAGTCCTGACTGACTGATAATCAACGCACAGCCTCAACCGCTACACCTAGAAACATGAAATTTGGCAGGAAGGTTCTTCAAGTGACGTAAGTGCACACTAAGAAAGGATTTTCGAAAATTCCTACGGGAACGGGTTCAACGCGGGCAAAGCCGCGGGGCGCTTCTAGTTGCTTAATACTATAGTGGCCCACTTCTGGACAGGCATTCTTTAACATTGCCAAGCCTCCTTCTCCTGGACCTTTAGTTGGAAATCTAGATCTTCAAACTTCTCTTAAAAATCCGGTCAGAACTCTGCTTGCCCTTGAGTCCTTGGTTAGAACAGACAGTTTGTCATTTTAGATCCACAATGTCAACACAATAGATTATCCCCTAATGGACAGCAATGATACGTCAAATGACTCATACTCATGCGCTTATTGTATCGGACAATAGATTAATAAATCATTTTGTTAATGAAAATCTATACGTACTATAAGTAATTGAGATTCAGATACATAAAGGTAACTATTAGGTATATCTGTTTTACAATAACAAAGGTGATGAAAAGTTCTGGAGCATTTTTTTTTTCAAATTCTCTGCACATCACTACACAACGAAAGATAAAACAATTTACACAGATAACCACTCGTAAATAAAAATGTATTGAAATGACTTCGTAAGACAAAACGGATGTTTAAAAATACTTAATAACATTTTAGTATCAATAAAATCTCTGTTTCTCTTGTAAACATGTTGTATAATTGAATTATTTACATTACGAGTGGGACGTTAAGCCGTCGGTCCCGGTTACTTTCTACGTACCTATAGTAGTCGTTACATGAGCTAGGTCAGAGGCCTTTGGCGGCTCAATAACTCTGACACCAGGATTGGTCAGGTTGACCATCCACTCGATGAAGAAGAAGACGAGTGAACCGACCAACAAATAAATAATATCTTACACAAATGAGGCAACCAGCAGACAGATTTTATATTACACTTACAACATTTACGACAATAAAATCATAATATTTCACTAACATGTGGGAATAACGTAACAAGGTGAACTGCTAAGACCCAAACCCACGTACACGTGAACACCAACGCAGATGTCGAGTTATGGCCTTATATGGTTTATAGTTCATGTTCGATTTTAATCGTTAGTGAATCGACAATTAGGTAGAGATAAAGTTTCGTTTGTGACTAATTTTATGGGTATTTTTAAATAAAAAATCTGATGTCACCTGCAACATAATTAATTTATGCTTCATTAAATATTACGACGCCAACTCTATTACGGTTGGACTAAGACTAGGACTAGATCTAAACAAAATAGGGTTAGGTAAGGTTATTTTACCAAAAACTTCGTTATTTTCCTCACTAACCCAAACTGGCCAACATTAATGTGGGTTTTTTGTCCACTTAAAGTCGGAGACGATTGAAAGAATCAGTTTTATTTCTGATTTACAAACTCAAAACGATCCTAATTCACAATCAATTACATGATCCTAAAACGATATAACCCCTTTTTTTACAAAATGTAGATCAAATCCTGCTAGTGTCAAAACGACTTTATCGTCGGTTTGACAATAGGGGCACTTGATGTTCACTTTTACTTTTTCTTCATCTAAGTATTGCAGCCGCACTGCAGCATGGTCAGCACGCCTAATCCTCCTCTCTGTACATATATCGTCAGTGAGACGAGAGACCTTTGCCTTGCAGTGGGACATTACGACCTCACTAAGTACAGTCGGCCAAGAAAGTGGTCTACCACTTTTGACAAAAGTTTCTGCGAGATGTAACGATCGCTAAGGTTGACTTTTCTATGCACAATTATGTTATGACGTTTTGTCTGTTATCTGAGATGCCTGACATTTGACGTCATTGGGTGACTTAGTTGGACCTCTATTTTTAAATGAAAATTGATCTTGTTGTTTCATGACGTTCAAATAAATCTCAACCGTAGGGTGGTAGACCACATTTTTGGCTGACTGTACTGCATCAATTAGTTCATTGACACCAGTCCCTCAGACATTACCCAGTCATTTATTCCGTATTTTCACTTTCACACATTTTTAACGGTGTTTTTTACTATGCTTAACCGTTTAGTCACCGCGAAGTGTGACACGACAAAATAAAAACATACAGCTCATTAGAAAAGTAAAAGTTTTGAGCTGTTGGATAAATTGTGAGCTAAGTTTATGGGGTTATCATTATGATGATGTGTTAATATGATTTATACGTAACTATAACTTAATAAATGGGGAAGAAAGTTTATAATAAATTACTATTGACATTTTTGATCGAGTCTCAGTTGAAATTGAATAGGATAGAAAATATTTTTTTGTAAATAATATAGCAAGAGCAATGCTCTTCCTTTAATAATTCTAAGTTATAAGATAGATGACGATGGTGGTTACCCGCGCCAAACTGGGATTATTTTGATGCATCCTAGGAGAAAGATCACGAAGCTTTAAAGAACTCCATTCGGAAAATATCTTTCAATCTTTCTTATCGTTAAAAACATTTATATTTATATAAATTAAATATCACTTCAAAAACCAAAACCTAAAACCATAAAGAATTAATAAAATATAAAAGTCCAGCAACCCCTAACTAAACAACGTCACCCCTACAAAAAAAATCCCCTTACTCCCACTAACGAATGCTATCTAAACCCACTTCCATAAGAGTATGAAACTGTGTAACTCCGTGTCTATGTGTGTGTATGTACATCAGTAGACACGATGGTTCTTTTGAAAGAGTGCGAAGGACCTTCTGACGTCAGTGTCGTCGGAAACATCCAGGGAACAATGGGTGTAATAGGTAGGCGTGGGTGTGGTGTGATTTAGAAGCTGGAGCGTCGAAAGTGTTTTACCGCGAAAAACTTGAGTTAATACGAGCTAATATAATATATTAGCTGTTTTAAACGGAACCGTAAATGTAAGTTATTTAAAATGTATTTTCGCAAAAAACGATTTTCATATTTTTTCTATTTGTGGCCCTTTTACATTTAAAGAGCGATATGTATAATAATGAGACCAATTTTCCTGTGTCAATTCAACTAACACTACAAACTTATAGACTAGACTATATTACCTTAAAAGTTTTCCGAAGCCCATTCTTTAAACATTGTCTCTTCTCATCATCAAACTCATATACTTTTCACTCCCGGCCGACTCGGCTGTACAGTGTACACCCTCGTGAACACGGACGTTGCGACGTTGTATCAAATGGTTTGTCACTTTCTGACATACGCAATTTTCCGAAGAGCAAGGGTAAAACACAGTATAACAGCGTTTTAGTTTATTTATAAAGCGGTCGACGTTTTATTCTTAATTTAATTAAATCCCGTCTAGATTAGTGTTTACAATGTGTTCATGTCGTGATAGTTTAAATAGTGTAAAATAATTTTGGTGAAACCAATACCGGCTTCTCCATATAATTATTTATTTCGACATACATTTTATTCAACCGCTAATCTTTCATAACTTGAGCCGCGCCCTCTTGAGTGAGACCCGACGAACTGTCGAGCGACGTCGAGCTATTCAAAGGACCCACAAGACGTAGGCATATTAGAACGGAAATGGTTGTACCGCCTTACATTACCGCAGATATAACGGCGAAAATTCAATTAAAATATATACTAAAAACATTCAATAGCAGCAGAATTACCCAGTTAAGCATAACAACCTGGGCAATATTCCAAAGTTTGAGAAAGGTTTCAGTCTAAATTGGATGATTCTGCTAAATCGCCATAGATTATTAATGTTAGCCTCACCTGTCATCTTGTAGATGCTTCAGCTCGCTTAGTTCCAGTTCACGTCTCAAGTTCGAGACCTCGCATAGCAGCATGTCCCTCTCAGTGGACACCTTTTCGAGTTCGGCCCTCAACCGGACCACCTCGTTGGACAAATCCATCGTCGCCATTTTGGTCGACTATCGATAACCACTATCGACACAGCACATCACTTTTCACATGCACCCGCGGACAGGAACCAATCACGAGCGCACATTTTTGAATATCGAACTGCGGATGTTACGTCAGTCGCGCGATATTAGGGATGTGAATTCAGCATTCCATTTCGTCTGCGAAGGGAGGCATCTGAAACAATAAATCATTCAGTTACACAACTGTTTTAAAAAATTTTTTCGTGACTATTCGAAAGGCTTCATTTTGTTCATACTCGTAAACTACAGGTACGGAATAACAACTTGTTTCGCCGAACGATGGAGCATGAATAACTGAAATTGCTTCCTTTATTTGATGTTTTGTGATATGAGGAGGCTGTTTTTTCCCTTTATTACATGAAGCAGGCATACCGGGACTGGGGTGGGGTGTCCGTAATAGTCCCTAAGCACTTGACCTCGAGTTGCTCTGTGTACACTGTCTTACTGTAACCCACTACTCTTGCATATTACGTGGCGTTACTTAGATGTTACGTTGGTAATATTACGGTGTATATAAATAGCGATATTTTTTGTTGTTGTTTTCAGTTTACTGTTATGAGTATACTGTATTATATTTAGTGTGTGAACTTGTGTTAGAGTGCCCGGAGTTTATATCATACTAGCAGCGCCCCGCGGTTATACCCGCGATGTGTCCATTCCTGTGGGGATTTCGGGATGAAAAATAGCCTATGTTACTCGTGGATAATGTAGCTTTCGAATGATGAAAGAATTTTTAAAAACGGTCCAGTAGTTTTTGAGCCTATTCATTACAACCAAACAAACAAAGTTTTTCTCTTTATAATATTAGTGTAGATACTCGGACAAATTCACACATGGTTAATTAGACCCAAAGTAAGCTCTAAGCTTGTGTCATGGAATCTAACTCACTGATATTGCTACATATAGGTACCTACATACCTACACAAATACATTTTTTTAAATTGTCTTTATTGAGACTATTCTTAAGTTCAACTTAATATGTCAATGGGTTACTTTATTTTATTACTAGTAAGTATCTAAGTTAACGTCCTTATCAACAAGCGAGCCATACAAAAGATCTTATAGTCAGTTGATACTTTTAATTTACAAGGACAAAAATCAAAAAATACAATTGTCTTATAACCAAACTTGACAATCCCAATATAATTACGCTCCCAAACATATATTAATCCAAAATTAAATTAACATTAACTCTCTCATACATTTGCCACCCAAAGACATACACCCGTACGTGCTTAAATTAGCTAATTTGACATGAACAGATATAATACAGTTACGGGCTTTGAATATAAGTACTAAGAGAACTCATACAAAGGAAAGTGTGAAGCGGGAAAATGGGAGAAAACTTTTCAAGGATAATAAAATTACTCAAAACGTAAGCGGGGAAGTTTTTAAGGCCGCTTAAGTATATTTCTTTTTGTATTAAAGTGAGGCTTTTTTTCGTTTCGGAAATGATTGGAAAGTAAGGAAAAATACGGATCTTAACTGACGATGATTTTATAGAGTTTATAATACTAGCTGGGCCCCATGGTCTTATGTAGCGTCCATTCCCGTTGGAATTTCAGGATGGGAAATATATTATAACCTTACGATTGAAGGCTATCTATTTCAAAAATAATTATTCTTAAAACTCAACTTGTATATAAATACTTGTACTAGCGACCTTCCTCCTCTTTGCTTCGGTTAATCAAGATCCATTAAAATTTAAAAAGTAGCAAATACTTTCCTCTAGAATCGCGGTGTATGTTGGTAGCATGAAACTCCGTTCAGCAGTTTTCATATACAGACAGACAGACACAAGTGGACTTCAAAATAAATAGGTAATTATATTTATATGATAGAACAATTTGTAGTCGGAATAAAAAATATCATTCTGAAATAATGACTGTTGTAACATAATCGATCCAAGCCGTCTCGTTACGTTAACGATGTTAATATAGAAAGGTTATTAATATAAAAGTGAACAGAATCGGACAAAAATTGATAAAAAGAATATTGAAATATGGAACCAAATGGAATAAATAATTTGGCTATTGTTGGACGAGTAAGGTTTGTCAGTTTGTTTGTTACAAGTTATATAGTATACTATATTTATTCTTATTGTCCCAAAATGTGGACTAATGTCGTAAATTTTCCAGTCAAAGACGATTGCTCCTGAAGAGGAGGAAGGTTTAGTGATTTTATTTCATTCTTACCCTATCTATCTCTAAACCTTTTTTCCTCTTCAGGGGTTATTCATTAATTTATCGGAAACGTCAGTGGCCAACCCTGTCAGAAGTTTTAAAACCGCCTAAAGACCTCCGACATGGTCTGACGATAGAAAAAAACGGGACCGACTGCTTAACGAGCCCTCCGAAGCACGTTAAGCAATAGAATTTCATAATTAAGTACATGCCTTGTTACAATACTAATTCAAATAATATAAATAAACTGAAATTCGAGGAATGGTGCAATGCAGTATTTTAATTCCTTCCCTCGATGTTACAGAGGGAAATATATTCATTATTTTATTGGGGTTTCGTTTAATTTTCAACTACATCTTGTTAATTAACACGAGTTTATGCTTATGACGTGGGTAGATCGATATTTTTTGGACTTGCGCTCATTAAAATTCCGGTTATGCGATTGCAGATTTTGAGTGACGAAACAACTTCAATCCAGGGTTTATAAAAAAACTAACACCTATTTTGACATCCATAATACCCTAGCATAACTCCGAACCCGTACCTGAAACAATTTTGAAAATCTGTTCTGAACATCCATACTGAAAAACTGTACTAAATCTCTATTTGAAAATGACTGAATTCGAAGAAAATTAAAATATTAATAGTATAAGCCTGTAATGTCCCACAGCTGGGCAAATGCCTCTCTTCTGAGGAGAATAAGCTGTCATCTCCACGCTATAAAGAATTTAAAGTAATAAGTTATGAATATCGCACAGCATACAGGTGGCGCCATCTCTTATGAATCGTTTACACTAAACGCTAAACGAGTCGAATCACGCACTCACGCGCAACAGTTGTTAAACGATCGTCACATTATTTCTGATAAAGCCCATAGATGTCGCTACGGGTATATTGAGCTGCTACTAAATGTTCCTTTGACGGTACGTTTGAATTGTCAGTCCCCGTTGATTTAAAAGTAAGACCATGTCAGAGGCCTTTTTGTAATCTAAAAATCTGACACAAGGGTTGGCTTCTATTCGAACTTCATAGCGACTACGATAAATTAGAGATCATGGGACACCCCTCGCTCCTCCTCAGTCGGTTAAACAAGATATATCCGTAAACGTAAAAAATATGCTAAATAAATTCGTTTAGATCAGTTGCCAACCCTGGTTTGTATCCGAACCTTTTAGACCGCTTAAAGACCTCCAAACATAGTCGTAACGGAATAAAAAATTTTTTTTTACTCTTGACTATTTATATATCTAAAATCCCATGCCCACGAGCGGTGTAATCCGCTCGAAACGTCGGGTACGTATTTTAGTGAAATACGTTAAATTATCTAACGCGATACAGACCCGTTTCATTTAGTATAATGAGTGCAAATCGTCTGAGTTTAAAAAGTATATTTATATCTCTTTAAAATATTAGTCTAGCTCTAGGCACTAGATACAATACTATTTAAGCCCTCTCTCTCTCTCTCTCTTCCTGGCATGGTGGTGGGGTCAGCCTATCCTAAATATTAAAAACGTAAAGTAAAAAACAATCGCTACAAATAAACCTAGTTTTTTTACTTCCAAACCGTAAATAATCAGGTCTTTTGCATACTTTTAGCCATTAGGCACATTACGAAGGCAGCAGTCATCACTATAAAACCTAGATTTTTAATGCAAAACTGTCTAGAATCGAGCTCTAACTGCCAATAAAGTTAGCGCCTCGGGACCTGGCTCTATTGTATCAAGTCAATTAAGGTCAAACCTCAGCGATATTACAGAAAGCATAACGTTTTTAGTACAAAACTATATTACTATTTCGAAAATTGTATAGGAACTATTTAAGTTTGACTAAGTGTGGAGAAATATGTAAAAGTTTTCATGTTTAAAACGTGATCATAGAATGAAAAGAATGAATGATACCTCTATCTTTATAATTGTATAAAATAATAAAAATACTAACGTAAAAATAAGGTATTAATGAGGTATAAATGAGAACACCAATATGATAATTTGGAAAATACGCTTCGCTACAACCAACGTAAACCAAGACCTTTCAGAAATCGGTCAAAAAATTAATAACAACGATAACCGCCCAAAAGGCATTAACAGAAAACAATAAAAGCAAAAGCATTCAAATCAAAAAAGAAAAAATTCAATTACATTCGTAATTCAATAAAATCTGGAAGGCTCCGTCCAATTTCGACCGAATTCACAAAACGGGGTCATTCGGTAAGACACAATAATAAAAACCGGTTGACCGGTTCACAATCAGAATCCAATTAAAAGTTTCATTCGAGGTGGTCGTGGATTTGAGGACGCTGTGGATGGCGCAGTGATGGAATAGAGCAAACAGACGACCACTGTTCATATGTTGACTATAGTGATAACTATTCTGTAGGAATCTAACAGGGTAGCTAAGGTTGGTCGATCAGTATGGTCGAATCTGAAACTGCAAGAGATACAAGTTAAGATGGTTCACCAACTTGCAGCTCTTCCTCTATTTGCACGGGTGGTTGATAGTGGCGTTTGTACCTGAATGCCATAATAAATATAAAATCTGCGAAGCAAACACTGCCGTATGGTACGGCATACTGGATGGCTTTACTGGATATATATAATTATATATACCCGGAGTGATTCAAGGTTGATTAGACCCAAACTAAACTCTTAGCTTGTATTATGGAATCGAATTAACTGATACTACTACATATTACACACATAAATACTTATATGAGAGTTGTTTTGGTAGGTACGCGAACCATTCGGCGAGCAGGTTTGCCCCCTGACGCGAATGAACACTAATTATCTAGGTAGCAAGTACTACTAAGTAACTACCATTTTTTACTAACTTCAACTGGTCCAAACGACTACCAAAACCAGGAACACGATCCCGGATATTATTTCTGTTGACACGCCGGAGCGATATTGAAAAAGAACACCTGAGATTTACGACCCTCTAAATATTATAATTGGACCCTACGCTACCTCTACTGGCACCAGCATTACGTCATGAATCATGGACATGTGCCCGAATAAATTGTCTGTAACTAAACATAAACACGTGGGGATCCTGAGAAATAAGCGTTAGTATGGATAAAAGAATATAAAGTGCTTTTATTTGTACTAGGTACTTGTGATATAACTATTTATCTCGGTTCCTTATTTGAAACTATCGTGATCGGAAGCCATAGTATTAACTCTTGAGTTCCTTCGAGATTAAACAGCTTGTTAAGCAAGTAAACTATTAATTTTCATAAACTGTATCTGCGAAAATGATCATATGGATTCTATCTAGATTGTAAATATTTTAAAAATATATTTGATATTTTTTTTACAAGGCGTGAATGGCCAAATACTTAACTGCAAGGTACTAGCAGAGCCCGCGGTTTCACTCGCGTTGAAACCACACACAGGATAAAAAGAAATCTATGTATTATTCCAGACTTTCATTAATTCATTTCGAGTAGGCTAGTGGCCAACAATGGTGTCGGACTTTTGAGTCCGGCTAAAGGCCTCCGACATGGTCTGACGATTGAAACAACCGGGACTGACTGCTTAACTTGAGACTTTAACTCCTGTGTGCCAATTTTCATTCAGATAAGTATATTTTGCGCGGAAGAGGAACATACATACATACGTACATACATTCTCACAATTTACAGTAACATTAGTAGGGGTATGATAGCGAAAGAAACTCTAAGGAGTCTCAATTCCGATTTGAAACATTCCTATATGCTCAGTCTTTCTATCTAGGTTGTAGCAACATTTACTTTACCAAGAGTACACTTAAAAGTAATGGCACACTTAGCAGTTCACAATTGCTTTTACAATTTTGATGAGTAAACCCATTTCATTTCTAGATAGGACTTCGACTCCAGACTAATTGATTTGGAATGAAACTTTGACTCGTCAAATAGAAGTAGACAAGTTAGATTAACGACAAATAATTGATTTAGTTACTATTGGAGTTTGAGTTCGTGGACTCGTTACTGTTAGTGTCCAGAGGGCCAAATGTCCAGTTCCATGATTTTTTAAATATTATCTTTAATTATCATAGGGGAGGGATGGCGATTGGGGGGGGGGAAGGATTTGGTCGGTAGTGGGACAATATAGTTAAAAAAGATCTGCAATATTAAAGAAGCATTTAATAAAGCTGCATTCTTTGTAAAAGCGGGTTGAGTGCGAGTTAAACCGCGGCATATCGCGTCGAGTATTGTAAAATTACTAGCCGCGCCCCGCGGTGCTACCCGCGTTGTACCCCTTCCCGCAGGAATTTCAAGATAAAATGTATCCCATGTGTTATTCTGATGTATTTTAACCTATATTACTATAAAGTTTCATCCATATCCGTTGAGTAGATTTTCATGAAAGAGTAACAAACATACATACATCCTCACAAACTTTCGCATCTATATTAATATTATAAAGCTGAAGAGTTTGTTTTGTTTGTTTGTTTGTTTGTTTGTTTAAACGCGCTAATCTCAGAAACTACTGAACCGATTTGAATAATTCTTTCACTGTTAGATAGTCTATTTATCGAGGAAGGCTATAGGCTACATTTTATCCCGGATTTCCTACGGGAACGGGCACAACGCGGGTAAAACCGCGGGGCACTGCTAGTTTATAATATTAGTAGGATTACTCAAATAATTTTAAACGCCAATATCCTATACTTATCAAAGAAATACACCCTATTCCTGATTAACAGAACAACAAGAATCTAGTTGAAGTCAAAAATAACAAAAGGCATGTACATAACACTGAGATTGTTATATAAAATGCAAATACGAGCACACGACAACACTCTACAATGGCATATTGAAAGTGAATCGAAACTGTATAGAATAGTAATATTATTTCATGTAATCTGCTAGAATGTCCACAATTCTGGTATATTTTTACACTAGCAGGGTTCCACGGTTTTACCCACCTTGTGCGCGTTCCCGTGGGAATATCGGGATATAAAATAGACTATAACCTTCCTTTTAAATGTATTTATCTAATGCAAAAATCATTATTTGAATCCGATTTCTAGTTCCAGAGATTTTCCTGTAAAGAGCGCAAGTCAATACTGAGCCTACAACATGTTATTTCGTTAGAAAAACAATACAGAATTTGATGGATGACCCTTCTGAGGATGAATTATTGGTTTATTGAATTCGTAGCCAGAAATATTATTAACTAGTACATTAGGGGTAAAGGGAAAATATTACTAACTAGCAGCGCCCCGCGGTTTTACCCGCGTTGTGTCCATTCCTGTGGGAATTTCGGGATAAAATGTAGCCTATAGCCTTCCTCGATAAATAGACTATCTAACAGTGAAAGAATTATTCAAATCGGTTCAGTAGTTTCTGAGATTAGCGCGTTTAAACAAACAAACAAACAAACAAAACAAACTCTTCGGCTTTATAATATTAGTATAGATTTGTTTTTATTCCAGTCAAAGGTTCTACTTTCCATAAAATACTAAATTAAGTGAAATTTGAAGCATGGAAGATGCAGTTAACTACGAGGTAAAAATTTAATGAAAATGGTTCGGAGAAATATTAATCAATACACTAGCCCAATACGTGTTAAACTATGAATAACTCGAGGAAAATCCTAAGATTTACCTTAGCTAATTTATTGTTATTCCGCTCTTATTATTGTTTCGTCTTCTATATAATAAAGTTACGTAAACAAGACCAATAAATAATATTTACTTGTATTCCATTTGGGTAATAGATGATTGAAATAGGTCAGCAAATTATAATAAAATTAGCAGCGGCCCGCGGTATTACCTGCGCTGTGCCCGTTCCTGTGGGAATTTCGAGTTGAAAAGTACCCCATAACCATCCCGTGGAATGTCAGTATTTATTAAAAAAATAATTATTCAAATCGGTTTGGTACTTTCTGAGTAATGTAAATATAAGTAATGTCCCATTAATAATGTCCTTTAATGTCAATGTGTTATTATTAATGTCCCATTGCTGCGCAAACGCCTCTAATCTCAGTGAAGATAAGGGGAAAGGTGTCTCATGTCAATACTCGTAATTTTGACTGTTTGATTCATGAAATTCATTTGGATCAAAATAGACTTACCAGCAAATCTCCAGAAACGTGAATAAATTCTCCAAAAGGAATTAGACTGAAGCACCCAACAAATCAACAACCGATAAAAGTATAATATTTAAAAATAACCCTCACAACTGATGGCTAACCCAATTGTCTCGATACTTTTACTCGCATTCCTATTACGGCAACAGTTTCACTGGTCGTCTGCGGCATACCAACTAACAGCATCAGACCAAATAAATCGTTAAGACTAAGCGCTGCGAACAATTCTGTGAAGGCATTAAGAAAATTACACCTTGTACAGTACGTCCCTGCACCCCATACGGCCACTAAACATCACTCTATTTGGTGCCACGGACTTGCAACATTATTGAAAACTGATGGGTTTTAGGTGGAAATAAGTAAACGTTATTTAAAAAATGCAACGACATGTATTGTAGAGAATAACAAGTGAAGGTTAACAAAACAACACACATATCAAACGAGAGAAAACGGAAGGAACAGATTAAAAAGCTGCCAACTCAAAAAATAGTATGTTTGCGTTCCTCTATTTTCTATCAAAAACTACAAACAATCTAAAGTCTAAAAGATGGCTGGCTAGGTTATAAAAAGAATTCAAATACAATATTTAAGGTACGATTCCTTCATGTTGCATATCCGTGCGTAATTTACAAAATAAAATCTAAATTATTTAGAGGAAGCTCGTTTCGTTAGGGACGTTTCAAAAGCTGAATAAAAGTACATAAAACGGCTTCACTGCATTGTAGACAGCGTCTGATCTGATTTAACTTATTTAGTCTAATCAAACAACATAGTGATTTAAAACAACGCTGTTTATTTTCAAACAGGAAGGATATATTTGAGCTCTGATGTGTTTGAAAAGTTTGGATTAGGGAAATGGATTTTGTTTGGTTGTTAGAATATGGCTATTTCTGTGGCCAAAATCTTGTTAAGTGATGATGGTATGGGACATTATGGGTTTGAAATATTAAGTGACAATGGTTCTTGTAAAGGAGCCGAAACGTAAGATACAAATGCAAAAGAAAGAGCAAAAGGAATCTGTAAACGTAATTTCAATTAAAAAATGTATGGTAACTTAAGTAATGGGCGAATTCAATGTGTGTGGATTGAACATTCTAAAACTATGAGGAATAGCGAAAAATTTTCAAAGCAGTCTCGAGGCAGAATTAAGGCTTGGATACCCCAGCCATTTCGACATTTGAGGGGGTGAAGCAGGCGGTGAAGCCGGGGAGGAATAGTACGCGCAGCGGCCGTCGCGGCGGCGCGGCGCTGACGTCACTCTATGAGATACGGGGCCCGCGTGCGGTCGTTTTGTAACAGAAGATTGCGAAGCGCTTAATTATCTAATTCACATAATAAAAATCAGTAGTAGATATTGAATTGGGTAGAATAGTCATCACATTGATAAAATAGATTCTAACAATCAACATTTTATCGCATTTTGTATTTATCTAAATTACGTACATATCCTATCCTACTAATATTATAAATGCGAAAGTTTGTGAGGATGGATGTATGTATGGATGGATGTATGGATGGATGGATGTATGGATGTGTATGTATGTTTGTTGCTCTTTCACGCAAAAACTACTGAACAGGTTATATAAGCTACAATTTATAATGAATTTGTGTAATTTTGGTCGTAATAAATAAGTATTTGTAAAGCAAGTCGGAGAAAAATCACCACCGTACTGGTTTGACACATGTGACATGGTCGCCATGCGACGGCCTCCGTATGAGCACGAAGCATCGCCGAGTAGTTCCGATATACGTATGTCTTATATTTTAGTCATTAATTTCAACGTGTGACGTGTCGTTACGATAGCATAACATTGCAATTAGTGAATGAAACCTAAGTACAGGAAGAATCATTTTGCTTATCTCGAAGGCCGCGGGTTCGAATCCGAACATTACGATTCATTTTTATTTTCTCACATTAGTTAATCAAAACTCTTTTTCATTTGAGGTTGTGTAAAGTACCTTAATATTTTAGAAAAAATCTTAAAAAATATGCTGTATAAAATAAATTATCAAAATCGAAACACCTATTATAGGTATTTTTCGTTTAATTAATTTACCACTTTATCTATTGACTACTTTTGGAAATAAACCGTCTTATAAAATTTTATCCTACTAACCTACTAATCCTACTTCTTACTTCCTACTAATATTATAAATGCGAATGTTTGTGAGGATGGATGTATGGATGGAAAAAAATCTGCCCTCTAAGAGCTATCTTGGCGTGCGCTGCCTAAACTATTGGAGTTACACAAAGATGATGTACTCGTTTGTCTTTCGCATTAAGTCAGTGGTCGGCAACCTTTTGACAGGCAAGGGCCACAAAGTAGCCAAATAAAGTAAGGCGGGTCGCTTTTGTGACATAGGGGTATATGCGGAACCAAGAGAGTGCTACAATACGCAGGTGGGAGTGTGCTACGACGCGGAGGTAGCTACGATGCGGAGGTAGGAGTGCGCTACGTTGTGGAGGCGGAAGTGTGAAGAATATTAGACACATAATGTCGTTGACCAAATGATAGTTTGTTGCTAATGGTGGTTCTACCTACTATGTTTACTTCTTTAAGATATTTTTATATTGCCACAAGTGACGGCCACAAGTGACGTGTACGTGCGGGCGAGCAAGTAGTAACTAAAATAGAATAGTAAATTAAAGGAACTTGGGATACTATGGACCCTGGCCCAATGCACAACAGTGGCATGACTTATTTACAAGTCACTCTTTGACGGTCATATCGAAATCGACGGCCAACTCGGTGTTATGGCTACCGAAGAATAGAGTTGGGCTATGTTATGGACCATAACCGTGTTGCTCAACAGTAACATGACCCATGTCATTTGAAAGCAAAAGGCGCCTCTTTTTGCTTCGGTTTAATAAAAAAATGTTTTAAACCATATACATATCACCAAACTTAATGTGGCAGACTAAATTCCATGCGAGCGAAGCCGCGGGCAAAAGCTAGTGTTTTATAATAACCTATTTTGAAAAAAGTTTATTTTTATTATAATGTCACAATAATCACATTTTAGGCGGCCCCTAGACCTACAATAACATTGTACAATATATTTAATTGTGCAATAAGATTGAATTGCGTTTGGATCCAAACGGTCAATTATATTGCACAATAAGAAAATCGTGCAATGTTTTCTTGTTCAGTCGAAGAATAGTTTGATCCCGAGCAACATATCAAATATTGCGCAATACTGACCCTACACGAAGCAATAAAAATATGATGCAATAAAAATTTAACTCGCTCAAACTTTCGTTCAATCATTGCGCAGTCTTCAATATTAGCCCAAGACGATCAATTATATTGCACAATATTCAATATAATTGATCGTTTAGGGGCCGCCTTAATAAAATATAGAAAAAAAAGACGTGTGGCACTCGGGGACTGCCGCGGTAAAGCTATTGCATAGTTATTTTTTCTATCACTAGATGGCGTTAGTGGGGAGCGATAGGTTTTTTTTTCTATCATTAGATGGCGTTAGTGGGGAGCCTTAGGTTTTTTGCGCGAGGTTTTTTCGTTACGGAATTTCTGGATTCGGTCCCCGCGCTCAAGGCCCGCGATAGAAGCTATGCAATAGCTTAAAATATAGAAAAAAACAATAAGATCTCAATGAGAAAACACTATGAAGTTTCGTAGCACTGGAATGAAAAAAGCGACACACGTCCGACTAGCACGGCGCCTCAGCGCATACTGTCACTCTGGGTACAAAAGAGCGAGAAACACTACGGCGCGGAAATTGTAATGGCGACTCATTCGCAAGAATCTACCACCTTTCGTTGGAAATTTATTTTAATTACAAATATAATATTGAAACAAAAATTTTACTCCAACAGTCCTGAGTCATAGTTTATTTTACATCACTCAAATTAATTTTAGAAATATGCGTTTGAAATTGTTTAACAAACTAAGTGTTTAAAATTCACAAAGTAAGGTATAAAAGACCCAACTTTGTGATTATTTTCTATCGAGGAAATTAATAGTCAACGTGTTTCGGAAACAGTAGTGTCATTAAATATATGATCAAGATTAAAAACAAATAAAAATTGTTCTTGTAACGTTAAGACTTTTGGCTAAAAAATTGTTTAAAGTAGCCCGTTTTAGGAACTCATAGGCCCTTAATTAAAATACTCGTTTCTTTGAGTTAAGCGATTATGTCATTACTTTTTAGAATTTGTTCCATATCCGCCACATTACGAGATTATAAATATCGTGTATTATTTTATTTAAGTTTTCTTTTGTTTTGGCTTTAGGTTCAATTTTAACTTTATTATGTTACTCCAGCTCCCAGTTTTAACCGCGTTGTCCCAGATTCCGTGCGAATTTCGGGATGAATATAGCTTATAACCTTCGTATATTGTAAATAGATACCTAGTATAGCTTTAAGCCCACTGACACAATACAGTATGTTAAAATAAAATCCTACGAGTGCTAATGTTTGATCTATCGATAACAATTCCTCACATGATTCTCCTCTCATTACTATTCCACTCACGCAAGGCTTATGATTAATACTCTTTGCAAATAAGGGATGGCTAAGGGACATTTTGGGGCCAGCACTTTTTGTGTATCATTCTTACTATTGTTTTAGTTTTTTTATTGGATTTTTTATGGAGGCTGAGTATGGTTGAATGTTTAATATTAAGTTAGTTGGAGATCATTAATTCTCTTTTCATCTATCTAACTTATAACTGAAGAGCTTGTTTTTTCGTTTGTTTGAAGAAGCTTAGCTGTTGTCACCAGACAGCTTAAAAATATTGTCGTTCAGTTACATTCATAATGTCAAGGTATGTTAAGTGAACGAATATTTTTGGAAAATAATAAGATACCTCCGAAAAGAAGAAGATACCTTACATATAATTTATCTACTAACAATTCGACTAAAACAAGTAAAATTTCAAATAAAAACAAAAAGATTGGTTTTCAAAAAAAATTTGAGAGCTACGGAACCAGACACAAAGACATCGACGTCAAACTTAAAACACCCTTCTTTTACAGCGGAGATTTAAAAACAATTTATTGATCATCATACTAAAGAAAGTGCTTGTATCATTAACTTATATCATCTCATTTAATCATATTAAGTTAGTACATATAATTCAATGCATTTAATTATGTTGGTTGTCGGTCGCTGATAACCAAGCTGTTTAAGCGACTTTAAATAAATAAATTTTAAAAAAAGAGCTCTTATAGCATAAAGACCGACGTCACAACAAAAATAAACATTAAAAAGTTCACTCAAAGAAGTACAATACTGCATTGCGCACACGTTAGAAACTACATTTAAAATTACCTTGAAACTATAAAACTGAGATAAGGAACGGAGTAAAGTTTTGACACATTATCCAGTGGAACCCGAAGGTCTGCAGCGTCTCGCATAATAAGCTGAAGTGATATCATAATGGCAGAAAGATATATGGAGCTGTCCATTATTTCTTAGCTGTTCTAGGAGCGCATCCCATTTTAAACATAAAAAATATTTATTCCACATCAAAAATATACAATTAACAAAATAAAAGAGAGAACAAAACAATTTATAGTGCAAAGGAGCAGACTCAGAACCGTTGTTTTGGAAATATTACTTTTTTTTTCCTGGACCTTGTGTTCCAAGGGAAAGCTAATACAACCGTTCTCTCGCATGTGGTCATCTAACTCAAAAGTAATTGCTCAAATAGGGCGGGCACTTCTTGATATTAGCGCGTGCATACAAATAAAAAAACATTCAGCTTTATTACATTAAAATAGATTACAATGTGGAACGTAAAAAATATCTTCTTAAGAGACAAAATTAAATATTTCACTTCACTATAAATATAAAGTCAAGTTCTTAACTAAGCTCTGAAAATCGACACAGCAAAGAAATTTCATATTAAGTTCAAATTAGTTTATCATTACAAAGCTCGTTGGAATTGTCAAAGAATTTCTGGGTTTAATTTTCTGAACTTAAATTAGTTTTACTCAGCTTTATGAAGCAGTTTTCGGCGGTTTATTGCAGTATAACTTTTCTTATAAACAAAATTAATAAAGCTGAAGAGATTGATTTTCTGTTGTTTGAACGTGCAGGACCAGGACCTACCAGTCCGATTTCTTACCCACAAAAATGGAAACAACCCGGGTAAAGCCACAGGGTGTGGCTAATGAAAAATATAAAACAGTAAAGACTATGTTAATATACACAACTAGGAATATAGAGACACTATCTCCTCCTATTTTTTGCTCCTATATTTTGCTACAATAATAATAATCAATGGTTTTCCTAAAATTGTTTAGCTACTATTTACTACTAGCAGCGCCCCGCGGTTTTACCCGCGTTGTGCCCGTTCCCGTGGGAATTTCGGGATAAAATGTAGCCTATAGCCTTCCTCGATAAATAGACTATCTAACAGTGAAAGAATTATTCAAATCGGTTCAGTAGTTTCTGAGATTAGCGCGTTTAAACAAACAAACAAACAAACAAAACAAACTCTTCAGCTTTATAATATTAGTAGAGATACTATCATAATCTATTCACGTCCAAATTCCTCACTGTACTACATACTATTACGGTACACATGCTCATAGTATCTTTTCACGTGCCTATAGTATCTTTTCGTAGTATCCTTTTTCCAAAAAAAGGATGTCTATTTATGAAATATATTTTTACCCATCCAAAAAGGGTAGCTTCCACATCCCAAAACACATTAGCCGCTGGAGAGCTTTCAAATGAAGTATTAAAACGAAGGTCTGAGTCCCTCCGAGGTCGTATCGCGTCGCATGGACAATTGCACAAATTGAATGAATGTCCAAGAATTTTAAGTGCATTTTGTTTTTGGGGTACAATGGATTATATTTATGGTGGGATTAGGGTTTTGGATATGGGGAAGTATTTTTGCCGAATACACATTGAGTATTGGGGGCTTTTCTGCCCGAATGAGTATGATTCGAGTGAATAAATCGGAAAATGCATTGTGATAGGAAGAAGAAACATACATTTAAAGCTACATGAGTTACTATTTTTCATTAGTTACTTTTTTAATTAAAGAATATTTTTGGATATAATAGGCACGAGGCAAAGAGTAGTGTACTAAAGAGTAGTAAAGAGTAATGTACTACATCTTATCTTTGAACTTGAATAACTATTTTGCACCCAATACATAACCAATACCAATACTTTTAAAGACATTCGAAGCATGAAACACAAATACCCAAAAACTAAGCCATGTCTAGATCTGTGAAATGGAAAGCTAATGAAATGGAAATATCAGCCTTTGGGTCTGGAGTGCCAACGAGTAGGTTGTTGTTGATATTAAGGGCCTATGAGTTCCTAAAACGGGCTACTTTAAACAATTTTTTAGCCAAAAGTCTTAACGTTACAAGAACAATTTTTGTTTGTTTTTAATCTTGATCATATGTTTAATGAGACTACTGTTTCCGAAACACGTTGACTATTAATTTCCTCGATAGAAAATAATCACAAAGTTGGGTCTTTTATACCTTACTTTGTGAATTTTAAACACTTAGTTTGTTAAACAATTTCAAACGCATATTTCTAAAATTAATTTGAGTGATGTAAAATAAACTATGACGCAGGACTGTTGGAGTAAAATTTTTGTTTCAATATTATATTTGTAATTAAAATAAATTTCCAACGAAAGGTGGTAGATTCTTGCGAATGAGTCGCCATTACAATTTCCGCGCCGTAGTGTTTCTCGCTCTTTTGTACCCAGAGTGACAGTATGCGCTGAGGCGCCGTGCTAGTCGGACGTGTGTCGCTTTTTTCATTCCAGTGCTACGAAACTTCATAGTGTTTTCTCATTGAGATCTTATTGTTTTTTTCTATATTTTAAGCTATTGCATAGCTTCTATCGCGGGCCTTGAGCGCGGGGACCGAATCCAGAAATTCCGTAACGAAAAAACCTCGCGCAAAAAACCTAAGGCTCCCCACTAACGCCATCTAATGATAGAAAAAAAAACCTATCGCTCCCCACTAACGCCATCTAGTGATAGAAAAAATAACTATGCAATAGCTTTACCGCGGCAGTCCCCGAGTGCCACACGTCTTTTTTTTCTATATTTTATTAAGGCGGCCCCTAAACGATCAATTATATTGAATATTGTGCAATATAATTGATCGTCTTGGGCTAATATTGAAGACTGCGCAATGATTGAACGAAAGTTTGAGCGAGTTTAATTTTTATTGCATCATATTTTTTATTGCTTCGTGTAGGGTCAGTATTGCGCAATATTTGATATGTTGCTCGGGATCAAACTATCCTTCGACTGAACAAGAAAACATTGCACGATTTTCTTATTGTGCAATATAATTGACCGTTTGGATCCAAACGCAATTCAATCTTATTGCACAATTAAATATATTGTACAATGTTATTGTAGGTCTAGGGGCCGCCTAAAATGTGATTATTGTGACATTATAATAAAAATAAACTTTTTTCAAAATAGGTTATTATAAAACACTAGCTTTTGCCCGCGGCTTCGCTCGCATGGAATTTAGTCTGCCACATTAAGTTTGGTGATATGTTTATGGTTTAAAACATTTTTTTATTAAACCGAAGCAAAAAGAGGCGCCTTTTGCTTTCAAATGACATGGGTCATGTTACTGTTGAGCAACACGGTTATGGTCCATAACATAGCCCAACTCTATTCTTCGGTAGCCATAACACCGAGTTGGCCGTCGATTTCGATATGACCGTCAAAGAGTGACTTGTAAATAAGTCATGCCACTGTTGTGCATTGGGCCAGGGTCCATAGTATCCCAAGTTCCTTTAATTTACTATTCTATTTTAGTTACTACTTGCTCGCCCGCACGTACACGTCACTTGTGGCCGTCACTTGTGGCAATATAAAAATATCTTAAAGAAGTAAACATAGTAGGTAGAACCACCATTAGCAACAAACTATCATTTGGCCAACGACATTATGTGTCTAATATTCTTCACACTTCCGCCTCCACAACGTAGCGCACTCCTACCTCCGCATCGTAGCTACCTCCGCGTCGTAGCACACTCCCACCTGCGTATTGTAGCACTCTCTTGGTTCCGCATATACCCCTATGTCACAAAAGCGGCCCGTCTTACTTTATTTGGCTACTTTGTGGCCCTTGCCTGTCAAAAGGTTGCCGACCACTGACTTAATGCGAAAGACAAACGAGTACATCATCTTTGTGTAACTCCAATAGTTTAGGCAGCGCACGCCAAGATAGCTCTTAGAGGGCAGATTTTTTTCCATCCATACATCCATCCTCACAAACATTCGCATTTATAATATTAGTAGGAAGTAGGAAGTAGGATTAGTAGGTTAGTAGGATAAAATTTTATAAGACGGTTTATTTCCAAAAGTAGTCAATAGATAAAGTGGTAAATTAATTAAACGAAAAATACCTATAATAGGTGTTTCGATTTTGATAATTTATTTTATACAGCATATTTTTTAAGATTTTTTCTAAAATATTAAGGTACTTTACACAACCTCAAATGAAAAAGAGTTTTGATAAACTAATGTGAGAAAATAAAAATGAATCGTAATGTTCGGATTCGAACCCGCGGCCTTCGAGATAAGCAAAATGATTCTTCCTGTACTTAGGTTTCATTCACTAATTGCAATGTTATGCTATCGTAACGACACGTCACACGTTGAAATTAACGACTAAAATATAAGACATACGTATATCGGAACTACTCGGCGATGCTTCGTGCTCATACGGAGGCCGTCGCATGGCGACCATGTCACATGTGTCAAACCAGTACGGTGGTGATTTTTCTCCGACTTGCTTTACAAATACTTATTTATTACGACCAAAATTACACAAATTCATTATAAATTGTAGCTTATATAACCTGTTCAGTAGTTTTTGCGTGAAAGAGCAACAAACATACATACATCCATACATCCATCCATACATACATCCATCCTCACAAACTTTCGCATTTATAATATTAGTAGGATAGGATATGTACGTAATTTAGATAAATACAAAATGCGATAAAATGTTGATTGTTAGAATCTATTTTATCAATGTGATGACTATTCTACCCAATTCAATATCTACTACTGATTTTTATTATGTGAATTAGATAATTAAGCGCTTCGCAATCTTCTGTTACAAAACGACCGCACGCGGGCCCCGTATCTCATAGAGTGACGTCAGCGCCGCGCCGCCGCGACGGCCGCTGCGCGTACTATTCCTCCCCGGCTTCACCGCCTGCTTCACCCCCTCAAATGTCGAAATGGCTGGGGTATCCAAGCCTTAATATCACGTTACTAGAAAGTTACCGGCTCTATCTATCTGTTTATGGAGTAGCTCCATTACATAATATAAAACAAAGTTCCCGGCCGCGTCTGTCTTTCTGGCGATAAACTGAAATACTACTGCACCGATTTTCACCAATCGATAAAATGATTCGTCCAGAAAGTTTATATGTATAGAAATTCCCAGAATTCCCACGGTAACGGGCACAACGCGGGTATCACCGCAGGGCGCTCCTAGTATAACATAAATTCAATCAATAACGTCAGGTAGATGCGGTCAGCATAAACTTATAGTTTAAACTAAAGTACTAAGTACAAGTTCTTAGTTTATTTTATTTTTCTTCGAATCACTTAAGGGCAAGTACAATTTAACCTACCCTTAAGTGATTCGAAGAAAATTAAAATAAACTAAGCAAGAATGCACATGGGGATTAGGCCAATCATCCTACTAATAAAAATGCGAACCTTGTGAGAATGCACGGTATGTTTGTTGCACGAAAAACCTACTGCATAAGACACGGGAAAAATTTAATGCCGAAATTCCAGCATATCCCGGACTGCAGCTTGACACTAGTTTCTGTGAGACCATGATTATTATTATAACACATAACTAAGCGATGTTACCTCATGGCGAATGAGCAACGGCAGCTCAACCCCTACTTGGATGGGTGGCCGATAGTGACATTTCTTTCTGAGCGCTACGGTACTTTAGAGGGGGCGTAAAACCATGTCGCCTTGAGGCGGTCTTAAAACTCCGACACCAAGATTGGCCGCTAACCTACTCGAACTTACTGACTTCTGCTTCTTCTTCTTCTTCTTCTTCTTCTTCTTCTTCTTCTTCTTCTTCTTCTTCTTCTTACTTACTTACTTACTTACTTACTTACTTACTTACTTACTTACTTACTTACTTACCAGTAATCAAATCAAAAGTTCCACCATCACCACTATCCAACCACACCAACAAAACAAAACCAGCGCCTTATTTATCAAAACATGCTCATTTGCTAATTCACTTTAAGTCTTGTCTAATTAACCGTATGGGCGTAGCGTGAATACATTGCACGAAGGTACTTCACCGCGTTTGAACTTGTGCTAATTAAAACCCGTCTTTATCCATCTTTATTTTGGTTTTTGGCCACAGAATAATTATATAGTACTTCGCTGTTGTAATAAACATTTTCTTGTGAAATGTTAAGATTTTTGTGTTTACGACGGTGAATGAATTTGGAAACTTGAAGAAATTTTCGGGTTGTTTGTTAGTGATTCGGGGCAATTTTTTACCTTGGTGGTCAACTGGCCCGCAAAGCACTGAGCCCACGGGCTAAGCTGACCATTTTTTTTTCTTTATGGGCGACTCGACCCAAGGGTCAATTCAGCCCGCGGGCGTAGGTACTATTCGGTAGGTTAGGGTTATTTTTTATCTTTTTTAACTACAATATACTTGCCATCGACTGAACCTGTGGGCTGAGCAGGCCCTTATCGGTAAATAGTAATCGTCTGAACCCGCGGGTCGAGTTACCGATTAGTGTGGGTCGAGTCACCTATGAAAAAAAACGGAGTGGGTAACTGAACCTGCGGGCTCAGTGCTCTGCGGGCCCAGTTGACCACCAAGCGAATTTTTTTTAGCTCCGACTTTTTGAAGATTATCTTCGACATCCAAAAAGCACCGCTCTATTATTATGTAGTAAAGTGAAGTATTAGCCTGTAATGTCCCATGGGACAAAAGTCTCCCATCTCACTGAAGATACCAGCACAATAAAGTAGGTAAGTTCGAGTGGGTTAGTGGCAAACCCTTTGAGAATGATGGACTAGTACATGAAAATTAGGAGTACTTGGAATGTTTCTCTCATTGCTCCTAGTTTGGCGCAACGTAGATAAACTACATAATAATATATAACACCTCGCGGTTTTACCCGCGTTTTACACGTTCCTGTAGGAATTTCGAGATGAAAACTAGCCTATAGCCTTCCTCGATAAGTGGACTATCCAACGTTAAAAGATTTTTCAAATCGGACCAGTGGTTCCTGAGATTAGCGCGTTCAAACAAACAAAAAAACAAATTCTACAGCTTTATATATTAGTATAGATTATAAATTACCTATAGTGAATATTGTAAAAAAACTCAAACTCGAACTACTTACTTAAGGCAGCCGTCGGATTTATTTGTCCACAAAATCAAACTTAATCAAATCATGTAAATATCCCTTAACCAAATTACGCCTCCACCTACCCACGCTTCAGAATCATAATTGAGAAACTTCAGATCATTAATATGTAATATTTCATCATTTTCAACCTTGTCATAGGCCGTCAAAGTAATTAATGTCTGTATTCATAAAATAATATAGTAAAAGTATAGAAAAAAGTAAAATAATAAGCAACAAATAGAATTCATAATACAAAAATATCATGAAAACTTCCAAGTAGAATACATAATAAAATCACTACATTATTATAAAACAAAGTACCCGGCCGGGTCTGTCTGTCGGTTCGCGATAAACTCAAATACTACTGCACACGGTTTTGACGCGGTTTTAATAGATAAAGTGATTCCAGTGGAATGTTTATATGTATAACAATTCCCGAAATTCTCACGGGAACGGGCACAACGCGGTTAAAACCGCGGGGTGCTGCTAGTTATTTTTAATTGTGTGAAATTGAAGTATTCATATAATTAAAAGAAGTTAGTCCGAGTAGATTAATAACCAACCCTGGTATCAGAACTTTGACGACTGCCTGAAGTTCTCCAGAAAAACTATCACTTTATTAAGCTCCTCAAATTCTCTTGTATAAGTACCACTTCACAATATTAAGATTCCCTTCAGTTCCTTCACAATACCAAGAATGCAATAATATAGTACCTATTCATATAAACTTAAGAAACCATGATAAAACAGCTCCAGAGCCCACGAACCATTTCTAATTTCCCAAGCGACGTGTGAACTTAAAGGAAATAAAGTTGATTTATTAAATGGCTGTCAACGAATGCTTTACTAAGCAAATCATGTATTTACTGCTATGCATAAAACCTGAGCTGGGGGTAAGGTGATAACAAACGTTTGTGTAGGTTTCACTACGTGTATGGAGATGATGATACCGATTGGAGAGTGAAAGTGGTTTAAGATGGTATAAGAAAATTATGAATATGTACTTTACTTTTTTCTTTAATGTTATATCACACGCTGGGCAAACGCTTCTCATCTCACTGAAGATAACGGTACAGTGAGGAGGATTTAAGATCGTATCATCACTTTCACTACATAGTATTAAAAAAGTCGCTTTCCGCTGTCTGTCTGTCACTTTGTATGCTTAGATCTTTAAAACTACGTAACGCTACGCAACGGATTTTGATGCACTGTTTTTAATACTATCGAGTTATATACGAGGCAGTTTTATAAGTATAAAAATTCCCACGGGAACGGGCACAATGCTGGTAAATCCGCGGGGCGCTGTTAGTGTGTTATTAAATAAAATTATCATGTATGTCATAAAAAGCCGCTTATAAGTCCCGGTATTTTCAATCGTTAGACCATGTCGGAGGCCTTCAGGCGGTCCAAAATCTCCGACACCAGGTTTGGCCACTAACCTACTCGAACATACTTTACCAACCAACTCTACCAATGAATACAAGTGGTATTACCATCTCCATACCGATAGCCGGCGCTAAGCGTAGGAGGGCGCAAAGTGCCTAGGTCACTCAACTTTAGGAAGTTCACCGAAGGACGGCGGGTTCACTCTACCTGCATACCACTTGATTTAGACTACCTACAGGCTATGTCATTGTTTTATTATGCGCTTACAATGTCTGACTTTGGAAGCTTAAGATAAGATGGGAAGTGATGATTTTGACTATTTGCAGGTTTGGTTTTAAGCTGATAGGGGTATTTTTGGCCCCCTTAAATATTTGATTTTGACTTTGGTGCCTTATCACAGGATCTATGTTATACTACGTATGCCAATTTCATATGATAGATAAAACTAGCATCGTTTTGTTATGTCACTTTGCTACATCCTACTTCTATAATATGAATCGCAAAACCTCAGAACGACTGAACCAAATTGGATAATTCTTAATGTGTTCCTTATTGTCAAGACAAGGTTTTTATATAAGAAAAATAAGGAATAAAAATCTCAAAATTCCCACGACAACGGGGGCGCTGCGGGTGAAACCGCGGGGCACAGCTAGTATATTATAAAAACTAAAGTTTGTGATGATGGATGTATGGGTGTATGTTTGTTATCCTATAAATGATTGCGTTTTATTCTGTTTAATACAGTTTTTACAATATATTTTCCAACCCGCATTAGGTAAGCGTGATGGTTTATGGCTAATCCTCCTCACTGTACTGATATCTTCAGTGAGATGAGAGGCCTTTGCCCAGCAGTGGGACATTACAGGCTAATACTTATTTACTTTAGAAGTGACCTAAATAAGATATCACCAAAACACCAAATACAATCTTCTTCATCGAGCGGATGGTCAACCTGACCAATCCTGGTGTCAGAGTTATTGAGCCGCCAAAGGCCTCTGATAGAATCATAACATAACACACTATACTGAGTCCATTGACCTGTTTGGTTGTTGTCTTTGCCACAATTCCACCAGACTGGAAAACGAATCGGATGCGAATAACTATCGATTTTTAATTTACACCGTCGTACCAACGGAAAAGATTGTTGGGTCAAAGGTTCCTGGTGTAAATTGGATAATGGTTTCATTTAAGTTGCATTGGATAATGTGAGTCGAGTGTGAATGTAATTAAATACAATTTTAAAATAATGTGATTAAATACGATTTAAAAATAATAAAAAAATTATGGAAACTTAGTTTATAGATAACTAGCAGCGGCCCGCGGTTTCACCTGCACCGCAACCGGTTGCCGTGGGAATTTCAGGATATTAACTTCTTATTTTCCTATTCCTGACTAAGATAAATAAAATAGAAAAATAATCATTAAAATCGGTAGCCGCTCTCGAGTTATAGATAGTGTACTAACACGAATTTCTTTAGTAGCTATATACCTATGTAGATTACAAAAATATTGAATCAATAATTATTCCACAATATTCACACCAAAAATCAGACAACTCTCCATATCAAGTATCAGAGACACACTTGTACAAAGAATCAACACCATTAATAGGTCATAAGCTAAAACCATCAAAGTAATCCTCACACGTGTACTTACACTGACTATAACACGGTTGAGTTAACTACGCACCTCGGTGGGATGTGATTTCGGGCATAACATACGTAGATCTACATTTTAAATAATATTATTTTAGCAGTAATGGGAATAACGGAGGGGGGCTTAGACTAAGACATGGAACCGTGAATCGTCTGTGACCACGGTTTCTGTAAAGATGAGATCAGTGAGAATTTTGGCTAATAATTACAACATTGACACATTGTTGACACACCGTATTTTGACCATACGTTTAGATGAGAGGCCTTTTCAATTTAATAATAAATATTTAATTGTAGCCACAGAACTTTTCCCAGCAAAAGGACATTACTAATACAACTTCTACTATATACAGCATCGATAGGACATCTCGAACGCCAATTTCGGATAGATACGACCATCCTTTTCGGATATGTACCAACTTAACACAACCAGCCTGTACAATACACACAGAGGATTGTGCTATAAAAGCAGTTTCACAATAGCGAAGACGCGGGGCATCGCACGTGCACATCTTTGTAAACAAGACGGCAGATGCGTGTGCGCACCTGGCGCGAAAACAGGCATATGCTGACGGAGAAATATTTTAGTGTAGTTGGATGATTTTGGAATTGAATTTTATCTTTAAGGAGATGGTAGTCTCTTGTTTTGGTCGGTAAAGATCTTTTGGGGAAGGTTTGGGTCAGAAAACTATGGTCATATCCAATGTTACTTTATTAATTTTATCGTAATTCAACCAAAAATATAGCCCATATTTTGTGGTATAGCTGATTGAGACAACCGACCGAAAAAGAGCATATTTTCTTCCGAGTTAATAATGAATACATAATTTTAGTGCGTTAGAACATAAGTACTTCGAACTTATCGAAGCGATGAAGTAGAATTTTAGGACTAAGAAAAAATTGCCCTTACTCATATCCTCGCATTTTTAAAGCAGCACATACCAATATAAGGTCATGACAGCTCTTGTTAAAAATATAACTGTCACGGTAAAAACTTATTAAAAGTTACGTTACTTTTGCGCGGGTGCAAGTTAAATTAATAGACTTTGAAACAAAATAAAACAACAAAGTAACAATCTAGAAAGCACCTGGTTTTGATATGAACCATTTATCTTCGAGACAGGTCTATGCATCGTAAATGTAAAGGAAGACGACAAAAGGAATGAAGGTCCTAAAGTATATATAAATATGGCTGTGCCGTACGTTTTCGACCGTACTGAATCCGTTATTGTGGCTTATTCCATTCCTAAACTCCTACGAATTTTTAGAAATCAATATTTGCCAATTCTTCCCAGCTGTTATAGTGAGATTTATGAACAGCATTTTTATCTTATTGCATTGCATCCTCATTGAAGAGCCAAATATATCATATCATATCATATCACATCGTCATTTAATAACCAATGATTAATAACATAATGATTAGGCGGTAGTGGGTAGTAAGCAAGCAACATGGTCTACGGCTTGAAGTGAATATTGATCGTTTACAGCGTTGACTTGACAATTCCCGTCAAGTATCTACGTGCTGGACATGACTTGACAATAATTTTGTTTACGGCACTTGAACCAACTTGAGCTTGATGCGACTTGACGCGACTTGACAAGTTTTATTCATTTGCGACTTGTCAAGTGCACTTGATCGTCTCGCGGACGCATAACACTTAATAATCGGGGCCAACATTTTAACGTGCCCTACGAACCACGGTGGCCGTTCAGATAGAAATGCCAATGTTTGGATTGGTGACCTGAGTTTTGGTTATATCAAACCCGATCCATTATTACAGAAAACTTCAAAACAATAGGTCATAAAAATCACTTCAGCATAATTTAAATAAGATGTCATCGCCCATTTAACAGCTCAACTGTGACGATTTGATTGCAATTAAGTGATTGAAAAAGACAAATGTGTATGAATAATCTAAATCAATGAGGTGTAACTGATTTAGTTTCGTCCGTCCATAGATGGGTTGGAAGCAGTTAAAGTGTCTTTATGTCAGAAGAGACAATGGTCTGGGAAAATGTTTAGCTATCTCATGTTCTTGTGGATGAAAAGTTTCTAATGATAAGGTCATACCAGGGTTGGACATAGTCATATTGAAAACTTCAATGATTTTTGAGACCCATAAGGCTTATGACATGGTCTTGATAAAGCAAGCGCGACCAAGAATTATACGTGCTCTTCAAAGCACGGTAGTGCTTATTTCAGATAGCAATGCCACTAATGGGCAACCATCTTCAGAGGCCAAGTAGCTGCTTAACAATGGCGAAATAAATAAGCTGTTTAACCCGCATTAGGCAAGCTTGGTGATTACGCCTAATCCTCCTCACTGTACTGATATCTTCAGTGAGATTAGAGGCCTTTGCCCAGCAGTTGGACTTTATAAGACTAACACCCCTACTACCACTATTCTGTAGCAACAGACAAAAGATCCTGCAAGCATATACTCACTTTTACCTGATATTCAGGAAGGTCTATTCAGTAACCTTGAAAATTTAATATGGCAGTATTCCAAACGTTTAAATATTCAACAATCTGGCCGTCCACAGAAACTTTCCATTTCAGAAATAACACAAGCTCAAATTTAAAATGTTTTCCAAAAAATAAAACTGTCGAAACACAAAGTTGTGACAAGCAATAAGTACTAAAACGTTCGGGGGACAGATTTCAGGAATTTTTAAAATAACTCCTCTTGGTTGTAAAGTAACGGTAAAACTTTTCTATTTAAGGAGATTTAAACTTCGTCATTGTTGAAGAAAACTCGAATATATTCGTAACTAGCGACCTACCTTCTCTTCGGTTAATCGAGATTACGTCAGGGTTCCCTAACAAAAACCTGCCTTGAATGGTAAAAATGACATAGAAATAGGTTTAGTATTTTTTTAAACAAATAAAGAAAAAAAATATTCAACCCGAACATTCACTTCAGACAAACAGACACAACGGGAGACTATTTATTATCAAAGAAAATATGACCGAACAAAGTTGAGGGTTCAACTACCTTTTCGTTTGGGCTTGCCATTCGATGGCCATTAAGCGTTCGCAATAAATTTATCTTTTCTAGAGTAAAAAATAATTATTTCTCCATTTTGTGACACCGCTGATGGTGGTTACGTCTAATCCTTTTCTTTACAGACCTTTGCTCTGAGGTTTTACGGTCTGATATCAGAAAGTAACTTTTCAGAAAGTCAGCAGGTATGAAAATTTTGAATAACCATTCAAGCAACTACTTAGTCTTACTGAATTACTGAACACATACTGAATTCAAGTAATAAGATTCCTTGCAGTCTCTCAATGATCTTGGTCTGTAAAGTCTGTACTTTTCAGAAAAGTAAATCGCATCTTCTTTATCGCCATACGGTGACTATCCCAAATAACACCAAAAGCTGTCCCAAATATCACCGTCGTAAAATACTTAGACAAAACAATACAAATTATGCTTAATCAACTATCAGAGCATCGCCGTTTATTCCTGAATAATGCAACTTTTTGTTGGTCTTAGTAATTTTTCACACTTAAATAGTTTTTGGGCTACAGATGAAAGTTTTAGACCATTCAAAATGAGCAAAAAACATATTTTTATATCACTTTTTTGTAAATTGCCGATGGCAATATAAACTTAAATGTGAAATTGTCGCAACCGTCGATAAATGTATTCGCCAGGATACATTTTATTTTCCTACTAAGTATAAGAAAAATAGAAAATATTACCAAATGAAGATACAAATTAATTTGTCCCGAAAAACACCAGGAGTCTCAAATAACACCGGTTTACGGTGCCTGTTTCAATCCATTGTCCATTATGTCACCTGACCTTAACACGCGGTGAGTCATAGGAAAACAACATGACGTCACCTATAAATTAACACGATTGTGTATACCGACTTACGAGACAGACTGTTAGGTTTCATGTTATGAATACTGCGTACCTGAAACAAACGTTTGGGATTATTGAGCTTCATTTGTTTAACAATAGCGACAGGTGTTCGTTAGATAATATATATTGTTTATGGAGCTTAATAGCTATACATAATATGTATACTAATTTATATTAAGTAATATTGAATACCGAGATCTGATGAAATTCAGACGCCAGAACCAATTGGGTAGGTATTGCTTTTGATAGCGGGATAATAATCAAGTCTTCATGAATAGCAATATTAACTTCTTAAAAACAAGAGTATTCTCTATCCTTTTTATGGAGAAGGTGGAAATGACAAATAAAAAGAGTATCTTTTAAAATTAAAACGTTGACAGCATAACAGCAAGATTTTAAGAAGAAAGAAGAAAGAAAGAAAAACATTTATTCAGACGAATCACACAACAAGAAACGAAAAAACAAAGCAAAGACAGAAAGAGAACAACAGATATTACACATAAAACAATTACACGGACAGAACTGCTGTGTGAGGTCTGAATAGGCCTAAGGTTAAGTTCTTTCATACAACCCCATTTCTACCACTATTCTACACCCCTGTTGGAGGTCTTTAAATGGTCTAACAACTTCGGCACTAGGTTTAGGTAACTTAGTTACAATCCACATATATTTTCAAATATTTTTCAAAAATAGACATCCCAACAAATCCTTCAAAAACATTTGAACCCTAAAAGGCCAAAACAGGCTACATGTAATTTAAAAGCAAATTTTCGTGCCCGCGTTAATATCCAAAGTAATTAAGGCAAATATACCCAAAAGATGGATATGTGATGGCTAAAAACGGTCTGGCAGTGTGGGTACTCGCTAGGCGGGTACTCGTAAATACGGTACGAGATCAAAGAGCTCATTGGGCCGGCCCAATCTCAGCTGACACACACAGTTGTGTCCGAACGTTAATTTACTACTAATAAATAAGTAAACTAGCTGGCCACAACGAATTGTCTTTCAGTCTATTAGAGGATCATAGCAGAGCAAATTTTGAATATTTGCTCTTAAAAAACCCTTCTTTAGCGTCAAGGATTAAAAAATAAACAGTGTTTTAAGCCTTGACGCAAAAGAGGGGTTTTATAAGTTTAACGTCGACGTTTGTCTCGTGTGTGTGCGTCTAATTTTTAAACTTTGTATTCGAACTTAACTAAGTAATACGGCCCATGCTAAATTTGACCAAATAAAAGAAAGAGCAAATGTCTGGTCGTACGAACAGCTAAAGAGGATGGCAGAAGATAGTAAACAGTAAAAACAACTTTATCGACAAGAGCTCTCATGTTTGAGAAAAGGATAATAACATTGTAGAGATAGTTAAAACAAGCGTCCGCCGAACCAAAATTAATGGTTCTAATTTAATAATAGTTAATTAGGTCAACGGTAATTGTTTGAATTAAGTCCCTGATCAGATTATAGTGTAATCTGAGACCTAACATACCCTTTTCATTTAATTAATTTGCTTAATTTTATAATTCAAAAATACTTGGAAATACCACTCGCCTAAGAAGCCATTTTCTAGTATTATACGAGTACCTAATTTCTGCGTACGTTCGTTAATTTAACATAGGTAGATAGAATATAATAAACAGGTATTTCAGAATATAACCCGGATATTTTTAGACGTGAGGAAAGAATAAGGAAATTCAAGATCTGTGACAATTTGTATTAATCATTTTTAGGGTTCCGTACCCAAAGAGTAAAAACGGGACCCTATTACTGAGAATTCGCTGTCCGTCCGTCCGTCCGTCACCAGGCTGTATCTCAATAACGGTAATAGCATAACGGCAATAGACAGTTGAAATTTTCACAGATGATGTATGTATTACTATTGTCGCTATAACGACAAATACTAAAAATACAATTTTAAAAATATTTAAAGGGGGTTCCCAAACAACAAACTACAACAAACGTGATTTTTTGCCGTTTTTTAAAGTACGGAATCCTCCGTGCGTGAGTCCGACTCGCACTTGGCCGGTTTTTCATCAATATTCCAACAATCAAAACCACATCGGTATTAGCCTGCATGGCAAAAACCTCTGCGGTTACGGAAGACAACGATACAACCAGACATTTATCTAAAAATACCAAATCGATTACAAAATCCATTAGCATATTAATATCGCCTATGTCCAACACATAAGCCACAGAATTCTATTACCAATACGGCAATATCGGACACAAAGACTCATGTCAAAGGTGAGTTCATGCATCGGACACCTAATCTACATTCACTTCGCTTTTGAGCAAAAATTTCAAATAGAGTTGAGTGAAAAGTCGACCCAAGAGTGCAGGCAGCTTTAAAGCAGTGCAAAAGAGACTATCAACTTAAAATCGAGTGCAAACGGAAAATCTTCTTTGTGACAACGTTATAAGTTTTATTTTATTGAAAAATGCGGCTGACTGAAGCAGGAGACGGCGAAAAGGTTATTGAAAATAAAAATAATCTGATTGGCATTTTGCTTTGTTGTAGGTTTAATTTCATTTGCAAATGGTTGTGAATGGCATGCGATTAACGTGAATAGAAATGTGCTGGAAAGACAACAGTCGATTAGACATATTAATGAATTATTGACAGATGCAATTAATACTATATTTTTTCCACAACGTCAGCAGGAAAATATGATAAACACTATGAATAGATTGGTGAATATTATAGGTCGAGTTATGTACCGACAAACACTCTATATTCAATCAATATATGTATTTCATCTGTATATGCTTTGTGGCATGCAGTAGCGTCTTTGTGCAAAGACGCCTGCTGTACAATCAACCAACCGCCTCCAGGGATACCAAATATCTAGTACACTTGACACCACAAACAAGCAAGATCTAGAATTCTGTATCGTACAAACAACGTAAAGGAGCACACAGACTATCCGATCTATCATCCTATTTCGCATCCCAATCGAACACTCATATATTGACATTCGAGTCCGATCTTAAAGCCCTTTGAGATTGAGTCTCACATGCGATCGGTCAGTCTGTAAACCCCTTATGTAGGTAGTAGGTATATCGCTTTGTGCAAACTTGTTAGTAACATCTTGATTAGCACTAGATCGTAACTGATAGTTACTACGTTTGAAACTGCGTCAGTAACTACCAATAAGAAGGGTTAGAGGTTTATATGTTGACTTAACTGATGTTGATACTTTGTTGGTTTACGATTTAACTTGTGTTGGTGCTTTATGGTTGACTTAATTACAATGATGAGTGAATGGAGTGTAAAGTTTAATGCGACCATACATTTAAATTCTCGTTTTTGTACGAGTTATTTAAATATTGTTGCGTATGATTGTCACATTTAACAGGAAGGATATATGAGGCTACATTTTTTTTCCTTAACCTGCATCGTCCCATTGCTGGGCAAAGGTCTCTCCCAAACGCTATTATTTAACTTTTATTTAACTCTAAATTCCCACTATCTACAACGTTAGTTGTGTATCTAACTATCTAGTACAACGTTAAATCCGCGGGGCGTTGCTAGTAAAATTTCGTATATCACTACATGGTATAAAATAAAGTCGTCTCTGTTTCGTGTCTGTTTGTCTGTATGCTTAAATATTTAAAATTACGCAACGGATTTTGATGCGGTTTTTTTTAATAGGTAGAGTGATTCAAGAGGAAGGTTTTTATGTAAAAAAAAATCCGAAATTCCCACGGGAACGGGCACAACGCGGGTAAAACCGCGGGGCGCTGCTAGTATTTTATAAAATACCAACATAACTTATGTCACAAGAGATTATCTCCTTCATCACAGATCATTTAGTAATTCCTTTGCGTAATTTCTTGGTCAAATAAACATCAGATATTTTATATTTTATGATTATTTTCATAGCTACTGCCTATAATAAGTTTTATTGATCAATTTAAACACAATAGATAGAATATAATACGTAGATATAGGTGTCATAAAAACTTCATTGCGGTTCGTAAATAGGCAATTTTTATAATAGTTAGTTCTGATAGCGACCGATAACGCTTCATCTATTTATAATGTACAAATGATGTACTTACGTAGGTAAAATCATAATAAAATAAACCTATAGACACCGCTTATCAATCGCATAGTACCGTTCCCGCAAGAGAAGAAAAAGTAAGTTCGAGTAAGCTAGTCTAAGGCAGGTCTAAGTGAAATAAATAAATAAATAAACATGTGAGATACAAATTATAATAATCTTATTATTAATTTTATGAAAATCTCGGTCAATCTCAAAAAATAATACAACATTTCTGTTTCAAAAATTGTATTAAAAATACACAGCGTTTTCTTTACCGTTCCACCAAAATGTTTACATTCTTTGATACCACTCCGCTTACGTGCAAACGCTACAAGAATTCTTTATTATTATTTTCCTTATATCAAAATTTCTCTTTGACATTATATTTAAACTTTCTTAAACATTTAAAAAAACTGCTTACTATTAAATGTAGCAGTGTAATAAGTGTGTACATACGTGTTACAAGTGTTTAGGATAAAACGAAATGTAAACAAAAAACAATAACAATCTACTCCCAACACAATAGCTAAGTATCATCTCAACCATGTCAACTAAAGTAAAGTAAGTAGCCTGTAATGGCATTGTGCCCGTTCCCGTAGGAATTTCGAGAATTTTTATACATTAAAACCTTCCTCTTGAATCTATCTATTTAAAACCGCGTCAAAATCTGTGCAGTAGTTTTAAAGATCTAAGCATACATAGGGACAGACAGACAGAAAGGGGAAAGCGACTTTGTTTTATACTATGTAGTGATGTATCTGTCATTTAAAATGGAGTGACGATATAGGAATTGTCCTTGTGACACAATTATTTATTAAAATATCAACAGTTTACCAACACCGTAAAACTCAGCTACAAAGCACAATAAACTGTAACTTAAGCGTTTTGTACTTCTCTAAATATTATTTCCCTTTCAAAAGAGACAGAGGCATACCAGCCGACGTATTCCGGAAGCGTGCGAGACTGAGGTCGGAAGGGGCCCAGGGCCTACCCTCACACCCCCCGACTCGAAAGGGCAAGCGCTCGAAGGGCCCCAAAGACCCCAATTCCTCGTTTGAGGGTTGAAGATCGACTTGTCGTTTTGATAAGTTAAATTTAATAGGTGAGCGTGTAGTTAAGACGTGTCGCCGCGGAATTGGTGTAGATTTAACTTTAATTGATTGGATTGGAGTTAAGTAATAATGTTTGAGTGAAAGGTTTGTACGTAGAAGTGCTGAAGGAAAAGGGACGTTTCTAATTTTATATTATCCATTGGGATAGCAGAAAATATCATTTTAACACATATTGAACACAATAATAATAGATAAATATTTTTTCACTTATAGTAAGATTTCCTGTAATATAAAGCAAAAGATCTACATATTTTTCACACGAATGATGCTAAACTAAATGTAACGTTCTTAATGGCAAATGGCAAACTATTAATTTTGAAGAACAGAACCCAATAGGAAAACCTCGAAGTAGTTATTAAGGTTATCGTAATAACTCGCAAACGAGAACTTATTAAGTAGCAAATCCATTATTTCCACAATCAAACGAGACGCGTCACACTTAATATTTCTGTAGCATCAATCACATTCATTAAGAACGCTCATCATATTAAACATGGCTGTAAATGCCGCAATATCGTGACGGCTGGTTACGTTTCACTTGTTCTAAGTAATGTTATCAAGTTTGTTTTAATCCATACGTATTGGATGAGAAAATCTAGATTAGAGGAAATATGAATTGTTTAATTTTTTTGCCGGCAATAAGTCAGTGTGTAGGTTAGTTGACAACTCTGGTGTCAGAGTTTTTAGACCGTTTAAAGGTGTCTGACATGGTCTTTTGATTGAAACAAGTGAAACTAACAATTTTCGAACTCCGAAGCACGGTAGCGTTCAGATAGAAAAGCCACTATTGGCCACCTAACCTACTTGGAACTACTTGAAGTTACTTACATTACCTAAATTTCACTTTTCCCAAAGACCCGACGCAGAATTTAATCAAAATCTAGTTAGTAATCGATAAAAAATGCGCACTCAAGGCTGCAGATATACCCAATATAAAAGCAGTACCTAAACATCGATACTTTACACAAAAAGGCACAAAAAAAGAAAAAGCACACACCGGCTGCTAATATAAAAGGATAAAAACTGGATTAGGTCCAAAAAAGGATACAGACTCAACCCCAAACTTCCAAGATAAACCCTAAAGCTTTCAAAACTACATAGTACGAGTATTAGCTAATAGTGAAGCACAAAAAACCACATTACCTAAACAAACTCGACGTAATATTGCAATTTACCGTATTCGCGTAGGTGCGGGTCCGAAACTCATATTGACCTAGTGGCACAACGTGAGTTCTGAACTGTGTAGGTGTCTGAATCAATTAGGTTTTTACTCACTTTCGGCTATTGTGACGTAGTTGGCGAAGTTTTTGAAAACAAACAGTTTAAAACTTTTTGACTAAAGGATGTCTACATCATGCCTATTTTTTAAGATATGTATTTAAGTTTTAGTCAGTTTATGGGTTAAGGAATCGGTTTTGCCATTTACTTAAGAGCAACGCGTAATTAATATAGGAACTGGATTAAATACTTACTAATATCTTAAACATTCGGCTAATAGCTAATTCAAATGCAGAAAACTAAGGCGATAAATATATTAACGATCACAAAATATATTTTTTCAATCCTCACAGGTGCTCTTAAAACTCCAACATCAGAGTGAGTTTCTATTCAAGTGGAGCAGAGCTGTGCGGAGCTCCCTCGACCAATCATAACGCATTACGAAAATGTATTGACAATATCAATGCCTCGTTCGACAATATCAATACGTTGCGATTTTTCGATTGAGCTCCGCATAACTTTGCTCTACTTCAATGTAAACGCACCCTCAGGGTTATCTGAGCCATGTCAGAGGCCTTTGACGGCTCAATAATTCTAACACCAGGATTGGTCAGGTTGACCATCCACTCGATGAAGAAGAAGAGGGTTATCTACCAACTTATAAGACTGATCTCTTTCCAATTCAAACATCAAAATCAATAAAACCGCATCATTTCTAAACCACATTTCAGTTGCTAAGGGTCCACAATTTCCTGATCACGACACATCAAGAAATCCTCCTCATTATATGAAACGAGTTGTCGATAATCCAGACTAGGGTAGGGGGATGATATTGGACATGTAATATTGTTAGTCACAGCAACTTTTACGACAAGCCAAGGGATGTTTTGACGTTGGTAACTAATAATTTCGTAACTTTATGTTCGCAGTTCTGTTTTTCGTCGATGTTTGGTTTCGAAATAGTCGTGTGTTGTGACGTTTTGACAGTTGAGGCAAATATGAGGTTTATATGTTTGATATGTGTGGTTCTGTTTGTTTTTATTTGGTACTAGCAGCGCCCCACGTTTTTACCCGCGTTGTGTCCATTCCTGTGGGAATTTCGGGATGAAAAATAGCCTATGTTACTCGTGGATAATGTCGCTTTCGAATGGAGAAAGAATTTTTTAAAACGGTCCAGTAGTTTTTGAGCCTATTCATTACAACCAAAGAAACAAAGTTTTCCTCTTTATAATATTAGTGTAGATTGGAGCTAAATCACCAAAAAATGTATTATAACAAAACTTGGGCCGGGCGCACCCATACATTTTGTTTGACAGAAAGACAATTTTCATTTGAAACTACGTTTACGTTTAACGTAGTGCATCCGTAAACATAGTTTCAATTCAAAATGAGTAGTGTTCGCTTTTTAAGAAACCAGAAATAAAATTATGGCATTTATAATAAAACATTATTAAGTGTAAATTAAACAAGAAAATAACAATTAAAATGAAGGACTTCGTCGTCATTATTGTAATAGCACAAGCAAAATAAAAATACGTCAAGCGTCGTCGATATTAAATCAAAAAATGACACGTAAGACTATAATGTACGGATACCGCTATTACGGTAGCTATAACGTCACATCCGAGACGCGCGTGCGCAGAGATTAAGCCGCGTACGGACTAACCGTTCTAATGTACGCACAATTTAAATGAATATATGTATACTCCACTAAAGTAGGGGATACCGTAGATAGGTTGAAATTGTATGCACGTTGCTGCAAATAAGGATTAGTTATATATATATATATCTTCTTATATATAAAATTCTCGTGTCACAGTGTTCGTTCGCGTACTCCGCCGCAACGGCTTGACCGATTCTCATGAAATTTTGTGAGCATATTGAGTAGGTCTGAGAAATATTGAGTAGGTCTGAGAATCGGCCAACATCTATTTTTCATCCCGAAATTCCTGCGGGAACGGGTACAACGCGGGTGAAACCGCGGGGCGCAGGTTTAAAAGATTGAACGAATTTTCATTAAAAAATACAATTTACTTTAGAACTTTACAATGGTTCGTTTGTACGCAGCTTTAAACTTCTAAGCGCGTTATGGCTGACTAACCTTATGGTTCTCTTGATTTTACAGCTTGACTGAAAAGTATTATAACATATTTTTGGTATTCTGAACCAAAGATTACAATTTAAGATCTGGGTCAAAAGATATGGGGTGTGAAAATGATGAATGACGAGAGCATACTGAAAGCTTAATATTCAGTAAATGCCGACAGAAAAACACCGGTCCTAAAACAATATTTAATATCTCGAAGTAAGTTTGTTGTCATTTCATGGCCGAACTGCGGAGCCTATTATAATAAAACTAGCCGCGCCCCGCAGTGTTACCCGCGTTGTACCCGTTCCCACAGGACGAGAGCGGTAGGTATCGGTATCCACATGGGATACATTTTATCCCGAAAATCCAGCGAGAACGGGTACAACGCTGGTAACACCGCGGAATCGGAATTTAGTGCAGAAAAATATATCCTATAAACTTCCCCTTGAATGTGGCTATCCATTACAAACATATTTATTCAAATCGGATTGGCAATTTCCCCGAACTATTAACCCTTTCAAACAAACAAAGTTATGAACTTTACCTCTTTATAATATTAGTATAGAAAATAGAAGTATACGTAGATGAAGGCTCGGCTTAAAACCAATAATAAGGTCGACACACCACCCACGCCACAATAATGACAGAAGAATTACGTCATAGTCTGCCAAGGACTTTAAAGATAAGACAGCCATTCTAGATGAATGAATGGGGTTACCGAACGATACGGTGCCATAGTTATAGTGTAGCTACGGTAAATGGGTGAGACCAGTTAATTGTATTGGATTTCTACTCGTATTTAGTTACTGCTATCTCTTCTGTTGTATGGGGTAGTTAATGTTAGGCACGTACCTTAATTGGTATTGGCATGTAAGTGAGCTTTTTCGGAAGAGTTATGGCCGAATACATTAAACAGCCCCCAATTCTCCAATTGTTGTGGATAATGTACGGAATCAAGTTCGTAAGGTACTTTCCGTACATTTTCGACAACCATACTTACCTAAGTAAGTAATTGATTATTAGACACAAACAATCTAGAAATATGTACCACTAGCTATTGCCCGCGTCTACATCCGTGTAGAAGTCATAAAAAAATCATAATTTTTTTAGGAGATTAACCTCATATAACTCTACGACTAGGTTTGATCCATCAGTCATTCAGGAATTTATGTATAGATAGATGACCATTTAATGTCCTACAGTTGGGCAAAGGTCTCTCGTCTTATCCCTGACTTGGATAAGGCGTAGTCATCACGCTTGCCTATGGAACAACACACTTATTACTCGTTTTATCCTTTTATTTTGACTTATAATTGTGTAATATTTTAAATTGCGACGTCCTACAACAATTATGATGTCAAGGATCAATTGAATAACGACAACAAGGTCAATGCCGATGCAATTACACCACTCATTACGTTAACATCAAATCATGTTGTTGTTTTCAACGTTTGTCTGATGAACGATGACAAAGCTTGATGGGTAGATATTACTACGATATAATGACGTAGTTTTTGCATAGATTTTAGACAATTTTGAATTCATGGTCAGATTGTGCTATTATACATAAGTATATGTAATGGTTTACACAAGTAATGACAAGTTAAATGTAAATGAGCGTGTACTTGATGTGTATCTCTAAGCAAAAGTAGGTTGGCTTGTATCTATCCTGAAAGTGCTCTAAAAATATGCAAGAATTTATAAGATTACTTCTAAAATCCTAACCCCTTATTTTACCTAACTATATTAAACCCTCTACTTTACCTAACTATAGATTAGTAAGTCTTTTGTTAAATCCGTTATGCCCTTATATATGCCCTTTCAACCAACATATTCCACACACTCATAGCCATTATTTATTTAAAATTCACTTTTATCTTCAACGAAAGTTGGAGACGTTAAAGTTTGCTGGGAATAAAGCAGGTTTTAAATATTCAGGATCCCAAAGTGACAGTTAAGAGACTTGGCGAAGTGTCAGCCAGGGTTCGGTGACGTTTCGAGGTCTTATTTTGAATCAGATACGTCCGTATTCACTTAGGATTACGAGAAACTTTGAATTAATTCAAATACTTAATTGTTTATCCATAGATTTGTGGCCCATGGACCCATAGGGCATGCTTGGTCAGGCTTTTTGAGATGCATAAAGGGTTGACAGTATTCAGTTCCAACTCCTAGATTTGGAGATATTTTGGGTAATGTATCACAATCCTAAAACAGTTTCCCTGTAGTTATTATATCTTGTATTGTTCAGTCCTTTAAAACATGTACAAGTAAAAAAAAACGTCGCTATAATATCGCCGACAGACATATGCGTACACAGTGTACATAGACTCTATGGTATGACTCTACCTACAGTCTATGGCCAAGAGAGCAATGGAAGAACCATATCTTTTCGGTAGAGTGGCTCAGGCAGACCCAGACCCCTGCAGCAAAGTATCTGGTGAATTTTCTGGTGACTTTATTCTTGCAAATACTATCCCCTTAGAGCCTAAATCGGCCCTGGGGTGGCTTCAACTCAACAATGGGACTCTAATGGCATAATAGTACTAAGGCCAAATCTGTTGATATGTCAGGTCAAATCGGTCATAAAATACATTGTCTAATAATAATCAATAAACTTATGCCTATATTTTAAAATGGGTCAGGCGTTGTAAGCATTTTCGGTTGTCAATGATAGAACAAAATATTTTACGGCCCAAACAGATGATATCGAAAATGACGATAACAAATTTTAAAATGAAGCGAAGCTTGCATTCCACTTTCAATTAACCGTGGCCTAATTTTGTTAAATACCTATTCAAAGGCAAAATATGGCGATCGAATTTAAATTATAATCTGAATAAAGTAACATTATTTTGAAATTCACGTTTCATTATAAATATCTACTTGACAAAATATTCCATGACATTTAATAAAAGAATTGAGATAAAATGTGAACTTGATAATGTTTACTCACAATATTTAGTTAAGTAACAGTTAAGCCGGCAATACAGGAACTTTACATTACTATTTTGAAGTCAAAGTTGAATATTTTAATTCAGTTTTGGCCCCAAAGAAGCCCTTGAACGTGGGTGGTACGTTATTTGAAGAACATCAGCAGAGAAAAATAGGCAAGAAACTCTGCTGGTTATTATTTTAATAAGGTTTATAATACAAAAAGGAAGTTCTAGCCTAGAAGCAAAAAGGAATACCCAAATACGATTCACTTTCGATTGCAACCAACGAAAAATGTACGTCGTATGACTGCCGATGAAAATTACACGTCAAAGGAAACAACACAACAAATGATAACGAGATAGATACCGAATACATTTGACACGTAGATAAAAGCATTTGAATATTTTAAGCCTCCGATATCAAGTAATAAAAGGTACATTGAAAAGGAAAGAGCACGGATAAAGTTTCCAAGCCAGCGACTCTTAACGAAGTTGAGAGAAAAAATGCATAATTTTTGTTTGAAAAGACAAAATTTCGTTTTCCCTGACCGTACTTCAAAGTTTGCCAACTACTGTAATGCAATGTAGCAGTTTTAATTTAGTTAATTTTCCACGTTGCCGGATCGTGATAAAGGTGGTGCCTCCCTTGGAGTTTTAATATAATTATAAATAACTACGCAGTTGGTCTGAATGAATGGCTCTTTATGTCGCGGGTGAGTAACAAGACTAAGGTAAGTAAGATGTAGGTAGATAACAATATTAAGTACAGAAACCTAAATCTTTAAGGGTTAGTTTAGTACGGTTAGTAGCCAACTCTGGTGTATACTGAGTTTTGGATCTCTAAAGGCTTTTGATAAGGTCACACCATAAAGAATACATACTATCTATCGATACTAAACACTAATAATAAAGTTGAAGAATTGTTTTTTGTTTTTTTATCTGTTTGGTTTGAATGTGGTAATCTCCGAAACTACCAATCTGATTAGAAAAAAACTTTTTGTATTAGATAACCATATCCAGCGGGAAGGTTATTAGCTATTTTTCACCCCGAAATTCGCACAGAAACGAGCACAACGCGGGTAAAACCACGAGGCGCTGATAGTGACCTATAAACCCATATAACAATTACGCAAACACCAAATAAACATAGGAACATTTGAACTCTTCAAACACAGCTAAAACGGTCCATGTTGATAAACAATACTGCAATGCGTATAAAATCTTGATCAAAATGCAATACGAACCGAGTCACGCTTCAAAGGACACAGCATACGACTTTCGACTTTCATATGACATAACTATATTACCATAAAGAGTGTAACAATGGCAGCATCAGAATATAAACAGCATTTAACAACGAAAAAATTCAAATGTGAAATAATTACTGCAGAAAAGCCGGCGAGTTTGAAGATCACAAACGGCAAAAGGAATAATTTTAGTTTAGAGCACAAATTAGTGAATTAGTTTGCTTTGATGTAGCGTACGTAATTTATATTTTGGGTAGGTTAATTTAGAATTTATCAAGAACATTTGTACGAATGGTGAACACGAAAGGGAAATACAAATGTTTATATAGGTACGTATATGTACTGTGTTTGGTTATTATACCTACTCCTTTAAAACGGTGTATTTATTTTTTATTGCAATATAACAATGTTGTACCAATAAAAATAACTGAAAGTACAAATGTATGATTGACAGATTTAGCTGGTAAAAATCTTTAATATCAACAACGTACAGCTCGGCAACCACTAGGGTGGCCCATAGTGGCATTTCTATCTGAGCGCTACCGTGCTACGCTCCCGGTTATTTCAATCGGTTAAATATGTCAGAGCCTTAAGGCTATCTTATAACTCCGCCGTGAAGTTACCATCAAGTTACGCCACTAATCTCAAACTTACTCAAAGCCATAGAACATACTTCGGATAACTTCAAAACATCAAACATTTATAGTTATTTTATCTAAAAGCACATTCCAGATACCCGTTCATACAAAAATCATTGATGGCTCGTTACTTTGTCATCTTTCAAGGCGAAAACTGTAAAAGATCATTCAGGAAAACATGTTATATAATAACATAATGAAAAGCTGCAACAATACTAACGGAGGCGGACACAACTAATGAAAATACTTAACAACTTTATTAACACTTGTCGCAGTTTATGCAGTAATTGTGCGGATAGTTCCAATTAAAACTCGTATATTAAAATATGTAACAGCGGAAAATGTTTACGTGAGTGTGGTTTGTTTGTGCAGTGCCGCTAGTATGTATACTGGTGGAAAATTCTAGCATTGAAAATTTATTTTACACTAGCAGTGCCCCGCGGTTTTACCCGCGTTGTGCCAGTTTTCGTGGGAATTTTGGAATGAAAATAAGCCTAAAATGTTACTCGCGAATCACTATTTCCATTAGTGAACCTCACTGGCAAAATAGAGACAAATAGTCGACAGGCATCGCTATAGAAATCTGGTACAATATAAAATAAGTATTAGCCTGTAATGTGCCACTACTGGGCAAAGGCCTCTCATCTCCCCGAAGATATAAGTACAGTGAGGAAGATTACGCCTAATCACCACGCTTGCCTAATGCGGATTGGTGATCTCAAACTGAGCCATGCAGGTTTGGTACATCTAACAATCTATGCTGATCATGATCATAAAGTCCAACAAAACCTATCCTGAGATAGAGGTGTCAAGAAAATATCTAGATTAGGCCTTTTCTTGCAGCCAATACTTTTAAAAAATAAGGACAGTGCAACTATTTTTCATTTTCGGAACGTAGAAAATGTTAGAAGCTTTGAAACACGGCTCGGGTTTGAGATTGAAAAAAGAAGAAAGAGTGGTCTTTAAAATACTCGTAACATCCGCACCCGTGTCACAAATTGTTTAGATAGGTCTGATAATACACATTTGCGAAATAAATAAAGAATTTGGTCAAAATTATTATTTTACCTGTTTTTCTGAATTAAATCTCTATACTAATAAAATATAGGAAACTAGTTTTTGTTTGCTAAGTGTAATCAGTGTGTGTATGATTGCCACGTTGTACAAGGTTATAGGTTATAATCCCAAATTTTCATAGAAACTTGAACACTACGGGTAAAACTGCAGGGAACGAATTGTATACAAATAGTCCAATCAAAACAATTTCAAGTAAAGTTATACATTGTAAAAATGAAGGCGAAGGCCTAAGTTATCAGAAGCGTGAGGTGGATACGTAATCACCACGTTCGCCCAAACCAACTGATAAACAAATACTCAAGATATACTTACAATTGTAATCCACCGAGATGGTAATCATGACTTTATCTGACATAATATTTATCGCTGTTACACACCGTATCGCTCGGAATTGACTTTCACTTTGGTTTACGACTGAACAATTCATTAGAATAAACAATAATCTTTGAAAACTTGAACAGGCAATATCATAAAGAAGATGAAGTGATTTTAAAGGTGTTTGTGAGCTCGGCTCGCGTGTTTGTGAGCTCTATAACGCTATGCTGTGAGCACGCGTCGCGCGTTCATTCTTCAATATATGGCGGCTATAGTAGCCACAGAACCTATCTACTAATGTACTTTTAAGACAAAATATTGTGTTCCATGAGCCATGTTTATAAAAAAATATAATTAGATCGATTTTTTCCACAAAATTCTACAACGAGTGAAACAGCAAGCGGCCGCTTAATTATAATTAGTAAACTTGTGATGTATTGTAAAAAAATGTGTGCTAATATAATTTTAGCCGCGATTCTGGAACGGTGGCGTTATTTTCAAACGATATTTCCACTAGATTGAACATTGACTGAAAACGATCAAAGCGTTGAAGTGTCACTCATTAGCCTTGGATAGTACAAAATGGGTTATCGTGTCATATCCATGCCTTTTTTTAATTATGTGTAATTTAGGTTGATGAGCCATTCAGTAGACGTCACTTTTTTATATTTTTAAGCTATTGCATAGCTTCTATCGTGGGCCTTGAGCGCGGGGACCGAATCCAGAAATTCCGTAACGAAAAAACCTCACGCTCCCCACTCCGACGGGCAAGGAGGTGTGGCTTGAAGGCCGTGCATTTGGCATTGGCGAATTGGCGAGTTGGCGATTTGGCGAGCTGGCGAGTTTGCGAATTGGCGAGTTGGCGAGTTGGCGAGCTGGCGTGTTGGTGAGCTGTCGAGTTGGCGAGATGGCGAGTTTGTGAGCTGGCGAGCTGGCGAGTTGGCGATTTGGCGAGTTGGCGATCTGGCGAGTTTGTGAGCTGGCGAGCTGGCGCGTTGGCGAGTTGGCAAGCTGGCGAGTTGGCGAGCTGTCGAGTTGGCGAGTTTTTTTCAATTTACATTTCTCCGAATCCAAAATTGGACGAGGTAGAGCATTTTATTCATCGCACTTTACTGGAGTACACTGAAGAAGGGTCGAAAATACTTGGTACAAATGGTAATAAATTTCCAATTATCTTGGCTGGCGATTTCAACATTAACTTCGCTGATAAAAAATCAGAGCGGTTGACAACTTTTCTATCAAAAACATTGAATTTGAAAATGAATAATGATCCACAAGAGTCCACAACAAAATATGGGACCACCATTGACGCGGTATTTTCTAGGTATTTAGAGGATATTAAGTCGCAAACTTATGTTTCTTATTTCAGTTATTATAAACCTATAGTTTCAATGATAAATATTCCTGAATAACCAACAGCCACTGTAAAATAATAAAACCCACATGTATTGTAAAATAATAAAAATATTTTAAATAAATAATAGTAACTTTTTTTATTTATTTAATAATAGAAAAATTTGTTTTCTTATCGGTCACCACGCTCAAAAAGGGTAACTTTAATTAATATCAAAGAAAAAGCAATACTGCATGAATAAAATAAATAAATAAAAAATAAAAAAAATAATTGCATAAGTTGATACAAAATGCTATGCAATAGCTTTACCGCGGCAGTCCCCGAGTGCCACACGTCTTTTTTTGATAACTGAAAAGTGACATTTTTCAAATTCATTCTGCAAAGCTTTTTTGTAGAGCCTGTTAAAACATATCACGTAGGACATCTTTATTTATTTCAAACTTCTAAAGTAAAGCAGATTACTATTACCAAATGTTCTACTGAATGATATATGTGTCTCTTGAAAAACCCTTGAACACTAGCAAAACAACGTTTCACTTTTACATAGGGTTAATTTAGCCATTTTAAATCATGATAGATTTGGGCGTGAAAACAAATATTCTGAATCCAAGCTTGAATCCAAGCTAAGGAAGTGTTAACAAATATTAGACGTCGATAAATCGTCCCTCGACACCTCATAACTGGCGCCCAACGTGGGACCGAAGGGCGATGCTAAAGCGATTTTCCATCTGCTTTCAACCTGTACGTGTAAACGGGACAAACACACCAAACGTCATTACATTAAAGATCAACCTCCTTTGTTTCGGTTTCAATGCTCGTGATTACTTACAAAGTTTGGCCGAATATGAACTTTAGGGTAGAGTTACCGTAGATGGTTTATTGGTTGTGTACCGTTAGGCTTAATAGAAAAGACCCTAATGCCTAAGTACGAGGGGTGTGTAGGGCCGTGAAAAACGTAACAGAGGGAACTGTGCGACTGTCTGGAGTACTGAACTGAGGCTTTTGTTTAGCAGAACAAACAGTGTAAACACGATTTAGTGCTACACCCGATAAGAAGATATAGTCGAGCGGTAAATTCGTAGCGACTAAACTTTCGCGTAATAAATACGAGTTCATTCTCTAGTCGATTTTCTTCCAAACTTTGGCCCTAACGTATCCCCAATGTTGGTAAACAATAAAACGTTGTTTTTTTGTCCTCCGACTTCCTTAAGTGAAGGAAAACTTTCGCAGAAATTAGTTCACGCTTATTTAGTGAAATGTCTTACACATTCAATGATTCAAACGTTATCGACAGACAATAGTCTTATTTCTTCGGCTTTTTTCGAAATAGTATTGGTATGAAATCAGAGGAAGTAATGTAATTCATTTGGATTTTTCGTGGAAGAAAAAACTGAGCGTTGCGTGAATAGGGAAAGGTTATTTTGGCGAACGCTATTTTGAGAGGATTTGATTGGCTTTACAGACTACCTGCTGGCGAACCTACATAAATAACTAACTGGAATCGGTAAAATAGGTTACATTACTGAAGATAAAAAGTTGTGATAGCCAATATCTTTTAACTTTCCAAAAACTTACAAAACTAATTATATTTGACGCCTTCATCAAAAACTTCTAAGATTACCATTTCATTTAATCATTACTCTAACTAAAGGCACAATAGAAAATAACAAGCGCTCCAAAGGCAAAATAAAATCCGAATGACTGCCGCAACGTGATCAAGCATCGCACATACATCCACACCCCAAGGCTATAGCCCCGTCTAAACAAGTACGATCAAGGCCCCCTGTCTGGCCAGGAGGCAATTTGTCAAAACCCCGGACCTACCCTTACATCCCCTCGAATAAAAAGCATTTGAATAATCGAAATGATGACGTAGGCCCCCAATATTGCCAATCGGTACAGGTGCAGCGGCAATCCCCGGAATGGAAGTTTGGCTTTTACGATGCCGGATCACGTTAACCTTTCGACGTTATAGTGGATTTCATCTAATTAATTTGGTGGTGTTTTGATCAGGCTTTTAATAAAATCAGCTTTTACAAGTATGTGGTATCCGCAATTCAAAAGTTACTGTTCAAAGCCTCGTTTGCTGAAGGTAAAGTGAGGCGGATTAACTAGGTGTAATCACTGCGGTTGTCTGTGTTAAAATGATGGCTCAGGTCTAACTCAGAATAAAAACTGAGTCAAGTTAAATAGACCAACCGGCCAATATGAAACCAAGAATTGAATTAGGCGTTCGCTCGTACAAAATAGTGGGGTCATTAAATTATATGCTCACGGGAGAAAAAAAACAAGTAAAACCTGGTAAGTTACTTAATTTAAAGTATTTTCTAGTAAGTACTCTACTTGCAATAAAAACGTTATGATGACTATCAAGACACCAAAAATATGATCCACATTTTCAATACCCATACATAATATAGAGTTATGACAGTATAATTTTACCATCGAATCTGTATAACGCCATGATATTCATTATTGCATGCCAAGTTATAGGCAACATCTTGACCCATATTTGCCACAATATAATCTCACAATCAGAATTGCAAATGACTATGATATATCAAAACAGTGAGATCTTATGAAACAACGCTGGAGCCGTAAGGAAACAATCGATCATGCTGCTAGAGTAAAATGGCGAAACATAATGTTGATACAAAGCACAGTTGCGCTCCCTTTCTCAAAACAATAGCTTTTTAGTTACGCTTTGAAAATATCGTGAAGCGAAATAATGAAGTAACACAATATGCCCGTATTTTTGTTTCGTGACAAGGTAAATGACGGTCTGCAGAAAATAATATTTTTAGTACTCTTGGTGAAATAGTAAAGGTGAAGGAAAATATGAAATAACGCCTTCATTTTCGAATCTCTAAAAAATAAAATGGAAACCGCTTTAATCTAAACATTTTCTCTCTCACTCCCGAAGTTAATATTAAAAACAATTAAACTTAAACACCTGTAAATAACGCGTTATAACGGGCAAATGAGATTTTTATTGTATTAGAATAAATAAAATAACGATTATGTCTATAAATATTGAAGTCATGTAAGCTTCAGCGACCACCCTCGACGAAGCGGGCGCTGGTGACTCATTCTTGGGGGTAGCTCTACTTATATTAAATATAGAAGCCATATATTTAGCTATGGTGACATTTAATGACCAGTTTACTAGAAAATCACAAAGGAATAACGCTTTAAACTGCGTAGGAATAAGTGTTATTATAGAATGCAACGCTGTTTGGGACGTTTAATATCAATCTAGATGCAATGAAGATTGGAAGTTTGGTATTAAAGTGTCTGCTCTTGAAAGATACGGGTTCATAAGTTTGTTTGTTTGTTGCTATAAAATGTAGTGGTTTAGTGAAGCTTGCGTTTTATAGTGGTGGGTGCTAACTGCGAACAGGGCATCTCAAGATTTTGTGTACTTAATGAGTTTCTTATCGCAGTACTAAAGAAAGTATTGAGTATATGAGTTACAGTAAAAGAGAGAGAGAGAGCACAAGAGATGGAGTAAGACAATAAAGTGAAGACACTTTTAGTATTAACGTTTCGTGGTAACTAAAACAGTTTAAAAAAGTAATCAAGCAATACAACATTAATTCTAAGGAATTGCTTTTAGTGAGAAATAAAACGGATAAGCTTAAGAGCTTTAAAAACGTGTACGTAGGAACTAATCTGACAGTTCTTTGAAATTTATCAAAAGTTTTAGAAGAGCATTTATGTTTGTGAGGTAGAGTACTAAACTTCCAAGCGAATTGTATTGAACATGACCATTTCAACTTGTCTAGCACCGTAACGGCCAATATCAAAGCTTGAGTAAACAGTGTTTTTTATCTAAAATCCCATCTTAATACCATGTCCAAGATGTTAAATGGTGAAGTTACCATTACGGGACCCACAACGGTAACAATGTAACCGGCATTCATTCAGCATGTTTGGACAATATTCTCACTGAGAAAATTATAATTTTATCGCGTTATTATGATACAATTTTATGCGCAATAACTGTATGTGGTGAGGTGAGCTTGCTGTTTTGGTGTCAATATTTCATGTTATTGTGCTTTAACCTGCAAAATATTTTAAGAATAAGAATAAAATAAATTAATTGCCTATTATAGAAATTACATCTAAAAAAATAAAAGGCATTTGGGAAAAGGTTGCAACTCAGCATTTGCTGTACGGGACGCAGCACTGGTTTTCGTTTTTAAATTATTTTGCCACCACGATAAAAAAAGTAAAGTATAAGACTGTAATGTCCCACTGCTGGCAAAGGTCTCTCATCTCACTGAAGATATCAGTACCACGATAAACTTGAAGATTACTTATATACCAAACGGGACGAAAAAGTTAAAAAGACAAATCTGTTTAATTGAGTGTAAAGATCACCAAGATGAGATATTTAAATTATAATCAAATTCAATCTTCCTGCTTCAAAGTCGACTAAAGCAACCAATTAGACTTGTGTTAATTAACGCGATACGATTCCATGTTCCAGGGTTATAATAACGATCATTAAGAACAAGAATCTTCAAGAAACTTAAGATTCCCCTTCATCAATTACTATTAGCCGTTCATCAGTGCTGAATATATAATTGAGGGGGCTCCTATTATGGCCACTCGGAAGTCAAGTATCGTTAAAGACCAGTGGAGTAGAAAATAACGGGCAGGTCTTGGTGGTGTGGACTTGAAAATAACGCTAAATATCGTTGGCATGGTGTTAATGTCCTGTAGGAATCAATATTGTATTAAAACGCCATATCTTGTGATCCAAATTGGAAAACTACTTGAAGAACCTAAAAATAAAGTAAAAAAGACAAATAAAAGCAAAATCACTAAACAAATAACAAAACCAAAATACCACAAGCCAATATTGATCAAAACAATGATAATAAATAGATGCTAAAACATAATAATGTTTATTCGTTGAAATGGAATAAACGAGTTGGTTTGAACATAATAACTGAGCCTGAGGCAACAGATACGAGAACTCCGTATGATACAATGTTATTTGAACCGTAGAAAACAAACGTGAATTTTGGAAGGATTTATTATGCTAATAGCCTGTTACAACCTAACTTAAATTTGGTATAATAGAATATATTAAAAGCCAGTGACGTCATACGGTATTGATGTTTACAATATAAATTATTTGGTACATTTTCTTGGTAAATTAGTCTTGACTTGTTGCTCTTTTGAAAGGCTTAAATGGCGTTGAGATTTCAAAGCGTTACCGCACTTGGATTTCCCAAAACAATACTGAAATCTCGATACTAATATTTAATTTGAAATAAACATTCATTTGTAAAGTAGGTCAAAAGTACAGAAGAAAAAGTAAACATTTGAAGAATTATGTTAAAGTTGGCAAACTGGAAGGTCCGCCATAAAATTCTTATACTTTCAACATTTTCCAACAGAAGTTGGACCTTTGAGAGGGCGCGGGCGTTAAAAGATTAGAGGCTTATATTCGCGTCGGTTTAATTAAAAGGTGAAACCCTTTTGTAAATCAAATAACATAATTACAAATGCTGCTCGTGATCCACTTACTTTTAATTATAAAAAACACTCCGCTAATGGACGCTGCTGTGTATTTATTGGCGATAAATTAGAGGCAAGTTTCAGTTTCTTTTTAATTTGTGTATAATTTAGGGTCCCATTTTTTGATAATCAAATAAATGGCAAGTTTCGCCTTAAAAATTTCTCATGTTTATAATAAAGAAGCGGCCCGCGGTTTTATCCGCGTTGTGCCCGATCCCGTGGGAGTTTCGGGATGAAAAGTAGCATTAAACCTTCCCGTTGAATTTGGTTATCCATTACAAAGAAGTTTATTTAAATCGGGTGGGTAGTTTCTGTAGTTAGCGCGTTCTAACAAACATTCAGTTTTATTTACTTTTTGATAATATAGAAATTTCATGAAGCAATGCAAGACTGGAAAAATATTGATATTCCTAATAATTGAAGTGTGCATTTGGATAGGATGTAAATAGGACAAAAAAACGAGACAGAAAATACACCTGTCTCCACCACTCATATCAGTTGCAGAGAAACATCAACAACAACAACATACCTTTTATTCAGCTGTCAGCATTTCCTGAAACCAAGACGATACAAAACATTAATATCACTGAAAAGAGTAAGGTATATAACAAGTACTGCTAAATGACTGTAAAAATGTAGGCTACAAAACTAGCAATATTACAATCAGTAACTGGCAACGCTTCGCGGTTTTACTCGCATTGTACCTGTTCCCGTAGAAACTTCAGGAAGAAAATGAGTTAATAATCTTCCTCGAATTACAAACTTTACTAAGCCGACTGAGTTGGCAGTGCCAAAGATGAACGCGTTCAAACATACAAAAAACAAACTCGTCCGCAATGTTATATTAGACAGTATATAGATAGATGTAACAGTTTGGAAATCCGACTGCAGGGAAAAGGGTACTCAATCGCAGAGGATACCAGAAGCTTAAAAGAGGATTGAGTGTAATCACAAAGCTTACCTAATGACTGTTGGTGATCCTCAACCCAAGCCATGTTTAAAAAGTAATCTACTTAATAAACCGTTAAAGAGTATTTAATTTATTCTATTTTTTGTTGCGCTTGTGGCGTAGACTAAGCGATGTTAAGTTATCATGATTGTCATGGATGGGTGGTCGATAGTGGCATGTCTATTTAATCGCTACCGTGCTTGGGAGGACAAATTGAAAATTGAAATTGAAATTGAAAATTAAATTGTCGGTACAGGGTATTTCAATCTTTGGACCACGTTAGAGACCTTTAGTCGGTTTAAAAACTCCCGACACCAGGGATGGCCACTTACTTACTAGAACTTACTAAATCTAACTTTAAACCCTATAATATTAAACGGGCGCGTAACTTTTTGAACAGGGGTGGTCCAATCGATACTCCCGTCGAAAAAAACGACAGAAATTATTCAGTTCTTTGATTAAATCGCACTGTGGGGAAATTTTGAACGTATTTGTATTCGAAAGCAGCTTACTGCTTTTAATAATGCTGTTTATTTTGTTGAACTAATAGTACTGGGTAATGGACTATGTGATTGAACACAGTATTCGCTTCAAACAGATTTTATGCAAAGATTCCCATATTGAGCGCATTAACAAAGATTCATATGTTAGCCAGTATCAAGACATTGTTGAACAATAGCACACATCATACACACAACTTTCCTCAATTCGAAGCCAGTTATCCCAAACTTCAATTATCATCCCCACAAAATTGCACAAGATAATAACAAAACCAGAACAAGTGCTCTACAAACAGCCCAAAGCAAAAAATACTAAGTGCATGTAACACATGGGTCAAACCCCATAATGCTCCCCTATTTGACCCTTAAAATGAACTCTAAAGCATTGTAATAAGAGTGTACAAGTGCATGCAACGTCCCCTACTATAAATTGCCCGTTCCCGGTGCAACGGATCGATTGAGCGAAATTCGGTATCCCGTTTTTGGTAACACGATGTTATCGATTTCGATGCGTCTGGCCCAACGGATTATTGAGTTAACGTGATTTTAAACTCATACTCTTGGTACGTGAAATGATAGTGTAGTTGATGTACTTTGGATGAACGAGTGTTGTCTTGTTTATTTTGGATATATTTTGAGGAAATCTATTTTAAGATTAGAAGTAGGGAAGTAAATTCGAGTAGTAGCCAACTCTGGTGTTGCAGTTTTCGAGCCACCTTAAGCCTTTCGGTTTAGTCTAACGATGGGAATAACCAGGACTGACCAATCAGCATATCATTAGAAACACGGTAGCGCTCAGATTGAAATGCCACCCATCCCCGTAACGTGCTGAACGTTTTTTAAAAATCACATTCAGTAAACATCGCTTAGCCTCGGTCTTTTCATCCATGGCTAAGCTAACAAACAGTTGGAAATGACAATTAGTCTTGGCCCCTTTAGTCAAACTACTCCACGAGAGCAATCTTGTTAAGGCGCCTAAAAAGGTATTTTACAAAATACAAACAATTATATTCCATTAAAACAAAATCCAATTAACGTGAACATTTCCTTCCACGTCCCACCCTGCGAGGGGTTTTACGTTCTCGCATCGATTTCTCTTCAAACAGGTCAACGACACTATTTGACACTATCTAAATAACTTTTTAACCTTCTCGCACTATAGTTACGTCACCTAGGACATAATGCTCGACATTTTCATCAAAGTGCTACCGTTCTTTAGAAGTGAATGAGTGACTTTCCACTAGACTCTAGTGACTAGAGTAATGATTCTACGCTACCTTTGATATGATTGGTGGGTGTCAAACCAGAACTATGCTATGCTGGCATTACTCAGGTAGAAGTCATATTAAAACCGTTGTTGATTGGTTGAGATTGCTACCATCAGAAGATCTAAGTCTACTTAAAGCAGTCCGAAATGACAAGATTTTCAGCGAATAACTAATCCGAAACTATAGAATTGTAACAATAGTCCATTGCATGTGAGATAAGGTCACGGTCAGGTCAGGTTACGCCTAGGTAACATTCAGTTAGGCATGTCGGATAATTGGTGGTTTCAAACGAAGCGATTTAGCCTTAGGGGAACCCGTAGTTATTTTACCACAGTGTACGTTCACGTAAATTGCTTGTGTCTATTGATCGGAAATGATATATAACATCTTTTATAGTCCTCTTTTAAATATTCTTCTTATCGAGTGGATGGTCAACTTGACCAATCCTGGTGTCAGAGTTATAGAGCCGCCAAAGGCCTCTGACATGGCTCATGTAACGACTACTATCCGTAGAAAGTAACCGGGACCGACGGCTTAACGTGCCCTCCGAAGCACGGAATCATCTTACTTTTCGGGCAATCAGGTGATTCAGCCTGCAATGCCCTAACCAAACTGAGGACAGTCTCACAAAGTGATTTTTGTGAGATATCCCCACCGGGAATCGAACCCGGAACCTCCGGATCGTGAGCCGAGCGCTCAAACCACTAGACCACGGAGGCTGTTAAATATTAAAGTATGAGACAGAAATGTCTCACTGCATGATGATAGGTATTGACGCCCAATCTATACTAATACTCAATCTCCGGAAATATCTTTGCTAGTTAGGATATCAGCACATAAGTACAGTGTTAAGTAAAAGACATTTCTTCAAAAAACGTAATATTTGTAAGAGGAAGCTCATTCCAAGCTATAAGGAAACGAAAAACGATTACATAAATAATTTAAGCAATAAACAAACACCGATAAATGGATAAATAAGACTGTCACAGTCAACCCATAAATGGTCTCATAAAACTTTCCAGGACGATAAGATTTCTAAGTTTCACTCGAAACGAACAACCGAAATCCAACCTTAATTTCTTACACACAAATCATAATACCGTCCAGCATTTGTAGGAGTCAACGTAAATCAAGGCTGCAAGCTGAACATTGTAGCAGACATTCAAAATAAGAGCAAGAGTGGAACGATTAGTGGGAAAGTGGGAAACAATGGTTTTATGCTCAATTTAATATGAAATGTTAGGTCTTTAAGGAATAAAGTTATAGTAAAGTTGAATGGAATAATACAAATCTGGCCATATTCATTCAAGATTTAAAAGATGATGTACAATCTTCCTTACTTCTTCATTAGGGAATCAGAGAGTCCCTTCTTTTCATAAAGGATTTTTTATAGGGAAGCATCAGTAAGATTTGAATAATTTGTGTAGTACAGAATGGTGTAATATTAATTGGTAGCGTATAATTGAATAAACGAATGTGTTCCATATTTCAGAAACCAATTAAAAACTCCAATTACGTTAATTCCAAAGAAACACAACCAACATTCAAAATAACATTCTAGAACAACATTCAAAATAACATTTACATCGAATACAGATGTTCCAGCTTTGCAATCGAAACTCGATTCAAAATACCAGAAATAACATCAAGAAAATATTCAAAGAGTTTTGTTGCAACGAACATAACTCCGTTGGGTATTTTGAGAGAGAATTTTTGAAAATGTTAATAAAATTATTCCTCTTGGATTCAAGGATGACACGAAATAAAATTAGTGAGGACACGACTGCGGTTTTAACAGAAATGGCGAACCGGAGTATAATTTAAAATGTATGCAAATTTGGCATCAAAATGCTTTATGTCTAGCTTTGGATTTGTAATGAAAATAGTTGACTTGTTGATTGTGGAACGTTTCTTTTGCTTTGAACAAATTATGTATATTAATTTGAATAGTTATTTTCAGAATTCACCGAGTTCCAACATTAATAAATTAGTCACTTCTGTCTGATACGATTTCAAAATATTGAATCAACTATGGATTCAAAAGAACTAATTACTTTCTCGCAAGCTTTAAAATTTCGGGTCTGTCTGAAACCATCAAAAAACTTAAAACGGAGCCTATAAAAAAACTGTTATAAAAAACTTTTTAACGATAAGACTATAAAGCTAACTCGCGAGAAATCGACGGACACTTAAGCCAAGAACAGAATTTTCTTTATCATCCTAAACGTTTATTACATCTTAAAAGTCATGACCCTGGTGTTGCTTGTCAAATGCTCAGTCACATCCGTTTCAAACGAGCCCTGATTCAGTGGGACCTTAACAATTTATCAAGCGTGACAAATGTCAATCAGTAGGAATAAATCGGTTCTTGTTGAAATCAATTCTATCCATCCGATATCACCGGCAGTGAAGACTATCTCGATATTATCTCCTGATTTGTCTAGATTGTTAGTATCATAACGTTTTGTGTCAACAAAAAAAGCAAACATCAGGAAACATATGAGACACCAACATATTTTTCTTTCCTTTTTATTCTTTCCGTGTTTGTGAAAAATATACGAACCATTTTCTTTCGAGGTAACAATCTGTTGTGGACGCGTACCGCTTACATGGAAACAGTCAAAAGATGCTTTGCTCGGAATTTTTTATGAGGAAGGTAGTCATGTTTTGTGTTGTAGTTTTGATTTGAAGTTACGAACTTCTTAGAATTCTCAATATTTTTTCGACTAATATATACCGTACTTCTGAAAATTAAGAGCTAAGTTTTTGTCGATAGAGTTGTAAAGCCAATTCTTACAATAGTATTTATTTACTATTTATAAAGTAGTCATGGATACAAAATAGTCTCTAGATCTCTTATAGTATTGTCTAAAAACCTCCACAACCAATAATATTAATTACAAAAAATCGCCCAGATTCAGTGATCAATTTTAAAGGAGGCCTTGTTTAAATTATCGTCGACCCGCAAGCACCATCAGGAATGCATAATGAGGAGAAGGTAACAATAACAAGGCAACGAAGCGGCTTAGAAGAGAAGCAAAGTTTGATCTGAATATTAAACAGTTAGTAACATAAAAGTCAATTTTCCAAAAGCAACAATGGCTCTACTTGAGTGAAAGATACACAAACTGGCTATAGGAAGATGATACAGTAATTTCTCGATTGTAAAAACAATTATGTAGGCAAAATAAACAGTCATTAACATTTCACTGTTAAACCAGATGGTTATTTAAATTAATGATAATAGAAACGATGTTTTTTGGTAAGAATTTGATGTACTGGTTTCTTAAGTTTAAGCGAACAGTATTCATTTTGAATTGAAACTACGTTTACGGATACACTTCGCTTTTATTTTACATGTTACATTATTTTACATGGGTCTATTGTGACCACGGTTCCTCTAAAGGGGCCGAAACGTCAAATAAAAATGTTAAGTATAAAAACGAAATGTAAACGTAGTTTCAATTCCAAAAGAATTTGATGTTAAATTAGATTTTTACGTTTAATTTTAATAATATCTCGAGGAACAAATTACGACAGTGGGAGAAAGGTAAAAGCATAACTTTGAGATAATTGACCCTCAAGAAACAATTTAAACTATATTGAATTTCTTAAACAAAAGACTATATTCAACCCATTTCCATGAAAACTCAATTCAGACAATCTAGATATCATCGCATCGCGGTTTATCCGCGCCGTATCCTCCTCTTGATGTCACTCTCGCGAATTATACAATTTTGCCTTGTAAAATTCTTTATTATATCAGATCAATACAATCATTTATAATCGTAGGAAGTTTTAGAGCACGTTCAAAGCAACAATCAAAATAACCGTTTCTGCATATTATCAGTATATCGATTCTAGATACTCTAGGTAAATAAAGGGAGGCCAATTCTCATGCTCATTTCATTGCAGATAGAAAGCAGGCGATGATTGGCTACAATTGACTCCAAGAAAACAGCAATAAGAACTGTTCCTCACTTCATTTGCATCAATTCTTGATATGGCAGAATAGCAGGACGCAAAACTTGAATCGTGAGTTATAATAACATAGTGTGTATACTCAATCACAACACAAAGTGCATTGGCCGTGACTCATCGGAGGACTCAAGTGCATGTGCGCCGGCGCATGGTACTGAATTAGACGCAGATAACTGAACGTTTATTTTTGGATCTTTAAGGGCGTGTTATGTTTTACCTGTTGGGATGCTGTTAGATAATATTGGAATTATGGGGTGGTCGTTGACTTGGACGACCTTTTTCAATATTTTAGAATGATAATGTTGACATGTTCGAGTTAAATTTGCCAAGCCAAAAGTAATATTGTTATTTAAAAAAATATTATAAATATGTACTTAGTAAGAATAAAGTAATCGTTCGAAATATAATTACTAAATTATAAATCATCAAACAAATCATTTTGTACATCACGCTAAGTACAAATCTGAGATCTGCAGCAAATATAGGCCTGAAAAAAAACCAAGAATTTGTATAAACATCCATTAAAATGAACCTAATCATATTAGATGCTATCCCATCTACAAACATCTGAAAGAGAATGTCCATTTGTTTAAATATGACAAAGTTAACATTAAAACAAGCTGTCTGTACACACTAACTACATACAGGTTCAATTACAATATTACAAGCTCTATCTAGTCCAGTCCACATCTACCATGATTCACAGATCAAGATAACATCACTCAATAACAATGCCTCAAAGAAATAACGCGTAACCCATTAATAATTACCGCTAACCATTACTATGTCTGTGGGAGCGTATGATCTAAATATGGTGGTACCAACGCGGTGAACACAGATTCGGCTTTTTGCGATGACGATGCGACGCGAAGCTTATTCACGTCTCATTTTATGATCGGGCATATCTTTTTAAAACTGTACTTCTTGTGAAGTTTGTCTGTGAATCATTGCTTTCTGTGTAATTTGACTGTCATTTTAGGTTAAAGAATGTGCTTGGCGTTGTCTCCTCATAGGTATATCTTGACTTATACACTGTCTTCATATTTTACTAACAAGGATTTATTTCTATAAACGAATTTCTAGGTATTAGGTAGGTAAATAGGTACTTTCGTGATTCAACGGGAATTGAAACTGTAACCTTAGTCTTAGCAGACGAATGCACATGCCACTAGACCGCCGCGCCGAGACGTAATGATAACGTCTTATATTACTAAAGATTAATTGATATTTAAGACAACGTAGTTATACTTATTTATTTGCTACAATTCTCCAACCCACTCCAATTATTTTCCACAAATTCCCAACTCCAGAAGAGCATTACTTTACAATTGTTCTACAAAGAGATCAAGGCCAAAAATCCGTTTAAAAAACAGACATTTAATCTAAAACATGATAAAGGAAGCTATAACAAAGATTTCAATTCGTTTTATTATTTAAATGGAGGTCAAACACGAAACAATAAGTCATTATTGTTGCAAAACGTTATCGAATGCAGAATTGTGTTTGTTCCAATTTAACGGTCTTTCATAAAAGATGTACTGTGCGTTGTCAATGTGATGCTCGCACATTGTTTGCACAGTTATGGGCAAATATGATGTTATAGATCTGTAGAGGACAAACAAACATATAGTTATCCCAAAAGCTGTATACTTACTAATTTGCTTGTAATATTCTTAGAGGAAAAGCGAAAACAATCTGCAATAATGAGTGTATCGAAAGTTTTATTCAAACATTAAAAATGTATGAATTAATTAAGAAGATACATCCTAAAATACAAGCTAAAGCCTGCGTTATGCGAAAGTACCACAATACCAATATTGATGATTTTTGGAATTTTGAATGAGGCTTTGAAGACGGCATAATTTGAATGGAATATTCAGAAATTACAGGGAATCGTTCCGAGTAAAACTGCGAGGAACGGCTAGTTAGAAATAACAATGTTTTTATTGAAACGGGAGTCGTCAATCATTATTTGTCTACTCATTCGAGGCAAATAAGAATAGCCAAGAAATCAGTCACACCAATAATCCAATTACATGGTTACTGTTGACCTTTCAACACGATCACTGAACTGAAGAAAATTGTAAAATAATTATACAAAAATAAATAGAAAATTTCACAAACAAAATTTAATATTAATTGAAAAGAAATTGCGTTTTAACAGGAACTTTCGGTAGGTATATCCGCACCTTCCTGTTTTTATCTCGCGATCAAATTACTCGCCTTGGGCTAAAAGTGTTTTCTTTATCATAATAGACCTAGAGCCCGTGAACCCCAGACTTTCGTCATTTTATAAAAGCTGAAAGTTTGTCAGCGCATGCTCCCACACACAGGTAAGAACGATGGACTATTATGAAGTTTGGGTTATAGTGGCTTTGGCAGATAAACGGTACTAAAGGTGTGTAAAATACCGATCTAAATTCATCAAATAATTAAGTGTGATTTGTGACATGACATATGTCATTTGAAAGCTCTTGAAGAGTTGTACAAGTACAAGTCACCCTTTGACGGTGATATCGAAATCGACGGCCAACTTGGTGTTTTCGACCATTGAAGATTGGAGTTGACCTATGCTATGGACGCTGATCCTAATGCTCAACAGTGACATGACCTATATCATTTGAAAGCTCTTGACAAGTTGTACAAGTCACCCTTTGACGGTGATATCGAAATCGACGGCCAACTTGGTGTTTTCGACCATTGAAGATTGGAGTTGACCTATGCTATGGACGCTGATCCTAAGTGACATGACCTATGTCATTTGAAAGCTCTTGACAAGTTGTACAAGTCACCCGTTGACGGTGACATCGAAATCGACGGCCAACTTGGTGTTTTCGACCACCGAAGATTGGAGTTGGCCTATGCCATGGACGCTGATCCTAATGCTCAACAGTGACATGACCTATGTCATTTGAAAGCTCTTGAGGAGTTGTACAAGTCACCCTTTGACGGTGATATCGAAATCGATGGCCAACTTGGTGTTTTCGACCATTGACATTTAGTACCGTATACCTGCCAAAGCCACTATAACCCAAACTTCATAATAGTCCATCGTTCTTACCTGTGTGTGGGAGCATGCGCTGACAAACTTTCAGCTTTTATAAAATAACGAAGGTCTGGGGTTCGCGGGCTCTTGGTCCATAATATTTAATTACAATGGATTAAAAATAATGTAATGTACATAGCGTTACTAAATAAAGGAATAATTTATTATGAAGTAAAGGAGAAAGATGATTTCATTAATTTCTCGTACACAATGGATTTTCTTATCGCTACAAAGCAGACTCTTAATATTTTAGTAGGTAGTAAATATCTCAATGTATAATAACGCTAATAATTAGGCAAACGTGGTGACAACGCCAAATTCTCCTCAGTGTAATGATACTTTGATGAGATGAGAGGCCTTTGCCCAGAAGTGGGACATTACAGGCTTATATGACTACTATAGATACTATGCTTATAAAATACTAGCTGTGCCCCGCGGTTTCACCCGCAGCGCCCCCGTTCCCGTGGGAATTTTGAGATTTTTATTCCCTATAAACCTCACGGAGCCCGGGACCTTTCCAACGAATGCAAAACCGTGGAAATCGGTCCAGCCATTCACGCGTGATGCCGTGACCAAGGAAAACGGGTTTCATTTTTATATATAATATATATAGATTACTAGGCAGGTTGATGAAAGGGTGGAATCGGTCACGGCATCACGACCATATCTTCTGACTGTTCTCAAAGATCATTCCATGTAGGGATGTCGAACGTGAAAGATCGCAGGTTTTCGCTGTGGTGTGAACTATGAATTCACAAGCATTGCTTGTGTGGCGTATCCTGTCCATCAAACTATGATTAATCTCCTGGTGCATTCGTGATGCAGTCACTATACATATTATTAGTTGCATCAATAAAAGTATAGGAATAGCTCAGTACTTCATTATCCAATGGGTTTGTAATAAAAGATCTGTTGGACGCAACAATCAACGCTTTAAAGCTCGCAAAATATGAGTTTTGCCGAAAGTTTTGGTCGAGCTTTGCCGAACAACAAAATCCTTGAAATGCAACAACACATCTTAAAACTTTGTTATCCCTAAGACTGGCTTTTAGGGTCAAGTAAATTCATTATGATGATTAGTTTCCCCTATTTAATGACACATAAAGTAATATTACAAGCGAGTACCATAAACGTAAAGTAGGACAAGAACATTTTCACTTGCGAAAAGGCTTTAAGCATTTACTCGACTCCGGCGGAGAAAAGTAAATGGACATTAGAGCACGGTTTGTTAGTTTGGTACGTAGGAAGTTGGCTGGACATAAGTTTTCCTGTGCTAAAATGTAAGTATAGAGCTTACTCGAAAATATCTGGTAGAACGAAAAATGTTACAGTAAACTGACCTAAGTAGAGTGCTATAACAATAAGAAGTGCCTAGTTAGCAAAAGTATCCTTATAATAAACTAGCAGCGCCCCGCGGTTTTACCCGCGTTGTGCCCGTTCCCGTGGTAATTTCTGGAATTTTTATACATACAAACCTTCCTCTTGAATTACTCTATCTATTTAAAAAAGCTACGTCAAAATCCGTTACGCCGTTTTAAAGATCTAAACATACATAGGGACCGACAGACCGCGGAAAGCGACTTTGTTTTATACTATAATAAATAGTGAAGAATGTAATTTACATCATACAAAACATTATAACACAGACAACCTCCAATTTCCTGCACGGAAAAAACGCGGACCATAAAATCAAGGTAATTAAACAGAAGAAAATAACTATTAAACGCAACATCGGTAATTAATAACCAAATGGAATTCAAACAGCACTAGTTTTCACATACGCCACGGCCATTCAACATGAAGCTAAGAGTACTAGTAATTAGATCCGATATGGATTCCGTCAGGAATTTCGTAATTAACTAAATAACTCCAGTTTTTGTAGTTAGAAAGCAATTTTCCGAGTGGAGAATGGAAATGGGTTGATTATAAATTGTTGTTTGAAATGGTTTTTGTTGTAGACTTGTTTGGGTGAGACCATGTAATGTATTAGCCTATAATATCTTATTGCAATGCAAAGGTAATTTCACTGAAGACATTAGTACAGCGAAGAAGATTAGGCCTCTCATAGTCATCGAACTGTATCGAAAGTGAAACTGTTAATGTCACTACTGAGCAAAGGTCTCGCATCTCAATGAAGATCAGTACAGCAAGGAAAATTAGGACCGACTAATGCCCGGGCCACACATACGAGAAATGCCATAAATTATATAGATAATGGACGTATACCGTAGGTGTAGCCACGACTATACGTGATAATTTGACAATGGCATTAACAATGCCGTATGGCGTAGGCGATAGCTCGAGTGGCGGTACATCAAAGAGAGAAAGAGACAGTTTAAGTGTAGCCACCCACTTTAATGCATGAAAAATTATTGCATTAATTATTGAGATAATGGGCATTGAGATTAAGCGTAAGTGTGGCCCCAGCATAAAACCGTAAATAAAGACAATATTGGGCTATATGTCACACAGGCCTCTCGTTTCACTGAAGATATCAATACAATAATAATACTAGGGCGTAAACGCCTAAACATATTGAAAATTCCATCACAGCTCACTTACTTAAATCCACAAACATCGTAATTGGCTGTGTCAGCACAAAACTTTAGGCACGTCTTGTTTCTAAACTACTGAAATTAATTTAATTCAAATTGGTGCATTTATGTCCAGAATTTGGCAACAATTGAAGGTTGTTATGAAGGTTTTCCTTTGCAAGGATACTTATTTAACTATAGAGCCAAATAATTGCGCGTCACGGCGTAAAACCACTGACTGTCCTATAAAAGTCTACACAGACGAAGGACAGTTTGCGTCTATCAAAGTCTCTCTAAAAACATGTCCCGAACAAAGAAGAACAAAAAAAAATTCATGCACATGATTCGAGGATTCAAAATGAATTTTTTTTCGATAAGTTTTGTCCTCCGTGGACTTGACTCTCTCGTCTATGCAAGCCAAAACCGCAGCGGTAAATATTGCGCAACTTTCAACTAGATACGCGGTTTTTACTGCATCGCTGATAGTTAAGTCGACCTACATTAGTTACTTAACGTTGGACGCCAGTCATTAGTTTATTTAACTTAGAAAGAGTCATAATAAAGAAACTAAGTAAGAACTGAGAATACCTTTCAAACTACATATATAATAATCGCTTACGTAGTTTTATTAATGACTAGCAGCGCCCCGCGGTTTTACCCGCGTTGTGTCCATTCCTATGGGAATTTCGGGATGAAAAATAGCCTATGTTACTCGTGGATAATGTAGCTTTCGAATGGTGAAAGAATTTTTAAAACGGTCCAGTAGTTTTTGAGCCTATTCATTACAACCAAACAAACAAAGTTTTCCTCTTTATAATATTATTAGTGTTATACTCGTATATAATGTTTGTTTATGATGGAGTTGTAGTTTTAATACTATGTAGACTCTTCCCTAGATGCTTGACTAAGATAGTCATGTCATATCTCAATCAGAAATTACCAATGTCCTATACCAATTTGAGACACAAAGCCACAAATGATCACAAGTGGGAAACTTATAACACCCCTCTTCAAGAGGAGGTTAAAAGAACTCAATTAATGGACTCACTAGCAGTGCCTCACTGTCAAATCAGCCTATGACCTTCCTGTTGAACGTGGCTATTCACAACAAAATATAATTAAATTGAACTCTTTAGCATTATTATATTAGTAAAGATTTAAAGAGCCAACAGTAAATCGCATAACGTAACATCAATTTGAGTCCCATTAGAGACCACAATATTATTTAAACAATCACAAAGCTCGTAACAATTGAATGGTCCAACGTGACGCAAACGCCATAACTACTGCACTATGGTTATTGTCTCACCCAGCCAGCATTAAATGATCCTCAAGAGCTTCACTAACTGCTAATAACGTAACAAGAAGTGATGGTTCTAATTATTTTGGTTATTATAATGCACCTGTGCCAGTTAAAAATGGTCCGCGCTACCTCCCACGTTCAGCTAACAGTTACAAGGTTCCAAGTATATTCCGAGGGTCATGGTGTTCTGGTCTTCAGTGCACTGTGTCGCACTTGGCCCGTTTCGCAGAACACCAAGGGTTACGCTATCAAGATCAGACCTATTCTATTGTTTTTTACAAGTTACCCACGTTTTTAAATAGTTTTTAATGCAAATTGCCAATTAAGAAGTTAAGCGGATATTTTGATTATATGCTGTTGTAGAGTTTTAAGATTTAGTGCTGAAACACCGAAGCTTTTATTTTAGGAGAAACTAATCCTTGTTAAATCTAGGTATACCTATCTATGTGACGTGATATATATTTACGTGATATTATTCAGGGACTTTCAGGGAAATCCTGATATAGATCTATTACTGAGTGGGTGTGTCACTGGTTCGTTCCGTTCAGTACAAGCAAAATCTTTCTCTACAGAAGACAAGATACCGACAAGATAGTTTTCAATACGAAAACCATTATAATGAAACTAAAAGATAAAAAACGATAAAAGAAAATGAAGCATCAACTAACACTTAAAGCTCACTTGAAAGCACGGCATTTACGCTTTTACTACACGACACAGACATAAATAAGGATGGGTTGAAATGATGACATCAAAAATTACAAGCTAGCAGAACGGTGGGGCGCACCTGCTTGTTACGTAGCTATAGCTACGCAGATCAGCAATTTATCTTTACCGTGGCGCGGGTAGTAATTTAGTAAAATCATCGACATTTTACGTTCATAACTTTGCGTAAGAAGGTTGGAACTAAAAAGGCATAGTACGTTAAGTGTACGTAAGTTTATTATTATAAGTACTTCGTTAATATTATAAGTGTAAATACGTATACGATTATAATTATACAATTGTTATTTGTTTAGCATTGAGAACATATGTTATTGGTTGTTTTTTTTTGCACGAAAAAGGTGATATATCCCTTTGGACTTCGCCGCAGGCCGGGTAAAAAGAGTTTAATTACATAGAGTCGCGCGTAAAAATCACTGAGTATTGGTACCTAGTAAAAGTTAAGAGTTACGGGTGAATCGATTTTAATTACGATGTTACTGTTGTGTTTGAGCCCAGCCCATAAAGCCCAGCTATAGTCAAAACGGACACTTTTGTATGTCAGTATCATTCCTTTTGTTAACAAACTACCAACTCCTCTAGTTATTTAACACAATTTACTTTAATATAACGTAGTTTACCTTCCAAGAAACACTCAAAAAATATAACAAGTCAACGTCACATCATATTTGGAGGGAAAAGTTTACCGAAAACGTCAATCTGTCCATATAATAATAGCATTTGTCAACACAATCGCACCCGGATCACTTTCGAAACCAAAATGGGTTGGCAACAAGGAGTACAAACAAATCTTGATGTCTGCCTCTAGATCACTTAGTGGCTTCTCTGCAAGACGAAGGGGATTTCTAACAGAAATGTGTAATACTTTGTTATCGATACTGTTGATATACTATTCTTATCTCTAAGTAAATTCCAGTAAGTCAGTGATCAACCCTGGTGTCGAAGATTTTAGACCGCCTAAAGGACGTGTTCATGTTCTGACGATTGAAACAACCGGGACCAACAATTTAACGTACCTTCCGAAGCACGGTAACGCTCAGATAGAAATGCCACTTTCGGCCACCCATCCATATACGAGCTGAGTTGCACGTTGCTTAACAATCGCAATGAGCTAACACTGCGTAATCAAACTACGCCACGTTCTTGAAAAAAAAATCTTGAAGAAAAATCTTCGTATCTTTAATAGTTTCAGATTTGCCCAAACTGACTGATTTAAAAAAGCGGCCAAGTGCGAGTCGGACTCGCCCATGAAGGGTTCCGTAGCAGCGAGTAACATAATAAAGAAGTTCTTGAAATAAATGTTTTTTTATTTACATTTGAGTTATTGAATGAATAATCAGTATTTTTTTGCGGTTTACGATTTATGTCGTAAAAAAAAAACTACTAACTAGACCTCGTTCAAACCAATTTTCGGTGTTAGATTACATTGTTATGTACATCATATATTTTTTTTAGTTTTATCATTCTCTTATTTTAGAAGTTACAGGGGGGGGGGACACACATTTTACCACTTTGGAAGAGTCTCTCGCGCAAACTATTCAGTTTAGAAAAAAATGATATTAGAAACCTCAATACCATTTTTGAAGACCTACCCATAGATACCCCACACGTATGGGTTTGATGAAAAAAAAAAAATATTTTTTTCATTTCTATGTATGGGAGACCCCCCTAAAATTTTATTTTTTTTCTATTTTAGTGTGAAAATATTAATGCGGTTCACAGAATACATCTACACACTAAGTTTCAACAACATAGCTCTTATAGTTTCGGAGAAAAAAGGCTGTGACATACGGACAGACAGACGGACAGACGGACGGACAGACAGACAGACAGACAGACATGACGAATCTATAAGGGTTCCGTTTTTGCCATTTGGCTACGGAACCCTAAAAAGCCACCCTGTATATTATCTTCTTCTAAACGGATTCTTAAAATAATAATTTAACTAAAGTCACAAGATAACTATTCTTGAATATATATATATATATATGTATTCTAATAATTTAAGTCCTCAAGTAACTGTGCAGACAAGAGATATTTCTGAACGTAACTTTTGGCCCGAGTTAAAGTCGTGTAATTAGAAATGTGGAGCTAACTTATGAGAATAGGTCCAAATATTTCTTTTGCTTGATACCTAAATAAAATAACCTACTCTGTAACATTAATTTGACTCACTGAAGTATTGTTTTTTCAATAAACAAAAGATACTAACTACTTTACTAACCACAACAATAATTTCCCAACGCAACTTTGAAGAAAAAATCCTCATCCACTATACAGCTGTTAAGCTTACAACACTTTGACAGCTGTCAAAAATGACAATGACAAACTTGCTGACATTTCTGTATTGAGATCATCGGTGAAAAGGTGATGTCAGTACAGTATCCAACGATTTAAACAGCAGATATACGTAAGCTTGCAGTACGAGTTTGATTTTGGAATGCCAACTAAATTGCTGTCGACTGTATATTTTACGCCGAGTGTTCTATATCATCTGCAATACGCTTTTAAGTACAATTATTTATTGCGTAAGCGACAGATGTTGAGTTTTAATTTGGAGAGCTTTGTTCGCCTTGGCTGAAACGATCCAAGAGTGTATTATTATTTGCACTTTGGTGATATATTTATGACTTAAGGTAAATCTGAATGTATGAAAAGATCGTGTTGAGACTGAACATTACGAATGGAAATTCAAAAAAGTAATACCAAAGCAGTTTTTTGAAAATCAATATTCTGTCAGTTCTGAAATATTTCGTCAAAGAATACCACACGATTGTTTAGTTAAACAGTTACACACAGTCTCTACGTTATTTTTACTGTTTCAAATTTACCATTCGACACGAATTCAAATAAAACCAATTCAAGAGCTCAGTTCTAACTTTTATAAAGTTCTTTCTCAGGGTAGTTTCCGAACAGCACTTGAAATAATTTCCGAAATCGCATTAGACAATAAAGGTCGCGTTAGACCCGCATACAAAACTGTTGCATGAAGGTTAAAAGGAGGTTAAGAGGACCATTAGGCCCCGGCTACGCCCGTTTATACTTGTCGGGTGTCGGCTCCGGTTTTATACCGGCTGTGGACACTTCTGTTACTCCGTTATATGGGCGATATTAAATCGATAATTTTAAACGGGTGACGGCGCTTGTTTATTTCTTACAGGCAACATAAAAACATAGTCAGGCAAGTTTATTAAAAATGCTCTGCCACTCAGTGCGTACTGGGACCAACAAGACGAAAATTGTACCATGAGGTACAACACCAAAGTTCAATGAATGAGTTTGGTGAAACTGGCTTTCATAAAGAAAATCTTACATAATACACATTACATACATACTCAGATACTCAGATTAAATTAGAACCTATTTCTTGAAATCTTCTTCTACTTCATCAAGTGGATGGTCAACCTGACCAATCCTGGTGTCAGAGTTATTGGGCCGCCTAAGGCCTGAATGGCTCATGTAACGACTACTATCCGTAGAAGGTAACCGGGACCGACGGCTTAACATGCCCTCCGAAGCATATAAACAAAGTATATATATAGGTATAGGAATGTCAAAAATTCGGAGCCTGAGCCAATAACCATAACATGTTTAGTTTTAGTTGCCTACCAATAGTTAATCCATAATATTTTCTAGATTTACGATATAAAATTAGGTTTTGACCTGTGTAAAAAGTTTTACGGTTGTGTACGAGCGATAGACGCGTTCCAGATATCTTTATTACCTGTATACTGTAATCTTTTGTTACACTATTGTGTTTTGATGATATCTTTGTAACTGGCTAGTTTAGTACTGGTGTCAAGACCTAGTTAACATGACTCAAAGTTTTATAGTTACAAGGTAGGCATTTAATGCGAAAGTTCTAGTGAATAGAGCATGGGGCCCCCACGATTTTGGGTAGGGGCTCGAACTGGGGGTTTGTTTTTTGGGGAGGATATCCCTCGTTATTTGAAAATATTTTTAGTGTACTTTGGTCAAACCAAAGACCCCAACTGTTTAAGTAAAAAAGAAGGTTTTTTATGTATTATTTTTATTAAAGTTACCTATTGCATATAGATTTATTTTTCCGGCCACAACTTCGTCACTATCAAAATTATTTTCCATCCCATTCTTTTTTCCCAAGTCCCATTTTTTTCAAAGTAAAGTACAAACACAACAATACATTCACCAGATAAGAAACTTATCAGTCAGCATTTAATATTACATTTATCCATTTAATCTTTCATTTCGTAACCCAAAACGCTCCAGATGTAGTGAGATAGCATTGTTTGGGTGTGATTTAACGACGAAACATCGGAGCACATGTTTTAGAAGTACTTACAGAGAAAAGGAAAGTTCAACGACCTCACTGAAATACAGTTAGGACGAAAGGAGAATCCTTTTAAGGGAAGAAGTGAAAGCAAATGTGTGGAAATGTAACGCTGAGACTAAAATGTTCCACTTTAGAATAAGAGAACCTAGGATTTAACGTCCTTCTAGGACATTATTCTTGCAACTAAGCCTTAGAACCCTAAGGGCCGTTACGCACCTTAAACAGCGTGGAAGTACAGTGAGGATTAGGCATAAAAAAGGATTCTTTAGAGCCGAAACACATAACCGCGTTGCGGCGCCCGCGACGCGAGAATCGGCAGTAGCGGCACTGCCGATTGTAGCGGCGCGGCACCGCAGCGTGGCGCTAGTTTCAGCGTTATGATGTCATACTTGTTGACAATGATTTAGTTTGTTTGTTCTTGAACATTGTATTTTTTAAAGACTAATTAAAGTATTCTTCAAGTAAGTAATTAATCAATAAAAACTATCAATAAAAACGTATTTGTTTTACTTTACCTTACAGTCAAGCCCAACATTTCTAAAGCTGTAAGAGGTTTCCTTCCTTTAATATTTTTTTTATTTATATATTTTGATAACCCGCGTAGTAGCTCTTCAAATGATGATATACTCATTCTAAAGTAGGCGAAAAATTTATTTTCGTCTATTTTTAATGCTTTGTATTTTCGAGAAAAGTACTCGCCATCGGGATTCATAGCCTTATTAAATGGATGTATCCAGTATCTTCTTTGTCGTTTATTTAAAACAGAGTAATGTCTTTTTAATAACAAAGAGGCAATAAGTTTCTTACGATTGTCCATGGCAAAGACACGTCTATCCACAATAAAAAATCACGAGGAACTGGTTAGTGGTTACCCTACCGTAATGCTCTTTTTCGCGGCGCCGCAACGCCGCAACGCAAACCGCCGATTTTAGCGTCGCGGGGCGCCGCAACGCGGTTATGTGTTTCGGCCCTTAGGGAGATACTTTGAATAGATGTTCCGCGTGTCGCTGATCCAATAGATGGCGCTAGTGTAAACATTTTGTAGATCGCGCTTACGTTCTTCTTCCAGATTTAGTGGGGTCGCATCCATACATGTTAAGCAGGAAAAAATCTTGCTCCTTATGAAATTACTAGCCGCACCCGCGGTGTTACCAGCGTTGTCCCCATTCCCGGGAATTTCGGGATAGAATGTATCCCATGTGTTATTCTGATGTACCTATAATCTATATTACTATAAGTTTCATCCAAATCCGTCCAGTAGTTTTTCCGTGGAAGAGTAACAAACATATATACCTACATTCATCCTCACAAACATTCGCATTTATAATATTAGTAAGATTTAGTATAGGTTTAAAATTAGTCAGCCAGACCTGTGCCCAAATATTTTTTCCTTTTGCTTATTGAAGTCAGTTAGAAAGCCGAAACTTTACCAACGTCGGGAGTTTCTCCGTACGAACTATGCCTATAGTTGAGTTAAAAGGATAGACCACTACTCTTTAGTGATAAAAGGGATCTATTGTGTCCTGGTAATTGATTCTCGGTTTTATTTCCTTCTCACTGATCGAATGTGGTTTTGTGGGGCGATACTTAACTTTAGAATTGTTATTTGGTAATAAGTACCGCGTTTTAACCGCGTTGTGCCCGTTCCCGTAGGAATTTCGGGATTTTTTATACACATAAACCTTCCTCTTGAATCACTCTATTTGTTAAATAAAATGCATTAAAATCCGTTGCGTAGTTTTAAGATCTAAGCATACATAGGGACAGACAGACAGCGGAAAGCGACTTTTTTCTACTATGTACTAGTGATAGTGAAGACTCAAACAAAAATTTTTGAATCGTAAAAGACATGACTTGGGAAATAAACATGCGATAAAATCGACTAAGTATTAGCCTTGTAAGTTTACACTACAGTGCAAAAAGGTGACGTCACTTTATTGGCTCTCATGACCAAGTAAGGGGAGGGTCGACATTCTATTTTGGTCATAATTTCGGATTTTCATGTAAGTAAGTGAAGAAACATGCTTAGTCATTGATTGTTTACTAACTTTAATAAAATAAATAATAAATAAAATGTACCTATTGCCGTAAAAAATTGGAAAAAGACATTCACAAGTTTTACTTAAAGCTAAAAAATAGTGTAGCAATGAACGGCGTCGCAGCTGATGTTCTACCTGGACCGAGACCTCAGTAGAACGCTGGTTTTCAGACGCCCCCTACTCTTATTGGATAGACTCTATCATTAAAAGATGACGTATGAGAGAGTGGTAAGTTTGCCCGTGCTTTTGGTTTATAAAATAACAATGAGTCATTGAGTAACAAGCACACAAACACATGTTACAGATTTGTATCAGGCAGGTTCCGTAATTAATCTTCAAAAACCTAAGATTTTGATATAAAGAATAATAAATAGGTAGGTACTTCAATAAAATACCTACCTAAAAAAATATATGTGCAGAATTAATTCGGAACCACAGTAAAGATATTAATTAATATTATTAATGTCAAAAATATTACAACTTTAAGTTACATATAATTACTTATACTTACCTACAACATAAATTAATTTCAAGTAAGCTTCGGAATATTTCTGTTATAGGTATTCTGAATAGGTAGGTACTAGGTAGCTCCATCCTGTAAACATACAAACTAACCTGATAATACTTAAATAATACATAAAACATACTAATATTATACCAACTGAAATAATAACATAAGACGCTGTTGTAAGACTCAACTAAGTTCAAGTTTGTATGACAATTATTGTACTACTAACAGCGCCTCGCAATTTCATCCACGCTGTTCCCATTCCTGTGGGAATTTTAGGATGAAAAATAGCCTAAAACCTTCCCGTTGAATGTGGCTATCAATTACGAAAAGAATTATTCAAATCAGACTGGTAGTTTCTGAGATTAACCCTTACATACAATGAAAGTTAACACTTTACCTCTTTATCATAATTAGTATTAGATAGATGACTATTTAATGTAATGATTGTGATTTTATTACACATACATACACAAATACTAACTAGATAGTAGTTTATAAATCATTAATACCAATCAACTTACAAAATTAGTTAATATTTAATTTAATTAACCCAAAATCACCCTTCGTTGAAACATATGGGTTATCCACACCCTGAATGTGATGGGTGAGAAATGGGGTGTTAAAATAAACATAACAGATGTACAGACCGACCACTTTCAGAAAATGTGATATTTGTTATTGGTTGAAGTAACTTTTTGAAGTTGGTTCATACCTCTTTCATCAATTCAAAGTACCTAGATTTTTAATTAATGTTTTTTTTGTACATTTTTAGCAAACTATTTTGACTAGAAAGGTAACTTAATAAAATCATCTCAATCTCAGGAACTACCATTCTGATTTTAATAATTATTTTTGTAAAAGATAGCCACATTCAATGGGAAGGCTATAGACTATAGGTATTTCATTTCGAAATCCCCAAGGGAACGAGCACAACGCGGGTAAACCCGCAGAGGTCTACTAGCTTGTATTTAGCCTATAAAAATCAATTAAAACAACTTTACGATCACCATAACTTCCAAAGCATAGGAAAGACAATACAAACCTAATTAACGAAATAATGTCATTGCTTTCATACACACATAATTACTTCCTTCAGTTCCGGTAGGTACCTAGGTACCACCATACTATTTTTACTATTTTACTTTAATGAACACTGTGCTTGAAACAACGAAAATACTAAAAGAAGAATTATAGTATACACCACATTATCACAATACCATCATTATCAAAACATATGTAATAATTACACAATCCCGTTAGCTTCTAATAAGCAGGAAATACAAAAAATCAATTGTGCCAGAGTAAACAATGTGCTTACTAACGAAGCCTCATGCGAAAGTTTTCGACGAAAATACCAGAAAATCTGCGTTAATATACCATGATATGTCTAGAACAGTTAATACAACGTGAATTACAACCGAAAACAAGTAAAATAGGGGGTAAAAATCGATCGGGCGCTTACCATAATATCATCTAACCGGCGAACACCAAAGCATCAATGTAACAATCACAGAGCACCTATTTCCCCTCAATTCGCTGCTTTAATCCCACAAATAAACACTTCACTGTAGTATTTTAAGTTAAATTAATAAATTAATGTAATTTTTTCAGTCACAAAACATAAAATAAACACAAACACTAAGATATCGCGACGAAAACGTTTTTTCCGTTGACCAAACACAAGCTTACGCTACAAGAGCGGTAAAAGACTGGCAAAATTTCGTTCGTTCAATCATAGTCAAACAAACTAGTTCATTCATTCTTGTTCGGTCGTATTGTATTGACATCGAGTACGAGTACAATGTAACTATAATCCGGTCAAATACAAAACGCCAGCAATCTTCTACAAATATTGTGAACGAGTATTACATGTTATATAAGTCGGGTTATAACAACGCCATCTAGTGAGACATTTTTAACACTGAAGCTGAATTGTTCACTTCGATTTGTGCGCCATCTATTGATAAATTACATAACTGCTATGAAACTTTGAATGTGGTTTACATGTCGCACAATTTAGTTCTTATGTTAAAGCACAGATGACGGTAATCTGATAGTCAACGAAACATTTTTTTGCTGGGAATTCAATGAAAAAATATTATTAAATTGAAAATAATTCTCAGTTTTATGAACATGACTTCCGTCCGACTAAATAATTTTTAAAAAGATTTCTCATTAAGGTTACTTCTACCGTAAGTACCTAAACTACTACTGGTAGGTATCATTTTTATTTTAATTAACTATAAGTACCTACTTAGTACTTACTCTCATTCTTATTTATTACCCAAGTAGTTATTTAACATTATTACATAATATATTACACAAAAATCTTGCAATCCAAATGCATAGAGCTATTAAATCCTCTGACGAACTTTTCCCGCATCTATTCACAGGTCAAGACTAAAATATTTTTTGTTTGTTATTTTTTCGGTCATAAACTTTCTGAGAAGAGGTAAGTGAGAAAAAAACTATTGGGAGTTGTTTCGAAAACTTCCAAAATGAACGGTTTGGGTTGACTTCCGCTCGGAGTGACCGCGGCGACTCTATCGGTTAGGTGTCGCATAACGAAAACCATGGAGAGGGTAATTTGATAATTTTATAGCATTTTAATAACTTGAAAATGCAATCTGAAATTACAATAATTTGTTATGATTTCAAGATAATTCGGTAGGTACCTTTTTTCCTTTAATATACCAAACTATATACTACCTACCTACTTTTTTCAGTTTTTTAGTCATGTTTAATCTGCTTTGAATATCACCGAATTTAACCAGCTCAGAACTACGCCATTGTGACTGCATCATCTGTAGCTGTGGCCCTATTGAGATCGGATATAGTTTATCATTACAACTACTACTCTATAAAAAATAAACTATTCAAACAAAAAACGGTTACAAGTAAGATATTTTTTTATTAAAAAGAACCACCCTGCGGTTTTACCCGTTTGGAAATTTCGGGATACATAATACCAAAAAGAGTTATTCTAATCGGACAGGTAGTTTCTGAAATTAGAACATGCAAACAAAATTAAAAATTTTACCACTATAGAAAATTAGTATAGATATTCATATACAAATAAAACAAACTCGACTCCACATCACACTCTGTTCTATAGCCGTGAAGAATGTTATTAAATGGGAAGGCAGAAAAAAGTAAAATATCTCTATCGGCCGACGTGATAATTAGTAGATAGACTCCGTTCATACACACACGGAGAAACACGTTTTTGTAATCCTATTTATGTGAAAAAATGAAGATTAGTTCCTTTAGGGATAGCTACGGGTATGTTCTAAGATGATATTTTTATAATAGGATGGCTGTTGCCTGCGGTTTAACTTAGCAGTTCCCGTTGGAATTTCGGGATAAAAATCATGGCCCAGGTTATTCTGCTAATGTGCTAGAAATTGTTCCTCATTTATTTTATTTGGCGCCAAGTTCCAATTTTTTAAAATAATTTTATTTATGCAAAAAATCCCCAAATTCAGTTCACTAGTTGTGAAAGTGTAACAAATTCCTTGAGCCCTTACTCCTTATAAAAATTCAAAAGTACAAAGTTTGCCTGTTTAGTTAGTAAGGCAAAATAATAAAGGCGTTAAGATTGAGCGATTGTACCTACAAACGTTACTTCGAACGGCTTACCGTACCTACGTAATGGTGTCTTCTTCTTCATCGAGTGGATGGCCATCCTGACCAATCCCGGTGTCAGAGTAATTGAGCCGCCAAAGGCCTCTGACATGGCTCATGTAACGACTACTATCCGTAGAAAGTAACCGGGACCGACGGCTTAACGTGCCCGCCGTAATGGTGTGATTAAGGTCGATACCATCAGAATACGTTCAATCTTAACGTAGGTATAATAAACTAAGCAATATATATATGCGACTAGCAGCGCCCCGCGGTTTTACCCGGGTTGTGATCATTCCTGTGGGAATTTCGGGATGAAAAATAGCCTATGTTACTCGTGGATAATGTAGCTTTCGAATGGTGAAAGAATTTTTTAAAACGGTCCAGTAGTTTTTGAGCCTATTCATTACAATCGAACAAACAAAGTTTTCCTCTTTATAATATTAGTGTAGAATAGTGTAGATATCAATAAAAATCTTACTTACCTAAGTAGTGCACTTAAGTAATAAATAGCAGCAATCGCTGAGCTTCAATAATTACAGCACAGATAAAATATTCAATAGTCCCATTTGTATTAAAATCCAGACTTTGTGCTCTTGTATTCCAATTAATACGTAAATATATCCAATCTTCATGTACATGAGTTTATGTTGTTTAATAAATGGAATATTAATAGATACAGCGTTGTGTAATGGTGTCTGTCCGTATAGCGAATTGACAGTTTATTGGACTAGCTGTTTCACGTTTGTTCCACCCGCAATATAGATGGCGCTAGTGTGAACTTTTTGTAGATCACGCTTACGTTGTTTTTCCAGATTATAGTGGGGTCGCGAGAATTGACGAAGCGATAATAGTTCATTGCGATTGTTAAGCAACGTGCAGCTCGCCCCTACTTGGATGGGTGGCCGATAGTGGCATTTTATCTGAGCGCTACCGTGCTTCGAGGGCACGTTACTTTATCGGTCCCGGTTGTTTCATGACAATCGTTAAACCATGTCGGAGGCCTTTACGCAGTCTAAAAACTTCGACTCCAGGGTTGGACTAACCTACTCGAACTCACTTACTTAGCGACCGTTTTAGGAAGATGTAAGTTTGTTAAACTTTGCAGTAAGTATCTAAATAAGAATACGATAGTCAAACTGATGTAAAACTACTTTTTATCCAAAAATCCCACGATTAAACCAAGTAAAACCGACAGGCAAAGCTTGTTGTGAAATAAATGGAATATTAATAGGAGCAGTATTACGTAATGAGATCCACTCCTGCGCACCTGGCTCGTAACTAAATACTAAGTTATTTAGGTATTTGTTTTCATTTATATAGACGGTGTGTTGTGGGAACGTCGCTTGAGGATGAGATTCAAATTATTCACCACTAGCAGCGCCCCGCGGTTTTACCCGCGTTGTATCCATGCCCCTGCATTTCTACCATTTCTACAAACAAACTTTTAATAAGTAGTAAGTAAGTAAGTTCGTGTAGTTTAGTAGCCAGATTGGTGTCGAAATTTTAGTCCACCTCTAGGCTTCCGACATGGTCAAATATTGAAACAACCGGGACCGACAAACTTGCCCGTTCTTTAAATAAAAAGATGACAAAATAAGTTTAAAAACTTACAGCTTCCTAATGCTCAGGATACCGTTACGGTGTAATATTAGGTAGATATTGACAGGTGCCCAAAAATACCACTTCATTCCTAAACAGGCGGCCATTAACAAAACTTTATTGAAACATCTTTAAATTCGAAATATTCATGAACAATTCCGAAGAACAACATGCCCTATCTCCGGCCAAGCCAGCGGGCAGGCTCTTAGACAAGGATAGAGTACCACAAAATACACAGGAGCAACCGAGACGCAAGATATAAAGTCATAAATACATCACAGCTTGATTCAAAGGTACTTTTTTCTCGAAAAACGAATGTCGTTTCGAGTACAGTTGGATCCACAAGTGAAATTCTTGGAAATAATCTTTTATTTTTACGAAAGTTATTGGCATTCAAAGATTGGATGATATGGGTGACAAAAAATGTGGTCAACAGTTAGCTCCTGGCGATTTTTGTTGAAAAGTTGCTTGTGATGAAGATGTGTTGCATGACCGTTGCGTAGTTATTATTTGCGAAAGTGCTTTTTATTTTCCGTGTTTTGTAAAACATGTTTTAACTTATTTCAGTTCTTCTAACAAGTCAATTAACTTGCAAATGAAGATTTAAATTATCGTTGCATCGCGATTATTCTTTAATATTCAGAAGAGAAATAAGAGTAACGCCGGTACTCAGAGACGTGCCCTCCGAAGCACGGAATCATCTTACTTTTCGGGCAATCAGGTGATTCAGCCTGCAATGCCCTAACCAAACTGAGGACAGTCTGACAAAGTGATTTTTGTGAGATGTCCCCACCGGGAATCGAACCCGGAACCTCCGGATCGTGAGCCGAGCGCTCAAACCACAAGACCACGGAGGCTGTGTCACTTAGTTAAGTGTCGCTAGACGACTCTGAGTAAAGCAGTTAGTTACTTCGCTAGTAAATAAAAACGAATTGTTTAGAAAATTAACAATCTGGGACAATAAAAATTACAAAACCTTATAAAAACTTGTGTGCCTTAGTGTACTTTTGAAACAAGCCGATAAATCTAAATAGATTTTATATGAAACCCTACCGAGAGGCAACACCAAACTATAACCACGAGCTTTTATTAATTGTAATCGTAGGCACATCGATTAGTCACAGAATTATCGAGTTAAGATATTATTTATCATTTTTATTTAATGCCCAGTATTATAATATTATTAAAGATGATTATTACGGGTTAGAAGTTGGTCGTGTGGGTTTTTTCGTGCGATAATTATAGGTCTAAATGTGAATGATTCACTTACTTATGAAGTTATTAAAGGGTGTATGCATTTTTTTATTCAGAACTAGCTGTGCCCCGCGATTTCACCCGCAGCGCCCCCGTTCCCGTGGGAATTTTGAGATTGTATTCCTTATTTTTCTTATATAAAAACCTTGTCTTGGCAATAAGAAACACATTAAAAAAAGAATCATCCAATTTAGTGCAGTCGTTCTGAAGTTATGCGCTTAACAACAGATTCAGCGATTCATTTTTATATTATAGATAAGTTAACGTAATTAGTACATTAATATATTATGTTACTTGATACTTAGTAAAGGATGCTATTAGCCTTCCCCATACCATGACCAGTTAGTTTTAAACTAACTTATTTAACGTATTCAAGTATTCACCTAATGAATGTTTAATTTATGATTAATAAAACAGATATATGTTGCATTCAAAGCCCTGCAACAGACAACATAATAGTTACTATAACCAAAAAAAACTACAACTACAAAAACTTCAAATAACATATTTCTAAAGTAAATTGAACTTTTTCCTTCCCAGGTATTTACATAAATTCCTTGGCAGGTGACACTTTCCTCCGATCAAATTGTTTTTTTTTTGGTGTTACCTATCTTCATAATAGAAATATTCTTTACATAGAAAGGAAGGTTTGGTTGTGTATCTGTTTAATCCTAATAATATTATAAATGCGAAAGTTTGTGAGGATATACGAATGTAATATGTATGAATGTCTGTTACACTTTCACGAAAAAACTACTGAACGGATTTGGATGAAACTTAACAGTATTATAGGTTATACATCAGAATAACACATTGGATACATTTTGTCCCGAAATTCCTGCGGGAACGGGTACAACGCGGGTAAAACAGCGAGGCGCTGGTAGTAATACAATAATAGGCTATATAGATCTTAATCCAATAAAATACAGGATATTTTAATTATTCAGTTAAGTATTCAGGTTTCGTAAGTTTAAGTGAACACTGAAACTACGTTTTGCGGATACACTTCGCTTTTATTTTACATTTTTATCTGACGTTTATTTAGTTACTAGCAGCGCCCGTGGGAATTTCGGGAATTTTTTTACATAAAAACCTTCCTCTTGAATCACTCTACCTATTACAAAAAACCGCATCAAAATCCGTTGCGTAATTTTAAAGATTTAAGCATACAGACAAACAGACAAACAACCAGACAAAAATAGCGACTTTGTTTTATACTATGTATGTAGTGATTCCTGCAAGTTAAACCGTAGGATGATACAAGTCGTTCTCAAGTGATAGCTTACTTGAAACTTATTCGAGCTTATGAAACCTGTTCAAGAGAGCTTTCAAGCTACGCTTCTACCGTGTTTGTTTCACACTTCATAGTTTTATTGTAACGGCTACTACGATCCGGTTTTGTTCCTGATTTACGAATTCAAAACGAATCTAATACAATTGATACAATGCATGGTAGAACGATTGGACAGATTTTCGTGATAGTATTTGGTTTATTGGTACAACCGCTGGAAGGTGTAAAATGTTTAGTTCGAATTTGAAGCGGTCTTTAGCCTAAAGCCTTAACGCGGTCTAAAACTTTTACATTGTCTAGATACTTAGTAAGACTATCTGGTACAAGTAAGTTGTGTCTTGCACAGTATACCAATATTATATACTAGCCGCGCCCCCAGATGTTACCCGCGTTGTAACCGTTCCTGTGGGAATTTCGGGATAAAATGTATCCCATGTGTTATTCTGATGTATAACCTACAATACTGTAAAGTTTCATCCAAATCCGTTCAGTAGTTTTTACGTGAAAGAGACATACATACATCCATATTACATCCATCCTCACAAAGTTATGAATTTATAAATTTTAGTAGGATAACTAAAGGCCAGTTAATAAAAAGCCACTCAATAAATGCTCATATAAGTAGTCAAGTATGTAAATGAAGTACGTAATGTACCTATGTAATGTTTGTGCAATTTATTCAGAGTTCACGCGTACACCTGCAGTTATGCTGATCATGCGCCAACTGATCGTGGGAGACTGTTCTCTTATTCGAGGAAACAAGAGTAGATACTGTAATGATTATCACGAACTTTACTTGGAGTTAGAGGAATCTATTGTATTTGATGGACAGACAATTGGAAAGAACTCCATCGATAAGAGCCTAGCTTTTAAGTTAAGGAGATAGTAGTGAGTAAGTTTAAGTTGGTTGGCTAACCTAAGTGTCGGAATTTTTAGGGTCAACACTGCGTTAAGCGTGCGCCCGTCGCGTGCGCACGCGTCGGTTCACTTTTGTATGACACTGCACGAGACAGGCGCTCGCGACTTTTCACTTTTGTATGAAACCGCGGCGTCCGCACGCTTAACGCAGTGTCGGCCCTTAGACCGCTTATATCGCTTCGTATTGAACTTCTCAGTTCGCAGCTTGTAAACTCGCTCAATGTCAACATCGAAGTTTAATTGTGCCTGAAGACATTTCACATACTATAAAAAGGTTAGAAGGTAAGTTCTCTTTTCTTTCAGTAGGTGTATTCTCTACATAAATTCCCAAAGGTACAAAAATCTAAATCACCTGGGTTGGACGGATGGCTGGTACAAAATATTATAGCCAGGTCAAGTCCTACCACAAAGGCTAAAGCTCCACCAATCCTTGAACTCCATAGCCTCAAAGTTGACCCTCAATGGGAGAAGCCACACTCGCCGGCACGGCCCGACCCAACGTTTCGCTTTTTGGCAGGATTGTACGACTTCTTATACATATCTGGGTGTGTTATGCCAAATAAGCAAGGATATAATATTATTGGTATTGGATTGAATTTCAAACTTAATTCAAATTCAATGAATTTTATTGGTTCTATAATAAGTTTTAAATTTTGGCAATAGGCCACCATGTGAGTGCTGTTAAGGATTAACGTAGACTACAGTTCAGGCGATATTTAGACTGACTTATTCGGGGTAGCATGCTTTCTTTCATATTTTTTCTTAGACATTAAACAGACTAATGAGTTTGTCAACTTAAGTCTGGCTAACCGTAGTGTCAGAGTTTTTAGAGAACACACTAATGAGTGTGTCGACTAAATTCTGCCTGCGCACGCTCTAAGGGCGTGTTGCTTTAGCGTACGATCACTCATCAATAAACATCAACATAAAATATATACTTTTTAAACTCACACGATTTGCACTCATTATACTAAATGAAACGGGTCTGTATCGCGTTGGATAATTTAACGTATTTTAATAAAATACGTACCCGACGTTTCGAGCGGATTACACCGCTCGCCGGTCACGGGATGTGTTATCCCGTGACCACGAGCGATCATTTAGTATAACATAAAATATAGTCTCAATAGAGACAAAAAAATGAAAAATCGTGACTTTCTACTGTCCACCTGATTAACTTTAACAGATTGTAATTAAAGTTGTAAAACAACGCTTTGTTTTTAACTTTTGAACCCACCCTTTATAGATACGAAGCTGTCAGCGTTGTGCCGTGCCGTGCCGTTGTTGGTAAGTGTAGCAGCAACCACAGACACGGTCAATACGACAATATATCAAACTCGACCGCAGAATCGTATTAAGAACATTGACAATAAGGGCTGTTGTCCAGTGCAACCGCAGAATGGGGGACCATTATTTTTGATTTTCTAGATTAATTTAGGGATAGGGGTAGATAGGTTATTTTTAACCTCCAACGCATTTTACTATGGTACTGTGGTTATACGTTTGACATTTTTCTGTAGATATGTGTGTCTACCATTACGTCTCAGGTAAAATGCTTAACCTTATTACATGAAAACCATGTAATTTAAGTTTATATTTAAGTCAATAAAAGTCAGAATTGAAAGTAGCACGCAGTGTTAGCATTGATTGACCAAAAAAGATCAGTTAATTCTCAATAAAAATCGGTATAAATTAAGAAAAACTTCTTTCCCCATTTATAAAGTAATTACTTCAGTCAATATTGCGTTGGATATTTCCACTTCATGCAACAAAGGTGTCTGTACTGACTCATATTGTTATTTCATTATAAATTCACAAAATGTCTTAATTAAATGATCGAAACCAACGTAATAATTCAGAAAAAATACACAGCCTCTTAACTCCGGTTTCTTATCTTGCATCCCTTTCTATACCGTACAAAACACAACTTCCATTTCACTTTGCTCCAGACGAACTTGTAAATTGTTCTTTTTACTAAACGCCTGGGCGTATAAGGGCGTAACTGTGGAGCAGATTTTTATTACCGACTTTATTTAAATACTGTTAAGGTAGGTTATTGGAGTGAGGGTTATATTAAAGACGTTTATTACATCAAAGGAATGATCAAGTTATCTCTTTCAGACAATACAAAATGCAGTTCAAGTCCACAAGTCCTTTAAGCTTTCGAGTATAGTTTCTTTACCGCGATTGCTTTTTGTAGGTTTGTAGCTCTGTCCTTTAGCATTTCATTCGTAAAACGGGTTTAATACTGAATCTTTTCGATTAACACACATCGATTTTCTACTCTACCCACTCAATTTTAAGGGTTGTTTTTGATCAAAGATTGTTGTTAGTGTCACCGTAAAGTTGTAACTGTCAATGCTTGTTTTTTAAAGTGGACATTAAGACGTGAAGTGCGCCGAAGATGCCGTGAAGTGGACACCAGTTACTAATAAATGATTCATAGATTGCAATGCGATTTCGTTGGATAACGTCAGTCGTTGTAATAAGTTAAGTATTGGTACATATCACTTTGTAAGTCATTAGATGAGTATGGTATAATGGGGATTTTTATATAAGTTGATACTGTGATCACTACTTGATATAATAATATCATTTATGTAACCCCTAAATCGCCTGTATGGTCATTCTGACCCTTCGTCTTCCCAAAAAGTAAATCCTCATAGTAGTTACAAGAAGTAAATCCATACTAATATTATAATGAGGGAAAATTTGTAAGTTTGTCGTACGTTCGAGCTCATTAAGAATTACTAGTCTTATTTAAATAATTATTTTTCATTCAAATCGGTTTAGTAGTTTTGGCGTGATAGCGTGACAGATAGACAGTGTTAATTTCGCATTTATAATATTAGTTAGGAATTTAGGATTACAAATCGATACTGTACTGATATCTTCAGTGAGATGCGAGGCCTTTGCCCAGAAGTGGGACATTACAGGCTAATCTATATCTATATCTATATCTATATCTTCTATATAATATATTAGGATTACAAATCTATACTGTACTGATATCTTCAGTGAGATGCGAGGCCTTTGCCCAGAAGTGGGACATTACAGGCTAATCTATATCTATATCTTTATCTATATCTATATCTATATCTATATCTATATCTATATCTATATCTATATCTATATCTTCTATATCTATATTTATATAAAACAAAGACGGGTTTGTTACAACACTTATAACTCGAGATCGGCTGGATCAATTTTCATGGTTTTTGTTTTGTTGGATTTGTCTCCGCCCTGAATAGCAGAATACATTTTAAAAACAATGAAAACTTGGAATTAAAATCTCCAAATTCCCACGGGAACGGGGGCGCTGCGGGTGAGACCGCGGGGCACAGCTAGTAATATATAAAACAAAGACGGGTTTGTTACAACACTTATAACTCGAGATCGACTGGATCAATTTTCATGGTTTTTGTTTCGTTGGATTTGTCTCCGCCCTGAATAGTAGAATACATTTTAAAAACAATGAAAACTTGGAATAAAAATCTCAAAATTCCCACAGGAACGGGGGCGCTGCGGGTGAGACCGCGGGGCACAGCTAGTAATATATAAAACAAAGACGGGTTTGTTACAACACTTATAACTCGAGATCGACTGGATCAATTTTCATGGTTTTTGTTTCGTTGGATTTGTCTCCGCCCTGAATAGTAGAATACATTTTAAAAACAATGAAAACTTGGAATTAAAATCTCCAAATTCCCACGGGAACGGGGGCGCTGCGGGTGAGACCGCGGGGCACAGCTAGTAATATATAAAACAAAGACGGGTTTGTTACAACACTTATAACTCGAGATCGACTGGATCAATTTTCATGGTTTTTGTTTCGTTGGATTTGTCTCCGCCCTGAATAGTAGAATACATTTTAAAAACAATGAAAACTTGGAATAAAAATCTCAAAATTCCCACAGGAACGGGGGCGCTGCGGGTGAGACCGCGGGGCACAGCTAGTAGTTAATAAACACTAATCTAGACGTACCCTCGTGAACACGGCCGTTGCGAGACGACTAAAACTTTGAGGAATGCATTAAGTAATTTATTTGGGATTAATTCCCGTCTAGATTAGTGTTTACACTGTGTTATATTGTGATACCTTAAATAGCTAATATGTACTTTACTTTAGTAGAAGTTTATGTGCACTAAAATAACTCAACAAAACTGAAGTTTCGCACCAATAAATCCCAAACCCAATCACAAATCAGATAACATTCACTACACAGTTACGGCACACAGTTGCACTACAAAATTCACCTCAAATTTTCTATATTTGTTCTTAAAAGCTCCGAAGTAGTTCAGCTTCTGTGTAAATAATGAATTTTTGTACAGTTTCTCAGAAAAGGGTGCATTGAGTTGAGTCGTCATCGCTGTCAACGTTGGACAAACATTTGCTCGCCGTAAAGAGTAAAGAGACGATCTCGAGTGTTTGCTGGACACTTTACAAATAGATAATTATAAAATAGATCATTTCGACAGTTTTACTGCAACAAAATTAGGTAAAAAATTGGAGAAGGTGAAACATATACAAAAATTTACTATGTATTTATGATGATGATAATATTATATTTTAAATGCGAAAGTTTGTGAGGATGTATATTACTCTTTCACGCAAAACCTACTGAACTGATTTAGATGAAACTTTATAGAAGTATAGGTTATACATAGAATAACACATGGAAGACATTTCTAATTTTTTTGCAAAGGCAAATTATATACAAAATTCTATATCGATACAAATGCAAAAGTTTGTCAGTGTGTTTGTTGATGTTGCTGTCCAAAAACGCACAAAGTGGACTTTGCACAAACTTTTTATTTCTGACTTGCAGTATTTGTAAAATTCGAACTTTTTGTATTGACTTGCATTATTTGTAAAATACGTAGATAATTTCTTATCCCGAAATTTCAAAGATACAGCTTTCGTTGTTAGTGAATTATAAAATATACAAGTTTTCATGACTCCCCTTTTTGACTTTCAGACTTTTTGAATCTCGAGCACTGTCTGCAGATATAAAACAAAATAAATAGATAAAATGTATTCATTGGACCCAAAACCAAACATAACAATTAAAACTTATAGGTATAAGGTACGATGATACAAACTATAAGTACCTAGATTAGGTAAATACCTAGGTTCCTTTTAAATAGCTAAAGTTAAATCTCGGGGTATTTACCAGAAAAAACCCCTTTTAACAATAGTCTTTTAGTAAAATAGCGCTACAGTGTATTGCATAAAATTTTTGAGAAATGCTTTTTAAGTCATTGTTTAAATTCTATTTAATTTATGTGTGTTAACAATAAACACAGATAATTGAATAGAATAATTTTTTGGAGCTGATAAAGGGATAAGGAACTGAGTGTTTGCTTACCTGACGAGCTTTTTAAAGTTTTTAGCTAAAGTTATGTAGGAGCTTAGTAACCTGTATTTTTGAGACTAAGTTTTAATAAAAAAAATTAGTTTAAAATAATATAATTTTAAAGTATTATTGTTGGTATATATTATAAAGTGTTTTAACCAACCAATAAAATAGTAAAAACACCATAACAAATAAAAAAACGTGTTACACTAAACACTGCTTCCAATATTCAAATTAATTAACCCATACAATTTAAAGTGGGCGGAATCCGAATACATCTCAATAAACAGGTTGATACCTACTGCATAATGATTGAAAATATTAAAAAATTAAGGCTAACTAGTGAGGGACCTCCCACCCAACAAATTACCATACACGTCAATACGTCATCAATAAAAACACTTTATAGTCAATGCAAATCCATGAATTATCATTGTTTATGTTAGTGCATCACTCAGCACAGCACTAACAAAATACGATTAAGACATTATCTGGTTAGCGCTATTCGAGCACAAGCGAGACAGAAAACAAATACTCCCGCATATAATTTGTATGGAAATAACTTTTGGTGTGAGTGGGATGGGGCGATTGAAATGTCAGCCTCGACGCGTGCATAATGAGAAATCTGTTGTCTCTTTCTAGCTAGACGTTTTACAATCGTTTATTGTCATGTTACTGTCTCGTTTCGACTGGCGAGATTGAGATGAAATTGGCGTCGGTGAGTCCTTCCCGTGGCTTACAACTGTGTAGGCCGCGCCGGCCGCCCGACGTGCGTGTGCGACGAACGAAATTAAATTAAAACATTGACGTTTCAATTTGACAGTGCAAGTGCAGTGACTTCACGAATAAAGTGCCAAATAAAGAACGAGTGAACATGTGTCCTGTGCCTTATTTATAAATGATTATGGATTGCTTTTGCTTCGCCGATATAGTTTGACACAAGATGACCCGACCGATCGAGATTTAAGTGAGTAACGTAATTAAGTACTTGTTATTTTTTATAGCATTTATTTATAGAGAAATTGACTTACATTTTTTGAGTAATAAAACAACATTTTTTAAAAGACGATAATTTAATATTGACCGTAACATGCAAAGGATACAGATTTAGTTTTAGTCTAAATTGGATTGTGCGATGCTTTAGAAACATGTGGTCGAAAAAGAATAAGTTTGTACCTGCTTTGGGCAGACGGAAAGGGACTACGTTTTTGTATTTGTTTAAAAACAAAGAAATTGTCCCGGAGCGGCGGGAAGGCTGCGTTGCAGTGTAGTCACGTTTCCAGCCGTTCTTAAGAATATCCGGAATTATGGTTTATAAAATATATAGCTTTTGACTTTTACGTTTAGGGAATAGTTTATAAATAATTTAATACTTCGTCTTGAAAATTAATTGTAATATCTTTAGAAAGGGTTACACAATATACCATATTTTCCATAAATAAGAAAGATAAGTAGGTATCTAAATTAAATACATAAAATACTATTCCAACAAACTAAGAACCTCCTTCTTTTTTTAAGTGGTTAAAACATATAATTTTTTTTATTAAACCTAACCTATTACTAATATTACTTAGTAACTTAATAGTATAATTGACCTTTCCACCCAATTGACATTTTCATGGACACGATAATAATGTTTAGATACGAAAGCACCTGCACTTTATTTCGTGTCCGAGGTTCGATTCCGGCGGCGGATCCTATGCACCTTTACTAATACAAAGTTATTGATACTAAAATAAACATAAACTGTAAATACAGGAGCTTATTTGAATATTTTTTAACCCTTGAGATCCCGCGCGGACTCATGAAAGCGAAAAGTTTTATTTGTAAAAGGGTTATTTCATTGGTTAGACGTTAGGCGGTCTAATATCTTCGTCACCAGGGTTGGCCGCTAACTAACTCAAACCTAGTTATTTAAACACAAGATTTAAAAAAAAAATTCACCTTGTTTGAACAAGTAAACATTGCCTTTCTGTAAACCTTCATAGACCGAACGAATTTCAAAAATCGGTTCAAAAATTAGGGGAATATTAACGGGAACATATTTTAAAATCACGCGATTCGTAAATCTTTTGCTTCTTGAAGGCGGTTAAAAATTATTTAAAACAGTCATAAAATTGATAATTTCAAGTAAGCTGGAAAAATTATACTTGTGGCAATTAATATAAAACACTAATAAGCTATTGAACCAATCTATATATATAAAATTCAAAGTCCTGACTGACTGATAATCAACGCACAGCCTCAATCGCTACACGTAGAAACATGAAATTTAGCAGGAAGGTTCTTCAAGTGACGTAAGTGCACACTAAGAAAGGATTTTCGAAAATTCCTACGGGAACGGGCTCAACGCGGGCAAAGCCGCGGAGCGCTGCTAGTAAGTTTATAAAGACTGCAATGGCCCACTGCTGGGCAAGAACCACTCATCCTACTGAAGATATCAGTACAGTGAAGAGGATTAGTCGAAATCACCTACAAACCCGAGCTATATTTGAAAAACAAGTAAATCCTTGACTTACATATACTTATATTAAAACAGTTATTAACCACTAAGTAATAATAGGTATATCTAACCTAATAACGCTGACATTATAAACTAAACTAATCTAATATTGCATTACACCCACACAAACAAACAGAACACCAAATTATTTGTATACATTACCGAAGCGTGGCGAAGTCGCACGATCTTACCCGACACGCCCCGATCCACGGGCTAACATCTTGATCACGAAGTTTGAATCGATAAAACGATGGTGAATCGATAAATCGGTGGTGAATCGATAGATAGTTAAATGAATGCATAGGCTCAGAGAGAGTAGACGACACAGAGTGAGGCTTTTTCTTTGGTTGGTTTGTGAAACCAATCCATATTATAAAATAAAACAAAGTCCCCGGCCGCGTCTGTCTGTTCGCGATAAATTCAAATACTGCATGGATTTTGACGCGGTTTTTTAAAATAGATAGAGTGAATCAAGAGAAAGGTTTACATGTATATAAATTCTCGAAATTCCCACGGGAACGTGTACTACGCGGGTAAAACCACGGGGCGCTAGTGTAATCATAAGTTGTTAGATTTCTTAGTTTAAGCATACCCTATGCATTTCCATTAAAGCAAGGCGAATCTGTACGGAGCTCAAATAAATCACAACGCATTGAATTTGTAAAACAAAGCAGTTGACATTAATTTTTTCATAATGAAAATGCGCCCTTAGGTCTAATAACCATGTATGAATTGGTCCTGTATTTCCAAAGAGAATTGTCAAACAGACCGACTAGGTAAATGACTAAAGAAAAAGTTACTACAGATATTTGAATAGTAAAACATTAACTGATTTCAATGAAATCAACTTTATAGGGGACCATCGACTATAATCGGACCATATACTCAATCTCCTTTTTTGTATTTTTTGTAATCTGTAAAAACATTACTTTAACACCCACATTGTGTATACCATTCATTCAAATCACTACATAGTACAAAACAAAGTCTGTCTGTCCCTATGTATGCTTAGATCTTTAAAACTACGCAACGGATTTTGACGCGGTTTTTTTAAATAGATAGAGTAATATAAGAGAAAGGTTTACATGTAAAAAAAATTCCGAAATTCCCACGGGAACGGGCAAAACGCGGGTAAAACCGCGGTGCGCTGCTCGTTGATCAATAAATCGCAAAACTCCTCATTGTATACATTACAAAAGGATAAAACCACAGACCACGTAGTTTTGCAAACGTGCTGTTATTTATCGTAATAAGTCTAATGAAAGGTCTGCTTTTCAATTTCGATATCGTGTTTCGTAAATGTCTTAGTTTGAAGATGTGGCGTTTTTGCACTTTGGCGTTTTTGCACGTTTATGGCATTGGTATTATGAGTTTGGTGCCGTTTTAGTTTGTCTATAATTTTTTGGTTTGAATCAAGAGCATGCAATGAGATTTAAAGATGGGTAGGGTAGTCTACGAATATCGATAAGATTTTTTTTCAGATGAGGGTATTTTAGCGGGTTGTAAACGGGTAAGCGTCAACCCCTCTCATGGGAAGTTTGGGATGAGACTCTCATTAAAAGCTACTTTCATCATGAGAGTAGCTTTTAACTATCCAATTGATATTATTTTTGTATAATCATACTGTTAGGGTAGCGATATACACATTCAAACAAACAAGAAACAAAATCTTCTACTTCATTATAAACTAGCAGCGCCCCGCGGGTTTACCCGCGTTGTGTCCGTTCTCGTCGGAATTTCAAGAATTTTTATGCAAATAAACCTTCCTCTTGAATCACTCTTATCTATTTTAAAAAACCGCACCAAAATCCGTTGCGTAGTTTTAAAGATCTAAGCATACATAGGGACAGACAGCGGAAAGCGACTATGTTTTATACTATGTAGTGACATAACACCTTACATTTTACATCAATACACTTTAAATTATATATCCCTATATTTTCTTTGTAAACTCCTTTATAGTCCATGACCTTTTAATATGTACATCATCCCAAAACAAATCTCCAACGCATCCTAAAACACAGCAACAAAGGTTAACCAACAACCTGAGAACAGACTATTACCGATTACTCGATACCGTACGGTCATCGACTCTATCTAATCTCCAATCGACTTGAATTAAGCAATTATTGAAACTACATCGAGCTCTAGTACAGTGCGAGGCATTTTATGTGGCTTAGAGGGAGTAAAGTAAAGAAAAATCTGTTTAAATAAGAAAAGTTGGCTTTTTGTACTGAATTTTCTTGTTTTCTTGCGTTTGGGTCTTGATAGGATTAAGTGTCCTGTGACAAAAATATAACAGTTTAGTCACTTAACTTTACTGTGCCATATATTATTGAGAGCTTACAAGCTTTTTTTGAACAAATATAAGTAGGAACTCTAGTACGGTTATCAGTATAACTTATTTTCCCAAAATTCCCACAGGATCTAGTACCAACACAGGCAAACAAAACTGCACTTCAAAACTTCACACGTGCTTGAGAACTTGCCTTACTTAGAAGATATCTTTTAATACCTCCAATACATACAAGTAAAGCTAACCGATACACCACATAACTTGCCTACCACTGTACCTTCAATAAAGCATCTATAATATAATTATCCACATAGTATCCGCCCGCGGCGTCGCTCGCGGTTTGACTAAATTATAAATCATGATACAAAGGCGGTGAAACAGAGATATAATTATGGGTTCCAATGATTTATTTTACAAGTCTTATTGATTCCGAGTCAATGGTCTCTGCGATTGAGATATTTATGTTTAAACGTATTTTTGTTATTGATTTGGATATTTTATTAGGTATTACTGCCGTTGGATTAGATTGTGGTAGAATAATTACGATTTGGTTCAGTTTGCTTCAAACTTACTAATATGTACAAATGATCAGAGTTTAAGTAAGGATACTGAGTATTCTTTAGTATAATTTTGAGATTTTTATCTTTACAAAAACTATTAACATTGTATTCTATACTAGCAGCGCCCCGCGGTTTTACCCGCGTTGTGCCCGTTCCCGTGGGAATTTCCAGATTTTTTATACATAATAAACCTTTCTCTTGAATCACTCTATCTATTTTAAAAAACCGCGTCAAAATTCGTTGCGTAGTTTTAAAGATCTAAGCATACATAGGAACAGACAGCGGAAAGCGACTTTGTTTTATACTATGTGGTGATTACTCTATTATTACTAATTGCCCGCGGTTTTACTCGTATTGTGCCAATTCGGAAACCATCCCGTTGAATGTGGCTATTCATTACGCTAAGAAGTATTCAAATCGAATTGGTAGTTTTTGAGATAAAAACAAAAATCAAACTCTTTACTTTTTTATATTAATACTAGCTGCGCCCCGCGGTTTCACCCGCGTTGTACCCGTTCCCGCGGGAATTTCAGGATGAAAAATAGATGTTAGCCGATTCTCAGACCTACTCAATATGCTCACAAAATTTCATGAGAATCGGTCAAGCCGTTTCGGAGGAGTACGCGAACGAACACTGTGACACGAGAATTTTATATATAAGATGAATTTCTGACCCGAAGATCTTCCTTGAAGTTTGTTACCTACCTTAGTAATTGTATATGAAGTAAATATATACAATTACTAAGGTAACAACAGTTCTTCAACAAAACATATAGTAAAATTTTCTTTAAGTTCGAAACAAGTTAACTTTTAACTTATTAAGTTATTAAAAATGAGAAAACCAAGTCGCTTGACTGAAGCTCATTATCTCTAATTGTTACTTAACTAACTTTAACTTAAATATAACTATTACGAATTCTATTTTCAAACTTGTAACTTAAACTTGTTTAAATGTTCTATTAAGTTATTTCAGTTAAGTTATTATTTAGACATGTTTTAGAAAAATATATTTAATTATATGCATGTTTTATTTAAAATGTAAATTGTTATTTGTTATTTATTTCTTTCTTTCTTTCTTTATTTACTAAAAGCATTACATTCTTTAAAAATTACATTAGTTAAAAAATAAACAAATTATAAATACTACTGGACGGATTTGGATGAAACTTTACAGTAATATAGGTTATACATCAGAACAACATATGGGATACATTTTATCCCGAAATTCTAGCGGGAACGGGTAAAATGCGGGTAACACCGTGGGGTGCGGCTAGTATATCTATATAACTTTTATATTGATCTTAGCGACAGTTAAGTTATTGAACTTGCTAACAAAAAGCTTGTTCACTCCTTCAGTCTATCCCTAACTATATAACTTAAAACCTTTACTAATTTCAATTTCAAGTAACATCGCAATAAACAAGTACTTAACTATATATTAAAAATAACTAGAACTTAAACCAGTTCACATATCCGTTAAGTTAGTGCTTAAGTTAGGTCTTAAGTTATAGGTCGCATAAAACGAATATTGAACCTGGATTCAATTTATTGGATGGAGTACAGTGTTCGGCAAATACATTTCACCATCGATTTTGGGAGGACAGCATAACAGGAACATACAGGAACAACAGACAGGAACATAGTACAATAGCAAAAGTCTTTGCCCATCTTGATATCTATACTAATATTATAAAGCTGAAGAGTTTGTTTTGTTTGTTTGTTTGTTTGTTTGTTTGTTTGTTTGTTTGTTTAAACGCGCTAATCTCAGAAACTACTGAACCGATTTGAATAATTCTTTCACTGTTAGATAGTCTATTTATCGAGGAAGGCTATAGGCTACATTTTATCCCGAAATTCCCACGGGAACGGGCACAACGCGGGTAAAACCGCGGGGCGCTGCTAGTGGTATTATATAGGTATTGGGTAACGCCTTCTGCCGGGTATTATACGTTTATGAATGTTCTATGCAACGACGTAATTACTTCACTGTAATGATATAATGTGAGGCCTTCGCCCTGCCATAGTGTGTTACAGGACGATAATTAATTATACGAGATTATAAAATTTAACAAGTGCAAGATTCCGATCGTTTTATATTTGACTTGAAAGTTTACGTTAATTCTTGATCTATATTAATATAATAAAGCTGAAGAGTATGCGTTTTGTTTGTTTGACCGCGCTAATCTCAGAAATTACTAATACGATTTCAATAATTATATTCTACTAGCCCCGCAGTGTTACCCGCGTTGTATCGGTTCCCGCGAGAATTTCGGGATAAAATGTATCCCATGTGTTCTTCTGATGTCTAACCTATATTACTGCAAAGTTTCATCCAAATCTGTCCAGTCATTTTTACGTGAAAGAGCAAAAAATATACATCCATACATCCATACATACATCCATCCTCACAAACTTTCGCATTTATAATATTAGTAAGAAGTAAGATAGTAGGATTAAGGAATCACCGCGCTGAACACCTAGTTAATATTTATTAAAAAAGTATTAGCCTGAAATGTCCCACTACTGGGCAAAGGTCATCAATAAATTATGCAATCATCATAATATGATCGATGATTGCATAATTTAACCCTTAAGTCTCTGTGTATTCGCTGACGTCCTTAACTGGAGTTATTTGGTCCGTTGGACCCTACAAACTGGTCCGGGAGGTCACCCGCGGTCACGGGTAAATGAAGACGTTGGTCCCGTAGACTGAGGCACTGGGATTTAATGTTGAGGTTGGCGGCGAAAAGGGTTGTTTGGGTGGGAAAAAATAAATAAAATTGTAAAATAAAAAAAAAGTTTTTTTACAATACCAAAAAAAAAATTGTTTTCACGTTACCAAAAACATTTTTTGTGATAAACTATCAGAAACAAGAGATCTTATCTTATGTAACGTTTTATCGATTTTAGGTAAAGAAGCCTTAACCGCCTTCTTAATAAACGCGGTGTAACTAAAACATTGTTACACTGTGTTTTGTCTCTGTTGCTCTTCGGTAAATTGCGTTTGTCTGAAAGTGACAAATAAATTGATAGCTAAAAAGTTCTTGCTACGTGTTTATTAATAGGGCCCTTAAATTCTAAAAAAATAGAAAAGGCTAGAAATTAAGATACAGTATAAGAAACATGTCCGTTAATCAATACTTTTAATTTTTTTTAAACATATTAATCTACTAGCAGCGCCCCGCGGTTTTACCCGCGTTGTGTCCATTCCTATGGGAATTTCGGGATGAAAAATAGCCTATGTTACTCGTGGATAATGTAGCTTTCGAATGGTGAAAGAATTTTTAAAAACGGCCCAGTAGTTTAGTAGCCTATTCATTACAACCAAACAAACAAAGTTTTCCTCTTTATAATATTAGTGTAGATTAAAATACTCTTCCATTTGCCCAAACACAATCAAACCACACAATACTAATTTAACTGCACCAAAAAATCGACAATAAAAAAAAATATGTACACTCAATTTGAACACCCTACCGTGTCAAGACGCAGAAAAATCGAACACAAAATATTTGTACAGTCAGCAACGTAATAAACGTACAGAAGCGAGTCGAATCAGGGCTTTTTCTACACAAAATACACAAAAAAGCATTACATAGACCCATCACTTCGGGGTAGAACTAATTGTATTTTGGGGAGTTCGAAAATCAACCTTATCTGTTAAAAAATAAGGTACAGTCACACAATGTTGGTTTAGTTAAAAAAGTTATTTGTTACCTATATGGGCACTACTATTTTGATGTCGGACCGAAGCGTGAGGCTGCCACAAAAAATATAAGAACGGTCCGTTTTAATCAGTAATCTCGTATAGATTGAGTAATTTTGTGAGTTTGAAGAAATTGAGTAGTTTTAGGTCCAATGAACTTGGAGGATATTGAGAAAGTTCTTAGATTGTTTTATAAGGGGACTTGTTGAATGATGACGTTATAGGATTACTAAGGGTGCCTGAGAACTTAATTTTATCTATTTAAAACCATATTTCTAAAAACTTTCGTTTCGTTTAATGAAATATATGGTAATGTAATGAGAATGAAAGGGTATTTTTTTATTTAGACAACGTATTTTTTCTAATAACCGCTAGGGTAACGGCACGGTAATCGAAATCGGCAGCGAAAGGAGTTTAATTCTGTAAACGCATCTAATCGACGGTCGAAATGAGAAACATTCTCCTTTTTTGAAGTCTGTTAAAACGAACCCTTTAACAAACGTCCTGTTCTTCCAAATTAGAAACATAATGCCAATCATAACTGTCACAAATCAACACGCCAATCCGCCGTATAGATTACAGATAAATCTCTCAATGAAGTTATCATAAGATCTTTGCTCCGATATTGTGGAACTCCAAAATCTACACCTGTATGCCTTCTTATAAATATGTAGGCACCATTGTCAGGGAACATTGGGAGTTAGGAAGACTTGCTAACAAGGGATCGGAAAAAAATAAGTTTTGGAAAGAGAACAATAGCATGAGGATCAGAAAGAGTGGTCCAGGTAGAATAAATTTCTATTGTTGTACACCATTAGGCACTGAATCCGATGTAATAAAATTTTGTGAACGCAAAATTTTTTTGGGCCTTGCTTTGATTTTTTTCTTGGAGATTTAAGAGGTTGTTCTATGGCTTTTTTAAATGTCAGAAATATTTTAAGTCTGCATTATCAAATTCGATATTAGAATTGATTCATGTAGGTTAATAAAGATGTGTTTATTCGAACACTAATAAAGTGTAGCAATAACTGGGCACTCGTGTCATAAATATACACTAAATTGATCTGATATAATATTTAAACCCTCGATAGACATACTCCAACCCAACAAATTATTGATCACAAAAACAATAAAAAACTAAACCCTAAAATCATGTTTCCAATAAAAATCTCTATTCATATTATTCACATCTTGATAAAATTCCAAATCGGCTATCGAATTATTAAAAAAATAAATTTCTTTATCCTATACAAATCACCGTGCCGAGCGACCGTTAAAATTAATGACAATTCTTTCGGCGGCCAGTAACACTGGAGCTTACCCTATAACTAAGAAGAAACAAAAAAGGTTAGACGAAGCATGTCCTTCGAAAAAAGCCTGATTCAAGTCGTGTGTTTCACCCGCCTCACAATCAACACTTCTCATTTGATCCCCAATAATTACAACGTGTTGTTCCCTCTGTCCTTTTTCAACACCGACCCTGACACCTTCTACCTGATCTGACATATCTATTTAGACATCGAAATACGGTTTTTTTGTCAGTTTGTCAGCATAATATATCTGTGAAACTAGTTCCTTGGAACACAAAACACTCTATTGTGAGTTAAGTTTAATGATTTTGGACACTTTTGACTTTTCTGCGAAGTGGTCAGCGGCCCTTTATTGCTCCTGAAAGGTGGGTGATATATCTTTGCGACTTTCTAGAGGTTGATGAGTCACAATCATTGTGTGGTTTAGAGAAAACATTTTAGTCTATACCAAGAAGGTGTAATGTTCTTTTTGAATTTTAGAATTGGTGTCTATGGAACATCGACAACTGAAATAAAGATACCTTGAAAATATCTAGACTTCAATAATATTCTTTTTAATGATAAATTATTTAGTTGCATGGAACTAATTGGTCCTGTCAATGTCTTTATTTCTAATAAAATCGACATCTATACCACAAATGCAACAAAAGGCACATCAAAATACAGAAATAACATAAAACTCTTTACGACACCCCATGAATGAACCAACACATTTTATTATTTACGCAACACACGTCAAAAAAGTTTAAAATATATTATTTGCCGCAAAACGTGACAAATCCTATGTAAACGATACTTTGGCTACTCGATTACTTTTGTATAAGTAAGGCAATATGAAACCTGAGTTTTTGTTGAGCTTGCAAAGTTGCACATAAGTTATGAATTGTTGCAAATGGATGTTTTTGTTTTGGTGTTCATTTTTGTAGAATGTAAACTAACAATATTAAGTTAGTGTTTGCATTTGTCATGTGGCAGTTAGGGATTGTGAGAGTCTGTTGGGAAGATATTAAGAAACGGTCTGAACTTTTGCGCAGTAGTAAGTTCTATTAGATTGGCTAACCCTGGTGTCTTAGTTTTAAGACCGCCTAAGGCCGACATGGTCTAACGATTTCATAAAAAAAACCATTTTAAAAGCTTAGGTAAAAGATGGCATTATTTACTCACTAATAAATAATGCATTTACTCACTTACATATTTTTTAATGTACTTTTCTAAAAAAACCGTCAACGTTGCTGTTCTGCTACAATACCAACCACTTTAAATGTAGTACATAAAACAATGATCAAATCCAAAAAAATCTACGCACAAGCAACGAAAAACCGTCCAATGTTTGAACAAAGATTCTAAATTACTTCAGCGGAAACAACCATAACCCTCGTATTAAACAATCAAGTGAATTATCTTATCACAGACAGACAGACATACAGGATGCAGGGTACAGTCTCATTTGACGGACGAAGCCAGGGCAAACAGTCTACTAAGGAGCAAAGAATGCATTGTGTTCATGTAGCTTCGAAGGTTTGTTTAACTTGGTTTTAGATTAAACCGGCCAGGAATAGGGGACTTTACCCTACTTTAGTTAGCATGGTATGGTATGCAATTATACATGGAAGAAAAAAGCTTTAGTAATCAAATTCCTTTGTGATAGTTCTGATGAAGTCAGCTTATTAAGTTAACACTATTTCACATACATTTACAAAAACATATTTTTACTCTCAACTTTTGAAACTTGTCTTGAAATTATAAGTAGTTTTGATAGTCTGTAGGCATCCTTAAAATTTTGCGAGTTTACGAGCTACCAGCCATCAAGTTCTATAGAACTCTAGCTTCTCACATATCTATGATCTATGTCCACTTGCTCACACTACACTACTCACCGTATCGCCGCTTGAAAACTCGCTCATTGTAAGCTCTATCACCTTACGTCTCTTTTGCTCTTCGGAAAATTGCGTATGTCAGAAAGTGACAAATCATTTGATAGCTAAAATGTTCTTAAACCTAGCTTCACAATTATTAGTTCACTCGCGTGCATTACTCACCATTTCGCTTGTAAGCTCGCTTGTTCTCTTCAAAATGACTCCAAATCTAGACCCTTTGCCCTAATAATTGAACACGAAACCCGTTTCAAAGAATTTCTCGTAGGCGTCGCTACATACGTTATGCACCATTGTTACTTAGAAGTTAGAGCCTCGGATTAACGAATAAAAACGTATAAAATATCTTCATTTTAAGTAAATTCTGTATTGTATTGATATAGAATTTTGATACGGTACGGCTTTGTACGGTTAGCAGAACAGGTTGTTTTTTATTTATTAGTAGAATTGCTAGTTTTATATAAGTAATATCGTTTTAATTGGGTTCGTTTTTGCTATATATTCTTTTGTTCAAGGTAAGTTACGGGTATTTCCTCCTTTGAAATATTAAGTTCAAGCCTTTGTTCAAAAATGTAATTGTAAGCTCGACCTATGTGTGTGTGTTTGTTGTATTAAATCACTCAAAAGACTAAACCGATTTCGATTGATGTAACTTTTATTCGATATTCAAATTATTAGTTGAATAAAAGTAAAATAAATAACAGTTAAATTTTAATAAAGTCTTTGTTATAATTTATCAGTAACAATATCAGTGAGTAGAAAAAAAAACGAAGATACAAAACAAATATATAATAAGTATTTTTTTATGCCACCACGTCACTCTTTTCTGCTATCCGTACACACATAACTTCAGATTAAGTCATGCAGTGATGTTTGTGTTTAGAAATTGTTGCATTACGTTCAGAATGGAGAATATTTCTATTTTATTAGTTTTAACACGAAAGCTAGATAAGATAGACGGACAGACATGCATTTCAATACATTTTATGTAGCTATGAGAATTATGTAGCTTTTTCTAAAAGCACACAGCTTTTTTCAATTTCTGATGCATTTCGTAATGTCAGTAAGCTTTAACTTTAGTGTAATGTGACAAATTGTATTTAAGAGAAGAGTTTGAGCTTTTGGAGTAGAGAAACTAATGTTGATAATTTTTTGAACTTTGTCATAATTCAAGCCTTCAATATAAACAATAATCATGCCTCATTCAATCAAGTTAAAAAAAGCATATAGTGTCCCACTGCTGGGCAAATGCCTCTCATCTCACTGAAGATATCACAGCACGGTATTTTAGACCGCCTAAAGGCCTTACACATGGTCTAACTGAAAAAACTAGGATCGACAATTAAACATCACCTCCGAAGCACGGTAGCGCTCAGATAGAAATGCCACTATCGGCCACCCATCCAAGTAGGGGCCGAGCTGCGCGTTGCCTTAACAATCGCAATGAGTTAACACTGCTCAGTCAAACTACGCTTAGTGCTATCGTACTTAAAAGTTACCCTTACTTAACAGTTTACATTAACTTAGAAATAGCCCTTAACTTAGCCTGCAGCTTAACTTTACCCCAGACAGCCTAATCCAACGTTCACGCCACAGATAATAATGTCCAAACACGGTAGCGATGCGCTCGCGCCGGTAGCTCGCACTCACACGCTAACACGATAGCTAAACATCATCATTTTCGAGTCAGTAATAGATAATGTATTGGTTATGGTGTTGGTTTTGGGTATGGCCAACTGTGGGGTAAGAAAAGGCTTATTTCAGTTTTTTAAGCGTTTTCGAGCAGTTTAAGCGAGTGCGCAGTCGCACGGATGTTCTTTTATTTTTCAAAAACGTACGTAGTAGAAGCTTTAAAGAACTGTACAAAATTAAATCTAAACTAATATTATAAAGAGGTAAAATTTGTAAGTTTGTTTGTTTGTTTGTTTGTTTGTATGTTCGAGGTAATCTCAGCAATTATCAGTCCGATTTGAATAATTCTTTTTGAAATAGATAGCCACTTTCAACGGGAAGGTTATAGGCTATTTTTCATCCCGAAATTCCCACGGAGACGAGTACAACGCGGGTAAAACCGCGGGGCACTGCTAGTACTGAATATTACGAGGTAAGTAACTTCTTGTTGCAGTAAATTGTTTTCTTAGCTTGATTTACGGTCTATCCATTTAAGAAATCCATCCCAAACAAAGTCCCACCACTATTATAAGCACGGCAGAGTGAGCTACTTACATGGTAATAAGCTATCTCACACAAAAGTCTTATCAATATAAGCCAAGCAATCAAACTTCAAGCTTAAAATACGGTTGTGGTGCGTTTTACGATACAATATTATACGCAATAAATGCAGGAGTAATAATTAATGTAATGCCCTTGGGATCAGCTAACGAGGTCCGCTTTTATTAGTACCCTTTGCCCGCGGGTTCGCTCGCTGATTGTGTAGTTAGAAAGTACCCGTAAAGGCTCACCTTTAAGGTTTACCTTCTCAGTGTGAATTTCAGAGGAATCTTTTGCATTATTTCAGAGTATTAAGACAATCGCAGACTTAAAGTTCAGGCAGTATTTAGGCAGGACTTATTAGACGCACCCGAGTCTGTTTTTAGTCTGTTTAATAGCCGATGTCGGTACAATTCTTAGGTTAACATATAAAAAAGATAGTTTAATATTCTGTATCGAGTGTTATCTTTTTTGAAAGTTTTCATAGACAAGACTCATTATAGAGACTATAGTGGTCTAAAAAAAGTTAGGTCTGCGCAGGCTTTTAGAGGGTAAAAAGTGTCTTACTACATGTCGTTTATGCAAAGTTTTATCAAAACCTGTCCATCCGTATAAACGCGAAGGATTAACAAACAAATAACCTCATTCATAATAGATATTAGTCGGATGTCCAAGCTCTTAAATATACAATTGCTATCTTTACAACCCCTTATACGAGATTTCCAAAATTCATAAGTACCCTTTTCAAGTAGCATCATATTGAAATGACAACGTCAATAGGGTACAATGCAAAATATTATATTTAAAGTTAAAGTGGGGATTAGCTGAATTATGGTCTATTGTTAAACTTGTCTTCGGAAGAAATGTGACATTTTTTTACTGCAAAAAAGGTGGTTGGAATTCGGCATTTTTTTTGTATTGTATGCTGAAGTGGTCATTATGACGATGAAATTTGAAGTATTTATGTAATTTTTATTGTTAAACGGCCTGTACCTGTAAATTCTAGCACAACGTGACAGAAAACGACAAGATATAAATATTATAAATGCTGTGCGTTGATTGGTGACACATCTGTGGAATACTCGAATTTTAAATATTTGACCAATTACGAGTAGCAGATAGAATTTAAGATGTCTCATGTCTTGTCGTTCGAGCTGTAAATCCTCAATCAAAGACCTCAATGTTCTATTTAACTCACGGGAGATAAAGAATTGGAGTTGGAGATAGGTAATCACCACATTTGCCTACTGCGGGGTGGTGATCCCAAACCCCTATGAATAAGTAATTTGCATTCTACCACCCAGGTTATCAACCTAGAACATAGTCTTCATTGATTTTGGTTCTTTAATAATACAATAATTCACAAGTTACACGCCCAACCACCTTCAGATTACCAATAACCACCAAAAATCCTGAAACCAAAACAAATTACTAGCACCTTCTTCAAAATCACCATCGCCTACTTCAATTAGTAAACCCAACACTCTATTATCAGTCGAAAACGACTCTTAACACTTCACAAATAAGGTCGAAGTTACCTCAAAGTTTGTGATGTAGAGTTTGCTCAACTTTGTAACACTAAGAAATGTTTCTTCGAATACGCTTTTTAACTCCATACTAATATTGACCGAGCGAAGCCGTGGGGCGAACAGTAGCCTATTGATATTTCAGATTCCCGTTCCGGTAAATATTGATTTTAACCGGTTATTGTAAATAGTTATTATGGTCATTATGGAGTTTATGTAAGGTAATCTACATTTTTAATGTACGTAGTATAATTTATGAAAGTTGCAGTTGAATTTACTTTTGTTGAATTTGGCTAAATATATTGAATTTTGTTGAATTAAAGTATTGCATGGTAATGGCATGGCATGGTTATTTATAAAGTCTTTTCCGAAAAAAGCTTCAACCTTTACGCTCGTACACAGAGACGTGCAATTGCTTCTTTAGCAGAGATTTAATGAGTTATATTAACACTAGCAGCGCCCCGCGGTTTTACCCGCGTTGTACCCGTTCCCGTAGGAATTTCGGGATGAAAAATAGCCTATAATCTTCCCGTTGAATGTGGCTATCTATTACAAAAAGAATTATTCAAATCGGTTCAGTAGTTTCTGAGATTAGCGCGTTTAAACAAACAAACAAACAAACAAACAAAACAAACTCTTCAGCTTTATAATATTAGTATAGATTAAAAATTGTCTATATTTAACCCCAATCTTCAAAAAGCTAACGATACTAGGTACCTGGTATTAATCCATTATCCATTATCATAATTAATTTTTATTATTGCCTCACTCGTTTTATTAGACGTTAATTGAATCGACGCATAATTATGTAACGTAATTTTTGATATATTACATGTCAAAATCACTCATTAAATCACTACTAAGGAAACAGTTGACGTCTCTGAGTAAAGGCGTTAGTGTGTAAAGCCCACAATCATCTCAACCACAAACATTGTTACAACCAAGCTGAAATTACTTTACACTCGTTATCAAAACCACAATTTCTCAAATAAACATTTATTTAACTTATCCATGATCCCCAAACAAAGAATACGTTATAAAACAAATATAAATTTTAAATTAAACACGATGCACCTAACTAAATATACGTTACAACCGGCAGATCCAAATTAATGTCAACATAGTGTGACATAAATGTGTGACATTTGTATGACATAAGTATGTGTCATTTAAGTGATATTGTACACAAAACGATTTGAATTTAGATTCATTTGTTTTTAATTGATAGCAGTAGAACTTATGTAAGATCAGTTAGTCTGTAGCTTTTTTATGAGTGATCCGATTTTGATTCTGTTTTCAGCCCTCTAGACTAGTGAGAATAATTTCGCGTTCTTTTAGCTTGTCTACTTTCAAAGTGTATGGAAACAAGTGTCAAGTGTCATCAGGTTATAAACATGTCAATTGATAGAGACATTTTAAAAGAAGCTAAAAAATTCAATGCGAAACGAATCGTATCTATCTAGGGGCTGGTCCCTGACTTATTAAGCAATGCTTCGAAAAAAATCCTAATAACTTGCAATTTTAACAGGTCGTTTATGCTTCCAACAAGTAAAGTATCTTTCTTTTTTACTCAACCGTAGTCGGGTTAAACTTAACTCAAAATGTAACCTTTCTGTTAAACTGTTGTGTGCTCAGGGAAATCCGTCCTAAGCAAAGTAAAGGTAGCAGCTAGCAGCTTCGTATTTTATGATATTTCACCCATCATGGGGTTTGCTCTACAAATGCTTCTAGTCTCACAATTGTAGCTAGGGTTGGTGCTCATAAGTTTTACATATTTATACATACGATCTCATTCCTTTTAAAGAAATAAATAAATATACCCGGACAAAATCACACACGGTTAATTAGACCCAAAGTAAGCTCAAGCTTGTGTTATGGAATCTAATTCACTGATACTATTACTTATACATACACAAATACTTTATAAGAATATATAATTGACACCCAGACATCGTCGGCAACAACTTTGTCTGCACATATTGTTGACTCCGGGCGGGAATCGAACCTGCAACCCCCGACACAATAAGCGCTCTCACTGCCACTGTGCCAACGGGCTTGTCAAATCAGTATTATATTTACCTACATTAACTCCATGCTTTTGATAGCGATTAAAAAGACCTTTGGTCAGCAGTGGGACAGCATAGGCTACGAAAATTATAGCTCAATATACTTTAATTCTCAAATATATAACAGCTTGAAATAAGTTGCACTGTCATTAAATATTACACGACATGAAATAACCTGACAGTAGGTAAATGAATTTTAGCTTTCTCTTTGAAAAAATTCACCATTAAATGTCAATATTTCAAATTGCCAGCGCCAACCCTACGCACGCCATGCGCTTGCGCACGACCCAGTCAATATTGACTCAAGCAGTAAGCTGCAGTGATGCGTCGCACTAAACTCGGCCCACAGTCAATATTTATCTATTTGCCCCTCCAAATCGAACCAATAATACATTTTTGTACTTACTCCTTTATTTGCTTTGAACATTGAACATGATTTTTTGAGTAATTTTGAGTTTAGTTACGTAAAGTTTGGAATAGAATATATGCGTGATTTTTCGTGGGAAAACTTTCAATTTATCGGACAATGCATAATTTAATATTAGATTATTTATTTAACTACTCTAAACTTGAATAAAAATAGTTTGAGCTTCTATCGATGACTGTCATAGTAAAACTAATAATTGGAAGAATCTATCGATTTATTAAAAACTAGCAGCGCCCCGCGGCTTTACCCGTTGTGCCCCGTGTCTGTGGGAATTTCGGGATGAAAAATAGCCTATGACCTTTCCTTTGAATGAAGCTATCTATTACAAAAAGAATTATTCAAATCGGACAGGTAATTCCCGAGATTAGCTCGAACATACAGACAAACAAAGGAACAAACTTACAAATATCTCTTTATTATATTAGTATAGAAAATTCTTCCAGAAGAGTTTGATATAAATGACATTTTTACAATAATAATAAGATCTATACACATTTAATCTTTGAATAAATATATAGTTTTATAATAATGTTCCTAGGTTACTAATATACTAAGACCGTAACTAATATCTAATCTCTCGAACCAGTACGACGAACACAAAGTTAATAAACGTACCTACATTATACCAACAACATAATCTGAATACGTTCTGGTATCCTCAATCCACAATAATGGCCGGGGCGGGCCCTCGCCCACAATAAGGCCTAAAGACTCGCACACACGAGAGTGAACGATTCTCAGAATCATTCGTTCTTTTTTACCTTTTAAAGTATTTCTTTCTGTACTTTAACAACTCTTTTAGTTGGCGGTAAAGATCTTGGCAATTGGAATAATAATTTTGTTATGCAAAATTGTCCTTCTTTCTATAGGTACATATTTGAAAGAATCGCAGTTTTAAATATCAATCAGATTTTAAAAAAAGGATATATCTTTTTTAACTCAGTTTGATCTGAAAAAACGACAAAAAGTACATGAAAAGCAAACATCTGAAGCAAACCTACAATTTAAGCCACATCGCATTAAAACCATATTATAATAATTCGTTCATTAAACTTGTTCATTCAACCCGTTCAACTCGTTCATTCGTTCAAAGATGATGGATATGCGTTGTTTAATAGCGGTACGCACGATTTGTGAGCGCAAATTAATAGGTACTGAGAAGTGAAGTAATGTAAGTGGCTACTTGTATTGATTGCGAGTGAGGCCGGGTGCGTCAAGTGGATTGATTTGTTTGTGGTCGGAATTGTTTAAGGGTTATGTGAGGTGTTAATGTCTTCATTCAATTAGATGTGAATACTGTAGTGTTCGTGATTTCGTAACCTTCTTGATTTTACTTAATATGGTAACTTTTGTCATGATTTTTGTGAATGGTTTTTTTACATACATGTTCTCCGTTTTTTCGCTATAGTTAAGTTAGGAAAAAATAGTCGCTATAAAAATCCATACTAATACATATAATAAAGCTGAAGAGTTTGTTTGAACGCGCTAATCTCAGAAACTACCGATCCGATTTGAATAATTATTTTTGTAATGGATAGTTACATTTAATAGTAAGGTTATGTTCTATTTTTCATCCCGAAATTCCCACGGAAATGGACACAACGCGGGTAAAATCACGAGGCGCTGCAAGTATTATAATATATTAGCAAATTGAAACGAAAAATATATATTGCCGTTTGTTACTGACCCTTTAATACCAAATCGCAGAACAAAAATAGCATCAGGCAGAGAGGTTAAAATTAGAAGAGTTTACATTCTATTTCCGTATCCGTTATTGAAACATGCTACAGCAAATTGAGTTTCTATTGTCCACGTACAAAATCTCGTTACAAAAATTCCAAAACCAATAATCATCGAAAACCGATTCCACATCAATATCAAAGATGGTCCGAAACATCGCACAGTTACAAATAGTATTATATATTAATAATAGTGTTGTGCCCACGCTCGTCTATAATTTATTATCGATTAAGTTATTAGTACATCTCGTATCGATACCTTAACGTCTTAATGTTATTCCTCTAATGAGATTCTCGAGTTATTGAACTCGTTTCGAAAAAATAAGGTGAAAGTTAAGTTCAGTTTTATCGGGATATATTTTATACAAGTCCCAGTATCTATATAGATGGTAATGCACTCATATAAACTTCCTGAGATAATCGAGTTACGTGTCATGGTGTCTCGTTTTTTTCTTATACAAATTACCTCATTATGAACCAAATCCTGGGCCGTGGGTGTTTGTGGCTCTCTCTCCTCTCTTTAGAATTGATTATGGTATTTTTTGTCTCACATTGTAGGGTAATCAGTGAATGTATTTATCGTAGCTAATGATCTCAAATTAACATGTCCGGATGTCTCTGTGTGATGATGATTGTTGTTTGATGACGATGCCGAATTGAGATTGTGTTTTTGAGTGCGTATGATGTTATGGTTTTGGTTAGGAGATTTATTTCTTTATCTTATCTGTATAATGTGGGAATACTAGGAAGTCATTTGATTTGTATTTATATTTTATTAGTATTGACAGTTATGAAAGTTTTTAATTGAAAAATCTATGTTTCGATCTTTTCTGTTATTGTTTGAGAAAGCACAGAAGCCATAACCTTTAAACCAAACTATATTGTATAAAGTAACATAAAACTCTCGAATGAAATCATTCTCGCCTCATCATCGCTGGTTTGTTAACGCACCCTCCAAATAACGTAAAGTCACTCACTTATTCCAAAGCAATTAATATCATATTCAAGTTTCAAAATCATACGAAACGCGTCAATTAAAATATCATTAAAATACCGCTCTGAGGTCTCACTCGACCTGCCTAGTTAAAGGTAAACTTTTGACAAGCCAGTTTACCCTCGGGATAAAAATAAGAGTATCAAAACATTCAGAATTTGAAAGCGAGACCGCGAAACGAGTCCTAACGAACTTAAACGCATTTTTTAATTCGTTTTTCTACGCTGGCAAGACAGCATGTCGACGCACGAGAGAGCCTTCGGGCGATTTGGATATTTTCTTTTTGTTTTGTACCAGTCGAGCTCGCAGGATCTCGTTCTTACGGGTAATGGCTTCATTATACCGCTTGGAATCTCGGGGCTTGGGGCCGACTGCAAAAACTGGATGCACTTACAACCCACCACGGTCGAGGCGCACACGAATTTACGTGTTTTGGACCTCACCAATAATAATGCTCAATCGAAAATGTTACAGTAATCGTTTTTGAGTTATTACGCAATTATGTTTGGTTTCGCCTTTTTTTACATGACCCGTTGCTTCCGTTCTGTGTTTTTTGTTTTGGGAAAGTATTTGGAATGGCCTTTTGGACTGTTGTTTTGATAATTAAGCTCGTTGCAGGATTTTACTTAAAGGTGTCCTTTTTGATCGATCACTTAATTGATCGAGGCATTATGTCCTTTTGCTGTAAAAGTGCCAATTTGCAGTCGCGGAGGTCCTCAATCGAGGTTCGTATAATGACAGCTTCTTTCGTAAATTCGTTAAAAAATCGCCTTCCATTTTTCATCAAGAATACGAGGTCTGAGGCGTGATTCGTTTTATTCGCGCCCTGTAATTAGGCAGGTTTGCGCGTTCCGCTTGTTTTAATCGATAATTTTATTGTCATGTACAAAAAAAAACTATAATTTAAATCCGAGATCCTGTACGCAGTAGGTCACTATCAGTTGATAAATTACTTAATTATCTACCTCATTTCTTTAGTAATTCCCATAGAGCGAGAGCTGGCTGCAAAAATCCTGGCCGATCAGTTAACAGAATGAAATGTTTTTTAAAAGTTAGTACTTATATCTAGAATGACAAATATCAATGTGTGCCTGGGCGGAACTTGTGCATAAGTTTTATATGTGTTGTCTTTGGAGCTTTTTTCGTACAATAACTGTACCAATGGAGTAACACTTTCAAATTATTTTCAAAAGTTAGTTTTCAACAAGTAAAATAAAATTGTTTTTGTGTGCCTCATTAAATCCTGTGCCCATGCCTTGGCACACCATATTTAAAAAATTTTTTTTTTGTTCGTTTGTGTACCCATCGTGTAACAACTTCAAATTAGTACCAAATTAAAGTTTAAACATTCCTTTATTAAAAAAAAAAGGTGTGCCACGCTTATGCCTGTTACTAATACATGGCACACACCATTTCATGTTGAAAGTCTTATACTATGCCTACTTTCACTGATATTCTTCACAGGTATTCTACACGCAGGTAAGTTTCGGAAATGACCGTTGAGCCCTTGAAATTGTATTGTCATCATAATAATAATAATAATAAGCCCGCAGGGCAGCTTGTGGCGAGCTGTTGGTGAGTAGCGACACCACGGGCGATTCCCGAGTGCCCCGGAGAGTCGGTCAGGGCCCTCGTCTCCGGCGAGCCTTCACCGGTCGGAGTGGACCCCAAGGGGGCCCGCAGGACTTTCAGCTCTGGCTTGCCTTCACCGGCCGGCCAGAGGGGGGTCGTTAGAGGCACAGTCGATGTCGGCTGTGAGACCCGGGGGTGGAAGTGTTAAAGGGCATAACGCCGCGAGTAACGTAAGAGAAAGCGCAGCACACCTCTCTACACCCCCGAGTCGCCCGCGCCGATGTTGCCCCCTTGCCGTCTCTACGTCGGCTGTTTCGGGGGGCCCATCCAGCGGGCGGCGAGCCACGGCCTGCCGCCGATAACTTGTTCACCACTTGTTATGGCAGGTGCCGACCTCTTTGCAATATCCCATTTCCAGTCCATCCAACCTTCATTTCCATAGCCCAGTCTTTTTCTTTCATTTTTACTTACAATAGTCCCTACTTCTGCAGGTACACATTCCCGGACATGTTGTACTGATGTGGTCGGGAGTGTGTCCCTGCAGTTGTAATCCATTACATTAAACATCTCCAAAGGGCCTCTACGAGTTGGATCTGTATCCCCTCGCATGCCTCTCAAAAAGACCGGGCTCGTCCCGTGACTCCAAGGAGAAATAATAATAATAATATATTTTATCATAATAAAACTGAACCGTTTTGGTTCGAAGGTGATCCAACACCGCTTTTAATTGAAGACATTGTGTCAGTAGAATTAGAATACGATGAAAGTGATAATGATAATGACGATTATAATAACGATAATGATGATAATGCTGATGATGATCATGATGATAGTTATGACGATGTTTGATAAGAACAGAAAGGTATGAATGTTCTAACGTATGTTTTTAGATATGTATTTTTTTATCACTTTTATGAATATATGTAAGACTAATTTTTTTATATTATAAATTCCGACTTTGTTTACATCAAAATAAATGAAAAGTTTTGTTTTTAATCATTTTGATTCCTCATTCCTCAATACTTCCTCAATAGATTATATTAGAGATAGTATAAGACTTTCAACATGAAATGGTGTGTGCCATGTATTAGTAACAGGCATAGGCGTGGCACACCTTTTTTTTTAATAAAGGAATGTTTAAACTTTAATTTGGTACTAATTTGAAGTTGTTACACGATGGGTACACAAACGAACAAAAAAAAATTTTTTTAAATATGGTGTGCCAAGGCATGGGCACAGGATTTAATGAGGCACACAAAAACAATTTTATTTTACTTGTTGAAAACTAACTTTTGAAAATAATTTGAAAGTGTTACTCCATTGGTACAGTTATTGTACGAAAAAAGCTCCAAAGACAACACATATAAAACTTATGCACAAGTTCCGCCCAGGCACACATTGATATTTGTCATTCTAGATATAAGTACTAACTTTTAAAAAACATTTCATTCTGTTAACTGATCGGCCAGGATTTTTGCAGCCAGCTCTTGGACCACCAAGATAAATTCGACTTCAAGACAACTGGAAACACGATACTACTAAAGAAAAATTAGCAGTAACAAACAACACGTATTATAAAGCGATTCCTGCTACAGATAACAATGAAACCAACAATAAAATACATAAGCTTTTATACGTTCGTGAACAAAAACAACATTAATCTGAACACAACTCCGTGTTTATCTCTATTCAAGCATTGAAAAGGTGCAATAAATATAGTGAGCACACGTCTGCAATTGAAACGTACACTATTTAATAATCGCGGGCGTGCATGTTCCGTGCTCGTGCTTCACGTGTGGGCTCGTTTATCGATAACGCTGCTCGCGCGAGTTTCCCATCACTATTTTATTGACAGCACTGTAAAAAATCGACTTGATTAGGCTTGATTGTTAATCTTTCTTTTAATCACTACACTATTATGAAGAATCTCATCTCGATAAAGATATGATTGAATGATTTTGATATTGGATCGATAATAAATTATATTTTTGGTGTTTTCAGTTTTATATTTTCTCATTCGATTCTGATTTTTAATGTTGGCAATAAATTGAGTGTTTCTTATTGTTTTATGGGCTGTTGTAAATTAATGTTGGTGAAATAAATTTGTGTGTAAGTCGCTTAATTTAATGCATCGATTATTATATCTCCGAGATATATGTATTTAATAGGTGTCCCACATGGTGATGGGGTCAAATTTCTTTCCTTTATAAGGGTGCTTTCAAATTATGCGTTTCGTGTCGGACCGCTGCGGTGCCGAAGCGGTGCGTTTGTCGTGTTGTGAACGTACGATCGTGTGTTTTCATACAAAACGAGCCGTGCGGCAACCGTGCGGCGTCGGTACCGCGAAATAATTTTAGTACGCACTGTTGCCGCACGGCTCGTTTTGTATGAAAACACACGATCGTACGTTCACAACACGACAAACGCACCTCTTCGGCACCGCAGCGGTCCGACACGAAACGCATAATTTGAAAGCACCCTTAATGTATAAGATAATTTTGTCACTTATAACATAAAATATATAAATCTTGCAGATTAAGTACAGTCGCTTAGCTCTGATCACAAATAAAATCTTCATATATAATAAACCGTACCTATAGTTTTATATATTAATTACAAACCGACTTTATATATACCACAACATTAAAAAAACCAAATAATTGAAAACGCCTATTTGACATCATGCCATTTCACCAATAAATCCCAAAACATAAATCACCAACACGTCAAATTAAGGACATCACACTAACAGTTAAACAACTTACACATTCAAAACACATCCCTATTCTGTATTCCATTCAAAAGAGCATTTCACATCACTACAACACGATTGCCGACAGAATAACGATTATAATCGATACATTGTCTATTCGAATATCGATAACAGGATTGCGACAAGTGTGGTCGCGATTGTATCGATACCGCGATACGAGTTGACATGTGGTACGTTACTAGTAGACTGTGCAATGAAATGTGTTATGTTTGATAAGAGGTTTGTGCGTCTAATAAACGTACTTACTGCTGCTTAAGAGACGTCTATTAAATCGACTATTAATTGACGTAATTTTTCATACACTATATATGTCAAAATGACATAATAGATCCCTAATAAAGAAGTATTTGACGTCTCTGTGTAAATGTTAGGTATGATTTATGAAAAGTTAGCACATCATTGGGTCCCCGTTTTAATAGAAATAAATAAATAAAATAAATACATCACTATTGTGATAGGTTAGATGTCAAAATGGGTGAGCACTGAAAAACGATTTTACTATATTTTTTTGTTGAAGTCGGATAAAACTTGGTTCGGATGAGGAGAACACCTATGTATGGATAGATATACTGAACCAATTTTGATGAGTTAGTAAGTCCGAATGGTCAACCCTGGCTTTTAAGCTTTAGGTGGCCTACAAGCCTTAGACATGGTTTAACGATTGAGATATTCAGAGATTAGACAAAGCTGATTCCGAAAGGACATAGGCTACTTTTACCTCCAAATCCCCACAGAAACGAGTACAACCAGGATAACACAGCTAGTGTAACATATTTTCTCTTTATTCCCAACCCTAGCCGCCTTGTTTTCTCTATAATGTATTATTTACTTGTTTTCTCGCTGAAGGCGCGATGTTCTGAAGATTAGAGATAAGATACAGCTCAGAGGATTTGCTAGATCTTAATCTGTGTTTGGTTTAGTGAAGACTGCGATGCAAAAAGCTTTACAGGATTTCTTAAGGCGTTACTACATTAACGGCCGTACTCAGAAACGTCAAATGTTGATTTTATGGATGTATCTGAGTGCGGTGAAACTTTCGCTTAAAGTGGTCGCCGAATTAGTTTCTAGTTCGGGCGCCGAATATAACTTCACTATAGGCATTTTGCCGACTGTAAACAGCTAAATAGTTGACAGCTGCAGTTGTTTGCAGCCGACTGTCGTATTCTAGTTGCGGTCACCGCATGCTGAATGCGGCGTACTTACTGTAACATACTTCGTTCAACCGAACTGCAAAATCAACGGTCGTAATCGTCTTGAGACATTATGAAAAATATTTTAGAAATTGAATTATTTTCAATATAATTGTGAAGACACTTTTCAATTTCCCAAAATCGAGAAAAGTAGCGGGAATGGGAGAAGGCCTTTGCCCAACAATGGGACAATACGGGCCAACAGTAACAGTAATAGTTTTTTATTTTAAATTTTTGGTCAGACCTATAACAGTTTCGTGATGTTTGACGATATATTATAAAATACCTAGTAAATTATTTTATTTCATCGAATAACCGCGTATAACCGTAGTATTTGTAATGTTCTCTCACGAAATTGCTTTAAACCGTACTCAAGTCGGCTACAAGCCGCTACAGGAATCCTTGCACTTACGAGACCACTTTGGTGGCGTTTAATTAACCTTACAAGATTTATCGTAATCGCATGCGTCATCATTAGGGTTGTCTACTTATACTTAATAATTAATTTTAAAATGTAAAGTATTAGCCTGTAATGTCCCACTGCTGGACAAAGGCCTCTCATCTCACTGAAGATATCAGTATTTACTCATGTCTTCCGGTATAGTCTTGGCCTTCACATACCAACCACCAATAGGAGGTTAAGCTCTATTGGTTACCTCAAATGAACCGATCTCATTTGCCTTTTTTGCTTTCTGAAAAGTTTTATTGATATCAGTATTTTGCATTTGCGAAGTATTACTATATTTTATTAAATTAAGAAGGGTCATATTTTTTTTTACAATTAAATAAATAAAAATGCCATGTTTTTATTTTTTTAATGACTTAGGAAAGATCTTAAAGTGATCCGCCATATTTTATTTGCGAATTATTATTTCATGCGTGTGCCAAGTGCCAACCCTATTCATATTTGATGTAGTATCAACGCGCGAATGTTACTTCATATCGATTTCTTATTCGGGTTAATTGAAATATAGAAATTAAAAACATATTCTTTAGTCTTCGCTGTAGTCATTGACCGGTGAAACTTCGGAAAATAAGTACTTTAAAGAAAGAACACTTCGCAAGCCAATTGCATATTAATTTAATAAAACACAATATCTTGTAAATAAAGTGATTCTCTTTTAAGTTTAATTGTTATATTAGGCTATATTTTGTTAAGATTTTCCTAAAAATTGTAAAAAAAGAACGAAAAATAGTGGTCATAAGGTGGAAGCAAATGTAGTATCAGTTTACCCGCGACCACGAGAGGTGCAATCCCCTCGAAACGTCGGGAAATAAAAAGTAAGTTATCACTTGCTTTATTAAGTTTTCTAACACGAAAAAACCCGTGCGAGTACGTTAAAACTAAATGTAGTATGTTAAAAATTTCAGGTTCCAACTACTACACCGCTCACAATCTTAATACTTACTAGTGACGTTCGATTTATATCGATTAACCGTTAATTAGCAATAAAATATCGATAATATTTGATTTATCGATAATTACTTCAATTCGAATCGTTGACAGTTTTATTAAACAAGTCCAGTAATTGTTATATTGATTGTTATTACTTATTTAGTTTTTTGAATAATTAATTTATCTTTTTATATTTATCTTTTTTTATTCTGAAATATCGCTAATATGAGCGAGACAGCGAATTAAAAAAATAACACTGTGTACTAAAAAAAATATTTTTCCAAAAAGTGTATTTTTATTTTTATTACTTTATATTTACCATTTACGAGCCAATTTCCAAAATCCTATAAATATACGAAAAACAGTGAAAAACTCACTTATAAAATGTTTATTATAGGTATTTAAAAAAATCTGTCAATTCTTACAATAACCCAACGTAAAGTCCGTTTCTCCATTATAAAGTCAGTTTTTATCTAAAAACAGATATATGTATATGTAATTATGGAAAGCAATTCCCAAAAACTCCAGGAACCAATCAGCAAAAAAACTTGACATATCAATAGATCCTCAATCAAAAGTTAATCATCTTTTCAAAACCGCTTCCTTGTTCGCAAAAAAGTCATCAAATCAGACCTGTCAGAAATCACCCCTATAGACGCATAACAGCTTTATGTATTTTTTTCTTACAAAAACCTTAAAGGGATACTTTATTCAGTATTTTGTTTTTAACTTTTTTGACTTTTAAAATGTTCTATAGAATAATAATCCTACTAATATGCGAAAGTTTGCGAGGATTGATGTATGTATGGATGTTTGTCACTCTTTCACGCTAAAACTACTGAACGGATTTGGATGAAACTTTACAGTAATATAGGTTATACATCAGAATAACACATGGGATACATTTAATCCCGAATCTCCCGCGGGAACGGGTACAACGCGGGTAACACCGCGGGCGCGGCTAGTCAAATAATATATATGTTTATTTTATATGAATCAGTTTATATTTAAAATCTAGATATTAGGCGTTCTAGATTGAGCGAGTTTACAAGGTAACGAAAAAACTGTTTCACATGGTATACTTCTCGCAACTTGCAAACTAGCAATCTAATGGAAGTCTATTTTTAATAACAATTTTAACTGTGAACTATATACTAGGCGGAAATCACAAAACAAAATACAATAAAGTACCAAATTTTCATTCACTGACTATACTTTACTTTGTCAACATCTTCAATGCCTGACTGTACTACTCGTAAACTTTTCAAAAAGTAACTAATTGTCAACCATAGTTGTCAAGTGTCAACACAGCTGACTGTACTGTATCCATATATCCATCTAACCAAACTTAACCCAACTCATTACAACGCACACATACAAACAAACACTTAATAACTTCTTCTTATTAAGGCACCTTCACAATCGAGTTAAGGCCGTGTCCACACCGGCCGTTCAGTAATTAAAGAGTCCATACGATGATAAACAACCGTTCGGGCGTGTTTTTACCACAGATGTCATTTACTGGCCAACTTTATCAAGAAATACCTTGATTACGTCGTTTGGAATGATATAGAGTTGTTAATACCACCTTGAATTTACTTTTTGTTGTTTCATCGACATTTTAAAGTATAGTTTGGTAAAGGTTATAGAGATAATGTATGGGTTTATCTGAAAATTGTGGATTGATGCGTTTTTAATTGCTTTTTGCGTCAGATATTGAAGTTTTTAATTGATTTTCTGATGTACGTTGAGTGCTTCTGTTTTTTGCTGTAATTTTATTGCCTATCTTAATATTAATACCATATTAGGGGCATGTGCATTATCATTAATTGCAAGTGCAAGACATTCTCAGTCGCTTATAGTTGATGAAAATAGATTACCAAATGATGATAATCTTCGCGTTAAGCTTTGCAAATGCATACTCATAATAAATTCATAAAGAAAACACACTTTAATTACTATTTTTTTGAAAAATATTTATTTCTTAACAAAATATGAGACAAAATCTGTAATTCAACATCATGTTTGCATACATTACATCATCAAAAAGTATTTTATACGCCATTTTAAATTCTATGGAAGTTCCAAAGTTGAATTCTTAGGACCAACTATAGGTATTATCATCTCCAAACATTCCTGCAGTACCAATGACAGCATAGCGCATGAATAATCGAAAGCTCCAAGCTGATGAGAGTGCGTGAGAGCTTTTTTGTCGTGAGCCACGAACCGTGCGTGTACCTTGAATCATGTAGCCTGGCCAGGAAAATGTTGGACGCTTTGGTACCTTGTCTCATTTAAAATAAGAAAACTCTCATTGATTATGGTAGCAGGTGTTGTAAACATTTGAATTTGGTAAGGTTCTATGATTGTTTTTTTGTTGGTTGTTTGTAGTGATGGGTGTTGGCGGTATTTAGATGATTAAGAGGAAAGGGATGAGATATATGGTATCTTTATGTAGTGTTGGGAAAGTACCGATATTTTTTTAAGCGTTGTTGATTTTGAGCTAGTTTACAAGCTGCGAGTTTATTAGAAAGTGAACATCACACATAATTATCATTCAAATAAAATCTTTCCAATTCATAAACATCCTTCGTACGTCAATGTTAACGAATGCTTTAAGGTCAGGATTCCTTTCTACCGAAGCTATACTCTGCTTCATTTGATACCATTGGTTAATACCTGGCTTAGCACATCATAACTCCAGTGTAAACTCATCTACAGTCTTACGCCCGTACTCAGAGACTTCAAATGTTTCCTTAGTAGATATTTAATGACTGATTTTGACATAATATATAATGTATGAAAAGCTACGTAAAATGTTTAATTGTCAATTTGATGAACGTCTCTGTCTCTTTGTCTCTGAGTGCAGCAGTTATGCACAGACACTTCCCTATCTCAAAAGCACAAACGACCAAAGAGACACCGAAAGTTCATCGTTCGAAAACGACCAAACATGCGACCAACATAATTTTAAAAACCTTTAATTTATTACACCTAGACGCAGCTGCCAACGTATCATTACAGCTAATGACATCGCCTCCGTATACAGAGATTCATTACAAATTACAAAACCACCTTGTCTCATAATGACGCATAATGTTTTAATAATCATATAATACACTAGCAGCGCCCCGCGGTTTTACCCGCCTTGTGGGTATAGTGCCCATCTCGTAGCCAGATTTGGTAGCTAGCTTCCAAATGGGAGAAATAATCCCGATTCGAAGCTGGCTACGAAATAGGAATTCGAAAGTCCAAGATTTAGGATTTTAACTAGTAAAAAAGAAATAACCCTAACCTACCGAATAGATCGTTCCCATTTAGTAGCTAGCTACAAGATGGGAAAACACTTTTCTCATTTCGTAGCTAGCTACCAAATCTGGCTACGAGATGGGCCTAAACTGCCTTGTGCCCGTTCCCGTGGGAATTTCAGGAATTTTTATACATATAAACCATCCTTTTGAATTACTCTATCTATTAAAAAACCGCGTCGAAATCCGTTGCGTAGTTTTAAAGATCTAAGCATCTAGTATGACATATCATTTATAACTTTTGTTTTTTTTCAGATTCCTTTCAAAGCTACGAATATTATTAGTGGTAAGTTATCTTTAATTACTCTATTAAGTTAACGTATCCATTAAGGCGGAGTGAACCGGAGCGGAGCCCATTCACCAATCACAGCGCATTGAGATTGTCAAAATCTTTTCGTATTGCATTGTGATTAGTCAGTTCTTCTTCTTCATCGAGTGGATGGTCAACCTGACCAATCCTGGTGTTAGAGTTTGTAGTTAGAGTTTGTGGTTTATAGAGCCGCCAAAGGCCTCTAACATGGCTCATGTAACGACTACTATCCGTAGAAAGTAACCGAGACCGACGGCTTAACGTGCCCTCCGAAGCAGTCACACAAAGTGATTTTTGTGAGATATCCCCACGGGGAATCGAACCCGGAACCTCCGGATCGTGAGCCGAGCGCTCAAACCACAAGACCACGCACCCTAATCGCTATTTTTTTAATTTTTTTATCCATTAACCGCTTCTTCGTTACTACAACTTTACTCTTACAAACTCATACAATTTATAACCTCCTTAAAATTCATACCACGTATACAATATTTAATAAATGTCAAGTAACGTGTGACATTAAGTGAGAAGGTGTCAAAAGGATACAAATTTGCACCTGACATTATTATATTAATAGTAAGTACAGTAAGGGCTCTTTCAAATTAAGCGGATTTAACCGTCCAGCTACGTGCGCTTGTATGAAAAACTAGCATCGCCCCGCGGTTTTACCCGCGTTGTGTCCATTCCTGCGGGAATTTCGGGATGAAAATAGCCTATGTTACTCGTGGATAATGTAGCTTTCGAATGGTGAAAGAATTTTTAAAAACGGTACAGTAGTTTTTGAGCCTATTCATTACAACCAAACAAACAAAGGTTTCCTCTTTATAATATTATTGTAGACAAAAAACATCCGCGCGCCCGACGACTGCACACTACTGCGGCGCGTAGCCGGACGATGAAAAACGTTGAAATTGAAATAGGCCTATGTAATTAGTAGCTGTTAATTTATTTAGATCTTGTTTATAGAGTTAATTAGCTCGTTGCATTTAAGGAAATTATGAAACGGTATTTAGACTAAGTTAGCTATAATTAACCAACTTCAAAATAAGCGAAGGTTCTTGAACAGTGTTTTTTGTTTGTAGTAATTTGTAGATAGCCTTATATCAGTTAAGATTTATAAACATATCGAATCCATCCGCCTCCGTAACCTCCTAAGAGCGTTTGTCCACCGCCGCCGGCACCGGACCGTCACCGGGAACGAGATGACGGCGCCGGAGTAGCGGTAGATACATTTAGAGCGTTTTACTTTAGTCGCGTGTCCACCGCACATCCGTCACGTCATAATAAACTCGGGCCGAAATAATCTCGTTCCCGGTGACGGCCCGGTGCCGGCGGCGGTGGACAAACGCTCTAACGATTGATAAAACCAGAATCGATTGGTTAACGTAGCTTCCGAAGCACGGTAGCGCTCAAATAAGAATGATCAGCCAACAGCCACCCATCTATGGAGTTAACAGTCCAGCTGCACGTTTCTTTACAAACAAAATGACTTCTAAGCACGGAAACACTCGGATGAACGGTCACCCATCCAATAGAAAGCTGTTCGTTGCTCAACAATCTCAATCGCTCAACATCGCTCATACAAAATTTAGTCAACAACCTGTCCGTAACAAGAATTCTCTCTTCTACTCAAAAACTCAAAATCCGTAATAATAAAAATAACTGAATATAAACGACAAGTTACCTAACCGGTGAAATAGAGGTGTATTGGACGACAATGAATAAAGTGGTGCGTTTTATCTCGCTTCTCGGAATAGGGCCCGGGGCTGCGCTTGCGCATACCCAACTTGACTACCTGATTAAAGTGACAAAGTTCTTTTTTTACATATTAACTAGATGGTCATGGTTACTTGGGAATATTTGTTTTTATTTTCTTCTATTTTTGGTTTGTTTGTGTTAATAAGTTGTGAGATGTTTAACTATATCGACAATGACAAGCTGCGACTTGAAAATATAATATAAAGATTTTTATTCAATCATATTTTTTAAATTTCAATACCTACGTATGTTATGCAGGTTTAGCAAATGACAGTTTGAATAACAGAACGTTAATTTTTGACAACTGTCACAATAAAACTGTGTTAAAACTATAATAATGTAAAGTAGAGTATTATTCTGTAATTTCTCACTGCTGAGCAAAATCCTCTCATTTCACTAAAAAATATTAGTATAATTAATTACTATGAATTACTAATGAACTACTCATTGAAATGTATTGCAACGAAAGTTACTTCAAAACCATTCGAAAAACGACTTCAAAATCCAATCGAAGTCAACAAACTTTCAAAACCAAAAGAAAAAGCTCAACATTTAAACAAGCTTATAAAAGCTCGCGCGTGACTTACGCCTTGTTTAATATCTTCATACAATGTAGTGCATTAAATATAACTCGCTGAAACAATGAATAGTTAATTTTTGTTTTATTTATAAACCTTTATTTAGGAGTAATTTGTTATATTGATTCTTTATAAGCTTTCTATTAATACGTCTGTTTGTAGTTTCTCTATACTAATATTATAAAGAGGTAAAATTTGTAAGTTTGTTTGTTTGTTTGTTTCTATGTTCGAGATAATCTCAGGAATTATCAGTCCGATTTGAATAATTCTTTTTGTAATAGATAGCCACATTCAACGGGAAGGTTATAGGCTATTTTTCATCCCGAAATTCCCACGGGAACGGGTACAAACTTTTGCATTTATAATATTAGTAGGGTTGTCTTCGATCTAAAACTAAAATGGGCATACAATGTTAACTATGACGACCGCAACCCAATCAAACTATAGTCTCTATAACACTTCAATGACTAGTATCTATAAACCGAAGTGCGGTTTTCACGGTTAGTTTAATATTTGTACAAAAAGTTGCGCATGAGTCGGTAACCACAGACTAAACGCGCGCGTTGATCCGCGGTCAAATACATTGTATGAATTGTGCTTAATTATAGTGTTATTTTTATAATAGTGTTGTGATTAGCGATTACGCCTTATCCATTCACTCTCCATCTTTTCTTACAGAATGATTTTTTATAGTAACAGTTTCGAGTATGTTAGTGTTCAACCCTCTCCCTCTCTCTCTGGCTATGTGTCCCACATGGTGGTGGGGTCAGCCTTTCTTATTTTTCTCCTCCACTTCGCTCTTTCGTCGACGTCGTCATCGGAAATCTTGCACTCAGCCCTATCCTTGGACACTACATCCGTCCACCTTGTCTTAGGTCTGCCTCTGGATCTTCGATTCTTCTAGTGTTCAACCCTAGTGTCGAAATTTTTAGACCGCCTAAAAACCTTGGACATGTTCTAACGATTGGCAATACCATAATTTAACGGGCCTCCAGTATGGCTAGTTCGCTTAGGGTCGCAGGTTTATTTCTGTACTAAAGCTAGAATGACACGTTGAGGCAGATATAATATTTTCATTAAGGTACGCCTAACCAGTGGTTTTCTCTTGCACCAATGATAATTTCACCAATATTTACTCTATAAACATAACTTAATTAACAAAACCGAACCGATAATTCACACCACGTACACAATTGAATAAGTTAGAAAGAACGAATGGCATTTAGGTAAGGTGAAATGCACTTTAATTAAATACACTTAATAAAAGTAGTCGATAGTAAACTTTGCTAGGATTGCAAATATAATAAAACGTAGTAGAACTTAGCTAGTGCTTGTTGCTAAATAATTTTCTTAGTATTGACTTCAAGCGATTAAAATATTGGTCACATTTTGTTCAAATACTTCAAGCACGTACCAAGGTAACCTTAAAAATCTAGATTTGCATATAATTTTATTACCTCAAATATTTTATACTTCTTTAAAGTCACGTCCAATTACCCCTTCACTACACTTTATACATATTAAAAACTAGCCCTGCCCCGTGGTTTTACCCGCGCTGTGCCCGTTGCCGAAGGAATTATGGGATTTTTTATACATATTAACCTTCCTCTTCAATCTCTCTATCTATTTAAAAAAAACCGCGTCAAAATCCGTGCAGTAGTATTTGAGTTTAATGCAAACAGACAGACGCGGCCGGGGACTTTGTTTTATAATATGTAGTGATATACAACAGACAAACCTCTATGTTACATAATTAGGAAAACCAAATTCGCTATTCGTTTATAATTGCAACCCATTAATATTCAGCTGAACGGACTCGATTTATGTGGAGGCGCCAAAAAAGATCGATGTTTTGAATTAGTAATCGATTTGAATTCCGAGACGAATAGTAAAAAACATTAAGTGCTTTTAGATTAAATAAATCTTTTGTGAGTTAGCCTTGTAGTTTACGGGGGTGTCACGGTGTAAGTGTTGTTGCAAACGTACAAAATATGCAAAGTGTTTTTACTAATATCCGCGGTACCATACCAACTAAAACTAGTTATTTTTCAAAAACAGTTCAGTAAACCCAAATATTAATTAGAAACAAGTTAATTAGTTCCGTTTCTGTTAACTGAATTATTATTCAGGACAGAAGTCGGCAGCCATCTTGACTCTTTTGTCAAAAACATATTTAGTTATGGTTTATTAGTTCCGAAATATTTTCAAAACTGATTTTTATACAAATATTAGGTGTTAGACCCCGTTCTTTTGAGGATATGTTAATTTATTAATGAGTTATGTAAGAATAACGAAAACACGAAACACAATTTCATCCTTTTTAGACAGTAGGTTAAGGGAAGTGTCACTGGTCAGTGAGGACGACTAGCGAGCTTTTTTATATAAAAAGTAAAGTAAAAAAAAAAATATTAAAAGTTAAAACAAGTTAAGTATTAGCCTGTAATGTCCCACTGCTGGGCAAAGGCCTCTCATCTCACTGAAGATATCAGTACAGTGAGGAGGATTAGGCGTAACCCACGTTAGGCGCTTGCCTAATGCGGGTTGGTGTTCTCAAACTTGAGCCATGTTTGAATAACATTATTTTTATAATAAGAAATCTCAATTAAAAATCGACACTAAACTAAATGACGTAGTTTTTCATACACTACATGTCAAAATCACTCATTAAATCTCTACTAAAGAAGCATTTGACGTTTCTGAGTACGGGCGTCAGACCTCAAGTTCAATTTCATCTTTACCCCGTAGCACTTCTAAACAATAAATATACTAGATACAAAACAATTCCTGTACCATAACTCACGTAAAAATATTCAGTGCAAAGTTTCCGAGTGCAAATAAATCGGTACCTAAATAACAAACACATCAACACTTCTCAAGTATTGGCGGACATTACGTGTGTTGGCAGTTGGCACCCATCCACGACCGACAAACAGACAATATTTTTAAAAACTCTTCGTAATCTATACGTTTTTACAAAGAGTAGCTGTACCATGTCATGTAGTTACTAGTTACAAGTTTTCAACTTCCACGGTTTGGAGATATTATTGACTGTACATATTCTTACACTACCCGAGGGCGGATTGGGCGGAGTCCGCCCACGACCAAGGGTGGTGCGATCCACTCGAAACGTCTGGTAATCAAAGTTAATGTTTTTACTACCTAACACAATCGTTTACATCGAAAAAGACAGTAGTCATTCATTTATTGTATATTTTGAATATAGATAGAATATAGATTTTGAATAGAAACTAGTAATAGATACATGTTAAAATAACAGTGGACTTTCTTTAATGTATCTGTATAGTTATATTTATTACTACCTATAGATAGAGTGTAGGTTAGTTGCCAATCTTAGGTGGTCTTAGTCCTAGTAATCCTAGGTGGCCGATAGTGGCTTTGGAGGATAATGTCGAAAGACAACGTCGAAGGCTATAAAGTGGTCTAAAAACCCCACTTCCTTACTCAAACGTGCTTTACTAACTTTGTCTTTACAATTAACCAGCTTGCAGCTTCTAAACACGTTATGTCAACGATTTTACGTAATAGGGATTGTAAATAATTGATATTCTATTCCTTCACTAGCACACAGTCATACATCACTACAAACAATAGAATTTCTATTAATAATTCGTATCAATTACAACTTAATTTATAACTCCAAACGAAAGACGTCATAAAAATACGCTCGTAAAAGAATCGTGACTAAGAATATGAACTTATTATGGGAATAAATTATAATATTGTACTAACGACCGCTCGCGGCTTTACTCGCCTTTTTGTTAAATAAAAACGAGGCGTTTCCTATGCTAGGCGAAGCTCAATGGACCAATCACAGCCCATTGAAAATGTCAAACAACGTATTGACATTTTCACATTTGACATACTTTTGGTAATTCGTTGTGATTGGTTGAACTTCCTGAGCACACGCTTTTGACGAATAAAAAGTATATAAAGTAGCCTGAAACTAAAACCTGAAACTTGTATCATTAATCTTTACTGTATGGTGAGGAAACTCTAAAAATATTGATAAAAGGTTAATTGAAGTGAGTGATTACACTACATAGTATAAAATAAAGTCGCCTTTCACTGTGTCCGTCTGTCTGTCTGTCCCTATGTATGCTTAGGTCTTTAAAACTACGCAAGGGATTTTACGAAGTTTTTTATATAGATAGAGTGATTCAAGAGGAAGGTTTATGTGTATAAAAATCCTATAATTCCCACGGGAACGGGCACAACGCAGGTAAAACCGCGGGGCGCTGCTAGTAAAATCAGTCATAATTGACTTGTCACACGAGTATCTGTCATAACTTCACTACGACATTTCAGTTTATATGTATAATTATGTTTAGTCATCATTTATGTATGCTTGGTTATATAATATCGATGTCCCTATAGGTCCTGTGGTATAGGACTTCATTATATCACAAGTAACGCCACGTGGCATTATTAGTAATAAAATACACAGATTCACCTTTTATTGTTAACTTTTATTCCTCTGTTTTATATTTAACTTCCTATACCCGTGTTAGGAATAAAACAAGTTCCTTTGACATTCGAAAAACGTCTCTATCTGCCCAAAATCAGAGCTCTGTTTCCTTTAAAGATTGTGAATAGATAAATTTATTTTTACAGAGGCGTTAAGACATAAAAAAGACGTGGCGAATGGGTAGTAAAAATTGAAAAATGTTAATCATTTAACGTATAACTAGGACCTTGGCGTGCTGCTTTCATCACACTTCATTCATTTTGAATAGGTTGGCCTACCCTGTTTCATTACACTAAATAAATTATAAAAATTTGCTCAAGTAAGTTCGTACAAGCTCGAAACTATGGTTCGATTTTATTATAATAGCTTTTAAATCGAAAACCGAATTTAAACTAGATTTTTAAGAGACCTAACTATATTAAAATTGGTCTAACGATTGAAACAACCGACTGCTTAACATGCCTTCCGAAGCAATTTACACGAACAGTTGTAATTGAACTAATAGAAGTAAGAACTTAATAAGTTGTAACAGACCAGTCAAGAGTTTACATTATCATCCATTCAATCTCCTTATCCTTTCACCCCATTTCTCACAAATCTAAATAAAGCTATATATACAACTAGCTTTTACCCGCGACTTCGTCCGCATTAGCAACAGTATCTTATCCGGAGGGAAATTCGGGATAAAAAGTATCCTATGTCCTTTCTCAAGGTCATATCTATGTCTATACCAAATTTCAGCAAAATCGGTTCAGTAGTTTTGGCGTGAAAGCGTAACAGACAGACAGACAGACAGAGTTACTTTCGCATTTATAATATTAGTATTAAGTATTAGTATGGATAGTATGGATTATATTATTCACACACGGTTAATTAGACCCAAACTAAGCTCTATGCTAGTATTATGTAATCTAACTAACTGATACTACTACTTATACACAAATACTTAATAGGAATATATAATTGACACCCAGACGTCGTCGCCTATATCTGCACATATTGTTGACTCCGGGCGGCAACCGAACCCGCAACCCCCGGCACAGTAAGCGCTCTCACATGCCACTGTGCCAACAGGCTTGTCAATAAAAACTACTTATCTATATGACATAGTATAAACTAATCAGCCATGCCGCACCACCGCCGTGCTGCCCGACCGACATAGTAAGCAGTCGGCGAAACATGAAGTGAGAAACATCCGTCACTGCGCATAATACAATCCTCTCATTCATTAACTTGCGCCAAGAAAGTAACATTTCAAATGTTCCCGTGTGATTGTTGTGACGTTTACGTGAGGGTCAACACTGCGTTAAGCGTGCGCACGCGTCGGTTCACTTTTGTAAGACACCGCACGCTACGGTTCACTTTTGTGTGAAGCCACACGCCGCGGGCGCACGCGACAGTTCACTTTTGTATGAAGCCATACGCTGCGGGCGCCCGCGACGGTTCACTTTTTTATGAAGCCATACGCTGCGGGCGCCCGCGACGGTTCACTTTTATATGGAACCGCGGCGTGCGCACGCTTAACGCAGTATCTGCCCTTAAGCGGAGTTACTGGTTACGAGTTCAATATGAAGGTCTGAGGGTTAGTTTCTATTGACATGGAGCGGAGCTGTGCGGCGCTCAGTTGACCAATCAAGAATCAAACAAGATATTTTTTTTATTACAGCACAAAACACATTACAATCACCGTAAAAATCTTGCTTAATCAAACTCGAATCTGATCTTGATTGTAACATAAACCCATACATTGTAACATAAACACATTAGAAGACTTTGACAATGCCAATGTGTTGTTTCACAATTTTAATGCCTTGTGATTGGTGGATTCAGCTCCTCGTAGCTCCGATCCGCTTCAACTGAAGCGCACCCTTAAAGCCGTCACTTACGACAACTTTTCCTAGCACAGCAAACACGATGTTAAGTGAAGACTTTTTAATTTGAAGCTTTTAACATTGACTGCGCAAAAGGTAAATAATTAATTGAATGGATTGTATTGTGAATGTGGCACCATCCAGGATATGAACCACCTACTACAATGCTCTAAATGCCCCGTGTCCAGCACTATGGAGGATTTATGGAAAGCCAGTAACAGTGCGATAGAGGTGGCCAAATAACATAATAACATGAACCATAAGTAACAGCCTACCAATGACTAGCATCCTCCCCCGGATGCGCACGTATCGCCGACAAAGCGTCAGTAAACGCTTCAACTCATTGTAATTTATGGAAGAACCTCTACATCGTACTACGAATGCTAACAAAAGATAATCCGTTATAATGATTTATGTCTCACTTTGAATTCGGCGTGTTTGATTGATTTATTTAAGCAGTTAAATATTTGAATATTTGTAAAGTTTCATTGAAATGTATTTTAGACCTATTTACAGTCTTTAGACTATCTATAGTTTATAGTATTTAGTATTTAGCTACGCCTTTTCCAGTAGCGCGTTTCGGGCTTACCTGCATTGTTCCCGATCCCGCGGGAATTTCGGGATAAAATGTATCCCATCCTATGGTTTATTCTGATGTTAGTTATACTGTAAAGTTTCTTCAAAATCCGTTCAGTAGTTTTTGCGTAAAAGGATATCAAGTATACTTATACTCTCTACTGTTCTTACTTATTATTTTGCTAATTCATTACAACTTTTTTCATTAAAAAAGCGAGATATGACAATCTACTGTAAATGTAGTATAAAACTAATGATCACTTCACAGCTGCGCATTAAAAATACATAAAATAAATTAACGCATAAGACGAAGCGGTGATATTTTTTGCAAACGGCGGAAACATTTTCAAAATTATTTTCGAGCAGGTGTTGAAAGGCCAGACAATTAGTATAGGGTTATTTTACACTGAATATATATTTATTTAGTCTGTCTATCTTAATCGCAGTAGATTTTAAATAGGCAGCTTCTAAACAGCTTCAACAGTCTAAAACCACAACACTATTTAAAACAATGTCTCCCACAGCGTCTGTCTGTCTGTTCGGGACAACCTCAAAAACTACAATTGATTTGCAAGCACGTTTCACCGATAGACAGACTCATTCATGAGGAACGTTTTGGGCTTGTTTTCTTGCCAAAATTACTTTAGAAACGGGTACAAGCTTAAGGTCTTTACTAGTAATCATTAAAATATTAAATACTAGCAGCGCCCCGCGGTTTTACCAGCATTGTGTCCATTCCTGTGGGAATTTCGGGATGAAAAATAGCCTATGTTACTCATGGATAATGTAGCTTTCGAACGTTAAAAGAATTTTTAAAAATGGTCCAGTAGTTTTTGAGCCTATTCATTACAACTAAACAAACAAAGTTTTCCTCTTTTTATTATTTGTGTAGATTGACATAATAGTTAGAACTTCACATGAAACTAAACCAGCCGGTCAAAGAGGGAGACTCTTTTAAACTTATCTGAATTAGTTCGCCATACTGTTTATCTATAAGGGTGCTTTCCCTAAGTACTAATATGTTTATTATAGCTGAAGTGTTTGTCTTTTTAACACGCTTTTATTAGCTTGGCCTGTATGTATGTATGTATGTATGTACGTATGTAATGAAATCTTTGAACATCATTTTCACCAACTTCCAGAATTCTGATTAATTTGAAACTTTGCATACATATCAAGGACCGATGACAATGCAATAATTTAATAACAGTTTCCCATTATTAACACGCTTTTATTAGCTTGGCCTGTATGTACGTACGTACTTACGAACGTATGTAATGGAATCTTTGAACATCATTTTCACCAACTTCCAGAAGTCTGATTAATTTGAAACTTTGCATACGTATCAAGGATTGATGACAATGCAATAATTTAATAACAGTTTCTCATTATCCTTAATGGATTTGCCAGATTTACTAAAAAAATATTACTTCATATAAAAGACATCAACGGGCGCTCGCTGTGGGACGGAACGGGAGTTCTGTTTTATTTTACTAAATGGTACTAGACACTAACAGCGTCCCGTGATGGGCCCGTTCCCGTGGGAATTACGGGATGAAAAGTTGCATATAATGTTATATGGATTTGCCAGATTTACTAAAAAATAAAAAATAAAATTATAGTTTAAAAAAACTAAAAAACACGCTTTTATTGCAAATTGAACTAAAAACTAGAAAATAATTTTTCACCTCAAATGAAAATTATAATAAAATTTAAGTTATTAACACAATGATTCAATTCAGAGTAAAAAAGCGTGGGGTGCATTTTACTGTAGTTCATAACTATCCTCTCATAGATACCAATGATGATTGTAATATGTATTTTTAAAAAAATATTAAGCACCCCACGCTTTTTACTCTGAATTGAATCATTGTGTTAATAACTTAAATTTTATTATAATTTTCATTTGAGGTGAAAAATTATTTTCTAGTTTTTAGTTCAATTTGCAATAAAAGCGTGTTTTTTAGTTTTTTTTTTATTTAATAATTTGTAATAGATATCCACATCCAACGGGAAGGCAATAAGCTATTTTACATTCCGAAGTTCCCACAGAAACGGGCACAACGCGTGTAAAACCGCGAGCGTTCCTAGTTTACATTATAAAACAAAAGTGCATGCTTCCGCCAAACAAAGAATTCGCAGTGCCATTTGTCACAGCGTAAATAGGCACAGCAGTCGTAAATGACTCTCTAATTAGATGATTCGCGTTCAAACCGCGCGCCGTCCCGTAGAGGTCGTATAATGATGCCTCTATTGTTTCACTGACTTATAGATAATGTTGTGGAATTGAATACAGTAGGACAAGTTTGATGGAATGTTTTTGATGTCAGCGAGCTAGGTATGGCTTACTAACAATATTTTGTTCCAGTTATAAGTTACAACTCTTTCATTGTGTTCGGATTATAATGAATTGCGATTGAAAAATAAATGACATTATCATGCGTTTACGTTGAGTGAGTTGACAAGCTCCGATCTGGTAAGTAGCCAGTTCAAAACAATACGAGTGTTACCCGCATTAATATCAAATTTTAAAAAATATTTGTAAAATTATCTCACTCAAACACCCTTATTTAACTATCGACATTTCAATCACACTACAAAGCTATTTTAAACATGTTCTGTTTGAACCTCCAATCCAGACGTACCAAACCTACTGTTATCCAACTTACACTGTGTCAAATACTTAACAAGATAGGTAATGTAACAGAATAGTGTCGTGATTAGTCGTATTAATGTCCGAATTAAAACATAGTTTGGTCTCATGTGTAGAGTATAATTGGCAATCATTTTATGAATATTGATCAAGACGCCCATTGGTGCAAACCGAAGGACAATGTTTATAGTGTAAAGAAGCCTTTATTGGTGATGTTTTAATGACATTAGAACTTCATTAAATATGGTTTTATTGGTTCTTAGGATAAGTAAAGCTGAAGCTATTTTGCAGACTATTTTCTTTTCAATGATTTTTATCACTACACTAGCAGCGCCCCGCGGCTTTGCCCGCGTTGAGCCCGTTCCCGTAGGAATTTTCGAAAATCCTTTCTTAGTGTGCACTTACGTCACTTGAAGAACCTTCGTGCCAAATTTCATGTTTCTAGGAGTAGCGGTTGAGGCTGTGCGTTGATTATCAGTCAGTCAGTCAGTCAGTCAGGACTTTGAATTTTATATAATTATATAGATAGTAAAAAACAAGCTTTCCGTTAAATGCCTGTCCCTATGTATGCAAAGATCTTTAAAACTACGCAACGGATTTTGATACAGTTTTTTTTAAATAGATAGAGTGATTCAAGAGAAAGGTTTATAAGTATAATAATTACCGAAATTTCCACCGGAATGGGCACAACGCGGGTAAAACGTCGGGATGCGGCTAGTATTATTATATAGTAGTCGCAGTTTCTTCAACCTTACCACAACGTTTTGTATCCACTCTATATAAATATCAGAAATAGCAAGAGCTGTAAACAAAACCATTTGTAGCGCAATATAGAATTACAACTTAATTTGAGCCCCACAAGAAGTGAGTAATTACATTAATTATAATGTATTTTTTGCTTTACACGAACTTCGTAATAAGTCTTGACTATTCCTGTAGTTATTCAAGTTATTTTTCTAGTGATGGGAACGTGTGAAAATATTTCGATATCGATTTTTTAGTGATCATTTTTATCGATATTTTCACTTATATCTATATATCATAATAAACGTTAATTAAAGTCTAAAATATGATCTACCCTTCCAAATGTTGCCTTCATGTAAAAATGTAAATTTTATTAAAATTGTAAATTTGTATATGGAAGGAACATTTATATTAAAAGGCTCCAATCATTGACATAACCCCCACTTTAACTACCAAACTTTCACAATAAATAAAAAGTATGTTGACAAATTCACTGTAAGTAAACCTCCAAATAAACACAAGTCAACACTCCACCGTGAAATGAAACGCGGCCATTCCTTCCCTCCTTTAATTCCAAGAAGATCCAAAAACAATTCGTCGAGTGAAACGATTAAATTGTTATTAACCACCGTATTAAGAGTGGCGGAATGCGCGTTCGTACTCATTTCAAGATTAGTGATGGGGTTAAACTTATGACTATCGATCAATAAAATGATCGTTTTATTTTATTTATTACAAAAACCAGCAGCGAGTATACTTAAACCTATTTTTTTAACACTGACAGAAACCAATATCTAGTATGTACTCCAATTATAGGTGTTAGAAGCTTGCACTGAATAGGAATAGATGGAGAAGTCTGCATCGGACTCACCGACAAGAGCCTTGCTCTTAAATTTATGATGATGATAGCACTCATAGAATAAAATATATGTAGAATATAATAAACGCACATTTGATACAAATCGTTTCTAAACAATCAACTTTTCATATAAATACTAATAAAAAACCTAAAAGACATGGTACAAATAACTATTTGATAAATAACTATCGTTAATTACTTCAATCTGTTTCGATTTCATAGTGATGTTTAGTGATCGGGATTGATGATAGTGATTTCCGCGTCGATTCCGGGGACGGTGACCATTTTCAATTTGGTTAGGCCAAACTTTCACAGCAATAATTAACCAAACAATCAAATAATCGCAAAATACGTCTTAATGAATGACTCAAGAAACACTAACCAACGGTATTAACGCATAAAAAAAACAAAAAATAAAACACATTAATGGATCGCATTCAAAATTCACAATCGATTTTGTGAATAGCCGATAAAATTCGATCCCCAACCGCCCTCCAATTTCGCGAGCGCAAACATCGTAAATTTTATTCAATGAAAATGAGTATCGATCATCGAATGCAGTTAACGATCAATTCATTACCGCACTATTCGATCATTGTGTAATGTGACTCGTCCAAATAATCACATCTTTATTAATTGTTTTTGACTGTAGTTATTAGTTAGTTAAAAACTTAAGTTCGTAAATGTTAGTTGGCAATACTGGTGTCGCAGTTTTCAGGCCGCCGACATGGTCTAACGATTGAATAGACAGTTTAACATACCCTCCGAAGCACGGTAGCGCTCAGATAGCAATGGCACTATCAGCACCCATCCAATCAGGGGCCGAGCTGCAAGTTGCTTAACAATAGCAATGAGTTACCATCTCTTAGCTAAACTACGCCACGAGTGCCTATTGGTTAGGTTTATGAGAAAAGAAAATAGCTGAAAGAAAAAAAAATTGTGATATAATTTCATGATCATTTCTTTGTTTTTTTTAGAAAAAAACTTTCCAATTTACCAAAAAAAATATAATTATGAAACTAATATAGGGCAATAAATATATTATTTCTGTTATAATTATCGCAGTGTGACCATACCTAATTCCACATAAGTGGTTTGTTTGTCACTACGGTTTTTTACTGTCAACACTACTTAGTAATTATACCGTTTTGTGACAATTGCTGCAAAGTGGGCACATCACTAATTTTCTGTGATGGTTTCTACATGATTGTAAGGAGATTTAATTGACAGTTATGAGTTGTACGTCGTAATCATTTCGTATAATTTTGGTTGTCTATGACTAGATCATCAAAATGTACGGAAATGACAGACGATTTTCTTATGTCACATTATATGCATGACACATGACACATTCCAGTATATTTTGAAAGTTTTCTTTTCATTTCCAAACATTGTGAAATAAAAGCTTTTATTTATTTACCAATGACTAACTTATTTTTTATTTTTGTTTCAGATGCCAAAATGAGAACAAAAAGAAAAATGTGGAATTTATGACAAAACATTAAACAAAATGGAAGGAATAAGAACAGAATTGACTTGATATGTTAAAAACTAAAATATGACAATATCTCAAAAAGTGATACTACTAGTGTTGTGATTTAAAATATGACGTATAATATTTTAGTGACATAAAAAATTAAGTCATTTTAGTGACACAAAAATCAGATCATTGCTGACACAAAAATAACGTCATTTTCGTGACAAAAAAATCAAGTGACAAAAAAAGACTAAATGCTTGTGACAAAACTAGTGACAGCCGTTCTAAGACTTGTTCGTAAGCAGATGATGTGGTGAATATGCCAGATAGGGACACCGTGGGCGCGGGAGGCGGGTTCTTACCACTGCAGTTCCCGTCAGCGTTCGCTGCCTTCCATGCCACGACACCACCAGGACAGCCGACGGCGATGCACCACGCGACACATTATCATCACCATGCGCAGTGAGTACTTGTTACTTTCTACAACGTAGTCGGCATGTAAGCAAGAATAATTTTAGTTTCTTGGTGAGACTTTAGGCACGATTGACATCTTGTGCTCCAGAGGAGTCTTAGTGTAGATAATAGACATAGTCATAGTCAAGTCACTATTATACTGTAACCAGACTTTACCCATGTTTATTTAAGAGTCATTGATTGTTACTAATTGTCTCTAATTGTCACCTTTATTCCTAGGTTTTTGTTTTCATAGAGTAAGTAACTTTAAGCAAAGCTATCTTAAGACTGATTTTTGCTCAATTAAGTAAGTTCAAGTTAGTGTTCGGAGTTTTTTAAACTTGGCAACGTTTTACCAATGAACATTATTATGCTTATGTTAGCCCTGCATACAAAATACCTATAACAATTTTACGTTCAGTTTCTTGTGTATTCTTTTGGAAATCTATTGTTATGCCCAAACCCTATTGTCCAGATGTAGTCCAGACATAATAAATATACATAATTTACAATAATTATTTAAATAAAAACTCAAATTTTATTTTCATCACCGGCAGATGTTGGGAGTACCATTCATTACAAAATTGACGTCTTAAACCTTTTTGGTTACCTTTCAACATTGCGTGTTAAGTTTAATAATATCTATTAACCTAATGACTTCTTAAAGTAGTTCAATTAGTATTAATACTTCACTTTAAGGGTGCTTCGGTGCAAGCTACTGAACGGCGATAGCGATTTTTTCATAAATAATAATCACTACATAGTACTCGTATAAAACAAAGTCGCTTTCCGCTGTCAGTCTGTCCCTATGTATGCTTAGATCTTTAAAACTACGCAACGGATTTTGACGCGGTAGATAGAGTGATTCAAGAGAAAGGTTTATATGTATAAAAAATCCCAAAATTCCCATGGGAACAGGTACAACGCGGGTAAAACCGCGGGGTGCTGCTGGTTATAGTATAAGAGCCAACATTTAGAGCTATATATTTTATTTTGCTGACAGAGCTGTTGCAATGTGGCACTTTAAGTATTTCCATCGATTTGCTGTTCATAATTATAAAATTAAATTTCAAGGGAAACGCTTATGTTGTGTCCAATAACTTTATTAATGCATATCCAACGTTTTGTGTTTATTTTAATATCTAAACCACATTAATAGTACTACTTTATAAGCAAAGCCCCTTTTGATTGCAAAATTATCTCGTTGCAATTATACGTAACATTTAAAACAGGCAGCAACGTTGTATAATTTTAAATTCTTCTTTTTGTAATAAAATTTATTTTTGTTTATACTGTCTTTGCACATGTCCTTTAAGTGGTTTTCAGTTATAACATTTTATCGAAAGCAGGTAGAAGTTTTTTAAGATTAGATTAGTTTTACTGCTATATTTTAAAGACGTAGTTCTTTGCTGTTCCGTTTTCCAAACGTCACATATTCACGAATGGTCTCTTTTGGTCCTATTCAGCAATGGTCCCTTGGTGTTCCAGTTTAGTCCATTTAAGAAATGATCACTTGGTGTTCCTTTTTCAAACTAATCACTCATTTACGATTGGGTCATCTCCTTTCCTAATTGGTCTCATTCTCGAATGATCCACCTTAAAAACTATGTTAAGTAAGAGTTATTTTACTTTACTTATTTATCTTATAATGGGACCATTTGGTTATTAGACAAACTAGCACCAATAGAAATCAAAGGACCTTTTTTCGTTAGTGTTGGTACAAAATTACGGAGTTAAGAGTTAATGTTTTATGCAACTTACATTTTTTTAAAGTAACTCAAAATAATTGCTAACTGCCATCACTTGCACCTTAATAGTAATTTATAGCCCCGTTAAGACACAAGTTGACGGCTGCATCAATCTTTTGTAAGTGGACCCCTAACTATGTCATAAAAATGTTCCAATCGTATGCTCCGCGTCTGTCTGGTCTTGTAGGAAATTGTCAATGAATTGGAACTTAAGAGTCGTAAATGTGAAGTCCCAAACGATTTTGTACTTTAGGAATTGAATGATTAATGTCCAAATGTGGTATCGAAGCATTGGATTGAACCGTGTTGTTAAATCTAATGTCACTAAAAACAATTGGACATTTTGCTTCATTGACACTTCCTTTAGTTTTTTATTAACTTCCGGCTCAGCTGATTCCCAGTTTTCGGATGTTGATCCCAATTTTAATATAACGTCCCAAATGTACAACATTTTGTAATTTTTATATGAAGCTTATTTGTTGGATCACCAATAGAACTGAAGTGCTAACACCCGTCAATTATCCGGATCCGACAGCCAACAGGCTCGTTCAAGTCAGTACGAAAAACCTTGACACTAGTTGTCATAATCAAAACAACTTAAATCTATTGACATCCCAATCTTGTTAACGACAAACGACCACAAAGACACTGGCGGAATTGCGACGTAATGTCAGCAAAAGCCATTAAACAAAAAAATAATTGAATTTACTGACGTAAAATGAAGAAAAATCCATGAAAGAAGATGCAGTAATATTCCTGAATCTATGCATTAATTTATTTGCCTCTATCCTGATATTAATTTATTAATCAAAACAAAATTTTCTTCAGTAATCATTTAGTGTTATTAATGTTTTCCTGTGTTAATTAAGACACTAATGCTTTAATTAAGTTATCTTCCTAAGATATGGGTGATGAATTATTTTGTTTAGAACTGTATATCAAAGTTATTACCAGTTAATGAGGTGGGTTCAAATGTAATATACTTGGAACAGATTGTAGATCTCTAGAACACGGAAATTACCATTTTATTGCAACCACATGTACGCACATATTGCAGAATATGTAAATCGTATGTATACCTTATTATATTAATACTAGCAGCGCCCCGCGGTTTTATCTGCGTTGTTCCTGTTCCCGTGGGCATTTCTGGATGAAAAATAGCCTGTAACCTTTCCGATGAATGTGACTATACATTACAAAAAAAAATTCTTAGTGGTAGTTTCTGACAATAGCTCATACAAACAAACAAAGTAAGAAACTTTACCTCTTTATAATAATAGTATAGAAGTATAGATTTATGATATGAGTGTGTGTATGTCACGTTATAATGCAATAGTTCATAGGTTAAGTAGGTATCATTATATGACACTAATAAACCCTATTAGTTGAACGTTAGCTCCTACACTATAAGTTATGTAGTTATTTTATTTAAAAACGGTCGAGCCGTTGGTTTTCAGGCTTGTTACTTTTGCACACCCCGTATGGTACTGTTAGCAATCTTGAAGGTGGTATATCTTCATATGTATCAATATAGTATCAAAATAACCCTTAAACTTCCCATCGTATAATTCGCAAAAGCTCTCTCATATGCGGGTAAATAAGGGTTGTTCGAAGTACTTCTTTATAACAACTCCACACCCTTTAACAAAAAACCCCTTCAAAGACATTGTTTTCTTGGAAAATAAGTAAGCATCTCCACCGGATGAGTTTAGTCATTAATGAAGCTTTCTTTGCGGCTCATTTGACCGGCTACAGTGATAATTACCATCACGTGGGTATTTCTAACCCGTCTATTTATAATGCCACAATGGACAGAATAAATGACAGTCGCTATGGCGACGTGACAGCTACGGATAGATAAATGTGCGCGGCGAAAATTGGAACTAATTTAGTTGGACCAAATTTATTTGAGAAAGCGATAGTGGCGCTGTCGTATTGTACAGACTTGTAAGTGTTTTATCTATTTTCGTCTTTGCTTCGTCAAAGTGAGTTGTTGTAAGGTTGATATAGTTTGATTCATTGATGGCTCGGAGAATGCTACAGTTTTAATATACTGTTTTTGATTTGGATTCTATATAGTTTGTTTTATTGTAGCTGTTTTTAGGTATAAGTATTGAGATTTTGTTGTTTCTTTGTTTGAAACAATGGAAACAATTGAGATTGATATTAATTTTAAGTGTCTTTGAAAAGCACTGTAGCGTTTCTTATAATTCGTTGCCAGTATCAACACTCTTACTACTGACTAAGTATCAACGTGAAATAATCTTAACCCTATTTTTGATAATTCGCTAAATATTTGAGTCTTAAGAGAGGAGAGAAAGAGATTTTTAAAATCTTTAATTAAGGTTCCAATCCAAAAATCTATACTCCATTTACCAAAACTTCGCACATCACCAATTTGTAACAAAACTCAACACCAACATAAAACTTTTCTGTCCCTTTTAAACTGTAAGCTTCCCAGATGTTACCACAAAAGCTTTGAAGCAATAAAGCTCTATTGAAAAGCCCGCATCCCACTGGACGCATTGTGATTGCGTCCTGTCATCTAAAAACAAAACACGATATAAGACAATAGGATGAAATCTTCATCGTCCATTGATTGATCATCGTGTGTGGTACATTGTTAGGAATATAATTAGCATGGGAGTAATTATAACAATATTGCTTGGTTGGGGGACTCCCGCAGGTTTTAGTATGATATAATTTAAGCATAATGAGAGTAAAGACGGGAGGAAGTCGGTTATATTTTGAGGGGGTCAGTAATTATAATAAGGGGATCAATTAAAGAGTTTGGGGGGTTCAGTCATACATTCTGAGGGAGCTTAAATATGTGTTATAAGTTATATTAGTATTAATATAGGTATCTTTATCGGTATAATTTGATGAATTTTAAGGGGGGTCTGTGGTCAGGGGGTCTGACCCCACATAGTTCACCAGAAGATTCTTCCGTCCCCATTGACTCTTAAGCTACTTATGTCTCTGTCTATAAATAATACAAAAATATTCCGATAAATAAATATACACTTAAGTGTCAATATTTCATGTGCTAGTTTTAGTTAATCCAGCTGTAATCCAATACATTAAGAATTGTATTTTGTTACTCAATATTATCGGTATATCTTCGACTATTCCTGTCTATCGAATCTATCTAATTGAATCTTCAGCATTAAATTCTGTTTAGTAATGTCTGTGTTTACGTTTGCTTTGGAAATAAAATGGTTTAAAACTTATTCGTGGGATCGGGTTTCATGAGAGATTGCCCGATAGTTTCCGATTTTGTTTTGATATCTTTTTCTTTTTGACCGACCAGAAAAGAGGTGGTTGGATGTTTAAGTGCATAAGTTATTGCTGATTGGAATATTATCACTACATATTATAAAAGAAAGTCCTCGGCCGCGTCTGTCTGTCTATCCGCGATAAACTCAAATACTACTGCACGGATTTTGACGTGTTTTTTTTAAATAGATAGAGTGATTCAAGAGGAAGGTTTATATGTATAAAAAATTGCGAAATTCTCACGGGAAAGGGCATAACGCGGGTAAAACCGCGGGGCGCTGCTAGTTATTATATGATTAATGATATGATTGGCTAAAAGATAGTTACGTGAAATTCCCATACACTCCCATACACAATTCCCAATAGTAGTCATCTAAATAGAATGCGAAGCAATTGACATTCGTCTAAAAAGACCTGATCTTATCTTTCTTTCTAACTTACATCTTTATTTAATCTACTCTCTTAATGCACCAAGCCTAAGGGCCCGCACACATGTGCCGACAAAACAAAATATTTTGGCAACACAATAAAAACATTTTATCTAATTGACACTTTTAGAACGTAGACCCATAAATTGAACCTTTTTGTCAGCGGTCCCCAAAATTACCAAAAAAAACACTACCCATCGGTCAATTCTCATAAAGTGAGTTCCGGTCATAAATTGACCGAGCTTCGGTATCCTGTGACCAACACTGGTATACAAATAGAACGATCGTCTAATACTGGGAAATGTACCATAGTGTTGTCCCCAAAATAGCTTTGATAGCTCTCTGCTACAATTTGGTTTTATTGTTGTCATTAAATGGTTTAGTTCGGTTAATTTGTTAGTGTGAATAACCGAATTTTGGGACGGAATATTTTGGAGAATAAGGAGTTTAGAGGTTATTTATGGATCAAGTTTACTGACGCAGCCGCATGCGACAGAGCTGTGATACATTTCGCATGCATACTGTGTATTGCGTTATTAAAAAGCGTCTTGCAATTTATTCAATAAAAATGTATGACCTAAAATAGTTAAAGTAATGTCCCACTGCTGGGCAAAGACCTCTCGTTTCACTGAAGATATCAGTACATTGAGTATGACCTAAACTAGTCTATATTAACCACATAACTCAATTAATATACGTAAAGCGAAGGAAATACCATCAAAATACCTACCCAAATCGCAACCAAATCAAAAATATAATTAAATTACCACCTACCCATTTATAATCTACAAATCCGTCATAAATGGTTTAGTAAGAAAATAAGGCAAAAATCCGTGGAGTCACGCAAGGTTGCGTGCACACAGTGGCTGAAACAATTGCGGCCGGCGCGACCCGAGTGTAAAGTTGTGCTCATTAAAATCGCATTGTGCGTGCACGTCCTTAGATTTTATTGGTTTGATTGATTAAGGTTTAGCTGCAGGTGTTTTGCTCCTTTTAATTTGGATAAATGAAATCTGTTGAGTTTTGTTTCTCCACACGTTTGGTTGAATGAATCTGTGATGGTGTAGAGTTTAAGTTTGTTGGTTGTAATATTAGTTATTCTATGTTTTACGTAGAAAACTTTGATATTTTTATTCTTAAAAATGTTAATGATTAATTCAATTGACGAGATGAACAAAGAAGGGACACGTATCCAGGAAGAGAGAGAGGGACAGAAACGAATTCGTTCTATGCTGTAGATTTTGTGATATGTAAAGTTAAAAGATTGATCTAGGTATATCACAGGTTCTGTTGAGGGATACTCCAAATGTACCAAACGCCCTTCAACAAAAAGTTTAAATACTTTATTATACTCTTTACAAAATAACCGTTCAAAAACAATAGTATCGTTTTTCAAAAAATACAAAAATCAAGTTAAACAGTACTTATTGAATGCAAGCTACAATATTTGCGATACAAACACAATGGTTCGACAGCGCGCGACACGCGACAGTGGTCGCAAAGAAAAGCGCGTAAAACAGTCGCGCGGTTAAATCGCTAGTGAGTACGGAGCCTTATTGTGTTGTGTTTTGTTATTAATTTACCGAATTAATGACGTTTATTTGATTGGTCGTTTGTTTATTTTTAAAAACAACTTTTTTTTGGGTAAAAAAGTGGCGTCATTTGCATCATTGTGAAGTTAACACGGGGTGCCGTGTCATGGTACTGCAAATACGATGACGATTAGCTATTTTTGGGTGATTCTTCTCCCCTTCCCTCACTGAAAAATTTATAAAACTATAATACATATTATGTTTTTTTATAAGTGGCTGACACTATCAGATTCACCCATCCAAGTAGTGTCCGAGCTGCACGGTGCTTAACATCAACGACGACTTAACATCCTGTAATCAAAATGTACCACTAATACTAACGCCTCGCTACCCTAGCAATAAATAACGTATAGTACTCGGCCGTAACGTTTACCCGTCGACCGTACGACTGCTATTTACCCCTACAATTTATCCCTACAATTTACCCCCATTATTTACCTCCACATTTACCCCAAATATTTACCTCTACTATCTACCTCCACTATTTACCCCGCGATCTTCGGTGGGTATTTTGACCGGATACTGTAACTTGCATCTCCTTAAACCATCCAAATGGTGTGTTATCTCTACAAACACCAAATGGTTCCTTTCAGCTTTCAGTTCAACTCTTTGATTCAGTATTGTGTTACGTTGATGTTTTAGTTTCGAGTGACCGTTCTGAAATTCCGGAGATTTTATAACAGGAGTTGAACTGTGACTCCCTTGGAGTGCCATAGATAGAAGCGGAGCTGAGCGGTGTGGAGCTCAAATTGACCAATTACAAAGCTTTTTAATAGTCGAACTCTCCACTCCGCTTCCAGAAAAAGATAACGTAGTATTGTGCTTGGGGCATTAGTTGTATTGTTATATACTATTGCTATTTTTAAGAAAAAGTCGACGCGGTAATTATATTTGGGGTAAAAGTTGCATTGCTATATAGCACTATTGCTATGTTTAAGAAAAAGTCGACTTAATATTTTATTTTGGGTAAAAGTGCATTGCTATATAGCAATATTGCTATTTTTAAGAAAAAGTTCGCGTAGTTTTGTGTTTAGGACATTAGTTGCATTGCTATATAGCACTATTACTATATTTAAGTTCTAACAAGTGTTTTTATTGACGAGTTCATTATACCACACTTTCGCTCATAAATGTGCCAATAAATTCTGCAGATGCAGCTATAAAATACAAAAAGGGTAAAGAAGAAATTGACAAAAAATTAAGTGAACGAATTTGTAAAATAAAAACTTTTAATATTATTAATAAAAATTGTACTTTACGATGTTATTTTAAAAAGGTTGACGTGAATGTCTATATTTTTATCGAAAATGTTGCAGTAACTGTTTTTTGTGGAAATCGTAAAAATGGATGCGCCATTTTTGAATATTCCAAGTAGCGAATGAAGATGTTTTTACATTATGATTAGAATTTGCAGTTATATGGTTATTTACTACTCTTTTTGACAGGAAAAAAACAGTTTTATTGGATGCTACTTAATGTAATTCTTTAGGTTAAACGAATGAATGAGCTCTATAGGTTTGGAGAGCAACAGGGCTACAGTACACGCCAAGACAAAGGTTTTGTCTTCCTTTTCCTTTTCTCTAAAGAACTTTCTTTCTCTCTGCCCCTGTCCCCTCTCTCATTTCTCTTTCTCTTTTTATATGAAGAGATAAAAGACAGAAGCGAGACTGTCTTTGTTGCGTATCCTAGTTCTGCAGGTCCCATACAAAGTCGTACTCCATAGCCGTATACCTTACCCAGCTCTATTCACACAGTTTTAACCCTAAAATCCGGGTATTTTAGTTAAATACCACATCACATACAGGAAATTATATCAGGAAATTCTAACAGGACCCCGACGAAAACGCTTGGTATTCTTCTTCTTTTTCATCGAGTGGATGGTCAACCTGACCAATCCTGGTGTCAGAGTTATTGAGCCGCCAAATGCCTCTGACATGGCTCATGTAACGACTACTATCCGTAGAAAGTAACCGGGACCGACGGCTTGGCATTGATAACATTGTATGAGTGTCACATACGGTTCAAAGTCAAAGTATCAATACTTGTCCAATACATTCAACGTTTTATAGCCGTGCACTTGCATCTGTCAGGGAACCTATTAACGGACCAACAAACAGACATACTGTTATTTTAGTTCACTACCCCTACTAGTGGTGTTTGGTCGTAATAGCTTGACATGTACTTGTGTGGTTGGTGTCAGGAAGAATCGGAGGAATGGGGGAGGACTTTGCCCAACAATGGGACCCTTAATGTTCATTTTCAAAGTATTTTGTAATTTGAGCGTTGGGTTTAGAAAAAGAGCGTCACAAGTTTTATAAGTACGTTTTATAGTTAATACTGTAAAATAGCACGCGCTGAAAGAAGCGCGCACTGCAGAAGGTGCTCGTACAATTGAAACATTACTTCAACTTAACCATTACCAGAGGAACCGATAGTAAGGACAAATATCTACAAAGACTGACTGTTATTTAATTTTAGTTCAGTATTCACTTTCTACGCATTGATATGACGTCATCCCGTGATCTTATTGCTGAGGTCATCGGCCTGCAGATGGAAAGCAAGGATTCTTTATTGATCATGATTCCTTTTGAATGTGGTGATGGAGACTCTCTTATATGACAGTTGAGATCATCAGGAATATCGTGATATTCAGACTTTTAGATCCTCGATTTGAATATTTCGATGCAAGTAAGTAAGTAGGTAGGCTAGTCGTGTCGGAAGTTTTTAAACCACTTGGTAAAGCCCACTATACAGGGTGACTTTTTTAATCGATCAGTATGGGCAAGTCTGAAACTGCAAGACGAAGATTCTTGTAAGGAAATATGTAAACGGTTTTATTGATAAGATAGTGACTGATAAAATACACCCTGTATAGTCTAGAAAGTTTAGACTAATTTGAATGACACAGTGGATTCTATCTTTAGAGTAATCAATACAAGACAAAAATGTTTGTGACAGATGAAATGAAAAGTCTGTTAGATGTCTTGTGTTGCCAGACTAAGGTCTAAAGGTGAAAACAGATAGACTGATTTTGAAATAATATCTGCTTATAAATATCCATCCAAAATTAACAAGAACACCATTCATTAAACGACCTAAATACGCATTAAAAAGAATTTTAATGTAAAATTCCGTTCAATAAAGGATGCTGTATGAAAAATTGCTAAACATCTGGCGTCTTATCAGAGGTCATAGGTGGTATGTTATCACTGAGTATTGATTACAAAATAATTAAGATAACACTACTTGAGATGTTATTAATTTACTTAAACAGCCTCCGTGGTCTAGTGGTTTGAGCGCTCGGCTCACGATCCGGAGGTTCCGGGTTCGATTCCCGGTGGGGATATCTCACAAAAATCACTTTGTAAGACTGTCCTCAGTTTGGTTAGGGCATTGCAGGCTGAATCACCTGATTGCCCGAAAAGTAAGATGATTCCGTGCTTCGGAGGGCACGTTAAGCCGTCGGTCCCGGTTACTTTCTACGGATAGTAGTCGTTACATGAGCCATGTCAGAGGCCTTTGGCGGCTCTATAACTTTGACACCAGGATTGGTCAAGTTGACCATCCACTCGATAAGAAGAAGAAGAAGAATTTACTTATGTTAATGAAGAGCTGTTTATATTTGCTAAGTGACGCCTTTCGGTTTTGTCCGTTTTGCAAGTATTTCGGGATGATAAGTGATCTGTTATTTTCCGCTATCTGGTATAAAACAATTGTTACAAAGTTAGTTTGTTTGTTTGAATTAATCTCGAGAATTACCCGTCCGATTTGAATAATTATTTTTTTTAATAGATAGCCACATTCAACGGAAAGGTTATAGGCTATTTTCCATCCCGAAATTCCCACGGAAACGGGAACTACGTGGGTAAACCCGTGATAAGTAATTGTTAGTAAGGGTCTAGACAGACGGACTGCAATTCAACTGCAATCCGACTGCCAAATGGCAGTTCAGATGCAGTTTGAATGCAGTTGGCTCGACTGCAATCAAACTGCACGTCGACGGGCAGTTGGCGTGCAGTTGGATTGCAGTCTGAGTGCAGTTAGTCGTTGTAACTGCACTCAGACTGCAATCCAACTGCACGCCAACTGCCCGTCGACGTGCAGTTTGATTGCAGTCGAGCCAACTGCATTCAAACTGCATCTGAACTGCCATTTGGCAGTCGGATTGCAGTTGAATTGCAGTCCGTCTGTCTAGACCCTAAGAGTACCCATCTACAACAAAACAGACAAAACACCAATCAAATCCATTCAATCACAATCCAAATTCAAACTTCAAAGTCGGTTTACATTAAGCAACCTTTTCAAGTTCAGATCGATATCCAATCCTTAACAATAACAAATTATAGTAATGGTTTCTTAATTAGACAAGGTTCTAGGGGAAGTGTTCCGGCGTCACATCCGTGGCCCAGAATAGTGCGGTACATCATAATACGGCGGGACCGATGACCTGCGCGCGCCGGAAATGACCGTTCTAGCTAGTGATGGGACACGTTATTGGGATTTCATATTGTAAGGAAGTGATAGTTGTAAAGTTAGGAATCATTGCTATAAAATTTAAACTATTAAGAAGTTAATCTTTACCTACTTAACTTCCCGTATAAGATCTGAAGGAGCTTGCACTGAACATAAATAGATAGAGAACTCAGAGATGTGTATTCAATCATTATTAAGCTATTGCATAGCTTCTATCGCGGGCCTTGAGCGCGGGGACCGAATCCAGAAATTCCGTAACGAAAAAACCTCATGTGAAAAAACCTCACGCTCCCCACTAACGCCATCTAGTGATACAAAAAATAACTATGCAATAGCTTAACCGCGGCAGTCCCCGAGTGCCACACGTCTTTTTATTTATTTAAACGGGAACTTACGTACGACAGAGGCTACTGTTGAGGAGTTTAAATAAATAATAATGACATTAACGTACGTTTCAATTAATAGTGTAATAAATCGACAATTAATCCATGTATTTTTTTATATATAACATGTCATAATCTCTCGTAATTGTAATATATATCTATACAAGCTGCGCCTCGCGGTATTACCTGCTTTGAACCCGTCACCGCAGGAATTTCGAAATAAAATGTATTCCATATGTTATTCTGATGTATAACCTACATTACTGTTAAGTTTCATCAAAATCCGTTTAGTAGTTTTTTCGTGAAAGAGCAACAAACATCCATACATCCATCCTCACAAACTTTCGCATTTATAATATTAAAGTAGGATTACATTACTTACATGTATAATGCCTTAACATGTATAGGTAAGTCCAAAATATCTCAAATTGTATACCAAATTCTGAAATCCTATCCAACACTAGTGTACACCGTATGGCAATACTGGCCCGAAGCAATAAAATAACGCCAGATGATTTATTTGTAAACATTCCGTGTGTTGTGTACGTGTCAGTCAACGTTGGCTCGTAATATTTTGTGTACAGGCAACACTGGTGTTGACTTACCGTATTAGAGTAGTATTAGTTAGTGATTTAGTCACTACATAGTATAAAACAAAGTCGTTTTCCGCTGTCTGTCTATCTGTCTGTCTGTCTGTCTCTATGTATGCTTAGATCTACGGACTTTGACGCGGTTTTTTTAAAAAGATAAAGTGATTCAAAAGCTAGGTTTATATGTATAAAATTTCCCGAAATTCCCACGGGAACGGGCACGACGCGTTTTATTTAAATAAATTTTATTTATCTCAGCCCATGTTGGAGGTCTTTAAGCGGTCTAAAAACTCTGACTCTAGGATTGGCCTAACCTACTAACCTACTCAAAATGAATGAATAAATTCATTTTCTATGTTTTAAATATTAAGTACCATTTTTTTTTGTTTTAAAAAAAGATCTTAATTAATTTCCTACCACAATCCAGTAGCACCACAGCCTATACATGCGCACACGCATCCAATGTTTACATTTCACTAGATTTGTTTATTTTCACTGCATATGGATTAAATAGTTCCAAACTCCATTTTGGGAGTTTATAGCTTTTTTATTTAGACATTAACGTTTTATATGTTTAAGAAAATAAAGAAGTTGGTAGATGTAAAAGATTTTTTTTGAAAACAAAACAGAATCTGAAAACTTTTTAGAAAAAAAATGATTGAATGGTTTTCTCTGTGTGTTTTGGCTAACATATGATGTAACGTTAAAATACACAGTGTCTAAGTAAAGGATATTAAAGTAACAACCAATATTCAATGATTCATGAGAATTTTATCATATTCCGATGTAGTACGAGTAACTATCTCGATACATTTCTACATTCTAAAAAGTTTTATCAAAACCAGTAGTATTTGCGTTAAAGAGCCCCTCGCATTTAAAACACGATATTCACGGGTCTTAGGGTGTGCTTCCATGTAAGCGGAGCAGAGCGATGCGGACCCCGATTCACCAATCACAGAGCATTAGGGTTTTCAAACAACACATTGACATTGTCAAAATCTTTTCGTAATGCGTTGTGATTGGTCAGCTGAGCTCCGCTCTCCGCTCCGTTTCAAAGGAAACGCTACCTTAAAACCAGTTTGCTTACATTGTTCTATAGATTGACACGTCAAAAAGTCGATATGGATTAAGATAAGCGCGTGCGCAGATTCAATGCCCGCGATACTTTGTTCAACTTCTCATTGTCTATACAAAAGTCGGTTAGGTGATTTGTCTGTATTTCAATTAGTCGATAAATATTGGATTCCGATTTAATTGTTTGGTTTGCGATTTGAGCGAGTTTATAAGCTGAGAGGCGGCGAGTTTAATAGCGTAAAACTGTATAATGACACTCATTATTTAAGCCCCGACGGTAAAAGAAGGGTGTTATAAGTTTCACCGCTATGTATGTATGTATAGACGATAAACGAATAGACCGATTTTAATTGTTATTAAAGTTAATTGTTAAGGGGTTTACTTGGCAAGCTTAGCTATGTTTGAATAAAACATATGAATATATTTCTATTTATTATTTATTATTCAAATACGTACTACTTCTGAATTAGCAGGTTTGGGGCCGACACTGCTGACCCCGCAGTTCCATACAAAAGTGAACCGTCGCGTGCGGTTTCATACTAAAGTGAACCGACGCACGCTTAACGCAGTGTTGGCCCTTAGGGTTACCGGATCTAAACACAACGCCTCAACCACAAAGCTTTCTATGCATATAGTTTCGGACGCTTCTAACATTTTATCTTGATACCTACTAAATTTATTACATAACGGAGAACAATAACATTTTAGTAATAGCAACATACAAACATGTCTATCAAACACATAATGAAGATAATGTAAGCGACCTCTGGCTGCCCTCGCTAGCACTTTATATAGGGCATTAATATATTGTTATATAAATTTGATATATTAATTGTATTCAAATTGATACACATTGTTAGTTTGGTCGAGAAATTACTATTCGGTGAAGTTGCTAAAGCGCAAAACACATGGCACGGGCACGGGCCGAGTGCGAGCCGAGTGCGGGACGCGTGATGTATTCCTTGTATCAAAGGTGTTTTCTTTCCGAAATTATTCCATGAAAGAGTACAACACGGTTTAAACAGCAGGCTAAGCCGTCGGTCCCGGTAACTTTCTACGGATAGTAGTAGTCGTTACATGAGCCATGTCAGTGGCCTTTGGCGGCTCTATGACTCTGACACAAGGCTTGGTTAGGTTGACCATCCGCTCGATGAAGAAGAAGAACAGATTGACGAAGTCATATTAATTGACTGTTACCAAACTATGACCCAACGCCCTCATGTTTCATATCAGCAGTTAACTTTATGATGATGAGAATCATTAATTTAAGTACATCCATCAAAATTATAATAAAGAGTGTTATGTTCCTTATTTTAGAAGGTTGTAGATAGGTATGTTTTAGATTGTGACGTCTTACTTTTAAATTAGGCAATTTTACTCGTCCTGTTATATGTGTTTTCTATAAAAAACAAACTCCGTGGTCTTGTAGTTTGAGCGCTCGGCTCACGATCCGGAGGTTCCGGGTTCGATTCCCGGTGGGGACAACAGTTCACAAAAAAATCTCTTTGTGAGACTGTCCTCAGTTTGGTTAGGGCATTGCAGGCTGAATCGCCTGATTACCCGAAAATAAGATGATTCCGTGTTTCGAAGGGCACGTTAAGCCGTCGGTCCCGGTTACTTTCTGCGGATAGTAGTCGTTACGTGAGCCGCAGAGGCCTTTGGCGGCTTAATAACTATGACAACAGGATTGGTCAGGTTGACCATCCACTCGATGAAGAAGAAGTAACAATATAATTTAGTCTATTTTTATTCGAAGCGTTATATAACATAGTGACACGATGACACTGAATCCTAGATCTATTTTAAACCATCATGAATTATAACGACTAAAACGTTGCGTATTTTATGTCTTTATTTTAACGACGTCTTCACTCACTATAAAAAAGTTCTTGTTAAGAAACTTAGAACATCGTAAATGGACAGACAAACATTATACTCGTAAATGGATTGATAAGATTGTTGTAATAGAAATGGTCGCAAAGTAGTAACAATGTCTAAATAAACAAAATATAAAAAAACATATTTGGTTGATTTTAGTACAAATGAAATTGTAATCTAAAATTATGTCAATAAGTGCGTTTTTAAAGAAGCGGAGCGGAGCCCGATTCACCAATCACAGCGCATTGTGATTGTCAAACAACGCATTGACATTGTCAAAGTCTTTTCGTAATGCGTTGTAATTGGTCAGTTGAGCTCCGCGCAACTCCACTTCGAAAACGCATCCATAAGCGTAACAAATGAACTGATAGTAATTCTGTCTACATTATTTAGATTATTCTGAATAGAAACATATAAATATAATGTCTTCATTGCAGTGTCGAAACTGGGAACATCGGTGTTTCTAATTTATGGACTGTTTTAAAAATCTGTGACAATTTGTTGTTAGTGTTGTATGATTTATAAGTTCATAAGACGTATATTACAACTAAGTAATTAGGTAAGTTCGAGTAGGTGGGCAACCTTGGTGTCAAAGTTTTAGACCACCGAAAGACCTCCGACATGGTCTAATGAATGAAAAAACTGGATTCGTAATCGAGACAAGCTAACCAAGTGTAATTTCATCAATTTCTCAAAAATACCAGTACCTACTGTGTTTCAAATGCATTGAAATTAAATAAAGTTAAAAATATTTCCATGGTTGCATAAGTATATCTTACTTCAAACGTGTGTTTTGCTATGTGATGTATATAAAGTACAGTAAGAAGACCACACTCGAAAGGATTTCATAAACGAAAGAATCTTCTTTACAAACATAAAACCTCAAAACGTATTGATACCTACCTTAAAATTAATAATAATAGTATTAAAACTTGCGAACGTCTCACACACTAATCCCGGCTCGACCAAATCCCACAATTTCGTATTAAAAAGTCATATTATAAATCATATTTCACAATGGAGAATGCTTCTTTCAAGTCCCAAGCCGAATTCACCGAAAGGTCTCTTCAGTGCCCGACTTGGACCCGTTTATAGGACCCTAATAAATCTGTCATCCAAACACTTAAATACCACCTCATTTCGAACCGCGTAAAAATATATTTTTTACCAAAAAAAACTTATTAGTTTTTGTCGGAATTTTACACCGATTATTCGGCTACTTCGGCCGTTATTTATGTTTTAATTATGGTTTTATTAATCTAATGTCTTGTTAGTGTTAGAACTAATGGCGGATTTCATTTTATGCTTTGTTTTATTTTCTATTTTTATGTCTTAATTGAGAATCTTTACAATCTTTAAAGTTTTCCCACACAACACTAATTTGTTTTATAAACAATTAGCCATTGTAGTAAAATGCTTCCAACGGTACGTTAAATTGTCGGTCTTGGTTATTCCAATCCTCAGACCATGTCAGAGGACTTTCATCTTTAAGGACCGTCATAGATCGTCTATAGTCCAGGTAGTGTCTTAGACTGACGGACAAACGAGTAGACATTAACATACACTTGTCTCTAATTGCGCTCCTTCAATTATGTTTTCATAGACCAGACACTCTCTAGACTAAGTTCTACCCAGGAGCCTAGGGTCCTAAGACTGAGACCCAGACCACCAAAGTAAGTTCAGTGGCCAGCCCTGTTGTCAGAAGTTTTGGACCGCCTTATGGCCTCCAACATACACCACCAACCCAAACACCGCTCATAACCAGATGTTTCATACAAGTAAAAAAGTATTTCGGTATGTCCGTCCGTGTTCACAGCCAGATAACCCGCGTCTCCATTAATCACTAATTGTTAACTTTCGTTACTGGACTGCCGAACAATCTCTCATGTCAACTCGACCGTGTAACCGTAATGGTACTCTATGAATAATGACGCAGTGTTCTAACTACTGCTGACTGGTGGAATTGTTTTGGCTGGGATGTTGATTTATGTGATACATATGGATTTAGAGAAATGAACTATGGACTATGTAATGTTCTGCTGCAAACATAAGTGGTTACGAAAAACCTGAATACCTAAGTAAGTAAATGTCGTATGCATTATTACTTATTATGTAAACATGTATATAAGAAAATACTCTTAAAATATTTTTACTTTAACTACTACTTTGAAAGTCTATCGTATAAATAGTCATGTTACAGACAATAACAACTAATTGGACATTCCGCAAAAAAGCCGGAGAACTGTAAACATCACGTTTCGCTCAAGACCCGATGTACCTAATTGGAAACTGGTTTACATGAAACATTCATGATACATTGATTGAGTCGCAAACATTGACGTATCCTATCCCATTGGACTTTCAAAATGGGCGATATTTCATCCTGTCAATTAAGTTTTTTCAACAATAAATACACAGTCATTACTGTGAGAATTAGTGCATTAATTTATGTAGTTACTTACGTGTAATTACCGACCGCTATAAACTTTATGATACAATTAAAACCGAGCAGTAATTCTAATCTACGCAATATATCTCGTCTCTTGAAGGTTATATTAGAACCGCTACAAATCGTTATAAAGTCAAACGAGTAAAAACTGAAAACGTAAACAAACAACCAGAGGAAAAGGTCTCCGCGAAATCTGTGAAACTTGTTTCACGTCCACATCTTAAACTTTCTTCCTATTCAAGGGGTGTAAACTGTTTATCAGTCCGTCCTTGTCTCACTCGTGTAATTGCCGTGGCAGGGCGCGTGCGCGAACGAGACAGGAAACATGAAGACGTCACGCGGAGCGAAGGCGCGCGAGTGTTTTTGCACTTGTTTTATTTGTAAACCGCCATATTTTTTGTTCGTTTTTCAAAAGCTACGTCTTTGTTCCGAGTCGGTTAGAGGGCGCAATCGTTCTTGGCCGGTAAGTTGGATAATTTCTTTATTCTCGACCCACCCGACAATTTTGTGGAGCTCCATTATTATGAGGTTGATTTGTTTAATAATTTTATTACTGGCCGCGTTGCCCTTGCGCATGATGCGGTTGCTTTTCCTTTTGTAGGTTAAGAATTATTGAATAAATGATTTGTTTCCCACAAGGAAAGTTATGAGTTTCAATTCGGAATTTGTTTATCACATTCTGTATCTCAACTCGTGTGTTAGATTTATCGCGACAACCATGACTGCTAATTTAATTTTCAATATATTTTTATGATTTTATGCGTGTTACTTTAAATTATTTCTTTTGTATTGGACATAAACAAGAGTCAATTTGGGGACGACTAAATTATTCCGTATAAGTATGTATGGGTTCGGTCAATTTACACATAAACACGACCCGGACTCCAGCTGTTTTGAACCTTTTTTATCCGCTGAGCGTCCAGACTAGTTGCGTCACGGATGCCTCTGCTCGAAGCCATCGTCCTCTTTTTATCGCGTGTGGAACCCCACTGGCAGACCTTGGGTTTCGCACCAAGATACCGCGCCGATTTTTCGAATTTCGAATGCCACAAACTGGCCGCAAAAAGAATATTCTCCTTTACCGTGCCCAGACATTTTGGAGATGAGCCGTAATTACCTAATTACTGCGACATTTTAGAATGTTTTAATTGAGCACATCATTTTTTTGGTATTCTTTTCGAAAACGTAATGGAGTTGATGAAGATGACAGAATTTTACAATTTCGGGTTTAAATTACAACAAATTGTTTTGTTTAAGTAACTTTTTGTTCGTTAATTGTAATTTGCTTTATTAATTGGATGTAATGATGTGAAGGAATGTCATTATGGAACGGTCATCTCAGTTGCTTTCATCCGTTTAAAAATTCGCCAATTTTTCTTTCGAATTTATAACAATATTTCCAAAAACTGTAAAATTTTCCATATTACAATAAGTCTTTGACATGCTTAGTCAAAAATAATAAATTAAAATCCGTTAAAAATCTTCACAAGTTCAATTTCAATTTCCCAAGATTTATGCAATTATACTCTTTCAAAAAATCTCACCAAATTGTAGTGATTTAAAACAAACAGCATTTCTTAAAACAAATACTCAGGTAACACTTATGTCGTTACATAAACGAGTTTTTCGAATCAAATGTAACTGCCAATACTTACTATGATTATACAAAAACACTTCTAAGAATATTTATTCCGTTCAATTTGAAAATGGCTTGCAGTTCGAAAACGAGGTACAAAGGATAACAGTTACGCCTGCAAGTGACGCCCGCCCGAGGGATTCATCAGGCAATTGTTGAAATAACCACATTGTAAACTTGTACTACAACATGGAGTTTGTGTGTTTTTTCTGATGTTCTCTGAAAGCTGACAATATTGCATTTTTAAATTACGATTTTTAATACTGAATTTAACTTTTGTCTCCTTTACATTACGACGGTCACCGAATTCAGTGACTGAATTAGGTTGACCGATTTTGAATTGAAACTACGTTTACGGATACACTTCTCTTTTAGTTAACATTTTTATCTGACGTTTCGGCCCCTTTACAGGAACAGTGGTCATAATTTTTGGCATTTTATCTGAGCGCTACCGTGCTTCGGAGGGCACGTTAGGCCGTCGGTCCCGGTTCAATCGTTTCACTGTATCTAAAACCTTAAGGCGGTTTAAAACTCCTATACCAGAGTTGTCCTTACGTATGTAATCAATTAATGTTTAAGAAATTAATGAATGTATGTAATTATTAAACCACATTTTCTGTCCCCAGGTTGGCTGCAGCAGCGGCCGCGGCTGCAGGCGCCACCAGCGAGCTGAGCTACCTGGCTGCACTGCATCCGGCGTACAGACCCGTGCCGTACGATCACCCGCTGTACAACGCTAACACGCTAAGAGGTCAGTTTATAATTGTTGGTCACTTATCATATCATATAATATACCTATATTATAAATGCGAAAGATTGTGAGAATGTATATTTGTTTGTTACTCTTTCCCGCAAAAACTACTGAACGAATTTGTATGAACCTTTACAGTAATATAGGTAACAGAATAACACATGGAATACATTTTATCCCGAAATTCCCGCGGGAACGGGTACATCTCTCTCTTGTACAACTATATTTTTAGCTAGAGTTGAGAGTTAACAAGGGTGTCAGCCCCCGACACAGTAAGCGCTCTCAATGACACTGCGCCAAGCTTGACTGTGTACTTTGGTATCGTCTACCTACTTAGTACTACGTATTATCAGTTTAAGTACAATCGTATTATTAATATGTATGTATGTATGATGTGCGTATATTTACCATTACGAGCATTGTCATACAACACCGAGCGCCTATAATGACAGACCGTCTGGCCGAACTGTTATTACCAATACCATGCATTCCCAGACGCTTTTATTGGGTAACAATTACATTCGAGTAAGTTATTCATTTTTTCTTCGACTAGTCAATGCGCGATTGCAGTAAGTCATTCGCTGCAAGCGACATGCAGTGAAGATAGACTGCAGTGAACTGCAGTGTAAATTACAGTGCAGTGAACTGCAGCGTAAATTACAGCGCAGTTCACTGCAGTCTTAGGGCCGACTATGCGTTAAGCGTGCGCACGCCGCGGGTCTATACAAAAATAAACCGTCGCGTGCGCACGCCGCGTGTGGCTTCATACAAAAGCGAACCGTCGCGTGCGCACGCTTAGCGCAGTGTTGACCCTTACAGTTACACTGTCTAATGCATATGGTGAATAATCCAGTGTGAAAATAATGTTTGGTGATGGAAGAAAATTGAAACGCGTTCGATGATCGCATTTGGCGAACGTTACAGTGTATTTGAGGTTTTGCATTAATTCATTATTACTTCGACTACGGGTTAATGTGTTCGGACGTAAGTTGCGTACGTGGGATTGTCTGTTGTGGACTTTTTGTCCGTCAATAGAAGCTTTTGAACTGAATACTAAAAGCTCCCAAAGACATTTTAAAAGACGAAAAAAGTTATTTTAGAAATGTTACATTTTACAATCAAATAGACCATATCAGTGGTCTTTAGGCGGTCTAAAATTAACATCAGCGTTACCCAATGAACAATTGACATTGCTTTAAGACGGAGAGAAACTTGCTATTTTATACTAAAAAAACACCAAATTTAAAAAAAAATGGCGTCATATTCTTTCTTCGTTTACACCGTAGGACTCTTGCATGAAGAAGAAACTTAAAGTCCCATCACAATGCACCACAAACCATTTGAGTCAACGTAAAAATACCACGACATTACTATCGTCTCAATTTATCTAAAACAAAAGGTGTTAATTAGGATTTGAACTCACGACTAAGGCCATTTCTTCTTTTTCTCCAAAGGACTTTAGCCTTTAACCACTTGTGATAGGGTTTGTATTATAGTCCAGGTTCAATGATGGTAGATTAACTGAAGTGGCTATTAGAGGGGAGTAAGTCACGGGTAAATATTGGCATGGTTACGATTGTTTTGATATTTCCAGTCGGCAATTAAGACGTTTCTAAGTATTTGTTTTTTGAAGTTGGTTCAGTTATTTTGAATTTGAAGGATTTTGTATTACCTTCTGTGAACTTGAAGCTAAGGTGCACATTTCTACAAATATTTATTCTTTTGATTCCAAGTGATTAAAGCTGCAAGTAAATTTTTACTTTATTTTTAAAACTAGCAGCGCCCCGCGGTTTCACCCGCGTTGTGCACGTTCCCATGGGAATTTTGGGATGAAAAATAGACTATTAGTTTGTTTGTATGTTCGAGCTAATCTCGGGAATTACCCGTCCGATTTGAATAATTATTTTTGAAATAGATAGCCACATTCAACGGAAAGGTTATAGGCTACTTTTCATCCTGAAATTCCCACGGGATCCGCGGGGCGCTGCTACTGATATGATACGCATTTGGGTTAGTGGTTACCAAACGAAGCATAACAAAGTAACGCTTAGCATAAATATATTGGAAAGACATACTAACGGCCCGCTGCATTTTCTCATTTTATTGTTAAACTAGCAGCGCCCCGCGGTTTTACCCGAGTTGTGTCCATTCCTGTAGGAATTTCAGGATGAAAAATAGCCTATGTTACTCGTGGATAATGTAGCTTTTGAACGGTGAAAGAATTTATAAAAACGGTCCGGTAGTTTTTGAGCCTATCATTACAACCAAACAAACAAAGTTTTCCTCTTAATAATATTAGTGTAGATATAAAATAACCCAATCAAAAACATCAACTTAAAAAAACTTGTTAATTTTCATATTCAAAAACGTGAAAGCCGTACAATTACAAGCATTGAAAGTACAGAACGCTGTCATGTATTAACTATGGCTATTATACGTTTTAGTTAACATGATCATACTAATACGACTATTGTTAGCGTTGCAGTGACTATTAAGTCATCTGTGACTACGTGCTAGAGATGGGAAAAGGTTACGTCCATAAAAAATAGTACTTCCTACGTAAGAATGGAAATGAAGACCCTAGTGCCACTTCTTGTCACTTTTTTGACAAGTTTTTGAAAGGCTGTATACAGGGTTGCATGTTGAAGACATGATTGCTATGAAAAGATCTTCGTATCTCGTATACACACTTGCCCATACTGACCGATTTACAAAAGCCACCCTGTATATTTCTAGCAGTGCCTTTTTTACCAGCTTTGTTCCCGTTCCTGTGTAAATTTAGGAGTAAAAATAGTCTTACACCTTCCCATTGAATGTAGCTATCAGTTTAAAAAAGAATTATGCTAATCGGATTGGTAGTTTCTGAGATTAGCGCATACAAACAAACAAACTCTTTATTTCTAGAAGTTCCTTCTTTAGTTCGGACGTCGCCGCCGTTAAAAATGACCTAATTAGTTATAGTAATGTACCAATAATAATAACCCAAGGATCATATTGACAAGATTCAACGATACCAGCTTTCATAGAAAATATATAAACTCAATATTAATATCTATTAAAATCTTTGAAAAAGCCATAAGTGTAAAACATTAGTTCAAAAATACTTATTTGCATTATAGAATTACTGAAGTTAACGCTCGGTATATAATTTATTTGGCCTGCAGTGTGAATTACCGATTAGTCATAGCGAAATCGCTCATTTTATTACCTTTATAAAATAGAGCTGCATAATATTAAACTCATGTTTCTCGGATTTGTTCTACTGCAGCCCGAATAGGGTAGAATAACAACCTTTATACAAGACTAGCAGCGCCCCGCGGTTTTACCCGCGTTGTGCCCGTTCCCGTGGGAATTTCGGGATAAAATGTAGCCTATAGCCTTCCTCGATAAATAGACTATCTAACAGTGAAAGAATTATTCAAATCGGTTCAGTAGTTTCTGAGATTAGCGCGTTTAAACAAACAAACAAACAAAACAAACTCTTCAGCTTTATAATATTATAGTATAGAAGATACCTCATTTTGAATACCAAGTCTAAGTACTTTATTTGCTTCATCTTGTAATATTTTGAATTAAGTCTATAGTCTAAGTTTATATGATTTACTACGAGTAGAAGCGCCACGCGGTTTTAATCGCGTTGCATTTGATACTGTGGAAAATTTGTAAAAGAATATTTATGCAAAATTTTAAATAGATTGGACTAAGGAATCACGTTGTCCCATATAAAGTTCGTACCCCTCTTTTCATCCCTTAAGTTAAGGGTGAAATTTCAGAAAATCATTTCTTATCGGATGTCTTACCGTCTATCATACTTGAAAAACTGCTCATTTACGATCTATTACATTTAAGATGATTAAGGACTCTTTTATACCGTTTTTCCTTCGGGATATCTTGTTCAATGTTCATCCAACAACAGATCGGTAGTCCTATTATATGCAACGGCATGTAATTAATAAATTATGTATATATTGAAAAAAGTCGTTGGGTGTTTGTTTACGTCGAGTGTTGTCTTACATTTTGTGATGCTCAATTAGGTACCATTTTTATCATAATTTACGAAGGACAGGTTTATGCAGTAAGGATGCATGTTAATAAATAAATATAATTATATTTTTATTTGAAAAGTTCATATAAATAATTTTAATCTTTAAAAAGCATTAATCTATAATGGTCCACTCGGGAAAGACCTCTCATGTCACTGAAGATATCAGTACAATGAGGAGCATTAAGCGTTCTACCCTTGCCTATTGTAGTTTGGTGATCTCAACCCCGAGTGCTGTTTAAAAATGTTCAAAATTACATTTAAATATATATGCCATTCATAAACAATGTTTGAACTATACAAACAACAGCTAATTATTTCCCTTTCGTAATTTAAACAAAACAATACCCTCTTTTTAGCCGCAATCGGTTAAAAAACGCGCTTCAATTTCACATCGATGGTAATCAACTCAAATACTTCATCATAATGACTTCATTGTAAAATTACTGACGTTTTTCAATGAAATGCTTCAGATTTAGAGCAAGATCAAGTGATCTATATTGTACTGTATTCATTAAAATTGTTCGCTTTTTGTTTGTATCGTAATTGTGGGAAGCAATGGCTTCGATTCTTCTCGAAGTATTGTATGAATTTTAGTATACAAACGTATATTGAGGTATCATACTAATTGGGCTTTTGAAAAAAAAATTTTTTGTGATAAATGGAAAGATTATATAAGTATTAGTTTTATAACAAAACTATTTTTATTTTATTTTTTTCGCAATAATTCAAAAGTTATTTCAAAATAAAAATTAATTTTTGAATCCAGTACCGAAAACACTCGGACAACTCCCGAACAAACCCGAGCGCGTATGACGTCATAATGTGTAATAGCCGTAAACGCTGTACATACTTATGGCACAGATTACTAAATAGTTACTACGTCTTATGGTTAAATAGCTACATATAACATTATCATGTCACAACCACGGTGACCAATTATGGCGCGTTTATAGTCACGTGATTTTTATTCAATTTTTAATTGTTTATAATTAATTGGAAAAATATATTTTTTAAGTTTTTTGCATTAAATATCAATATTATTAATAATAAAGTTTTAAAATACATTAAAAAAATCATTTTTTTTTCAAAAGCCCAATTAAAGTTAATACAAAAAAAGGAAGCATTAAGTAAAAAGAGTTATGCTGTGAGAGTGGCATCTCAGAAAGTGATATAAAAATATACAAATGTCCATCAATGAGAAAATAACAAAGCAATCTTCAAAATTAAATGCGACGATGTTTAATAATAAGAGCCATACCTATATGTAATACTAGTAGCGCCCCGCGGTTTTACCCGCATTGTACCCCTTCCCGTGGAAATTTCGGGATGAGAAATAGCTTATAACCTTTCCCTTGAATGTGGTTATCTATTACAAAAAGAATTATTCAAATCGGACGGATAATTGCTGAGATTACATCGAACATACAAACAAAAAAACAAATTTTACCCCTTTATAATATTAGTGTAGATATGTATTAAGTTATATGAGGTCTCTTTTGCATACCACCATCGTCTGAACGGTCTCCCAGCCTCATGTTACCAATAGTTCCTGTTAATAATTTTATCGAGCACCGAGTCACTTGGTCACCAGACCTCAGACTATAACATATATTATATATCTATAATAATAAAATATCTGAAGAATTCAATTTTTGTTTGTTTGAACGCGATTAAAACTACAAATCCGATTTGAATAATTCGTTTTGTAGTGCATAGCCACATTCAACGGGAAGGTTATTTTTCAAATCAATATTCCCACTACATGCTTTGTAATATTTCTCATTATACTATACCCCTCTACATCGCCTCGATGGTCTAGTGGTATGTGCACTCGCCTGCCAAAACTGAGGTCCTGAATTCAATTCCCGGGTCGAGCAAAAAAGTGTTTTCTACTTTTCAAACATGGCTTGAGTTTGAGAACACCAACCCGCATTAGGCAAGCGTGGTGATTACGCCTAATCCTCCTCACTGTACTGATATCTTTAGTGAGATGAGAGGTCTTTGCCCAGCAGTGGGACATTACAGGCTAATACTTACTTTACTATCACTACATAGTATAGAACAAAGTCGCTATTTTTGTCTGTTTGTTTGTCTGTTTGTCTGTATGCTTAAATCATTAAAATTACGCAACGGATTTTGATGCGGTTTTTTGTAATAGGTAGAGTGATTCAAGAGGAAGGTTTTTATGTAAAAAAATTACCAAAATTCCCACGGGAACGGGCACAACGCGGGTAAAACCGCGGGGCGCTGCTAGTACACTTATACACCATTCCAAGATGACATTAAACCCACCTCATTTTTATCAGAGAAGACGATTCGAAGACCAGTTCATGTCATAAAGAACGACTTCTCCTGCGTAGGAGTTACTATAAATATTCGGATACCTAAACTTGTATGACATCGGCATTATAAAAGAACATAATATGTTGATAATGATTCCAGATAACGTGATAATAATTTGTTGAAAACTACTTGAAGAATAATAAAAAGTTAATTTGCATCTAAAGTTAAAAGTTTAATGGAATCCATTTAAGATTACGATATTTGCAATTAATTAGTTTGTGTTATAAATAGAATCATTTACATAAAATGTGCTTGAAGATGTGTGTACACTTTATCCCTATATTCCCACGGGAATATATCATCATCGTTAAACTTAAGAGCAAAGAAAAATAATTTCAGCTACTTAAAATCACAAGTTTATACTAAACGCCTAGCGACACCTATAAATAGTAAAAAAAGCAGACGCATCAGCTCAAGTATAATTAATACAAAATCATTTTGTCCGGCGGTCCGTCACCAGCGAACCGCAAAATTTCGCAACATAAGTGACAAGCCGAAACTTAATAACTTACTCAGAAATTTACCGGCAAATTGGGAGCCGACCGAACCGGCTCCGCAACCCGACACCGCTCCGCCAAACTCTCCGACACATATAAATTGTATTTTTATTCAAATCGAGCCTACGTGAGACTCGGAACTCACAAAACAAATAACCGCATGCATCCGAACAACCCACCCTAACACACTCTCAATAAAACTGTAAATACGATGTCCAAAATCGAGGTAAAGGACACCAAAGTACAGTTGCAGTAAAAGAGTTGTAGATTCTGATATCAGAGCTTGTTAAGATCTCCCCCGTGACAATGCCTAAAGAAACTACACGCATTATGTAAAAGTAAATTGGGATCTGATTACAGGAGCAAAGGACACGTTTTTGAATGAAATTAATGCGTCACATGCGATGATGATAATGTTACAAATAATCCTGAGACTAAAAGAAATCTATTCAAAGTTACGAGACACGGGACACATAAAACAGTTATTTATTATAATAACTTTCATAAGTTGATTGTTTTTAAAGAGATATTGCAAAGTGAAATTGTTTTAGTTGCGCTCAAGGGTAACGAGCATGAATTACTGGCTACTTGCGCTGGCCTTTTTAATAAAGCTGTTTGCGCCGATACCCATTATTAGTATAAAGTTTTTTGCCACCAAAATGTTGATCATCGAATTTTTGGAGCGATATTTTTTGTTGAACGTGATGAAACAATCGTGAATACAGTTGTTAATGATGCAGACGTCAGCCCTGTTGGAAATATAGAAGTTTTTATAGCAATAATAAATGTAAAAGTAAAAAGTGTTATCGTAAAAACGGGTACACATACGAGTATTCCTGGTAGTGATAATGATTCGCGTATTATTGTGAGTTGTAAAATTTTTATGAATATGGCATAAAATAAAGTTGGTTCCATAAAAAGGGATCAAATAAGAGATAATAACGAACAACTTATAAACGCGGCAATGAAAATTGATATTTGTGTATGACTTCATTCGATTATCGTAAATTAGCTTCGGATCGAATTAAATAGAGCGTTAAAACTGAACATGGGTCGGGTTACGAAGGCGTATTCTCGAGACTCGATTCAAGATCTAGAAAGCGTCTCGAACTATTCGAGACTTTTCAGCCAGTTAAAAAAGCTTATACGAGATACAAGTAGTTACGTAATAACATTAACGTTAACCAACACAGATTGTTAAATTCACACACATCTTCAATTTCAATATAATTTTCTTTTAAAATACATTACATAAATAAAAAAAATACATTAAATACATTTTCGAATTTCGATACTTATTAGCCCAAACAAAAAGTTAAGTTTCACTGAATGTGTTGCTAAGCGCAAATCTCGAGAGCAGCTGAAACAATTTCGAAAATTCTGTTTTATAATATTCCTTGAAGTATGATGGTTCTTAAGGAGGGATTTTTTTATAAATTGCCTGTAAAGTTTAAAAAATCTCGATATTTCCACGGGAACGAGGCGCTGCGGGTGAAACCGCGGAGCGAAGTTACCAATAAATCTGTTGGTTAGATAGCCTCCTACTAAAGGAAAGTTATAGCTTACAATTTGACGGCTATAAAACTGCATGGTGCTCCCGAGTGTCTTGCAAAGGAATATTATTAAAGCCATTATACTTCAACGGTAACACAAGCCTGTGATTGCTATTATTTGTTCGGTGGTGCCACGGTGCAAGCGATGGCGAGTGGGACAAATGATTCTAAGAAAAAAAATCGAGAATAAAACCAACATTGCCTCTAACACAATATTCCTGTGTTCTCTTTTCAATGAATTCGCTGGTCGCCGTTTCTTTCGCCCGGACCGTGGCACTCCTGTAAACCTGTGGATGTATTTTCAATTTCAACCTCCAATAAAAACTCCCAGCTGAACTAAATCAATGCCAACTAAATCCATCAAACAAGGTTGTTATTTTTCACCAATAAATTGCATTTTTCAATTTAAAAAATGTCGCGAGTGAAGTTGACACGTTGTTGGTTTTGTATTATTTAACGATATTATGTAGCACAAGGGGAAAGGACAGACGACACTTTTGTATATTTTGAAAATTGACGTCAACAAAAAAAATTACTTAGCTTTAAGTAAACTTTTTTGTCAACTGGTTAGTGTCAAACTCGAAAGTTGGCACGTGAAATGGAAACGTTCAATTGTATATCTATATTATATTTATCTCGCTCACACATTTAAAATACCGTCAAAAATATGATAATACGTACTATCATTAACACTCTTCAATTTTTTGTCATGTTTAATTAAAACATGAAACAGTAATGGTAACTACTGATTAAAAAAAGAAGAACGTTTATGACTGAAAATACATTGATTGTGTTTTGTTTGTCACTAAGGAGGCAATTCGCAGAGCTTTTGCAAGCACAGTAGCTCTCATTTGTTTCCACCAACCACCCAAGAAGTGACTGCACCGAGTTATTACTTCATAATTATTCACTATTATTAATATCTAAGGAGCACATGCATAAGAAATTACTAAAATTATTATTAAGACGTGACTACGAATGTTAATTTATGGGAGCCTTACTTCAGATAGTCTTTAGACACATCTTATCTTTGAAAACCTTTGTAGCGTATAATAGAGATGAGACATCTAACAGACCTTTTTGTCTTACTGTTAGACAATAATTTAGTTAGATTAACTATAGACAAAATTGGTTACAGACATGTTTGTCTGTAAGATCCTTTCTCAAAGACGTCAAAAGTTTCCTTTGTATAGATTTGATGAGAGATTTTTACATGTATTAAATAACGTCTATTAGTTAAGTGTCGTTTTAATGGACGTCACTGAGGGTGACAGTAAAAATTATGTTTGATTGACTGAAGACGAAGAAGTCAATTTAAAGTCGGACTAGTCTGGGAGACTTCCTACCTAGTTCGCGATTTACTACTCTATTCTAAATGTCATATTAAGATCGATTTCTAGAATACATGTTTCCGTCTAACCCTCTAAGCATATCCTACGCTTGTACCAACTTTTAATCTGGGTAAGAATCGGAACGGGTTTGAGAAAGAGATGAAACGAATGCGCCCGCGCATGACAAGTGACCGGATAAATGCATTTTAAACGAAGAAGGCTTAATTTCGATATTTGGTACCTTAATTGAACAGGTTGCCTCTTTTTTATTTGAACACTTAGAATTTATTCGTATGGGAACGAATTTCAATTTGAATTTTAGATGGGTTTTTAATTATTTTAGTTTGTTTGAAATAATTGGCTAACGCCTGTACCTACTCAGCTACTCAGAGACGTCTTAGCTTCTTTAGTAAAGATTTAATTAGTGATTAATGTATGACTGATTCCTTCAATTGGTTGAGTATTGATTTAATGGACAGCTCTTAGCGCGGCAGTTATTCTCCTAACTCTACTGATATCTTCAGTGAGCGTAGGTCTTTGTCTTGTAGCGGGCTACACTTACAAGGATAATACTTTTTTAAATTGCTTTATTCATTCATAGATTTACAAACGGGAATATCAAATCGTATCGAAACAACAATTAAAATGCGTTAACCATTTTACTAGTTAACCCTTTAACCTTAACAGCCCTTGTCAGTATAAAACAACAACAAAGACAACTCACATCCCCTTCCATCTAGTCGAAAAGGCATTAGGAATTTTGAACTCATTTTACTAATCATAGTGACGAATAATCATCAAAAAACGTAGCAAAAACAATACCCTTTTTGAGACCAAAAGAGCCCTTTAATATCTTTATCAACTCCTTTTGAACCGATACGATAGTTTCTTCAAACCAATCACATAACAATTTTCATTAGAAAACTCGACTAAGGCCGTGTCGGTTTTTTTTTCTAATGAAACCAGTCTAATCATGATCGATTTAAAAACTTGTGGGTCGGAAACTATTGATCCATTCTCTATCGGAATTGAGACATCTGTAAACTGGTTTTGTTATGGGTTTAGGGCGTGGTACAAGAGAGAACATGTAGCGAGTTGCATTTTGAATCGTATTTTAGGAATAGCGCGGAAAATGAGAGAAAATTATAGAGATATGGGAATACTGAAAAACAATGCTCTGAGACGTCAAATACTTCCTCAGTAGAGATTTAACATGGACTTATTGAGATTTAATGATTCATTTTGACATGTATAAAAAATTACGTCAATAAGGTGTCAATTTGATTGACATTTCTGAGTGTAGGAGTGTGAGTGGTTTCCTTCACGCCTCTCAGTGAATGTTTTTTGTAGAGGATATGGTTGTTTGAACGTTATATAGGAGCTAAAAAACAAACCTTTTAAGTTAGGACCTTAGAACATAGCTTAAAAGCTCGTTCAAACTAACTTAGTAGAATCTTCTACTAAGTATCATCAACAAACTTAGTAGAATCTTCTACTCAGTATCATACCATTGTTTAGCAAAAGTAAAGGGTTACCGTGCTTCGGAGGGCACGTTAAGCAGTCGGTCCCGGTTGCTTCACTCGTCAGATAATGTCGGAGGCCTTTAGGCGGTCTAAAACTCCGACACCAACGTTAGCCACTGACCAACTCGAAATTAATGAAGTGCTAGGTCTAGACTTACAAAAGTACTTTTTTATGAAGACTCTTGTAACTTCTAACTTGAACCACGCCCCAAAACACCCACACCAAGTTATATGTTCCCAGAAAACTTAAGATGACCAGTTTTTTAATCTTCTTCAGATAAAACTAAATAACTTTAATACCTTGTTTCTTCACTCTTAATATTTCTTTAATTGTGCCTACGAAGCGAATTAAACTTATTAATTATGTTTTTCAACTTTTATAAGATGTCCATGTTCACTTACGTTATTTGCTCAGATTTAATGAGGTCGCACTTATTTGACATTTTGTTTGCCCTGGAAGAAAAAAATCCTAAAATATTAGTAACTATCTATGTAGTTAAGAGTATAAATACTTAATTGTACACTACACTTACAAAACAAGGATTATTTATTGCATATACTAGCGCCAGTCAGCACTGGCATGACCGCTATCTACCATTCTTTCTGTATACGCCCTAATGTTACTAGTTGACACTACATCACCAGGCAGCCACTAATTAAAATTAATAGTTTTAATCCCGCCAGACATGTCAACATACAAACGGTGTAAGGAAGCCGTAAATCAAACAGGATAAGAAATGTTCCGAGAAAGTCAATTTTAAAGTTGTCACGTGTTTTTGCGACTCCTAATAATTTGGCCACATGTGTACGAATGTTTGCGTTCGGTTCGGTTTGAAATGGGAGACTTGGACATGTGTTGATTTGTTGAAATTTTGGCGATAATTATGTTATAATTGGTTGGGGAGGTGGCAAATCTATCTATACTAATAAAATACAGCTGAAATGTTTGTTTCTGTTTGTTTGAACGCGCTATTCTCAGAAACTACCCAACCGATTTGAATAATTCTTTTTGTAATGAATAGCTACATTCAACGGAAAAATTATAAGCTATTTTTCATCCCTCAATTCCCATGGGAACGGGCACAACGTAGATAAAACTGAGGAACGCTGCTTTTAATAAATAAATATGTATAGGACTCATTCACTCTATGGTTAGGACGAGTCTCGTATTGTCACTAGAGTCGAAACTGACTTTTCGATGCGAAATCTGTTTTTAGTCTTTAAAAAATATCCCTAATCTTATAGACAGAAAAAAATATTAGACGTCTTGTCTCACTTTAGCAAACTTTAGCTTTAATGTTGTAGTTAGGGATCTTACTAACTGATACAATTACAATCTAACTAAGTTATTATAATTGATATCGTACCAAAACTTTTAAGCAATGATTATTTATTATTTTCTTACACGCAACACTATTCCTAACTATGTCTCCTGCACTATTCAAACGCGTAACACAGTCTGTCGATGTTGCCAGTCACAATTAACGAGTTTTACATCTTTTTTACAGCTTTACCGCCTTTTAATTAGTTTATTTGTCTTCTATTTATAGGAGAAGGGAATGGAAAGGTGTGTGATAAAATAACAGTCTTGTTTGGAGGTTTTTAAGGCAGTTTTATTGACATTCTTACTGTTGGTTCGTTTGGTCTGGGCGTCACCATAATACATTATCATATCCTACTTATCATCACTACATAGTATAAAACAAAGTCGCTTTTCGCTGTCTGTCTGTCCCTATGTATGCTTAGATCTTGAAAACTACGCAACGGATTGTGACGCGGTTTTTTTAAATAGATAGAATGATTCAAGAAGAAGGTTTATATGTATAAAATTCCCTAAATTCTTACGGGAACGGGCACAACGCGGGTAATACCGCGGGCGCTGCTAGTATTATAATAACGATAAGTGTCCCGAGGGTTACCCGCTTTGTTCCTGTTCCTGAGGAAATTTTGGCATAAAAAGTGATCACAAACCTTCCTCTTGAATTACTCTGTATATTGATGAAAACCACTTGCAAAACCGTTGAATAGTTTTTGAGAAAATCGATTACATACAGACAGACAGCTTTTGGGGACTTTGTTTCAAACATCTATAAAAGCAAAATTTTGTGAGTATGTATTTGCTTGCCAAGTTTCTTGTCAAAGACAATTCCTTCTGTACACTAAAAGAGTTTCGTTATTCCATTCTTACACCATCACCAGACATATCAATACATAAATAACTCGCTATTAAACCACCCTACAGGAAACACATGCGTATGCGCACACCCTTTAGTATTACATTTCTAACCCTCCCCCATCTAACAGAAATAGACCCGTGAAATCATAATGTTTGTTTGTAATTAGGTGTCAAGTTAAATTGGTTCGTTAATTTCTTGGCGCCTAATTATCTAGTTAGTGAATGTTTGTATGTTTTAATTATGTCAGCGTGTGATGTTAGAAGATAAGTATTTACTTAGATTATAATTGAAGCATAACATTAATCATTAAAGAGACTTTCGCCCGTACTCAGGGCCGGACGTCAAAACAAAATATCAAATATGTTCCCTTAGTAGATATTTAATGAGTGATTTTTACATGTAACAAGAAGTGCAGTTTTACCCGCGTTGTGCCTATTCCCGTGAGAATTTCGGGATTTTATATACATATAAACCATCCTCTTGAATTACTCTATCTATTTCAAAAAATCGCATCAAAATCCGTGTAGTAGTATTTGAGTTTATCGCGAACGGACAGACAGACGCGGCCGGGGACTTTGTTTTATAATATGTAGTGATGTATGAAAAATTACGTCAAACTTATCGCACTTAGAGACGCCCATTAAATCGACATTTAACTAAGTGACGAAATTTTTCATACACATACAAATCACTAATTAAATCTGTACTAAGGAAGCATTCGACTCTGAGTGCGGGCGTTAGTTACTTAAATCAAAACTCGATCAACACTTTCGGTCAAAAGGTGAATCTTAAGTCAATTCGACTTTTTATACCTTTCAATCAAAACTAATATACTTTAGTATAACGACTATATTTTAAAAGTTCCGAGAACCACCTGCCTCACATTATGCATAACACCGAATATTAAGTGATGGCTACCTGCGAACGAAGTGATGGGGTAAAATCGGATCAGTAACTTATGAAGAAAGATAGTGTAACTTTATGGATAGATACACACCGTCTATTACGATTTAAAGGATGGTTGATTGAAAGGATAAGAAACGGATTCTCCTTAAGTTTTAAAGATGTGAGATAAAATTTAATTTAAAAAGAAATAGGATAATGAGAGACTTGCATAATGCTTTGATTCAAGCAAGAGAAAGTGAATTCAGTTTTTAAAAGGAACATAATAAATTTCATTTTCCAAAAAAAATATCAGGCACAGTCATGTCACCCCCATTAACCACCCTATATATTCAAAACAACATAATTATGTTGCCAAGGATAAAAAAAATAACAAAATACCTCTTGCTTTAAAACGAATATTCTCTGCAATATATCGCACACAACACATTATTCAAACACAAGTTTTCAAGTACCTAATCGTATCCTTTTATTGGATCTATAAAAATGTCCGAAAGCCCGGACGGCCGACCAGTCCCATCACTATCCCAATTTGGTTCCTTCGTACCTCGTTAGTAAAGGTTTTGCGTTTGTTAAACTAAAATTAAATGGTTTTACAGCCGCTATTGTTCCTAACAAGCCGTCTGCCATTTTTGAACTATCATTTGTTTATAGCCGCGTTTGATTGATTTTACAGATAGTCTGTTTGTTAAGATTTATTGATTTTGTTATATGGTTTTGATAGCTCAATGAAATTGGCTTAACTTGATAAGTTATCTGCGTTTTGAGTAGAAAGAAAAGACTTCCAAATTACTGAAACTTTCCTAAAAACAAAGACCCTAAAAACTGTCTGTATGTGATCGATTTTCTCGAAAACTACTGAACGGATTTTCATCTAGTTTTCGCCAATGTATTGAGTAATTCAAGAGAAAGGTTTTCTTAACACTTAACCATGCTAAAATTAACAACAATGCGTACAATATGGGTTAAGCCGCCGGACACTGCTAGTTACCATATACTCGTATTTTACCATGTACAACACACTAGTTTGCTCAAATTAAATACTTAGTCCACTCATACACATTCTTAATAAAGATTACAACTTACAAGACAGGATAAATGATAGCCAGTTTAATAATAGCATTTATTATACATAACACAATGGAGTACATTGGTGATTCAGTCATTATGTATTCTCGGGGCGACGCGGGCCTTTATCTCGCCGGTGCGTGTGCGCATGGACTTGTATATAGCCTCTTCTCATTACTGTAACCCGTTAGGCCGTACCCCAGTCCAAAGGCGCCGCCTCAACATTGACATTCATATTTTAACGCCAAACGTGACCACGAAACAACCACACAACCATCGATACCAATTTTACGCCCAATCAATTCCCATAAAAATTAATACATCAACGAGACAACACACAAAAAACAACCTAAAGAATCGATAGAACTCTTGAATATTCATTCGATCCGACAGAATAGCTTAAAGTCAATTTTTGGTTGCAGTTTTTGTGTGGTGTTACACCAATGTCGTTAGGGTGACCATAGTTTGGAATTCGGCTCTCGATTCGAGACGATAAGGGTTACGTTTTGTTTTTTATTTATTTTGTGGACACATCTGTGATGAAGACGTAAAATTATGTTGGTGTTGGACGGCCGGGCGGCGCGTCAAAAGAGGACCACATAGGTTATTTGGCGAGACCCTGGGAGGCAGAATGTTTGCCAAATTGGTGGCCGATGACGCCTTCCCAAGCCCGCCATTATGTCCGGCCCGTCCGACCCTGATCAACAAATCAACGACTTTTTTCAACCTTTTTCGGTCGATCTCGGTGTTTGTTTTAGTAGGTACAAGGATGATTATTAACAATTTTCGCGGCCGTCACAACGCCTTGTCTCGTTAGATTATTAATTTATAGAACTGACACGTTAATTTAGCCGAATCGTGTAGATACATATTAAAATGTAGGTAAAATGTTGTTTAAGCCTGCCGCTTTGAGATTATAAAGTTTAATAACTTAATTATTATTCGTTCAATAAATTAACATAGTTGAGGCGCCAACGCTGTTACTGTAGGGTGTCCAATTAGCGTGACATTTTGAGATATTCTTCACACAGAGTTGTTTCTCGCGAAATGCGTTGTAAAATAGTGGAAGCATTATAATTAATCACTTGGTGCGATAAATAAGCAGTTTATATTCAGACGCGGTCGAGCAGTGAAGTCTCAATCTCCTGGCGTTATGACTAGGGTGCCCATAATTTGTGGCCTGTCCACCGGACAGCTTACCGAAGACACGTTTCACAGAAGAGATATAAAATATTCTAATTTGAATTTAAATGCAACATTTTGTTGTATAAATTAATTTTAATAGAGATATTTCGCTAGTTATGTCTTTCTCTTGTCGGACATTATATTTCTTTCTTTAATGTGAATAAGTATGGGACATAAAAGTCATTCATGGTATAGGCATTGAATTTCAATGAGGAATATTTATGTGAAATGGTATTCTTATTGAGATGTTAATATTGCGGTTGGATATTCTAGCGGCGCTCCCAGTTTTACCGGCATTTGTATCCGTTATTGAGGTTTAAGGATGAAAGTAACCTTTATCTTAAATTCGACTACCATACACTAATTTTGTTTTAAATCTAACGGATATAACAAAAAATAATTATTTTAAAAAAAAAATTCGGCTGTTTTATAAAGAGAAATAAATATGATTATTTGTTTATTTCAGGTCTAGAATACCTAAGTGCAGCTAGAAGTCTACATCCAGAGCTGCATGCTGCAGGCAGCACGTTGGCCAGTCAAGACTTCCAGCTTAGCTTGGACGGTAAGCTGCAGTTTCACTTAAGTACCCTGTGAAGTTTTTACGTTGAGCAATTGGCTAAAAACTTATAAAGCGGTGCAGCTTATAAAGCTATTCAAATTTTAATGCTAAATCTATCTATATCTATATCTCTGAAACTACCAATCCGATTTGAATAATTATTTTTGTGATGGATAGCCACATTCAATGAGAAGGTTATAAGCTATTTTTCATCTCAAATTTTCCACGGGAACAGGCACTTTGCGGGTAGAACCACTAACTAATAAAGGTATAAAGAAGCTTGCACTGTGGCACCCTCTATAGTTTGTGAAAGGTTTTAAAACGAGTGTGGTTAATTAAAAAAAACTTCTATTCAGATAAAACTGGATAAATTTGAGTTTGATCTACACTAATATTATAAAGAGGAAAACTTTGTTTGGTTGTCATGAATAGGTTCAAAAACTAATGGACTGTTTTTAAAAATTCTTTCACCATTCGAAAGCTACATTATCCACGAGTAACATAGGCTATTTTTCATCCCGAAATTCCCACAGGAATGGACACAACGCGGGTAAAACCGCGGGGCGCTGCTAGTTTGTAATAAAGATTATCCTTCCAATAGTCATATATTGAATGGACACTAGTGCCGTTCATCTGAGTCTCACCAGGAAAAATTAAAACTGACAGCCTTGATTGTTATCAATTACAGACATCTAAAAAATAAAACATATACCTAATATTGTATCTTAATAAAAAGCAGACATTTTATTTCTAAATATATTACGTCCTTTACGGTACAGCAGATTTTAAATATCAACCTGTCGGAATGCATCTCAAATTAACAGTCGTAAAATATGTAATTGAAACTAAATCAGGTAATACAGTTCCTGTTGCAGCAGTAAACTTTTATAGTGTCTAATTATTTTGTGCAAATCTATACTAATATTATAAAGAGGTAAAATTTGTAAGTTTGTTTGTTTGTTTGTATGTTCGATCTAATCTCAGGAATAACCTATCCGATTTGAATAATTCTTTTTGTAATAGATAGCCACATTCAACGGGAAGGTTATAGGCTTTTTCATCCCGAAATTCCAACGGGAACGGGCACAACGCGGGTAAAACCGCGGGGTGCTGCTAGTTACTACATAAAGTTATTATCTAACTTACTTAGTACTTTTAGAAAACAAGTTTTTAATTATATATTTGAATGACTAAGCACGGTTTTATGGGGATGTCACGGTGCAGTGATAGCGAACATATATAGCACAGTCTCCACTATATTTTTTACTAGCAGCGCCCGGCAGTTTTACCCGCGTTGTGCCCATTCCAGTGAGAACTACGGGATAAAACACCTTATAACCTTCCCGTTGAATGTGGCTACCCATAAAAAAAAATTATTCAAGTCGCATTGGTAGTTTCTGAGACTAGCGCGTTCAAACAAACAAAAAAACAATCTCCTCAGATTCTATTTTAATAATATGAGATGTTTTTTTCCATAAGTTACTATATTGTAAAAAATCTGACAATTACCAAACTCCTTTTCCAGGATCCCGAATAGCCTCCCCAACGAGACTAAGGTTATCAGGTGGTGCTATAGCAGCATCAGCCAATAGGAAGCGAGCGGTATCTTGGAGCCCTTACTCCGCAGAGTCCTTGGACTTGGCGGCTGTGATCAGAGCGTCTCCAGGCAGCCTGGCGGTCAGGGCACCTTCTGCTGCGTCTACTGGGAGCTATGGACATCTTAGTGCTGGTGAGTCGAGGATAATGTTAAGTGAAGTACTACAAGATCTCCTCTAGTCTGCTGAATAAATTAGTGCAATAAAGGGATTCAGACTTAATGACTACACCAGCTGAAGCACTGGTTATCTTAAACTCAAGTTATGTGTAATAAAAGTAATGTGGAATAATATTTAGTTGATCTTAAAGTTTTAATTTCAAACTTGACAAGCGGGTGCACTCTGTGACTATAAATCTTCTATAAATAGAAAAAAGTTTGGAAGCTCACTGATGCTGTCTCGCCTCATTATACCAATACCAACAACATCAGTCTTATGCTCTACACTTTTTAACATAATTATGTCTCTCTCTTTCTTTCAGGAGCGATATCCCCAGCTCTATCCTTGTCGCACGCGTCTCTGGCGCAGCAGCTTCTAGCGCGAGGAGGGGTGGTGGGCAGCAGCGGAGTCCTGGCCAGCGGAGTACTCCTGGACCCGGCGCATCAGCAGGCGGCGGCCGCGGCGGCGCACCATGCGGCGCATGCGCATTTAGTTGCCGGTATTCATAGGTGAGGAGATTGATCATGGTTCTGTTAATAGTAAGGAGAAATAGCCTGGTATGTCCCAATGCCTCACATCTTATTGAGAATTTGATGAATTTAAGTACATTAAAAATCATTATAATCATATACTCGTACTATCTATATTAAGTTTTTGTAATAAAATTCCGGGCTGGACAAACATAAATAATAATAAATAAATAAATAATCATGCATCCTGCATGTATCCTACGAAATTACGAACGTACAATTACGAAATATCTAATTATTATTATCACATGTCCTTACAAAACTAAGTATTTAGCTATTTGGAAGCTCTCTCTCTCTCTGCCATGTTTTACTACATTTTTCATAGTAAAAACAAATTTAAAGTAATACAATTATTTCCAGATCTCACATATCCTCCCCGACTCAGCTCTTGATGGGCGGGCCAGTGGACGTCCGCCCCGGGCTGGGGCTGGACGGAACTCCTCCTCAGCATCTCCAGCAACCGCCGCAGCAGCCCGAGATCACTAGTGTTATGGAGGCTGATAGGTAAATAGAAGAACTTGGTATACTATTACTTATGTAAGGGATCCTATTGCTTATATTCCATGTAATGGAGCTTTGCGTTAGGAACTTAATTTTTTTTATATGGACCTAGCGGACATTTTAAGGTCAGGAGACAACAGAAAGGCTTGAGACGTGAAGAGGACTTTACCTCTTATGTCTACTTAGGTAAGTAGACATAAGAGGTAAAGTCCTCTAGTAGGTACTCATGGTGTTGAATTTTATTTCCTCCACGCTTAGCTTCTAATTCAATCGCCTTTTTCACGACTTTCTAGTTCCAGGCTTATTTTGATGGCGATGCTGCAAAAATATTTCGGAGTAACAAAATGTTTAATATTCTATTTTCAATATTCCAGTGCCTCGGGTCTAATGCAGAGGAAGTCACCTCCCAGCCTCATATCCAGGGACCACATGCACAGCAACAAGCCTTTATCAGCGGCTGCGGAGAGTACGGTCCATGATGGACTGGATTCTAAGGACGAACCTGGAGACTTCATCGAGACTAATTGTCATTGGGTGAGTTTTACTTTTTCTTCACGGTTTCCCTCGCAGCCTTTAACCTTACCTGTAAAAATTCAAAATGTCAAAATTCATGGAAACATAAATTGTTTTGTCATGGGTGCCTGTTCCTCCCTTACAGCAGTGACAGCATCTCAAAAGAATCTTAGACATTACATATACTTATTTTAGTGCTCTTTGTCACTTTGTCACCTTGATCTGCTAAAGTTCCATCTCTAGTGTCATTATTATCTCCGCAGTAATCTAATATGTACTCTATCTTCTTCACAGGTGGACTGTAAATTAGAATTCCCGACCCAAGACGACCTCGTGAAGCATATCAACACCGACCACATCCACGCCAGTAAAAAGGCATTTGTCTGCCGCTGGGTGGGATGCTCCAGGGATGAGAAACCTTTCAAAGCTCAGTACATGCTGGTGGTTCATATGAGAAGACATACTGGGGAGAAACCTCATAAGTGTACTGTAAGTATGAGAACAATGTTTTTGGAAGAAACTGAATGTGGATTACAGATCTTCAATATCTGTTAGAAAGGCGAAGTCCCTTATTGCCCTTCCAATATGCCATGGTTGTTGTCATGAGGTGGCAGTTATAGGTGGGGGTAGTTGCATCCCCAAGGAGTCTCTTGCCTGTACAATTTTTTTTTCCATTCTCCTTACTAACTTGCTTCCTCTGTAAGTGACCTCTCAGCCCCCTCTAGGCCATAGAGAGGCGAAATACTTTGCCTCATGGTAAAATCTTACAGGTTTCTTAAACTAACTTAAAATCATATAATTTTATAATCAATCGTAAATAGATTTAGTGAACGACTCAGTATATTTTGCTTGTATAGGCACTTCCTCCATTTATTTTTGTGTTCTTCTTTTCTTATATGCTTTTTATTTTTCAGTTCGAGGGTTGCTGCAAAGCCTACTCCAGACTAGAGAACTTGAAGACCCACCTCCGCAGTCACACTGGGGAGAAGCCCTACACCTGCGAATACCCTGGGTGTGCGAAGGCTTTCTCCAACGCCAGCGATCGAGCTAAACACCAGAACAGGACGCATAGTAATGAGGTAAACTAATATACTACTAATACCCTTTTTTATTCAAGAAAAGGTGATAGAAGATGCAATAAAATGAAGCGAAAATCTACTATGCAGTTATTAAAAGTTCCAGAAATAGCTACTTAGAAAAACAAATGACAACATCTAATCCTCTCCTTTCAAACATAATCTTCATAAATCTGTAATTAAATTTTTTTTTAGAAACCCTACGTCTGCAAAGCGCCTGGTTGCACCAAGAGGTACACGGACCCTTCATCACTTAGGAAGCATGTGAAAACAGTCCATGGAGCAGAGTTTTATGCCAGCAAGAAACACAAAGGTAAAATATATTTTGATCTCGGGCTCTTTTTCATTATTGAGCTTTGTGAACAAAGTTGGCTATTTGGAAATAATTGTTAGCCTTATCTATTTACTGTAGGATTTTAAGCTACAAGGAAGTTTTTACATATATTTAAAGAATACTTTTTATGTCAATTTCATGAACAGAATATGTTTTATCCTATGACGTCAGACTCCTGCCTCTTTTGGCAAGGCATGTAATTTGATACTTATTATCCACTTTCTAATCAGAAACTCAATTTCTAGGATGCAGTAGAGGTGATGATTCCGCGGAGTCTGGTGGTGGTGGTGCTGGGTCTTCTCCAAGATCTGAAGAAGGAGGAGTGCCTTTAGGAGTCAGAGGCCACACGTCTTCGGCCTCAGTGAAGAGCGAGAGTCCAGCGTCGCCATTACCTCTTGGATTACACACGCCTGCCCATCAGGTACGACAGTTTATGGTATGAAAACATTTTTTTAATATATTCTTTGAATTTAACTTTGGAGACCTCAAAACTGATTTTAAAGATACGTCAGAAAATGTTGACGCTAGCAGCATGTATCTTACGGACTATTTGGCCCGTGTTTTGGAACTAGTTGTTGTGGCAAATTAAGCCCAATGGGCAAACTCACCGAGTCACATCAGCCCTCAATACGAGGAGGTCTATTATCATCGTCATCCAACTTAAGAGCTGCAGCTTTGTCCGAGAAACCGATGCAGGCTTATATAACGAATGATATAGTTTTGGTAACGATGTATTAGGATCTTGTCATAAGAGGACCAATGAAATACTATTCAATATAAAAGATAATAGTGTAAATTATTTCTAACTAACACTAGGTACTTTTTACTGTTCTACAGTTATCAGCTCAATGTGGCGGAGACTTGGACTTCGGAGGCTCCGGTCTTGGAGGCTTCGGAGACGACAGTGGAGCCCAAGGGTACTTCAGACTTGACGGAGAAGTGGAACAGGAGGTGGTTGGGGAGGTCGGCCAGCTGCCTCTGATGCTGCGAGCGATGGTGGCGATAGGGGAACCCAGAGCTCATCATCACAACCCCCGGTTTGGAAACAAAATGGGTGTCGGGAGACTGATGCCGCCTCCTCATGCTGCTGATATTGGAGGTGTTGGAGGTACGTAGCTCCTTTAAGTTTGGCCAAGGCTTCTGTTAGAGACCATTTTCATAATCTCAGAGAGCAAGTCTTTTAAGCAATGGTATACTTATTAACGTTGTTATTCCATGGGATATTTTAAGATTCTAAGACAAAATCAAGTTTCCAATCTGATGTTCAGATACTTCACAAAATACGTCATTTTTTTTGTAAATTAATAGGTATATCTTGTTCAACAGGAGGAGTACCAGGTCGTACGGATCTTGGCAACACTTCAGTCACCGTGGAGCTGAAGACCGGGCTTCCTAACACCAGGAGAGACTCAGGAATATCTTCTGGAAGCAGTCTTTACAGCGCAAGGTAAGTAAACATAAATATGCAGTTCATCATTGAGGCTTTGGCTTTTTGAATTGTAGAAGCATCGATAGCCATTACTTAGTTCACGTTAATGCACGTGACAAAGCATTCGTGTACGAAAAGCCATGTGAACTTTCACATGGCTTTTCGTACAACCCTGAATGTACAATCCTGAATGCTTCTAAGAATTCGCGATACAGTGACCGTATAAAAGGGGATAATAATAAGTTTTATAATATCTTGCTGTATTCAAGAGCACTTGCATACTTTCTTCTTGATCATTCTGTCTCAAACTCAAAACAAATATTTTTTGTTGGCCGACAGAAGCATTTCAAACTTACCAAAATCTACGTTTTAATTAGATACGCTTTCACCTTATGTCTTCCTGAGCAATATAACAGGCCCTTACTCCAAATGTGACACTTTTTCATATATTCATCAGGTCATCAGACATTTCTCGAAAGAGCAGTCAAGCGTCGGTGGTGTCAGGAGCGGTGACCGCGGGCGTGGTCGGGCCGCAGCGGCTAGTCTCGCAGCACACCGCGATCTACGACCAGCTGTCACCTGATAGCAGTCGAAGGTACATTATATTAACCTATATCCTTCTATTTCTGGGCAAAAGTTTTCTGAAAATATTTCCAGCCTGTGTGCATATATCACAATTTGTTTTGGAGCTGAATAGTGCAGAAAGTTTTTGGAGAAGGCAGATGATTAATTTAATAGCACAACTATCTAATTACCAAGACAATGAGTGGCAGTTTAAAGACACAAAATAGATTAAGTAAATCTGCTCTTCATTACGACAGCAGATGGAATATTGCAGTTTGCTCCCTACAATATTTATTGATTTATTGTGTCCGTTACAGGTCTAGTCAAGTGTCATGTGTGGGTTATGCGCCGGCGCCGTCGTCTGCATTAGCTGCCGTGCAAGCCGTCAGGACGTCTCAAGGAAATCAGGTAAGAAATACTTTCTTAATAACTGCAAGCCACGTACAACCTATTTATACATTTTGTTCTAGTATACATTATATTTTTCTATGTGGTTCCTTAATTATAATATAGCAGCGTCCGCGATATCCTGTAGAAATTTCAGGATAAAAAGTAGCCTTTAATCTTCCTGTTGAACGTGGCTAGAGATATACGCTTTCAAGCAAATAATTAAAAAAATCTCTTCAGTTTCATTATTTCATAGACAGATCTTTAAAGCATAAAGCTTACTTTCACGATTAGTTCAGAAGCTTTGGAAGTGAACTCATACAACCAGACAGAGAAACGAAGTACAGTCAATGAAATAAAATATATCACACTTATTTCCCTATCTTTTCCAGGCGGTACTTCTCCGCGGTGTGACCTGTTCCGAAGTCCGGGCTGAGGAGTTGGCTCTTGAGCTGGACCCCAACATCCAGGTGAAGGAGGAAGCCCGGAGGCTGTCGGAGCAGTCCAACCTGAGCGACCAGGCGCAGGCCTACCAGCCGTACCCTTGTGGTACTGATGACGTGGTAAGATTTCGTTACTCAATATTTTACAGCAGTATTATAGATTCAATCAAAAAGGGGTCTTATGCCACCTTATTAAGTACTTTAATTTTAAGTGTATTATGATATGAACCTTGTAGGTTAGAACTAGTAGTTGCTATTCAGTTCAAGGCAAAGGGATTTTGGGGGGCAATGAAAATTTTTGGTACAGGGTATAACCATTAGACCATGTCGAAACTTATTCTAAATCTCCTTCATCAGTTTACCCTTAAAACAGTTCCAACTTAGGTTCCCAATGAATTTCTTTTCCAACCAAATCATACCTTTATATTTTAACCTATTTACTCGTTTCCCAGGGCGATGCCCCCTTCCCGTTCAAGACGGAGAGCGATCAGGACTCCGTGGTGTACAAGGAGTCGCGCTCCAACTCCACCAACACGGTGGTGATCACCACGGCGCAGGTCCACCATCCCAACCAGGAGGTCAATCTGGAACAGGTATTCATTATTTCAATATAATTCAGCAATCATTGTAAAGTAGACACTTGTCCATTGTACCTTACCTTGTACTTTTCATACCATTTTACTTTACCGTAAGTAAATAGGTGTTTTAAAAAAATCGCAATCAAAATGTTTTGACCCTTTTTTATAATATACTTTTAAACGGTTGAAAGCTCTCCACATGACTTGGCCATATCTTTCAGCATGATCTATTGATCTATTGAGAGAACTAAGGGACTTCTTAACTTTATAATAATTCCAATATTTTGTCGTCCCCAGGTCGCCGAAGGTGAAATGGTGGAAAACAAGCTGGTAATACCAGACGAAATGATGCAATATCTTAACCAATCAATATTGGGAACCGACACGGTAACACCAGCCAAGACCGACTCCGCCCAGCCGGACGACCCCTCCGACGACCAGGACTCGCCCAAAGACAACCCCAGTGAAACCAACGACAAGATCAGCGATGTAGCGACCAGTGACGATTCGCTACTCAAAAACCTAGGTGCCATAGGAAGTGATCTCAATATAAGTGATATACCAGTTGATTTAAGATCTTTAGACGTTAGCATGTCCGGCAACAGTGGTTCTCTACTAACCAAGTCGCCTGACGGCAAAAATCCGCCATTACAAGAACAAACTATACCAGAGCACGTTGATAATGCTGAGAAGGAATATACTAAGCCTGCAACCAGTAACGTGTCGACCAATCCGCTGCAGTCGTTACAAACTATGACAGCTAATCAGACAGAGCAGTCTAATAGGATAAGGCCTAATCAGTTGCCGCCTAAACAGAACCCCATGAGTCCTAAGACGGTGGTGATGAACCAAAACGTGTTGAGTCCTCAAAGTTTGGCTCACGCGATGCTTAGCCCGCAGAGTCTACCGCACAGCGCAATGAGCCCGCAAAGTGTGATGAGTCCACACAATAACATTCCTCACAATGTCATGAGTCCCCCGAGCGTGTATAACGTCATGTCTCCACAAAGCGCGATGAGTGTCATGTCACCACAGCACAACGTCATGAGCCCACAAAGCATGCAAAGTCTGATGAGCCCTCAAATGCCAAATCAAATGATGAGTCCGAGACATAACAATATTGGAAGCCCCATGTCTCAAAACATGACCAGTCCCATGGTTAATATAGCGAGTCCAATGACCCAGAATATAGCAAGCCCAATGAGTCACGGTATGCCGAGCCCGATGCATCCTGGACTACAGAGTCCTATGGCGCCAGGCATGACGAGTCCGATGGTCCAAAACATGTCTAACATGACGATGAATGGGCCAGTGAACCCGAATCAAATGATGAATATGAATCAAGGGCAGATGATGAACCAACCTCCTCAAATGACAGCGCCTCCGAACTACATGAATCGGTCTAACACTAAAATACCTAACAGAAACATGCAAAATCAGTTTAACAACCACAACTATAACCAAGCGCCGCCCTATCCCATCCAAAACCAACAGAATCCAAACATGAGAAGTCAGAACATGCAGTATCAAATGATGCAGCAGTACAATCAGAATCAAATGCCGATGAACCCGATGAACCAGCAGATGTACAACAACCAGATGATGAACTACCCTCAACAAGTCAACTATCAAAACAATCAGATGCATCAGATGCAAATGTCCAGGTCTTCGGTTATGAGCGTTGATAATAGCGGGAACATGAGTCGGGGAGCCATGAACAACTACTGCGAACAGCCCCACCCTGGCCAACAAGTCCAGAACCCTCAGTACAACCAAAACATGCAATACCCTCAACCTCCTCCATACAACTCCGTGGTAAACGCGGCTAACGTCCACGGCTCCATGGGCCCGCCTCCTCCAAAGAACAACCATCAATACAACCAAGCGATGATGAACAACAACCAATACTACAACCACCAGCGTCCGTACAACCAATGGGACTATCCAGGACACCAATTCAACAAACACAACATGCAGAAATCGGTACAGAATTCCATGAACATGTCGACTGGTAGCCAGAAGCCGGTGAACGGACAAAATGGACCTCGAGGACAAATGAATTGCCAGTTGAAGACGGATCAGACTGACTGCAGCATGAATAGTTTAAGAAGTCAGAACAATCCAGGGCAGCCAGGGAACCAAGCTGATGTGCAGGTGTGGGACATATCCCAGTCTCAGATAGAAGCGTCCAACGGAAGGAAGAAGACTCAAAACAACACAATGAGGCAAGATACTTATCAACGGACACTGGAGTATGTGGAAAATTGTGAGAACTGGAAGAGTTCCGAGATGGTTTCCAGTAGCACGCACCCCCTCCAGGGGGGTGACAACATGGTTGTGAATGACCTCCAAACCTCCCTGTCTTCGTTTTATGAAGAGAACCAGTACCTCCAAATGATACAATAGAACACAGGTGCTCAAAATGTTTATATACTATGTACTAGATTTTTGATCGATTTTTACACCGTATTTTCAGGATTTTTTCCCTTTTCTTTGAGGGTGTTTTAACAAGTTTTTATACAATTGTTGTAGCTAATAATGTTCATAGTAGATCAGACTTAATGGTGCATTTAAAAGGTTGTAAAAAAATCTCTTTTGGAGACTGATTATTTTAAAAAATATATTTTTAAACGTTAGTTAAAAGTACAGTTAAATATTACAGTTTAAAAGACAAGCGAAAATTCAAAGTCTTCCACCTAATTAAGTACAATAAAATCAACTATTTTACATATGTAATTCTTAAAAAATTGCGTAAGTTAATATTAAAAATAAGTGCCTAATTGTGTATATAACAAAAATGTATATAGCGTTGTCCCTATGCAAGGTAAATCGTGCCTTTTGATTTTCATTGTTAATCATTAAATTTAGTTAAGATAATTAATTATTGTAAAAGTAAATTAAAGTAAATTAGTCTATTTTTGAGATTATTACGTTAGTTAGATTAGTGTACAAAAATGTAGTTTTAGTATATTTTTGTTATTGAAAATGCAATTGTATCTTACTTTTAACTAAATGTAAACCTATTTTTATATAAAACATAATTTTAAATTGAATCTCTTAGTTTAATTTTAATGAGATTACTAGTTGTAAGTTTTGTTAATCATTTTATTTAAACGCAACATTTTGGGGACGCACAAGAATAAAATAAAATTGTAATTATTTTTCAATAAATTATTTGTTTTACTGTTTTTCTTACATTTTCAACATCTGTGACATTTACTTTTAACGAAATCATTAATTAAATTTTATTATTATGATTTTTGGATTTTATTTTCATACCCAAACCTTAGTTTAGGCTACCACTTACAATAAAAATCTATGTAAGTCCTACAAATCCTATCCTATCCTACTAATATTATAAATGCGAAAGTTTGTGATGATGGGTGAGGATAGGTTTTACATAATTATATATCAGAATAACACATGAGATACATTTCATCCCGAAATTCCCACGGGAACTGGTAGAACACGGGTCAAACCGCGGGGCGCTGCTTTTTAAATAAAACAGACACCAACCTTCGCCTATGTATTATGATTATAATGTATTATGCCTTTCTTGAACAATACAAATAATATTTAACAATATAATACATACAAATTAAAATTAACGAAAAAGTTTCATACATACCTACACTAATATCCATTTTATACCCACAATACACACAAAGGGTCAAATACAAACCTCTTATTTTCAAGTCGGCTATGACCAATGACTCAGTCTCAATAATAATTACAAAAATTCGCCAACACTCGACATTAAAACTCGCCGAAACCCCCGACTATACGGCTTACAAAATGTCTGGAATAGTGTTACCAAAATAGCCCGGCTTGTAGTTTACATTCTTTGGCGTTACGTCACCAGCGACTATTAAAATAGACAAAATATATTTTTAAAAATGGTTGCCAGCAGACTGCTTTACAAATCTATGGCGGAATTGTTGTATTTGAGTAGCGGGAGGTGATTTCGTTCAATACAAATGTAACGATATGTTATTTGTAATAGAGTTGATAACTGCATATTATAATTTTATGTAGGTTCTAGCTTCGGGTTTAGTTTTGGAGAATTAAACGCGAGAATGAAAATTATTAAAACGAAAAACCAGCTGGAATCTGATATTTTTTTACCTTTTCATAAATATGTTAACATTGAGACCATAGTGTAAGTATACCTGGAACATTTTTTGTTAATAGTTCAATATACGGATACTTATAAGATGAACAGCTGCAGCTTTTGTCGACCTTCCATTTTGTATCTTAATAGGTACTAATAGTATATTTTTAAACAATCTTCCTAAATAAGTGGGAAAATTTAAAAATGTAATACGTAATTATATAAAGTATCTTCTCAGTTGCATTTGAATAAAGGACCTAGTTTATTTGATTAACTAGAACTCTTTTTTATAATAACACGATCCATTCTCTCAGTAATCATTATTTCTAAAGTATCGCTGAAATAACTGCTTAAATCGTACTAAGTATAAAATAATACTATTGAACTTTATGTCCTAAACGTGGTGATTACCTACGTCTGATGAGAAAGATAAGAGGTATTTGTTTACCCAGCATCGGGCTTTATTTTATGACAAGCTGGATCAATTAAAGTGCAATTATTTTACTGAATATTTGTTACTAGCAGTGCCCCGAGGTTTTACCCAATTTGTGTCCATTCCCGTAGGAATTTCGAGATGAAAAATAGCTTATAACCTTTCTGTTGAATGTGGCTATCCATTACAAAAATAATTACTCCAATCGGATTGGTAGTTTAAGAGATTAGCGCGTTGAACACGCAAAGCATTTGATGTCTAGCTTTGCTATATTACCATAGATTATTAAATTATAAATGACATAAAGAAGACGATAAACTTTCAATTTATGGTATTACAAATAAGTTGATGCCAATAACTTAAGCATAGTAAATGTACTCACACGGGTTTTTTCGCGGTAGAAAGTTAATAAAGCAAGTAATAACTTACTTTTTATTTCCCGACGTTTCGAGGGTATTACACCTCTCGTGGTCGCGGGTGAACTGAAGAAATCGGAGTTACCGCTGTGATGCGAGGGTAGGCAAGTGTTGGAAGTACCCTCACATAGTCAATGTTAGAGATTAACGGTGCGTTCACATAAGACTGACAGTATCCTGGCACACGTGTGAATACGTTTACTATGTGTACAAATCGCGTAAGTTTAAAAAGACTAATAACTTAAACTTTAAACAGCAAGTCCTTCGAAAGCAAAAGTGATCAAGACTGATTCGTAAAGCACCTGTCAGGTTAAGTTTAATTATAGTCGTACGAAAATACAATGCCAATTAATAGCCGCTAAAAACAACAAATATTATTATACTTGGCAATGTCCCGAAGTTCGGTTCGGACTGTGACGACGGCTGTTTTTCAGGACTTGAGTTATTTCGTAATTTATTTGTGAATCGTTTAGCTGTAATTTACCACTGCAGGGAAAGGGCTCTCGTCTCATCAAGACTACACGACATCTACAATATCACCTATCCTAAGGAAAAAACCGGTCAAGTGCGAGTCGGACTCGCGCACGGAGGGTTCCAAACTTTAAAGACTCAGTAATAGGGTCCCGTTTTTACCCTTTGGGTAGGGAACCCTAAAGATTAGATCTTAGACTACCAAAATCTAGATTGAGTGATTGTACTCGTAATAAAATATCCGTTTTCGCCATTACTTCACACCGGTTGTGTGACATAGTGTGTGACAGTGCTCGACAAAACTGAACCCAACCGATACGACCATCGGCGTCCAGCCTCCAGAGGCCGACGAACAAGTCCCACCAAGGGCTGTAGCTGTGTTCGTAGAAAAGTTTCATTCACTACTAGCTGTTGTTCACTACACGTGCGGCGGTTCCACCATGTAACAGACGTTATTTTCTCAGATTTATCGGGTCACGTTCACACATTTGGTCACGATGGTTTTGCAGGAAACATTAAACTTACTTTTTATATAAACTAGCTGCGCCCCGCGGTTTTACCCACGTTGTACCCGTTCCCGCGAGAATTTCGCGATAAAAAGTACCCTATATCCTTTCTCAGGCTCTGGACTTTGTACCAAATTTCATTCAAATTGGTTTAGTAGTTTTGGCGTGAAAGCGTGACAGGCAGACCGACAGAGTTACTTTCGACTTTATGATATTACTATTTATTATATTACTATACTAGTTAGGATTAATATAGATACTAGTATACATTCCACATATAACCAAGAATGACAAAAATCAAAAACTATCTGGACGTAATTAAGCCCAATTAAACCCTTCTCGTGCTAAAGAACGAAAGACTCGTAAAAACAGATTTATTTCAACGTCAAATAACTATTTTCCGAGAATTTGCCGCCAAAATTTCTCGTCCAAGCTTTTCATTAACTTTTTTAAATGCCTACGGATAATTTACTAACTATTCATGTCAAACAAAAAGTATTTTTGCTAAAGAAAATCATTGAAATCGAACTTTGTACATATCTTCTTTAAAAGCGATTTACAAACATCGTTAAAATGTCTATACTAATATAATAAAGATGAAGCTGTTTGTTTGTATGAACGTGCTATACCATACATTTTCCAACTAAGTTGGAATAACACAAATTCAATTTTGTTTCTCCAACAACGACAAATGTTGAAACTATTCCTTGACGATGAGAGAGCGAGAGAAAGGGAGAACATAAAAAGTAAAGTCAAGTATTAGCCTGTAATGTCTACCTGCTGGGCAAAGGCCTCTCATCTCACTGAAGATATCAGGGAGGAGGACATCACTACATAGTATAAAACAAAGTCGCTATTTTTGTCTGTTTGTTTGTCTGTTCGTCTGTATGCTTAAATCTTTAAAATTACGCAACGGATTTTGTTGCGGTTTTTTGTAATAGGTAGAGTGATTCAAGAGGAAGGTTTTTATGTAAAAAAATTCCCGAAATTCCCACGGGAACGGGCACAACGCGGGTAAAACCGCGGGGCGCTGCTAGTATAAGCATAAAAATGAAATTAGTGAATAATTCATTTCGAATACGTCATACATATACCAACCCTGGTATCAGAGTTTTGAGACCGCCTAAAGGCCTCCGATGCGGTCTTATGATTCAAACCGGGGCCGATTGCTTAACGTGCCGGGCCCTTCAGGTCGGTAGCGGTAAGATAAATGTCACTATCGGCCACCAATCCGAGTTGAAAACAAGTTGCACGTTGCTTATCATTCGCGATGATTTGACATCGTTCACGTTCATAAGGGAGATATTAATACTAAATAATAAAGCTGAATTTTTTTTGTTTGTTTGAACGCACTAATCTCAGAAACTACCAATCCGATTTGAATAATTCTTTTTGTAATGGATAGCCTCATTCAACGGAGAAGTTATAGGCTACTTTTCATCCCAAAATTCTTACGAAAAAGGGCACAACGCGGGTAAAATTGCGGGGCGCTGGTAGTTATAATATCTACGTAGACAGTTTTTCGAAAGCTTCCTCGGTCAATTCAAGGTTAATTAATATTTACAGCGAAATTAACACATAATATACCTAGAGCTCGGCAAGCCAAGTACATTAAATGTTACGACGAGCGGATATAAATATGAAAAACATATTTTTAATGACTGAATTGCTGGTGTTAATATAATTTTATGGAAATGATTCACATTTTTCCTCTCTCAAATTACTAGTGGATCATAAAGGGTAGGGTATATTAGTAGAATAGTACCAGTGCCCCGCGGGTTTACGTTTTGTATCCGTTCATCTGAAAATTTGGCATGAAAACTAGTCATAAATCTTCTTTTTAAATTACTTATTACATATTAGTGGAAACCGCATGGAAATCCGTTCAGTAGTCTGAGAAAATCGATTACATACTGACACTAGAGCTTTCGGCACTTTATTTATCTATACTATCTATACTAATATTATAAAGCTGAAGAGTTTGTTTTGTTTGTTTGTTTGTTTAAACGCGCTAATCTCAGAAACTACTGAACCGATTTGAATAATTCTTTCACTGTTAGATAGTCTATTTATCGAGGAAGGCTATAGGCTACATTTTATCCCGAAATTCCCACGGGGACGGGCACAACGCGGGTAAAACCGCGGGGCGCTGCTAGTAACATTATAAAGCTGAAGAGTTTGTTTGTTTGAACATGCTAATCTCAGGAACTACAAATCTTATTTGAATAATTATTTTTGTAATGGATAGCCACATTCAACGGGAAGGTTATAGGCTACTTTTCACCCTGAAATACCCACGGGAACAGTCACAATGCGGGTAAAACCGCGGACGCTGCTTGTAAAATATAATCGTCACGATTGCTAGATACAGTTAAGTTTCTATAATCAATGAATCCAGTCACCCAAATATAACGTTATGAACGGAACTAGATACAACAATATGCTATTGAATCATAAAAAATATTTGATAATTTAACGTGAAAATTTATAATCTTCTTCGAGCCGGTCTATATGAACGGACGCTAAAATATCCTTACAATATAATTTTTAACTAATATCTCTAGTACAATAATTCGCGAATTCAAAAATATCAGAAACATAATAGTGTCTATTTTGAAAGCAAACGAAATCCAGACATTTTATTATTCTTAACATACACCAAATAGTTTATTTTCATCATGTTCGATCGAAAACGAGATGCGATTAATGTGCACTTCCTGTTATACGAGTATATTCGCGACGAAATCGTGCCAAGTGGTACACTGATATTGCTTTTTTTATTTAACGCAAACAGATTTAGGTTTAGAAAAATCTGAAAATGTTAGGTTGAACAATTTTTCTGATTGAATTATGTGAGAAAAATTGCTAATTGGGTTATTTCTAGTTATCGTACGGTTTAAAAACCACGATTGGCAAACCCTAGCTCTTATGATAAAGACGAATGGTTTCTTCCATAAAGCTAATGAAGTTATGTAAGTTATCGTGGCGGTGAAGCATTTGTGTTCCTTCTAGCTTAATTAAATACCACAGTACAGTTCTATAAGTATTACCCCCCCCCCCCCCCCCGCCCCCCTAAAAGAAAGCTGACTAATAGCCTGTAATGTCCCACCGCTGGACAAAGGCCTCTCATCTCACTGAAGATGAGAAACTCACAGTAGGGAGCAAAATAAAACAAAACAATTGTTGCAATATCAATGTATTGTAAAGTATTTTAACCCTCAAACGGAACATACACTTAAAATCCGACCCAGGACAATCACCCTACGAGAACAGCTAACGGGACCAGAAGTCCTACCATGATGGCTGCAAGAGAAGCTATTTTGTACTTGTGCTTCCTCGCAGTCACGTTGACATAAGCCTCGAACCGCTGGAGGCTGTTCACGTCGTAGTTCATGTTCTCATATTCCTTCAACTGGGCCACGAAGCCAGGGTTTGGGTTGATGAAGCGTCTCCGTTGGCGCACGTAAGCGAATCCTTGCTCGTATGTTAACCTGAAAGAGTGGGATTGAGGATACATATTTCTGTGTAATACAATGATGATCAGGTTAGGGCTCAAAGTTGGCCCGAACGTGTGCTGCAACCCTAACTGGTTAATCATGGTGTCTGAGTTTTAGACCTATAGTCTGAGTTTTAGTCTACTTAAAAGGTCCCAACTTTGTGTAAGAATTGAATCAACTAGTTGTGACAATTCAAAGGGCCAATGACACGAAGGCCCTTTGATAGAAATACCACTATCGACCTATGAGTGCCACCACTTTGTCGTTATGACATCGGCACAAATGATATCGGCACGCATACTCGTATTTCAGACACCACCAATTTAAACTTGAACACAGAGTTACATCAATTGCAATGACTTTACATTGCGTAGTCAATCTAGTTCTCGAGCGCCCCCTATCAGCTGGTGACTACCAACCTATACTTCTCCATTATGTAAGCGATGACGAGGGTGGCCGATCTCGATACTCCGAAGTGGCAATGGACCAGCACGTTTCCTTCTTGCAGTCCCTCATCAATGAACGCGTTGGCCATTGGGAAGTAGGGCAGGATATAGGTTTGAGGAGTGTCGTAGGCCCTAATGAACAGTGTGCTGATGTTGGCATCTTCGAAAGTGGCTTTTGGCAGCCTATGAGCTTCAATGGTGAGCACATGGGTGATGTTAAGACGTCGAAGCACGCTCTTGTCCGCTGCTGCTCTGGCATTGCTGAGGTATAGACCTGGAAGATGGAGTAGGTTAGTGGCCAGCGCTAGCGTCCAGTCTATCCAACTCTAGTGTCCAACCCTAGTGTCCAACCCTAGTGTCCAACGCAGTCACAAGTTTTTGGACCAACTAAAGGCCTCCAATATTGTCTCAAACATCCGGAATCAATTTTTCATGCCCTGCGAAATACAGTGGCACTCAGATAGAATACTATTTGTCCACTCAAGCTAATTACTATGATGACCACATTATTTTTAATTTACATCGCTTCGGTCTAAATTCTTTATTTTTATCGCTAACTACGATCAACTGAACTTAGGTTCAGTCAAACAATTTTTAAGTTTAACTTAGTTTAGCTTTGAACTAAATTAAGGTAAAGTGTCAGAGTTCAGTGTTATGTTGAAGGCTTACTGCCTTATTCATAAACGCTCTCTAACTAAAACACTGTTAGTGAGTGTTTTGTCTCTTTCGCTCTTTGGAAAATAGCGTATGTCAGAAAGGGACAAACCATTTGATAGCTAAAATGCTGCTAGTTAGTTAGTCTTCTACGAGTTCGCCAAGTGCGCCGTACTGACCTGGTATAATCTGACTGTAACAAGACTGAATGCAGAGATCAATCTTAGTGTAAAGAGCTCTCCTGGACCACTGTTTGAAGTTGTTGGTGATTGCAGTCACTGGCTTTGGGAGGTTCAGGAACGCGACTATGAACGTGCTATTCAACATCACCAACAGAATGAGCCCGCACCTCATATCAATAATACATTACATTGTTTTTCTTTTACTTTTTATTACAATTTTTTTAGAATTTTTTACATATTTTTTTGGTTTCATTTGATAGTTTTCTGTACAAAATGCAGGCAATGTCCGATTGACGTGTACGTTTTTTAAATATTCTTTGAGGTCAATTTTTATTTTAAGTTTCTATCAGTTGTGATTGATTATTTTTCATTAAAACCTTTTTAAGGTTCATTCATCTTTGCTGCCTTTCTGGGACATTTATTTTATTGCTAAAAAAATACTTTAATAATTTTATTTTACATTTACATTGATACATTTTGGTTGAGTCCATTATTTATATTTTAAAAATAGGCACTAGGTTTAATACATACAGAGAAAAGTAACTCAACTGATAGGAAGGAAGAAATTATAAAAAAGTTATAACTTTTCAATGACAAACAAGAGTTTTTACGACTGACTACGTGATATTTAGGTTTAGTTAATGTGTATCAACCTTCCTCAATCATCTATACTAATATTATAAAGCTGAAGAGTTTGTTTTGTTTGTTTGTTTGTTTGTTTGTTTGTTTAAACGCGCTAATCTCAGAAACTACTGAACCGATTTGAATAATTCTTTCACTGTTAGATAGTCTATTTATCGAGGAAGGCTATAGGCTACATTTTATCCCGGATTTCCTACGGGAATGGGCACAACGCGGGTAAAACCGCGGGGCACTGCTAGTTGTTAATATATGTACGGGACCGTAGGTACTATTGCACAACATTGTGTAACTTTGAATGACTAAAAAATAGTATGTTTTATTGGACTTCTTTCAATTTTCCAAACAGATTCACTTTTAGCGTTATACGAGCTTTGAGATTGGAACTTTTTATTTCTTTCGGAATTTAAGATTGCGATATTGTCGTTTGCTAATTCGACAAAGGATAATATCGACAGTAAGAGAGTTATCGTTTTAACGCCTTGGTTTATATCTACTGATTTATAGTGGTAGTATAACTGATTGTTCTGAGAAGTAAACGCATATGACTTATAGCTCTGCGGACGTAAAGTCTGTTCTAAAACTAGAATTCTCGGAAGTGCCACTTGTTGGGAGTAACTCCCGTAGCGCAACAGTTGCCGTCGAACAGAGTCTAGCAACTTCTCACACCTGCATCTAACCAGGGCAACACATTTAGGTTAAATACATTAATACCATCTATTCTGAACTATTTATAAAGTTAACAGAGATTTATACCAAAGTCTAGATATTATAAGTGTTGTATACACAATGTCGGGTATTTTTGGAGCGGGCTGTGTGTGTGGAGTTGAGCGAAGCAGTCGTGTTGTGGCTTGCGTCGGGCGCGTACCGTCCCCAGCCGTTTCGTGTCGCATTCAGTGTTTAATCTAGTGTAAGTGAATACATAGTGCTTATTCTAACGCTTCGGGCGTGTTCGATGGAGAGACGTAACGCTAACCCCGTGCTAACCAACTAACACATGGGAGCAGCGCGTGGGCAGGACGTGGGTAGAGAAATTTGATAAGGCGAAGCCGTCGCTGACCACTTTTGTATGCAGCGGAAAATCGGACTATTTTTACACCCCGCACGCGCCATTGCTGACCGGCCGCGAGCGCCGGCGGACGTCGCGCCCGCCGCACTACACATATCACATATAAAATCCCACATATATCCAATTATTATACACCTATAAATTACTCTTATATACCTATAGAAAACGCACATTTTTCTACGTCTTCTACGAGCTTTTTCCTGCAAAAAAGCTCTGTTTCTACTAAGTTTACGCCACGTCTGCTGTGTCGAGTTTCGCAGCTTTCTGTGTTATTTAATTATTTTCTATTAATATTTAGGTTAAATCTGTGCTCGTGTCCCAGGGTTTTGTATATATTTATCGTTTAACTCAGTTAAAAACTGTTATGTAAAGTTTGGATTGCATTGCAGACCATGGACTCTCATTATAATATGAAGTTATTAGGATTATTAGGATAGACAAGGATTCGGCGCAGTCTTATAGGTCATGAAAGTAACTTTATACATAGTAGGTAATTTAAGTAGTGTTTCTGTATGTATTAATATGTAATAGTATCGGCTAGTTAGATTAACTTACACAAGCTTAGAGCTTAGTTTGTGGTATACCTGTTTTAACTATTATTATTCCTGTAAATACTGAACTATTCAAAATGTGTAAATCAATTTTTTTTTCATACATCTGTCATCGTTCATGACAGGTTAATTGACAGCTTTCAGCAATTAATTGTCTTGAAGGTTAATGTTCCACTGGAGTTATTTTACATGTTTATCGATAACTATTACCTTACATATTATACAGAGTGGAATGTTTATATACCAATAAGAGTAAAAAACTGTAAATACTGAAGCTATCAGTATTTACAGCATATATAATAAATAATGAAAAAGTAATAATAATCTAATATGTTCATTTCTAATAGTCAAACGCCACTCAATTGAACAGCCTTTAATTCCATACAATTTTGACAGGTAATGTCATTTTGACAGCTCTCAAAAATGTATGGAATAGTACCTCTTAATTTGATTGGTGTTTGAACTTCAGAGGGTTTCTTAAGGCGGAAGCTATAATAATAAAAATTCTTTAAAAAACACAAAATCAATTTTGATAAATTTTATTTTTTCTGTAAACAAAGTATCCCATTTAACCTGTTCAATCAATATTTGAAAGAACTCAGTATTATGGAATACCACACATTTTATCAAATAAAATCAGAGCCGGGCTTCAACACCCGTAATATTTATTTTAAAAAAAACCTAAATCAAAATGTTATTGTAGCAAAAAGCATCTTTGTTTGACGTCAGTCTCAGAATTGCATAAACAATGTTTTGTGTGTTTCACTGGATGGAATCATTTTTAAAAAGAGATTTAGAATCTTTCTTTATTTTTAGGAGATATTTTCTTAGATTACATTTTCAAAGTTGTGACAGTTAATTATACTTGATTTAAAAGATTTTGTTGTGTGTTATTAGGTTATTGAACTTCTAAATATTACAATTTTGATCAATATATTTGGCACTTCTTAATATCGTTTGCATTTGGTAATAAAGTAGAAAGAAAAAACTGAATGAAACAAACAAATAAACAACTATACATAAAATATCTGTCTACAAATATTTTCTAAAAGCTACATTGCCCCACATAATTGCTACGTCGTAGCGCGTAGCACATCCGTAGCGCCGCCTACGAATCAGTTACAAATTCCGCTGTCATCCGGTTTATGAATCAATGGCGTCACATTATGACGTCACAATCACGTGACACGTGACTTAAATGAAATGTTTTTATTTCGAGTTTCCAGTGACTAACAATTTAATTTTATTTGTGTATTTATTTATTTGTCGACGTATAGTGTGGTTGTATGAATGATATAAAGATTATTCAATTACAACAGTTCAAAATGAAATAGAACTTGTAATTTACGTACTTAACAACTTTAAAATTATATTTATTTACCATCAACTTGAACAATTACCTTTTAAATTTGAACATACGCAAGCTGCTACTACTTGTGTGGGCGTCATTTCTATATGAGCGCTACCTTACTTTGCTGGGCGCTTAAAATTATAAATCCCCAATATTTTTATTATCAAATGCCTAAAAACGGCGGTCAAAAATCTCCGCCACCAACGTTGGTCCTAACATATTCGAACTTATATTATTCTAAAATTTACTCCCAGTTTTAGCTTTTCAATTTCTAACGCGCGTACTCAGACACGTCAAATAGGGATTTGATGAGTGATTTTGACATTTGAATGTATAGCAAATTAAGTTAATTAGTTAACCGTTAATTTGTTAAACGTTAAATGCAGCAGTCAGTATATTACTCGTAGAGTTAACTTTAAAATATATTGATAAATGTCTTCATACATCAAGATTACTACTACATACTGTTACAATTTAACGTAAATAAATCCTACTAATTAGTCGGACCATTAGTCATAACCTCGTATTGAGCCAATTAATGACTTGAAAGTGATTAATTTTAATGACGAAATGTTTCTTTATCTGATCTGGCCTGTTTGTTGTACAACTGCGGGCAAAACTCAAATATAAAACGAAATGAAAAGTGTTAGATTGAACCCACTAGGTATAGTGTTTAAATAGACTTGTTCCATGCGAAATAAGGGATATTGGGGAGCGTTTCTAGTTTTTAGGATAGAGCGAAAATCACTAACTTTGAAAATTAATCAAAATTTGAAAATACGTCACCGTGATCACCGAAGAGTATTCTGTGACAACGGTTAAGGGAGCCGAAACGTCAGATAATCTATACTAATACTATAAAGAGGTATATGTTTATAACTTTGCTTGTTTGTAAGAGTAATCTCGCAAAATGCCAATCCGATTTGAATAATTGTTTTTGTAACGGATAGCCACATACAACGGGAAGGTTATAGGCTATTTTTCATCCCAAAATTCCCACGGGTACAACGCTGGTAAAACCGCGGGGCGCTGCTAGTGTAAAATAAAAGCGAAGTGTATCCGTAAACGTAGTTTCAATTCAACACATCAGTAATCAGTACATTATACAGTCTAACTAAAAAGTCGTGACAAACAAAAATTTCTAAAACTTCTTTATTTTCTTTCGTCTTTATTTACACATGAGAGTTTCTACAGATCAAAATATTCAGTATATTTCTAAAATCCGTTAACATATTTTGCTAGCAATAATCGCCTGTTTATAGGTTAGTAACGATAGGAAACAAGGCTTGTTAGGCCTTGAGAGCGCTAACCGATACGTTCAATACTGTTAATAGTTCTCTAGAATGAATGAGTATTATAAACTGCTGTTGTGTTTGGGTTCTTGTATTTATTTTGAACTAGCTGCGCCCCGCGGTGTTACCCGCGTTGTACCCGTTCCCGCAGGGATTTCGGGATAAAATGTATCCCATATGTTATTCTGATGTATATCCTATATTACTGCAAAGTTTTATCCATATCCGTTCAGTAGTTTTTGCGTGAAAGAGCAACAAACATACATCCATCCATACATACATCCATCCTCACAAACTTTCGCATTTATAATATTAGTAGGATATGGTGTTAGAAAATACTCGGTATATATAATTTTAATACTTAAGATGAATTACGCAAGCATTCTTATTTGTATTTAGCGCCTAAATGTGTTTAAAAACAAATGACGTTCATATTAAAAGGTGTTCTTTTTCGTGCAACATAAAATACAATTTTGAACAAACAGATTTTGTTTCTGAAACATATTTAGGTATTAATCGGATTTTCTTTGAAACAACTCTGTATATTCTATTTCAAACTCGGAAAATTGTGAAACCACCAATATAAGTTGTTATATTTCTCTGCTTTAAAACTTTTCTCAGATTTCTAAATATATTTCAAAATTAAAATTAGCCATATTAGTCCAGCCGTTTTCGAGTTGCAAGACAAACGAACAGCAATCGATTTTTATGTATCTGTCACCGGGAGATTGTAAACGCCGTTGGTTTATAATGCACCCAAGATAATAAACCTTCGACGGATTGTGAACTAACCATTTACAATTTAACGCATAATTTTTCGTAAACTCATAATCGAAACTAACCGAAAAATTATGAACTTTCATCAAATAGCATTAATGTTTAAACTTTATCAAAATTAGTAACCAAACGGAATGTTACAAAAAAAATAATCAATATTATAGTTTTCACCTACACAATCTCATCAAACCGCAGTACCGTAACCGCCCCGCGTCCCGAAACATTTGCTCCAAACCAGAAGTTTCTTGAAATCCCTAACCAAACGGTTTAACCTTCATTTTCGTATAAAAATAACTTGTACTAAGCCGCACTTATCCCCGTCTCGCTCGTCGAAGACCTTAGCATATATTTTTCACACATTATCTGTCCCTTTCTAACTTGAACAGAAATGTATTTGTCATCTCCCTCTACGTGGCACAATGCCAAACAAAACGTCCTATGTTACGAAATTATGAAAATTTGTAAAAGTTGTTGTCTTTTCAGTTTTTGTGAATTGGAGTTATGAACTTTCAATTAGTAGCAGACAGTTTTGTGACTTTTTTGAGAAAAAATAGGTAAACGGCTAGCTTGTAACGTGCCAAAATGCATCCAAAATTGTTTATCCGTTAAAGTGTCAAAGACTGAAACTGCCACCTTTTTCCTTTGCTCATAGACTTCTGGGGGGAGATAGATTTAGCTATTCCCAGTTTCGTATAGCGTTGTCTCTGTCACACACCACTAACGACAATTTTGACGTACTAGTACAATCAAAAGTGACTTTTAGACATAGTTTGAGAGTCATCGCTCTATAAAATGCAAACTAACCGACTATCTTTCTCCAGAAGTAAATGAACAAGATATATCGCCTTCTGTTGTACAATCAATTACATTTTTACAAGCATATAAGATACATACATTTAAAAAGATTTAAAATTTTCATATTTATAGCTAATAATCATATTTATAAAATATGAGCATTATAAAATCATGTTGTTTCGAATGTAAAGCTATGAAAAACTATTTTATTGCGGTACAAAATAAACAGTTTTGCTTTACATCCAAAATCTTTAGAATTAAATTGAAATTTTATGAAAACGACAATAACCTGCTAGGAATGTGTTCTCGATTAATTCATAGATAGCGCCAAAAATTTAGAGAATTTATTTAAACCTATAGTTAAAAGGCAAGCGTAATGATTACGCCTAACCCTCCTCACTGTACGCAATATCTTCAGAGCGATCTGAGGTCTTTGTCCAGCAGTGGGACATTAAAGGCTAAACCTATATTGTAGCGCTGAACCTTTTCTTTATACTTGGTTTCTTAGTTTTAGAGAACACTACACATTTTGATATGGCATTCACTATACTCCTCCTTACCTTACCTACTTAAGTACTCCAATGCAGGACAAAGGAACATTAATGCGGTGAGGAAGTTTCAATTTGAACTTAAAGCTGACTTATTCCACAAATTCTAGGACTACCCTTCCTTACATACCTTATAATTTACCCTCAGTCTATGTAGCACATTAACATCATAATTATTATATGATACAACCTTAACAAAATATATAAAACTCGCGCCTGCGGTTTTACCCGCGTTGTGCCTGTTACTGTAGGAATTTCGGGATGAAAAATAGCCTGTAATCTTCCCGTTGAATGTGGTTATCTATTATAAAAAGAATTATTCAAATCAGACTGGTAACACCCGAAATTAGCTCGAACAAAAAAAACTAAAAAAAATATCTTTATGATATTAGTTTAGAAATCCAGTATTTAAAATTAGATTGTTATTTATGTACGAGTATTATCTTAAAACAAACAATAATTGTTTAACAGTGATTCGTCTGCGCGGACGCATGTAATCGCGATGTCCTCCACTAATTTCACTTTGCATTGGTGCCAAAATATTCGAATTTTTCAAACAAACCCACCTAGAGACTAATTATTCTATGAGTCAGTGGTTTTTGTTCGAATCTTTTTGATGTTATTGTAGAAATGTTTGGAAAATAGGTGTCAGTGTTGTAAAGACAGGTGTGGTTTAAATATCTAGGCTCAGAATACAGAAAGAACCTAGGCATTACTTTTATAAATTTCTAGGTATTAGGTTCTTTTATTCATTTCATTTATATTTGAGCGACGTCTTGTTTCGGTCGGCACGTCTAATTGTCGGTCTCGGTTGTTTCAATCGTTAGACCGCGTATGAGGCCTTGTCCCGGTTGGACCAGGGTTGGCCACTACCCTACTTCTTCTTCTTCTTATCGAGTGGATGGTCCCCCTGACCAATCCTGGTGTCAGAGTTATTGAGCCGCCAAAGGCCTCTGACATGGCTCATGTAACGACTACTATCCGTAGAAAGTAACCGGGACCGACGGCTTAACGTGCCCTCCGAAGCACGGAATCATCTTACTTTTCGGGCAATCAGGTGATTCAGCCTGCAATGCCCTAACCAAACTGAGGACAGTCTCACAAAGTGATTTTTGTGAGATATCCCCACCGGGAATCGAACCCGGAACCTCCGGATCGTGAGCCGAGCGCTCAAACCACTAGACCACGGAGGCTGTTAACCACTAACCACTAACCTACTCGAACTTACTTATATATTGGTGTTTAGTATCATGTTGGTGTGTTACCCTTTCTCTCCTTTAAAGCTGTAAGTATGGTCGAAATCTTGCTGATCGACGTCTGTATTTCTTGCAGTTTTTTATACTTCATCATTAGTGTTCTATTAAAAACTATCTCGTCAATTGTTAAGATATGTATTGATCGTCACCTGCTGAAAATATCGGTAAGCTTTTAGAGCGATAGCTGTCTGACTCAGTGTGAGGTTTGTCGCAAATGTTTCAGTACTTTTATCAATGCCTGTAGAGTGTGACAAAGAAAATACTCTACAAAATTGATGACTATCTTCCAAGCAGCCAAAAATGATTGGCCACCACCCTTGGCCAAACCTCTTTTATGACGGCGGTTAAAAACAAATGAACATCTGTAACTGTACTGCAACAGACAAACAAAACAAATGATAAACTAATTGCATTAATGTCTGGCACCGGTAAAACAATAACATTTAATATTCTTGTTGCAATTAATGTTATTAGTGCGTGTAGGACTTTGTGTACGAGGTCATTTGTTTTTAATGAACTATTAAACCCTATAAATAAATAAATACTTGAACACATTCACACACGGTTAATTAGACCCAAAGTAAGCTCTCAGCTTGTGTTATGGAATCTAACTCACTGATACTACTACATATACATACTTTACTTTTTAAGAATATATAATTGACACCCAGACGTCGTCGCCAACAACTATGTCTTCACATATTGTTGGCTCCGGGCGGGGATCGACCCTGCAACCCCCGACACAGTAAGCGCACTCACTGCCACTGTGCCAACGGGCTTGTCAATGATATGAATACAGACTCATAGTCATGATAGTTGACTAGTGTCAGTTTTATAAAGCTACCAGCAGTAATTGTGTGAGTAACTCGTAATATGCGAAGATCTGTGCGCACTCTTAACGCAGTGTCGGCCCTTAACTTAAATGCATAAACAAATTTGCAAATCCATGTTGTTTTAAAGTTCGTTTTGAGGTGACATTATCGTACTTTTCTTATTGGAAAAAATACAAAGGATTTTTTTATCTGCGGTGAGTTATTGGAGCAATTCAAAGTAAATTATTGGCGCTTTAAACGCCAGTTTGGAGTAAAAAGATCATTATTTGTGATGACTTTATTTTACAAGATAAACTACGAATAATCTTCAAATGTTTGAATGTTTACCCAACGGCGCGGCGAAGCCCAGAGGAACGTCTTACTCATTGAGTTATATTGTAATACGTTAGTACATACAACTCAATGGTGTTAATGAATAATATTTAACGCGGGTAGTTCGACAAATAACATGCATTATTATTAGTTAAACGTGCGATGGAGGTTACTCTGTGCGTTCCCTAACACGTTTCGGTCAAGTCTATCGTCACATCATAAAGGAAATAAACAAGTAAATGGTATTGACAGGTGACAGATAACCATCTACAGTAACTATATACAATAAAACACTCATTCTATATCTATACTAATATTATAAAGAGGTTAAATTTGTAAGTTTGTTTGTTTGTATGTTCGAGCTAATCTCGGGAATTAACAGTCCGATTTGAATAATTCTTTTTGTAATAGGTAGTCACATTCAACGGGAAGGTTATAGGCTACTTTTCATCCCGAATTCCCATAAGAATGGGCACAATGCGGGTAAAACCGCGGGGCGATGCTAGTAGCATATATAGTCGTAACAGAATCCGAAAACATGACGTTGTTAATAGTGTGTTCTATTTTAGTTATTCTGCATGTAACGTTAATAACGGACTATAAATAACTCGACGTATTTGTATATCTGTCTGTTCTGTTACGTTATATAAATGATTTTATGGTACGTCTTTGCTTCGGCCAAATTGACCTGTGGTGCAACATCGCATTCAGAAGTCATGACTCTGAAGATGCTAAAATTAAATCGATTCAGGTATGTATTTTGGTACAATTAAGTGGTATTTTAGTTGGCATTGATATGTAATTAAAATTACGTGTTGATGCAGTAATGTGGGGTCGAATATAGAAGGAAAGTTGATAGGTCGCGCTGATCAGCAGCGCTTAGCAATAAGCGTTGGTACATCGGTGATTTGGAATCTGTAAGCACTGGTAGTCCCTGAAAAAACTAGACTTTTTAATTAACGTGTTAATTCCTCTTATTGCAGAAGGGATATTTGCAAAATATGACACAAAACGCTAGGAAACAAGACGGTTTAAATTTTGTAGAACCAAATGTTTAAAAAAAGTATGAGCCTGTAATGTCCCACTGCTGGGCAAAGGCCTCTCATCTCACTGAAGATATCAGTACAGTGAGGAGGATTAGGCGTAAGAACCAAAACAAAACAAAAATCGACAGCGATATCGATATACAGGTTCTTAAAGGTTCCTAAAGTTCCAGTTTGACTCAATCTATTTCACTAGAAAACATAGCATCAACGGATACTAAAAGTTGCTGAAACCTGATCCGTCTTGGGAAGTTCCTATTTCATAATTGATATTCCACATCTGTTCCCGGACGGTTCCCGGTCGCTCCCAAAATGTCGCCGTCGAAATAACTCAATAACAACAACTCGGTTGAGTTTCAAACTTCCTGACACTCCAATTACTGTTTAGGTACAAAGAAAACTTATAATGGCACCATATTAATTTTCATTAATGGTGGCGCCAAAAAGTTTATATATAAAGGAAAAGCAAAAAAATAATCAAAATTAAAAATCTGTTTCAATTTCCATCGGTTTTGTACATTTTGCACGTTAAACAAAAATATTCATTCATAACCTCCATAAAATTGACCTCTGTATACCTAATGATTAGCCCAATCACAAGAAAAATACATTTTATTTTGTGATAGTAACTTTATAATGCTCTGTAAAAAAGACATAAAATCTAATTGAGTCAAGACGAGTCTACAGTCAAAATGTACCTTTAAGATTTCATTTATAAATTAAGTATAGTATTGTTTCGCGTAATTTATTAAAAATATTATTGTTACAGTAAACAGTGTGTGATATCTTAATAGCACCAGCTAATTAGACAAGGTGTCATCTCGAAATAGAATCATCCGTAATCACATCACATTAGTGAATGTTTTTTTATCATTTTCTCGTGGTCCATTTCTTTGACATTTCTACAGTTCTTGAAATATTCAACCTACTTACCTTGGGTTTGGTATATTTTAAAATGTAAAGCCTCGTGTTCATTGTAAACATTTGTTGCGCAACTGTTGCTGAACATCATTTGTTTCGCATTACTTTATTACAATATTTAAATTATCACGATATGAACACAAGCTTTACATTAACATTAGCTTTATCATTGTTTCTCAACATTAAAGTTGCTGGCAACAATATGCTGCCAGCCATACTGCCCGTAGTGCCCGTCCATAAGCTAGTCTGCATAAATATTTTGGCTCGCCGAGCGGCAATATATTGTTGATAGAAGTACAGCAACATGATTATAAAGAAATGTTTACAATGAATACGAGGGGGAAGCTTTTGTTTTACGAGTAGGTACTTAATATATTTATATGAAAGCTGCAAAAGTTCAAATTCAATTGGGATATTCACGGAAGATCATAATACTTATTACGATATTTAATACATCGCTATTTCGTTGTGTTACCATTACCAATGAATATATACCATATTCAATTCGTTATACGGGAACAATTACTTGAAACCGCGATTTTTTAATTGGCTATACTTGCTACTATTACTTTCTTTAGGGAAGATACTTCTAAAGATGGTGACTCTCAACCCCAATAATCTTAAATATTTATATCGCGATTGTCACCTTATTTCTGGGAAAGATGATATAAGCAATGATTAACAATCAGTACCTACATTACCTAGAATAAAAGTAATACATATAATTTTAATCATATGACCAGTGTGCATTTCGATCAGTCACCGACGCAGAGTGGGAGCTATGGCTAATATTTGTTTGTTATACATCCAGAATAGAAATAGATTTCGTTGAACCATTTACACATCCGCTCTTTGTAATTATTGTAATTGCCAACTCTAAACAATTGCAGTAATGTGCTTGAGGAAATTGAGTTTCTGTGTTTTATTTTGGACTAGTAGCGCCCCGCGGTTTTACCTGCTTTGTGCCCGTTCCTGTGAGAATTTCGGGAATTTTTGTACACATAAACTTTCCTCTTGAATTATTCTATCTTTTTTAAAAAACCGCGTCAAAATCCGTTGAGTTGTGTTAAAGATCTTAGCATACAAACAGCGAAAAGTGACTTTGTTTTATACTATGTAGTGATGCTGATGGTTGCATTTTTAAGAAAACATTTATTTAGAACTGTGGCTCACGATTGTCACTGATGAAACATAAAAATACAGATAGATATATATAGATAGAATACTAAATAATCTCCTACTTGTTTGGTAGTTGGTTAAAGAAGGTAGGTTACTACCTCACGCGGTGTAACTAAAACACTGTTATACTGTGTTTTTTGTCTCTTTTGCTCTTCGGAAAATTGCGTACGTCTGAAAGTGACAAACCACTTGATAGTTAAACTGTTTTTAATACTGGCCCCATAAGTGTAGTTTGAACTTTTGAAACACTTTCAATTTCGAATATTCTATCAATATTTGCATGGTAACCTATTTTAACCGCTTGAAAAATGGTCGTAGTTCTCATAAAACCTAGAAAGTCTTATACATAAAACAGTTACTATTTTACGCTACCACTTTTCTCATTTTGATATAACTACAACTGAAAAATAGCAGTGACTTCAATCGCGTGGGTTCAGTTTACGAATGGATCTGTTTTCGAAAGCTTATTTATAAATTGTCTTTCGATTCAAACGAAACAAATGACTGCCTTGGTGGATTTATACCGCGATCAGTCTTGATTTAACCTTCTAGGACTTCTCACAGTCAATGACCGTTAATTGAAATATTTGGCACTTCGTATCGTAAAATAGAATCATCTCAAATGAAATATTTTCAAGATGCTTTCATGTTTAAGTATAATGCGGATTCCAATGAAATATTCATCATATTGTATCAAATTACGACTTATATTTTATAAAATGTAACCCTTCGCAGTTCATTTAGATTCAGCATGTTTTAGTTTGCTAGAATTAGTGAGTTCTTTGTTCAGTGGAAACCTTAAGTATACACTGAAAACTGAAACCTTTCATGAAAAATATAGTTTCACGAACAATATTTTCATACAAATCAGATCAGCATTTTTTTTTAGAAAAACATGAACTTACTAATACAATCTACCTTACCAGATCAAATAAAATACCTCTTTTACGCCATCGGTTAGTAATCCAGTAAAATCACCCACCTCAATCAGTTGCACGACATTGCAACATCTCTCACCCATCAAAACTCTCAGTACTGCATCAATCATAACCTGAAAACACTAAAATACGACACGCTAGACCGATGATTTGTAGGTCACCTGACCGTTTCCAGCTGCCAACTATTTATATTAAGACTGAAGAAAAATTTACTGCAGTATTTGATTTACACCTTCATAATAACACGGCCTGTTAGGTATCAATCTTTTGGGATTGCTGCTGAGGCTATTTTGGGGAGTTGGGCTAGAAATATTAGAAGCTAAAGTTTAAAGGATAATACTACGTTTTTTTTGTCATTTATCTCGTAGCTAGCAAGACCCACTGCAGGGCAAAGATCATCATCAGTAAAACCCAGGACATCGTTATCAATAATTATGTGAGATTTTTCTTCCCCTATCAGTAGGGATAATTCAAATACATAATACCAAATCATATATATCAGTGAGTTTCATTCCGTATTACAAGCTTAGAGCTTACTTTGGATCTAATTTGCCGTGTGTGAATTTGTCCGGGTATACTTATTATTATTATGTTTAAAATATGTATATGCATTATTTAAATCTGCACCAAAAAAGGAATTTGTTTCATTTAGTTTCAAAAACAAATAGGAATTAATGAAATGTATGACAAATCATGGCTTTCTTTACATGTTGATGGTGACAAAGCGAGTACAATGTGATAGTTGTCGATGTTGCACTTGATGTTACTCCAAATAATTGTATAGTACTTGAAAAGGAAAAGGAACACAAAATAAAGCAATTTAATTTAGATTATATGTCTAAAAAGATAATAAATTTGACAGTACTTGAAATGGAAATAATCACAAAATAGTTATTAAATTTATATCTAAACAGTTGATAAACTTGAGTGCTGCTAATATATTATTTGAATCACCAAACATCTCAGTCAATGATAAAAATGTGAATGCCAACGGATCTAAACGACATGTTACACATAAAATAAATGGTGATGAAATCTTTACAGATGAAAGAATAAATTCAGGTGACACTGACTGTTAACATTGGCCGAGCAAAATAAATATTGGCATTAATGTAGACGGAGGAGTATTCGGGAGTATTCGAGAGTATTCGAAAGTATTCGGGAGCTCATTATACAGACAATGAAAGATACATGTTTTTACAAGCAAGTGATACAGAATATACTTGGAATAAACTTGTTATGTTAAGATATGCAAACAAAAATAAAACAGAATATATCAAACATTTAACGTTTATGCTTGGTTTAAAGCTCGAGGTTTAAACAACAGAGGTATGAGTTTTGAAATGAATAACTTCTATTCAATTCTTAAATTAAAAATACCACTATATTCTATGCTAGTTATTTCGGACGGGCGGTTTCACCCCACGATATTTTCCCAGATTCAATGAGATCTTTTTGTTGAACAGGAATAAATCTTCCTCTTTAGAAAATTACTATAGATATAGATAATTTTGTTTCATATTTTCTGTGTGAACTTGAGCTTGAACATTGAGCGTTTCTATCTTTATACATTTCAGATAAAATTAAATTTGGTTAATTGTAACTAAAGCAACATGGACTGAAGTGATCTTATTATAAATAGAAGTTGAAAAAAAGAATGCTAAACAAAATAACAATAAATTTTAAAAAGCTGAATAATTTTATTCAGGAGAAACGAGTACGTTAATAAAAGGTGGACCTATGGGAAACAACTTATACAAAAACACACGAATACCGATGACACTATATTATTGACACAATTTTGCAAAAGCACATTCTCTACACAAATAGTCCATTTACTTTCAACTTCATGACCACTGTGCTATTTTTCCGTTGGTTAAAATAGATCAACCATGAATAACAGTAACAATGTCTGAAGCTCTGAATCATTTGAGACTGTTACGCGTTCTGTAATCATATCCATCACTTCTCTCAAGAGTCTTTACATCTGGTTTAAGCCCTACATCAACACTGGCTTGCATACGAATATCTATATTCATCATTAGGTGAACTACATCATCTATATATTATACAACTATATTTATATCTAAATTTGGAACTGTATCTGGATTGTTATTTACATTTTGTGCAACTGTTGTTATATATAATTTGATGCAGCTGTAAGTTTTATATGCAACAGTATCCTGAGTGTTAGATCAGCTTCTATCTTGGTCGGAAAACACCTCTGCATTAGCTACGTCACGCCAGTTATCCAACGGGTGGCGGTTGCAGCGGCCTACGCCCTCCCACCCATCGCCTCGGCTTCAAGCCAACATTTTCATAGTTTAGTTACGATTTCGAAAACGACCCGACGCCTCCCGCCGCCGGCGACACCGATTTCTCACGAAATTCACTTGCGTTCGTCAAGTCTCTCACGTCTTTTTTGAAAGTGATTGTGTTTATTGACCCCAGTGCATTGTGACAATATTTTTGGATTTTTATCGTTTTATTTCTGGCGTTTTCCGGGTACGTATTTTTTTCAGTTCATATTTCAAGTTCAATGGTAGATAATTTGTTTATTTCTGTAGATGATTTATTGAGAGTCTAGAATGGGGCCTTGTGGAATTCTTGGTTCAATTTTATTTTCCATGATGAACAATATGAAATAAAAATCTGAAATAACAAAAATGTGATCTAAATCCGACGTGTTGGTTAGGTAATAGAAACTTCATTGCATGTTATAAAATGCGGCGTTCGTGCTGTGATTTTAAGATTTCGGGGGCCTTCGGCATTTACAGAAATAGATCGAGACATTTCGTTCACACTCGTGAAAATTTGAACACTGGACACCCACCAGCTTACACTTCACCTTCGCGAGAGGGCGCTCGGTGACTCACGCGTCGATACGACGGGCGGATGAGTTACACTTCACGACTCTCTTGATTGATCACTTCGTTGTATAAATATATACAAACAATTGAGAACAGTCTATAAATAATACATGACTTTTTAAACCATTTATTTCCACATTAAAATACAAAATTTTCTAAATAAAAGAAAGAAAATATATACTTTGAAATTTCATTGTTATCTATCACTAGGCAATGTACTCATTGTCATGGAACATATGATTATGATAATACTCTTTCATTGACCGAACCCCCTTCGGTCAATGAAAGAGTAATTCCGTTACAATTAGGTACAATTTGTATCCGGAATATATTGGAGGCCCTTTTAACGGTTCTAATAATCTGGGATCCTACTACTAACCTATTAACCTATGCGATAAGATAAAAGATTCAAATCTCATAAAAATATTGTAGTGATAGTGGTGGTAGAATTTTAACTAGGGTCTCATTAATGTAGAATAGTATTGCTACTTTTTGTGAAATTTTGGAAAAGTCACTGCAGATAGTTCTCTTTTTTCATCGATATCTCAATGAATCAATCTATTTATTTATTATCATTTCGCTGATTTTGATCAGTTTTAACCCCCAACCATCATACTCACACTATAACAATCGAATATTAGAGTTTGGCGACACTGGCTATGATAGAAAAACCGTCACTTGCAACATATTTGCAGAAATTTTTTCCTAGATGTAACAATGGTACAGTACTTACTCTATGCACTAAATTTACCAATTATGAACTCTTCTACTAATTAAATCTAGGTCTTACAACCACAATATCATCATGAAATCATCAACTTAATTTTAAGCTGACCATTATAATGATTGCAATGATCTGATATAATAAAGAGATTTGAATTTGAATTTCATATCATCACATCCAGACAAGCGTCTAGAAAATAGAGGAAGCTTTCAAAATAGGTCTAGAATTAGGTCAATACCAAAGCACTCACAGTTATAACTGCGATACTAACTGTCTTCTTGTCCAGTTAATAACAGCATACAGTAAACTCTATATTTTATGTAAGTAGCTAGTGTTTTTGGCTCAAGGTGGGGCAGTTAAAATAATTTGAATTATATTTTGCAGTTTGCAACGTTCGTTTATTGGTTATGCCTCCTGGGTTATGCTTTTGTTTACGTTATTAAAATTAGCGGATGATTTAGAGCTGAGAATTATGTTAGAATGTTGATTTTCATAACGGTTACTAGTGTCATTCTGCTAATATTATAAATGCGAACGTTTGTGCGGATGTATGTATGTATGTTTGTTACTCTTTCACGAATATTATAATACTTACTTCTTTCACAGTTTAAACTTACAATATTTTTAATTTTACTTTACTTTTACTTCGTAGTTTTTGTTTAAATTCTATTACATTTAAGTCACAATTCTCCTTAAAATCAAACATATAAGAAAGTACATACTTAATATCGGTATAATCTAATGTAAAAACCGAAGAGTTTTGTTTTTTATTTGTTTGAAAGCCCCATCTCAGGAACTACTAGTCTGATTTGAATAATTATTTTTGTAATGTATAGCCACATTAAATGGTAAGGTTATAGTTGATTTTCCTCCCGAATTTCCGAAATTCCCACAGGAACAGGTGTAATTAAGTAAAAAAACGGACCTTACTCACGATGTAAATCAATTAGACTAAATTATGAACTATAACATTATAAACTTGGTATCACAATTCATTAAATTATCACTAACAGATTTTATATACATACTAGCAGCGCCCCGCGGTTTTACCCGCGTTGTACCCGTTCCCGTAGGAATTTCGGGATGAAAAATAGCCTATAACCTTCCCGTTGAATGTGGCTATCTATTACAAAAAGAATTATTCAAATCGGTTCAGTAGTTTCTGAGATTAGCGCGTTTAAACAAACAAACAAACAAAACAAACTCTTCAACTTTATAATATTAGTATAGATATTTCTGTCAAAAAATAACATTGAAAACTTTACTGAAATCCTTAAGATTTGAAGTTTCGAAATAATAATTTTTTTAATATAAAGCACAGTAATTAAGTTCTGCATTTACCTTATTCATCAAATTTTACTTTATTTTATTTGTTTAACCCCCGATGAAAAAATAAGTTCTATAAATTTAACATTATGTGCGTCTGTTTGTGGCTCCGAAAAGAATAAACTGATTATGATAGGGATTTTGCTAAGCTTATGTTTGAAAGCTTTCTTGATAGGAGTGGTGCTTATCTACAATGTGTGATTATTTCATTTTGTACTCGTTTGTTCTTGGTTTGCCCAACAATGGGAGTATGTTAATGTTGGCCAACAGTGGAATATTACATTATATTACTTTTGTTTTTATTTTTTATTTTATTTATGAGACTCATTATTTGCAAAAAAACTAAGGAAAAAAATAAATAGACTTGAACTTTTCTTTCCTTTAGTGATAGACTGAGAAATGTTAATTGTTTGCAAATAACTCCTATTGTTAAAGTAAGTGTTACTATGATAATAATAATCTTGAGAATTTCTTATCTTCTTACCATGTGTTCAATGTATTACTCTTAACCCTTTCTACGGGGATTGAGTCGAATCACTTTAGTTTTGTAGAGCACTGTCTATCGCCAGTGAATTCGAATGCTACCAGTGATTTTGATACTAGTCTAAATTTGTAGCCTGTTCATTAATGGTTTTGTCAGTACATCAATATTCACATGAGTAGAGCAGTGTATCGTGTATTATTCAAAATGTTATTGCCATTATAATATGAACGCTTCGGTGGTTTAGTGGTGGTATGTGCACTCGCCTACCAAGACTGACGTCCCGGGTCGAAAATATGTTTCATACTTTTCAAATATAGCTCGAGTTTGAGATCACCAACCCGCATAAAGTGTGGTGATAATGCCTAATCTTCCTCACTGTACTGATATCTTCAGTGAGATGAGAGGCCTTTGCCCAGCAGTGGGAAATTACAGGCTTACTTTACTGTCATATGAAAACATGTTTTCTTCTTTTACTCCTCCTACAATTTGTTGTAACTACCAGAAGTTTATTTGTCATCTTGATTCCTTTGTTGCCTTCTCTCCCACCCTCAATGTGCTTCAAGATCTATCTTCAGTACTTTAGGACTCGACCGAACAATAAACGGTCCATCTCCGATTCGTGTATACCTTCTCCATCGTCAGATCCAAGAATAGCTTCGTTATTGAGATATTAAACAAAATAAAAATACGTTTATTACCATACATAAAAGAGTTGTTATCAAAAGTAATTAAAAACATAAAAGCAAAACTTATTTATTAAGTAGGTAACAGGTAGAAAAGTTAGCTTGAGTTATGTGGACCAGTCCACACAACGCTGTTCTTCCGAGCTCCCTGAGATGTTAAATAACAGTTGATATACTTAAATAAACAACACAATAAACTAACACCAACATGTTATAATTATATTAACAACTCTTATCAATACTAATATAATAAACCTGTAGATTTTTTATCCGATTTGAGTATTTATTTTTGTAATGGACAGCCGCATTCAATGGAAAGGTTACAGGCTATTTTGTTTCCTGAAATTACTTCGGAAACAGGCACGATGCGGGTAAAATCGCGGGGCACTGCAATCATACACAATTATGACATATGATATAACATTAATTTACATGCCTCTATACATTATATAAAGTAACTAGTAGCGCCTCGCAGTTTTACTCCAGTTCCCGAGGGAATTTCGAGACTAAAATTGCATATAACCATTTCGTTGATGGCTATTCAGTTAGTGTCTGAGATTAGCATTTGCAAACAAATAATCATAAATAAAAATCAATTCAACTTCATTATATTAGTATAGATTTCATTAATTTACTTAACCACATAAAATAATGGCATTACTTTACTAAACCACATAAAATAATGGCATTAATTTTGCATTCCATTGTTGCAGAACCCATTGAGCTGGCGTGGTCCACCGTAATGACCTGTAGCTAGTACGATGGGGGTATCGGACGACTTAGCCCCGAGTTTCACGCAGAAGCCATCCCTGCGGCAAGAGGATGAAGGCAACAAGCTCATCTTCGAGTGCCAGCTGCTGGCCTCGCCGCAGCCCGAGATCACTTGGTACCGCAGCGATGAGCAACTCCAACAAGATATTAGGACTAAGTTTAAGTGAGTACTTGTTATAATATTACTAAATTTAAGTAAGAACTTGTTATAATAGTACTAAGTTTAAGTGAGTAGTTGTTAGACGTTTTCGTTGAAGCCGAACGGAGCTGTCCGATGCTCAATTGATCAATGACATTGTCAAAATCTTTTCGTAATGCGTTCTGGCCAATCACAACGCATTGACATAGTCAAAATCTTTCTGTATACATAATGATTGGTCAGTTGAGCTCTGCATAGGTCCGTCCCACTTCAGAAACGCAACGTAAAGCCCGGTTTCCACTGCGAGCGGAACGGACCCATTAATGACTCCGTTTGGCAGCCATTACGTGTTTTTGTTAAGACTGAGGTGTTATGCGTACAAGTAACGCAATGGTAATTAAACGGAGTCATTAATGAGCCCGCTCCGCTTGCAGTGGAAACGGGGACTTGATAAGGTGTCAGTGCAGTGACAACGACTGATTATTTATCTTTTACCTCTATAGCTTTAACACGAATATTTTATGTTATTTTTGCTAAAAGACGTCGTCGCTGCTGCACTATGAAATGCCATAGACATAAATACGATTATATTAATGGTAATAGCCAATATGGTCAAAACGATATTTTTGGTAAAATAGAGTATTTTATAATGTAAAAAACAAATCGGGAATAGTGATACTGGAGACCAAAATATAATGGAACGATACGTAATACACACTCTATAAACTTTGGCGATTTGTGCACATTTCTAAAGTTACTACACGTTTTTTCGCGGCACAAAATACTTATTGTATTTAGCGAGTAAAATCGCTCTTTGTACCCAAAAACATGGCTAATATGAGTTCTAATACCATGTCTTTAACCTTCGTTACATTTGTTCTAAAGTAAAAAAACTCATCGGGCCATACTAATAGAACATTTTAGCTATCAAATGGTTTGTCACTTTCTGACATACGCAAATTTCCGAAGAGCAAAAGAGACAAAACACAGTGTTTTAGTTACACCGCGTTTATTAGTAAAGCGGACAGTGTGTATTTCAAATCAGCCAAACACAGGCCTGCATTAAACTTCCAAACAGATCAAAAATAAGAACTAGGTCACATCGAGCGCTATTTATAATATTAATAACATCAACCATAATTATCAAAGATATCTACTTCACGCGATGTCCATAAATTCGTGACAGACAAACACAGTTTATGCCAAAAATAATTTATTATAAGTTGATCGAAAAGCAGTGGAAAGATTACGAGCTTTTTAATGAAAAGATTCAGCAAATGAATTTATTATGTAGAGATCGGAAAAAATAATACAATTTTAACACAAATTTTCGTTCAATTATATGAAGTTACTGTGTCTGCTTTTTGAAAGAAATTCAATAATTACGTGAAAATTGAATTAATTACTTTAATTATTTACTATAATTACTACTTGAACGAAATGTTATTTAAAAGAACGATTTGTGCATTATTGATAAGTATGTGGTAACATTATTTAAGAGTTTGAAAAAAGTGTCAGATTTTTAAAGCATCGAAATATCTGTGGAATCTACTATACTAGTAATAATAATATTATAAAGAGGTAAAATTTTTAAGTTTGTTTGTATGACCGAGGTAATCTCAGGAATTGTCAGTCCGATTTGAATAATTCTTTTGTAATAGATAGCCACATTTAACGGGAAGGTTATAGGCTATTTTTCATCCCGAAATTCCCACGGGAACGGGTACAACACGGGTAAAACCGCGGGGCCTACTATACGACCCGGTCCTGTTCCGTAACGAATTCAAAACGATATTGAATTCAATATTTAGCTCTTTAGACCACCTGTTAATTCTAACAATATGTTATTCATAAAGTCTACGCCAACAGACACTAATCCCACATAACGTTAAATTAACGGTTGTTAGATCCATAACGACATATAACGGTTATTATTCTGGATAAAACTGAAATACGATAATTCAGAAATGTATAAACAAATGTGAAATAAAATTAAATTTGTGACGACGGTGAATGGCAGCTGCCGTGATCAGTTTTAACAAATTGAGGTTTTTGTCCGTCATTGTATAGATACGGGCTATTTTTAAATCTGATATAACAGTTGGAGATATACCTCAAATATTTCTTCGTTATACAAAATTCCGATAGAATCTTAAACAAATTGAAGTCAAAAAACTAAAATGCTGAAATAATAGCTGTCATTTCCGTTATGGCACAGCAATGATGGTATAATACATGTACTGACATACACAAATGCATAGTATATAGCAAATATATAAGTCTCCTGGATCACTAATTGGAATCAACTAACACACTATATACTTTTTAAACTCACACGATTTGCACTCATTATACTAAATGAAACGGGTCTGTATCGCGTTGGATATTTTAACGTATTTTAATAAAATACGTACCCGACGTTTCGAGCGGATTACACCGCTCGTTATCCCGTGACCACAAGAGGTATTTTATTAAAATACGTTAAAATATCCAACGCGATACAGACCCGTTTCATTTAGTATAATCAACTAACACACTGTTTTTGATGTCCTGGAACACTATTCTCAGACTCCTAAAACACTATTCCATTTGCGCTGTACCCATTTGAGTACGACTCAAATGATTCACTCACGAGTTCAAAATGATTGGTCGTTGATTCAAAATTATTCATAGTAGGTATGTCCTTTCAAACACCATCTTATATCAATTTCACAGCCGCTTTAATTTTCTACACAACAAGAAAACAAGCTTTCAAACCCGTTGGTACAGTGGCAGTGAGAGAACTTACGATTCCCGCCCGGAGTCAACAATATGTGAAGACATAGTTGTTGGCGACGACGTCTGGGTGTCAATTATACATTCTTATAAAGTACTAGCTGTGCCCTGCGGTTTCACCTGCATTTTTTCCTTGCTGCTTACCGTTTAAACCTTCCCTGGACTTTCATGAATATTTCAAGACCAAAATTAGCTAAATCGGTTCAGCCGTTCTCGAGTTTTAAGCAGACTAACGAACAGCAATTCATTTTTATTTATATAGATTTGTGTAGTATATAATAATATGTAGTAGTATCAGTTAGTTAGATTCCATATTCAAGCTTAGAGCTTAGTCTTAGGGTCTAATTAACTGTGAATTTGTCCGGGTATATTTATTTCAAAATAAGTCTTGTGCAGGTCAATGATCTAAAATATTTGACCAACACCAATACCTTCTTTGATAGGTATTTGGAGCCAAAAACATTTTGATGTTACACTTGGCACGAGCGTCTCCGCAGTGGCATTCACTGTGGACACTCGTCACAATTCTAATTCAGGAATGATTTAACGGGAGTAAGTCAGGTTTAATTATAAAATTAGAGATAATTGAAATTAGTATCAAATAGTTTTGTACCCACTAGATATGGTTTAGTACTTCTTGATGCGAAAGTAGCGATCGTGGGGTAGTTTAGCTAAGCGATATTACCTCCTTGCTGTTGTTAAGCAACGTTTTGGATACCTGGATGGCTGGCCGATAGTGGCATTTCTATCCGCGCGCTACCGTGCTCAAGAGGGCACGTTTTACCATTTTACCTCTTTATATTATTAAACTCGATCTATTTTAGAGTGCAATCAGACTAGGCCGACTTCGCATGTGACAAGCGTTGACAGTTACAATTTGAACTTTTGATAACTAGCTGTCAACGTATCGATCTAGTCTAATTACGCCCTTAGTTGAGCGATTTATCTTTTAAATTTAAATAAGAGTGTCGAGACGGAGGGTAGGCCTTTGCCCAACAATGGGATGACAAGTACAGGCTTTCAGTAACAGCAATTTAACATTTATTCAAATTCAATTTTAATTCAATTCAATCAAAATTTCTAAAATTAGAAAGTAAGTAGTCAGTAGCCAACCCTGGTGTTAGTTTTTAGGCCGCCCAATGACCTCCGACATGGTCTTACAATTTAAACAACCGACAATGTAACGTCCTAAGCAGGTGGAAATGCAAAATTAGTTAAAATGTAAATATACCTACTTATGTAAGTTTAATCCAAGGGCAAGTTTATAGCAAACACTTCATAAATCTCGCGTTAATCATTGCAAGGTATCCCGGTACATGCACATTACTTATCCCCAGTGATATAAACCAGCTCAGATCAAAAGGTTTCCTAAATCGCTCATAATTTCCGTTTGTTTATTTTACAATAACACAAATATTATTCCGTGTTTTATAATCAGCGACTGTTTGTAGTTACTAGCTCGAGTTGTGAGCCGCATATTTTAAGATGCTAGCAGTGCCTCACGATTTTACCCACGTTGCGTCTATTTCTGTAAAAAATCTAGATAAAAAAAAGACTAGGTATAACGTTTCAAGATAATCTAACTATCAATACAAAAATAATCATTCAAATTGGACCTGTAGCTCTAGAAAATAACGCGTTCAAATAAAAAAAACAAACTGTTGAGCCCCATAACATTCAGTACATCCCACGGTTTTACCCGCGTTGTGCCCGTTCTCGCGGGAATTTCGGGATAAAATGTATCTCATGTGTTATATTACACTAGCTGCGCCCCGCGGTGTTACCCGCGTTGTACCCGTTCCTGCAGGGCTTTCGGGATAAAATGTATCTCATATGTTATTCTGATGTATAACCTGTATAACCTATATTACTGTAAAGTTTCATCCAAATCCGTTCAGTAGTTTTTGCGTGAAAGAGCAATAAACATACATCCATCCTCACAAACTTTCGCATTTATAATATTAGAAGGGTATGTGACTGACTGTCGTTTGCTCCCTCAGGATCCAGAGCATCGCCACCAACAAGTTCCTGGTGGTGCTCGAACTGGACGACGTGATCGAGACGGACGCGGGGCTCTACAAGGTTAAGGCCAAGAACAAGATGGGCGAGGTGGCAGCCTCCATCAACCTTAACTTTAGCCGTGAGTACACCATCATCACAACGACTTCTACCTATAGTGTATCTTAAGCAATAGGGTACTTGACTGTTACAAAAGTGTACAATTTGAGAGATTAATAAAGTAAAATAACTAAAATTATGATCAAAACTGAAATCAGAATCAAAATCGATTAAAAAATAAAGAAATTATAAGCTCTGAAATATTCTCTCCTGTCTGATTCTGTCTCATTCTTGCAAAACGATTTTTTGTATGCGACGACTATGGCGCTATAAGTTTTGTGACGTCACAGAGCTAGTAGTGATGTTTCTGTCTAATCAGCAACTTTGACCGCCTGTAACTCTAGAAATAATAGCGATATAAAAAAACGGTATTTAGTTTCTTACACGTGATAACACGATGAGTTAATAGGAAGTATAAAAAAACAGTGTCAAGTACCCTGTCAATTACCCAAGTCTCAGAGGATGTCAGTGACATCATTTGACACTGTGTAGTCTCATTGCTAAATTACTGTGCAATGAAAATGAATATTAATATATTTTCATTGTCATAAAGTTCAACAATAATAATGAGTCTAATTGCGAAAAGTTCCGAATTTAATCACAGATCCGCTAAAAAACGATGACACAAATTAATACTTAATTCTAATGTCACAGTCACAACTGACATAAATTGAAAAAAAATTAGAAAAACTAAAACATTTTGTCAACAAAATGTAATTCAAGATGTTTGCCAGAAGTTCACAAATATCGGTTTAGTCATCGGTCAGTAATTCGTCACGGTCCGTCATGCCAGCTGGTCACTTCACTAGTCAGACACACATTCTTATATATTTATAATGACAAAACATACTGTACGAGTTATTCATATACGCATATTTACAGCATTTTAGCAAACAAATGGTTTGTTCCTTTCCAACTTACGCTATTTTTCGAAGACAAAACTTTGCAACAGTGTTTTAGGTGAAGCATATTATGAATAAGGCAGTTTTTTATTAGTTAATGACCAACTGTAGGTGAGTCAGAATTTATAAAAATTAATTAAAATTCGTTCTTCTTAAATGTTTGTCCCAAATTCCCAAAATGGTGACGGTGGCGCCGACAATCATGTATTTAAAAATAAGGACACTGAATTTTATCTTTTACTTTTGTCTAGACTATAATTTTGTGACATTTTTTTCAAAAAGCGCTAATTATCGTCGCCATCACTGAACGGCATTGCCGTCCTCATTGACGTCAATTACATCGGTTTTAACTAATTGACGTAATTTTAAAAATAAAATTCACTTATAAACTAGAGGCTAGGAAACGATTAGTATCTCCATAGAAACGGATTAGAGCGGTGCGGAGCTGGATTCACCAATCACAGCGCATTGTGACTGTCAAACAACGCATTGACATTGTTTTTCGTAATGCATTGTGATTGGTCAGTTGATATCCGCACAGCTTCGCTCGTCACTAGGTATATTTATGCCACTTGTTGTTTTATTGACATCTGTGAGCACGGTAGTAAGATTTAATGGTGCATCCACGCATGTCACCAGCTTACGGTCTTTCAGACTAGCCGCTGAATTAGCCTCCGGGTAAGTGGTAAAAGCATACGCTACGCGCATGTGTGGAAGCGCCATCACTAAAATGCTATTTAAAACTAAGAAGAAATTAAACTAAAACCCACCACAAAGTAAAATATATTCTGGTACGTACAGTCATGATATTAAAGACAATGTTTACGTCTGCGTTCTGCAGATCAATGTTAACGAGAGATCTGCTACCGATCTGTTTTTCATGAGTTTACTGTTATTTGTGTAAACTAAAGCTGAAATATATGTAGGAAACCGCTACGAAATTAAAGTTTTATTTTGATAGAAATACTGCGCGTGTAGTTGGATTTTGTGGTGCAAGTTTATTTTAGTTTTTAATTAAATATAAAAGCACAAGTATAGTTTGTACACAGCAGCGTTTGAGAACATAAAATGGTAATCTTTAATGACGTAATTTGAACACGAGTTGGGAATCAAGCATAAATATACTCAAACGAGCGTTAGTAATTTCGAGTAAATTAATGCTCAACCTTGTCGAGTGTTTTAGACCGCTTAAATGCCCCCGACATGGTCTATCGCTTGAAGCAAAGGGTACCGACAATTGTACGTGCCTTCGGAGGGCATGTAAAATTGTCGGTACGGTGACGGTACGGGCGTCAAAAAACTGCTAAAGAAAACGATAACAGTGTTTTTTCGAATACGTTCTAGTCCAATTCCAACGTAATTTAGTACAAGTATTCCAATGGAATCTTCTGAAAATAAAATCATATAAAATGTATTGATTCAAAATAATTATGTAATTATTTATATTCAGTTATAAATTTTATACCTTTCTTTTTCAGCCGCTGACGAGGACAAACAAAAGTGAGTATCATTTTACTTTAATCTCAATTTAAATTACAAACGAGCATTATGTTACTAAGTTCTGGGTATATATATTCTAATGACCTACTTATGTCAGAGTTCTATTTTTGCTGTGAACTGAAATAAATGACCCGTTTCCTATCGGGATAGCTAAATTGAATACAGCTTATTTGAGCATTTTTATATTAAGAGCGTTGTGGGTAGTATGTTGATCTTTATTAATTAGTCTTGCTTTAACATTGAAAGCAAGATACAAAATAAAATGTTTTACTTTTTATGAATTATGATCACCATAAATCAAATCAGTGCATGTGACCTACTTTTATAATTTAACTAGCAGCGCCCCGCGGTTTTACCAGCAATGTGCCCGTTCACTTAAGAATTTCGGATGAAAATAACCCTTTAACATTCCTGTTGAGTGTGGCTATAGATTAAGAATTAGAAAAATATTTATTCAAATTTGGTTCGTACTTTGTGAGAATGGCGCGTTCAAACAAACAACAAAACAAAATATAAATTTGTTTGTATGTTCGATCTAATCTCCAGAATTACCAGTCCGATTTGAATAATTATTTTTGTAATAGATAGCCACATTCAACGCGAAGTTTATAGAATATTTCTCATCCCAAAGTTCCCATGGGAACGGGCACAAAGCGGGTAATTAAAAAATTATGACATCCATTGCTTGCGTCCAAGCTTAGAAATCAGTCAAGATTGACACAATTTTCACTGTCCCTTCCTTCCTTCAGACAAGTGGACGGTAAAGCGCCTACCTTCGCGCGGAAGCCCGCCATCCGTCAGGAGGAGGATGGCAAACGGCTCATCTTCGAGTGTCGCATCGAGGCCGAACCTGTTCCCGGCGTGGTCTGGTTCCACAACAACGTTGAAGTTAAACCTGGAGCCAGGCATAAGGTAATACAGTCAATACTATGCACTAGGTTAAGTACGTTCGAGTAGGTCAGTGGACAAACCTGGTACTTGATTATGGACTTGATTGGACTGGAGGAAACTTCTATCACAATAATTGTTTGGTTCGAAAATCGGGGTTATTAGTTTACGTTTTTAATGCTCTAAGGAATAATTAATATAACGTTGCGTTTCTAATGTGCGGAGTTAAACTGACCACCAAAAGATTGTTGACAATCCCACGCTGTGATTGGTGAATAGGGGCTCTGCAGTCCTCCGCTCCGCTACTATGTTGGATTCTATGGGGCCCAAGTCTTAAGTCAGAGGCAATTCGACTGATTGGGATCTTTAATACAGAGTCCGTTGTCACAAGTCTTACGACTGACTTGTTCGACGCTACTAAAACTGTCTATGGCCAGTCTAACAGTTGTCATTACAATTTTTTTAGTCTAACAAACAAATGGTCTAAAAATGTATGATTTATATTAAGCCTAAGGTTGTGTAATTCGTTGTTATGATTGATAAATGCCACACCTTGAACGTAGCAAGAAGCTTTTGTAAAAACCCAACCTTTGGGATTCATATTCCTCAATACGATTATAAAATATAACCACCATACAGATATCTTCAACTAGATGTAAGGTCTTAGCCCAGCAGTGGGAAGCAGCATTACTTTAACTTACTAAATATAAATTCATCTGAAAGCTCCAACAAGATAGACCGTCTTAAAAACTTTGCTGTGTTGTTTGATGGCATTAAAACTGAATCATAAGTGACGGTGCCAACACACCTTGGAGGTGTGAAAGTCATATTAATAACTGATGGTTGTGTCCCAGTTTTGAAAGTATTTAGGCGTGGCCTTGACCTCTTTACTCTTGGCCAGATCATTTGGCGACTACAGACAGACACGCTTATTGAACTTCGACCTATTTTTTAGTATACCCATATCTATACTAATATTATAAAGCTGAAGAGTTTGTTTTGTTTGTTTGTTTGTTTGTTTGTTTAAACGCGCTAATCTCAGAAACTACTGAACCGATTTGAATAATTCTTTTTGTAATAGATAGCCACATTCAACGGGAAGGTTATAGGCTATTTTTCATCCCGAAATTCCTACGGGAACGGGTACAACGCGGGTAAAACCGCGGGGCGCTGCTAGTAAGTAAGTAAGTTCGAGTTAGTGGCCAACCCTGGTGTTGGAGTTTTTAGACCGTTTAAAGACCTCCCACGTGGTCTTAAGATTGAAACAACCGGGACCGACAATTTAACGTGTCCTCCGAAGCACGGTAGCGCTCAGATAGAAATGCCACTATCGACCACCCATCCAAGTAGGGGTCGAGCTGTACGTTGCTTAACAATCGCAATGAACTAACACGCTTAGACAAACTACGTCATGAGCGATACCTATATGATTCTGTTGATTTTTTTATTTTTATTCGAATAAGTACTTAATGAAATCTATTGATGACTTGAATCCATTCTGGCTACACTCGTTAATATAATCCCAAACCATTTTTAAAGGAGTTTAATTGTAATTGAAAAGGTCTTCTTGTTTGATATTTGAATTTATTACGAGAAAAATGGCTGTTGCGTACAAAGTAAAGCAAAGTATTAGCCTGTAATGTCCCACTGTTGGGCAAAGGCCTCTCGTCCCACTGAAGATATCAGTACAGTGAGGAGGTTTCAGGCGTAATCACCACGCCTGCCTAATGCGGGTTGGTGATCTCAAACCCGAGCCATGTTTGAAAAGTAGGAAACATGTTTTCGCTCGACCTGGGAATTGAACCCGGGACCTCAGTCTTGTCAGGCGAGTGCACATACCACTAGACCACCGATACGTTGCGTACAAATACTGAAGAAAAAAAAAGAATAAGTGCGTATAAAAGTCACTCAATCAAAACTAACTTGTCTTGAAGAGATATCTACAATACACTCCCCCCCGGGGAGATCTACGGGGAGATGAAAGGCCTTTGCCCAATGGGACATTAGATGCTAACAGTCCTACTACTACTAAATTCCTCTTATTATTTCAATTACAGGTAACAGTAAGCAAAGACGGAAAATCATACTATGCATCATTGGAGATATGCAATGTTACCGTCGAAGACGCCGGCAAATACAGAGTGACGGCGAAGAACGAGCTCGGAGAGAGTAACGCTACAATTAGCTTGAATTTCGACAGTGAGTACCGAGCTTTTTGATACATATATGTTATTTGTTAGATGTAATGAACTTTTGGTCATAATTGTACAGTTAAGTATGACTTTTGAGCTGTATTATGATCTATGTATGTAAAAATATTAAGATGGCATTTGTTAGGAATGAAATATATCTATGTAGATGATAATGGATATACTAATCAAATTTTACTTCGATGCAATTGAAATTTTGTAACCAAATTATGAGATTATGATCCTAATGAATATACAAAAACAACAGATAATACAAACAAACAAAATATCTCTAAATACATGCTTAATATTGTTTTAACATTAGTTATAATGATGTGTGAATCTAATGCATTCGATAATTGTAATAGTTCAATCACAAACGTAGATATTGCAGCAAAGCTTATTATATTAACTAATTTAAATACTATACATGAAACACTTATTTAAGATGTTTTCTTAGTTTTGTATTGTAGGAACACAAATACACACACTACCACACACAAACACATACACAATACACACACACATATTTACTGTAATAACACTTACACTTGCATGTATGTCTAAACTTTATATTTCCAATCTGTTATTATATTTCTGTAGCAATTAAGCTTCTATTAACAAACCACCTGCTATTTTTGTAGTTAGATGTAATAGCAATTTCTGTGCTTGAGCAAATGCACAAATAACCCAATAACACAAGCAACTGTCATGCGTACGGATTGAAATAGACTTATGAACGTAGCAGGAAAATTATATAAGAATAATCCAAAATTATATTTATATGTATCTATTCGATATCTATTCTATGCATTTTCTAAATTAACTCTTTTTGAAACTGATTGCGTATTCCAATAATACACAAAACTTAAAGAAAACATCTTACACAATGGTGGTATTGTTAAAACATTGGCAAGCGCTGCAAATCTTCGTGTAAGTGATCATACCCAAGTGTTCGGACTGACTAATGTTTCGATTGACGTAGGCGACGAAGCGCCCGTGCCTGAGGACTTTATCAAACCGACGTTTACGGAAAGACCAGTCATCAGGCAATCGGATGATGGTACCAAAATCACGTTCGAATGTCGATGCGTTGGCAAACCGAAACCAACCATCACATGGTAAGAACAACACACATAGGACATTTTAACAGCACCCAAATATAGTAACAACATTAACATGACACTCGATGACACGCAGGTACCATGGAAAGAAATTAATAAAGGAAAGTAATAGATACAAAATAACGTTAGAGGAGGACCAAACCTTATATCACATGGCGCGACTCGAAATCATAGGCGTAGAGAATTCGGACAGAGGAGAGTACAGAGCTTTAGCTAAAAACAAACATGGTGAAGGCGTGGCCAAAATAAATCTGAACTTCGAAGGCGGAGGCAAACCAAAGTAAGGATTCGTCCAATGTTACATTCACAAACTCGTTACGGTTTAGTATTTGCAATTAAACTTTTATCTTTTAAACAGAATACCCGATGGTAAAGCACCGAGGTTCCCTAAAAAACCCACTATTAGGCAAGAGGGAGACGTGTTAATAATGGAGTGTGTACTCGAAGCGTATCCCGTGCCCGACATCACGTGGTTCCACGGCGACAAGGAGATCCAGGACGGAGCCAAAATGAAAATGTCCAGAAAGGCGATAGCGAAAGATACTTTCAATTTGACTCTAGAAATATTAAGTCCCTCGCGGGAAGACGGCGGGAACTATAGGTGTAACGCCTTCAACTTGTTCGGTGAAAGCAATGCAAACATTGCTCTCAATTTCCAAGGTAAAATACAGGGTTATAATATAACTAAAACTAGCAAAAATATACACAATAATGTACGCATACAGTAGCAGGAGCATGTAAAGCTTTCGGCTTTTGAGCTGCATGGTGCTATTAGTGAATTGTCCCAATAACTAATAATTATTTATTACATAGGTGGGGATGACGAGAACGGTTTCGCTCCATCATTCATCGAGAAACCTCGAATCATTCCCAACGAAGACGGCACACTCATCACCATGCGTTGTGTCTGCAAAGCTAAGCCGGCGGCTGAAGTCACGTGGTACCGAGGCACGACCGTCATCAAGGCTAGCAGCAAGATCAGGATCGAATCGAAAGTCCTCGAGGAGGACGTGTACGAGCTGATGTTGCTCTTGAGTACTCCCAGTGCAGCGGATGGTGGCGCTTACCGCTGTCACGTCAAGAACGAGTACGGGGAGAGCAACGCCAACCTCAACCTGAACATCGAGGCGGAGCCCGAGCCCGAAGGCGAAGGCCCCACATTCGTCGAGAAGCCGACGATCCAATCGAAGGACAACGGCAAACTCGTCATAATGGGATGCAAAGTGAAAGCTAGCCCGAAACCGACGATCGTGTGGTACCACGAGGGTAAAGAAATCAGAGAATCGTCGAAAATAAAGACCAGGATCGAAGTCAAAGAAGATATTTACACGATAATATTAGAACTCATCGACCCTGGTATTGAAGACTCCGGATTGTATAAATGCAACATTAAAAATGAACTTGGAGAGCTCAATGCGAATCTTACGCTCAATATTGAAAGTAAGTTTACAATCATATTTAAAAAGGCAACAATTTTAACAATCCAAGATTCCTTAACCATAATAATTTTATTTCCACAGTCATTCCAGTTATCAAAGAGAAACCGAAGGTCATTAAGATAGTTAAAAAGAAGACTGTTATTGTTGAATGTAAAGTATTAAGTAAATTTGCACCATCGTGCACCTGGTTCAAGGAGACTAGCGCCGTCAGGGAGGACTCGCGGCACACCGTGCTCATCGAGCCTGTCAGAGAGGTAACACTTTATTTATGAGTTATTTTCTCAACGTTACGCGACATGATAGCTACTTAGAACATGATGACTAGCTATTCAATTAGTGACATCTCAACTAACTTAATTTCTTAAATAAGTGCTATATAATAAAAGCTATATAATCTTAAATAAATGCTATAGAAGTCTTAATTGTGCTATTTATTGGCAAAGTGATATGTTTTAACATGGCAAAAAATAACCGCAGATTTAGCATTTACGAAATTCGCAGCACATAAAATTATTTATTCCGAATTGTGGAACGTTGTCTAACTATAACCATTTCTATTTCCAGGGCGAATTCACAGTAAAATTGGAAATTTCAAACGTTTCTCAAACCGACAAGGGTGCATACAAGCTCGTCGCCAAGAACGAGAAGGGCGAGGCGACGTCTCAAATGGTTGAGATCACAGACATCCCCGAGGAGAAGGGAGACAAGCCGCAGATCATCAAACATTTGAGGAGCTTGGTGAGTAGAATATACACCTATTCTCCATCTTAAACCACAAGAGCTCGATGGAATTATTTCCACTTTGTAGTTTGTCAACCTATTAATAATAGTGATTTCCTATTTTACCCGCTTTGAGTCCCTTCGCGGGGAAATTTTTAAATTAAAATAGCAGCCTATATAACTTTCTTCGTAAATACAGCAATTTGACATTTAAAAAAAAATATAATAACATAAGAAAAGATGTTTCCACATCACACTGGTAATACCAGATTACTCCACACATAGAAACAAATCACGCACAAACATTGCCAACTCAGTTGACATTGGTATAATACTATTATATAGTTACTTTCTACGGATAGTAGTCGTTACTTGAGCCATGTTAGAGGCCTTTGGCGGCTCAATAACTCTGACACGAGAATTGGTCAGGTTGACCATCCACTCGATGAAGAAAGAAGATATAGTTCTCTCATTATTTTTTTCATTAAAACATTTCAGGCTAAAAAAGAAAACGAAGAAGCTGAATTTGTAGCGGTACTCAAAACATCCGACCAATCGTGCCGATGCACGTGGTACAAGAACTCGACAGTCATCCGAGACTCTTCAGAACTCATCACCTCCTTCGACGGCACCAACGCCAGACTCATCATCAGGAAGGTCTCTACCAAATACGTGGCCAACTACAAGGTGGTGATCAAGAACGAGTTCGGTGAAGACGAGTCTAGCGCAGAATTGACTATTGTTGAGGAAAAGGTAGGTTTTTATAAAATACAGTATATTTTTTGTGCCAATAAAATATGGAGTGGAATCCAGAAAAATACATTCGGGTAAAGTGATGTAAGCCTGTAATGTCCCACTGCAAAGCAAAAGCCAAATAAACCAAATCAATAAAGACTTTATTTACTAAACGATTCTTTAAATCACAAACGTAAATCTCTGACTCGGAACTTTGTGACATTTATCTACATTGTCAAAGAATATGCAAGCATAAAGTGATTATTATTCCGTTAAATTATGTAATTAAGGGACATTTATGACATTAACCCTTCAATTGGCAGCTAACCCCCGGTGTCATTTCCGCTAGTGCCATAGATACAATTTCACAAATCGCGTTATTCAAGGGGTTAAAGTCTACACACAAGTCTGATACAAAATAGATTTTGATTAATCTTTGACGAAATCCACAGAAAAAGAAGAAGGAGGAGGAGGAAGAGGAAGAGAAAACAGTGATCGAAGAATCTGAAGAAGAAATGTCGATCGTTGAAGAGAAGTCGGTCATTGAAGAAAACCACGTTGAAGAACGTAAGAAGGTAAGTCACGACGTACATTGAACATAAGTTTCCTTCCAAAATATGTAGTTGTCTTATTAAAGTTTGTGCTAAATAATTACCATAAAGGGACTCAACCCTAACATAGGTTTAAAATTATATCTCATTCAAATATACTGTAGCTTGTGGTATGATCAACGATATTTGTCTTGTGAACTACTTCATAGCTATATCTAATACAGGAGGAAGAACAAAAAATAACCGAAGAAAAGAAGGCTTCCGCTAAAAAGGTAACTAAGAAAGAAGAAGTTAAAATAGAACAACAGAATGAAGAAGTTTCTGTTGAGGCCAAAAAGACAGAGTCCAAGGTGGAATCAAAGAAAACAGAAACTAAAGTCGAAGCCAAAAAGGTTGAATCTAAGATCGAACAGACAAAGAAGGCCGAGGAAGAAGCAGCCGAGGCCAAGAAGATTATCGAAAAGAAAACAGCCAAAACAGAAGAAGAGAAAAAGGCTCTTCTCGAAAAACTGGAAACCAGGAAGAAGTCTGAACCTGAAGTTGAAAGCAAAATTGAAGGCATTCCTAAACTTAAACCAGTTAAGCCTAAAGAAGAACCTAAGAAAGAAGAAGAAAAGGAAGCTGTTAAAAAGACAGAAGTCAAGAAAAAAGTCGTTAAAAAGAAGGTTACAGCCAAAAAAGATGAGGTAAGTGCTTGCAGATATTTATTTGTGTACAAATTATTGTTTTAAATGTGTATAAAGACGTGGATAAGCTACATGATCATGTTGATGTAGTAAAACATACTGTAGAGTCTGTAGACGTCATTGCTGTGTTTTATCTTCAGACTGAGAAGTCTGCAATATAATTGTGAGTAACTTTTTGTACTGTTGTGTTCCGTGTTAACTCTATGTTCTATATAGGACGATATCTTGGACTTTGTGGATGATTACGAGCGACCGGTGTTGGAGAAATATGAGAAAATAACACCAACACCATTAGCCAAAAAACCTAAAGAGGATGATACACCTAAGGTAACATTTACATGACAATTACACTACACACACATTCGTACATAAATATGAGATAGTAATTATGATAATAATGTTTAGAGCAAACGAGCGTCGATCGCTGAAAGCGTTAAAAGCGAACAAGACAGTGAGGAAGAACCTTCAATATCTACTCCTGAGAAAAAATCTAAACCCGATAAGGTAGTACACAGTTTAAATAATCATAAAACAAATATACCAAATATTGCATAACAAAATATTAATAACAATGGTATAACGTAGGTTGTTGAAGAAAAGACTGAACCGAGAAGGCTTAGCATAAAGAAGGGTGTTCGTAGACCTGAAGAAGCATCCGAAGAAGTACAGGGTGTCAAACTTAATAAGACACCAACTAAACCGACTGAACAAGCACTTGAGGAACCTCAAGTTGCTAAGAGTAAAACAGTTGAGAAAAAGGTAAAAACACACTTAAAATATCACATATTTGGAATATTTAGGAATTGTTATACTAAACTAAACATCTTTAACTTCAATGTTATAGCCAAAGGCAGAAAAAGAATTCGTAGACGACTACGAAAGACCGGACCTTGAGAAATACGACAAAATGACACCAACACCTTCCGATAGGGACAAAAAACAAAACGGTGTTAAGGAGGTAGTTATTATTTCTCTATACATAGTAGTTATTTGACACAAAACGATTTTATTTACTAAACAAATAAATAAATTATAGGCTGCTCCTGAATTTGTCGATGATTACGAAAAACCCGAACTTGAAAAGTATGAAAAATACGAACGTGAACCGAAAAGCAAACGTCCTAGCGTTGCTGAGGTAAACAATTTCAAATTCAATAATAATGACACTTAAATGTCAAAAGATCAAGTAATAACCGATTTGTAATTCATCTAGGATGACGTTGACATGATGTCTGGTAAAATTAAACCGAAAGAAAAGACGCCAGAACCGGAAGTCCCTGTTCTTCGTAAACGACCAAGTTTGAAGGATAAGGTACTAGATTCACTCAATTACAAACAAACAAATCAATACATGATTACAAACACTAATAAAATCTAATTGATGTAGGAGGAAGAGAAAAAGCCAGAGGAAAAGGCTAAACCAAAAACGACAAAGAAAGAAGTAACAACCAAAAAACGGCCCTCAGTCAAAAAAGAAGAGGTACACTATACATTTTTGAAATCCAATTTTGATAACTGTCAACATTTCTACGTCAAATATGGGTGGCATTTTGATGATAAGATGTCAGCAGAGGTCATGAGACAAAAAAGAATTGCAGTCATAATACAAGAAGCTTTATTTATTTTTCATTCATGTTCTCTCGATTTTCTCAACTCTCTGTTTGATTATTAGTATAACTTCATCAGTTAAAGATAAATTACAGCCATAGTCGAGACCACATATGAATCATAGAACAAACATTTGTAGAACATCCAATAGATACCACACAATTTTGTGACCCATATTATGACGTAGAGAATTTCAGTTACAAAATTAGACTATTTAAACCTACACTAAACTTTCACGGTGTTATGGATGTCTATATACTAGAGCTATGCTACGTTCTATGTCATTGATGGATACCATCATCATTATGTCAAATTGCCATGCTAAGTTTAATGTCATTGGTAGCAAACGTAGCATAGTAATCTATCATGCATAGCTCTGGTGAAATGTCATCCTAAGCTTAGGGTAACAGTTTGACTCTATCTACACTACTCTTCAAAAGCACTTACTCTTCATAATCCTCTTACGGTGATTGGTGAACATAATTTTCCACAAATGGCGGTATGCGCTTGGGCTGATCACGCAGTATTGGTGATGCTTAGCTTACGCTTATCTATGTTGTACTAAAATTACAGATCGCAGAAAAAGTGGTAAGTTTGGAAATTTATGAATTAGTCAAGAGAATTATTTTAATTGGAAAGAATTGGTAATGAATGATAAATGATGTAATCGGCAAATTAAAAAAGAAATCGCACAACACAATCAAAACACAAAACTACATTCAATATTCACCTTTTATCATCAAACTTACACATCTTGATAACTTTCTATCTATTTATTAACTGCTACAAAACTAGTCAATGGTCTGACTTCTTAACATTTATCAAATACATTAACGTACAGGTCGCTGAGGAGGAGTTTATCGACGACTATGAAAGGCCGGTTCTCGAAAAGTACGAGAAAATCACACCAACACCAATAGAGAAAAAGAAAAAGGTATACACACACACATACACTTATACATTCCTCTTTTATCGTACAATTTTAAATGTTTTGAAGAAATTAATTATTGACCAAACATTTATTTATTCTATACATTAGGAAGATAAAAAGCCTGAAGATGAAACACCCTCAGCAGCGGCGGCAAGACGCCGCTCCTCGGTTAAAGAAAAAGACAAGCCTGAGGTAGGCAACGTTGTAAAGCAAATAAAGGTCTATAATACCTTAGGTTGACACAATTACCTCCTTTTTCGACTTACATTCCTCTTTGACAATCGTTAGTTACAAAAGTATAATAATAATCATATAATGCCCACTTCTAGGCAAAAACTTTAATGCCACTAAACATATAAGAGAAAATTTAAAATTATTATTATTAAAATTAAGCTATTTGCTTTTAAAAATAATTAAGCGAATGTTGATGCTAAAGAAAAGATAATTTTGATACAGTAAAACGAATAATTAACACGAATTCATGACACACTTTTATACATTAGGAGGCCAAAAAACCTGAAGAAGACGCACCTACATCCGTCACAGCGGCCAGACGTCGCTCAGTTAAAGACAAAGATAAGCCAGAGGTAGTAATTTAAATAAATTATGATAATATCAACCAAAAAATAAAAATTACTAAGATTGTCAATCAAACCATGACACCAATAAAATAGGTAGGAGTAAATAACGATATTAATAACTCTATTATTAATCTACAGCCTATGGACGTTGACGAATCAGTCAGTCTATCCAAACCAAAGGCTCCGGCTAAACCAGGAAAAGAGCCCGAAGAGGTTTCGCTCACACACAAAACACCTGCTGAAATTATACCTACGGTCCGTATACACTACACTTTATATAACACTTTATTGATAATAATAGTAAAGTTTAGAAGCCTATAATATCCTACCGCGAGGAAAACGCCTCTCATCTTACCTACTCAATACTAAACAGTAAGAATAAAATGTATTAACACGGAATGATGTAGGTACAATATTTACAAACAATATAATGTAATAGAACTATAACACGTACATTTTGATTAAACTAAATGAAATTTCAAATATAAAGTGATAAATAACGTTAGTCAAACCAATCAAATCACCCCTGAGACTGATTTTGTTTAAAAACGTAAACTTATTAAAACTGATGTTATATAGGAGGGTGAAGCCGAAGCCCAGCTTAAGGTTAAGAAACCAGAAATAGTTGAAGAGAAAACTATTAAGCGACCTACACCTAAGGGCAAGGAGGAACCTAAGGTATAGTTTAGGCACACACTATAAATTTTATAAATCCTTGCTTGTCTACCAGAAATGCTTGCATGTGACTAATTACATAATATTGTCAAATGAGGAAAAACATATTAATGTATTAATAGTTTGAAGATACAAAAAAGACTTGATGGAAACTTATCGCATATTTAGCAAACATTTCTGGTAGTAAGCCACACTAATAATAATCAGGATATTATTAACACAAAATGCAAAATTACAGACAGATACACAAGAGGATGAAAAGACTAATGTTAGGAAACTATCATCCTCGCAAATATTAAGGAGATTATCCGTCCTTGTTAAGGTAACCCGTCTAAAGGGTAATGAGTAAATTGTAAAGTTAAATATACACTGTTCACAAAACACGCACTCAACACGCCATATGAATGCAACTACACTACACAATGTTTAATAATTATGTCTTGAACACACTATTCTATCCTGACTTTTATTACATGCATTTGGAAATGTATTTTGTTCGATTTCACCAACTTCGTATAAAGATACAGGCGTAGCATAAGATATCAAGCAATATGCATTTTATCTAACACAAGGTCCTTACCACAAAAGGACTGATACAAACAGAAAATTAAATAACAAAGTAATTGTGTAACATAGCTATTGGTGAAATGGAACAATTTTGAACAGTACACGATGTACAATACACGATAGAGCATTTTGTCTACACCAAACACTTCTTCTACATCTTGTTGCATATATTCTTTATCTTCTGTATATAACTGTGTGTTTCTTCGCGGGGTCAGAGCGAGGACGTTGAGGAGTCAGTCAGTGTGACCAAACCCCGGACTAAGACCAGCACTACCGCCCCTGAAGAGGCGTCATTAACACAAAAGACACCAGCTAAGAAAAAACCAACGGTACATATTTGTTTTCTTACTTTTTTGACTATCTCAGCAACTTTAAGTTTATTAAGTAGTAACTTCCGACTATATTTTATGATCTATCCATCTGTTATAATGATTTAGAGATCAATTTGTTTAGAGAAGTGTATGTCGATTATGTTCTATCGACCTGTTACTTTTTGAGTAGAGCATTCTCAAATTAGTTAATATTTTTTTAATAATGGTAGAAAATTCATATTAAAGATATCGATAAAGTTAAACAAAATACTAAGATATTCTATTATTTTGATATCAAATAGGAGGGCACGGAATCAGCAAAACTCAAAGTCAAAAAGCCAGCTGTCGTCAAGAAGACTGACGATGATGAGGTACAAAACACAATTACCGCCTTTATTGATCCAAACGCTGAGATAGTTAAGAAAGCCAACACTAACGCACAACTTGCATGTTCTTTACGCACATTTTTTTGCACAAACCTACACTTTGCACCGTTTTGCACACCCACACTAGCACCTATTTGCACTTCCTACACAAAGCACAAGCGTTTTGCACCTAAAGCATATGTAGTTAGAACACAAATTAAAGCTTTTTTCGATTCGTAGGAGCCTTTAGCAGTACAGGGAGGTAAATTCGAAAAGCCACAGCTCAAGAGAACTATAAAGAAGACAGTTGAGAAGCCAAAAAAGGCTGAAATTACAGAGAAACACATAATTACTTTCGATGGGGTAAACACCTTTTTGTATGGTGTTGTCCTTTTCTTACGCACAAACAGTTATGAGGTCATCTCTTTCTCGCACCATTGCACTATTTTCTCTTTATATACAGTGCACATCTATTCGATACAATTCAAAATTGTCTTCTTTTTCTTTTATGTAATTTATACGTACAAAAACTGTTGCACACACTTTGTTCATAAACAACTGTTTTATACACAACTTTTCTCTACATTTCGAGCCAATTATGTTCGTCTATTATCTCCTATTCTAGTGTGTGACCAGATCCAGTATCTTTATCATCGTCGTTCGAATCTTGGATTGCAAGTCGCATGTTGCCTTTTTTCTTTTTTTGCAGACATTATCCTTTTTTGAAAGCTTTCGATGTATTTTGTATTTCAGAGATTTACTTTTTTGGGTTTCTGCAAACCAATAAAAAGATAACAATATTTCCAAGAAAAGCTTTTAAAGCGATATACAATACGCAACTACAGCAAAGGACCTCTTTTCTTGCTCTTGGCTTCTGAAGAGATGAAGGCAGCTAGATTATGTTTTGTAAAGCGTAATCTCTGTTACACGTTATCTATGTGGACATATGTACTGATACAACCAACTCCACACTATAATGTGCAAAGAGTTAATAAATAAATAATAAATATGCCCGGACAAATTCACTCACGGTTAATTAGACCCAAACTAAGCTCTAAGCTTGTAATATGGAATCTAACTAACTGATACTACTACAAATATATACACAAATACTTTATAAGAATACATAATTGACACCCAGACGTCGTCGCCAACAACTATGTCTTCACATATTGTTGACTCCGGGCGGGAATCGAACCCGCAACCCCCGACACAGTAAGCGCTCTCACTGCCACTGTGCCAACGGGCTTGTCGAAGTTATTGTTCTACAATAGCTCGACTCGAAAGCCTCGACTATTAGACGCGCAAAGCAAGACTTGTCGTCTTTTGCTGTGATTGATTATCATGATCAAGCTCAAAACCATAATTATTGAGTGCTATGACTCAAACAACAATAATAAAAAGAATATGGTTTGCAGAATTTAAACCCAAAAAAAAGATAATACTATAAAATTAATGCCTTAAATTAAACTTTACAGTTTGAACTTGACTTTGTCGATGACTATGAAAGACCGGTCCTGGAGAAATATGAGAAAATGACTCCGACACCGACTGTTAGAGAGAAGAAACAGAAGGAGGAGACCAAGGTGAGAACACTAGTTTTATTGACAGTTGATAGTGTAGTGAAATTATTCAGTGAATGGATACAGTGTTAATAGAACATATTTAATAAAAGAGAATATATTTAATAAATAAAATAGAGCAATAAAATACAAGATAATCAACAGACTTCTGATTAGTTTGCAATGAATTACTAAATGAGAAAATGAAATGTGATGTATTTAAGTTCTCGTTTACTAAATTAGATTCGCAACAAGATCTTACAATATTAAATTTTATTCAACACAAAATAGGTATAAGAGTGTTTGTATTTGATGTAAATAAATGACAAAATAATATATTTTTCCAACTTAAAATAACAGTATCAAATAATTCAAGTCAGCCTGTAATTCCTACGGCTAGGCAAAGGTTTCTTATTCGAAACCAATACAATAGTAGTAGTAAACAATAAAATAAAAAAAAGTATTAGCCTGTAATGTCCCACTGTTGGGCAAAGGCCTCTCACTGTACTGATATTTTCAGTAAACAATAGTTATATTAAAAAGAATAATTTCAAAAACAGGTGACCATGATAGCCCAGCAATCTCACCACCTGGAAGTGAAGGTAGCCCTTCGGTTTGAGAGCACGATTTGATCCTTACAACACTTTCAAACAGACACTCATTACATTATACTTTTACTCATATTATCTATATTAGAGTTCTTTTCTACTCTTTGATATCTTGATGTAGGGTGTGATAAAAAAAGCTTTCTGAAAGTATGTATTTAGTAAACCTTTTAAAAAAATACTTTGATGATTTCGAGTATGTATGTATGTGATAACAATTTACTACGAGTTTGTCTGGAATCTCGAACTTCAATTCCATACAATTTTGATGATGACGTGATGACAATCAATTCCATAAAATTTTGACTAATACTTGTCAAAGATGTATGAAATTTATTGCTTCTAATTTGTCTGGAGTTTTAGTATTACGACGTTAATATTTTCTTAGTCAACTATCTAAAATTATTTAGCTTAGTACTACACATTACACTTCAACATAATACAAGTATACAATTGAACACTGTAAATATTTTTTACACAGGTTTTTCCCCAACTTTATTCATAGATATATATTTTTTAGTACTGTCTTAAATGCCTGTCTATTGCTGGCACATTAGACATTGCATAGTCCTATGTATATACTTGTCCCGATGATACCCTATTATCTATTGTAAATACAAAAGAACTCAGATTGTTTTAAATATTATAAGTGTAGAAGGTGCCTCGTCGCAGATGGCGGTGGCAACTTGCATGTGCTTTAAAAAGGACATTGTCATATCTATTATTTGTCATACATTGACAAATTGTTCTTTTTTGAAAAAAATGCTAGTTGCCATCCTCACTTGCACCTTCTCCTCCTCTTGTCATATAAGTTCCCTAAATTTTTTATGTATCTGTTTAATTGTTTTCCTACAGTATTGTATTTCTTGTTAATTTCCAATTGACTGGTGCTAATATTTATGTTTTATGTTCATTTAGACCGAAAGCCGAAGAACTTCTTTTCAGTCTGAGGTTTGTGTATACATTTTTGTCAATATACTATGCTTGAAAGACTCGTTTAGACTTAGCGAGCTTACAAGCAACGAGCCAGCAAGTCCAGCGCGAATCTTATTTGTCAAAAAGGGGCTTTTAATTGAAACCTTTTTAGTCGTCCGGCTACACCTCAAAAGTGCGCAGTTGTCCGCGCGCACAGATATTCTATTGTTTTTCATTCGCACGTACTAAAAAAAGCCCTAATATGATAAGTAAGATGTGAGTACGCTTCTCTCGTGTTCTATTAAAGACATCGGCTCGCAGCTTGTAAACTCGTTCGAATTGACGTCAACTCTTTAGCTTTTTAGGAGATGCCGTCACCTCTAGTTTATGATTATTAATGTGTTCTTTTTGTAGGTCAAGGAAGAATCTGAGAGCAGGAGGAGCTCTGTCATTGAAAACAAGGCGCTTAAGGTACGCTTCAGGAGTTTTTATTTCGTAGGAGTTAGTTAAGATAAAACAATTGTGAGAATCTTTCTTTTTTGGTGTCATATGATTAGTAACTATCAATAAGTAAATACTTTAATAAAGTTATCAATTCCATAACAAAATCCATATTTCCTCAACAGCTTACAAAAGAATCTGCTGAGAGCAGAAAGTCCTCCATATCCTCAGTGGCTGAACAGCAGGAGGTGGCCACGTTGAAGACCGAGAGGAAACAGAAGGTAGGTGCCAGTGCAGCATCAGGTTTACTGAGGAGTTGCTCTGAACTTCAGGATATAGGCGCGATTAGATGGTGTCACTAATGTTGCATCCTAAAAAAGTTTTCAATAGTACTTTTTTTAACTTTTGATAATTTATTACGCAGGGTAGTCAAGTCAGTCTTAAGACATACCTACGTTTGCTCCTTGGAAACTTTGGAAACAATCTGTGAGATATATGTCATAGAGCAAAAGTTAATCTTAAAACTATGGTCAGCCATAATAGTGGACTTTGATAATGGAAGGAAAGATTGTGATCCTAGTTACGTATTTAAATATACAAGCATCTACAGGAAAAACAATTTAATAAATGAGAAGCACACGAAAAAGCTCTAAAGCACATCGTTAGTTATTTTTTATTATAAAAAATATTACAACTCGTTATCAGTTTGCATAAACCTGAATTTCATAGCAACTCAACAATATCAATAATCATTTTCCCCTGCAAAGCAAAGTCACAACTATTTTTGAAAACTTCCCCCGCAATATATAAGCTTTAAGTCACGAGTTTTGACCTAAACTTCCTGTTCTAAGTCAGAGAAGTTATAGTTTAGATACATTTTGAAGTACAATCTTCAATATACATACTTTATTGGTGGTAAAATAGCTCGCCACTGCTTGGTAAAAGTTGCTCTATATCAAAATCACTGAGCGCAAGCCTTTGCCATGCAGTGCATTTTGCCACTCCCATACTTTCTATTAAACCTTAAAATCATATTGTATTGATGACAAAGATTGTATTTCACAAAATTGTGAAAGAATTCTGCACTCCCCAATAAAGCTTACATGTCCCAATAACTTTTTATAGACCCTCATTAAGGAACCGGCCGCACAAGAAACGCAGCAAGTTAAACTTAAGGTAAGTGTCACTCCAACAGCCATGCATGCAACAAACATACTGTGTACAAAATAATATGGGAATATATAAGAAATTGTCTCTTAATCTATTGTAAATAAACTCTATTGATTAATTCCATGAAAACCAATACGAAATTGGAAATTGTTTTTAAAGTCAATAACTTTGTAACTGATGATTAATTTATGTTTACAAATGTCAATAATATACTTAATGTTGTTAATAATATATATTTATACATTTATATCTTAATTATAACCTCTTAGAAGGTAGACAGAGAGAACGACCGCATAGGTCAAATAAACGTACCAACTACTATTTGTACTTTTAAAAGTACATTATAAAATGTAAATACATAAGCTTGTATACATAATTTTTGTATATAGGGTAAAGATACCAACGAGGATGAGGTAAATAAGCCTACAGACAATACCAAACCATGGCGACCAACGAAAACAGACACACAGGTATAGAACACACCATAACACATGCGATATTAGTCATTATTCTCATTTACATAGACTCTAACTACATTGTCATTGTATAGGAACCGACGGAAAAGATTGATAAACGTAAAGATAGTCTTGAAAAGACTAAAAATAGGAAGCCTAGTCGGCAAGATGAAGAGGTAAATTGATATTTAAATACTAAAATACGTATAGGGCTCCGCGAGTGAGATCTGTATTATCTTGAAGTCTCTTAAAAGAGATAACATGAGATACATACTATGGTAACAATATAAAGATAGTGTAATCGAATACCAACTTTAAAGTCTAAACTTGAAATAAACTTAATAAAATTTTCTCAAACAATACAAGAATAGTGGTTAGAATCAATAACTCTGTTCAGGTTTCTGAAAACGAAGAGGAAGAAGAAGAAATCAGTGAAAAGACTGAAACTAAGCGAAAGGTGTCCATTGGTAAACCTACTGAACCTACTAAACGGAAACCAAGTAAAACTAAAGAGGTAGAACAATGTTATTTACTTAAACAAGTTAAAATTAATAAACCAGATTATACTTTGAAAGTTTCAGGCGTAGACCTTTAAGAAATCATACTTAAGAATAAGAAAAAGATCTCAAAAGTAGACAATGTAGTTAAACTTGTTACATTTTTAGGATAATAAGGAAAATGAAAAGCCTAAAGCTGATAAGCCTAAAGCTGAAAGAAGAGTATCGTTCGATAAACCGCCAGAACCTATTCGTAGACCAAGCGCTACGGTTCAGGTAGTTATTGCTGAAAATTATAAAACATTAATTAAAACACTCTTAAAAGACATTGTTAATGCTAAAGATAATCATAAAATTTATATACAGGTTGAAAGTATGGATACTGATGATACTATGAAAGATGACGAAGGTCCTACAGGACCCTTCCCTTGGAGAAGGCCTAGTAAAGCTGCTGTTGAGGTAGTTTTAAAAGAAATCCTACTTAAATCGTGTTTAAATAATAAAATATCTTAAATAAACTAAGATAGCTAAAGTACATCGCAATTTGAAGATATCTCGCTTTTTATATTTGGAGATTGGATTTTCCAAAATGCAGATCTTTGTAGATTGAGTGATTCTGCTTATAAGTCGCAATCTTGAATTGCTTTAATTTCTCTCATATTGCTTCATTTGTCAAGAACATATGAGACAGGAACTAAAATAATTACGTTTACGTTTAATAGGATGTAAATGTTATTGACGACGAAACTGGCATGTGGGCGGACCCACCACCGTCACCTCCGATATTCTCATTCAAGAAACAGCAGAGTTACTATGAGGTATAAAAATCATAATATCAGTGCCCCGCGGTTTTACCCGCAATATATCAATTCCCGTAGGAACTTAGGACAATGAAGGAGCCAAAATTTTTTTTTTGAAATCTTGTATCTTTGTTAAATGACTTCAATTCCAAAGATAGCAAATTCAAATAAATTCTTCGTCTTTATTATATTAGTGTAGATGGTTATTTAAAGATTAATATGTGCAATAAGTAACTAGGTCAAACCAACACAGAATTGAAAAGACAATGCTTAAGTATAATTTTGCTGAAAGAATAAAGCACATTTGAAGGAAATTTGTTAATAATGAACATAATAATTTTTATTAGGACTTCTTTAAACCTGCCGAAGAGACACAGGCAGTTGAAAAACCAAAAGAACCAGAATATCCTTGGAGTAAGAAGGATGAGGTATTGGTCATTCATTTTAACGATAAGATACCTAGGACAGGTTTAGATGAAGTGATTTAGGCATTGATAGACTTAGACAGGTTTTGAACAAGAAACAAAATCATTGTCAATGATTTAGTTGGACCTTTTAAATCATTGATAAAAAAGTGTGCAGGCCAGTCTAGACTTTTGTCAATGACTTGGATCTTATCAAAAGAATAACTTTTCTTAAAGTTGAATTCACTTCATCTAAACTGTTATTAAACATTAATTTTAATAAACAGGCTGAGAAAGAAGTACCAGAGGAGAATAAGAAAGAAATACCGAAAGTAGAACCTAAAGTTAAACCTAAACCAGAGCCGGAATCAAAGTTGCCTTGGCTAAGGAAGTCTCAACCTGAGGTAGAAGAAAGTTATTTCAATATTTTGAAAATTTAACCTTCTCAAATCTCTATATTTATTACTTTGATAATGTATTTCATGTTTCTATGAACGAAAGTTTTTTTTTATACTATTTAATTTAATTCAGTATGTATCTTTCTATTTAAATTACTCAACTGTTCTTCAAATAACTTTCTTTGAATCGGGTATAAAAATGCTAAACATTTCGATTGTTTAATAGGATAATGACGATGCAAACACACAGACACAAGACAAACACAAAAACACACCATTCTACTTGAGACGAAAGTCCAATATAGAGGTAACACACTACAACAAACATGATTTTTATATATTAATACATTTCACACAAAATAAACAATATTTTGATTGTTATCTGCAATTTTATAGTATGTTATCTTATTCAAAATTTAAACATTTTAGGAACAACAAAAACCCACTGATAATAAAACACAAGAACCAATGAAACAAGAAAAATCACAGGTAATTTTTGAAAACGTTGCTTGGGTCTTGTTTTTTATTATCATTTTCTAAAAAATTGTCATTTATCAGGAACCTGTTAAGGACTTGAAAGATACTCCAAAAATTAGTCCTGATACCAAAATAACTGCACAAACTGACAAAAAGGATACGCAAAAACCTATTGCTAATATACATGACACTACACAACCTGACACACAGGACACTACACAAGCTGGAAAGTCTCCTGATAAAAAGGACACTACACAAACACACACAGAACCAAAACCTGTCACAAAAGACACTACACAAACTGAAAAGTCTCGTGACAAAAAAGATACACAAACACCCCACACACAAGACACTACACAAATTCCTCCTACAATTAAGGGCACACAAACACAGCCTGACAAAAAGGCTACACACACTACACAAGATTCTACTAACATAAAAGACGCACAGCCTGATAATAAAAAGGTTACTTCACAAACCACTCTTAACATTCAGGACACACAAACACAGCCTGACAAAAAGGTCACTACACAAACACAACCAGACACAAAAACCACTACACAGATACAACCTGACACAAAGGTGACTACACAAACAGGACTAGCTCCTGACACAAAGGACACTACACAATCCGACTCCATTTATCCGTGGAGGAAACCGCGTAAAGAGGTACACACACATACACATATTTCTATACTACACTTTACACTCTTTTACATAATAGTACACAAAATTGCATCGTCAATTTCTTCAATTGGTATTTCTTTTTTCTTCCATATGTTTCCTTAGATTTTATCACATACACACTATAGTGTTTCAATTCGTTTCATTATTCTTCTTATTCACTATATGACATTCTTGAAAACTTTATAAATTAATGAAAAATTCAGGTTCCAACATTAAAAGTACCGGAACCGGATACAAAACAAGCGGAAGTGCCATTTTCATGGCAAGCTATTCCGGAAATACCTCAGGTAGTCAATTACTTTCAAATTGGTTATTTTAAAACTAAAATACGGAATGTAAAATCATATATTTCTTGCATTAGGCTGAACAACTACCAGAGTTAGAGGATAAGTTTAAACCTACATTGATTGAAACACCAGAAGTGTCTTCCCCATGGCGAAGACCTAAATCTCCTCAGGTACAAATTCGAAATCGCCAAATGAGAAATATTGAACACGTTTACAACTTTTCAAATATAAAAGGAATCTCGCATACTGTGCGAAAAAGACCAGTAGCGTAACCACTGACAGTTAATTTATTGCTTAGCTCAAAACACCTACGAATAAAAACAATCGAGTTGACTTCGCACAGTGTGCGAGCGTCCTTTGCACAATTTCAGCTTACTCTAAACACACGAGAGTTACTCATTCCGCACACGTATAAAAATACCACACAGTTGAAACTGTCACCCAATAACAGAAACACGAACACGAAATACACTGTCATTACTATCATACGCACACGTTTCGAGCACATAACACGTTCACGTTTCGTTTGGTCGCCATTTTAAAATTAAATGTTTCCGTAGGCTGAGCCGAGTGGGGATAGTCTAAAAACACCGACATTAGAAATACCACAGCCTGATTTCATCAGCAAACCTGATGAGGTATCACATCTGATGAAAGACACTATTTTGCACAAAGATTTTGTTTCTGCACCAATTTTTTCAGCACCGTTTTGTAGTTATGTCCAATTTTACCACCCAAAGTTACGTATGACTATAAATATTTTATAGCAATATCGTGGGATCCGTCGTAATGCATTCTGATTGGCCGATGGAGCTCCAAACAGTACCGCTGCAAATATCGCTTCAATCGCGCCATCGAAGTGAATTTTACAAAGAAGTTATAATTCTTAAACGTAATATTAATGGCCAATTCTTTTTTTATTAGATAGAAGATTTTGAACAATGTTACTTTGAAATCCGAATGTTTAAACGAAGTTTGCCATTGAGGAGCGTTCAAGTGAAGATGATCATACCTTTGTGGCTTAGCCAAGCTGTTAGGAAAAACCTTGCAAGGGTATTTGGTTGGTGGAATTGGGCATATCTTGGAGTAGCTAGAGGAATAATTCAGTTGATTCTAATTGGCACAGTTGTATATTTGTTTATAGATTATAGGCCTTATTCATATACGCTTACATACTAGCAGCATATTAGCTATCAAATGGTTTGTCCCTTTCTGACATACGCTATTTTCCAAAGAGCAAAAGAGACAAAACACTCACTAACAGTGTTATAGTTAGAGAGCGTTTATGAATAAGGCAGTATGTAAATAGCACGAGTGTAAATAAGATGCAATGTTTGCATAAAACATGTTTCTTTCTTTGTTATTCTTAAATTTCCTGCTTACGCTTCGGCTTACTAACATTATATTTGTATTATTTGTTATTCGTTTATACTGGTAAGTAAGTATATTATCTTGTAGTGAGTTTAAATGTAGTTAAGCTGTAAGTAATGTAAGCAAGTAATAGAGTTTTACGAGTGGTAGGTAATAATGAATTGTTTTAGTATGATCCTAGTCAGTAATCCAAGTCAAAGATAGAATTGTTTTTTTTTTTAATTGTATCAAAGTAGCCCTTACTATTGCTTACTGAAGTAACTACTATTGAGTATTCTTTGATAGTTCTAAAGTCAAGATCAAAAATGGTCAGATAAAAACTACTGAACCATAATATTGTGTCAATGAAGTGAACCATCATAGACTACAATGAACGAATATTGTCGTAAAGCCAGTAGAATACAGTTTTCGTTAATTCAAACGTACTCATACAAATAACACGTTACAGAAAGTGGCAGTCAAAGAAGAGACGGTTGAGGCTGAAGCCAAAAAAGCCAAGATATCGACAACCAGGAAGAAGGCTGAAGACCTTCCTGAAATCGCCGATTACGACAGACCCGATCTTGAGAAATATGAAAAAATGTCGCCAACACCTACTACAAGAGATAAGGTAAGAAAATAGAATGATGATCAACCTAATAATTGGAGGGTTCTAACGTATAACACAAAAAAGTTTACATAACGCAAAAATATGAGTCCTAATATAAATCGATTAAGTAATATCATTATTCCCCTATAGCCTACAAAGGTACCTGAAATCAAGGCGCCTGAAATTATGGCACCTGAAGATGACATAGCACCCAAGATCGAAGTCAGCCGTGAAAGGTCTCCCAGACCCGAGGCTCCCAGGAAACCTTCCTTGGTTCCTGGAGTCCCGGCAAGACGTGGTTCCCTTATTCCTCCACCAGAGGAAATGGGAAGACGTCCTTCTCTTATCATCAGCGATGAGGTACGTACCTTAAATTTTATAGATCTCAATATACTTTTTGTAAAAGTCAACTTATTTGACAACTATAACAAATGTCGTCCATTACTTGAACAAGGTATGAACCATGACGTCTTTGTGTAGAAAGCGCTGACATCTGAATCAAATGTTTGACAAGTTTTTAATCCAGTCAAAGTGTTTGATCGTTGATTTGATTCAAAGATGTGAGCGCATATTATTAAGTTTATTGTTGAACCTTTTAGTTGAAGTAGTTGTCCTGTTCTCTCAAGCCGAACCCATAACCGATTGCCCTAGAGACCCCACTCAGAACATGCCAAATATTTGCGAAGGTGATGCTTCACACTCTCACATTGATCGCTTGTTAGTCACAACCAAACAGAATGTTACAGAATGAAAGCTTGATCCCCTCAGATCCTCGCTTTTAGAATAGAGTTTAGCCAACACACTGCAAATATTGTAAAAACAACACACGTTGAGAATATTAGTAGCGATATTATGACCGTACAAAACGTAATCCACAGGAGAATAGAAAACTAAGACCCGGTGAGGTGATCGAAGAGAAGAAGGTAAAGGCAAACGATGTTAAGATTCGTATGAATGCTATACGTTACGTTGCCGTGATAAAATTCTTAACTGTAAACGGATCTATTAATGCATTGGATGCAGTTCAAACGCTGGATAATCATATAAACCTGGTTGATTTTGAAAATGGAATATGTGATTATTCAGTTCAGTAAAACGTTTTGTCGTCAGCACACAAAGCTATGCACACACACTTGTGAAAGTAAACGCACACAGATAAACAGCACAGCTTGTTAGCACGTCGCACACGTAACGTAACTAGGAGTTGGTGGTACGATGACGAGAATGGTGTGAGGGAAACGGCTTGTTACAAATGGTTAAACGGACACTAACATTAACATTGACGATGGTGTAACTTCAATTAATCACATTGCACTCGCTGATAGGTCTGCACCAAATAACGCGGTATAGATAGGACCCAGGTTCGGCAGCGGAGATATAGGTACCAATCATGTAAACGGGGTTATTATCAATGTTTTTTAACAACAGGTCACGAAATTACGTCCTGGAGAAGTTTTAGATGAGAGAAAGGTGAGAATGGATTGGTCTGGTCAACTAGGTGGACGTTGCTCGCTTTTGCAAAGCATTTTGTCTTTAGTTTTTTTTTCTTCTTACACGACACACGGACGACTATTGTTATTATATTTTATCTCTTGTTTAATATTTTGATATTTCTTTTGTTTAATTTAAGTTTTACACTCCCCACAATTTTGACACATTCACAGATCATTACATAGTACCTTTCCTAGTACTTGTATCAGTTTTAAAATTCTTATCATGTCAGTCTTCTACCTTTAAGTTTTACCCCCCTTTTCAATTCTTTATTTAGACCCTATAGTTGTCCACTTGCCCAAATTATACTCTACCCTTAGATTTTCTTGAAGAAATTAGTCAAAAACCGCTTTGCCGACCAACGGGGAAAATATTATGACTGTGTCCCTGAATTTTAATTTATAATGTTTGTGAAAGAACTTATCAATTGTATTAATTTTACTTTTCATAATTTTTTTACTTTTTCCGATTAGTCCTTTCATAAACATTGCTTCATAGTTATCAATTAGAATGGCTTAATTTTAAATTAATATATTTTTAGATATTACTGCTTCCTCTTACTCTTATATTATAGCTTTCAATATTGGCAACACCTAATTCTATAATCCGATCCAGTAATATTCAACACATTTACTTACTTTATACACCTTTTCTAACTCTATTATAATTCCATCTAATTGCACCTTCACTATAAACGTTACAGATTCTCAAAACACACAAAAATACAACAAACATACACACACGCACACAATACACGAAAATGTACAAACAAACTTTAATTTATGCACAAACATTAACAGAGAATGTCTTTACTAAAATAATTATTTTTTCTCCTAATAAAAGAAACGGGGCAGACCGGGTGAAGTCACGGAAGAGGTATATACTAAGTGTGAAAATATGTGTTTAGATACAGATTGTATATGTTTAGAAAGTTTAGAAACAAAATGTATAATATGTTTTACAACATAATTGTTTCTAGATACGTGGCTAACATAGTATCCTAGTTTTTAATTGTCAAGTAAATAATGGTATTGAGTTGCGAAATGCACTCATTATTTTTAAATGTTATATGTATCTAAATCTTCTATAAATAATATTATACATTATAATCCTTCGATCAGAAAACAAAAAATACTGTTAATAACTAAGTATTATAATAGTGCTTAACACCATGTCATGCTAACATTCTATAAAAAATTAACTTAAACAAAAACGCTGCATGATCCTATTAAAATGGAAAGTAAAGTACTAACTCTGATGGTAATAGATTTAATTGCATGAGATGAGATAAGGTTTGTGATAACAAAGCTTAGGGCTGCTCGTAATGCTTTTGCCCACGTAGATAACATAATACTTAAAGAAAACGTTCTATCTCTGACCATCAGTGGTAAAGTTGATCCTAATGCAAACCTTATGGTCAAAGATATAAACGCAGTTGTAAAGATGCCACAAACTGATCCAATAATTACAATTACATAAGTTGTATCAAAGACGTTGTTTACAATACAAACAACTATTAATATAAATCGAATATGTACTGATTTTATAAAAGGAAGCACCTATAATTAACGTCCAATGAATTCAAGTTCAGAGCCAACATTTTGTGTATCTATGACGCAAATATCACAAACACTTATAATTGTCTCGACTGTGATTCATCTTTGCATTGAGGTGGAATACATAAACCGCATAGTTTAGCTGAAAAACTATTAAAATTCTAGAAAATATATCTTTCATCGCGACAGAGTTAGGTAAAGTGGAGGAAACGGCGGAAGATAATATCAGTCGTAAAGTTAATAATAAAATAAATAAACTAGACACTGAATATAAAGACAGTGGAAATAAAAGTAGAAAATAGTAAGAAAAAAGCTGGTCACGAGGGCGATCGTGAAGAAGCATTAGACGCACCTGTCGGTGACGTCGCCAATGACGTCAGAGGTTCTCATAAACTAAATGGAGTGGAATAAGATGCGAGCCAGCGCGGGCGTGATGCATTGTTATGATTGATTGTTATTCTTATAAATATGACTTGGGGAATTAGGCCAAGAGCGGGATCTTGAAGTATTCTCACCCTGTAGCGCGTCGCCGTGATGTACGAGCCCACGTCGCCGTGTCTTCACGCGTCCCCACGCGACGCCACGCGTCACCGTGCGTCAAACACTCCTCATTACCTCGACTCTCTGTTCAACCAAAAGATTTATGTTAACCAACTTACAAGTTTAGAAGCAATAAATAATCCTTATTTTAAAACAGATAAATCATTTCAGTTTTCACAAGTATTTCAGAATCGCTGTGACTTAGTCACTGCCAAGTGGCGACCGATAATACTGAAGATTCTTTATACTAAGACAGACTTGAGGATAATAAATAATTTAAAATAGATAAATAATAAATTGATTAACAATATCATTATTTAGACGCCCACTAAAGAATTTCAATCAAACGCATTAGTCGATTGTATAAATATAATGAAGGACAAATTCAATAATAGAAAAGTATCTGATTGACAGATAGGAGGGGTGGAATACCTTAGAGCTGAGCGAGCGTGGGCCGCGGCACCTCCGCCGCGAGTGGGCTCGCGAGAGTGTTGTTATGAAAAATGTTGGCAACGACACCCCAGTCACTTCATTGGCTATCACTAACCAAATTAATCACGCTATAGATGCAACTGGAACAGTAATTACACCCGACAAGTGAGACGCGAAGGCCGGCGACAATGCCACCGAAATAACCTTTAACTGAACCGATAACGAAGACGTGAGCGTATCGATGATTGTATTAGAATGTAATATTGACGCGCTGCTGACAGCGGTGTCAGCGCAGGTTAGAATGTCGTCGGTTCGATCACTATGCAGCTATTTGTGAGTGCCGCGAGGTGCCAAGCGGCGGCGATCGGCCGAATACACCACATAAATCTCGGGAGCCAATCAATCTCTCGACCGCCTTGGAAACCTCGATAGACCATAATTTATCGACACCAACCGCACTCCATCTCTTAGGACACAATCATTGATCCGACATATGAATGATTGTCCCGCAATTATTTTCGTTCGGTCTACGTATCGCTTGCAGATGTTACAGCTGAAACCAGAAATACCGCTGCCATACATTCGGCTACGTTATGCGAGTCGGTTCCAGAGAGCTGGACAGTAAAAATCAATCGTTATTATACAGATAACGTATAGGCATCGCTTCCTAGATCGGAAGCCAATAATATCGGAGTAAACGAAGCTGATTTGTGTCAGCGGCTCCATGCGGTCGTTATGTTAACGTCCAAGAACACGCTACACGGATGGCTCACCTTAATCTGATAATTAATTGAATCGGTCTGCTGATTTGTGCTGTGCACAAATAGAAGCGACCCCCCCCCCCCCCCTCCCGGCTCCCCCTCGCCACTAGCCGGTCATCTCGCGACCCCCACCTCAGTCTTTTGACATTCGCTCCCATTTTTACATGAAACGACACTAACGAACAGCCCCTAACCGAAAACAAAAAAAAACATAAAATTTCAAAAACAACAGAGTGTAACACTTATTTAAAAAAGCATTTAATATAAATATATTTCTGTGATTATTTAAATTATGGATAAATTAAGAAAAATTGTGGTAGTTATAAATTTTGTGATATGCGCGGACGTTTGAACCTTTGTTAAACATGTGAGATGTAAACTAAGTTTTATTGTTGAGTATATTAAGTTGACTATTGTTTGTGGCATCTTGGTGGTTTAACGATGGCGGCTGTGGCTAAGAAACCGATCGTGCCTAAGTTAAAACCACCTAAAATTGACGCGGATACGGTAAGTGAACATACGTCAAAGATCATTAAAGTTAAAAGTACTTGTGTTAAGTTCGGAACTTATACCTAGCACTGGACCAAACTTGTTATACGTACTTAGTACATAATACATAACTGATGAATGCAACCTACATACATAATACAAATTAAACTACTTTTCAGATACATTACAATTTATGCATTTTGCATTTTGTATGATATTATTTTAAGTTCCTTGTTAAGGAGAGCAGTTTTCTCGTTCAGGTTAAACTGAAAAGCTTTGTTCACTTTGGTTTAAAACTTATGATTAATTTTCACTGAGATAATGTTAGGTACGTCGAGAAAAAGACTCAGCATTATTACACACACAGTAAAAAAGTATTTTATTTCAAATAATCTTGCAACAAAACAAATAAACTGTAGAGCCGCTTAAAATAAACTCTACAAATAATCGTGAAATTGTTCTCGATGTTGTGACAAAGTCTATTACATTTGCTGTAATATAATTTCATACATTACAACTAGAGTTCTCAGCCAAACCCAATTATAATATAATTTGTAAAAGAATTTCGAATAATAACAATATCTTGTTATTACTGTGACATAGTTGTCTTTACGTGGGCGGATCAAAGCGTGAGGCAACTTACGAATACTTTGATCATTCGAACCTTGTTACGAAGCTACTAGATTCAAATCTGTGATTTTAGTTTTAGGTGATATTCGAAAGATGTTTCTAAGATTAGGTTTTTAGTAAGCTTAGTTTATTTTAGATTACCCATACTATAGTTGAGAAATGTTGAAATAAGATTTATTATGTAAACTTTTTTACTAAATTTAAATTTAAAGATAGGTATTCATTTTTTCACAGACTCCAAAAATCAGGATGGGGTTGTCATTGAGTATTATATTTCTTTTAAATGAATGATTGTATAAACTCATACAGTTACGTCATATATGAACCAATTTCCAAAATTCTTACTAACGAATAATTCTTATAACTTTTATCACACCGAGCTTGTCGTCGATTTCTTTCATAAAAAGTTATTACGCAATACTTTCCATCTACTATGCTTTATAAAACTTTCAGTTGGCCAACCTATATAAAAATATCTATTTATATACATCATTTTAATAATTAAAAGTCCCTATATATCAAAGTGTAACGTATAAGGCCAGTTGTAGTGCATTTGTCAGCTGTAACCATTATGATGTTGTCTATTTGGCGTCGTCGCCTTAACATCTATCATATCCCAATGTATCAAAACAACTGCTTCCGTTATATATTATGTTACGTGCGCTGACAGATTTAATACCTTAGTGTTAGTATTGAAACTATTATTTTTGTACTTACATAACAATCAAAGCTAGAGATGACTATTTAGAAATGTTAGTTAAAAGTAGACATTTAAAGTTTATAACGACATAGACAAGCTTTCAAAGTTTGCTCAAAAATTAAGTTTTTTGAGAACAACTGTCTTTTTACAAGATTTTTATGAGGACTAGTAACTTTTTTTTTTATTTAATAAAATTGAGACTATTTCGATAGCATACCTATGAATTGAGAACGAGAATCCAGATTTGAAGTCATTTAAAATCAGCTATGTTGGCCTCTTTAAAAGCACAATATTTTATCATAATACTTATATTGATTGAGTCTAAATGTTTAAAATTTAAAAATAGCCTAGCACTGATCAGCATTGAACGCATTACTTCACAAAACTTATGACCAATGTCACAAATAATTATATATGTCACGACATTTACGATTTACATAAAAATGTTACAAGAATGACACATAATATGACATAAAAATACATAATATTTATAAATAAATTAATATTTAAAGTATACACGGACCAGTTTAATGATCTTTGGCGAAATAAAAATATGTCTAGAATAGTTTTAATGTTATTTTTTTTATGTTTTTTAAAAATAAAATCCAAAATGTTTTAACATTTTTTAATGTTTCTGTATTACAGCTGTGTAAATGGATTTTGATGGATTCGAAAACGCAAATAGATAATAGTACTATCAAAAAAGTTGGCGACAGACCATCATCCTGTCAGAAATAGTTTAACGTTGGGAAGTATTATACCAACATCATGTTGTTAAACTTGCAAGAGTTTTCATAAGACTGTGAACTTTCTAGACCAAACTAAAGAAGTACATAGTTTACAATCAATATTACAATTTAATAAACGTAGCATTTTGAAATCGATGAGCAATAATAAAAGTATCAGCCTGTAAAGGTAAAGAGTAGGTCTTTCATCTCAGTGAAGATATCAGTGCAGTGAACAGGATCACCGCGCTTGTTAAAAATATAAATAATAATAAGACCATTTGTAATCAGAAACATAAAGAATAGAAAATAAATTGCTCTCATTGGAGTACGCCATTTTGGGATTTTGAACCAATTAAAAGCCATCAAATTCCATTTAACACTACGTGATTAACAAATTCGAATTTTCAAAGTTCGAATATCTAATTACCGTTTGAATATAGCGGCGAAAGTCTGGTGACGCTAGGCGACCTTCCATCCAAGATTTGGAGGACCTGATCAACAAACCCTCGGTACCTCTGAAGCCGATCGGAAATGAGGGTCCGCCGGTCATCGTGGACGTGCAGGAAAGCTACTCGGCTATTGAAGGTGGGTATCTATATCATCAGCACATAATGGCCATTTCAGAGGTCTTTAGGCGGTCTAAAAACTAAGACACCAGTGTTGACCACTAACCTGATTGAAATAAATGAAATAAGCACACAATGTATAATAATTAAATTTGAAAAGAAAAAGTATGAGCCTATAATGTCCCACTATTTCGCAAAGGCCTCACATCTCAATGCAGATATCACTAGAGTGAGGAGATGTATAAGAACCCTTAGTCCTACTCCAACTTTTTAGATATGGTAACAGTAATAAAATCAGAAGGTCGACCCATGAAGCTGACATACTCATATTAAATAATTTAGGCATTCTATTACATCGACATCTTACGACCGCTTTAACTATTCAATAGATTACTTTATTTTACGGTTGTATTTGAAATATCTTTGGCTTTAATTTCATGAATGATTGGCAAGGATGTCTCGTCCAAGATTTCTGATACAAATTAGTAATATTGTGGTATATATATCAGTATCAATTGCGTTGTCTATTAGCTGCTGTCGGGCTTGTCCTAGAATTATGATTATTGCTCTGACAGCCTAATTAGATACATAACGAGGGTGATATGAATCTAATTTAATCATAATTTGTTTAAGGGCAAACTAAAATATGTACTATGTTGATTGTGGAACCTTACCAAAAGAGTTTGGATCTCTATCAATCACCCACTGTGAATGGTTCTTTATGATTTACGGTTGAATATCTTTCATATTTCTAGCTCACTTTGGTAGGTCAGTAAGCGACACGATGGTATTTCCACATAGTTTTAGTCATCGAAGAATTCATCTTAATTGTTAAGCAACTTGCATCTCAATTTTGATGGATGGTCGTTAGTTTCGTTTTTATCTGAGGTCTTATATTATCTATACATTGCTTCAGAGGTCACGTTAAATAAATAGTAAGACGATGTCCAAGGTTTTTAGGCTATCTAAAAACTCCAACACTAGGTTTTACTAACTCGAACATACTATGGGGCCTTACCTCCAACCTCTCTTCAGATCAAACCGGCTACCTCACAGTCCAAGTCGAAGGTAGTCCAGCTCCGACCTTCAAGTTCTACAAGGGAGTCTCCGAGATCATCGAGGGTGGTCGCTTCAAGTTCATCACCGATGGAGAGACTGGCCTCATCACCCTCTGCATGAGGAAGGTCAAGCCTAATGATGAAGGGAAATACAAGATTATTGTCAGCAACATCCATGGAGAAGACTCTGCTGAGATGCAGCTTTATGTTTCTGGTGAGTTTTGGATTGCGATGTGATAAGAGGCGGTACGGTGGATACGTAGTGGGGTGATGTTGATAATAGAAAGTGGAACTTAGAGTTAAATTTTTATGGTGATTTTGAAGATAGCTATTATAAGATAGCTATAAAGGCTATTTTTTATCCCGATGCGGGTAAAACTACGGGGTGCGGCTAGTTAATATTTTTTTTTTAACTTTTATAATACCTACATCTTCAACCTTTACCCAATAAATAAAAGTATACTTGCAAGTTTAATATTCGAACATGCATTAAGTATTAACTTAACTTCTACAATTTCCGGATAAATACTCGTAAATACTTGAAACTGATAGATTAATTAATATAATAACTTCTAATAGACTCTAGTGGCATGGACTTCCGTGCCATGCTCAAGAAGAGGAAGTACGCCAAATGGGGAGAAAAGAAGGAGGAATTGGAATACGACTTGAAGGAAGTAGAGAAACCGATTCCACCACTCAAGAAGGTCGAAAAGGTAAGGTTTTCTCTCCAACACACCCTCACAACACGACACGTGACGACGAAGTTGGTGATATAAATACTAATTTAAACAAATCTATAAATATTACGACTCTAGATAATGCAGACACTACCAAAGACACACAAAACAACATAGAACCTTGTGTCATTAAAGATATCAAGTATTCACTAGAACTTTCGAAGAGATTCTAAAACATTTAACAACGACAAAGTCCTAGATGTAATTTATGAATGCACGCTTGACACCGACGATGCATTTGGCATTGGAATCAAAATAGATACATTAGTTTCTACATTGTCTAGTAGTCTATTAAAAGAATTAAATAAAAGTTAATTATAATTGTTATAAATAAAGCAGACAGCTCCATCGGGTTCGATATAAATAGATTTTATATTGGCTTTTATTTGTTAGAAGGTTCTGTATAATATATAGAACAAGTTGTAGCGTAGGTAGGTTCATACGATTATGTCAATGGTACTTCAGGTAATTTGTATGATGTACTGGAAAGTTAAGATATTTGTGGCTCTTGTGACCCAGATTTTAAAGGCTGGTTTTACAGAAAAGTATTAACTAGTTTTATATTTGGACATGGGATTGAAATCATATTTGAAGAATAGATACATGAGGCACTATTGGTGATATAAGGCATCATAACGTACTTTGGATCCTCCAAAGCCCTCCAAAGTCCTCCTTCTCCCAGAGCTTTGCTATGCTACGTTTGATATTTTGGTTTTGGTTTGGTAAATACCATCATCGCTTTGTTCGTTACATTGATATGAGACATTTGCTATGATTGATGCAATCGTAGAATAGCATAGCCTTGGGAGAAAGCCACATTTAATCAGTATACCAAGTAAAGCCTCATGGTTCACATAGAGGATATTGTACTGATATCTTAACTTTGAAAACAATATTCTTCAAGTTGACTTCAATTGTACTATAAATTCTCGCACTCACGCGACGCTTGCGTAGATAGCACAATCTCGCCACATCATCGATTTAATTAAACAAACATTACAATGTCGAAACAGTAATTAAAATGTCAGGTAATAATTAAAGGTACATGCTATATTTAATTTTTCATTGTAACATTGTAAAAGAAATAAAATTGGCAGCAACACTAAGTAGACGTTAATTAATTATTAGTGATATCATCTGCATAGTTTCGAGGGTTGGTAGGTCAAGTCTTACCTCTGTGGAACTTCGTATGCATCATGAAATTTGCTTCTTAGGGCTTAGAGACGGGGTATTACGAGGATGGCGGCTTCCTCGTGGTCATATCCGAGGGTGTGGAGATGGGTAGATTCCCTGCCGACAGGCGCAGGAACTCTTCGAACTGGGACTGGATTAAGGTCATCAATGTTTCAAAATACAGCATCATTCATTCCATCTTACATGCCAGATGTATATCGTCTACTGTTACCTATCTCTTTCTCTACCCTATCACAAGTTGTGTTCTCTCCATGGATTTAATATGTTTTCTTTACAACTTGGTCATGGATCACCAAGCTCTAACCAAACTCTTTTGAATTGTGACGCGTCGTGTCATCGACCACAACAAATTCGTGTCAAAATAACAATGAAAAATTGTTTGTGCCGTCGATTATTGTTATTTGCGTCGCAAGTTTATTATTAACGCAATGGCTGGATGGTTGTCGAGGGTGTTCAATTGGCCGACAGTTAGTATTCATGCGTTTACATTCATCCTCCTCTGTAATGAGACTCACCACGATCACAATGTTTCATCACATTGGCTTCCTTACAACTTGCTTCATTTAGTTCTTGCTTACCTTCTGTTACTTTTGCAGTAACATTAATATCAAATTCTAGGGTGTTTATGAGATACGGAGACGCATGTCTCTCCCTGAAATAGTACCCGATTGGCCCACTTTGATGGAGGCTGTCAAAATAAAGGTTCGCTAACATGGAACGATAAAAGTAAAACTTAAAATAAAAGAAAGTTTTTGTTCTTCTAAAACTTTGTAGAAACTAATAATGAAATTAAAAACTGTCTTAAAATATAGATTAAGCAGTAGACTAGTTTTTGGAAGGACAGAAATGATCATCTAAATAATGAATGAGATTATATACACGAATGATAAACTAAAACTAAAATTAACCTCTTAAATTATCGTCGTCAACTCTCGAAATTATTTAAGTTGGTGTTGAAATGTGTCACTTTCATCTTTTAGAACAGTTATTAATTATCATTAATTTCATACTGAACTAGTCTAGATTCTAGAAATGTATTCGTGATACTGACGACGTTAGTTTCTGAGCGTTCTAAATAAAGACTGCATTAAATATTGATTTTAAAACAATAACACACAAAGGTTTTTGTATCACCACTTCACGTTTACTTTAACTTGAATATGACTTTCAGGGAATGTAAGTGGAATGAATTTGATGACTTATTTTGTTTCTGTCTCGGTCCTTTTTTAGCGGTATCTTTGACGTCCGGTTGAGGAGCTTCTGTCACGCCATTATTGTTACAAAATAATGTTTTTGTATTCATTTTAATTCATTAATTTCAGCTGATGCATCCGATGTTTTGCAGATGTTGGAATTTTTGCAAAGCTTTCCTATAAAGTCTTAAATTGAAAGTCGCTTTCATCAAGTTATTTTTAAGACAAATGAGATATATAGTTTGTTTTTAAATAGGAACTAAGAGAAAATGAATATTTTGTAGAGATCCCATAACAGAAGACCGTCACTGGCGGAACTGATACCCGATTGGCCGGTCCTTCACTCGTTCAAAAAAAACGAGGTTTGACTATGAATAACGATGTCAATAGACGCACAGTGCATCTTGAAAGTGTAGCACTGACGCACAACACGTCAGCTGGGCGAATCGAACAGTTCTCATTACTTGGACATTCTTTCATAAATATTCTCACAAACTCAATGAGAACCAGTGGCAATGTCTTCGTTTAACGAGTGGGGTACCGAGTCAAAATTAGTATTCACTTAGATTATGTTTTAATTCACAGAATATAGATGGCTAGAACATGGTAGACGTTGTCACCTCATCACGTTTGTCTGGTACCACCATACAATATTTATGCAAGAATTTCAATTAATGTATTTGGAACTCTTTCTCTCCCAGCTTGAAGGTCACCAACTGGATCTATAGACAAAGCACCAATATCTATTATTTCTTCTACTCTATTCTTCGTAAAGCAAATATTTCTGTGCACTTCTTCTACGGTATTAGCAGCACACGCACAGGCACCAATCGATGTTTAGGTCTATTATGTATCTTCAAAAATGATGAATATCGAAATTGTAGTAAAAGGTACTATTTTCAATGGATTTTTCAAACAAAATTCATCATTTTTGTCCGGTCAATTTGATTTAGCAAACAATTTTATTATGTGCACTTATTGTTCTTCACAAATATATAGAAATTCCAATTTCTGTACAATAAGCATGGAGTTCAATTGATATTGATGATGAATGGATGGCTGATGATCCTAACGCCTCGGATGATTGGATGATATAGATTTGTTTTCGTTGATTTTGCACCAGCGACCGTTGAACTAGTAGATCAGAGAGGGAGTCCTTTACGGTCAGCACTTTCAGCTTTGTGTATGGATCGCACTTGTTTTTGTCTGCACTTGGAATATTATTCAGAGGCTAGGTTGATTAATGTGTCTCGGATTTTGTTTTTCAGAAACAAGAGTCGTTCTTGAAGCCCCTCGTGGATCAATTCGCGAAAGAAGGCAAAGATAAGAAGGTGGTCTTCGAGGCTATCTTCACTAAACCCAACTCGAAGCCGAAATGGTTCTTCCGCAAGGACGTAAGTTATTTACTTAATAATATAAAGATGAATCCGATTATCGTATAGTATAGCGCTCGTGGTGTAGTTTTTCTATGGGATATTAGATTGTTAAACAATTTACACATTGGGTTTGTTAAACGACGTGCAGCTCATTCCTACTTAGATGGGTGGCCGATAGTGACATTTTAAACTGAGCGCTACCGTGCTTGATAATGCACATTAAGCACGAAACAACCAGGTTGTTTCAATCGAAAGACCATATCGGAGGCCTTTAAGCGGTCTAAAACTCCGAAACCAGGGTTAGCCACTAACTTACTCGAAATGAAATTAATGAATGAATCGTATAAACAATAATCTAATATGATGTACAGGAACTTTTCCCGGGCTCCAAATACAAGTTCACGAACGAGCAAGACTCGTACAAGTTGATCATCATGGGCCCCAAAGTGGAAGATACCGGCAAGATCACCATCGAGATCGGAGGCATCACTTGCACCGCTTTCTTGCAAGTGGATGAGCCTGATCCGACATACACCTTCGTGAAGCCCTTGAAGAAAAGCACCAGCGGGTACGATAAGCATGAAGTAGTCCTGGAATGCGCCGTCTCCAACAGCCTTGCTATTGTCTCTTGGTGGAAAGAAGAGACCAAGTTGGAGGACGGTGATGTATTCCAAATCTCCAAGGATCTGTCCGGCGTCTGCAGGCTTCTGATCAAGAATGCCAAATTCGAAGACGCTGGCAAATATGCGTGCAAGATTGAAAAGCAATCTGACAAGACAGAAACTGATGTGAAGATTGTCGGTAAGTGGGATCGAAGAATAATCTACTCATAATAATAATTGTCGTGGCCATTAAAAGATCTCTTAATATTTATTTTTTACATTTTATGCGATTAAAAATAATGTAATATGTATTTCTTTTTCAGAATACCCATACAAGTTCACTAAGGTTCTGAAGTCACAGCAAGCCATCGAAAAAGACACAATCACATTACTTTGTGAGCTTGATGATGCTACCGGTGACGTGAAATGGTAAGTCATTGGAACCATTTTTCCTGCAATATTTTTATTTTTCAAGACAACAAAATGTTTCCAACCCTATAATAACTTCTTAGAGTTCCATACAGGTACTAATGATGATTACTGATTCTATCTGTGGGTGTCTATGTGCATTGAAATGTTTTCATTAATAGTCAAATACTTAACTCAAAGAGTTAAGTTGGTTTAATTACTTAAATTACTCTTAATTGTACCAATATCTCTCAGGTTCAAGAACAACGAGCCTTTGAAGGCAGACAAACGTATTTCGATCGTGAAGGAGGGACGCAAGCGCAAGGTGGTGATCAAGGACGCCAAGGTGACAGACGCTGGCAACTTCAAGTGTACCACCAACGCCGACGAGACGATTTGCGAATTGATTGTCAATTGTAAGTATTATATTACCGAAAATAAGCAGTGCAATAATTCTACAAACATAATGATGGTATAAAGTTAAGTCCGGAAGCTTGTTCTAAGAAGTTTATTTAATGACTTAAAAACCGAAGAAAGATCTTCTCAATTCTAAGTATTATTAAAGGTTATCAAATGATCTGTCTATAAATTCCTTATGATAGTAAAATTTTGTTTTATTTGGTAACTTCTACACTAACAATCATTGAATTGGAAAGGGACGTTTGGAAGATATTGATGACCTTTGTCTAGATTTTGGATAATCATATAAAAGTTCATTTGCAAGTACTTAAACAGCTCATTGACTCAACAGTTAACAATGTCAAATGCTTTAGAAACCCGAAAGAATATCATCAACTTTGTTTCCAGACTCTAATCGCTTCAACAAGAAGTTGAAGGACACGGAAGCAATTGAGAGGGACAAGGTGGTGCTGGAGGTGGAGCTGCAGGACCAGACCGCGGAGGCGGTGTGGTCCTTCAACGGGCAGCCCATCGTACCCAATGAAAGGTGAGCCTCGGGACAAACCTAACAGACTATTTAAAATAAAAGATAAAATTATTATCGTAGATTACAGTTAAGATAATAGCAGATTTAATGAGGTCTTGGTTGTTGAATAAGTACTCCTACTTGCTTGGAGAATGATTTATACCCGAAGCTGGCAAGACTTAGGAAAGTTTATTGTTGTTGTTTTGATGTATAATTAAATAAGCTAACTTACATTACGATCCTTGACAAAAAGACATACAAAACTCTGTAAGATTTCACTGCGCAGACAACCGGAGATTTTCGATGTTACTGGTGTAGCATTACTCTAATACCATCTTACTCCTTCAGAATCGAGATCAAGAACCTGGGCGGAGGCAAGCACCAGCTGATCTTCAACAAGCTGGAGATGGAGGACGACGGCGAGATTCTGTGCGAGAGTGGCAAACTCACCTCCTCGTGCAAGCTCACCGTCAAGAAGGGCGAGTCCAAGCCCAGCATCGACTGCCCTGACGAGTTCAATGGACCAGCTGGAAGTCCGTTTGTGATTGAAGTGCCTTACAAAGGTAAGATACAGCTGTAAGAACCTCACTCCCACTCTAGTTGGCTTACGGATTCGAATTCGGGATTTTCAAGTGATGTCCACGGCTCTTATTGGCAAAGATACAGGTGTTAATTACAACATGTTGTCACCGAAACGTCCAATGAGGGCCGGATACTGACAAGATTTTCTCTTATCACTACATAGTATAAAACAAAGTCGCTATTTTTGTCTGTTTGTTTGTCTGTTTGTCTGTTTGTCTGTATGCTTAAATCTTTAAAATTACCCAACGGATTTTGATGCGGTTTTTGTAATCGGTAGAACGATTCAAGAGGAAGGTTTTTATGTAAAAAAATTCCTGAAATTCCCACGGGAACGGGCACAACGCGGGTAAAACCGCGGGGCGCTGCTAGTACATACATATTTATGTTTTCGAATGTGAAATATCATTCTGATCTCCTCTTCAACAGTTACCGGCACCAGACAGACTCCAATTGAAGCCAAACTCATCAAGGATGGAAAGGCCTTACCTGCTAAAGAGGTTGAGGTAGTAGTGGAGCAGGAGAAGATACTCTTCAAGATCAAGAAGCCGACCCGCGAGGGAACTGGCAGATACCAGATCAAGCTGTCCAACGCCCAGGGAGAGGATACAAAGGATGTCACTATCAACATGCAGAGCGTGCCCAACGCTCCTACGGATGTGGAGGTCACCGAGGTGTTCCAGACTTCGTGCCAGGTGGCGTGGAAGGCGCCTACCGACGACGGAGGATCGGCCATTATTAAATACATTATTGAGAGACAGGTTGGTATTTTAAATGTAGGAATGCAGTTTAAAGTGTTAACAAGTACCTAGTAGATAATTCTGTGGTGGATATAGTTCATTAGATACCTTATTTATTATCTATGTGAATGGTGAAGAACCAGTTCAAATCTCATTTTGATACATCCAAATGTCGTGATTACTCAGTACAGTATAGTACAGTCAGCTCATAAAAATGTTAAGAACTTTGTGATTTAATTTCCCACTATTAATCTTCACTGTTCTCCCCAGGACATGTCGCTCAAGGCCGGTTGGGACAACGTGGCTGAAGTACCTCTGGGTCAGCCCTTGAAGTACAAGGTGGAAGACCTGATCGCCAAGAAGACGTACAAGTTCAGGATCCGCGCCGTCAACAAGATCGGCTCCAGTGAGCCTGGCATGTTCGCCAAGCCCGTGCTGGCTAAGGATCCTTGGGGTAAGTGTTTTACTTATGATCAGGTTTTATCATCTAGCAACTAAATTTCACAATCGTTTTGTTACAAAGTCTACTAAACCGAATTAAATAAATGTCCCATATCTGAGTATTTCTACTCACTGTACTTATATCTTTGGTGAGTTAAGAGGCCTTTGACTATTACTTTATTTAACTTTTTTAATTTAGGTTTCCTAAACGTTCATAAAAGTTTCATCTTACAAATATTAGACAATATGAAAAACGATTTTTAAAATAAAATATCTAATTAATAGAAACTGGATCTTATAGGAAAGTTTCTTAAAAATCCCTTTCTATCGATCTAATAATCTGATCTTCATCCAGACGAACCATCGAAGCCCAAGAGCCTGGAGCTGGTGGACTGGGACAAGGACCACGCAGACCTCAAGTGGCTGAAGCCCGACAACGACGGTGGAGCGCCCATCACCGGATACCTTATTGAATATAAGGTGCGTACATAATATTATGTGTGATGATTACGTTAAGTGATAGTCAGGAGATAAATTAGTTATTGGAGTAATTCTCTTTATCGAGATGTCTGTAGTGATATCTTCAGTAAAACATGTTTGCCCTGCTGGAAACGTTACCAAGCGTTTACATACTCAGTGGCTTGATTCGTGTTCAGCCATTTTGTTATGAAGCGGTTAAAGAAACTCTTACCACTTTTTTCATAAACGGACTTTAACTTAAAACTGCTTTAAAGTGTTTTGTCTCTTTTTTTCTTCGGCAAATAGCGTATGTCGGAAGACACAAACCATTCGTTAGCTAAAGTACTGCTAATAATCCTTTATGATTATGGCCCCTATTGTATGCTACTGTCAGGTATCCTCAGATACCACCATGACTTAAGAACTTGAAGATTTTAATTGGAATATTATTCCAATCCATCATCATGATCATATTAAATCTCACCCAAAGCTAATCTCACTTGCCATCTCCAGGAGAAATTCGGCAAGGACTGGGTAGCCGGCAAGGAGGTCCCTGGGGACTGCCTGGCTGCGACCCAGGACGGCCTAAAGGAGGGCTGCACGTATGAGTTCAGGGTCCGCGCCATCAACAAGGCGGGACCTGGAGAACCTAGCGACACCACCAAGCCTATTGTGGCTAAGTGCAGATTTGGTAAGTCACCATAAATTATTACATCTATCATAATGTTTCATGATAAAAATGTTTGTTTAAATAAATAAATATATTTACTCTTACACGCAAAAGAATTCCAATCGGTTTTGATGAAACTTTCCAACAATGTAGCCCATACATCAAAGTCACACATAGACTTACTTTTATCCATAATTTCTGACGGAGTATTTTGAACAACGAGAATAAAAACCCCGAGAAGCAGCCAGTATTAAATAGTTTCGTCTACTTTGATTGTTTTCAAATCAATAATTCGACTAACGTAATTGAAAAGAAATCATCTATCTCTTTTGAATTCTATAGCCCCATAACTAAGTCTCTTCTTCCAGTGAAACCCTACATCATCGGTGAGGGTCTGCAGAACATGATCATCAAGAAGGGCCAGGTGATCACCTTCGACATCAAGTACGGAGGTGAACCGGAACCCGAGGTTAAATGGATGAAGGGCGAAGAGGTATGTAATCTTATTGCATTCAACCTTTTTTTATACAACGGCCATTTTGAATTTTTGACATTCTAAAACAAGTATTTTTTTTTTAAGTAAATGGCTGTGCTGCCAGTCTACATAAATAAAAACACTTTAATTTTGATGGGTTTCCAGGTAAACTCTGTAAACTATTTTTGTAAAAGTACAAATGATAAATATGTTAATCTAAATCTATTATTAAGTTTCTCCTCAGATAGAAATGAATTATATTATTCGATATATTATTTCATCGCTCATCATCAATTGGTTTGTCAACATTATTTTAACAAAATTGTTCTTTTTTCCAATAAAGAAACGTGGCAAGGCGTTTACCGAGAAGGTCAGAGGGAATGAAGTCTAGATGTTTCATTATATATGTTCTAAAATTATTTACAACACATAATTACATGCACAGAATTTTATATTCTTTTCAGATCTTACATTAAAACAATATGTGGCTAACTCTTTACTCAAATTCAAATTATTGCCATATCAAAATATTTATAAGTGTCATTTACACTATTTTAATGAATGAAATTGGTGCTAGTGACACTTTACAAGAATCGAATACGGAATATATATACATTAATTTGGATATTATACACAAATATGGCAATGATTTTAACAAAACAAAAAATATATCGCAATGGATGCGAATAAGTTTATAACATTAACGGAATCTGCGCAGGAGCAGGCTTTCAATGTTGTAACCGACGTACATTTATGTTGATTGGTATTATTTGAGAAATAGAATTGACATTAAAACACTCAACATCAAACCTCAAACTGGATATATTTTAATGGTGTTGAAAAAATCTACCAAAAAAGTAAAAACCGTAATTTACATTGTAACAATTTGTTGAGATAATAAGAAGTATTTTAATGTCGATTTTATTCCTGAACCTAAATTAAAACACTATCTCATTTTCACTATTTCTCACTGCGGAATGGTTTATATTAATAGGTGCACAAAATCACGCATTGGTCATAGCAACGCACCTTACGAAGGACGAAATATCTCCATTCAGCATTATTTTAACTTTATTTTTCAAATGTGGTAACACTCTACCTTGCTAGTGTACTGGATATACTGGCAATACATAACACAATAACACACAAAACACAATGGATGTTTTTAATTGTTGGGTAGTCACTGTTCTTTCAAATTTTTTTTTGACCCCCACGTATTGACCAATAAAATTTGGTTGCTGTAAGTACCTACTAAATACTACTTTATTGTAATAATAAATGTGCGAGCAAAGATGATATAATAATAAAAAATAATAATAAATACCTAATACTCAAATATCTGCATTATGATTCTGCAATTTCACAACTACCGTCATTGAAATAAAAACGGTAAAAAAGGTATGTATTTCATAACTCGATGCTCGCCAAATTATGTCTTAGTCTGACCGAAATTATAAGTATCGTTAGCTATAGACAAAAAAATATATCATAATTAAACCATACAAAGACAAAATTTAAAAGACCAGTGACAGTCCATCCATCCATACATAAAAATCCATAGACTAATACCCAATCCTATAACAGGAGGTGCTCGACGACGGTGACCGCATCACCATAGACAAGTACGAGAGGAACACCGTACTCACGGTGAGGAAGACCACGAGGCCTGACAGCGGGAAGTACAAGCTGGTGCTTACCAACTCGTCGGGAACTTGCGAGAGCATCGCTGATGTTGTCGTGCTGGGTAAGTAGGGTTTATTTTGCTGTTCTCTGTAAAAACTAAGTGGATAGAGAAAGGCGTGAGGCATTGAGAGAGGCGTGGAGGGTGTCGAGGACTTTGCCCAGCAGTGGGACACACCAGGCTAGGTAGTAATGTTAGTTTCTTAACTCTGGCGTCCTACCCGCTGGCGTTAGTTGTTCTGAAGTGCGTGTAACTCCATCTTCGGTGTTTAACATATGCCAATTTTAAATGAGCTTAAACAATGCTCTTAGGTTTTAGAAGTCTTCTAAAAAGGATAATTGAATACTAAACTTATTTTCCATCTCCATAACGATTATTTTTCTTTGCAGACAAGCCCAACAGGCCCAATGGTCCTCTCGAAGTCGTGGACATTCGCGCCGAAAAGGCCACAGTCAAATGGCAGAAGCCGGACGACTGGCAAGGATCGGAAATCACTGGATACACCTTGGAGAAGATGGACATGGTAAGTCTTACATTTGTTGATGCACACTTATTTAAGACACTGAAGTGAAATATAATAACTAACTATAACTGAACCGAACTGAAATAAGTTATAATCGTAACTCTATGAAGAGACTTTTAATTTAGACTCATACTAAAATATTACTTTCGGTTTTCAGGACACTGGAAACTGGGTGCCATGTGGTGAAACCGGTCCCGATCCGACCCTGTTCACCGTCAAGGGTTTGACACCGAACCATAAGTACAAGTTCAGAGTACGCGCCGTCAACAAGGAGGGTGAATCTGAGCCGCTTGAGGCGGATGGATTCATCCTTGCTAAGAATCCTTACGGTAAGCTTTTATGAAATGTGCTAAAAGACTTGTAACTACTATTTAAAAAATCATCAAACCTTAAATTGACACAATCTAAATGCCACTGTCAAATGTCAGTTGAAATAAACGTCAAGGTCAAATTAAGGGTTACCAACCTCTTGAGCTTTTCCTAAATTTAAGGGAAATTAGATTTTTAAGTCCTCTATATTGTCATAAAATGGCATAATGTAATTACCATTTTTCCTTAAAACCCCTATTTTGTACTATATTCTATTTCTAAACCTGATTATGGATGGATAATGTTGAGATGAGGCATACAAATCATGTAAAAGCCCCGGATTGTATTATGGAGTCTAACTTTGAAGATATTTCTGAAATTCCATGCATCTTCGAATTTTTATCATAGTAATTATTGCTAAAATAATATTTTTAATAACTGGAGACTACTAAATATACCGGATTTTTAACTTAACAACTGGTAACCCACCAATATTTTTTTGCCGCTAATTTACAAATATCAGGTGTAGGTAGCTAAATGTAAACAAAGATTAACTTTTTGAAAAATGTTATGTAGACCCACCAAAGGCGCCTTCGAAGCCTGTAATTATCGACTACGACAACCAGTCGGCGACCTTACAATGGGAGCCGCCGGCAGACAACGGCGGAAGGCCCATCCTTGGATATGTGATCGAAATGAAAGACAAATTCTCTCCTGATTGGATTGAGGTAGGTTTTGGGATGAAAATCGTATATTTATCTATTTTTTCCTCACCTAGAGGTAGATTAGATCAATAACAACTGAATTTGGGTTGATAAATTGAACATTCATAAGTATATGTACAAACTTTTTCTTACTTTGTCGTAGGATATTTTATTAATACCTACTTATCCTCATTATTCAGGTCACTAAAACCAATGACACCAAGACCGAATACAAGGTCGAGGGTCTGAAGGAGAAGATGGTGTACCAGTTCCGTGTGAAGGCCCACAACAAGGCAGGAGTCGGAGCGGCTTCTGAGCCAACCGACAACCATCTGTGCAAGCATAAGAACTGTTAGTATCAATTACTGTTTGAATATTATTGCCCCGAATCTAAGCTCTTAATTGATCTCTAAACTCATATTGGGTTATCCTGTAGGAAAATTGGGATTGTTCTCTCTTTACATTATTCAATCGAGTTATCCCAATGTCAAGTTAATCATTCTTTTGAATCCATTTTATAATAAACTAGCAGCGCCCTGCGGTTTTACCCGCGTTGTGTCCATTTCTGTGGGAATTTCGGGATGAAAAATAGCCTATGTTACTCGTGGATAATGTAGCTTCTGAATGGTGAAAGAATTTTTAAAAACGGTCCAGTAGTTTTTGAACCTATTCATTACAAACAAACAAAGTTTTCCTCTTTATAATATTAGTGTAGATATAAGAATTAATTAAGAAGATACAGACCTAACTTATGCATTGTAATTTGATAAAAATTCTATTAAATTATAAGTAATTTAAAATATTGTATTTAACTAAAAGCATCAAGTTTAGATGGATAGTTGTGTAATTTACTTCTTTAGTAAGATGTATTTGTCAGAAATCCTTTTTTTATTTTAACTTTATGGGAATTATTCATAAGAAACAATAATATCAAGTTATCAAACACCTATCCTAATATTATCTCTACTAATCCAACAGTGAAGCCTCGCATTGAGCGCAGCACTTTCAAGTCGGTGATCATCAAGGCAGGCCGCACTCACAAGTGGTCTGTCGACGTCACCGGTGAGCCTGAACCGGAGTTGACATGGTAAGTTTATACTTGCAATTAATTCACACATGTTAATTAGACTCAAACTAAACTCTATATTAGTAACTAGCAGCGCCCCGCGGCTTTACCCGCGTTGTGTCCGTAGCCGTGAGAATTTAGGAATGAAAAATAGCCCATAACCTTCCCATTGAATGAGGCTACCCATTACTAAAATAATTATTCAAATCAGATTTGTAGTTTCTGAGATTGGCCTTTACAAACATAGTATAGATTTATTGTCATACTAGAAGCGCCCCGCGGTTTTACCCGCGTTGTGCCCGTTCCCGTGAGAATTTCGGGAATTTTTTTACATAAAAACCTTTCTCTTGAATCACTCTACCTATTACAAAAAACCGCATCAAAATCCCTTGCATAATTTTAAAGATTTAAGCATACAGACAGACAAACAGACGCGACTTTGTTTTATACTACATATGTAGTGATTCTTTGCAATGGGACATCTTAGATGCTCCCAATGTGTGTGTAAGATTCTTGTTGCTTTCCACCACCAAACTTGTTCATAGTAGAAAACATTATACTTAATTTTAACTAAATGTTATTGATAAATCTAAACAAAAAAAATGCGTCCTAGACTCATTTTGTTGATTTTATAGTTACCACATTGAAAAGTACTTAAAAAATTAGAAGATTTGTACTAGTTCATTATTTTATATAACACAGAACAATTTATTAGCTTTACTAGCTTTTTAAAGACTACATTACCTACTTTATACAAACAAACAAGGTTACAAACTGTTTGATTCTTCTGCATATTATCTGTTGGTATGTAATATGTATGTAATGGTAACTCATGGTAACCATGACGTCATTACACTAACGTCATACTAAAAGTTGCCGTGTATCATCCTAGATGGAGTTACTGTGTAAAATCTCTGAATCGCGCTAACGTTGTGTTCTGGCTCCGAACGACCCTCGCGCCGCACTATAGAGAACTCATACTTACCTGGCGTAGGGGACACCGTGATCAATAAGGCGGTTCCCCCAGAGCGAGGCCTATTCATTGCACTGCGAATGGGTTGACCTCTGCGATTATCCCTAATGTGGATAACTCGGACGCGTAATTTTTGGTAGTGGGGACTGCGTACGCGCCGTCCCCTCCATTAAGAAAACAAACATTAAGTTTAAGTAGTAAATAGGGTCATACCTACTTGATATAACTAACATGTTAGAAGACTTGCCTATCGTCTGTTAGTAATGGTATGAGTAACCGATTAACTATTCACATATTTTACCTTTTTGCTCATAAAGACATCAAAGACCCATTTACCCCTATCACCTGCTCACATCTCACTGACACTAAACCACAATCGACTTCCCTAGGTCTTGGCGCGAGAACATCAAGCTCGTCACCACCGAGCGCATCAAGATCGAGAACAAGGAGTACCATACGGACTTTACGATCGTGAATGCGGTGAGACGAGACACGGGCAAGTACACGCTGCGGGCTGAGAACTGCAACGGATTCGACCAGGAGACCGTCGAGTTGACTGTGCTGAGCAAGCCTAGCGCGCCTAAGGGTAAGTACCTACATAAATATATTTTTATTATTTCTTTATAACTACTGGACATAGGCTGTTCTAAAGTACATAATTTGGTCACAATTTGTACTAAATTGTATATTAAATTGGTAAATTATTTTATTTACATATAGGTACCATTGCCCTGCAGTGGGACAATTGAGGATAGTAATAATAATACATAAAACAAAACTCTAATTGTAATTCTACAATGGTATCAAAATTATGTATTTACATATTTAACATTGGAGATTACTATCCAAATATTCAATTTTAATATTATACTTTCCCGTTTTTAGGGTTCCGTAGCCAAATGGCAAAAACGGAACCCTTATAGATTCGTCATGTCTGTCTGTCTGTCCGTATGTCACAGCCTTTTTTACAATATGAACAGTAAATTAATTCCCTCCTTTTTTATTTTGTAATAAAAGTAACCATATTTATCTCTATCTCTATACATAATAAAAACATAATAACCTCATCTCCTTCCAGGACCTCTGGAAGTATCAGACATCCATGCTGAAGGCTGCAAGGTGAGGTGGGAGAAGCCTGAAGATGATGGAGGCTCCCCGGTCAAGGAGTACGAGCTGGAGAAGATGGACCTGGCTACCGGCAAATGGGTCCGAGTCGGCAGGTCAGTTTGTCAGTCACCTTTGGAGTGTACTTTTGGGTATTACCTCCTTTGCCTGTGTTTTCATTGGGGTATTGCTATACTTCGCTTGACATCGACCAATTATATCAAACCTCAATAGAAATAGTGGTAGCCAATCCACCAATTATAACCACTTTCATTATTTTTATAAAATGTTTCAAAAAGAATACCTATCAGATTATAATATAATCTGAAAAAGATTTTATAATCTGATTTTTTATTATATTATAATAAAAAATCAGATTATAAAATCTTTTTTTATAGGGATAATTATCATTGTGATCTTTATTGCTGTGATGCTAGAGTTGATTATTGTTCTACAGACTGTATTTTTATAAAATTATCACAATATAATTTTTGTACTGAATTTTTTTTTTGGTTTAAATACAACCTTTATGCTCACACTTTTAAATAAACGTATTAAAATAAACGTTTAATTTTGAAGTAGCTAGTTAAACTTTACGATGTTACAAAAATATAACAAACTAATAGCTCGAAATTAGATCAGAAATAACAAAGACATCTGTTCCCGATGTTTCCCGCTAGTAACATTCAATTAAGGGTGTAGCCCGTCCCGTCATAGTTAACGTTGTACGTGGTAGATGGCATTACTGTGCAATATCTCTGCATCGCGCTAGCGTTGTGTTCCCGGGCCGAACGACCCTCGCGCCGCGCCGCAGTGAACTCATACTTACCTGGCGTAGGGGACACCGTGATCACGAAGGCGGTTCCCCCAGAGCGAGGCCCTGTCATTGCACTGCGACTGGGCTGACCTCTGCGATTATCCCTAATGCGGATAACTCGGACGCGTTATTTTTGGTAGTGGGGACTGCGTACGCGCCGTCCCCCACAATAATCAAACAAATATAAAACATAATTTATTACAAGTTAATCACTATGTTTAATAGGTTAGTCCAAACCCTTGACAAATCCAAAAATACTTGTATGTTGGCGGATGGTTCGTTCTTTAAATCGTTGATAAATATTTAAAATGTTTTATAGAATTAATTAATTGTTGATCCCCCAACACTCTCATCTAACCCCCTCCCCTATTCTATTGCGGACACTGCAGTTGAGTGGTGCATTTTCAAACTCATTGCAGCATATAAATGTTGGTCATTTGAACCTATTTGACTGAGAAAATAAAGGTCTATGAGATGTTCATAACTGCATTGTGTGTGGCAACAATAGCGTCCACTGTGATTCCTGTGGCTTTGTCGAACAAAGGATATTGACTTCCAAGTTCACTTTTCCATCGTGTCAGTAGATGTCGTTACTGTGCAATATCTCTGAATCGCGCTAACGTTGTGTTCCCGGCCCGAACGACCCTCGTGGCGCGCCGCTGTGAACTCATACTTACCTGGCGTAGGGGACACCGTGATCACGAAGGCGGTTCCCCCAGAGCGAGGCCCTGTCATTGCACTGCGACTGGGCTGACCTCTGCGATTATCCCTAATGCGGATAACTCGGACGCGTTATTTTTGGTAGTGGGGACTGCGTACGCGCCGTCCCCTGCAATAATCAAACAGATATAAAACTAATTTAACAACTCTCATCACTATGTTTAATACATTAGTCCAAAACCCTTGTAAAAATAATCCAAAAGTCCTTTAAAATACTTTAAATTTTAATCGTTGATAAGTATTGAAAATGTTTTATAGAACTAATTTATTTCTGATTCCCCAACACTCTCTTCTGACCCCCTTCCCTATTCTATTGCGGACACTGCAGTTGAGTGGTGCATTTTCAAAAACATTGCGGCATATAAATGTTGGTCATTTGAACCTATTTGACTGAGAAAATAAAGGTCTATGAGATGTTCATAACTGCATTGTGTGTGGTAACAATAGCGTCTACTGTGATTCCTTTGGATTTGTCTGACAAAGGATATTGTCTTTCAAATTCACTTTTCCATCGTGTCAGTAGATGTCGTTACTGTGCAATATCTCTGCATCGCGCTAGCGTTGTGTTCCCGGGTCGAACGACCGTCGCGCCGCGCCGCAGTGAACTCATACTTACCTGGCGTAGGGGACACCGTGATCACGAAGGCGGTTCCCCCAGAGCGAGGCCCTGTCATTGCACTGCGACTGGGCTGACCTCTGCGATTATCCCTAATGTGGATAACTCGGACGCGTTATTTTTGGTAGTGGGGACTGCGTACGCGCCATCTCCTCCAGAAACTAAACAATGAAATTATTAAGATAATTCACCTATTCTAAACATTGATTCTAAATTAGATTATATCGAAAACATTTCATAAGCTCAAATCCCTATTTTACAAAAAAGATATACAGTGAATTTGTCTTTTCAAGTTAAGAAGTGAGCACCTCAGTGTAAATAAATAATCCATAGTTGATCCCTAAATTCCCCATAAGACTTACATGACCCGCCCTTTCTTAGTCTTTAGTAGGTGCTTGCTTTAATATTGAAATTAATTCCTTCATGTGTGGTCTTTTTTTCCCGACCGAAAAATTAAAAAGTTTAAGACATGTTCACAGCATACATCGTCTGTGACAGCTAAAGCATCCCTTTGACTTTTCATATAAAGGACATTTTACTTTTTATATCTTCTTACTAGAGGTCGCTAGTGCGCAATATCTCTGAATCGCGCTAGCGTTGTGTTCCCGGCCCGAACGACCGTCGCGGCGCGCCGCAGTGAACTCATACTTACCTGGCGTAGGGGACACCGTGATCACGAAGGCGGTTCCCCCAGAGCGAGGCCCTGTCATTGCACTGCGACTGGGCTGACCTCTGCGATTATCCCTAATGCGGATAACTCGGACGCGTTATTTTTGGTAGTGGGGACTGCGTACGCGCCGTCCCCTGCAATAATATGAGATGAGAGAGGACAAATGGTTTTGTACATGAAACATGCTTCTGGCATCACAGCAATCAAAGCAACATATCTACCAATATACAGTAGTTAAATGCCTGTAATGTCGCACTGAAAAAAAAACAATTTTAATAAAAGACTTTTTGTCTGATAAGATAGACCATAAAAGAAAAAAATATATACCTCACGAATAATCCTTCAAAGATAACTATATCATTCAAGAGTTAACAACGTACCTTTCCCGACTCCACAGGGTGGCTGGTGATAAGAAGCCCCTGGAGATGGAAGTGACAGGCCTGGAGCCAGGCCACCAGTACAAGTTCAGGGTGACAGCCGTCAACGATGAGGGCGACTCGGAGCCGCTGGAGGCCGAGAAGGCTATACTTGCTAAGAATCCGTTCGGTGAGTTGATAAAACAGGAACTGTTGATAAAACTGATAAAATAAGTTTGCAAGCGACGAGGCACATTGGAATTTAGTAACCACGTGACTATGAATAGACCATGTCTGAGGCCTTTGGGCGGTCTAAAAACTCCGACACCAGGGTGATGTGTTGTGGGTTGTGGTGAAATAAGTTGTGGTTATCTAGATAGCATCGCAGGCATCTTCAAATGGACCATAGTTTAATTACAATCTGATCAATGATTATATAGGAGAAGGTTCTTTTGATTTCCAATAACTTAGTAGTAATTTTTTTGTTCAAAATTATGCATTTTAAATCAAATTCTCTCTTATTACCTCAAACTCTATACAGTGTAGTAATAAGGTATAGTATTGAGACGTGCTGAACGATTCAAAAAAGCTGTATAATAATGTTTTTGGATAAATCTCCAAAACCACCTCCATTATTCCCTGGTTATTTTTGTATAAACCCTCATTTAAGTTTTCGACTGTCCCCTAAACTTAACATATTAACCCTTAAACCTCTTCCAGACGTATCCGGCAAGCCCGGCAACGTGACCGTAGCCGATCATGACAACCAAAGCGCGGAGATCAAGTGGGACCCGCCGTCAGACGACGGCGGCGCGCCCGTACTCAAGTACATCATACAGAAGAGGCCTAAAGGCGGCGACTGGGAGAATGCTGCTGAGGTAACGTGGCGGGATCTGTATTTTAATTGTCAAAGTAAAAAAAAACACTTAGATTGTCAAACTTCGGTCTAAACTGGCGCTTGTACGCTTACTCGAGTTTGGCTTTCCTGAAAAATCTATTGGGTAAAATCAGGAGGCGTTACTAGTAAAAAATAAAAGCATTTCGTATCACTATTGTAGTTATTTTCTGAAATTGATATCCAAAGATTTGATAAACGACGATATGTCGTTAAATGGCTTGGCTTTCAAATTCAAACATTTTTAATCGATTTTATCATAAAGAACTTAAGCTCTTTTAAACGTATATCTACTTTAAAACACAGTTGTAACAGCCTTCACTATGTCCTCCAGGTACCAGGCTCCCAGAACTCCGGCAAGGTGGAAGGTCTGCCCGAGGGTGGCGAGTTCGAGTTCCGCGTCATCGCCGTCAACAAGGCGGGTAACTCTGAGCCAAGTGACGCCACACCCATGACCACCATTAGGCACAAATCATGTGAGTACAAATTGGATCATTTTATCATAGAATATTTATCATATGTATGTCATATTTAATTACAGTTATTTGCATAACTATAACAATGTCAAGTCTAATAATAATTGATCTATTAATCTATACTAAAGCTGAAGAGTTTGTTTGTTTGGACGCGCAAACCTCAGAAATTACCAATGCGATTTGAATAAATCTTTTTGTAATGGATAGCCACATTCAACGGAAAGGTTATAGGCTATTTTTCATCCCGAAATTTCTACAGGAACGGGCACAACGTGGGTAAAACCGCGGGGCACTGGTAATCTTATATATATCGAGTATACTTATAGGCCATAACTTATGTTACAGTGAAGCCCCGCATCGACCGCACGAACCTGAAGCCGCTGGTGGTCCGCGCCGGGAAGCCGATCTTCTTCGACGTCAACGTGAAGGGAGAGCCCGCGCCCAAGGTGCAGTGGTTCCAGAAGTGGAAGTCTGAAGAGAAGGAGGTGCGTATCATGACCTGGATCAGGGTACTGTGGGGATAGAAATTAGATTAGACCTGTCCGAAACTAGCTTAAACTGTGGTTAAAATGGTACCTAGGATTTGCCTAGACTAGCCGATACTAGCTTAGACTAGTGAGTTCACCCGCGACCACGAGAGGTGCAATCCCCTCGAAAGTCGGGAAATAAAAAGAAAGTTATTACTTGCTTTATTAACTTTCTAACGCGAAAAAACCCGTGTGAGTACGTTTAAACTATGTGTTCAAATCGTGTTAGTTTAAAAAAGACTATAGCTTAGACTAGTTTCCATACAAAGGATTCTATCCTACAATGGTAGATCAAAACAATCCAATCATTACTTCAAATACTGTACCGGTTATTGAACCAATTTTGAGTAAGTTTAACTTAAGCTAGGCCCTTTTTTGACAAAATACACTACAAAATAAGGACCAATCCTTTAACCTTGTTCAATATTTCTTATGACTATTAAACACCAGTCTAATTCTCCAATATAAATCCCCAGGTGACAACCAACGTCATAAACGTGGACTACAACACGAAGCTCGACGTCAAGGAGTCGGTCCGCGCTATGACGGGCACGTACCGCATCCTGGCCACCAACCAGCACGGCTCCGACGAGGCGGACGTGGAGGTGACGGTGCTGTCGTCGCCCAGCAAGCCGCAGGGCCCGCTCAAGGTCACAGACGTCACCAAGAACGGCTGCAAGCTCGCCTGGAAGAAGCCCGAAGATGATGGCGGTAAGTTGATTTTAAAGATAGTAGTTTTGAGATATTGAGAAAAACCATTTTTGAAAGATTTCCAAAATGTTGGAAAAGAACAATGTTTTCGTAATTAAAATATCAGATAAATTTCACACTCATTGCATATTTACAAAAAGGTATATTAAAATATGAAGTGACAAACAAAAAACTCTCGTTTTGAGACCATCTTTACTTTTGAAACGATAAATAAACAATCTAAGAAGTACTTCACAATGAGATCATGACGTACTAACCTACTAACCCTGACTTCTCCCTCAGGTAAACCGGTAACCGGCTACGTAGTAGAGAAGCTGAACAAGGCGACCGGCCGCTGGGTGCCCGTCGGCAAGACTGACGACACCGAGATGGAGATCAAGGGTCTTCAGGAGGGAGAGGAGTACGAGTTCCGCGTGAAGGCCGTCAACGAGGAGGGAGAGTCCGAGCCGCTCAAGACCGACCACTCGATACTCGCCAAGAATCCTTATGGTGAGTGGAGTTCATTTGTTTATGAGTTTCAAGGGTTTCCAAAAGGCTCTAACTAATGAACTAAAAAACGAGTTGAGTACCCCGTACAAACCCCTAATACTTTATAACTCTAATATGACGCTAGGTCACTATCAACTCTGCAAATTTTCGCTTATATTTTGGGCATTTTTCGCGCACATATAACAAATGTATATCTTTCTCTATGAAGCGTAGGCAAAGAGTCAAAGACAGCAATACCATTTTTATCATGTCATTGTTTTTCTTAATTAAATCCCATTGTACCACCCAGACATCCCCGGCAAGCCGTCCGTGCCCACCATCGAGGACTGGGACGTGGACCGAGTGGACCTCAAGTGGGAAGCGCCCAAGAACAACGGCGGCGCGCCCATCACCGGCTACATCATCGAGAAGAAGGAGAAGTTCGGCCAGTGGACCGAGGCCTTCGTCACTGACGTCAGTATTTACACTTGAAAAGTCAAAGAATGTCATATAAGCTAGCGCACGGGATTCTGAAATTGTATCAAGTACTTTATTTAGTACCGGCCCGCGGTTTCACCCGCATTGTACCCGTTCTCTCGGGAATTTCAGGATATAAAGTATCCCAGCTGTTATTCTGATGTTTAACCGATATTACTGTAAAGTTTCATACAAATCCGTTCTGTAGTTTTTGCGTGAAAGAGTAACAAATATACATCCTCACAAACTTTCGCATTTATAATAGTAGGATGAGCTTGTAATATCCCACCTGCTGTAATCTCTCATCTCACTGAAGATATAACAACTGCAACACTGTTCTACTGAAATGGATTTTGTTAACTTTTACCAAAAAATTCTTATACGTTTAACCTTCCCTCTCCAGACTCCTGAATGCAAGGCGCGCGTGCCCGACCTGAAGGAAGGCAACACGTACCAGTTCCGCGTGAAGGCCGTCAACAAGGCCGGCCCCGGCGAGCCCGGAGACGCCACCAACCCGCATCTCGCTAAGGCTAGATTCTGTAAGTATTACATGGTACTTGGGGGTGTTTAATATAGATGAGGCTTTGTCAAAGTCAGCTATGTTACAGTTTGATGTATTTACTGACCAAAGTAAGATGGTAGTTTTTAAATACATGCTCATATATAAATAAATATGACATGATTGCTTGGCTTATCAGCATTAACGTATTCCTTACTATATTCTTTGAATAAATGTATTACCCAAGCAACTTTACCATAAAAGCCAGTCCGCACCCACGAAAAAATACATGAATCCCAAGTTAGATATCTATAAAACTGCTACTGAAATGTCAAAACAAAACTTCATAAATCCCATCAATACATCATCTTTTTTCCTATTAAAGCTCCTAATCATACTGGTTTCTTAAGTCTTCTGTGACCACGGTTCCTGTAAAGGGGCCGAAACGTCAGATAAAAATGTAAAATAAAAGCGAAGTGTATCCGTAAAGGTAGTTTCAATTCACCCCTAATCATTGTATACACCAATAGTAGTGTATTGTCAGTACTAACACTATTATATTTGTATCCCCAGTGAAGCCCCTGATCAACCGCGACAAGATGCTGGCGGTCCGTCTCCGCGCCGGCGCCACCATCAAGTTCGACGTGGATATTCGCGGCGAGCCGCCGCCGACCAAGACATGGACCTTCGCTAATAAGGTACCTATACGCTAACTATACGAAACACATGCATGGACCGTGGATGTCTGAAGGAAGTTCGAATTGGTGGACAACCCTGGTGTCGGAGTTTTAAGACCGCCTTATGGCGGGGTATGTCTGCCCTTTGTATAATATATCTCCACTGAACTTGAACTTACTTGAACGATGAAAGAATTCTAGAGATACCTCTTTTTTTCTGGACTGGACGATCAAAACGGCCAGCGGCCATTTTTTAAAACGATTTCAATCAGCAGTGTAAGATAACTAATCGACTTTGGATTTGTTGAAAATTCTGATAAACCAAATTCAAGTTTCATGTCTAGTCCTTTAGGTGCTCCAAAAACTCCTGGACCAGAGTTTACTACTAATATGATATTCAATATAAATGAATCTTAGATTGAGGACATTTTGTGTTATAGTGATCGTCCAAAAGAATGTCTCATTATAGATTCGTTACAGACATTGTAAAGCATTCACCATATAAATTCTTCGTCTTTTACTGCTACTGTTTTAACAAAATTATAGACTATTGTTATATATTTTACTTCTTTAAATATTATTTTGCTCTCCAGACGATAGAGACTGGTCCAGGTGTGAAGCTGGAGAACGAAGACTACAACACCAAGCTGCAGATCTTCGAAGCCACCTGGCAGAACACCGGCATCTATACATTGAAGGCTGTCAACGATTCGGGAGTTGATGAGGCGACTGTTGAAGTCACTGTACTTGGTGAGTCAGATTGTACTATGTATTTTGTCATAAGACCGGATAAAAAATTCAAAAGTGTATAGTAAAAAGGCAGAAAACTCGAACACAGTGGACCACCTTGAACTTAGCTATCTTTCTTGTAAAGAACTTGAAACTCTCCATTTTGAGATACAATTTGGTTCGAAATGATCTGAATTTTTGTATTTAGTTAATATAATATAATCTATACAATTTTATTAATCTATAATTTCCCACTTTATAGTAGGGGTCCAATCTACATTATTAAAATTGAAACCATTGCCATGTCAAATAGGAACATATTAAAATGTCCCAAAATTTTGACGTCTAAACTAAAAAAAACTGCCAAACGTCTACAATAATATGTTTACCGTTCCAGACAAGCCTGGCAAACCCGAAGGCCCGTTGGAAGTGTCGGACGTGCACGCCGACCACGTCAAGTTGTCGTGGAAGAAGCCCAAGCACACCGGCGGGCTGCCGCTCAGCGCCTACGTCGTCGAGAAGATGGATACTTTGACCGGGAAGTGGGTGCCTGCGGGAACCATCGAGCCTGACACTACCGAGGCTACTGTCACTGGTACGTGTTGGGAAGATATTGTTTATTGTTGTGGGTTAAAACCACGAAGCTAAAACAAAGAGGAGGTGTGGTAATTCAATTTCCCTATGAAACGACGCGTGATAGTTTGCGGGGTGAGGGGGCACTGAGGTGGTGTTAAGCTCCGCCCACTTCTCAATATTCCATCTATCGGCTAATAGCAAAACTACTAGTTTAGGTTGATGTTGATGTCACTACGTAGTTCAGCTACTTCACACTAGGTGTCAAAAGTCTTAATGTGATGGGACGTACTCAGAACTCAAAACTCAGCTTCAAAAAATTTTTATAGGGAAATAAATCAAATGAAAAGACCTTTTTTTAAAACAATATTTTATTATTTGTTAATAAAATGAACTAAAATATAAAAATAATTTAAACAAGATAATAAATGTATAGGCACTGACATTGCAACCTTTAACGAAAAATTAAGTTATTATTATTAAGTTTTGTAATCCATTGCTGTTTTAAATTATCGTCGGATGGAAATCTAAAACGAACATATAAAAATAATTAAAATTACTTTTAATTAAATTAGTTGGTAAAATTTAAAAGAAAATCTGAGTACGGCCCTGGATATTTCTGAAGTTTAAAATAGTTATTCTAGTTGACGATAGATGGCGGTCCGTTAATAATATAATAATAAAAACTATAAAAGTACTGTTTTAGCTACTAAAAGGTATTTAGGACTAAGTGTATAACAGTTTTTAGTATTTACGTATTATTATTACAATATAATACTGCAAAATTATACGTAAACTTATGTATTTTCTTCCCAAATGTGTCGCCATCTAGTGTCAAGTAGTAGAATTTTAACGCTGAAAGCTGAGAATGTTCTAGAACTTTTATATTTAATTGCGTATAAAATTACTTACAAATGAAATGAGACGCCACTCTTATTATCAGAACGTCTGTCTGAGTAACTTTGACATAGTAAAACACAACATTTCATCCTTTTCTTGTTAAAAACGCAAAAAACACACTTTTATTGCGAGTCTCGTCACATGTGCACCTGAGGAACGCTGATAGCATACTATCAGGTTCAGGTGGGCGGAGCCTAAGTGGCTCCGCCCACCATGATGACGTCAGGACCTAGTTGAATCACAGTGCACAGTTGCTTAGGCCAGCTCCTCTTTGTTCTAGCTTCGTGGTTAAAACAGTCATTTAGTGAGGGGTATAATTAGTCTTATTTACCGATGTCGGCAAAAGCATATCATATCAGAAGTTTTAGTTGAGTTACCTTACTAATACCCAAACTCACAGGTCTAGAACCAGGTCACACCTACCAGTTCCGCGTCAAAGCACTGAACGAAGAAGGCGAATCAGAGCCTCTGGAAACAGACCACGGCATCCTAGCCAAGAACCCGTACGACGTCCCGGCGCCTCCCGGATTGCCCGAGATCAAGGACTGGGATGAGAAGAGCGTCAAGCTGCAATGGGACCCCCCGATCAGGGACAACGGCGCCCCGGTCACCGGGTACATCGTGGAGCTCATGGATAGGGATAGGGGCGAGTTTGTCAAGGTAAGGATATCTTTAACACACCAACTGTCGCACTCAGAGACGTACATTAAATCGATATTTGACTAATTGACGCATTTTTTTCATACATTTACACGTCACAATCATTCATTAAAATCCTATTAAGAAAGTATTTGACGTCTCTAAGTAAAGGCGTAAGATTTTAAGATACCGCTTATTGTATCTAAAAAATAAAATAAAACATACTGTTTTTCCTAATCTACTATCTGTCCGTATATTTTTATTGTCTAATGTGATAATCTTGGACAATTCGAGATCCCGGGTTCAATTTCCGTTCGTGTAAATAACTGCCTTTAAAAATACTAAATCTCGTTAAGTTCGGATTCTTCTTACTTATGAGCATTTCTTCACAATCTATGTATGGAATAAGCCAAAAAAGGTCATCCTTTCTTCAAAGAGTACAAAAGAACAGCAGAGAAGAATGATAACACATTTCTGTTTCTACTTTGTATAATGAAGATGTATACTTACTTTTTGCTTACCAACGCCTTACTCCATTTTTTCCTCCCAGGCTCTAGAGGTGCAAGGCAACATCTGCCAAGCCACCGTCCCCAAGCTGGAGGAGGGCAACCAGTACCAGTTCCGCGTGCGCGCCGTCAACAAGGCGGGCCAGTCCGAGCCCAGCGAGAACACCAACTGGCACACCGCTAAGCCGAGATTCTGTGAGTATCCACGGTTCTGTGGAGAGAAGTTGTCATAATAAATACTTATTGACATTTACCACATAACGTGTAGCTGCATAAAATAAGAAATTGAGAATAAATATCTCTATTTTCAGTGCTTTTAATTTTACTACTTTTCTTCTTCTTTGATTAATAAACATGATCTAATTTTGAGGATTTTTGATATTGAAAATGTTGAAATAATCACGCCTAATCCTCTTCACTGTACTTCAGACGTCAGACGAGAGGCCTTTGCCCAGCAGTGGGACATTACAGGCAATAGCTTATTACTTATCAATCATCATATTACAGTGAAGCCGCGCATCGACCGCACAAACCTGAACCCGGTGACGGTGAAGGCGGGCCTGCCGGTCTCTCTGGACGTCAAGGTGTTCGGAGAGCCGCCGGCCAAGGTCACCTGGCACTTCAAGGGAGAAGAGCTCAACAACAGGTAATATTATATGCTGAAAAAGAGGTTAGTCTAGTCTGGACTATGTCGGACGACTTTAGATAGTCTAAAATTCCGATAACAGGGTAAGCCGGAGTGCTTTAGGCGGTCTAAAAAAATACCCTGACACCAGAATTGGCTACTAACCTATTCGAAATGAATGAAAATACGTTAAGGAAGTCATTATTCGTACCTTTCACGAACTTCAGTTTTGGGGCAAACTTAAGTACCAAAAACGTATAGTCTGCTCAATGCAATTTCAAACCTGATACTCAAACGCTGTCCTTCCATGTTCAGGGAAAACCTAGAGATCATAAACGTGGACTACAACACCAAGTTCCTGATGACGAAGAGCAAACGCGCCAACTCCGGCAAGTACATCATCCGCGCCAAGAACGAGGTCGGAGAAGACGAGGCCGAGGTCGAGATCACTGTGCTCGGTGAGTGGGGGAGGGATCGTATAGGAAAGGGGGGGATTTTATACTGGGGATGTTTTCAACGCTTACTTTCGGAAGAGTAATTATTTTGTTAAGTTAAGAAAATTGGAATGTTTTAATATACTTAGTTGAAATTAAATATTTACACCAGTTTCTGATGCATAAGATATGCATCAGAAACTGGTGGTTCATTTTTTGATAAATATTTATATGTTTGTTTTGTCTCCATGGTCAAATCACTCATCTGTCAACCATTCTCATTAAATTAGGCAATGAACACCGTGCTTTACTAACATACGTTATTTCCTCCAGGCAAACCCTCCAAGCCGCAAGGTCCCCTGGACGTGGCGGACGTCACCAAGAACGGCTGCACGCTGTCGTGGAAGAAGCCCGAAGACGACGGCGGCTCGCCCATTGAGTACTACGAGATCGAGAAGCTGGACCCGCTTACTGGTGAGTTTTGAGCTTTATTCTGAGGGTACCAAGGTTGAAAATAAAGGACAATGAACTATACAGGCTCAGAATAAACAATTCATACATTGACGTACCTAAGTTTATGCTTGATTATTATCTGCCTTATTTGGGAAATTGGGATTAAAAGAATAGTTAGTCAATGAATTTCAATGATGATTTTTAAGATTAAAAATAACTTAATTTAGAAGACGGAACATAAAAGTTCCTTTTATTTCAAAGAGCACTTGTAATTAAAAGCATTAAAAGGCTTGTAACAATATCCAAAATCATATCTCATTCAGTTTTGACTGCAAAAAAACATAATCTTTAATACAACTTCGATTTACAGGCCAATGGATCCCATGCGGCACTGCCAAGGACACGAAGGCTAACGTCACAGGCCTGTCGGAAGGCAAGCCTTACAAGTTCAGGGTGAAGGCCGTCAACAAGGAGGGAGAGTCCGAGGAGCTGGAGACGGACAAGCCTATCATTGCTAAGAATCCCTTCGGTGAGTCAAAGTCAAATATTTTTATTCAGTTTTGACCCCATAGAGGCTCTTTTGAACGTACATCCCATTCGGAAGAACATCAGCAGAGAAGAATGGGTCAGAAACTCTGCTGGTTATTTTTTTGTTGATTTGGCATTCGAACTATTTAAAATGTTATTTACTTTTTACCAAATGTACAGTGCATCTTCGAAACGGTTTCAAAATGCTATCTGTACTTTACTCTAAAGCAAGTGGTTTCAATGCAAAATGTTCGTTATACAAACTCTAAAATTGAATGCATTCTTGAGTCACTTAAAAGCTTTTTTTAACAAATGAACAATATTTGATGTGTCATGAATATCTTGTCACTCCAGACGAGCCCGGCAAGCCCGGCCGTCCCGAGCCCCGCAACTGGGACAAGGACTTCGTCGAGCTGGAGTGGTCTCCGCCCAAGAGCGACGGCGGCGCGCCCATCACCGGATACATCGTGCAGAAGAGAGAGAAGGGTGGCAGGTGAGGAGAGAGAAGAGTTTTAGATTAGTTCTCGCGGTTTTAGAGGGGTTCTCGGGGTTTGTAATGGGTTCTCGGTGTCATTGGTGAGTTTTCGGGGTTTGGGATGAGTTCTCGCGGTTCTAAGTAGGGTTCTCATGGTTTTAGATGTGTTCTCGAGATTTTAAATAAAAGTTCTCGTGACTTTTGACTTCTAGGGGTTAAAAACGGGAGGTTTTAGATGAGAAGATAAGTTTTCGTCTTTTTTGACGGTTTCTCTAGATTTTAAGGGGTTCCCGGAGATTTAAACTTTTAATATCAACGGCTCAATACGCACCTCACTCATCTATCTTACAATATCACGTATACCTACAGGTCATGGCAAGACTGCCTAAAGACGACGGGCGACAGGCCCACAGGCCGCGTGACGGACGTGGAGGAAGGCCACGAGTACGAGTTCCGCGTCATCGCCGTCAACAAGGCGGGCCAGGGCGAGCCTAGTGATGCCAGCAAGTCCGTTGTTGCCAAGCCTAGATTCTGTAAGTTGAAAAACTTAGTTTTTAATATACTTTATACCCTTTTAATTAGGTACTTAGGTTTTTAATAGTACTAGGTTCTTTTAGTAACGAAGTCGAAATATACATATTCTATGAATTTAGGTTGTAATAATGGTTTTAATGAAATTCTATTACGACCAACGTAATACAATTTTCACCGTTATTTTGTAATTAAGCTTTCGGTTTTACTAGAATTAATAATAATAAGTTATAAGCACATACTTCTGACCCTCCTTTTAATTGTTTGGTTACCTCTTAATTTGTCTATTAAATCAATGTAAAACGCAGTCATAATATTATCAAAATTATCTGCTATATCCTACATTTCTTATTACAGTGGCACCCAAGATCGACCGCAAGAACCTTCAAAAACGCAAGGTCAAGGTCGGCCAGCCGCTCAAATTCGAAGCCGACGTCAAGGGAGAGCCTGAGCCTGTCATCACGTGGACCTTCAAGGACAAGGTCCTGAAGCCTGAAGGCCGCTTGGCCATCGAAAACAAAGACTACCACACATCCTTTGCCATGCAAAAGGTGACCAGAGAAGACTCTGGGAAGTACATCGTCACAGCCAAGAACGACTCCGGAACTGATACAGTGGAAATCGAAATCAGTGTAGTCAGTAAGCCAGCTAAGCCTAAGGGTCCATTGAAGGTATCTGACGTTAAAGCCGACGGCTGCAAGCTCAAGTGGGAGCCTCCAGAAGATGATGGAGGGGAACCAGTGGAGAGTTACGTCGTGGAACGTATGGACACGGAGTCTGGTAGATGGGTGCCGGTGTGCACGACCAAAACGCCGGAAGCGGATGTGACGGGGCTGAATGAAGGCAAAGACTACATGTTCAGGGTGAAGGCGGTCAATGATGAAGGGGAATCGGAGCCGCTGGTCACCGAGACCGCTACCACTGCCAAGAATCCTTATGGTGTGTTGAGCTTACTATACTTAGTAATTTTGCTATGATGCAGTTTTATTGTATATGGTTATGGCTTATAAAAATATTTGTCAAATTCTACTCTGAAGTTTAAAGAAAGAGACCTTTAAATAATCAGAGGCTAGTGCTTTTTTATGTCTTAATATTTTAATTAAAGTGTATTGATGAAGTGAACATATACTTACCATCACAAATACTTGGTAATTACAACAAAAGTAGATGGTAATGTGTACCAATAAACCAGAAGAATTATATACCTCATAACTTTGACGATATTGTTTGTATTACTATGAGTGTGAGTATGTAAGTGACCCGTCCCGCAGGCGAGCCCGACGCGCCCGGCAAGCCCGAGTTCAAGGACTGGTCGGCGGAGCACGCGGACCTCAAGTGGGACAAGCCGCTGTCCGACGGCGGAGCGCCCATCACCGGCTACATCGTGGAGAAGAAGGACCGCGACACCGGCAAGTGGGTCAAGGCGGCTGAGGTGAGCACTAAGCATCTTATATACACTGGTTTTATTTATATGGTTTTATTATAGTATTCAGATTTACTTAATTTGACAGACGTGGTTGCAGAATCACGTGAATATTATAATTGGCGACAGCTATTGGGGCTAAAAAAATTGACTCAAAAAAATTACGTTTTACAAAGCAATCAATGTTTTCGTGCCACTTCTGGCCAACATTGTTTTATTCTTTAACTGCAATCTTTCTAAGAACTTTGTTTGATCGCTATTTTGATAAAGGCGTTAGAATACCATAAAAAAAGCTCCGCATTCACTAAACCTACCTAGCAACCGAAGGGAGTAAAACAACCAACAAGACAGACAGCCTAAACCCTCATTTCAACGTGTTTACCCCTTTATAATACCTTTATATCAACCCTTGGTTCCCAGGTGCCCGGCAACAAGCTGGAGGCGCGCGTGCCCGACCTGATCGAGGGCAAGACGTACCAGTTCCGCGTGAAGGCCGTCAACAAGGCCGGCCCCGGGAAACCGTCTACCGCCTCAGAGAACCTGCTGGCCAAGGATCGGTTCGGTAAGCTTATATTTTTGTAAAACTTCCAGCCTATAATGTCAAAGGCCTGTCATCTCACTAAAGATAGTAAGTACAGTGAGGAGGATACGGTGTAATCATCACGCTTGTTTACGCAAGATAATATTTAGTTTAGTGAGGGTTTTGTCATGTTTATTGATCGTCTTGTTTTATTTACAGCAGGCTAGACTGTTATACTGCTATCATACTCAGGAAGCATTTCATATTTTGATGTCTGTTCTTATATAAATTGGGTTATCGAGACCAACTGTTGATGGTGAAACATGACTTGGTTTCGACATCACCATTCAGCTTACGTTGTGACCATGCTTGTATAATAAGTATTATTTTACAACCATGGTTGTGACGTACGCCTAATCCTCCATTTAATGAATGAGACAACTTCAGATCCTAAAAACTATCTTCTTAAATATTTTGACAATCCACTCGATATATTTTTCACCATTTAAACCATTTATAACGTATTTAACGTATAAACTGTATAACGTTATATTAAATGTATTACTACAGCGGCGCCCAAGATCGACCGCACCAACATGCGCGACATGACGCTGAAGGCGGGCCAGCACATCCGCCTCGACGTGAAGGTCAGCGGGGAGCCGCCGCCCGCCAAGACATGGTCAGTACACATCACTTGCTGTTCAATACAGACGACGAGGAACAAGCTATTTATTTATTAGGTTCTCCAATAATAGTTACATCATATCATGCTTCTTGTGGCTAAATTGTATTAAAAGTTAATGCACTATTCATCGAAGGGATACGACCTAAGGGTATTAGTCGACTTCGTTGGTTTGGTAGAAACTATCGATGGACGTCGATTAATCTATTCTAACATCGATCGAGGATTGATCGATTGGTGTAGTAATACTTTATTTCTTAAGCTATGCTATTAAGCTATGAATAGGTGTAGAGTGTAGACGAAGAAGAATACAATAGATAGCTTCTCTCTAGTTATATAGATGTAGATGAAGAAACATCCTACTTCCTACTTAATATTATAAATGCGAAAGTTTGTGAGGATGGATGTATGTATGGATGTTTGTTGCTCTTTCACGAAAAAACTACGGAACGGATTGGGATGAAATTTTGCAATAATATAGTTTATACATCAGAATAACACATAGAATATATTTTATCCCGAAATTCCCGCGGGAACGGGTACAGCGCGGGTAACACCGCGGAGCGCGGATTGTACTATATATTAAAATGTCTTCTCTCTACTTATGATCTTGATTATTGAGATGTCACCTTACAACATTACGCAATTATAATACTAGTTATTAGGGCCTTATTCATCAACGCTTTTTCACATCATTTCAGCTATCAAATATTTTTTCCGACGTACGCTATTTTCCAAAGAGCAAGAGACAAAAAACTTTACCACAGTGTTTTAGCTATATGACGTTTAAAAATATGGCAGTAATAGTTTATTTGTATATTTTGTTACTCAACTCTCTCATCACTCTTGCTTTTACCAAAATTCCACGTTACAATATCCAATTTCGCATATTCATCCCCCACAATACCAACATTTCTAAACCACAATCAACCCCCAGGTTCCACAACAAGGAACGCCTCCAAACGCGCGACGACCTCTCGGTAGAGGCCGAGGACTATAAGACCAAGCTGTCGGTAGTCGTGGCCTCGAGGAAGCACAGCGGCACTTACACGCTGAAGGCTGAGAACAGCAGCGGAAAGGACGAGGCTACGATACAGATTAATGTGTTGGATGTGCCCGCTAAGCCCGAGGGGCCGCTGAAGGTAGGCGGCATTTTATTATCTATACTTCTATACTAATATTATAAAGAAGTAAAATATTGTAAGTTTGTTTGTATGTTAGAGCTAATTTCCGAAATTACGGGTTGGATTTGAATAATTCTTTTTGTAATAGATAGCCACATTCATGGGGAAGGTTATAGGCTAATTTTATCCCGAAATTGCTACGAGAACGGGCATAACGTGGGTAATACCGGGGGGCGCTGCTAGTTATCTACAAGATACAAATATTAATTCTCCTTCTCGCGATGACTTCTCGACTTAAGCAGGCTTAACATATAAATGATTCCTCCCAGATCTCGGACGTGCACAAGGAAGGCTGCACGCTGAAGTGGCAGGCGCCGCTGGACGAGGGCGGCGCGCCGCTGGACCACTACCTGGTGGAGAAGCTGGACACGGAGACGGGCCGCTGGCTGCCCGCCGCCAAGGTCAAGGAGCCCAAGGTGGAGCTCGACAACCTCGTGCCGGGCCACGAGTACAAGTTCCGCGTCTCCGCCGTCAACAACGAGGGCGTCTCCGAGCCGCTCGACGGAGACCACTCCATCATTGCCAAGAATCCCTTCGGTGAGTACTTTTCATTTTTATTGAAACATCGATTGATATACCTCAATTTAAGGTTGTTTTAATATCATTCAGTCTTGTAAGATATTTTTAACTGAGATTTCGAAGCTTTTGTGGTATCTCGATGGTGTATCTAATACAGTAGTTAATAAACTAGTTATCTATACTAATATTATAAATCTGAAGAGTTTGTTTTGTTTGTTTGTTTGTTTGTTTGTTTGTTTGTTTAAACGCGCTAATCTCAGAAACTACTGAACCGATTTGAATAATTCTTTTTGTAATAGATAGCCACATTCAACGGGAAGGTTATAGGCTATTTTTCATCCCGAAATTCCTACGGGAACGGGAACAACGCGTGTAAAACCGCGGGGCGCTGCTAGTAAAACTATAAACTCAAATATTAGTATACTAGCAGCGCCCCGCGGTTTTACCCGCGTTGTGCCCGTTCCCGTGGGAATTTTGGGATAAAATGTAGCCTATAGCCTTCCTCGATAAATAGACTATCTAACAGTGAAAGAATTATTCAAATCGGTTCAGTAGTTTCTGAGATTAGCGCGTTTAAACAAACAAACAAACAAACAAACAAACAAAACAAACTCTTCAGCTTTATAATATTAGTATAGATAAACATTTAAGCACCGACATGTTATAAAAGAAGCCCCAGCAGGCTTTTTATCTTGGTAATTTTGTCACTCACTAAAATCATCGGTCATTAATTTCCCGTCGTCCTTCCAGACGAGCCCGGCAAACCCGGCACGCCCGAGGTCCTGGACTGGGACCGCGACCACGTCGACCTCCGCTGGGAGAAGCCCCTTAAAGATGGCGGAGCACCCATCACCGGGTACGTCATCGAGAAGAGGGAGAAGGGAACCACTAAGTGGGTGAAGGCGGTTGAGGTAAGGAAATACTAAGACAGATAAATAACTTGGAATTGACAGGATGAACAAAAAATTAATAAAAACGATGCACGCAGTTTAAATGAACTGATATACTTTCAATGCCCAATTTATTTGCTTTAACGATACCAAAAATATACACAATAAAGTTGATTCATCTTATAGTTAGATTCCATAATACAAGCCTAGAACTTAGTTTGGGTCTAATTAGCCCTGTTATTTCAATAAATGATTAAATGATTATTATCTTACCAAAGACAATGCCTTTTGCAGAAAAAAAGATTAGTGTGTTTATTCTATTATCACCACCATCACTGAACTTATTTTTGAATATTCAAACAAGAGGAATAGAAAGTGGGTGATTTGATTCACTCTGTTATTTTAGTAAATTTACTAAAAGCTCTTAAATTAATGGCTGAATGAATGATAACGTTTTGTAATTTTTTAGTTTTATAATATTCACACACATGTTTCACTCGGCTAACATAATACGTTGTCATCCCCAGGTGGGTCCCCTGGACAACGAGAAGGCCACGGTGCCCAACCTGGACGAGGGCACGGAGTACGAGTTCCGCGTGAAGGCCGTCAACGAGGCGGGCCCGGGAGAACCCAGCGACGCCAGCAAGTCCGTCGTCTGCAAGCCCAGGAGATGTACGTATTTTGTACAATTACTTTACAAAAACGTTGTGACCATATTAGTTAGGTTACGTCACACTGTTAAATAGGTATATTTAATGTCCTATCTCACCAACATCTCTTTACCTCAATGTATCATTGTATCTTGCCATCATACCTCACAAGACTTCCTCACTGATCCAATGATTTCTCCTCTAGTGGCACCCAAGATCGACCGCCGTTGCCTGCGCAGCATCAAGGTGCGCGAGGGCGAACCTATCGCATTGGACGTTAAGGTGTCGGGAGAACCGCCGCCGGACGTCACTTGGACGCTCAACGGAAAGTCCGTTAGCAGCGGCAATGGACTGAAGTGTGAGTTTTATTATATTCAGTGATCTTTAAGAGAAAGAGAGAAAACAACCACGGCAGTATTCGTAAATGACTTTTTACGTTTTCTTCTGTGCTTGCGGATATAGCATTTCTTTCTTTGATAGCATTGAATCATCCGGCTCTAACCTAGAATAATTTCTTCTTTCTTTGAAAAGCAGGAAACATGATTTCCCTCGATCCGAAAAGGAATCCGTGACCTCAGTTTTGTGTTGAGGAAAAACTTTAATTGCTACCTTAACATGAATAAAAGAGTTAGTTCTAAAATCAATGTGTGTCTCCACTGTCCAGTGATCGACGTGCCGTACTTGAGCAAGTACCAGCACTCGTCGCCGCGGCGCAAGGACTCCGGCACCTACAAGATACAGGCCGTCAACAAGTACGGCCAGGACACCGCTGATGTTGACATTATTGTCGTTTGTGAGTATATTCACTTTTCTTTTTTTATTTGTAATTTTCTGTATCTCATTATTTTATCAAATCAAATCTTGCAAATCTTGTTATTTTGCCTTTGAGTCGCTTTATTATGCCTTAAAGAGCCTAGCCACTGCTTACTGGAATCGTTTACCGAATACTGTAGTACTCGGTAACCGACTAATGTGCACAGGCCTAATGTAAAGAGCAATAAGGTTAACTTTCAGTACATTCGCATTGGTTTAGTTTTATATTGGCCTATATAAAATGTTTTAAATAATAATAAATTTTAAAAAATTGTGTTAATTTTTTTGATTCAATTTTCTTCTCGATATCTCAAACGAACCATCCCTTCCAGCCAAACCCGACAAGCCTGAAGGCCCGCTGGAAGTGTCTGACATCCACAAGGACGGCTGCAAGCTGACGTGGAAGAGGCCTAAAGATGACGGCGGCGAGCCCGTGGAGGGCTACCTGGTGGAGAAGTACGACCCCGAGACCGGCAGCTGGCTGCCCGTCGGGAAGACGCTCGGCAACGTGCCTGAAATGGAGGTATGGGCGACATTTGATAATCTGTGTTTGATAACGTTGTGACAAAGTTTGTCAATAGACGGTAACGTTTGGTAATGATTGACAAAGTTGACAATATTTGACTTGGTTTTAAATGCAATAGGTTTTATAGATCAAATTAGATTTTAAAAAAAATGTTTATTAAAAAATCTGTATTTATTATTTATTTTCGTTAATGTAATTCTCCAATAAAACTTATTTGATTTAATTTAGTTTTATTTCACCTGAATGCACACATTGACTTCATCATCACCTGTATATTTCCAGGTGGACGGACTGATCCCCGGTCATGAGTACAAGTTCCGCGTGAAGGCCCTCAACAAGGAGGGAGAGTCCGAGCCCTTGGAAACCTTCGGCTCCATCGTGGCTAAGGATCCATTCAGTGAGTATCTGTACTGTGATGAACGGGAACTGGTGCTTGAAATGCATAGACAAAGTTGTTTTCTTATACAGTAATAATAAATAAGTATCTTAGTTTGGGGTAGACCGTCGAGAAACGTGTGTGAATTTGTTTGTATGTCCTATTATTATTTATTATCTATTTGGGCATATTTTATACCTTACTAGCTGTCCCCCGCGGTTTCACCCGCAGCACCCCCGTTCCCGTGGGAATTTTGAGATTTTTATTCCCTATAAACCTCACGGAGCCCGAGACCTTTCCAACGAATGCAAAACCGTGGAAATCGGTTCGTGCGTTCTGGAGTTATAGCGTCAGGAAGGAAAACTCGACTTATTTTTATATAGTAGACTAGCGACCCGCCCTCGCTTCGCTTCGGGTAATCAAGATTTCATGTAGGAAAATCGGGATAAAACATTGCGTGTCTCCCGCAGGAATATACACAATCAAAATTTCAAGTGGGAAATTGGGGATAAAATATTACATGTCTCGCGCGAGTATATATGTATACACAATCAAGATTTCATGTGAGGAAGAATTCGGGATAATACCTACATAGCACGTCTTCGTCGTTCGTAGTTCGTAGGTAGGTATATCCCCGCGCGCTTTGACCGCACGAAACAGTAAGTTATTTTGTAAGCAGCGCCCCGCGGTTTTACCCGCGTTGTGCCCGTTCCCGTGGGAATTTCGGGATTTTTTTTACATAAAAACCTTCCTCTTGAATCACTCTACCTATTACAAAAAACCGCATCAAAATCCGTTGCGTACTTTTAAAGATTTAAGCATACAGACAAACAGATAAACAGACACGAAACAGAGACGACTTTATTTTATACTATGTAGTGATATTTCTCATCATAACTCTGAAACTAACTGTCCGATTTTAATAATTTAAAGAGGTATACAAAGAAACATAATTAACCTTGATTGTAGAGCTATTTATTTTGATGTAGATTCATATCATCATATGAATATAATCAACTTAAAATTACACTCCTTTTTAACTAATTAATTTTAACTAAAAACAGTTATTGTGGCTTAACTATAATAGTTAGACATATGCCCTTGCGAACTTATTTGTTCGCAATTATATGTACTTTGATTGTGTAGAACATTGTTTTTGTGTATCATCAATAGATTTAGTAGCGCACGCCAATAACCAATTTTTTTAGGCATGTTTTTCATACCTTGGGTTACATATACCCGCGTTGTGCCCGTTTCCGTGGGAATTTCGGGATTTTTTTTACATTAAAACCTTCCTCTTGAATCACTCTACTTATTACAAAAAACCGCATCAAAATCCGTTGCGTAATTTTAAAGATTTAAGCATACAACCAAACAGACACGAAAAAGAGACGACTTTATTTTATACTATGTAGTGATAATAGCTGTCGATAACTTTGTTTATACTGACCTCGTACCCCCTCGTACCATAGCCGTGCCCGAGGCCCCGTCGGCGCCGGTGCCGGACGACTGGTCGGCCAGCCACGTGGACCTCAAGTGGGAGGCTCCAGTGTCGGACGGAGGCTCGCCCATCCTCGGGTACATCATCGAGAAGAAAGACAAGTACAGCCCGCTGTGGGAGAAGGCCGTCGAGACGCACACGCCTACACCCTCTGCTACTGTTAATGGGTAAGGACTATTCAATATTTTTAATTATTGTTATTATATTTAATTATTTTATTATTTGGATTTGTTTTAACCACTTATAGAAGTCAAAATCTTTTCCCCTTTGAATCGCTTTGTCTTTTGGGTAAAATCGCATAAAAATCCCTTCGGTAGATTTTGAGTTTACCGCAAACATTTAAAATAAAGTATAACGATTAAAATACGTCTTTATTTTTACTGGATCACAGTCATTTTTTTAAATTTTTATTTCACTTTATTGCTGCTTTAAATAAATGGAATATTCACAGTAAGTACTTAAGAAGGATTTAGTTCGCACCAAGCATAACTATAAAATAACTAATCATCTATATTGGAACCCTTTAAACTGATGAAAACCCATCACCCCAGGCTGATCGAAGGCAACGAGTACCAGTTCCGCGTGGTGGCGGTGAACAAGGCGGGGCAGAGCAAGCCGTCGGACGCCAGCAAGTCGTTCGTGGCGAAGCCCCGGTTCCTGGCGCCCAAGATCGACCGGCGCCACCTGCGCGACGCCCGGCTCTCCGCCGGCGCCTCGCTCAAGCTGGAGGCCGCCGTCGCGGGGGAGCCCGCGCCCGCCGTCGACTGGAGGTAACATAGGGTCCACACGAATACAAGAGGATCCTGTACTTATGTAGTGGTATCAGTTGGTTAGATTCCATATTACAAGCTTAGAGCTTAGTTTACGTCTAATTAACCAAATGAATTTGTCCAGGTATTTATTTATGTGCTTAGTTATATCAACCTGAAGAAAAAACACTTTTCCATTCTTATGATGGTCGGACAGTTTCATTTTGTTGAGCGAGTAGTTTTTGTTTATTACTTGTTGTGACGGTGCGAGAAACATCACATCTGTAGTATTCTGTAAAACTGTAATCGACTTTTAAATGTCAATGGCTAACAAATAAAACTGCAGGAGCAGAAGTTTTTAGATACTACTACATTGCTATGGTCTATTCCCAGATCCCAGATCAAATTTGTAAACAAATGTGATACCAGTGCACAAAACCTGCACGAAAATCGTGCAGTTGTTAATTTGACGATTTCACGGTATTTATTTATCTTATAAAAATAAGGGGATAGCTATAGTTATTCAAACGATTATGCAGTATTGACTTTTATACGATTGTTATTCTGAAGAAAATTAAAATTATCAAAAGCTTTTTTTGTGCAGTTTATTTATGTATACTTGGAACACTACAGAGACGCAGAACATTTTTTAGAGTCGACATTTTATTTTATCGTGGTTCGTATTTCGGACTCAAAAAAAAGCGCTAAGTACACTACCTCATACGTGGCGTGGAAACGTGTGCATCATTATGCACACGTTGGTCATAATTGACCATTACAACTTTTACAACTTTTTAAATCGTTATATCGCAAAAAGAGTGACTCGTGGGAAAAAAAGTATGAAACATTTTTTGTAGATAATTTTACTATCAACAATTTTGTCTCAGATATTTTTATGATAAAACTTACCGTTTCGCTGAAAATCGTGAAAAACTAATTTTTTTAATCTCTTTCTTTTTAATTTAGTGATAGTTTTATTATAAAATGTGAATTACTCAGATGCAGAACCTTAACTGAATATCTCTTCGGATAGTGAATAAATGTATGTAATGAACTTGCAGTGTTTTAAATGTCCTAATTTCGAATAAAATATGTTTTCTTGTTGTAGTAAATAATAAAAACAAGCCTTATAAGTTCATACAGAAATATTTAATATTTTTTATAATTTTATAATATTATTATTTTTAAATGAAATTACCCGAAGGTTCGACACATCTGACCTTCGGGTAATTTAACATTGACAGTGACAAAATCTTGACATAACTTTGTTTACAAATTTGATCTGGGATCTGGGAATAGACTATAGTAATTTATTGTATTAGCAATTGTATAATATATCTTCACCTTCTAATCGAAATACAAAGTCAAGAGACACACTAACACCCCCCATGTTTACAGATATCAAAATATGCCGCTGCGTCCATCCAAGGCGGTCACCATCGACAGCCCCGACTACTTCACGAAGCTGATCATCCGTCCCGTCCGCCGGGACGACTCGGGCGAGTACACCGTCACCGCGGTCAACTCCAGCGGGAAGGACACCGTCACCATCAATGTGGTGGTCACTGATAAGCCGATGAAGCCGGAGGGACCGCTACAGGTGGGTTCAGAAAGATTTTATGATTTAACAACCCTTTTTTTGCGTTGGGGGTTAAAAATGTAGCTGTTCGTACTTGGAGATGACAAACGATTCCTAATGTCCTAATTGAGTGCCTTGTGACATGTAATGTCGTAAATATTACGCCAAACGTTTTAATAAACGAAAAGATAATCAGTTGTCCTTGGCATTTTAGCCAGCTGCATATTTGCCGTTTTCCTAATCTTTCTCCGACAAATACTTACTCTATTCATCATCTCTCCAGATCTCGGACGTGCACAAGGAAGGCTGCAGCCTGAAGTGGAAGCGGCCCAAGGACGACGGCGGCGCGCCCATCGAGTACTACCAGGTGGACAAGCTGGACACCGACACGGGCTGCTGGGTGCCTTGTGCGAGAGCAGACGAGCCCAGTACGTATACTATACGAGTCATTGTGATGTCACGGAAATTACACCTCAAGTACAAAAAATCCCATCGAAAACATATCTTGTAAAAAAGCCAGGTATCGCTACTCAGTTCTTCTACCGTATAAAGCTGTGAGTAATACTAAGTCAGTTAATAACTTTGACACTAGGATTAGTCAGGTTGCCAATCACCTCGATGAAGAAGAAGTTAATTTAATCTTTCTCTACGTAAGGGTTTTTATGTCTAAAGCTATTATGTAATTAGCTAACCTAACAACATATAAAAAGGGGTGCAGCCGTACCATCTTTTTTTCGATGCAGTTCAAACTGTTAATTATTTAGATAATTAAATGATGTAATGCGCTTTAGGTTTTTACAATTTTTATTAAAGAGAAAGATAAAATATAAATGTTGCCAGTAGTAAAGAGTGAATGAATGATAAAAATATAAATGTTGCCAGTAGATGTAAAATAAATCATCATTACTATTAAAATTACGTTAGGCGCGTTAACATCTTGCCCCCCGTTGAAAAGCTAGATTTTCAACTCCTATTGATCTTCATCTTCTTCTTCATTTGTCAACGGGCAGAGACGAACAAGCGCTCTACGAACAACCCCTCTGGTAGTATTGACGTCAGCAACACGGTTTATCCCGTCAGGTCCCGTATATAGTCTTGTTACTCTTCCAAGACGCCAGCTTAAAGGAGGAACGTGGTCTTCATGCAGCAAAACCAAATCACCAACATTTAGACTGCTGTTGTCGGTCTTCCATTTCTTTCGCATTTGTAATTCTGAGATATACTCCTTCTGCCACCTTTGCCAAAAATGCTGTCTCAGCTTTTCTACACGAGCATAGCGTCGGAGAATGCCTTCCTTTACGTCCAACAAAATTGGTGTTGGCATTGCGGTCAATTGTCTCCCAATCAAGAAATGCCCTGGGGATAGGAAAAGGAGGTCATTAGGAGAGGAAGAGAGAGGGCACAAAGGACGGCTATTTAAGATGGCCTCCACTTGTGCAAATAAAGTACCTAACTCTTCAAAAGTACAATGTGAATTTCCCATTATTCTACGAATATGATATTTAGCAGACTTCACGCCCGCCTCCCAGATTCCGCCAAAATGAGGAGCGTAGCTTGGTGAGAATATGAAGTTAATTCCTTCCTGAGATGCGAGGTCAGACAGAGATTCTGAATTTTGTTTTAAGAAAGTACCTAGCTCTTTAGCAGTAGCTGTGAAGTTACCTCCATTATCACTAAATATCTCGATAGGTTTACCCCGCCGTGCAACAAATCTACGCAGAGTCATCATAAATGCGTTTTTAGACAGATCTGACACAGCTTCGAGATGGATACATTTAAATCTCAAGCACACAAACAAACACAGATAGGCCTTTTGTAATCTAGCACCGCGTCCTTTACGATTTAATATTTGAAAGGGACCGGCGAAGTCTACTCCTACGGAAATAAAAGGAAAATCAGGATTTATACGTTGTGCAGGTAAGTCTCCCATTATTGGTTGTAAGATCTTGCCCTGCACACGTTTGCATCGAACACATCGATGAACAATTTGACGAGCGAGGCGACGCCCATTAATTGGCCAAACTGTTTGACGAATAGTCGCCAAAAGTAATTGCGGTCCACAATGAAAACTACGTAGGTGTTCTCGCTCGAATAAAAGTTTAGTCAGTTGATGGGATGAGTCAAGCACTATAGGATGTTTATTTTCGTAGGCATAGTTAGAAGAATCAATTCGACCACCAACCCTGATTAAATTGTATTTTTTATCTATAAATGGTGACAATGGAAGCAATTTAGATTTATGATTTAGCATACTATCTTTAGACAATACTTTATATTCACCGGGGAATGATTCCTTTTGAGCAACAGAACACAAATAAAGAAACGATTGATTTAGTTCTTGTACAGTTAAATGGCAAATTATTTTATTTTTAGGATTTTTTATATTATGTATGAACCTTTTTACATATGCAAACGTTCTTTCGATTTTGTTCAATTTAGAGTATTTATTAAAATTAACAATGGGTTCAGGTATAGATAAAGGCATAGTTTTTATTTCAGGTAAATCTTGAGTGTGTATAGGTTGAGCCAAAGTAGGCCATTCAGATTCGTCAAATTTTAAAAAATTAGGTCCCGACCACCATAATTCTAGATCGCGAAGTCGGCTGGCATTCACTCCTCTAGAGATCATGTCAGCAGGATTCATATCAGTTGGTACATAGCGCCAAGAGGATTCGGCGGATATTTCGATAATTTCTCCGACCCTATTAGCGACAAATGTTTTTAGCTTACTAGCGTCACTGGTGAGCCACGATAATACTACGCTAGAATCACACCAGTGCACTATACGAGACGGTTTAATTCTGATGGAATCTACAATGTTTTTGGAAAGCCTGGCAGCGAGCAACGCGGCGCAAAGTTCCATACGAGGAATGGTGGTAGGTTTTAGAGGACTGACCTTTGATTTTGCACATAACAGATTTACCATGACTTCATCATTAGCATCGACAGTTCTCATGTACACAGACGCACCGTATGCGCATTGCGACGCGTCACTGAAAACATGCATTTCAATAGTTTTAGGGGATTTACAGAGAGCCTTTCGAGGGATCTGCAAAGTGGAAAGAGCAGGTAAGTTATTTACAAACTCCATCCATGATTCTTTAACGTCAATTGGAACTGGTTCATCCCAATCGAGTTTGAGTTGCCATAACTTTTGTAAAATCATTTTTGGTTGAATTATGCAAGGGCTTAAGAGTCCCAAGGGGTCAAAAATTTTAAAAGAATTCGACATTATGTATCTTTTTGTAATTATAATATCATTACTTTGGGGTGGCATTTTGAAAGGAAAGTGTAATGAATCACTAGTCGGATTCCAACCTAGACCGAGAGTGCTAGTAGATTCGCTGAGAACTAGGGATTCGTTATTACCTGATAAAATTTCATTTAGCAATTGAGGAGCATTGGATTTGAATTTTCGTAATTTAAAACATGCGGATTTTAGGGTTTCTGTCACAGTATTTAGGATATATTGTAGTTGTTGTTTATCATTACAGCCTGTTATTATGTCATCAACGTAAAAATCATGCTGAATTATGTCTTTTATTAACTGATCATCGCATTCTTCCCCCACCATCCATAAGCATTTTGTACTTAAATAGCTCGCACTTGTTGTACCATAAGTAAGAGTATTAAGTTGTAAAGTTTGCAAAGGTAACGACTCATCTTCTCTCCACAGAATGAGCTGCAAGTTCCTGTCTTCATTTGTCGCAATATATACCTGTCTATAGAATTTATCTAGATCTCCGGTAAGTAGATACTGATACTGACGAGCTCGAACCAAAATGGAGAAGAGAGAATCTTGTACACGAGGGCCCTTTAGCAAAATATCATTTACTGAGTAGCCTGAAGTGGTGGGTTCCGATCCACTAAAAACAACGCGAAATTTTGTCGATTCACTGGATTCTTTTGTTACGGCGTGATGACATAAAAAATACGAAGGTTCCGGTTTACTGATGGGTGATTTAGATAGATGCCCCAAAGCAGCATATTCACGGATAAAATCTACATATTTAGTTTTAATATCAGGATGCTTTCGAAACCGTTTTTCTAAATAGAAAAATCGTTTTTTAGCTAAGCTATACGAATCACCCAGACAGTCAGGTGAGTCCTTTAGGGGCAACTCTACACAGAATCTGCCTGACTCTAACCGTGATACAGTAGAATTGAAATGATCTTCGCACATCTTATCTTCTGGGCTTAAAAAAGACTTTAGAGGTAACTCTTCAAGCGTCCAGAACTTTGTTAACATTTCGTCAAAGTTATCAGCTGCTATAGGACGAGAGTCTGAAACAACAGCATGATTACAATGGATATTTTGAGGTTTGTATTTTGTAGTATTTATAGGGCCAGTTACTATCCAGCCAAATTTAGAAGATCTGAGTTTTGGATTATTTGGGCCTAGAGAACGCTGATCACATCCTAAGATATCCCAAAATATGTCTGCCCCAATTAAAATATCAATTGGACCAGGCTGATCAAAATTGGGATCAGCTAATCTTATGGTTTGTGGTATTTTTAGATTCTTGATGTCTATTGGAGACTTTGGTATTTCTCCTGTCAATTCATCAAGTACAAAGCATGACAACGTTACACTATACTGCGTTGTCATTGACTTTAATTTGACAATACAGCTTTCTGTCACTGTGTTATTAGAGTTATTGCCGATTCCGACGACATTAACCGTATCAATTGTATTAGTCTTCAAAGTCAATCGTTTTTGAAGCGATTTAGAAACAAATGAAGACTGGCTGCCACAATCCAATAATGCGCGTAGCCTTTCGCTTTGATTAGTATGAGGATTTTGAATTTCAATTATAGCCGTGGACAAAATTACATGACTGGACACCATACTGGTGCTGCCATCTTTTGAAAAATTTACCACGGTTTGAGAAGGAGTGTGCAATAACGAATTGTGCTTTTCGTTGCAATTTCGCTCTCGACAAGGCCCCATGCGGCACTCGCTCACTGGGTGACCCTGTCTAAGACAATTTACACACAATTTATATTTAGTCACATCTGCCATTCGATCAGCAATATTTTTCGATTTAAATATTTGACAATCGTAAATTTTGTGATTGGAGCTACAAATTATACATATGTATGCACCTGGGTTTTGAGTAGAAGTCGTAAATGTTTTGATTTGCTGATTATTATTGTTATAACGATGTAGTTGATTATTATTATTATTGTTGTTGTTGGGACGATATTGTTGATTATTATAGTTGGAGCGATTTTTTTGATTGTTATTAGAAGATAACTGTCCCATTTGATATGAATTTTGTTTATTATTGTTATTATTTTGTGAGTTTGTGTTATTATCATATTTGCAACGATTCAAAGCTTCAATCACATCCGCTCGATCAATTAAGAATTTATTAAAATTTTCTAACGTAGGTATATCTGGGAGATTATTACGCATTTCTTCCCACTTCTCAAGAGAACGACTGTCCAATTTTGATGATAGCATATATATGATTAATATGTCCCAATGGGAAGTAGGCTGGTCTAAACTAGCTAGTGCACGCAAATTCTTCGTGACATGGTCGACTATAAACCGCAGCGATTTTTCAGACTCGCGTGTAATTGGCTGAACATTAAATAATGATTTGAGATGGTGATTTACTAATAATCGTTTGTTGTCATAACGCTCCAATAATAAACTCCAAGCAGTGGGGTAATTATCTGAGGACACTTCCAAATTACAAACGATCCTAGCTGCGTCACCTTCTAGGTACGATATTAAATAATGAAATTTTTGAATTGACGATAAACGTTCATTTTTGTGCACAAGAGATGCAAATGTATCGCGAAATTCCAACCAGCGAAAGTAAGAGCCATCGAATCTTGCTATTTCAATTTTTGGCAATTTAATACCTACTTCTTGATGATCGTGAACACATTGAGCGCGGGAATCCCTTCGAGAGATTTCTAAATTATTTTTAGTTTGGTCTAATAACTCTTTAGCCATAGCCATTAATTTTATTATGTCACACTCGATGACGTCACGCTCATCAATCTCTTGGTCAATGTTTTCATGATTTAGAATCTCTATCTCACTCTGCACCTCTTCGAATTTAGAAGACAACATCTCGAATTTACCAAGTTTAAGAGTAAGTTCGGCTGACTGTAAAGATTCTAAATCGTTTTGTAAATTGAACAAATCATTTATATACCTTTTAAACTTGGTTATTTGTCCCTTTATTGAGCTTCGTTTAATTGTCAACGATTTTAATGTAGCCATTATGTATGTATATTTGACTGAGAAAACAAATTAACACTAATTTATATGAATTTAAAATCCTTCTATAAGTTATTAGGTTGATGAAATGAACAATAATTTAATGACCATTAAAGTAAGCTCAAAATAGACACAAGATGTTATTAAATAATAAAAAATCTCACGTTCCTCATTTTGGCGAAGTCCGCAGAAAGCAGGCGTACAAGTAGCCCAAGCTCGGGGCTCGTGTAACGGGATTACAAACAGCTGATTGCTTGATTTAGCGGCGATAATAATCCGTGCAAATTGTATGATCTTATTTTCCCACTACACGAGCACACTGCTTCTGAAATTGTTCGGCAGACTAATATTAATTTTAACCAAAACATTAATTATTTAAGTAGTACAATAAGAAAATTAATCAATCATTTTACTACAACACAAGTAGGTAGGTAATAAAATGATTAACAATTTTGTAATTAAGCTTTCTGATGCTTTTAGTTAATATTATAATTTATTATAATATAGATACCTTAAATCAGTTATACGTAGTACAATACAATATTGTGACTTAATTTCAACATAAAGATAACTAAGTTAATACCATTTTCAACGAGATTCATCAAACAATAGTACCTAATGTATTTGTGAAATTGTAGGTTATACACATGGATTTTATAATGAAATTAGGTACTTTACAAATGACCTTTAGCAATTATTTTGTATAGATAGGTTACTTTATTATTGCAAGTGTATGGTTAGTTAATTACTTATAATATATAACAATGAATGTTATTATATTTTGATGCAATTTTAAGGATATGATTTGGAATAAAACTTGGTAGGAAAAAATGAAGGAAGGGCACTTAACTTTCTGGGATGATCGTCCGGTGGTGTGAAGTTTTAGGTACTCCACTGGTCCAACAAGACAGTATTTCGTCCAGCAAGTATTAATCAAGGCTTTGATTGACTTCTTCACTTCAAATTGTATGGATTCACAGCATCTCCTCCGGGGTCCAAAGATCGAAATTGCAACTCATGTAAATTTTACTGCTCCAAACTTCGGTACTTTATGTTACAAATATCCCGGATGGTGACTACTGTTATTCAATTGCAGATTCTTTTCACGGTCGCCAATGTTAATTATTTAGATAATTAAATGATGTAATGCGCTTTAGGTTTTTACAATTTTTATTAAAGAGAAAGATAAAATATAAATGTTGCCAGTAGTAAAGAGTGAATGAATGATAAAAATATAAATGTTGCCAGTAGATGTAAAATAAATCATCATTACTATTAAAATTACGTTAGGCGCGTTAACACAAACTATTCTCGATCCCATTCCAACGTCATTATGGTACGAATTTTCAATACAAAGAAAACTTGTATAATTTGCAGAGTGTGACGTCACCGGGCTGACTCCTGGCAAGGAGTACAGGTTCCGCGTGTCCGCCGTCAACTCGGAGGGAGAGTCCGAGCCGCTGGACTCGGAGATGTCGGTCGTTGCCAAGAATCCGTTCGACGAGCCAGGTATGGTGTTCTACTAGTCAATATAGTTAGAGGGTATAGATAGAGGGTTATATCCTATTGATATTATAAGCAACACATAGTACAATATGACATACATATATGAATCATATTGTAGCCTTTGAATTGAAATTACCGTTCAGGTTTTATTCAAATTAGAAAGCACTTTTGATTATCTGCTCAAAATGTAGTTCAAAAGCATTCCATAATGGCTATGTAGATCCTGTTCCATTCTTATTGTTTGTCATGCCATACAGTTAAACAACTCAATACCTAACTGAACTCATCAGTTAACCCCTACAATTTCAACATTCAACCCTTTCCCAGGCGCTCCCGGCACACCGTCCGTCACCGACTGGGACAAAGACCATGTGGACCTCAAGTGGACTCCACCCACCACCGACGGCGGCTCGCCCATCACCGGGTACGTGGTGGAGAAGAAGGACAAGTTCGGCAACTGGGAGAAGGCGCTCGAGGTGCCCAAGGACCAGACCACCGCCACCGTGCCTGATCTCATCGAGGGACAGACTTATGAGTTCAGGTGAGCAGTGATAAGGGTTAGATGTAATATATAGAGAGGAGTTCAATATAGGAAGTAAAGGGAAGGGTACGACATATTCGATGAGAATGTGAGGACATCACTATTTAAATTATTCAAGTATACGCGGCTAATCTTCTAATACTTTCTGTATAGAGAAAGGGATTAAGTGATTTCATTCCATTCTTATCAATACTGAACCTGTGTAGTCTAAAGTAGGGATTCGTATCAAGAAATACATTACAATAATAAGTTATTTTAAATAATTTAAAGTAGATATCAAAGAGTCTTTTAAACATATCATCGTGTACATCGATTAAAAAATATGATCCAGCAATCGTTTAAGGAAAATGTTCGTTCGAAATGATAAATACTGTACCGGTACGATTTTAAACTGAGTATTATACAAGTAATAGTACAATAGAATAATAAAAACCGCCTCTATAGCACAAAAAAATATCTTCTTATCAAATTATGATTGTTAACGCGCAGAGTACGCGCCGTAAACGCGGCGGGCCCGGGTGAGGCGAGCGACTCGACGCATCCGATCGTGGCCAAGCCGCGTAACCTGGCGCCCAAGATCGACAGGACCAACTTGATCGACATCAAGATCAAGGTCGGACAGAAGTTCGGATTTGATGTCAAGGTGAGCACTTCACATCTATATAAATAATCGCAGAAATGTTTGTATGCGTAGAATTTCAGAACGACTGTACCAAATACATAGGATGATTCTTTTTTTATGTGTTCCTTATTGTCAGAACAAGATTTTTAAGATAAGTAATATTCAAATTCAAAAAATAAGTAATAAAAATCTCGAAATTCCCACGGGAACGGGGGCGCTGCGGGTGAAACCGCGGGGCATTGTACCCGTTTCCGTTTATATGTTTTAATCCTAATGTATATAACACCAGGTGACCGGAGAGCCGATGCCGGAGACCAAGTGGTTCCTGGTGAAGAGGGAGGTGAAGTCCTCCGGCGACATGAAGGTGCAGCACAGCGACTACAACACCAAGATCAACTGCAAGGTGAGAACGGGAAACGTAGTTGGAAGGAATTACTACTGTAGTAAAAACTTAGTTCAATATTTTGAATTGAAACCACTTTAAAGGAAACGCTTCGCTTTTACACGTAGTTTCATCTTCGTCTTGTCTCGACACTTGTTTATTGAATCTTTAAGTATTCAGGTATTTAAATTAACTGTAAATTATTAATTGTAACATTAAATGTGTCAATAGTTCACTGTGCCTAATTGACAAGCCCGTTGGCATAGTGGCAGTGAGAGCGCTTACTGTGTCGGGGTTGCGGGTTCGATTCAACGGAGTCAACAATATGTGCAGACATAGTTGTTGGCGACGACGTCTGGGTGTCAATAATATATTCCTATAAAGAATTTTAGTATGCATATGTAATAGTATCAGTTAGTTAGATTCCATAACACAAGCTTAGAGCTTAGTTTGGGTCCAATTAACCGTGTGTGAATATCCGGGTACATTTATTCAATTTTTAATTGTAAACATTAATGATCATACATATAACTAACGCAACAATATCCATATTGCAGTCGGCGACGCGCGCCGACAGCGGTCGCTACACCATCACGGCGGAGAACGTGAACGGGAAGGACGTCGCCGAGGTCGAGGTCATCGTGCTCAGCGTGCCCAGCGCGCCCGGCGGGCCGCTCAAGGTGAGGGGTACTCATACGACATAGCGATATATGTACCACACATTCTTATAAGTGCTTTCTAATAGCTGCTGCAGCCACTAGATTGTGGCTGCTTAGTGATTAGTCTGTGGTGACATATACCTTCTTATAATGTTCGAGTGGTGGCCGCATTCTGGTTGCTGCAGCCAGGCTCAAGGAGGGGATATTCTATTGCGTCGTCGCAACGCATTATATGCTTCATCTGCAAAATGTGTAGTAGGCCTAAAAGCCTTTGTTACGTATTGTGATTTGATGTAACATTCTTTACCTTATATATTTACTTTATCAAACCTATCCCAGGTATCGGACGTGCACGCCAACGGCGCGAAGCTGTCGTGGAACCCGCCAGCCGACGACGGCGGGCAGCCCATCGACAAGTACGTCGTGGAGCGCATGGACGAGGCCTCGGGCCGCTGGGTGGCGGCGGGCGAGACCGACGGGCCTGTCACCAGTCTGGGGGTCGACGGGCTGCAGCCCGGCCACAAGTACAAGTTCAGGGTGCGCGCCGTCAACAGGTACGGGCACCAACTAGGAAGAACAATTACTCCTATGTCCACCAATGTCCCACGTTGTCCTCAAACATTTTCAACCTTTCCCAACAGTGTCTTACAATGTCGTATTCCAGCTAAATTGTTCAACAATATATACCAAGAGTAAACATGCAGTTGACAAGAGTTGGACTGGGCACATTGTTGGAACACCGTATAACGGGGATGAGAGGTAGACATTGTACGATACCGAGGAATTAAATTGGACATTATGGAGTGTGAAGGTGGTAGTAGAATTATTTTTCGGAAAGGACAAATGAATATAAACGTTGAGATAAATTGTCATATTAATTGGCAGTAACAATGTTTTATTATACAAAATAATGTATATCACATTGGCCATTATTACAGAATTGTCATGTGACAACATCAAAAACTGACATATTATTATTGTTTTATTCGAAGTCCTTATACCATAACATCTAGATGACATCTTTAACTTTTTTTGTAATGACACCATTCTAAATGGCACTTCTCTCCCCCAGACAAGGCAAGTCGGAGCCGCTAACCACCCCGCACGCCACAGAGGCTAAGAACCCGTTCGACGTGGCGGGCGCGCCGGGAACTCCTACGATCAAGGACTTCGACCGGGACTTCGTGGAGCTGGCCTGGACGCGCCCGGAGAAGGATGGTGGAGCTCCCATCACCGGGTACGTCATCGAGAAGAAGGACCGCTTCTCGCCCGAGTGGGAGGAGTGTGCGCAGGTACGTAGTGTCCAAATATATTGTTTCAGTATATATGAGACTTGAGTCTGACTATGACAATTTGTTATTCTAGATCGAGGGCGACGTCACAACCGGCAGAGTGCCGGACCTGATCGAGGGCAACACGTACGAGTTCCGCGTGCGCGCCGTCAACAAGGCCGGCAAGGGCGTGCCGTCGGACGGCACGGCGCCGCACACCGCCCGCCCCAAGAACCTGCCGCCCAAGATCGACCGCAACTTTATGTTCGACATCAAGGTCAAGGTGGGGCAGAACTTCGAGCTGGACGTGCCCGTCGCCGGCGAGCCCGTGCCCACCAAGGAGTGGCTGCACGGAGACAACCTCGTCATCAACGCCGACCGCGTCAAGGTGGCGGCGGACGCGCACGGCACGCGCCTGCGCGTCATCGACGCCAAGCGGCAGGACACCGGCGAGTACACGCTGCGCGCGCGCAACGTCAACGGCACCGACACGGCCACGGTGCGCGTCGTGGTGCTGGACGTGCCGGCGCCGCCCGAGGGCCCGCTGCGCGCCGACGACGTGACGCGCGCCGGCTGCACGCTGCGCTGGCGGCCGCCGCGCGACGACGGCGGCGCCGAGATCACGCACTACGTGGTGGAGAAGATGGACCAGGACAACATGCGCTGGGTGCCCGCGGGAGAGGTGCAGGCCTGCAGCCTGCGCGTCGACCACCTCATCGAGGGCCACGACTACACGTTCCGCGTGCGCGCCGCCAACAAGCTGGGCGAGTCCGCGCCGCTGCTGGGCCGCGAGCCCGTCACCGCCAAGGACCCGTACGGCACCCCGGACAAGCCCGGCACGCCCGTCGTCAAGGACTGGGACCGGGACCGCATGGACCTGGAGTGGGTACCGCCGAAGAAGGACGGCGGCTCGCCCATCACCGGGTACGTGGTGGAGGTCAAGAAGAGGTACGGGCCCTGGGAGGTGGCCGCCACCGTGCCGGGCGGGCAGACCGCCGCCACCGTCACCGGCCTCACCGAGGGCGAGGAGTACGAGTTCCGCGTCATCGCCGTCAACAAGGCGGGCAACGGCGAGCCCAGCGACGCCTCCATGCCGCAGGTCGCCAAGGCCCGCTTCTGCGCGCCGCACTTCGACAAGATGCTGCTCGCCGACAAGACGGTGAAGGCGGGCCAGAGGATCCAGTACGAGATCCCGATGGAGGCCTCGCCCAAGCCCGAGGTCGAGTGGCAGATCAACGGCAAGGTGGTCAAGCCCTCCGACCGCATCGACATCCAGATACTGCACAACAGGGTCATTTTAGACATTCCATTCTCCGTCCGCGCCGACGGAGGCGTATACAAGCTGACCCTGAAGAACGACTTGGGCGTGTGCTCGGCCGCCGCCACCGTCACGGTGCTGGACCGGCCCGCGCGCCCCGAGAAGCCGCTGCTGGTGAGCGACGTGACCAAGGACTCGTGCTCGCTGTCGTGGAAGGTGCCGCTGGACGACGGCGGCGCGCCCATCCTGCACTACGTGGTGGAGAAGATGGACCTGACGCGCGGCACGTGGGCCGACGCCGGTATGAGCACCTTCCTCTCGCACCAGGTGACGCGCCTCGTGCACATGAAGGAATACCTGTTCCGCGTGAGCGCCGTCAACGCGATCGGCCAGTCCGAGCCGCTGGAGCTCGACCGCGCCATCACCGCCAAGAACGAGTTCGACGAGCCCTCCGCCCCCGGCAAGCCGGAGGCCGAGGACTGGAGCAAGGACCACGTGGACCTCAAGTGGACCGCGCCCAAGTCGGATGGCGGCGCGCCGCTCACCGGCTACATCATCCAGAAGAAGGAGAAGGGCAGCCCCTACTGGGTGAACGCGGTGCACGTGCCGCCGACCAAGACCAAGGCCACGGTGCCGGACCTCAGCGAGGGCCAGGACTACGAGTTCCGCGTCATCGCCGTCAACCAGGCGGGCCAGTCGGAGCCCAGCGAGCCCTCGGACGTCATCACCGCCAAGGACCGCTTCGTCGCGCCCAAGATCCTCACTCCGCTCAAGGAGATCCGCATCAAGGCCGGCCTCATCTTCCACTTGGACGTGGACTTCATCGGCGAGCCGGCGCCGGACGTGACGTGGACATGCGACGGCAAGCCGGTCGTCGCCAACGAGAGGACCACCGTCACCTCCGTGGGACACCACACTATCGTGCACACGGTTAACTGCAAGCGCTCGGACGCCGGCAAATACAATCTACACCTGAAGAACGGCTCCGGCACCGATGAGGGCAGCTTCGAGCTGATCGTGCTGGACGTGCCGGGCGCGCCGCAGCCGCCCTTCGAGTACGAGGAGATCACGGCGCAGTCCGTCACGCTGTCCTGGAAGCCGCCCAAAGACAACGGCGGCTCCGAGCTCACGGCCTACGTCATCGAGAAGAGGGACCTCACGCACGGCGGCGGCTGGGTGCCGGCCGTCACCTACGTCAACCCCAAGTACAACCACGCGACCGTGCCGCGTCTGCAGGAGGGCACCAAGTACGAGTTCCGAGTGTTCGCGGAGAACCTGCAAGGACGCTCCGAGCCCCTGGTCACCGACAGGGCAATCGTCGCCAAGAACCAGTACACCGTGCCCGGCAAGCCGGGCAAGCCGGAGGTCGTGTCCGCGGACAAGGACCACATCAAGGTGCGCTGGTCGTCGCCCATCTCCAACGGCGGCTCCAACATCCTGGGCTACGACGTGGAGCGGCGCGACAAGGCCACGGGCCGCTGGATCAAGATGAACAAGGAGCCCGTGAGGAACAACGAGTACGAGGACGAGCGCGTGCAGGACGGCCACCAGTACGAGTACCGCGTGGCCGCCGTCAACGCGGCCGGGCCCGGCCAGCCCTCCGACCCCTCCAGCGTCATCATCGCGCGCCCCATGAAGGAGAAGCCCAAGCTGCACCTGGACCACCTCATCGGCAAGAAGATCAAGGTGCGCGCCGGCGAGCCCATCAACGTCACCATCCCGCTCTCGGGAGCGCCCACTCCGACTATATCCTGGACCAAGGGATCGGTTCCTTTGGTGCCGTCGCACCGTCTGTCCGCGGACACCACCAGCGAACAGACCAAACTGTCGATAGAGAAGTCGACGCGCGACGACGCGGGCAAGTACACCATCACCGCCAGCAACGAGCACGGCAAGGACTCCGCCGACATCGAGGTGATCGTGGTGGACAAGCCGGGCGCGCCGCGCGGCCCGCTGGTGCCGCAGCCCGTCAGCGCGGACGCCGTCAGCCTCAGCTGGCAGCCGCCCGCCGACGACGGCGGCAGCGACATCACCGGCTACGTGGTCGAGGTCGCCGAGTTCGGCGTCAACGACTGGCGCACCGTCGCCGGCTTCTGCCCCAAGTGCTCGTTCACCGTCAAGAACCTCACCGAAGGCAAGAAGTACGTGTTCCGCGTGCGCGCCGAGAACCTGTACGGCGTGTCGGAGCCGCTCGAGAGCAAGCCGACGCTCGCCAAGAGTCCGTTCGACGCGCCGGACGCGCCCGACGCGCCCGCCGTCACCGGCTACAGCGCCTCCAGCTGCTCGCTCGAGTGGAAGCCGCCCGCCAACTGCGGCGGCAAGCCCGTCACCGGCTACTACCTGGAGAAGCGCGAGCGCGGCGGCGACTGGGTGCGCGTCAACAACTACCCCACGCCCAACACGTGCTACACCGCGCCCGACCTGCGCGAGGGCAGCCGCTACGAGTTCCGCGTGCTGGCCGTCAACGAGGCCGGCCCCGGCAAGCCCAGCAAGCCCACGGAGCCCGTCACGGCGCAGACGCAGCGCCTGCGCCCCGGCGCGCCCGAGGCGCCCAAGCCCGACCGCATGACCAAGGACTCCGTCACGCTGTCCTGGCGCCCGCCCAAGAGCGACGGCGGCGCCAAGATCAAGGGATACATCGTGCAGCGGCGCGGCAAGGGAGACAAGGACTGGACCGACGTCAACGAGACGCCCGTGCCGGGGCTCGTGCACACCGTGCCCGGGCTCAAGGAGGGCGCCGAGTACCAGTTCCGCGTGATCGCCGTCAACGAGGTGGGCCGCTCGGAGCCCAGCAAGCCCACGGGCGACGTCAAGGTCGCCGAGCAGGCCGACAAGCCGTGCATGGACCTCGGCGGCGTCCGGGACGTCACCGTGCGCGCCGGCGAGGACTTCTCCATCCACGTGCCCTACTCCGGCTTCCCGCAGCCCACCGCCTCCTGGTTCGCGGACGACAACCTGCTGGACGTCGACGGCGACTCCAGGATCTTCCAGAAGATCACGCCCGACAGCGCCTCGCTCGTCGTCAAGAACGCGAAGCGCTCGGACGCCGGCCAGTACCGGCTGCAGCTGCGCAACCCGTCCGGCTTCGACACGGCGACCATCAACGTGCGCGTGCTGGACCGGCCCGCGCCGCCCACCAACCTGCGCGCCGACGAGTTCGAGGGCGAGGCGCTCACGCTGTACTGGAACCCGCCCAAGGACAACGGCGGCGGCGACATCACCAACTACGTCATCGAGAAGCGCGAGGCCCGCGCGCCCGCCTGGACCAAGGTCTCCGGCTACGTCACGACGCCGTTCCTGCGCGTCAAGAATCTATCCGTCGGCAAGAGTTACGAGTTCCGCGTGATGGCGGAGAACCAGTACGGACAGTCCGACCCGGCGCAGACGGCCGAGCCGATCCGCGCGCGCCACCCGTTCGACCCGCCCGCCGCGCCGGGCGCGCCGCGCGCCCTCGACACCTCCGAGACCTCCATCACTCTCACGTGGGCCAAGCCCCGTCACGACGGCGGCTCGCCCATCACCGGATACATTCTCGAGAAACGACTCATCACCGACGACCAATGGACGAAGGCCGCTCACGCGCATATTCCAGACACCACATACAAGGTGACTGGTTTGATCGAGAACCACGAGTACGAGTTCCGTGTGAGCGCGGTGAACGCCGCGGGTCAAGGCCCGTGGTCGCAGTCGTCGGACGCCATCCGGGCCGCGGCGCCCCCGCATGCGCCCCGTATCACCTCGGACTTGAGTCTGAGGGATATCACCGTCATCGCGGGAGAGGAGATCAAGATCACCGTGCCGTATACCGGCAATCCGAGACCGAAGGTGAGGAACTATGCTTATCTATTTATTTTTGTCATTATAAATCTTCAAATACTCTCATTATATCCCTAATTAAATATTAAATAGTTGTCTAAAATAAAAGAAAGTAAAATTACAAATATTTTACGTAACCATACATTACGGAGAGAGAGAGTTCTAAATATTGAGTAATTTGTCTTACATCAGACCATTTCATTTTTACGTTTTTCTTACAAATACATTTCTGTAACGAAATTAATCTCCCTTGCTCCTATTCCCAGGTGTCCTGGATCATAAACAACGAGGAGGTGTTCCCGGACAGCCGCGTGCGGTTCGTGACGTCCGACATCGACACCGCGTTCTACAACTCGAGCGCCAAGCGGGCCGACACCGGCTCCTACACTATACAGCTCATTAACAGCGAAGGATCCGATAGCGCTACTTGCAGGGTACCTACAGTCCTACCAATATTATTAATGCGAAAGTTTGAAACATCTGGACTTATTGATTTATCAAAAACCTTTTCTACCAATAGAGAATAATAGAATACTAGGCCTCAACTTTAACTTTCCTATCTTTTTGAATTGAAACTACATTCACGGATGCAATTACCTTTTATTTTACATTTTTATCTGACACTTCGGCCCGGTAGTTATGCGTCTATACAATAAAAAGTAAAAAAGTATAAATTTCCTTATTTTCCCACCCCAGGTCCTGGTAGTGGACAAGCCGTCCCCACCGGTGGGCCCGCTGGACGCGTACGACATCACGCCGGACACTTGCACATTGTCATGGAAACCGCCGCTGGACGACGGAGGATCGCCCATCACCAACTACGTGGTCGAGAAGATGGATAACAATGGAGTAAGTGGGCGATTGCGGTGGTCATTGATATTTTAAGGGATTTTCAAGTAATTTTCAGGCAATTTCAAAAGTATATGAAGGATTTCTTTTTGTGTGCAGATGTAAAAGAGCCCTTATTTTTTAACTGTGCTAATGTCAGTCTTTATGCTTCTAATAATATTTATTTATTTATTGAAAAAACAAAGTCTAAAGCTGCTCTCTTAAAAATAAATTGACTTGCACACCATAATCCAACTTAAAGATCCAACTTAAAGATATGAAAGCTTACATCTCAATTAATAGTGATTAGGGTGGTCCCCCCTTACTTTTATATGGCAAAACAATGTTTGCCTCGTCAGCTAGTATAACCATAAATAATATCTTCGCAATACTATCAATCTCTTAATAACCATATCCTAATCTTCACTTCTCCCTTCAGATCTGGGTGAAGATATCGTCGTTCGTGCGCAACTGCCACTACAACGTGATGGGCCTGGAGCCGAACCACAAGTACACGTTCCGCGTGCGCGCCGAGAACCAGTACGGAGTCTCGGAACCGCTCGCCATGGACGACTCTATCACCGCCAAGGTATGTACGAATGTAGCTACGATTGAGAATAAGGCCCATCGCAGACGACAGACTATCCGTGACGCACTTTTTAGTCTGTGAAAATAGAACCTATGTAATTATATGCAGTAACGCACACGACGCGCAAAAATTCTCGACCGAATTTTTGTGCGCCGCAGACTCGATCGCACAAAAAGTCTGTCGTCTGCGATGGGCCCAAAACAAGGTATTTGTGATTGCAGTTTAGCATAATTTATAACAAAGTTTCTTGTTGATAATGGTTTGGGTAACATGAGTGTAGTAAGTCAAGTGGTATGTGCACTCGCCTGCCAAGACTGAGGTCTCGGGTTCAAATCCCGGGTCGAGCGAAAACATGTTACCTGCTTTTCAAACATGGCTCGAGTTTGAGATTACCAACCGCATTTGGCAACCGTGGTGATTATGCCTAATTCTCCTCACTGTATTGATATCTTCAGGCCATTGCTAATACTTTTTGAGTACATGTTAATTCGTCGGTTCCTTGCAGTTCCCGTTCACGGTGCCGGACGCGCCGGGCACGCCGCGCGTGCTGGAGTGGGACGGGTCGAGCGCCGCCGTGGTGTGGGACCGGCCGCGCGGCGACGGCGGCGCGCGCATCCAGGGGTACCGCCTCGAGTGGCGCGACGCCGCCGACGGCGTCTGGGTGCCCGCCGACTACCTCGTCAAGGACTGCAACTACCAGGTCAGTAGCCCACCTGGCCTTTTGGTTGATGCACCCACTGGACCCAGTTAACTGGGTCTAGGAAATGTCAAGAATAGAGTTAAGTTAATACTATTGGATAAGGTTGACCCAGTTAACTGGGTCTTTGATTAAATGACTGAAGAATGTGTTTTAAAATGTAGACAGGGTGTTTAATTAAAGAATACGTTGCTAATGCTTTATATATTGCTTATTAATAATATAAATATATTGCAAAGAAATATATGCTTTTAAAAAACTGTGAATGTTCGCAGTTCTATTTCGCAGTCTTCTAAAACACTCGAATATTATCAAAAGTGCCCTATTCCTTTCCCTCATTTCAACATAACTACCCCTATTCAAATTTAAACTATTCACCCCAGGCATACAACCTGGAGCCGGGTCACGAGTACGAGTTCCGTGTCCGCGCCAAGAACGCGGCCGGCTTCAGCAAGTACTCGGCGCCCAGCAGCCGGTTCAAGCCGCGCGCCAGCGCCGGGCCACCTTCTCCGCCCAGGAACGCGCGCGCGGCCCGGGTGGGACACAACTATGTGGACGTCGCCTGGGATGCGCCCGCTAACGACGGAGGTACGTGTCTCATGGTTGAAAGATGGAGTTTGATATGATAGTTGAAAAGCCGGTACTAAAAGCATGGTGAAACTAAAGTAAAGTAAAAGAAAAATTTTGCTGAAACACTCAAAACATTCCACTCTATAGATTAGTGACGTGGCTTCCGTCGATATGATTGATGGATACCAAACATAACAGAGCATAGCTTTGACCGAAATGTGTTGAAAACAGTCTAGTTTGCAGTTTACTATATCTTACTCATGGCTTAGGTTATCCCTAATTTATTGTGAGTTTTCGTCTTTTACTTACCTATTTTACTTGGTTTAGGTTCTCGCATCACCGGCTACATAATCGAGCGTCGCGACGTCGGCGGCTCGGTGTGGCTCAAGTGCAACGACTACACCGTGCTCGACACGGCCTTCACCGCGCTCAACCTGCACGAGAAGCAGGAGTACGAGTTCAGGATCATCGCCGTCAACTCGGCTGGTGAGGACACAGTCAAATAGTATGAGTTTACTCAAATAGAGGTACCATTAGTACATAAAAAATGATCTTATAACAGCAAATCCATAAATAGGTTAACTCAAATAGGGTACCATTAGAAAAAAAAGAACAATTCCTCAACAACTAAACATGGATTAACTCAAATGAGGATACCATTACTAAAATATAGAACCTTAATAAAGTCCAACAATACCACTTGTTGAATAATATTTTGATATACATACTTAAAAACCTTTCCCTTTCCAGGTAAATCCCAGCCATCATCATGCACGCTACCAGTGCGTACCGGCGCCGAGGCGGGCGGTTCCAAGCCCGAATGGGTGACCAAGCTGCCCCCACACAGCGTGTCGCCGCTGTCGCGGCCCACCGTGCTGTCGTGCTCCGCCACGGGCACGCCCGTGCCCACGGGCCGCTGGCTCAAGAACGGGCGGGAACTGGTCCTCGGCACCAGGTTCATCGCAGAGTCCCGCGAGGGTACACTCAAGTTGAACATCTCCGAGACGACAGAGGGCGATGAGGGAGACTACACCTGTGAAGCGGTCAATAGTCTCGGAAGCATTTACTGTACTACGCATCTTAAGATTGGAAGTGAGTATTTGGTAGTTGGGTAGTGGTAATTTTGAAAATCAATAGTTAGTATATCACAAAAATTCAAGTAAAACTACAGCTTAAATCAATATATTTTGCTATAATTTACTTGATTTACAGAATACGCTAGTTTTTGTTAACTTATAGATTAATTATCAACGTTGAGATTAGCCTCTTATTTTGAAAACTTTATAATATTTTTAAAATCATAATGCCTCTAAAACTATGAGTTTTAATGAGTTACCTCTGTAAACTTTATCGTCCAATCCGTTAATCGAAAAATGTGTCCATAAAGTAAATTGACATAAATTAATTAAGCTCTAGGCTAGTAGCCAACCCTAGTATCTGTGTTATTAGACTATCTAAATTCACCCACAGTCTACTAAAGCACATACAATCCCACTTGTATAACTCAACTCAACCCACCCCCAGACCCGCCGCGCATCACGCGCATGCCGGGCCCGCTGCACCTGCCGGAGCACGACAACACCAAGATCAAGATCCTGTACTCCGGAGACCAGCCGGCCGACGTGACGCTGCACCACGACGGACACAAGGTCGCCGACTCGCCGCACATCAAGTACACCGTCTTCGATGACTACGTGCTCATATTTATTAAGGACATCACTAAGGATGATATGGGTGAGTTTTTAAGTATTTTATGGCGTGTAAATTTCAGTTAAATAAAATAACTAATGTACAAGAAAAAATCTCAGTAGAGATACGGAGTATTTGCGTACTACTTACGTACCCTTTTAAAAAGCCACCCTGTATATTTTATCTTATCTTGAATCATATATCTAATAATAGTAATTATATGATAGTGTTTAAGTGTTTAATTGACTGTATGATCTATTTTGGGTATGTTTAGTAAAGATTAAAGTTTAGGATGTTCTCATATAAGTTAGGTAATAATTTCAATTGTTTAGTATTTTTTTAATTATTGGCGTGTTAATTTTTTAAATCTTATCGTTCCCTTATTCTGATTATGAACGATCATACTTCTATTAATCTGTACGTTTCACGTGAACCCGCAGGTACATACAAGATCACAATCAAGAACAGCTCAGGCGAGGCGAGCGAGTCGTTCAGCGTGACGGTGACGGGTCTGCCGGGCCCGCCGCAGGGCCCGCTGGCCGCCAGCGACGTGACGCGCCACTCGGTGTCGCTGGCCTGGAAACCGCCCGCCTACGACGGCGGCGCGCCCGTCACGCACTACGTCGTCGAGAGGAACGATACCGGTCAGTGGGCGTTGTTTACATGTATTCATTATATCAATATCAAATATTTTTTGGCCCCAAAGAGGCTTTTTCGAACGTACCTACCTTCCATGTGGAAGAACATCAGCAAAGAAGAATAGGCAAGAAACTGCAAAAAATGACACTTGATGATATGGAGTCATTTGTTATAATATGAAGATATATGACTAGGCATTAGTCATATAATAATATGTATATGTATAAATATACTTACTAGAATAGAGATACTTGAGATACTTGAAATAATTTAGAAGTAATAAAATAGTATGTGAAGATACAAACCAAATCTAATGTTGTCTACAAATAATCTTCTCCGATATTCAGATTTGTAATGTTGACTTGATACTTTAAATATTTTGATTAAGTAGTAAGTTTCATCTTACTTAACATTTCGATATCACGATATACGAATCATACATAATCTAAATATGAATACGAACCACAACCAACTTTGTATTAATATTTGTCCCCCATGTATTTGACAATGGATAATCCTTAACGATGATTCCCCCCGCAGCCGGCACGGCGTGGATCACGATCGCGTCGTCGGTGCGCGACACGCGCTTCACGGTGCAGGGCCTGACGGAGGGCCAGGAGTACAACTTCCGCGTGCGCGCCGCCAACGAGAATGGCGTCGGGCCCGCGCTCGACGGAGTCAACCCCGTCAAGGTACATTAATACCATGCATTACTACGTGTGGAACTCACTGCAAAATATTTGGATTGAGTCCTAAGTAACCATTGTTTGTGTCCCCAGGCCAAGGCTCCGTTCGACCCGCCGTCGGCCCCGGGCACGCCCCAGATCCTGGAGGTGGGCGGGGACTTCGTGCACCTCTCGTGGGACAAGCCCGAGAGCGACGGCGGCGCCAGGATACACGGTACCACACGATACATATACTACTACCATCGTCATTAAACTTAAGAGCTAAGCTTTTGTTTTACACTTGTACCATCAAGCACAATAGTTTCTAGTTGGACTGAGCGATGAGAATTTGATAAACATAGTCGAAATAAACAGCGCTTGGTAATCTGTACACTATAATACAGTTTGTTCGGATGAACACGCTCTCTGTAACTACTAAGTTAAATATAGTCATATTCAAGAGAGTACGCCAGACTTTTACCTCAAACAAATAAACAACTTGTAGGGCTAATGCTTTGAAACATTATTAAATGTTTCCAGTTTATCTCAAAGGCATTTCTTCTAACATTCATCTATCTTATAACCTAGGCTATAAGATACAGAAAAATAGTACTTTAAACTTAAAACATGTCTTAATATCCTATTCTCCAGGCTATTGGGTAGAGAAGCGTGAAGTAGGCTCTTCCACCTGGCAGCGCGTGTCGCCCGTACTGTGTCCCGCCAACCAGGTGAGCGTCCCGCATCTCATCGAGGGACGTCAATACGAGTTCCGCGTGACAGCTGTCAACGACGCCGGCAACTCGCCGCCCAGCACCAACAGTCAGCAAGTCAAGGCACAGGATCCTAAAGGTTGGTGACACTTTGGAGTTGGATGGTTTTATGTTAAAGTGTCAATTTTGAATTCACGCCTAATGTCGAAGCTATCATTATATTTTGACTGTCAAAAGGTTTGAGATTTGTCTATCCATAAAAGAAATACTTTTATAAACTTTTTTCTATTGTAAAAATAATTGTTGTGTCTCGCAAAAAAATGTGTAAGTAAAACTTGTATACTTATTATGACATTATTTACGAGTAACATCCAACTACTTTTTTCTTCAAGTTCACGAAAGTCTAGTATTATTCCTTTCTTAATACATCTTGACCAAATCTCATCCAAGTTTTATATAATTGGCGGGTAATGACCATATAATAATGAACTTCCAGCGGCGACCCCGCCGGAGATCGTGAAGCCGCTGAAGAACGCGAACTGCATCCAGTACCACAACGCCAAGTTCCAGTGCACCATCACCGGGTCGCCCAAGCCCACCATCACTTGGTACAAGGGTGAGTACAATATATATTATAAAGATTTAATTCAATTCCAGTAATGTATAGTATTTTCTATAAAGACCTACCTTATTCCTTCAATCTTGTATCTACTTTCTTCAAATATAAGATAGGGAGATATCTTTATAGTTTTACAAGAACTACACTGGTATTCAAATCATAAAGAGCAGAAAAGACCCTTTTCTATCGCGCTTCGGTAATCGAATGTTCCCAAGACAAATTTCACCAATAATATATTTTCCTGATCATACATGAGTTAAACTTTAATTAAGTACTGTTTTAATTACATTTCCTCATTCATTCATTTTGAATAGGTTAATGTCTAACCCTAGTGTCAGAGTTTTTAGACCACCTAAAGGCCTTCGACATGGTCATTACATTTCCTTTCTCACTGAAATACTTACTTATATTGTATCTTCCTCATTCAAAATCAACCTCACTATTCCATTTGGTCCTCACTGAAACTATATGAAGTTCTCTAATGTAATGTATCCCCGCAGGCGCGCGTGAGATCACGAACGGGCCGCGGCACCGCATCTGGTCGGAGGGCGAGACGCACTTCCTCACCGTGATGGATGTGTTCGGCGAGGACGCGGACGAGTACGTGTGCCGCGCCAGCAACAAGGCCGGCGTCAAGAGCACGCGCGCGGAGCTGCTCATCATGAGTCAGTATACTCTATCCATCATATTATACTCTAGTGTTACTACCATACTATCTTCTTCTTCTTCGTGTCGATGGCACAAAAATTAACATTTTTTTAAATGAGCCCGCTCCAGTGCTTCGCTGCCCCTATGCCCTTGTCATTGGCGCACATGAGGTCATTCAATGTGCAGCTTTCAGGGTTCGAGGGGCAGGTCAGAACATGCTGCATGGTCTGTTCGGGCGCCCCGCAGTCGCACTAGGTCTGACACGGACCTATACTATACTTACTTACTTAGTACGGTATAGCTTATTGTAAACCTGCGGGGCAAGCATAGAAACGAAGACATATATCTCTACTCTTCCTGAGAGATAAGTTAGAAAAACTGATGTTACCACTAATATATTGTCTAATTATTCGCAGCCGCGCCCAAACTGAACGTGCCGCCGCGCTTCCGCGTGACCGCGTACTTCGACAAGGGCGAGAACGTGGTGATAAAGATCCCCTTCACGGGACACCCCGTGCCCAAGATCAGCTGGGTGAGGGAGGGAGAGACCATCGAGTCGGGCCTGCACTACCACGTCGAGAGGAAGGGTGAGTGATTTTATTTTTAAGGGTAGATTGGAGTTTTAGGGTGGATAGCTGGCTGCTTGAACAGAACTGAAGTTGAGTGTGCACCAAATAAAACATAATTTTAAAAAAGGATAACAAGCACGATCGACTTCAACGACAATGAATATGGAATCGACACCTCGAATCTTTTTGAAACATACATTATTTTTCTGGTTTCTTAAGTTTAAGCGAACACAACTCATTTTGAATTAAAACTACGTTTACGGATACACTTCGCTTTTATACGTGGTCGCAGAAGACCTAGATTTTTCAACATTTTTTAAATTACCTTATTAGACGGAGTAATGCTCAAACGTTCCTAAAAAAAGTATTTTTAAGTCGGTTATACACTTTGTATCTCCTTTTTGCTATGTCCCACTGCAGATAAATACCTCTCTCTATGAAGATCTTTATTTGACCTTATATCATCATGTAACATGGTTTTTCATTTGCAGAGCGCCACGCTATCCTGACGATCCGCGACGCCAGCAAGCTGGACTCGGGCCCGTACCGCATCACGGCCGAGAACGAGCTCGGCCAGGACACCGCCACCATCAACGTCGAGATTAGCGGTCAGTACACAGAGGAGATACACGCTAAAATTGAATAAAAGAAAATATGAATTCTTGGGGGAAACTTTCTTATAACACAGCATTACAATTTCTTCAATAAGAAATTATATTTGTGTGAAATAAGAAAAACCTATCTTCTTAAACCTAAACGTACTTGGTATAAAAAAATCTAATAAAAATATTGAACTGTACCCGTTGTCTCGCAGACCGTCCGGACCCGCCGCGGTTCCCAGCCGTGGACAACATCGGCGTGGACTCGCTGGCGCTCAGCTGGAAGGCGCCCGTGTGGGACGGCGGCTCCGACATCACCAACTACCTCGTGGAGAAGAGGGAGCACCCCATGACCAGCTGGATCCGAGTCGGGAACACCAGGTGACGGGTTTATTATCCTACTCGCGCCGCCCCGCGGTTGTACCTGCCTTGTGCCCATTCCCGTGGGAATTTCGGGATGGAAAATAGCCTATAACTCTTCAGATGAATGTAGCTAGTGAATTTATCAAAAAAAAGAAGTGGAATTGGTGGGAAGCATTTCTAGCGCTAGAGCACGTTATGCAGTCGGTATCATGTCCAAAGACTCAGGATTGGCACACTGACCTATTTGAAATGAATGAATGATTAGAACGAAGGGTATTTGTTCCCGCAGATTCACAACGATGGCCATAACCGGGCTAGTCCCGGGCAAGCAGTACGAGTTCCGCGCGTACGCGGAGAACATCTACGGGCGGTCCGAGCCCAGCGAGCCCACCGCGCTCGTGCAGACGCGCCAGGTGCTCAAGAAGGAGTACAAGAAGAAGGAGTACCCGGGTGAGTGGCCTATTTAATGTCACAAACCTAACTTTCCCTACATATATCAAACCGTTTGATGATACATATATACCAATGGACAAAACCCTTACTTTCTCAAAAAATCTTATTTTAACCCTACCCTATTAAACATTATTATTCCACCTCACTGTACTGATATCTTCCGTAAGATGAGAGGCCTTTGCCCAGTAATGGGACAGTGGGACAGGCTATTACTTTAACTTTTTACACCAAACAAAACCTTTAAATTCCAACCCTGTTATACTACCCGCAGTTGACGAAACCGGCAAGCGTATACGCACGAACGCGGACCACGGGCCAGTGAAGGACTACGACAGCTACGTGTTCGACATCTACAGCAAGTACGTGCCGCAGCCGGTCGACATCAGCACGTGCCCCGTGTACGACAAGTACGATATCCTCGAGGAGATCGGTGAGTCAGAGATACCTTATCGTATTGTAAGTAGGGTATATTGAGCTGTGGTTTCACTTAGTGTCGTTATTACTAATTGTGACATGTCAGATTGAACTCTAAGTGAAAACGGGGCTTTATTAAGTCTATTAATAGTGAGATAGTTTGATTTTATTGTAATGTGATAAACTTGTATCTATAACAAATATGAGTATAAGTTTAATATAATCATTATGTCACAAAATATTTAAATTACTTTGTGCAAAGGGGGCTTTTAAAAAGATATATTAAAGAAGAAACTATTAAATACAATATTATACAGAAAACATAACTCATAACACACTTAACATACAAACAAACAGACAAGCATGACACAAAACATTAGACGAAAAGAATCACTAAAAAACAAAACTCACGAAGTTGCTTGAGATTAACCACCGTAGATACTAACTGCAGTAATGTGAGCCTTATCGTAGTACAAATACAGGTGAATTTCAGGTGACTTCGTGAGAGCGCCCTCTAAGCGAAACAAGACAGGTCTGTGTGGTGATCGATGTAGTTGCATCTCTTTCTCTGCATCTCTCACTCGCATATCTATGCAATATACATTTATATACAATAATATATTTTATATACATTTATGTAGGAAAAGCATGACATGCATAAGTAATAAATAAAAATTGCGTTATTAGGTGGTATACATTTTTATATAAAGTGTATATAAATTTGTATAAACAGCATGATTTGCAAAAGGTATATAATAGAAATATGCATTCTTTAATATATTTAGGCGAGGAAAAACATATTATTAAATTATACAATTATTTATGTATACCTATTATATTTTATTATGTATTTTATAGAAAAGTAACAAAATTAAACTTAGTAGCACTACATATATAATTTTCTCTTAGAGGTTACACACTAAACTGTTAGATTTACTTACATAACTAAAGTAGACAAAACATAGAATATACTCTGTTTGGAAAGAGAACTGTACTAACAAGTGATACACGAATTTACAGTATTCGTAACTTTATCTTTTGATTTTTCATTTTATCCAAAAGTATAAAAGACTAGCTTAGCAAATATAAGTGATACTATTGGATAGATAGTTTTGAATTTAAACTACGTCCTCGCTTTTATTTTACATTTTTATTTGACGTTTCGGCTCTTTGGCACCGTGGTCACGGAAAAATTAAAGACAATTACATAGATTAGATAGTTTTCAATAAATACAAAAATATTCGTTGTTGCCCATCAATATCTAGATATCTAGTCTAATGAAAAAGACATAATACTACAAAACCTTTCAAACCAACCTTTCCTAAAAGCCATATTATTCGTACAGTCCTCTTTTCAAACCCTCAAACACAATTAAAAACCCCACAGCCCACCCACCAAACTGTCACCAAACTGATGTATAGGCGATGTCAATTCTGCAGGCACTGGCGCGTTCGGCGTGGTGCACAGGTGTCGCGAGCGAGCCACTGGCAACATCTTCGCGGCCAAGTTCATTCCAGTCACTGGCGCGATGGAGAAGGAGCTCATCAAGAAGGAGATAGACATAATGAACCAGCTCCATCACAGGAAACTGATCAATCTGCACGACGCGTTCGAAGATGACGATGAAATGGTGCTGATATTTGAGTTGTGAGTATATTTTGAGGTTTATTCCTGTTTACACTTTTACTGATAAATAGAATAAAATTGATTTTACTACCTTAGTCATAAACACTATTTTACTATAAACACTGTTATAAAGTGTTTTGTCTCTCTTGCTCTTTGAAAAATAGCGTTTGTCGGAAAGGGTCAGACCATTTAATAGCCAAAATGCTGTTAATAAGTGTTTATGAATGAGGCCCTTAGTGTTTATCTTATTTTTACGCCTGTACGGTTTTGATTAATTGTAAGGCTTATGACTCGCAGTAATTGATTTTAATTTCTTTGTCTCTTATTACTGCTTACTGTCTATATAAGTAAATTATTTTTAGTTTTACACCATCATTTGTTTCATATGTAAGTCCTTCAGCACAATTGATTTTTGTTTTGTCTATTGCCCTCTCAAAATTCTCCTTTCCTTATCTGATAACTCAAACAACAAATCTCCTTGCAATCTACCAAAATATCCTCCAGATACCCTCATTTTATTCAAATGAAACATTAAAAAAATACTTATACCCCCCTTTTCAACCCCCCAGCTTATCCGGCGGCGAGCTGTTCGAGCGCATCACCGAACCCGGCTACAGCATGTCCGAAGCGGAAGCAGCTCACTACATGCGCCAGATATGCGAAGGAGTCAGACATATGCACGAACAGAACATCATACATCTGGACTTGAAGCCAGAGAACGTCATGTGTCAGACCAGGACTGGAACAGATGTCAAGGTGAGCTAATTATCACCTATAGACGAGTTATCAGAGGTAGAGTTATAGGTAGAAAGTTGTAGGACTTTGTATACCTTTATCAGTTATACATTCAATCAGTAGTCGAGCAATACCAGCATTGCTCATTTTCAAAATGACATAAGCGCTACGCGCTTAGCGTACTGGCGCTAACAAAATAAGCAAGTGCGGTCATAGCGTTTATTCCTTTTTACTGTCAAAACTGTTTTGTGTCAAATCTTCTCTAAATGTCCTTCGACCTACCGTGGGAAGAAATTACCGTTTTTTTAAACTAACTAGGTACTTCTAACTACATTAACCGCCTTATTAATTAGACACGGTATAACTAAAACACTGTTATACTGTGTTTTGTCTCTTTTGCTCTTCGGAAAGTTGCGTATGTCAGAAAGTGACAAACCATTTGATAGCTAAACTGTTTATTAATACGGCCCTTAAATTTCAACCAAGCATAGTTCTTGTATTAAACGTCTCTCGTCCATGTTCCAGATCATCGACTTCGGCCTCGCCACGAAGCTGGACCCGAACGAGGTGGTGAAGATCACGACGGGCACCGCGGAGTTCGCGGCGCCCGAGATCGTGGAGCGCGAGCCCGTCGGCTTCTACACCGACATGTGGGCCATCGGGGTGCTCTCATACGTGCTGTGAGTATTGGACATCATTCAATTCATATGTTGGATTCTTCTTCATCGAGTGGATGGTCACCCTGACCAATCCGTAGAAAGTAACCGGGACCGACGGCTTAACGTGCCCTCCGAAGCACGGATATTTTGGATGTATAATGATGGATTAATAATAAAAAAATAAGGTTATACATTGATGGTTAAGCCATTTATTGTCATGCATGACATGCTATAGACCAATTTGTCATGCATTGGTGTCATAATTGGTTTAGTGACACTAGAAAGTATTTGTCCAAGTTTATTAAAGTGAGCTTAACGCAGACATGAAAATCCTTACATAAGACGAACGGTTTTTAAACCTACGCAAAATCGTTAGCTCATCCAATTAAAAAAACATGAATCCTCAATCACTCAATAATCTTTTTTGTATTTACTCCATTTATTTAAGTAAACAAAATGTTTGCCCACTACAAACCCTCATAATATGTGAATCCCGCAGTCTATCCGGGTTGTCTCCGTTCGCGGGCAACAACGACATCGAGACGCTGAAGAACGTGAAGGCGTGCGACTGGGAGTTCGACGAGGAGGCGTTCCAGCACGTCTCCGACGACGCCAAGGACTTCATCCGCCGCCTGCTCGTCAAGAACAAGGAGTCAGTACACACTGCACATCACTAAACTAGCCTCGCGATTCTACCAGCTTTGTATCCATTCCCGTGGGAAATTCGGGATAAAAAAATAAGCCTACGGCTTCCGGCTGAATGTGGCTATCAATTACAAAAAGAATTATTCGAATCGGATTTGTACTTCCTGAGAAAACAAAACTACAAATTTTACCTTTTTATAATATTAGAATAGATATTTACTAGTGTGTCGCCCGCCAAACTTCGCGTTTGTAATCCTGTTTATTTTTCTGTATAATTTCATTCTTTTAACTTTTAAGCGACAGAAGAGGGAAGGTTACTCAACGTAGTCAGTTGCTAATCGCAATATAATGCGATATTTATATACACACTAATACTGTATTCCCTCGTTCACAGGAAGCGTATGACAGCGCACGAATGCCTCGCCCACCGCTGGCTGTTCGGAGACGCGGCGGCGGCGCGCACGCACGCCATTGACGCCAGGAGATACGAGCGTATGCGAGACAGACTCCGGCTCAACTACCAGGTGAGGGGAGATACACTTGATTTCTTATTGTAGAACCTGAGGATTGATTGCAATCCGTGTAACATTGAACAGAATCCACAATGCGGGTTGCCGTCATTGAATGTGTTGTTGTTGCCACTGCTGATACTAAGTACGTTTATGTATACGTATACGTTTGTTTCAGAACTGGTCCTCGTTCCGCCTGCCGATCGGCCGGCTGAGCGAGTACAGCTCGCTGAGGAAACTCCTCATGGAGAAATGGAAGATATATGACGGACAGTTCGGTTAGTGACATGTTATTTTTAAAGCAATAAGTTTTTGTAATGCGTCAGAGTGTGAATATTAGAGCAAAACGTTATTGGAGACAGGCGGGACTTTCTGAGTGTTGATCAATCTTGAAACATAATGGCCAACTGCCACGGTTTCTATGTAGACCAAAAAAATATTGTTAGATCTTTTGTTTTTAAACTATGAGTCAGGATTTTATTATACTGAATGAATGACAACATTATGGTGAATTTTGTTCCCTTTTCCATCCAAGTTACAACACTACTTAGTTATCCATTATTCGCAATGTTAGAAATTAATTAATGTAATTATCTCCATATTATAGTGTCTAACTTAATTGTCAATTCACACCTCCGTTTTTCAAGCTTCCATACGGAAATATATTCCGTTCACAACGCAGTTTAAACGTTGTCAACCTTTACAAAGCATATAATCAATTGACCTCCAAGAGATATCAACCTTCTTAACTAAGTTAGTCAAGTTGTCAACCCTCATCACCCCCCATTCCCCCTACAGACCGCCGTCAAGCGGCGCCGCGGTTCGTGATCAAGCCGCAGTCGGCGTTCTGCTACGAGGGCCAGTCGGTGAAGCTGTACTGCCGCGTGATCGCGTGCGCCACGCCCACGGTCACGTGGTCACACAACAACCACGAGCTCAGGCAGTCGGTCAAGTTCATGAAACGGTATGTGTCATGTTGAGATAGAACTTAGAGGCTCATCGAAAATAGTTTAAAAAAATATCGATAGTTGAACCTAATTATATAAAAGTACCAGCACCACCCCTCGGTTTTACCCCCGTTAAACCTGTTCCCGTGGGAATTTCGGGATGAAACATAGCGTACCTTCCCGTTGCATGTGACTATCAATTACAAAAATAATTTATCAAGTAAGACCGACAGTGTCTGAGATAGGGCTAATCTCAACAAACAAACAAAGTTACAATCTTTACCTCTTTATTATATTAGTTTAGACTATAGATAATTGGAATCACGTCTAAATCATTTCTACTTTTATGTCCGAGTCACGTTGAGTCACGAGCCTTCTGAAATCAAAACATGTTCTCCCAAAATACCAATTGATACGCGTTAAAACAGTTATACCTTTTTAAATTTAAAAGAAATAGTTATTAGTCCAATGAATATCCTGTATAACCTTCATCCATGTCCCAGGTACGCGGGTGAAGACTACTACTTCATAATCAACCGCGCGAAGCTCGAAGACCGCGGCGAGTACATCATCAGGGCCGAGAACCACTACGGCTTCAGGGAAGAGGTCGTCTTCCTGAACGTACAACGTGAGTATCACAAATATTACTGGAAAATAAAAGTAAAATAAAGTATTAGCCTGTAATGTCAAAGGCAAAGGCCTCCCATCTCACTGAAGATATCAGTACAGTAAGGGAAATAATAATCACAAAAATCACTGTGTAAGTTACTGTCTAATCCTGTAGTGTCCCACTGCTGGGCAAAGGCTTCTCATTTCACTGAAGATATCAGTACAGTAAGGGAAATAATAATCACAAAAATCACTGTGTAAGTTACTGTCTAATCCTGTAGTGTCCCACTGCTGGGCAAAGGCTTCTCATTTCACTGAAGATATCAGTACAGTAAGGGAAATAATAATCACAAAAATCACTGTGTAAGTTACTGTCTAATCCTGTAGTGTCCCACTGCTGGGCAAAGGCTTCTCATTTCACTGAAGATATCAGTACAGTAAGGGAAATAATAATCACAAAAATCACTGTGTAAGTTACTGTCTAATCCTGTAGTGTCCCACTGCTGGGCAAAGGCTTCTCATTTCACTGAAGATATCAGTACAGTAAGGGAAATAATAATCACAAAAATCACTGTGTAAGTTACTGTCTAATCCTGTAGTGTCCCACTGCTGGGCAAAGGCTTCTCATTTCACTGAAGATATCAGTACAGTAAGGGAAATAATAATCACAAAAATCACTGTGTAAGTTACTGTCTAATCCTGTAGTGTCCCACTGCTGGGCAAAGGCTTCTCATTTCACTGAAGATATCAGTACAGTAAGGGAAATAATAATCACAAAAATCACTGTGTAAGTTACTGTCTAATCCTGTAGTGTCCCACTGCTGGGCAAAGGCTTCTCATTTCACTGAAGATATCAGTACAGTAAGGGAAATAATAATCACAAAAATCACTGTGTAAGTTACTGTCTAATCCTGTAGTGTCCCACTGCTGGGCAAAGGCTTCTCATTTCACTGAAGATATCAGTACAGTAAGGGAAATAATAATCACAAAAATCACTGTGTAAGTTACTGTCTAATCCTGTAGTGTCCCACTGCTGGGCAAAGGCTTCTCATTTCACTGAAGATATCAGTACAGTAAGGGAAATAATAATCACAAAAATCACTGTGTAAGTTACTGTCTAATCCTGTAGTGTCCCACTGCTGGGCAAAGGCTTCTCATTTCACTGAAGATATCAGTACAGTAAGGGAAATAATAATCACAAAAATCACTGTGTAAGTTACTGTCTAATCCTGTAGTGTCCCACTGCTGGGCAAAGGCTTCTCATTTCACTGAAGATATCAGTACAGTAAGGGAAATAATAATCACAAAAATCACTGTGTAAGTTACTGTCTAATCCTGTAGTGTCCCACTGCTGGGCAAAGGCTTCTCATTTCACTGAAGATATCAGTACAGTAAGGGAAATAATAATCACAAAAATCACTGTGTAAGTTACTGTCTAATCCTGTAGTGTCCCACTGCTGGGCAAAGGCTTCTCATTTCACTGAAGATATCAGTACAGTAAGGGAAATAATAATCACAAAAATCACTGTGTAAGTTACTGTCTAATCCTGTAGTGTCCCACTGCTGGGCAAAGGCTTCTCATTTCACTGAAGATATCAGTACAGTAAGGGAAATAATAATCACAAAAATCACTGTGTAAGTTACTGTCTAATCCTGTAGTGTCCCACTGCTGGGCAAAGGCTTCTCATTTCACTGAAGATATCAGTACAGTAAGGGAAATAATAATCACAAAAATCACTGTGTAAGTTACTGTCTAATCCTGTAGTGTCCCACTGCTGGGCAAAGGCTTCTCATTTCACTGAAGATATCAGTACAGTAAGGGAAATAATAATCACAAAAATCACTGTGTAAGTTACTGTCTAATCCTGTAGTGTCCCACTGCTGGGCAAAGGCTTCTCATTTCACTGAAGATATCAGTACAGTAAGGGAAATAATAATCACAAAAATCACTGTGTAAGTTACTGTCTAATCCTGTAGTGTCCCACTGCTGGGCAAAGGCTTCTCATTTCACTGAAGATATCAGTACAGTAAGGGAAATAATAATCACAAAAATCACTGTGTAAGTTACTGTCTAATCCTGTAGTGTCCCACTGCTGGGCAAAGGCTTCTCATTTCACTGAAGATATCAGTACAGTAAGGGAAATAATAATCACAAAAATCACTGTGTAAGTTACTGTCTAATCCTGTAGTGTCCCACTGCTGGGCAAAGGCTTCTCATTTCACTGAAGATATCAGTACAGTAAGGGAAATAATAATCACAAAAATCACTGTGTAAGTTACTGTCTAATCCTGTAGTGTCCCACTGCTGGGCAAAGGCTTCTCATTTCACTGAAGATATCAGTACAGTAAGGGAAATAATAATCACAAAAATCACTGTGTAAGTTACTGTCTAATCCTGTAGTGTCCCACTGCTGGGCAAAGGCTTCTCATTTCACTGAAGATATCAGTACAGTAAGGGAAATAATAATCACAAAAATCACTGTGTAAGTTACTGTCTAATCCTGTAGTGTCCCACTGCTGGGCAAAGGCTTCTCATTTCACTGAAGATATCAGTACAGTAAGGGAAATAATAATCACAAAAATCACTGTGTAAGTTACTGTCTAATCCTGTAGTGTCCCACTGCTGGGCAAAGGCTTCTCATTTCACTGAAGATATCAGTACAGTAAGGGAAATAATAATCACAAAAATCACTGTGTAAGTTACTGTCTAATCCTGTAGTGTCCCACTGCTGGGCAAAGGCTTCTCATTTCACTGAAGATATCAGTACAGTGAGGGAAATAATAACCACAAAATATTACTGTCTAATATTTATGGTGAAACTCGTAATTAAATACAGTGATCTGACTTGAACGTGCAAGGTAACGCAGACATTAGTAGGTAAAATAATCCCAAAATATTACTGTCAAATATGTATATAGTAAAACTCATAATTTGATGCAATGTAACATTTGTGCTCTTGAACGCGAGAACGCGAGTAATATAACTGGGAAATAGATATACCGAAACCTATTAAATTACTTGTGGTAGTGACGTTTTCGGCATACACAAAACTTTGTAATTTAAATTGTGGTGCGTAAATTGTATGACGATTTCTTGGACGAAACGTTATTTAAACAAAACAAAATAATTCACATCTTTCACTATTGATTAGTACTTGAAACTTTATAAGCTTTGACATTTGTCTCAAATCAATTGTGTCAAATCACTGCACCGAATGATTTGCTAATTTATAGTAATATAAGTTACTTTCGTCAATATAATTCCTAGGCCTCAAAAAATAAAACAACAGTCTGCTTTGTACTTGTCATATAAAGATAAATTATTGTCAGGATAGATGATAGAGTTGTGTCACGCATATATAATTGAAATGTCAAATTAATTAAAACAATATGTCGCACTATAACAGCTAATTAAAACGAACAAAATATGTTCTGTCTAAATCTATCCTGCCTTTGTTTCAGCGGTCTATTGCCTAGGAATTAGGTCGGATGCCTACCAGTTCAGACTATTATTAAAGTCTTGATTACTTTGGTTCCTAGTTGCAATTCTGTAGCTAATTGAGATCTTAACTCTTGGTCGAGATAGTTGTGTTTATCTTACGTTTTGAAAAGTTATCCATTTTGGAAAAATCTTTTTGTACTATCAGAAATCTTTCGACTTTGTTAAAATCTTTAATCTTAAAAATCGTTTATTTTTTGTTAAAAATCTGTAATATTATAAAAATATTTTCTGAATAAATCTTTAAATATTTTATAGAGGTGTCAAGGTAAAATACCTTGAGGATTTGGTGTTTACTGTAATTTGGCAACTAACTGTCCAAGTTCATTACATGTTATACAAGTCATTTGGTGCTTATTCTTATTAAAAATTAAGTTTAGTTTTCAAGTTTAAAAAAATAAGTTAGAAGTGAACATAATAATTGAATTCCTGAATCGCCATATAGGAGTTTTAGGCAGAAGCGTAAGTGACATTTTCTGGAATTTTTGTCGGTTTCTTTTGCCACTAAATGACATTTAAAACATTTGGAACTTTGCAAAAACTGTTAAAGTATAATTAATTTCGATAAACATCGATTGTTTCGGACCAGCCGAGCCGTTGGGTTATAAAGTCTTTTCCTCAATAGTACGTACAAGGCAATAACCATATTTACTGACGTGGACATTTATTCCAGAGTCACCCCAATCCCATCATATTTAAATAGCCAAAAAAAACTGAAGATATCGATACATCTGAAAATATCACTGAAAAATTCATTACAATAAACAAGATTTTTTTAGTCAATTAGTTCTATTTCTATATGTCTGTTTATAGTAAAATCATATAAGACATACATTAATTTCTTTAATACATTTCCATGCAAAGCCCGTCACAATACTCATGTACTGTATCCTCCCCTAGCGCTGCCCAAGGTTCAACGCACGCACGCGGCGGCTGCGCCGCGGCGGCGCTCGGCGCTGCCCTACACCTTCTGGCAGGAGTCTTCCGAGACGGCGCCGTCCTTCACGTTCCAGCTGCGGCCGCGCGTCATGCAGCCGCGCGACACCTGCAAGCTGCTCTGCTGCCTCAGCGGCAAGCCCACGCCCACCGTCAAATGGTGAGTAACACATCACATACACACCACTCGACATAACATTATATTGCACAACAAACATAATATATTGACGACACCATCAATAACAAACACCCTATTGCTAAACAGCTTAAACACTATTCCGGAATACTTCAAATAAAATATGACAAATTTACCATTTTCAAAGAAAACAACCTCACAACTAATTAACCACTTACAAACTCATTATACACTGACACTTGACCTAATTTAGACAAACATACTTTTAAATATGTTTTTGACAAACACCACTTTACCAGGTTTGGTCAAACATATATATACTGCATCCCTAATTGATCCAACAATATTTCATGAACACTCACTCCGACTCATTCCTCTTAACCCACATACAAATTACAAATTCAGCCAACAATATTCTTTCAACTCCCACTAAACCATTACACCCAACCCCTCAGGTACAAGGACAAGCGCGAGCTGTCCAAGTACGACTACTCGATGAGCCAGTCGGACGGCGTGGTGACGCTGGAGATCATCGACTGCCGGCCCGAGGACTCGGGCAAGTACACCTGCGTCGCCACCAACGTGCACGGCACCGACGAGACGTCGGCCGTCGTCATCGTCGAAGGTACGTACTCATTTAATAGTATAGATTGACACTAACAAAAAACAATTGATAGCACGACAAAAATACAATAGATTTTTGATAATTGATTAATACAAAGTAAAGTATGTACTAGTCTGTTATATCCCACTGCTGAGAAAAGGCCTCTCATCTCACTGAAGATATCAGTACAGTGTACAGTGGAGGATGAGGCATTATATCACCACGCTTCCTAATGCGGGTTGGTGATCACAAACCCGAGCCATGTTTGAAAGTAGGAAACATGTTTTCACTCGACCCTGGAATTGAACCCAAGACCTCAGGCTTGGCAGACGAGTGCAATACTAAACCACCAGGGCGTTGACAATGAAAATAATTAAAGTAATTATTTCCGGAACATGTGACGTCATTTATACACAACCACCAATACAAATAATACCATTCACCCTCTACGTTCCAGGCGAGGTGACATCCCCGGAGCAGGCGCAGATGGTGCACAACTTCCTGCACTCCGGCGACCGCCGCTACATCGAGAAGCCGCTCAAGCCTGCGCCGCCGCCCATCATCACCAAGACTAAGGTAAAATGACACTTTTATCAACAAAAATAACGTGGGTTGAGGGTTCAGTTTGTTACAGAACCAAAAAGTAATATTATTCAACAGAAAACCACCATAAAACACGTTTCTCTTGAGGATTATAATTATACCCTTAATGGAAAATGGTTAAAAAAATTGTAATATTACTTATCTTGTGTCAGTTGCAATGTTAATAAAAATATGAATACTGACGTAATTAAAACTGCATTGTCCATGGCATCGTGACTTGTGATACATGCAGTTTCTGCAAGATGCTTTTCCACCAAAACTTTGCTGTGCTACGATCGGTATCGGCCAATAATATACGTAGCATACCATTTATGAAATTATAACAATGCTGGCCACTAATAATATCAACTATAACTCAGATGACGCATTTATTTGACACAAAAGTACCAAACCGTGACACTAACTTAACATACCATAACTATTGGACACAACCATTACCTTAATCCCCTGTACCCGCAGGTGACCATCGACCCGCCGGCCAAGCCTGCAGTACGCCCCAAGTACTCCCCGCAGACTTCCGTAGAGGCCTCCAAGAAGAAGTACGGCGCGCGTTTGGACTCTGACGCGTCGTCGAGGTCCAGAAGTGCTACCAAGGAACTGATATGTAAGTAATATTAAGTAGACTCACTGCCGCACTCAGAGACGTTCATTAAATTGATACTTAACTAATAGATGGATTTGTTCGCACATAACATGTCAAAACCACTCATTAAATCTCTATTGAAGAAGCATGTGACATGCTTATTGTAAATAGAGTATAAGTAAAAAAATATTAGCCTGTAATGTCCCACTGCTGGGCAAAGGCCTCTCATCTAATCCCTCATCTCACTGAAGATATCAGTAAAGCGAGGAAGAAAGGACCATACACTACACTAGAATTTTATTAATACATATATGGAAATGTTGGACACAAATGTCTAATTCACTTGAATAATCTTTAAATAATTATTGAATTTGCCGAAATCATTATACACTTCGTATATTAAAAAACTTCTTCTCTGCTGGCTTAGTCTGAGAATATCATCTTGTAGAAGTCGAAAGACATTTTCACATTTTCGGAATCTCCCCTTAGAGTTGTATTACTTGCAGCAGTGGCGGCACATAGTAGTGTTAATAAGTACTAAATCACACCTAGATGGCACTGTTTATAGAAAGACATTGTAAAACGAACTGCAAGTCGTGCGTTTCGCTGTACGTTAAAGCTTCACATTTTATTGCCACAATATTCAGCTAGATGGCGTTAACCTAACTTTGCATACAAATTGTTTAGCCCTCTAATGGAATAATTGGCCTCTTTAGTGTGTATCTTAAAATAATATGTGAAATTATCGAACATAATTAATGTTTACATTTTTTTAGGTGTTCCTTATGGGAGTGTTTTGCGTCCGCTATTGTTTCTTTTACTTATAAGTGACTTCGAGATGTTTTATACGTATCCTATACCTAGTTGTAAGCCCTGATTCAACACAACTTTTAATACTCTACCCTTTGTTGCCACGCAAAATAAGTCGGCAGATTGAGATAATTTTTAATAATTGCCATATTTGTGATACTATGGAAATTTTCGCATAAAAAAATGAAACCTACCCTCTGATACTGTAATGTAATACAATACGTGCGTGGCGCAGTGCCGGCGGCGGACTCGTCGATGTGCCGGCCGACGTTCGCGCGCGCGCTGCCCGACGCGCTGGCGGCGCGCGACGCGGCGCCGCTGCTGCTGTCGTGCGCCGTGCGCGGCGACCCCGACCCGCGCGTGCAGTGGTACAAGGACGGCAAGCCGCTGCACTCCTCCGAGGTGCGTACACCATGCCGGCGGGTGCCCAAGTGTAGCTGATCGTGTAGTAATCGAACTTACACTTGTATGAGCTGTATTGGAATAAGGATTATATGCTGTCTAAGATGCTACCAAGGAAGATTGGCAGCTTGACTGTAGAATTTTAACCATTGTGTCCATTTTGGATAAATGTTCATCTAAAAGTTATTAAGCTGTAAGCCAAAGCTAATGTACAAGAACAGTTACTTAATCCAACTTACCTCACTACAATATCCCAAAACTTATTCCAATAGATAATGTAGCCTACAAATCATACTTGCATTTACAAATCTTAATAGATCTTTTCGTCGATTTGTATAATCAAAAATCTCTTTTGATTTTTGATTACTGACCCATCACCTCGCTCCATCAGGTAGTAGACCTGAAGTATAAGAACGGCGTCGCCTCCCTGGCCATCAACGAGGTGTTCCCGGAGGACGAGGGCGAGTACTCACTGCGCGCCATCAACAGCCAGGGCGAGGTCGAGACCAAGTGTATCGTCACCGTCAAACGTGAGTACATATGACACTAGTTTGCGCTCTATAAACACGGGCATAAAAGTTAGCTATTAACAAATTGAAAATATATCAATGAAAGGGATTTTGCTATATATTGTCATACATTTTCCCCTAAAATACCGCAGAAAGACCCGGTTTGTGGTTATTTTACGTGAATCACTGTCAATTAATGAAAACACTAAAAAAATGTTCAGTTTTGAGATGAAACAAACGTACAGACGATTTTACTTACACGTTTAGTCGTAAATGGTAAAAAATAAATCTATTTAAAAATATCAATTTTTCAATGAAAATTTCTCATTTAAGGCTTAAGAAAAATTATTAATTTGATCATAACCCAAATCAAACGTATGTTTCCTACAGCCATGGAGAACACCACCGTAGCCGCGGTGGTGAAGGGCGACAAGCCGCCCAGAATAGTGGACCACGCGCAGTCGCAGATCGTCAACGACGGCGACAGCGTCACGCTGCAGTGCAGGTAACAATATCATAGATACGGTTTTAGAATAGTAAAATTATTAGGTGTCTCACTGAAGATATCTGAGTTGCAGTGAAAAGGATAAAGCGACCAAATAATTTATCAATAGACAAAACATTCTACTCACTGTTAATGAAGATTTTCGTAACACATAAACAGCATTTTATATCTTTATTGCTGTGAGCAAGCTAATGAAACTATTGTATTTCCAGAATCGTGGGCGCCGAGCGCTTCGACGTGGTCTGGCTGCACAACAACAAGGAGATCAAGCCCTCCAAGGACTTCCAGTACTCCAGCGAGGCCAACATCCACAAGCTGCACATCGCCGAGGTGTTCCCGGAGGATGCAGGTAATGTAGCAGGAAATCTAGGGTCAACTGTCGTCGATAACTGTCCGCAGTCAAAGATATAAACGATAAATAATTGTGGACCAAAATGATGTCCCTGTGGGATTCCATAATAATTTATGTGAATTGGATCTTATGGAGGTCCAAATATATTATGACGTTATGCATCAGTATTATGGTTTTAATATTAGGTTCCTTTTGGACTAGTATTATCAAGTAGAGGCCTTTCATTCCCAAAGGCATGTCAATAATAGAAATGATTATTGGATTGTTAATATCGTCAATTATTAGATCGACAACTTAAAACATATACTTACTTAAGATCAGGGATTATCTACATATCTGTAATTGTATAATTTCGGGATTCTCAATGGATTTCTCTTCTCCAGGAGTATACACATGCGAGGCGTTCAACGACTGCGGCGAGTCGTTCTCGTGCTGCTCGCTGTTCGTGTCGGCGGGCGAGGCCTCCGCCCCCGTGTACCGCGCCTTCCCGGCCTCCGCCACCGCGCCCGCGGGCCAGCCGCAGAGCTTCACCGCTGAGCTGGACAAGGTATACTTTCAACTTACATCTAGGATATAATCATATTTATTTACCCTTATAACATTCGCCTAGATTAATCATTTCCTTCCTATCTTGTTATTTATCCGAAAAATAAGATATCATAAGAGTCAGTCGGTAATTCATATCGCTCTACTTTTCGCTCTGCTATCTAGTTATTAGATAAGTTTTTTGAAAATAAATACTAAGAAAAGAACTTTCACAAAACACTTGTATGATAACTATGTTGTACTGTGACCAACAGCCACCACTCCAGCTGCAGTGGCTGAAGGACGGCAAGCCCATCGACGAGTCGTCGCCGCGCTACCGGTTCACGATGGAGGGCACGTCGTCGTACCGGCTGCAGATCGCGGCGCTGACGTCGGCCGACGCGGGCCAGTACCAGGCGCGCGCCGTGGGGGCCAAGGGCGACGCGCTGGCCGCCGCCTACCTCAACGTCGTCGACAACTAGCAGCAGCAGCCCGGGCCCCACCACCCGCCCCCGAGGAACACCTCACTCCAACGACCACCACAATCTCTTTGAAAACTGGACTTTTTATACTCAACGTAACTTAAATGTATGCTAAACGATTATTTTATACGAAAGGAGTCGTTACTATTTAATATATTAAAATTTAATTATTTATTGTATAGTGTTAAGTGTTACACCCTGTCGAATGCCTACGAGAAATCTCTCTAGTCAGATTAACGTTAACGAAGCTGTTATTGTTTTTTATTTACAGTCCTAACTGTTTCAGCTTGTTTAAATTGAGCTTTTGAATAATGTGGTCGGCGGCGGGCGGCGCGGCGCGGGCTGTCGCCACCCGGCCCGCGTGCGCGTCCGCTCGCTCTCCGACACTAACATTATTTTTTATATAAATTTAACTATTATTTAATTGTACATAATTTAATTTATATCATGTGACAGCGTAATTTATAAATAAATATGTATACTTAAAAATAAATGATTGGTTTCATTTTTTGTTCTAATTCCTCGCAAGTAATGGCTTGTCCAAAGTGTGCTCACATACTGCTGATTTCAAGTTACGTCGGTGTTTGACGTCGTCTATATGTTTCTTAACCCTGGTGCTATTACTCCGGTTATAGGAGAGTCCACAGTCAAAGTCAATCTTATAGACACCAGCGTCAATGCGTCATGCAAAGGTATATTGCACTTGACAGGTCTTCGAAATTGGTTAATCTTCTTTAGCAGTTTGAAGTAAGTCTTGATAGCGCCTCATGAGGTGTCTAATATGGTCAGTGTGTGTCTCCTTTCAAATAGGGCAGGACCATCATGTAGATATGACATTCATAAATATCATTAGGTAACTGTATATTGTATTAAGTACCTATAGTATCTGAATTTAAATTGGTTCCAAAGTAAAAAAGTAAGTATGTAAATCTCCGCACGTGTACGTACGTAATTTATATTTTTGTCAATATATTCGTTTTATTCTTACTCTCATAAGCAAAACCATTTAAGGCTTTTCGTACCTCATCTCTCGGACATGCAGCCCACAAGCCCAAACCGAATCAAACATACAATTTCACGATTCAATATGATACACGTTGTAGCATGGGCCCTCTCGAATACTGTATCACAGAACTGTCGAATAACAACGTGCCGTGACTCATCACAAACACACACATTTCATATTTTGTACGTATTTACATGAAACGAGTTATAACACATTTATTTAGGGGCCCGTTGTGCTTTGGAGGAAACCATTAAGCCATAATAAACGTCGTTTTTAAAGATTTCCTTAATAATTAGATTGATATTTAAAATAGGTACATACTCTATTATGTATTATGAGCTAACACAGGTTTGAGATCACCAACCCGCATTTGACAAGCGTGATGATTACGGGTAATCCTCTTCACTGTACTGATATCTTCAGTGAAATGAGAGTGCTTTGTGACCGAACGCAGAACATACCTAGTAAATTCTCGGAGAATGTATTTAATACATAACTACATATATGTACTAACAGAACTTCCTTGTTGTAAATCAATAATATCGATACCTTTGGGTAGAAAGGTCGTATAAACCAAAACCTGACTTTTCAGGAGAGCAGAAAAACAATTTTTTTTTTACATAAACATTTATAACTTTTTTGTTTTTGAGGATATAAAAAAATGATCAATGAGAAAGGTTCTTACAATTTGCAAATGAAAAAGGTTAAATCATCAAAACATATCTATCTTCTTTTGTTTTAAAGTTAGCTTGGATTTACGTCTAAGAAAAAATCAATTCTTGGTTAATACACCCCATGAAAATGTACTTTAAAAAAACTGTATAGGTCGTATATCCATTTTTGGTAAGCTTATGGTCACATTTACTGTCGTAAAACCCATATAATGTAGTATTTTTTGTATTAAAAACCATTTTTAATCATAAATCAATTGGATTCTGACTAATAAATCAATCCTGTTACTCTCAGAATAAGTAGGAACTCAATTATTATTTTTCTTATACCCAATAATAGTCGATTCAAATAAAATAAAACTACCTGAAATACGAAATCAATAATTATTAAGTATTATACTACCTTCTATTCAACATTTACTTTTATTTCAATAATGTTACAACATGCCTAACAGGTTTATAACAATTTTAAATTGAAAAAAATATTATAGCAACTTAAACTGAAATGTGAAATCTACTTAATCATAAAAAAAGCCCAAAAAATATTCATACTTTTTAGGGTTCCGTAGCCAAATGGCAAAAACGGAACCCTTATAGATTCGTCATGTCTGTCTGTCTGTCCGTCCGTCTGTCCGTCTGTCTGTCCGTATGTCACAGCCTTTTTTCTCCGAAACTATAAGAGCTATGTTGTTGAAACTTAGTGTGTAGATGTATTCTGTGAACCGCATTAATATTTTCACACTAAAATAGAAAAAAAATAAAATTTTAGGGGGGTCTCCCATACATAGAAATGAAAAAAATATTTTTTTTTTCATCAAACCCATACGTGTGGGGTATCTATGGGTAGGTCTTCAAAAATGGTATTGAGGTTTCTAATATCATTTTTTTCTAAACTGAATAGTTTGCGCGAGAGACTCTTCCAAAGTGGTAAAATGTGTGTCCCCCCCCCTGTAACTTCTAAAATAAGAGAATGATAAAACTAAAAAAAATATATGATGTACATAACAATGTAATCTAACACCGAAAATTGGTTTGAACGAGGTCTAGTTAGTAGTTTTTTTTTTTTTACGACATAAATCGTAAACCGCAAAAAAATACTGATTATTCATTCAATAACTCAAATGTAAATAAAAAAACATTTATTTCAAGAACTTCTTTATTATGTTACTCGCTGCTACGGAACCCTTCATGGGCGAGTCCGACTCGCACTTGGCCGCTTTTTCTAAATTAAAGTAATCAGGCATTTTGATCATTTATAAAATTATGACTTTGACGGGTTCTTTGAATTGTTTTTTAATTTTTGTATACATTTAAAAATATACAAAAATTAAAAAATGATTAAATACTAAATTCAATACATTATTTCATTAAAGCCTAGGTAAAATATTTAATAAAAAAACGATCAAGTACTAAACGTAACTAACTTTTGTACTAAAAAGTATAACTTATTTATGAATTATAAATTTATGATTTATTACAATAAATTATTATTCATAAATAATTAGAATTACATATATATAAATTTATAATTCATAATACAAATTTATAATTTATAATTCATAATTAAGAATTGAAAATACAATTTCAAAAAATAAATCTAAGTCTTATTTTTTTTACTAAATAATATTAATAAGGTAACGAACGAAATGTCAAATTACGTAAATACGAAAAGTTATTATTCTTTTATAATAATAATATTACGTTGAATTTAAACTAGGTTTAGGTAATGCATTTAACACGTTAGGGCGTATAAACCAAATTACAATAAACGACTGTTTTTACGCCCTGAGTTAATATAAATTATGGTCATTACATCATAACAAAAGTACCAAAAAAAAATATTCGGCTTTTACATTGAAAATTTACCTTTTTTAAGAGTCTATGACCGAAAATTTCTGGGTCGTATTAACCATTTTTGTGCGAATTTCTGCATTTCGTATATACAGATCGATAGAGAAAAAAAAACTGAGAAAAACTGTATATATAACTCAATTTGGCCAAAATGGTTTATACGACCTTTCTACCCAAAGGTATCGATATGTATATAATTATAATATTATATTTAAAGACGTAAAATGTTTCAATATGTTTGTAATCTTGGGAATCACCAGTCCGATTTGAATAATTATTTATGTACTAGATAACCACAGTCAACGGGAAGGTTATAGGCTATTTTTCATCCCGAAATTCCCACGGGAACGGGCACAACGCGGATATAACCGCGGGCGCTGCTAGTATGTCTATAAAGCTACGGAACCCGTGTAGATGGCACTCGCCTCCTCCCGCGTCGTATTATTTTATTATAATCGTAGCCGCCCGATGAAAGACATGACAAGGCGAAATAACTCGAGACATTTTGTTTTATTTACTCCCAAGACGCACAATAACGGACGCAGCGCTAAGCGATGAAAATTGTAAATCAATGCGGACTAATAATATTAATGGGAAATCGGTTTGTGTGTCCGCTTGATAAGATAGGCGGGGCTTATGGTAATGTCTGTTGTGTGCGAGCCCGCCGAAAATAGTCAAGGTGAAAAGTAAGTACGAGTAGGTTAGTTCCCAACCCTTTTGTCGGGGTTTTTAGACCGCCTGAAGACCTTTGACATGGTCTGACGATTGAAACAACTGGGATCGACATTTCAACGTGCCCGGTAGCGCTCACATAGAAATGTCCCTATTGGCCACCCATCTGTGTAGGGGTCGACCTGCATGTTGCTTAACAATCGCGGTGAGTTTTATGTACATACTTATATAACAACAAGATTAGGTAGGTTACCTGCTACATTAATGAGTTTGTTATCTAAAGGGCTTATTCATTAACGATTACTATATAGCAACATTTTAACTATCAAATGGTTTCCCTTTCTGACATACGCTATTTTCCAAAGAGCAAAAGAGACAAAACACTCACTAACAGTGTTTTAGTTAGAGCTTTTATGAATAAGGCAGTAAATGTCTAATGTCTAATTTATACCCAAAATCAGTTGTAACTTGTGTCTTCCATGAAAATATAACGGTCCTTTCAATTAAGCAAAAAAGTTATTAAAAAAGCAAGCAACTTACAAACGCATTATCCAAATAAATATTAAACCAGTTGTAAGAACAAAGTATTAAGTATCGCGTCGGCGGCCATAACTCATGATTTATCAAAAGATCGTACGTTTTCGAACAAAATACTGAATTGTTTTTTATTTCCGTCTGGTTCGTCCTCGATATTATAAATGAGTCCGGGCGAGGAATACATTATTTCAATGATAAGGATTTACTTTCGGTTCAGTTACTTATGCTTGAACAATCATAAGTTATTTAAATTAAAACGCTTCACCTCTCTATTTAACCACAAAATCAATTTACGAACAAAGTACTTAGTCTATTTATTAATACGTACACAATTTCTTACAATTTTGACTAGTTGCCTAGAATAAGTCTACTTAATCAACTACCTACCTAGATATAGTCTAGAATTAAAGGCAGCTTTATTTGAATTGCGTTAGTTTTTAGTTTTTTGTTTGTTATAAGTGAACTTAATCGACTTAACTTAAAGTAAAATTTATCTTAGAAGGCTGTTATGTTATGACTCAAAGGTGTTAATGAAACTAAAGTCAAACCAGTTTTTGTATAGAATAGTATAATTTACAATTTTCGTAGAAGTTATTACTTATTATTATCACGCGTAAGTTTCTCAGCACACAGAATGGATGAAGTGTCATAGAAATAGATGAACGCCTATTAAAAATGACATAGCAAAAGTACTAATGACTAAACTGAAGCGTCACTAAATTTAAGTTAACGGATAGTATAGTCAGTCTATATAGTCAGTCTATACACCCAGTTTTCGTTTAACAAACCTAATTATTCTCACACCTGTTAAAAGTGAATACATTACTGATAAAATGCTATAATAGCAGTAAACGTACTCACACGGTTTTTTTCGCGTTAGAAAGTTAATGAAGCAAGTAATAACTTACTTTTTATTTCCCGACGTTTCGAGGGGATTGCACCTCTCGTGGTCGCGGGTGAACTGAAGACATCGGAGTTAACGTTGTGATGGGAGGATAGGCGTTCCAAGTGTTGGAAGTACCCTCACATGGTCAATGTTAGAGTTTAACGGTGCGTTCACACTGACACACAAAACTGACAGTATCCTGGCACTTGGTCTTTTGAGCACGTCTCAAACACTTATTAGTTATTAATACCGGATTCCAAGCCACGTGAGTACGTTTACTATGTGTTCAAATAGTGTAAGATTAAAAATAAAATGCTGTAAGTTCCTCTCACTATACACTAGTTAAAAACTTATAGGTCTTCGTCATGCGATGATTAAAACAAACACATGTCTTACACTAGCGGCGCCCCGCGGTTTTACCCGCGCTGTGCCCGTTCCCGTGGGAATTTCGGGATAAAAAAATAGCCTATAACCTTCCCGTTGAATGTAGTTATCCATTACAAATAGAATTATTCAAATCGGTTCAGTAGTTTCTGAGATTAGCGCGTTTAAACAAACAAACAAAACAAACTCTTCAGCTTTATAATATTACTAGCAGTGCCCCGCGGTTTTACCCGCGTTGTGCCCGTTCCCGTAGGAAATCCGGGATAAAATGTAGCCTATAGCCTTCCTCGATAAATAGACTATCTAACAATGAAAGAATTATTCAAATTGGTTCAGTAGTTTCTGAGATTAGCGCGTTTAAACAAACAAACAAACAAACAAACAAACAAACAAACAAAACAAACTCTTCAGCTTTATAATATTAGTATAGATAGTATAGGATGTTACTTCGCGCCATTATTATTTTGCAAAAAAGACCTATGTAAATTCGAATAGGTTAGTTCCCAACCCTGGTGTCGGCGTTATAAGACCGCCTCAGACTATTCTGACGATTAAAATAGGCCAAAACCGACAATTTAACGTGCTCTCCGAAACAGGGTAGCGGTTAATTAGAAACGCCACTATCGGCAACCAATCCAAGTAGTGATCGAGCTGCACGTAGCTTATCAATCGCGATTAGTTAACTAGCTTAGTCAAACTATGCTACGAACGCCACGCTATACCTTATGGGCATTATTAATAAACGTAGTGTAACTAGAACACTGTTATAAAGTGTTTTGTCTCTTTCGCTCTTTGGAAAATTGCGTCATGTCAGAAAGGGACAAACCATTTGATAACTAAACTGTTCTTATATGGCCCAATAGGTTTTAAGTCAATAAGCTTTAAGATGTTTCATATAAATAAGTACGTGAAAAAAACGATGTTTTCTGTAATTAAATATTATATCAGAATGTCGAAAGTAAATATAATGCAAAGTAATAATTATAATGGTGCTTTATATTTAGCTCGGAGTTGAACGCATTAGTTAATTTTCCATAATTTTATTTGGTTCTTGATGTAAGGACAGAGAATGCGTGGAGTCGTTATTTTATTTCAATTAGCTTGAAGTTACGACAGAAAAAATTTGTGACTCAGTCAATCATTGCATGTGGTGACCGAAACAGTGTAAAGACTACTGGACCGCATATCGGCCGCATTCGGTGAACGACTGCAGCTGTCAACTATTTAGGTGAAGGAGTCTTAAGACAGAAATCTTAAGACAAATATGAATTCGATATGCCGTAACCAAAGTGGGTCAAATTCGGCGGTGCATAGGCATTGTAAGTTACGCAGTTCTTATACCTATAGTACAACAAATAGACCACCATAAGGTCTGTGGACGGACGGTCTATATACAACATGTACTCTGTGGTCTTATACTAAGTCCACTGACCACATATGACCTGCACACTTAGTAACACCTTGCCCGCTACAGACCGCATATGGTCCTTGGTCTGTCTTTATTTCTTGTTAAACATTAATGGAAGTCTCCACGAGACTCTGTGTCCGTTCACTTACAATGGTTTATAACGTCGTCGTGTGTTCGTTTATTTGCGCGATCTCAGTGTACTGATTTAAAACGCATGTGTCTTCGGTTCGATTCCCGGCCGGGTGCGCTTTGTGATCCGCACCTACTAGTGACGGGCTCGCGGTCTTGAAACTTGAAGTTTATACTTCGAGATTTTTTCGAGTTTAATCGGGTAGGTCTCTTGGTACCGATTATTTCCTAATTCACATTAGCTAGAGGCGTTTTTAAAGCTTTTAAAAAGAGCTTTTTAACACTCGTGTGAGCTTTTTAACATTCTAAAAAGACGTATCCTGGTCCTATTCCCAGGACCCAGAGTTCAAAATACAACGCCACAGACCAGCGTTTTAATAACCGACGTGTGAACTATGCAAAATGTTTTTGCTAAAATTGAAAGCGTTTTAAAGAATAACATGATTATTTAATTGATAGCGACTTGAAATATGGTAATATGTAAATATGGTATGGTATATGTACTTACTATCCGATAATGATACTATTTTATTGAGAAATAGCCTATAATGTCCCACTGCTGGGCAAATACCTCTCATCTCACTAAAAAAAATATATATAATGACAAGGATTATAAAATTTATAAATATTTTTACAATCAAAGTACAATTGTAACTAGGTAGGTAATTAAAACAAAATTAATCATTAATAGATATTATTTAAAAAACGTCTCGAAAAAAATCTCGTATAAATTATTCGGTCATTTATCTCGAGTCTAAAAAATATCGACAAAAAGTACATCACTAATCTCTGCATCGTTCACAATTCACATTGATCATTTCTTATTTGCTAACCTTTACGACCTTATTACAACAGCATAGAGCTTATTTTCCTTCAAACATTTCTTTAGATAATTTTGCATATTGGCAACAATTTAAGATGTACAAACTAATAGTGCGGTTGTTATGAACTGTATGCGGTTAGGAATAGGGTTGATTTTGGCTTGTTTGTGACTGATTAACCCTTAAACGCAGGAATCGAAGCCGATAAGTATGATTTGATAAATTCGGAATGTAAATTACTTGAACTTATTTGTGTTGATGCAAAACGTATAGTTTATATTTTACTATTTTATTCTGTTAACTAGATTTTATACACTCCTTAATAAGTCTAACATGATCACTAATTTTCAAAATCTCTACTATGTTATTCAGCAGTAACTATCTATTATTATATCATATTTCTGTAGAAAATTAAGGGTTTTGTGCAAAGTAGGTACATTTTTAAGTTTCAAATTCACGCCATCACGCTCGCCCGGTGTCATGGCGTCGTCATTACGTCACGGCTCAGCAAAAATGCAGAGAAACAAAATGACGTTTACTGAGACGTGACGTAATTTCTCTGATTGGTGTTTAAGCTACCATGGCGGATTATTGTACTTTGTAGATTTATTTTAACAAATGAATTATTAATGTCGACATTAATAAGAGAAAAAAATCACTTTTCAAAATATTTAATAAGTATGCTTTCTATTTTCGATTTGAATTTTATCATCAGCTAGCAGCACCCCGCGGTTTTACCCGCATTGAGCCCGTTCCCGTGAAAATTTCAGCGTAAAAAATAACCTATAATCGTCCCGTTGAATGTGTCTATCCGTTCCAAAAAGAATTATTAAAATCGGATGGTTAGTTTCTGAGATTATCTTTTGACGTGTATTGATGCATTGTTTGTGCTGACGGGCTGGTGTCGAGCAGCTTGTAGTTCAAGTCTTATAATCATTACATCCAGACATAACTTTAATAATAACTAGACTAGAACAATAACTTTAAATTAAGCAGCCGTTTCTATAAAAATAAGATGAATACTTAATTGTCAAATTGACATAAGAAACCTTACCGAATTCAATTAAAATCAAATTTGTTAAAATAAGTAGAACAATAACTACTTATAATATAACCTCTTAGTGTAACGCGCGACTCCGGCTAGGCCGGGGCCGGGGCCCTGCGGGTCTCCAATTTAATCCCCGGCCGATGACCCCGGGCCCTATTGTCTCACACAAAAGCATTATCAAAATAAGACCTTCAGAAATATAAAAAAGCCCACATATTCCATCATTGTTGGCCTGTCATTGATCATTTTTCAAAAAACCCACGAATTTTGGAGTTTTTAAATTGAGTTCGGATGAAAAGGGTTCATTTAGAATAAGATATTATCGGGATTAGGTTTATTTTGTTTTTTCAACTTTCGAAAAGCTTTGTTTTGGCTCCGACGTTTCAAAGGAGGGAACTCTTGTTGAACGCAAGTTCACTTCTTTGTGGTTAAAATTTTGGAGTTCTTTTAAATCTAAGACACAATACAAACACCAAAAAGTAATCTATAAGATACATTAAAATCAATCGTGGTTCGTTAGTCTCACTAAAACTCGAGAACGGCTGGACCGATTTAGTTGACTCTGGTGTCGAAATGTTTGTCGTAGTCCAGGGAAGGTTTAAACGGTAAGCAGTGACGGAATAAATGCGGGTGAAACCGCAGGGCAAACTAGTATATCCTGAAATTATTAGAACAAAGCATCATATACAAACATCGACATTACAGATGTCGAATTTTTGACTCGGCTAATAAACTCGCCGTCTCGCAGCTTCTAAACTCGCCCATACCAACCACTATCAAACCAAACACAAACACTATCTAACTATTCATTTACACACATTAGAATCTGAATTTCAATCTAGGTCTATTTGTAGTGTTTAAATGTAAGTCTAGATTGAAAGTGGGCCCTATAAATAGGCGGGCAGTGACAAAGCGCGCAGACAGCCGCACTACAATGTACTACGTATTTATATATGTATAGTACACATAATGCCTTCACCCATACATATGAATTTTATGAATCCACGCATTGCGAAAACTGTGGAGTCGAACGGTTTTGTAATAAAAGAATAATTTTGTTACACTAGAGGTCTGAATAAATTTTTGTAATTTGAGTACAGATTTTTTTACAAAATCATTTAGCCTGTAATGTCCCTCGCTGGGCAAAAACCTCTCGTCTCTCTGAAGATATTAAGTACAGTACAATGAACAAATCTAAATTATGTGGTACATAATTAGTTGAATCAATAATAATAACAAATGTCCATTATTTTACAGATAGTCCCAGGCATAATTTAGGAATTGGGATTATTGTTGATTTTTTTTTGATTTTTTTTCTGCCGATTTCGGTCAATATTTCTAAAAAGTGATTCTTTTCAATGTCCTCGCATCCTCCGCGTCGTCTCCACGGCGCGCGCGCCCGCGGCGACGGCCATCGATTTATGCCGATACTCGATAATTAAAAACAATCCGCCATATTGTTTTTGTAGTTCCTTTTTTAAATGTTTTTGTGCAACCCTCATTTGATTGTGGTATTTTTTTAATGTTTTTTCTTTTCCATAAAGAGTTGTGTTACCGCGGTTCGTATCTGTGCTTCAAGACATATTAATTTATATTTTATCTCGAGATTCGAGACTTTTGTTCTCTTTGGTACTATTCTTATTGAAATTACTTATTGCTTTTTAATTGGAATTTTGTAGTTAGTACTTTGGAGTTTTAGTGCTAATTAATGTACTTATAAGTAATAATGATTGTTAGTAAGTATATGATTTTTGGAGTAATCAATTAAAATCTATCTTTAAGGCATTTAAATTATATTATTTTTCTTGCATTCATAAAAAACTATCTAACTACCCACATAATAGGTATAATAGTACAAAAATAGATCTCTCCAGTGCGTAAATGCGCCGTAACTGTCGCCTCTACAAAAGGTCACATATTTCATTTCCCTCCAATTCTCTCTGATACACAAACGTCAAACGAATTGTCAAAAATGACATTTAACCATTATAAGGTCAAACTAATGGCCTCATTTAAAGCTTTAGATAACGAACTCTTTTGTAAAAACGACCTCAAAAATCAATATTGAACAAACAATATGAAATTTTGCACTTTTTTAAATTTCACACAAAAAGAGAGACGAATAAAAACGGTCCAGGTGCAGGGAAAGGGTTTAATTCTATCTCCGTCTCGCTCTAACTCCTTTGAAAATGTTGCTATCTCGCTCTTTAACCCTTTGTCGGAGGGTTATTTTTTTGGGTCAAATCTCGTATTTTCTGATTGATTATTTTTTTGACGTAATGAGATATTGTGATCGCTTTTGTTGAGTTTTAGAATTTAAAATGTTTTGTAGACGCGGGGTGCGGGGCTCGTTTCAATGGGACTTTGAAGGATGGCTAGCTTGTAGCTTCGGACGTAGATGTTTTAAAATTTTACGGTTTTGGGGAAAGTAGGATTACAGAACAGAATTTTCTAATATATCTAATACATAAAACAAAGTCGCTTTCCGCTACCTGTCTGTCCCTATGTATGCTTAGATCTTTAAATTCACGCAACGGATTTTGATGCAGTTTTTTTAAAAGATAGAGTGATTCAAGAGGAAGGTATATAAGTATAAAAATTCCTGAAATTCCCACGGGAACAGGCACAACGCGGGTAAAACCGCAGGGCGCTGCTAGTTACGAATAAACCTAGGTAGGTACCTACTTTTTGTTCCGAAATTCACAATTGATATTAATAACAAATGAATAACCAAGTGATGCTGCAAGTTTATCTAAAAGCCGTGTGAAATGAAATCATCAACGACATTAGATAATATTAGTTAGGTATGTCCGTTCTAAATAAATCTAAATCTAGTAAAATTTGTAAGTTTGTTTGTATGTTCGAGCTAATCTCGGGAATAACCAGTCCGATTTGAATAATTCTTTTTGTAATAGATAGCCACATTTGAGGGGAAGGTTACAGGCTATTTTTCATCCCAAAATTCCTATAGGAACGGGCACAACGTGGGTAGAACCGCGAGGCGCTGCTAGTACATTATAAGACGTGTTTACACTCGATACAGCATCCACGACGAGCCACACCAGACGAACAGTCACCGATTGTAACCAAATATAACTTTTAAAATTAACATTCGCCTACAACAAGAATTAACAATTCAAATAACAATTTCGGCAACAAACTAAACCTATTCAATTTTGATATTTCGAAAATACAATTGTTCCTACAACCAGCGCTGGGCAGAATATATTAAACACCTACGCCTAAAAAAGAAAAAAATAATTAAATAGAATTGTAATTGTGTAATGTTTCCCGCCAACTGAACATCTGTTGACAACACACCTGAGAAACTAATATATTTATCTCTGTCTATTAACAGGAAAATGTACACGTTAAAAAGAGATAGCGATTGATAATCTGAGCGTACGAGATGGGGAAGTGACAAAAAAGTCATGCTTCCTGTGTCTTTTGGTATCATTTGAAAAAGGAATAATGTTTGTGTAGAGTATGGGAAATGGTCAGATGATTCTTATAAGATATTGTTATATGAAACCAATATATTAGTTATTGTTAAATATTTGTATATTATTACAGTGATACAAAATCACTTTATTATTTTTTATTTAAATAAACAATGTCTGCCAGTACCTAACCTATATATAAAACTGTAAAGTAAGACAATTTTTTTTATGGGAACAAGATGCTAGATGTCAGGTGAAATTAAATAAAACATTAAACCAATCAAGACACCATAGGTTGCCTAGATTTAGACTTCTTACCGCCGATTTAAACATATAATTATTTCATTTAATTACTGACTGACTAACTAAACAATGCATGAAATTTGAACTTCAAATAATATGCATTGACACCTCAACAAACAGACGGACAAAGATATTATTTTATTATAATATTGTCATTATATTGTCATATTCTCAGAGAGCGAACCAATAACAATTTAGAAACAGTTTGTGAATATTTGGAGCCGTTGTTATGATAACATTCAGCTACGTTAATTTACGACGGCTAACTTTTAACAATGTCACGATTTACTTTTAAACACACAGTTGTGACAATAGCCTAAAAATGTTTATTAAATCAACGAATGGATGAAACTAAACTTCTTAATGTTAGTTTATTTTAAATAAACTAGTGACTGGAATACTTTGAGCGTTTGATAATATAGATGTAATCTCTATTGATACTAGTTATTTATGGTTTCATTTTTATTGACCTATCGACGACTCTAATCAATTACAGTTAGACCATGTTGGTGGTCTTTATGCGGTCTAAAAACTCCAATAGCACGCCACTAATCTATTCCAAGTGAATGAATGAAAAATCTATGTTTACGTTAATTGTAATTACACATTTTAGTATGACATAGTATCCTTGAAAAGGATTAATAAACGCACGTTCCGTCTATCCTGGACCCGTTATCCTACGATTCTTCACCGCGTTATGAAGTTTTGACGTATTCCATACAATGTGGCTTTTTAACAATTCGAAAATAGAATGTTTTTAACTTAACCCTTCCATATTTGACAAAAACGATCGTTTTTATATTTAGAACGCAACGCGTTCCGAATTTGAATGTAAGTTCTTTTCAAATAGGATTTAGAAAGAGTTTAAATATGGGATGTTGTGTTTTTGTAAAATAAAAAGGTGAAAGATTTTATGTTTTTTGGAGAATTTAAGTACTTTATTATTCTTATTAGATTTTTTTTAAGTTGTTGTTAATATTTTTTGCCGAACAAAGACTCTCTCGCTGAAGTTATAAGAAGATAGATAACGAGTGGCTTTGGAAGGTAGCTTATTTCGTCAGGAGAAAAACTAGACCAGACAAAACATACCAATAGTTTTTAGTCTCGTACAACGTACTTTTTAACTGCGAATAAGTAAAGTATTTGTATGCACGTACAGCGAAGGCCTTTGGCTCTTCAAATGAATCTAGGATTTTACGTAGGTAATCGCTGGAGAGTACCTATTTACCTAATTATAAGTAGATAGGTACTGAATTAACCATTTATAACCTTCCTCTTGAATAATAATATGGTTTTCAAATTCTGACGATTATAAATGATTGTAATGATCTTATATAATAAAGACATTTTGAATTTGAATTTGAATTTGAAATACAACTTGTCATGTTCCAGAGATACAAACAAAATTATCTTTCGTTGATAAAAAAATAATTTCGATGAACCAACTTATTTTATTATATACAAATTTCTTAAAAAAATATTATAACCCATCGTAGAGCCAAAGAGTTGATATATACTATTTTTAAAACACTGTTCAACCGTAACAATGTAACATACACCCACGCAATTTCCGTTACCGAACTTCCGTTTTATGAAAAGAAAAAAAACATTCCTTTTTCAAACTTATCATTATAACGGTTATCTGTGATCGCGGAAAGAAAAAATCTCAGATGTCTATAGTCAACCCTTTGAACGCAAGAAATATTAAAGAAAGGGGTTGCCAAAAAAATGTATACAGTGTTAATATTTTGACAAAAATGCGGAGTCACGTTACAGCCTGGTGTTGCCATAAAAGAGATAAAGGACATTTATTTTTTTCCCAAAAATGTTACTTTTGATTGTAAGTTTTTTGTGAGAAATGTATTTAATTTAGGTAACAGCTGGTTACGAATGATGATTGGCGAGGAGCAACTGATTTTTGATATTTTTTGAATGATAAGAGTGAGTTAGATTATGTTTTTTTCTAGATCCCTCGATAAATTTGACTTGCATACTTTACATAATATGAGCTAAAGGACTAAAGTCATTCCGTATAAATATTATAATAAGCCAGTCCCACTCGACGCAGTGATTCAAATTTCAGAAACAAACAACAAAAATGAACCCATAAAATATTTCAAACTAAAATTCCCTTCGAAATATAAAATTTAACAAAAATAATAAAACAAAAGCGAAACAAAACCCGACACAATGGCATCCGCGCGTCGTTACTACCTTCACGTCAAAATTATATTTTTATCCGACATTCTCTAAACTTTAACAAAAAATGGTTAAATCTCCAAATATTTCTAATTAAACGGCGGCCCGGCGAATATTTAGCGGTCGCTTGTTATTAATTTTACAAAAATTTAAACAAAACTGACATCCAGATGGAGGTATGCGCGCCCTCCGCCGGCCGCCATGTTTCTGTTCCATTTTTAAAGGTTTGCGCGCGAAATTGAGAATTTTGTTTTGTGACATAATACATATTATAATTTGGTGAATTATATCGGAATGTGACGTCGGCTTTTTATCGGTACGAGTGCAGCCATTTCTTTCACTTGTATACTTTGTGTTTCTCAGGCTGGTGGCGAATTTACAAGTTGTGGGTAGGAATTACAAAACTCAAGTGAAAAAAATGTACAGACAGTTTTTAAACTCATTTTAAGTTTACACGATACGAAAAGTAGAGTATGGCAAGGATTCTAAGTATTCCTTATTTTTGTACCTATTTATAACCAAAACTAATAAAATACAGCATCTAGTTGACAGTTAAAATTTAATCAATAAAACCTCATAAATAAAAAAACAAATAAAATAAACCAAAGACTCCATCGTATTCACAAAAACTCTAAAATTCTCAAATTACTCCAAACACGTATAAATCAAAAAACAAAATTTAAAAAAAGAACTATCTCACGCGTCTCGCGTAGTCTCCGCAGCTTCCTAAAAGGGGTGAATTTTACTTTTTTTAAACGTCAACAATGAACGGGACCCATAGACAGTTAGATTTGAAAAAAGAACGCGGAAGATAGTTTTTTTACTTTTCGCAATAGGGAATAAACTAACTCTTTCCCATGGGTCTTAACCTTAGCAAGGAGTTTTTTGTCAAAAAATGAGACACCTTTGGCATCTTTAAGTTTTTTTTAAAGGATAAAATAGCAAGGGTCGCGGGGTATTGTGCCGAGCGTTTTGTTCGCCCCGAACTTAGCAGGTGGGTCAGATGTTACCGCGAATTCGGCGTTCAATTTAAACGATTTATTTTTAATAATTTAACATGTGAACTGTGCTTAATTTTTGTGGCATTATATTTTTTTATCATAACTGATCGCTCGTAACAAAGATCTCAGCCATGCTATGTAATCATAGTTTAGTCTTGCAATATATTATTTATGTTAGTTTTTACTTTACCTTACTTTTATTTTTATTTTGTTATTTATTAAGAACGAAAATATTACTAAGTAGGATTAAGTTAAATGAATTAGTAACTAATTATTCAATAAAACTAGCATCAATGCTTTTTAAATTATTCTTATTCTAGACTAAAACTTTGAATGTGATTTATGTATCCACAAAAACATTTAAAAAAAAAACAAAAAAAAAAGCAGTTAAAATACATAACAAAACTCAATGAATTAAAAGTGTTTTGAAAAAAATCTACCCCTTTAACACAAATCCTAAGAATCGGTCATCAGTCGAATCATTTCACACCTCCTCCAATAGCCAACGAAAAACATAAAGATTACAAAAACGGCTATAAAATGGCGTCATTTTTTGCGACCAATCAGTTAGTATTGTCCGCGGGCACATTGTGACCGAGATGCCCCTATTTGACCACGTACCGCGCAAAAAATAAAAAAAGGTCAACCAAGGGTCAAAAGTCACACAATCTTTAGAAAATCAATAAAAGGGTCACCTATTTCTTTAACTATTATATTATTTTATAGAATTCTTAACCAATAAAGTGACCTTTTGTGGTTTTACGTTTTTATTAAATTTCTTTTGAGGGTAATTCGATATTTGTGTGACCTGAGGTCAATTTTTGGGTCAATTGTGTGATTTGAAGAAAAAGGATTGAATTGGTATAATTTTAGATTTTTTATATAATAATTTATTTATTGTAAGCAGTACATAAGAATAATAACATTAACCTTTTCAAATGTGCGAAGTTTAGAAAGAGAGAATTTAATTCAGAGATTTTTATATGTTTCGTTATTAACAGATTTTTTATAAAAACTGATTTGTAGAAACACAGAATACAAGCCTTTATCTAAAGATACGTTAATTAACACATTTTTTTTAAAGTTCTATAGATATCTGATTTTCACATACAATACAAAAACCGCATATTACCATCATAATCACAAGCAAGAAATTAATCACAGAATTAATCATAACGAAAGATTCATTTAAATAATTCAACGTTACAACAAAACGCTAAAATTCAATTTGAGAACGAACCAAAGATAATAACTTTAATAAAAAAAAAAGATTAAGATTGCGCGCTCTTTTCTCTTTTCGTTTTAAAATAGCGACACCATTCACCCCTCTAAAAAAAAGACTGATTCCCACGATTCACCCCAATTTTAGGGTTATCTTTTACGCGCACTTTTGTAAAATAGATCTCTTTAATATTGTCTATGAGCTATCGTTTTTTTTGTTGGAAAAAAGATTAAAAAACTGCAAAATTGTGACCCCATTTCTTGATGAGGTCTCGACATTGTGAACCGAGCTTAACCCCGCGTATTTTGATATTTGATCCGGTTACCAGGTTTTTTTTGCTTTATTTTTTTATGATTTATGAAACTTCTTAAGAAAGAGGTTTTGTGAGAAAAAGATTTTTTGGGAATTTATAGTATATTTTTTAATCGATTTTTTCATGAAGTCTAATCGAGCACATATTTAATATGAATTCTGGCACTGTATTAAGTTTGTATATTTCTTTCATTATTACTTACTATATGAGATGTGACACGAGAGGTTTTTGCCCAGTAGTGGGACATTACAGGCTAATACAGGCACTGACATTAAGCGAACCGACTTTTAAAAATTCAAAAATAAAATTAAAAAAAATAATAATTTAAATACTTGTACTACAAATCAATGTCAATTATTATTAACGTTAAGAATATAATAAATATCAAAATAATGACTCAATAGTCTTTCACAAGACAATTATTTTAACGATGTAAAAATAGTTTTTATTAAATAACAAAACTAACCACCTTCACCTGTCTTTACAACAAATAAATGCTCAAAAGTCAATTAAAAATTAATAAAACGTTTTAGAATTATAACTTGACATTTTGAATTTAAAAAAGTCATATCTAGACAATAATGTCAAGGAGTACTTGTTTGTGGTTCCTAGAATATAGGTTTTGTGTTAATTTGAATAGGTTTATTAATAAAACTACTTCATTGATAAAACTTCCATTCAAGTTATTTTTTAAAATCCGCCATTTAAGTACGTAAAGACCCGAACAACATCGTTTTAGTTAGTTAAAGCAGTTACTTAGTTTATATTTATTTCAATCAATAATAATGTATACGCTAAAACAATGTAAAAAAAAACTTAAAAAAAACACGTTTTTTTATATCAATGTCATCTAAAAAGTTAGTTGTGTCAGTCGACTGATCTCATTCAAATACAATATTAATGAAACACTCGTATTACTTAAAGCACCGAATAATAGAACCAAAACGATATCCATATTCGATCTTTGCTGCAAAGTAAACATATTATGTTTACAAAAACTGTGTGGCGTAGTTTGGCTGAGCAGTGTTAACTCATTGCGATTGTTAAGCAACGTGCAGCTCGGTCCCTACCTGGATGGGTGGCCGATAGTGGCATTTCTATCAGAGCGCTACCCTGCTTCGGAGGGCACGTTAAATTGTCGGTCCCCGTTGTATCAATCATCACACCATGTCGAAGGCCTTCTTCTTCTTCTTATCGAGTGGATGGTCAACTTGACCAATCCTGGTGTCGAAGGCCTTTAGGCGGTCTAAAAACGACACCAGGGTTGGCCACTGACCTACTCGAACTTACTTTTTACAAAAATCTATGCATAACATCATTAAATTTATGCTTTCATCTACACTTGTCTATAGCCAACATTGACGTAAAGAATAAACAATGGAAGAATGCTTAGGAAGAATGTAGTAATTTAAAAAAAGAACGCCCAACGGCCACTGGCCACAAACAATTAATTTACTAACTACGGTATTTAAGAGAACACAGACAGAATTCTTAATTCAAAACTGCGCTATGTCATATTAATATTACATTATATCGAGTTGCCAGCATCGGATCGAATATAAAAAGCATTCGAATGCAATACTAAAAATAATTTTCAACGTTTAATACAAAAATCGCAATAATTAACTTCGTTACAGACCAATAAATTACAATACGAGAAAGAAATGCAACACGATCGAGTACACACAGACGCGCGTATGTTTACACACGCACACATTTGCATCTTTGTGCTTTTAGTGATGGGGTGGGAGGTTAAAGATTTAATTGTTTCATTGTATCGATGAAATGTATCGATAGTGGTTTATGAATTATTATCGTGACTTATTTATTGAGATTCTCGATTCTAATTCTCGGCGAAGTAAATAATGTTTTTTTAGTTAGTATTTATGAACGATTTTGATCTCATTTCAAACCTAATGAAAATTGACTAAAATTATTGTTTTTTATTGTTTCCTACATATTTTCTGCAAAGTTGAGCTCTGATACAACGACCAATTAACATTAAGCGGCGTGTTAAGATATCAACAGTCAAAGATTAAAATTGTGTGACGCTCGCTTTATATCGAACTTGCCTGTTCTCATCTGGTTAATTCCTTCAGTTTAAGCGACGTTAGGACGTCAACTGTACTGATATCTTCAGTGAGATGAGAGTCCTTTGTTTAGCAGTGGGACAATACCGGCAAATACTAAGTTAACTAAGACATCAATGATAAAAAATACCGACCGAATTGAAAAACTCATCCTTCAGTGTTGTTAAGTCGGTTAAAAAAGAGATCATGCATTTATAATTTCCATCATCGTAAAAATAATAGTGTATTCTTCCGCGAATCGCATTCCCTAACATCGATAATTGAACCCCATCACTATTCCAGCCGATCACAAATACATTCATATGATTTATTATTAACACGAGTAACAACTCATGTGTGGAAAGTATCATTGTGTGTCACACACTCGCACCGCACGCACACAAACACACACTCGTACACGTATTATTATGCGAGGACGGGTGCATCGACGTGATACCTCGGAAAATGTCCACTTCATGTTTATAAGAAACTAACAACACCACTCGGTTTTACCTTAATTGTACCTGTTTTTGTAAGTAATTAGGTGTAAAAAGTATCAAGAGTGTTTTCTTAGGTTTTTGTCTAACTGTGTGCTGAATTTCAACCAAATCTGTCCAGTAGTTTTAGTGCTAAAGAGCAATTAAAACACATACATACGTACAACCTTTCGTATGTATAACGTTAGCGGGATTATTACTCGATCCATAAAGGTTTTAATTTTAACAATCGAACCTCTTTGGTAGGTTTTTTGAATTGTGGAATCGAACGTTCGGAAATGTTTAGTTTTCTTCTTTTTTGTCGATGGCCAGTTTGAGTAATGTTGTGTATTGGATGCTGATTTTTGGAATAAGAATACTTTTGTTGTTCGATTTACGATTTCGAATAACTGTTCGAGGAATTTTAATTAAAATAAAGATTTGCAGAAACAAATATGAAAGAAAAGATTAGAGTTATTTTTTTCTTAGAAAATGAAAAAGAGATTTCCAACTATTCTAAAATACTACTTTAAATTGAGTTACCTACCTAGCTAAGTCTGAAAATACTGTCACGAAACAATAAAAACATAAGTGACGAAACGCAAAGTAAACATATAAGATCTTCAAGCATCACAAACGCTCATTTTTTACCAAGAATGTAAATTAAGACAATGACAATTAGTTAAAACAACTATTTTAAACGGCGCACGCGATGCGCTCCCGTTCACGTTCGCGCGCAAAAATAACACTTTGACATTTCGCGCCTTACGGTTTTGAATACCGAACAATATCGTAGGATCAAACTACATACGCCATTTTATCGTAATCACTTCTACTGTCAACTGTCAACGTGTTCCTATTTTAAACCGGCTTCAAACACCGAAGGAGGTTCTCAATTCGGTTGGTATTCCTTTTTTTGTTTATGGTGTCTTGTCCATATCGTGTCGTCAGTTAAGGTCATTTTCAAAGAATGTTATTCTAAATCCTTTTTTATCAAATTAAATTGAATGATTTAAAAATCTACTGTGGGTTGGTTTTAGGGTACCTTATGCAAGAGACTGAATTGACCAATCACCAGAGCTATCCCATCCTATTAATCGAGTTTAACGTAGCATAGCTCTTGTAAACTCGCTACGCCTCATTCTACCAGTGAACTCTACCACTCTACCAATATGAACTTCTTAACTTTTGACAAGCCCGTTGACACAGTGGCAGTGAGAGCGCTTACTGTTTCGGGGGTTGCGGGTTCGATTCATCGGAGTCAACAATATGTGCAGACATAGTTGCGACGTAAATTGTATATTCTTATAAAGTATGTATGTATACGTAGTAGTATCAGTTAGTTAATGATAAAAGCTTAAAGCTTAGTTTGGGTCTAATTCACCGTGTGTGTTAGTCCGGGTACTAGACGTAAGTAAATGCTAGTCTAGTTAGTGAAGCGTCACTGCGAGGGCTACATTTTCTCACATAACTTTATTCAAGTCAAGTCAAGTAATGTGTCTTTATAATGTATCTAAACTTGGATATTAAATAAGTGATATATTTTAGTAGTCGCGCCCCGCGGTGTCACCCGCATTGTACCCGTTCCCGCGGGAATTTCAGGATAAAATGTATCCCATGTGTTATTCTGATGTATAACCTATATTACTGTCAAGCTTCATACAAATCCATCTAGTAGTTTTTTCGTGACAGAGTAACAAACATACATACATACATACATCCATCCTCACAAACTTTCCCATTTATAATATTAGTAGGATAGTAAGACTAATTTAAGAGACAATAAGGTTGCATTTCCACTTAAACGCAGCGGAGCTGTGCGGAACTCAACTGACCAATCACAGCGCATTACGAAAAGACTTTGACAATGTCAGCTCGTTGTTTGACAATTGTAATGCGTTATGATTGCGCTCCACTCCGCTTCAATCTAAACGTACCCTTATTTTTTTGCTAGAAATTATTTGACTATATAAAAACCCTTTATACGAACTACGAATGTACAGTACTTAGTTCAGTTACTAACCTGTATGAATGAATTCTACTAACTATAGTAGAGTAAGTAACAATTCTAAATCTTAATCTACTTATAACTGGTCTAAGTGGTAGAATTAGTATTATTACGTGCACACTTGGATGGTGGCTGATAGTGGCATTTCTATCTGAGCGCTGCCGTGCTTCGGAAGGCACGTTAAATTGTCCTCGTTGTTTCCATCGTCAGACTATGTCGGAGGCCTTTAGGCGGTCTAAAAAGCTACTCGATCTTACTTACTTTTAGTATTCATTGTTCTACCAATGTCAAGTATAAGCGTAGTAGAGTACTATCTCTTCTTTAGTATTTAAACTAAGTCTAGGTTAGTTTAGATATCCTAGGACGTCTAAGAGAAATTTTGATATAAATTGGGTAGGCTAGTCTGAATAGAGTTATTTCGAAAAAGGTATGTTTAGGTACATTAGGACATTATAGTATTTTGTTCTATTTATACTGCGATTGCTGTTACATCACGAATTCGACAGCTATAATTGCACTTATCTCATTTTACTTTAATTAGCGTGAAAACGTATTGGAACAGCTGTCATTGGTGTGATAGTGTTAACAACGTTAACTCGTTTCATTGAAAGATATACATTGTATACATACGTGTGACGATGAGAATACTTTCAGGCGCGTATGCTGATACCCTCAGTGGGTGAGGCCTTTGTACTGTACTTGAGACATACAGGACGATATTGTACTTAATGTGAGTTATTAACTAAATGTTGAAGAATTTAAGTACTGACTGATCAGTTACTCACTCAATGTCAAGATCGGCTCTCGAAGATTATCAGATGTTGAGCAAAAACTGATCTGTAACAAGAATGTTGAGTATTAAATATGATCTCATTTTAATATTTCATTATTAATAGTAGTTTTCCGAAGTCGCCGGCTCGTGTCTCCGGTTGCTACCCGTCATTCAGCCACATCTTATATCATCCAGCAAAAAATGTACAGCAAAAAACTTGCCAACTGTATGTTCAATTCGATCGGCCGAAGGTCAATCCGCGTAACTAAACGCTCCACATTTTGTTAATAAAAAAATCGCTATTGGACCTCGCGTTACCCTTCTTAAAAACGGACCCTTTTCTTAGTTTTTTGACGGAAAAAAGTCCGGAGTGGATGTTTCGGCGGCGAGCGCGGTATTTGTACCCGGGCGGCAGCGGCGCGCGGTCGCTCCTCGACAAACAGACTGTGTTCTCTTTTCGAAAATCGCGGGAAAACTTGACGTTTCACGTCATTCAAGTAAAAAAAGGTTTTTATTAAACTCTCCGTCAACTCCAAATTTAAATATCGAACCCGTCCGTAACAACTGAATAACATCTCAAATGTTTATTATTATGATTCATACAAAATTAAACTTTGTATTGTTTTAAATATTTCGACATTGTCGGAATTCTATTGTGTTATTCTTAATTGTTTAATGTTATCGGTGTCTAGGAGTGAGATGAACGTTGGGTTTACATTATATTTGTGTGATATAAACAATTGTTAATTTATCGGTGTATGTGTTTTTATGAGTGTTTTTGCGTATCGGCGCGTGGTGGGGGTAGGGTGGGGCCTCGCGCGTTCCGTCCCTCTATCGCGTATTTTGATTTAGTTTCCAACTCTTACGCAGATGCGATATTTTTTTAGTCGCGCGTTATCCACTCGCGACTGTTGTTCATTGTTGCGGACGTTTTCGGGTTTCACGGAAATATTTCGTAACTTTTTTTTTCTTTTTGCTTAGGTTATATTTTTTTCTTGAGGTACAAACTTTTAGTGTTTCTGTGTTTTAAGACTTGTGTGTGTGAAGGATTTGATTTGTGATTTTTTTTAACACATGTGTGTGACTTTTCGTGAGCTGTTTTTCGTTATTGGATGTCTAGATTAAGGTGAGTTTTTATGCAAAAAATATTTTTTTATTTTTTTTTACAGAAAAAATATTTGTTTTTATTAAAAAAAATATCAATTACAGAAAAAAGTTATTCACAATTACTTAACTAATTGAGTATTTACTTAACTGTTAACAAAAATAAGTAGTTTCTAACTAGACTTACTTAATTAAGTGACATTCACCATATTTGTACTAACGTAAATATTACAGATATACTAATTCACTAGCTGCGCCCCGCGGGTTTACCCACATTGCACCCGTTCTCATAAAAATATAGGACAAAAAAGTAGCCCATGACCATGACCAAAAAGAATTGTATAAATCCATGTAGTAGTTACTGAGATTAACGTGTTTTAACAGAAAAAACTTCTTAACTTTTTAAATGTACGAATACAATTAATCACATAACAAATATTTAAATAATCATAAAAGTGAAGTATTAGACTGTAATGTCCCACAGCTGGACAAAGACCTCTGATCTCACTGAAGATATCAGTACAGTGATGAAGATTAGGCGTAATCACCACAATAATCATAGATATCGTCGTTGCTACTTTAAAACCTCCTATGTGTCGCTTTTAGTGAAACAGACTTTTAAATATCAATCGATTCGAAATTTGAAGATCTACCGTATACAAAAACTCTCATGTGCTTAAAACATTAAAATCGTATAATATTTACGAGTTTCAAAATATCCCATGCGACAACTCAATAAAAAATGCTTTATAAAATATCCTATGTGCTAATGCTACACATAAGAGTTTTTGGTATCTCATACTTTAGTCTTTGTGCGACAGTGTAATACACATAAGATATCTTAGTTTATACTATCAAACGGGACAAGCGGGGGAAGGTACCTATTTAATTTAAAATTATTGGTCATTTTATAGCCAATAGAATCACAAAATTATTATAGTGTTTCTCCTGGGAGTCACGTGCAAGCCCGGTCTTTTTGAGAGGCATGCAAGATACAGATCCAACTCGTAGAGGCCCTTTGGAGATGTTTAATGTAATGGATTACAACTGCAGGGACACACTCCTGACCACATAAGTACAACATGTCCGGGAATGTGCACCTGCAGAAGTAGAAAAGAAGGACTATTGCAGGAAATTAAAGAAATAAGAATGGGCTTTGGGAATGAAGTTTGGATGGATTAGAAATGGGTTATTGCAGAGAGGTCGGCACCTGCCATAACATGTAAGATCAAGTTATCGGCGGCAGGCCGTGGCTCGCCGCCCACTAGATGGGCCCCCCAAAACAGCTGACACAAAGACGGCAAGGGGGCAACATCGGTGCGGGCGACTCGGGGGTGTAGAGAGGTGTGCTGCGCTTTCTCTAAACGTTACTCGCGGCGTTATGCCCTTTAACACTTCCACCCCCGGATCACACAGCCGACATCGACTGTGCCTCTAACGACCCCCCTCTGGCCGGCCGGTGAAGGCAAGCCAGAGCCGAGAGTCCTGCGGGCCCCCTTGGGGTCCACTCCGACCGGGGAAGGCTCGCCGGAGACGAGGGCCCTGACCGACTCTCTGAGGCACTCCGGAATCGCCCGTGGTGTCGCTACTCACCAACAGCTCGCCACAAGCTGCCCTGCGGGCTTTATTATTATTGTTGTATGTAACAGAAACTGTTTCTCCCTTTTTCAAGGGGTGCTTATAGCACGGGCCGAAGCCAAGTGCGTTTATTAAAATAGAGTATACATACATAGATAATACAAAATTATACATTATTATATCACTACATAGTATAAAACAAAGTCGCGTCTGTTTGTCTTCTGTTTGTCTGTTTGTCTGTATGCTTAAATCTTTAAAATTACGCAACAGATTTTGATGCGGTTTTTTGTAATAGGTAGAGTGATTCAAGAGGAAGGTTTTTATGTAAAAAAATTCCCGAAATTCCCACGGGAACGGGCACAACGCGGGTAAAACCGCGGGGCGCTGCTAGTATAAAATAAATGAAATAAAATGCATGTATTTTATTAATGTTTATTTTAAATCCGTTGCGTAATTTTAAAGATTTAAGCATACAGACAAACAGAAAAACAAACAAACAGACAAAAATAGCGACTTTGTTTTATACTATTTAGTGAAGTTATTTTAAATCAAAATCTCTCATGTGCTATAAAATGCTCAATCAAAATCTCCTATGAGCCCAATAAAAGCTAAAATCATTTTTTATACCACAGTCGCTGTTTATTTATTCTTCAAATCAACATAATAAAATGAATAATTATATATCATAATAAGTTACGTTTTTAACTTTGAGTGCTATCTTTGATTTTTTTTCAGTAAACACTTTTTATTGATTTTCTCGTAATTGTCATTTTTACACATGGGAGTTTTTAAAGTAGCAACGACGATATATTATTTATACATATAATATTTACAGGTTAAATTCGTACAAGGTTAAACTTAGCTCTAAGATTGTATTACAGAACCATATTTATATTCATACACAAATTCTTAATTTAATATAATAAATTCTATAAATTAACACAAAAGTATTTTGGATACTATTTTTTCCGTCTATTCCGTCAAATGTCAAAACGTCACATCTCTCAACCGTTGGATGTTATCAGATCACATCGGAAACCATGCAGCATCCAGGGTTGAAGGTCAGGGAGATCGTGAGCTGGAAATGTTGATAAAACTGTTAAACTTTTTTAAATAAAAGAACCTAAAAAAATGCACAAATCTTGCTTTATAAATAATTAGGTATCAAAAGAAATATGCTCATTTTTGCTAAATTTGACATTACATAAGTACTAACATTACTACTAACAACAGTTTTATAGAAAAATATCCATCACATCTTATTTATTTCAAAAAAGTTTTCAAAAGTTCGTCTTAACAATAATGAAGAGCGAATGTGTTCTATGTCTATGTTCTTGTTCCCGCGGGAATTTCGGGATAAAATTTATCCCATGTGTTATTCTGATGTATAACTTATATAACTGCAAAGTTGCATCCAAATCCGTTCAGCAGTTTTTGCGTGAATGAGTAACAAACATACATTTATACATACTTTCGCATTTATAATATTAATTAGATAGGATTTGTATTTAATCAAATTACCCACATCTTCAAAACGGTGTTAAAAAACCATCTTATTAATAAGAAACTACACATTTTCATTTATTAAGATACTTTAAAAAAATAATAACTTAACAAAAAACATAATAACTAACAAACCAACAAAAAACCGTCACTTTTTTGTTCAATTCTCAGAAATATCTCGTTTTAGGAAAACACGCGATTACATATTGTATATTTATTATATTCCTTTATATTAATCAATAAGATATGTATGGTAACAAACTAACTGTTTCTCCTGGCTTTACTTCCACTGTCTCGAATACAAGCATTGCTATTCAGTTAGGTCCATCACCACATTTTGCTAAACTAATTTTAATATTAAAAGTACTACGGTTTTCCAGTGTTCACCCTTTTCAATGTGATTTCAGCATGAAAAGTGCTAAGTACGTCTTATTTTATGTATCTAACTTTGTCTTAAAATCTTATCAAAATCACTGCATCCGTTTTACAGATGAGAAACAAACTTAGGTACTGTACTAATATAATGAAGAGTAAATGTTTGTTTGAACACACTAATATTTAGAATGACTTTTATTGTTAGTAAAACCACATTTAATAATTTGTTGTTGGTTAATTTTTAACCCAATATTCAGCATTGGCAACACAACACAAACAGACAAACCCGCAGGGCGTTAGTACTAACAAAACTCATACAACCATACTAACTCTCGCATTAACATCATTAGTAAGTACAAAAATGGTTGTTTTATTATATATTCGAAATCGTGAATCGATTCTCGATTGTATCTCGACATTACTCAGAAAATTAGATATTTTTTCTCCAAGCAACACTCGAAGGCGCTTTTTGTTGGAATTCGTTCGAATTCAATTTGATTGTTTATGAAGATAACACTGTGATTACAATATTCCATTTACAAAACGTTGGAATTCAAATACCATTTTTGTTTTGTTTCATTAAAAAATGTTTCTGTAAAAATTGTTCAATTAAAATGTGTTCTGTAATTCATGATGTTCTTTATTTGAATTTGAAATATGGAATTCAATTTCGTAATTTCAATTTAGATACTTCAAAGTTAATGCTCGCAGAAGTTATTTTACTAATTTCATTAATTTTCATTAATAGTTATTCTTTAACCAATTAATGTAAATATAATGTCATTTCGAACAATCCCGCAGTACCGAATATCTTTGTATCTAACTGTATTGTTGGATATATTAAAAATAATATTAAATATAAACAAATTGTGTAAACCGATATTGTTCCCACCGCGTTCGGATTAACAATTCGAAATCATTACAATGGCTGTTTGTTTCATCGATTAATTGTTTTAATATAGTTAATTTGTTTAGTTTTGTTTATATTAGTTTGGTTACAGATTGTTTAGTGTATTCAGGAGATAATGTGGTGGATAAATAGAGAATAGATATTATTAAATGGTCGGTCCCGGTTGTTTCAATCGTCAGACCATGTCGGAGGCCTTTAGGCGGTCTAAAAACTCGGAAACCAGGGTTGACCACTGACCTACTCGAATTTACTTACTATACTTAGAAGATAGAACTATCGTAAGGATGCAGCAGATATGAGAACTCCGAGACCGATGCACTACATTCTTCAATTTCGTATGAGAAGTTGCATTAACTTAAGCGTTGTGAAGAGCTAGTTTACTAGTAGCGAGCCGGCGAGTTGAATAGCAACGAGCTTCTTGACGGTTTTACTTAATTGTTAATTTAATGACAGTTTTGTTGATTTTCTTATTTATTAATTTGTTACAAACGTTAAGATATGAAACGTATAGTAATGTATTCGATTGTAATGTCCCACTGTTGGGCAAAGGTTCACATCCCACTGAAGATATCGTTTGGTAAGAATGATACAAGTAAGTTGTATTGTAGATATATTTAAAACTATTTTCTTTTTTGCTGATTCTAGATCAAAAACTCGCTCAATATGCTCGTCACTCAAAAACTACTCAACGGATTTGGATGAAACTTTACAGTCATATAGGTTATATATTAGAATAACACATGAGATACATTTTATCTCGAAATTCCCGTGAGAGCGGGTGAAACCGCGGGGCGTGGCTAGTTTTATATAAGTAGATATAAACTTGAAAAAATACTTGTACATATATTAATACCCTCCCTAATATTATAAGTGCGAATATATGTTTTACGTCACGTTTAAGCTACTAGACTGATATAAATGAAATTAAGCAGAAAGATAGTCGAGAACCTAAGAAAGGACCTAAAGGCTTTTTATAACCGAAAGTCTAAAGGAACGGGTACTCTGCGGGAGAAACCGCGGGGAACAGCTAGTATATGTAAAACTGTTAATAGTATAAAATACTATTTATATTAAACAATCTGTTTGGAATCCAATTAGTATCAACGGTCCATATTTTATCACAACTAAATATGTTTCCAATCAAATCATTACCAAATATAACGAATAATCAAATTAATTAACATTATATTGTACTAATTTATATAAAATCAATAATTATTTGAACAACACTTCCATTTTGAGAAGATGTGTAATTACATCTGTTTTCGGAGCTCATTAAGAGTGCTTTGCATAAAGAGTTAATTTAATTATTTCATTTAATTATAAACAATGTTGATTTGCATATTTTACTCAAGAACAATCGTAGCGACTTTCTTGGTTCATCAACGGTGATTTGTTTAATGTGTTAATATAAACGGTTTCTGTAAAAATAAACCAATTTGAAAATAGAATCAAGTTTTCATCTAAAATAGAACTTATAATTAAACAACAAATTCCATTTTCAAAATTAAAAATTAGTAAGTACATATTCTTAAAAACATCACTACGTCAGTTCCAAACGCAACAAAATCACGAATATTCAAACCAATTCCATGTTCAAAAGTAAATTAAACCATTCTTTATTCAAATTCATAAAGCAGGCGCGCATTCGTCCTCATTCCTCGCGGATAAGGTTCGTTCCGTTCCGTTCATTCGGTCAGTCATTCATTCACCCAGGATTTTGACCGGAAGCGGCCCTTATCAGGCGGCCGGAGGTGACGTCAGAGCCCTCTACAATCAATGTGAACGAACGTGATTGTTATATAAATATTATATTTTTTATTCGAGATTGAAACGGGAAACGTTCGAGTTTACTTTAAATAAACAAATTGTGTTTTGCACTAAATGAGACGAAGGAAGTTTTGGTTGGTTGTTGTTCATTATATTGTGTTAGTTGCTTTTAGGAAAGTAAATATCTGACTACAAAGATTAGATTACTTACAAGTCACAGAGTACATATTATTGGGAAACGAAATAAAACTTTTCTGAGCTTATGGGCACAATGATAACGCATCTAAAATCTTATTTTCTTCGAAAATTAATGTATTTTTGAGAATACTAATACAATTATTCAAAGCTATTATACAATGCGACAAAGTACTAGAACTTAACTGAAAAATAACCAACATAAGTATGTATGTCATCATTACTGTCAGTCATTTTACCGCCAATTGTAATTCAAAATGGATTCCCAATAAAAAAAACACATTTCCTAATTTACTTGTACCCAACAATAAGATGTTAACAATTTAGTACCTTGTCAAACCAAAGAACACTTCCGTTACAAACAAATTCAAAGCATAATATTCGAAGCTTAAAATGAAAGAGTTCTTAGGCGTACACGTACATTATTGTATAGAGGAACAATGGTCTTGACTCATATCACGTGATTCATTCAAATATGGAATCGTTTAGAAGTTCAATTTTTTATTAATTCCAGTTATTTAAATTTTGGAATTCCATTGTTTTTTATGTTGGCATTATGGAATATGATTTCAAATTCGAATTGGAATATTCCGCGAGTACATGTTTGAATATTGAACTTCTTTGTAATTCAATACCATTCTTTTTTTAACTTTACACATAAAATACATCAATTTAAGCTCATTATTATTCCAAAGTTTAACTTCAGCTAAATCTAAGTACCGATACGTTAGTTAGGCAAACTAAGTTATTCCACTACACCTAACTAAGTCCAAATACATCACAAGTCAAAGTGCTTATTGACACTTAGTGGAATTCTGATAGACATTTTTATATTTATAAATCGTTAGTTTTTACGTAGATCGTGAGCTGAACCCATCGTAAAGGGCATGTCCAAAGTTTTGCCGCCATAACAGGTAACCAGAGACAACTGTCTGTATGTCTGTCATACGATGTCTATGGTCCGTATAAGGGATGTATTAGCCATTTTAAAATTGTAAATGATCAATTTATTTATTGAGATTGTAATCTCTTCTGTTTATAGTAATAATTATGTTTGGTTTGTGTTATTTTTGCAGGTCACTTTTTATGTGGTTTGGTTAAGGATTCTTGGATTTGTGTGAGTTAATTAATTAATTAAGTTTGATATGGTTTTGTCTATGGAATAGGTTAATGTGACTTTTTGATAAAGTTTTGTCCACTTTCGTATACGTAAGTTCGACTAAAATTGTACCTTCCTGTCATTTTAAAACGACTATTAAAATGTAGTAATTATTATCTACGAACGCACTTTTCTATGAATAATGACTTATCATTTTGACATCTTGGCATCAAATTAAATAGTTTTTACGAACCCATTAATGATAATTGATAACCTTTAAAGTTAACAAAAACAAACAAACGGAAAGTTTCAAAGAAGACACATGTATTGAATTTAATGAAATTTTTATCATTTTTATTTTTCATCTCGAGTTAATTTTCATAAACGACCACATTGCGAAATCGTGCGCTTTGTCTGTCCCCTTCTAACAATGCACCCCTCTCTTTCCACACGTGCATTCAGACAATTAGTAACCAATTTTAACTTTATTCTCTATGAGATAAGATCCATTTTGTTGTTAAGCAAATGAATTAAAGAATACAGCTGCTGTACTGTGTTGTAAGTCAATTTGAACTCTATGAACCAAAGATTAAAGCTGTGTATTCGTTGTGTAGATGTAATCAATGAGGCATTCGCGATGAAATGCGAAATGGATTATTTTTTCAAAAATGGAATTAAGAAGAGACAATAACGTTCATTGTTTTAAAGATGGCGGGAGGACTCAAATATGAGATTATTACTCGCTAGTCGGGCTTATGATAATTTTATAGCTCGGAATGGCACAATGGCAACTTTATTTTAATGTAAAACTCTAGTGTTGTACACAAAAACGGATATCCATCTTGTTATTCCGGTTGTAGATATATAAAGCGATCAAATGACTATGAAACCGGAACTTGAGTATTTTTTTAACCATATTAAAACATTATAATTTTTGTTCTCAGTTATTTATGGGTTGAGAATTTTTATTACTTTAATTGAGATTATATATTTTATTATATTATGTGTTTTAAAACAAACAGTATTTGATGAAGTTATGGAATAGTTATTGTAAGTTCCGCGGGTTTACTCATCTCTCCTTAGTAACCCTTTCCCTTAAGAATATTTCGATAAAAAGTAACTCAATTGTTGTTCCAGTATATAATCTATGTGTTTGCAAAATTTCATTGAAATAAGTGGAAACTTTTTGGGGAAAATTTTAAGAAAATTCCAACTTCAAATATTAGTACAAAAAAAAGTAATTTTCATAGAAAAGACATCAACGAGACTTCTTAGATAATTAAACAGTTCTTAAAAAAACTAATTAGTGCGAAAACGATTAAATTCAAAACTTTTTAAAGTATTGAAACCTCTTTACACCATAATCAGGCACATATTCAAAAATCGAACACAACATAGCAAATCTATAAGGGCACGTATACACGACTCTATAACACAAAAAATAACATGGCGACATTACATAAAACACGTATTCCTCAGGCGACGGTTGTAATTCTTTAATTGTCATCTCACGCCATCTGTCCATAGATTAGTGACGTGTCGGTTCCAGAAAGCTGAATAACTACGTAACGAGTAATTTAAATAGATCGCTCCACCAATTGGGGTTAATTCTCGCGTTTAAGGAATATTCTACTGTTTAATTATGAGAACTGAACGGGAGTGAAGCAATCATTGTTTGTTTTTCACGATGTGAAACTGTCTTTATGACATTGTTGGCGGAATGTTTATGTTAATATTTTTGTATTTCGAACGTTTTTGTATGTATATGGAATTTGTTTTACGTAATTTGAAGTATTTTTCGTAATTCGAATTTGAATGTCATTGGAATTTTTTTATAATTGGAATACATTGACGTTCGATCTTATTTGTGAATTTTGTTTTGTTCTTATTTGAAATTAGAATTATTGAATTGGTATAAATGTTTATGTTTTATTAGGGATACATTCCATTTGAAATTGGAACCCTTTAAAATTAAATTGCAACAAGGTTCTGAAGATAAACTCATGGTACGTTTAGTTCATTACTTAACATGTGCTAAAACCAAAAATCAAGCCCAAATAATTTAAAATGCCGTTGAAACCCCGCTCTAGCAGACTCAACTTCTAACCAATCCCCCGAAATGTAGATCGAAGTTAAATTTCCAAATCACCATGTCTCGCACTATAATTGCTCAGTTCCTCGTCGAGATATTCAAACAAAATAATAATGACTAAAAGCCAATCGTTAGCTTAGTTACTTTCAAATCAATCCGGAAATTTCGAATTGTAATAACATAAAGAGCACGTTTGCTTACTTACATCACGAGACCCGTTCCGATACTTTGAAATACTTTTTTATAGAATCGTGATCCGTCTTTTTGTGAGCATATTCAGATGTGTAATGACCAATCTCTCGCGTCGAATAAAAAAAAGGAATCCACGCATTAATGCATCGACTAAACCGTCAGACGCATGCGCGCGCGCATCCTTAACGCATTCATAATAAGAGCAACTCGTTCCATTTTCAAACGTATCACAAACAAGGAGCATTCCATGGACTATAGAGTACTATATAGTCTCGCAGTTGATATTTAAATTTGAAAATAGAACATGTATTTATTGAATGGTGATTGGTCGTAATATCTATATTTGATTGTTTATTTATAAATTTGAACTGTGGCTGGTTTTCGGTTCTCGAGTTACTTTCCTGGCTGGTTCTATTTTGATTTATTACTTTGTTAGTTCAATGTTTTGGGTAAAATTCTTTATTTGGAATAATAACGAAGTTTTAACGTCAGAAAATAACATAAGTACGTAAATGATTATTTTGATACTTACTAAACTCTTGTCTCTATCCTTCGATTAATAATGTAAATGACTATATTCTTAATATTTAACAACTATTTTATCAAAATGGCACAACTGAGAGCTGCTTAATGTTAACTGACGTTTAAGCATTTAATACTTATATTATTAAGTAATGATTATGAAATTTGGTAAGCGGATACTTCATGGTTGTCAAAAAGTCATAGAGTATGTTCTTTTAATTGTTTAACCGACCTTAAATAAAGCGAGTATCAACTAATTTGAAAACTGGTAGGTATCTATACTAATATTATAAAGCTGCAGAGTTTGTTTGTTTGTTTGAACGCGCTAATCTAAGGAACTACTGGTCCGATTTGAAAAATTATTTGTGTAATAGATAGCTACATCCAACGGGAAGGTTACCTATAAGCTTTTCATCCTGAAATTCTTACGGGAACGGGTACAACGCGGGTAAAACCGCAGGCCCTGCTAGTCCACAATATAATTTAACAAATAGCTAAAACTTAAAAGTTTATTATTACAATCTATACAGTCAAACCGACTGAATCATTCCGTTCCAATTTGACAAGTTGCGTCATAAGAATGACGTTGAAAGGAAATTAGTCAAATACCAACAACTGTCAAATGTTAATTAAAATATGTATCTTTTGACTTTTAGGCCCAGTTGTATTAGTTAAGTAGGGTTAGTAGAATTCGACGATTGCTCTACTGTTAAAGAGATATCGCCTTATTTTAAACGCTCTTTAACTAAACCACTGTTAGTGAGTGTTTTGTCTCGTTTGCTCTTTGGAAAATAGCGTATGTCAGAAAGGGACAAACAATTTGATAGCTAAAATGTTGTAAATTAGCGTTTATGAATAAGGCCTATAGTTGTTAATAGTAGAGTACTAATTCTACCACTGTCTTACTGCTGTCAAATGCTTCCTTAATAGATAAATGTATTTAATGAGTAATTTTGACATTTTAATGTATGAACAATTACGTCAATTAGTTAAGTATCGGATTAAAGGACGTCTGTGAGTAAGGCAGTTAGTATTATATTAGAAGTCCAGAACTGTAGGTAAAGTCTAGATTCCTAGACAAAGAACTAGGTCAACTATCGTTATTGACTAAACTAAATCACAGACACAATAGAACTGACCACAAACAAAACATATTTGACATTAATTCCCAAAAATGACTCCTATAAACCATGTGGGTGTTTTTGACACGCCATAAATTCTTTATACATTTTTAATTAAGTTCAAAACTTTGTGTAGTTAGTTCATACCTCGGCCCGGGGTCAATATACTTAGAAAATGAACTAGCCAGCGTATCTTGGGCTGTAGGCCCGTGTGTTTTGTTCGGCGGTCCGTGTCTTCAGTTTGTGGCGGTCTCGAGAACGCGGTTACCCATCAATCAGTGAGATCAAGCCTCTTTCAAAATATGATTTTATTTTTGAGTAATATTTTATTCAAATTTTCGGTTGATTGAATGTCTGTGCCCGTGTAGGTTTCCAACATGGAGTAAGCAGAGTTACTATTTTATATTTATAATTACTTGATTTGCAATTCAAATTTGGACTTGTTTTATTAATATGTAGAGTTTATTTTTCAAATTATATGCTTTACTGAGTTTTAGGAAGTTATTTTTGTACTTATTGATATTTAAAAATTGACATTTCAATAAGTGCATTTTCAAAATAAAGACCGGTGTTCGATGGAGCTTGTAGAGTCAATCAAGTGTTAATTTATTTAAATTCATTAAATTGAGTGCCTACACTAAAAAAAAATATGCTATAATATTATATTAACTTATACAAATTAGCTGAATCTAACTTGTCTAAATCTGTATAAGATTTGTCTAAGTCTAAAAAACTAAAAAGTCAATTTAGAATATCATAAATACAATATTCGGCCGTCGAGATATTCTTCTTCTCGATATTCCGGCATTCCTCTGATTTGGAGTCCATTCCAACGCGCCGTCACAATCCATCTCGACATTCGAATTTCGAATACATCAAATTTGGAACACGTAACTCGAACCGATCATACCTCCGTGACACCGCTTCGATTTTCAAACTTTTTTTCGAACCATAGGTAATAGAATGAATGTATAATTTAGACCAGTAAAATAGAATGTATTTTAATTTTTCGTCTAGACATTTTTAGTATGTAATAAATTGTCTATTGTATTGTGATTTTTGTGTGTATGAATGTGTATGATTCGGGTGTATGAGCGCGAATTGTAGTGAAATCGTATATTTGATTCTGTTGGCGTTTGTGTTACGTCATAGAGTGTATTGAAGGCACGCGCCAAGCAAACGTATGCTGCGACGGGTGGCCCTCGCATTCTTTTCCATACAATTTCATACATAAATCAATCTTTTAAACTAAGTGTAGGTAATAAAAATAGTAAATGTAGTAGGAATTTTAAATTTGCTGTATTTTGTATTAAAATGAGGTTTCGTATGTTTTTTTTTCAATGTTTTGTAAGCGGAAAGCGCTCTATTGTTATGTCAGAGTAATTTCCGGCTGTCAACATCAAACGTCTTGTCAAAATTGGAAATTAAAAACAAGATTTCTATACTAATGAGAATATCTTGTTTGAAAAGCGAGACCTTTTCTCAGTGCGGACTTAATAGACCTCCTAATAATTAATATGAGTGAATGCAGTAAGTATACATTGAAAACTAGCAATGCCCGCGGTTTTACTCGCGTTACCCATTTCCGTAAGATTAACCGCATGAAAAATTGCCTAGGACTGTATTATATATTATATGCATAGATAAATACTATACACCATCATAACCAATCTCTTCTATAAAACCATAAACAACCAAAACTTAATACCTACTTTCACAAACATACATCACATGAATGACTAATACCGCGGAGGTCACATCCGAGACAATACTGAATGAAGACACGAGGAAAGGGGGGAGTTAAAAGGGGGGAGAGGGAGAGGGTAAGAGGGGGGTAATTATTCGAATTATTCGCCGCTAGCTCGCGAGCCACGCCCGCTATTGTGCTCTAAGTATGGGCTTTACAGGCCCGGCTCGTACTTGACGGTTAACTTATAAATTAAAAGCTCATATGAACTGTTTTTGAATAAATGCTTGTGATGCGACTTACATACAGACTTAAATTAAACTAGTCTTCTTTTGATATATTTCTTTAACTTTAATTGTATTCTGTATTTTCGAATCAGAGGCAAATTTTACATTCAACTTTATTACTACCTTCATGTGACAAGAGTTCTAATAAGAACTGAAGCTAAAAGACAAACAGCAATAAACGAAGCGAAATAGCAAACGTTTGAATGAACTAAGTTGTTCAATTTACGAACAGTCTTCGCACACTAAAATTCCAATTCGAATTTCAAAAATCCAACTCGAATTTGGAAAACTGCAAGTTGACGATTTATTCCAAATTTAAAATTTCGGAATTCTATAACAGAAAATAAATACATTTTAAAATTTAAAACACTCTAATCTCAACCGAAACTTAAACACCACAAATAGAACACTTGAAGTCAACCCATAAAAGCAATTTAACTACTTAAAATGAAAACATTAATAAAAACCAATCAGAACCAATAACAGACATGTTTTATTTTAAAACATTACCCGAACTTAAACGTGATTCCAAAAATAAATGAGGATTATAATACAATTACTCGGCTATGAAATATGAATACATGAAAACGTTCGTCTGTCCGTTACAACACATCAATACAACTTTATCTCCCGTACGAGCACTCAAAATGTCTATTTTTAACCAAAAACCGAACGTCCATTGAGCAAATAAAAAACATAATAATATCGCAGCAGAATTGAAGGAAAGATTGATTTTATATCTGTGTTAGTTGTTGCGAGCGGGTTTGCTTGCATTCCCGTAAAATTATGATAGGTTAAACTAACTTACGATACTAGTTTAACTAATAACTAGCCCTTTTAACTATTTGTAGTAATTTGTAAAAATGAGTAAAGAAAATTTAATCATAGAAAATAATCACATAGATAATGTATCTGTATACTCTACATTTACAAACAGACAGAGTTCTTTTCGAGAGTTTAATATTAGTTAGAATGAATATGGGTTTTCATATTTAGAACGTTTCAAAATACTTGAAATTGATTCCGTTATTTATTGTTCGATTTTTAAATTTGAATTTGTATGTTCTCGGAATGATTTTGAATTTAGGATGACGTAAATGTTTTATTGTTTTTAACAGAAATCGTAAGGAGGTTTGTGATCGGAATTATGGTTGAATATTATTTGATTTTTCTTTTTACAAATTGATTATTTTTTCTTTAGTCGATACTTTTATAAAGAAAAGTGTTTGTTTATGATATTGAAATTTAAATTGTACTCCTTGGAACAACAAAAATATTGTAATTATAATTCCAAAGTAAAGTTCATTAACAGCCTCAATGTCCCAGACTATAAGGACAAGCTCTCATTGCACTGATAATATCAGTACACAATAGGATTAGTTTTTATAATTAATTAGAGTCATAAAACCAACATCTTTCAAACAACAAACGCTACAAAAATCACTTAACTCAATAAATCTTGACTTTCATAAAAAATATATCGTTTAAACTCCCAAACTGACATAGGATAGCAATAAAAAGATGAACAAAACAAACAAACACACTGAATTACTCATGTTATATGTAGGTAGTTACGGCGTCTGGTACTTTTCAATATATACTGGAAGTCTCAAACATCTGGCTTCGATATTAACAACTTTAACGGTCATGAGACTGTGTGGATTTTGATGTAACTTTATGATTTAAACAGTTTTTTTATTGGAGTTATGGGAACGTTTTGGGTTTAAGTTTTGAGTTGAGTTGATAAGTTATTAGTTATTAATGAATTGTGGGTCTTGAATTTGTTTTACTTTTTTAATTTATTAAGTTAAATGAATGAAAGTAAGTAATAAAACTAAGAAAGTCATTAATAAAAGTAGCAAGTAATAAAAGTCAATAAGTTTTTTAACGAATCAATTTAAACGACTTATTGTAATAACGCCATAGTCGCCATCGTTAGATATATAAAAAGTAAAGTATAAGCCTATAATATCCCACTGCTGGGCAAAGGCCTCTCATCTCACTGAAGATATCAGTACAGTGAGGAGCATTTGTCATGACTTTGTTATATCTTCTTCATCGAGTGGATGGTCAACCTGACCAACCCTGGTGTCAGAGTTATTGAGCCGCCAAAGGCCTCTGACATGGCTCATGTAACGACTACTTAGTTTATATCTACCCGATAGTATTGGCCCGATATTTATTAATCGCCAAACAAAGAACAGACACATTTATATTTGAAGAATTTGCCTCTTTTTAGCGTCATTCCGATACCAAATTAAAAATGTAAGAATTCTCGCTTCCAAAGGAATTTATATTTTATTTCATTGAACCGCCATCTTCCCGCGGCCGGTGATCGCTATTCATATTTTTCTGTGTTTTGTTTCGGCTCGACCGCGCATTGTATTGTTTTATTGTTATACCCCAAATGTTTCGTTCGGAACGGGTATTAATTATTTCTCTTCGAAACCGCGATTAACGAGTTCACGATATAATTTGGCTTTTAGAAACTCAATCACGATTTTAGTCGTTAAAATCCGTAGTGAAATCGCCTTTGCCAGTCAAGCTTAGCCGTTAGCTCGTCCGACTTATGCTCAAACTATTAAACGCAACGTCGGTTTCGGACAGACACTTAGATGCGTATCGTTTACCGAAAATAATACTCGTAATCTGACATTCTCGAGCGTTGCACAACCATCCATCCATCGGGGGGATTACTGGTTACTCATCAATCTCGAATAGACATCGCACATCCATTGTTCCCGTGACATTTAGACCAATTTATAAATACGTCGCTCAACAAATTCTATCGCCTATTTATAAATTAATACGCGCGCATAATTCAAAGGATTTTAAAATTGGAACGGCGCGAAGAATACATTTAATGATTTAAATGAATTTGATGAACGAATGATATGAAACAAATGACTATCATAGTTTTATTGTTCTAATTTATTCAAATTCGAATTTGGAATACATTTCTAATTGCTTGCCAGTACGTTTTGGCAGCGAGGTTTCGATCGGACGATTTTTAAATCGTATTTAGAATGTTTTGCTTTCATCTCTATTGTGTGTAAATGTTATCGCTGTTAATATAAGCGACGGATAGTTTCTTGACTCCATGAAGCTTACGTCTTCATGACATGAACCTTATCGAGCTTATTAGACGCTCAATTGACTTATTTTGCGGTTTCTTACCAGTTTTTGCCTTCGATTCGATCTCACATTATTATTTATCGATCGTTACGTCAACTGACGTCTTGTTACATAGAAATGCAAGTAAACAGAAAATGCATTTTGTATTGTAACATTGCCAAGGGTTGTATTTGCCAAATTTTTAGCTTTGAATTTATAGTTTTGATGTAACTGTTATACTAGTTGTTATTTGAGAATTGTGTCGTTGTATAAAGACGGAGTATTATTGAGGTGTCGTTATGAGGCGTAACAGACGAATGTTCATTAAAATTGTCTGCATTATAAATAAACACACGGTTCCTAGTAGTAATTGTAATGAACTGTTTCTTGTTATTAGAACTTTGGTGCACGTTAAGTAGATAGTTGATTATCTACATTTATTTAACGTTATGTAACGTTTTGCTGCTTTTATTCGGCATTCTTTGAAATTTGCTCTTTGTTATGTAAGCGTTCCGAATTCGAAATCTAGTTCTTATTTCAAATTAGTTTGTTTTTAATATCTAATGTTTGATTTGGTTATTAAGCTAATGGTAAAGAGATTGGAATGTATTCCAAATTGGAATTATGCAAACTTAAACAATTCCAAATTCAAAATCCAAATGCAAAATCGTGTTCCATTTCCAAATGAACAACGAGTGTGACATTTAAATCGCACAAAGTTGCGTTGCATCCAAACTGGAACAAACAAACGTTCAAATAATACAACAAATAAATATATCTAAAGTGTAATGCGTCTGCTCAAAATAGGGCGCGTTTCAAGCAATTATTTTAGCTCTGTCTTTCTGAAAATTGGCACCAGTGTAAGATCTTTTGGTATTCGATTGGGAAATGGTTAAGCAACCAGTGGCACTAGACCCGCGGCGTGCGAAGGAAATATTAAGAGGGATACTGAACAGATATGTCAAGTTATTCTGGTCGGACTATATACAGTGGAATGATACGCGAATAATAGGCAAGTCTATCCGTCAGTGAGTTCGACGTGCGTTTGTCTTAATTTTATTATAATGCCGGTTGTTTTCAATTAATGGTTTTGTGCAAATAATTTACGGTTGAGATGTTAGTTGGGGTGGTTTTAGTGAGTTTGGGTAAGTTATAGTATCGGAGTTTTTAGATTTACTAAAGATTGAGGTTTTGAGTGAAATGATGCGGTATTTACGCTAATGTGTAAAGTAATAAAGTATATTTTTATGATTGTATTTGTGTTAAATGACAGGTTTTTATTTATTTATATTCCCTTTTCTTAAACCTAAATATAACACTTATAAAGTCGAAAATAATTAATGATGTACTTATGAAAAGATACGTTTCTTCCTAAAAAAGAGAAATAAGTCTCTTCCCAAACCCAAAACAAACTACCAATACAAAAACTCAATCAAAAATCATCAAACAATATAACTTTGTATCTTATTTAACGAAAAAACATCAAGAAATTGTCGAAACAACTCGCGCACTGAAAATTTACATTTGTAATATGAGCCATTAATGTCTACAATAAAATGCATTGACATTCGTTAGAGCGGGACACCGCTATCGCGGGTAAAAGAGACAACATGTGAAAAAGATTCGCGCCCTAAGACCTAATAAAAACTTAAGACAAAACTCTATTATCAGTGAAACGAATCCAGTTCTTAAACAAGTATGTACCGTGCTTTGTTTACCTCTGAACTTGAGGTAATTTAGGTGTAATTTGATAGTCAATGTAGCCGTATAAGTGTATTTGTGTATGTGTGCACGAGGTGTAATTTTGACATACATCATAACATAATTCTCTTGACATATTCGTAGTCTGTCTTAACTTTTTGTTTGCTCTGAGTTCGCGCCAGACACAATAGAGACGCGTGCGCGGGGAAACGGGACAGACATATCGCGAGAGACGGAGATAGATATAGTTTTAGTAGTGACGTGTTAAATATGCGTTGGAAATGTTATGCGTTTGCGAAAAATGCAGATTTATCGCTCTATGCCTATTATTTTATAGCGATTGCTTTTTCGTTTTTTTTATTACAGATTTGATTATTAATAAAACTAATGTTTTATTTTTAAGTAGTTGTTATTAGATGGTTTTATTTGGTAATAATTAATTTATGTAGTAATAAAGTACGTTAGGTAGTATATTTTTTTAATCAGGTTCAATTTTCAAACATTCGAAAATAGAACACAAACTTAACATCAAAAAACCGCCTAAAACCGCGCGAAAACTCAACAATACCAATAAATTCACTAAAATTAGAGCGCCAAAAAAACCGCAGCGCGTACAAAGTGCATAATGGAGTACGAAACAGGTGCGCACGCGCATCGAACGCGCATTCTAGTGCGTTGTGCGAAACAACGATTAAAATGAAATACATGCACCTTAATTAATTATAATAGGAACTATTTTGGAATAAATCTTGTTATTTATGTGTCTGGCTTTTCGCTTGGTTCCTTTTTGAAGATTGTCGGTTAATATAAGGAAATTGTGGTATTAGGAGAGACAATAAGGAGTTTCTAGGTAAATTAACTTGGCATTATAATGTTGCGATAAAAAATCGCTAATATTGCGTTATTAACGCTTACGCGCTTAATTAAGGGCGGATCACACTATAAATCTATTAAGCCCCTTAACATCCTAGTAATATTATAAATACGAAAGTTTGTAAGGATGTATGTATGTTTGTTTGTTACTCTTTCACGGAAAAACTACTGAACGGATTTGGATGAAACTTTACTGTCATATAGAATGAACGGGAATTTCGGGATATCATGGGACACATGAAATCCCGAAATTCCCGCGGGAATGAGTAAAACGCGGGTGACACCGAGGGTCGCGGCTAGTATTACATAAATAAATTTGAAAATTATGAATCATGTCAGGACGAACCAATACCCTTAAAGGGATCTCTAAGGAAGTTACGATTTCGGAGAAAAAACGAGGGTTAATGTACTCTTGAGGTTATTATAAAACATGTGTGAAGAACTGTTTGTTACCGGAACTGGGTGATCGTGGATGTTAAGCAACGTTAGGAACTTGGGATGGGAGGCCAAAGGGAGTAAATTACAGGAGTAAATGTTTTTTTTAGTTGAACTTTTTAAGTAGCGATAAGTTTTAAATAGTTTGTATTTCACTTGTCTGAAATATCAATAACCAGTAGTTTGAGCTAATTTACAAGCACGATCAGGCTACAACAAAAACTTCTTCTTCACACTCGCCAGCTTGTATTGTAACCTCAGTCGATACAAACAACACCGCTGAACAAAGACCAACTTTGATCAACTACAAAAAGCATTACTAACAATAACAATAATAATCAAACCAAAGCAATAATCAAACCCTTTATTCTATTACAATCAAAAAATGTGAATCCGAAAAATAAATTCGCCCGCATGTTTTAAAAGTAAAACTAAACACAAAACCCTTTTTATCTTCCACACCCACATCCCTCGCCCTTCTCAAAATTGTTCCAAAAATATTAAAATAGTCAAAAGAGTTAAATTTAAAAAGAGGGTAGACAAAAAATATTAATCTGTAAACTAACACAGCTGAGCTCGGTAACGGGTATTTTGGTAGTAGGGTTAGACTAGTTGTGTTTTGTGGTTTTTTACGCGTTTTTGAGTAATAAGATTAGTTTGATTTAGTTTTTAGCATTAATGCTTAAAATTTTTTCATTATGCAAAATAAATAAAGAAGAATGTGTGAAATTAATTTTGTAAGTAAAGTGTGAACTGTCACAAAATGAGTTTTAAATTAAAAAAAACAATTATTTAAATTGAACATGGAACGCCAAAATCACTATATAAAAATAAAAATCCAAACTAAACGAGATCCGGTCATTATTCAAAATCAGAACTAAAATATTCAACATTTAAAATAAGAATAATAGAGAAAAGAGTTTTTATTCAAAAATGGAATACTTTTATTTAAAAATGCATTGTTAAATAGTGGCAAAGGGCGCCGTGACGAAACCAATTTATAAAGTGGAAGGGTTTCGGGTTTATTCCAATTTATAATAAAAAAAAACGAGCGACGAGTGATTTGACGATTCGGAAGGATTTTAAAAAGTTATACAGGAGGGAAGGAGACGGATTTATTTATATCATCCATGCTTGTTGCTCGACTTTAAAAAAAGGGGTGTTGTGTTCGTGATTAGTTTTTCTTTTGTCTTAAAAAAAGGTTTAGTTTTAAATGTGTTTTTGAGGTTTTATATAATACTATATTGTGAAAAAACAACTAAGTTATCATGATAAAAATAAATCAATAAATTCAACATCAAAAATAAAAAACAAACCCCCATTTCAACCACAAACTTAAAAGATATCACGTCTCTTCACACGGGAGTCTGAAATAAAACAAAACTTACATTTCAAGTACTTACTTAGCCTCGAGTAGCCGCTCGTAAAACAATAACTTTGAAAATATTTCCAAAGACGCACGAACACTTGACTTTAAGTAGGTAATATAAGTTAAGTTAGTAACATTACTACATAGTAAGGGTGTGTTCCCATTGAAGCGGAGTGGTGCGGACCCCGATTCACCAATCACAGCGCATTGTGGTTGTCAAACAACGCACTGACATTGTCAACATCTTTTCGTGATGCGTTGTGATTGGTCAGTGGAGCTCCGCACAGCTCCGCTTCTATGAAAACATACTGAGGCTGCAGATCGGAGAAACGGAGAAATATTAACCAATAGAATTGCATAAAATATCTGACCGGAGATTTTATGCAATCCTATTGGTTTATACTTGTCCGTTTCTCCGCTCCACCAGCTCGCTCCGCATCAATGGACAGGCACCCTTAGTGTTGTTGATAGTGAGCGTATTTACAAGCAAGCGAGTTGAATAGCAAGCGGTAAAAGTTATCTTAGTAATGAATTTTGTAATAAAATAAGGAAAGTTAAGTAAATTATCTAAATGCGTCGTTGATTGAACGAGTTGGTGAATTGCGATTTGACGAGATTAATAGCACCCGAACATATTCCTTCTGTAAAGGAAAAATGTTTAGTAATTTCATTCCATTCTTATCCTATTTATAGTATAAAAAAAATACCTAGATTGTATGAAAGAAAATATAGATTTGAACGCATAATACCCTCCACACACACACACACATACAAACCTCATACAAACCCATACATACGTCATACAAACACATACACAGTCATACAATGAAGCAGATGTTGATTCCATAAAATAATATTTCATGTAAAACACTTGAGGGCGGAAAGGATTGAGCTATTTATATTTTTGGAGGGAACTTGAATATTTTTAAACTTGGGTAATGATTTTTGTAGTTATTTTTAACTTTAAATTATTGGTTTCAAAAAGGATTGTGTGCTTTGTGGCTTACTGTTAAGTGAAGTTGATGGTGAGCGAGTTTACTAGCTACGAGCCAGCGAATTTAATTATAATTGGAATTTGACATAAGTGTCCTAATTAAGTCGCCATTTTGCTCGCTAACTGGCATAATCTAAACGCTCGCCAAAAAAGAAAAACAAACGTTTGTAGTAGCTTTAAAAAAGCATACAAGGTACTTAACTATCTCTGAACACAAATTCATCACAATCAGTCGAGTAGTGTAAATAAAGAACGAACGCGTCTCTCCACCCTGTATAATGACCCCGAACGCGACTCAAACCCATTCATCAATTAAAGGTCTCGTTATTAAAGCGAATGAAAAAGAAATAAATCTTCCAGATTCTAAAAAGATCCCTTTCGAAGTAAAGAATGTTGTACAAAAAAGTGACAACCAAATAAAAAGCGACTAAATAAAGTAAAAGTGACTAAATAAAATAAAAACCAGCGCCATGTTCGTTTACAGATTATCTGCGTTAAAAGGGTTGCTTCTGTGTTCTTTTGTCTCTGGGCCAAATTTTTTTTCCAGGTCCGTACAAGGAGTCCGATTGCGAATTCTATTTTCGAATATTCTACCGAGAATTTTTAATTAATGCCGCTCCGACGGTCGTATTTTTAAAATCCGTATTCGATATTCAATTTTTGCATTGGATTTTATTTTTTATTTATGTTCTGAGATAATGACGTTTCTGTTTTAAGTGGTTTATTTCGATTGGCGATATTGTATGAAGGTCGGTAGTTGTGATTAATGGGCCCGATACACTGATACACACTCGTACTTGCATACATTTACCTAAATGGGGATACACGTCAAATGTTACGTGGATTTGGTGCATTTGCAACGAACCATAGACACTTTTAAACATGTAGAATGAAGAATGTAATGTTTATCTGTGTGTCAGGGTCTAAAGAAACCTAAAGCATATTGAGCTGGGTTACAAGCTGAATTTCTATCTGAGCGCTACCGTGCTTGAGGACACGTAACATTGTCGTCCCGGCTCATTCAATCTTCACTTCATAATATTGAATTCGTTTCCTTCAGTAAAGTGCAGTGTCCAAAGAGTAAAGATGTCCGATGACCTTAGTCTACTCTATGGTCGCGTAGGTGTATCTATGGATATGACATATTGATGTCGTATCGCAGATATGTGTTATCTATGGACCTGTTAAGAGAGCTTTTATTTTTAACGATGTCTGAAAGAAATTTTCAAGTTTATTTGTTTTTAACCTACTGATGCAATGGAGTGTTGTGTGTTTGATGTGTCTGTAGTGTTGTAGGTAGCATGGACCGATTTTGATGTAGTTGTTTTGGTTTGGAAAGGGCTTTCGAATATATTTCCTATAAGCTTAGCTATATCATTGAAAGAAAAAAGCAATGCTGTTTTCCTATAAATTTTTATTTTTTATTTATCTTTTAACCAACTTAAAAAAACTAAACTTTCCACATTTCAACCATCACTCATTTCATTCACCATAAACTAACTCTATAAAATCCATTTTTACACTTTAAGTACTGGAACGAACGTTAATAAGTAACCAATAAGTGATATCAAGAGGTCAGCTGACGCATGCGCGGGCGCATCGACCCCGTATGTAAATGGACACTTCAAATTAAATATTATTGGAAGCGATTGCTTTCCTACTCTGTTAAGGGAATAGGACGATACAACGGTTCGCTGGAAGTGGGACAGAGGGAAATCACTACATATCATAAAACAAAGTCCCTGGCCCCATTTGTCTGTCTGTCTGTCTGTCTGTCTGTTCGCGATAATGTCAAATACTACTGCACTGATTTTGACACGGTTTATTTAAATAGATAGTGATTTAAGAGGAAGGTTTGTAATGTATAAAAAATCCCGAAAATTTAAAAAGGCAATGATATCTTTAGTCTTTCATTTGTAGAAACTTTGTCTATGGCAATCAAAATGTATTTTTTGTAAACTTTTCTATTTTCAAAATAAGGATCTAAGCCGATCTTTGCATACTTAATTAAAACCATATAAATATAGACTAATAAAAAGTCTTCAACTCATCTATGACTAACTCAAAAACTTTAGGTATTCAGATATACATATAAAGCACATAATATAAAATATTAATAACACGTTTAAACTGTAATCTCTAGATCAGTAATGGCTCCACTTAATAAACCATTTTTGAAAATATTTGACTGTCATGCTTGTATTCAATGTATCGGATCTCGTTCGGTCCACTCGGACACTTTGGTAGTGTTAATTAAATTAATGAGTTCCATTTTTGAATTTTGATTCGTGATTCCTATTTCAAATTTATTTGAATGTGTTCTTTTTACGAGATTAATTCGTTTGTGGTCGAATTGTTTTTAATTCCAATTTTGAATAGATTCTTTTTTTATAGTGTTTATGGTATTCAATTGTTTTTTAAATAATTTATAGATTTTTTATTTAGTTTACGCATGAAGACTTTAATTTAGCGGTTGAATTGATAGTCTACCGTCGTTCTACCAATGATAATGGTTTACTGTCATTGTAGAATGTGTATCTAACATACCTACTATTCTTAGTACGAGTTATTTACTAAAATTGCACGTTATGAATTATTTGTTGTAGTATTAGTATACCTTATAAAATGTACTATTAATAATATTACAACTATTAATAATGAAATCATCTTATTTCCAGGTACAGTCCACATTACAACGATGGTGTTTACAAAAACTAAAAAGGATGGTTCCCAAACAGAAATACATCACGAACTCTTCTCAGTAGAGTAAGTTAACTTTATTCTACGGGTTTTCTCGGTATCCTAATCTAATGATGATAATTTCAAGAATATATTTGAAGATTTATCTTGCGAAAGATACGGGATTTTTTTGGCCAACAGTGGGAATGTTTAGCTTGATAAAAAGTAAGTTAGTTGCCAACCCTGGTGTCAGTAGATTTTAGACCGCCCAAAGACCTCTGGCATGGTCTAACAATTGATAGAGAACAACTACAGGCACTTTTTACCCGACTAAGGCGAATCCAAAAAAAAGGATTATGTTTGTAGTTTCGGATTAAAATCGGATATTAAACGTATTCCACGTCACAGCGCATCCCCTTCGCAAAACAAGTAATTTTATTAAACCCCCTCCCTAAAGTTTATTTTAAAATTCCATTTTTCTAAGCGCGTTCAAAGTAAATTGATGGGACTGGACCCTCTGAAATATCTGCACGCTAAAATGTACCTTAAGTAGTAGAGAAAAAGGTCAAAATTGAATAAAAGGATTTGATTTAAATCGGAAATTAAAATATGCACCGAGTACTGTCCACTAACAAACTGAGAAAATGATCGATCGTAAAAAGGTTAAGTTTAAAAAGTTTTTACTGTGACATATTTTTACTAGGCCTGGTATAGAAGTTTTTAGGCATCCATTATTGATACAACTGGGGCCAACAATGTTGTTTTATTTTAAAATAGAACTATTACACAGATTATGGAAAAGGCCACCCATCCAATTAGTGTCCAAGTAATACGTTGCTTAACAAGTTAACATCGCCCAAACTATAAACGCTATACAATGTTCCTTTCAAAAAGTAAAGATTCGTATTTAGAACAAATCCTCTTTTCAAATGAAGGCGTTATTAACTTTTTTCTTAATCGGAACCATCGAGAATTATTTGTTAATTATTACCATGGAATGTCTAAGTAATTACATGTTCGAAATTCGAATTCGGTCCCACTGATATTGAAAATTGATGTTTTTGTTCGTTCCCGTTGAAACAAAGAGGTTTAATTCGTATGAGGTGACTTGCGTTTAGTTCACTCTTTGTCTGTTAACAAAACGATGTATTTAATATTAATACTCTTTGGTTTTTTTCGGCCATAATTGTCGTTAATAATTGCGTCCGTGGAGATAAGACGTCGATTGTGACACCACAATGCGTTCTAGAGATGTTCAATTTGAATTTTAAACTATTCGATTGGTCTTCGATTTTTGATGTGATGTGATTGGTTTATTTTTTTCTGTGGATTTTAAATGCTGGCTTTTTGATTGGCTGATGCAGGTTTGAGGGTATTAAAGTTATTTACGTGTGTTTAAATTATTTAAAGTGGATGGTGGGTGATTATTTCGTATACTATGTGACTTTTAACATAAACAGAATCTTTATCTAGCTAGATAGTTTACAAAAACACCATATTTTAGTTTAGGGTTCCACATTAAAAAGGTTACGGAACCCAGTTTTTTAACATCATCAAAATTTCCAGTTTGGTTTGTATTAAAAACTTATAACTTTGTATACAATGGTGAATAATTTTGGAAAAAACCGCAAAAACGAGTATTTATGTTAAATATTTTGTGAAAATATCGCGTATTATGTCCGTCCGTAAACTTTGATGAATTATTTATGGACATCTTTATATTTTTGAATTTTATTTCGTTTTTCAAGTAAATGGTTTATTAAAAGCTTTAACGAGCCAGTTTTACGTAAAAAGTAGACTTAATGATCAAGTTACTGTTTAGCCGACTTCAAAAAAAGAGGTTTCAAAAATGTCAGTTTTGGATTGTGAAATAATTAATACTATTAAAACTGACTTAATAGTTAAAGTAAGTATCGCATTATTTAAATAGTACTATTATAAATAATTTAATATACCAAAAAAACATTCTGTAAAAATATATAAATAGTCATTGTAACAGAAGAAAATATAAATTCTATGTCAAAAATAAAAACACAAATCCAAAAATAATTTAAAAACCACCACAATTCCAAATTCGTGTGAATTCTACGAAAAACCTCATCCATTCATCGGCAGCGATCATTTCTCAAAAAAACACAAAAAATATCTCTTTCGTTCAGAAACGATTTGCAACATTGTTAATGAGTAACAATTCCATCGTTTTGGTTCAAATATGCATAATACAATGAGTTGTTTCATAATAAAATTATAATAAATACAGTTTTTAGTCAAATTTAACCATAACTCATTGAGAATTATCCTTATTAAAAGAAAAAGCCCTTAGTTAGTTCCCACAAAACCAAAAAGTTTATATCAACTTTATATTATACTAGTCGCGCCCCGCGGTTTAACTCTTGTTGTACCCGTTCTCGTGGGAAGTTCGGGAATTTTTATACATATAAGCCTTCCTCTTGAATCTATACATATCTATAAAAAACCGCGTCAAAATCCGTTTCGTGGTTTTAAAGATCTAAGCATACATAGAGACAGACAGCGGAAAGCGACTTTGTTTAATACTATGTAGTGATAAAACCTTATTCCATATTCAAACCAAAACTCTAGTAATCACATTTAAAATCCGAACGTCCACAAACCATAAACAACAACTTAAAGCCTCATTCTATAACTTTTCAAATTCAAATATAGAACAAGTCCGTTATTATCGTCGGTAATATTTTAAAACGGAAATCGTGTTTAATTCGCTTCCTATACGCAAAAAGAGGTCTAATAGCATTCTAATTGAACACTATAAATTAGAAATTTGCTAATTTTATTACTGTTAACTTTTACATTCGATGTTTACGCCATTACAAAATAATTAGGAGCTTAATTTGAAACGCGCACTTGCTTTCTAGTTATAGTTTGGTTGGTATAAGTAGTTTTGTGTTGTCAAGTTTAAAAAAAATCTTAGAATACCTGAGTTATATTGAAGTAGCTATCTAATACTAATATCTAATATCTAATATCTAAGTACTAATATCTAAGTATCTAATACTAATATAATAAAGTAAGATTTTAATTATTTGTTTGTTTGAACGCGCTAATCTCAGAAACTGCTGAACCGATTTGGATAATTCTTTTTGTATTGAATAGCTACATTCAACAGGTCAGTTAAGGGCTATATTTCATCCCAAAATTCACACATAAACGGGTATAACACGGGTAAAACCGCGGGGCTAGTTTTTATAATTCCAATCAAATATTCTTTCCATCATCGTCCTAAATAAATACTTATTCAAACTAACAGTTTCCCTTCAAGCGGCTATTAAAAAGAACAATCGGGCAACACCAACACGTTCCACCGATAACGGAACGATATCGAAATTTTAAATAGTTATAACAAATAATGGACCGAATATGGCAACACTCGATTGTTTCCCGTTTTCGCGCGCACTTAGTTCTTAATATGCGGGTTACGCATGCGCAGTAGTTTCACAATGGATTCCGATACAATATGGCGGGTTGTCAATCATTTTTGTTTAGGTTTCTTTTTTGTTGGTTAATAAAGGGTTTGCGTAGCGCTACGGTGCTACGGGGAACTGTGTGGGATATTACAGTACATTGATGTTGGGCGGGAAGCCTGTGGCCTGTACGGAATAAATAAATACACCCGGACAAATTCACGCAAACTAAGCTCTAAGCTTGTAATATGAAATCTAACTCACTGATACTACTACATATGCAAACACAAATACTTTATAAAAATATAATAATTGACACCCAGACGTCACTAACAAACAAGTAACAACCTATGTCTTCACATATTGTTGATTCGAGGCGGGAATCGAACCCGCAACCCCCGACGCAGTAAGCGCTCTCACTGCCACTGTGCCAACGGGATTGTCAAGTCAACTCTACTTACTTTGATTTACTAAAGTACGTAATAAGTAAGGTAGGCAAGGCCTTTGGCCTGCAGCTGGATGTTACAGGACATTACTCATTCATCTACACTAATATTATAAAGAGGAAAACTTTGTTTGTTTGGTTGTAATGAATAGGCTCAAAAACTACTGGACCGTTATAAAAAATTCTTTCACCATTCGAAAGCTACATTATCCACGAGTAACATAGGCTATCATCCCGAAATTCCCACAGGAATGGACACAACGCGGGTAAAACCGTGGGGCGCTGCTAGTTCTTAATAGAATGAATTCTACCAATATTAAAAGAAAACACTATTTTTTCTAAAATGAGTTAAAATGTGGTCTATTCCTTCTGAAGAGGTAAAAGGTCTTGTGATATTCTTAAACATATAAGTTTAGAGATGAGAGAGCTTCTTCCTGATAGAAGATGTCTTTGGTTGAAGAGCAGTCATGATAGAATTTTAACTCTGGTAAGAAAATGTATGAGTTGACAGCGTCTCAAATACATTAAGTTTTATTACAAGTTAAAAAAGAACAAGAAATTTCTCCTCGTAGTTCGTTCTGTAACTTTTCAGGCCAAAGCTATATAAAATAAGCGGGCTGAATAACATAAGCACCCACTCAATGCACATCTACATCAGCAAACATTCTCATACGTATAAAACGTTAATTTCAAAGAAACACTACTTCATAAAGGTGCAATAATAAAACATGAATTAGTATGCAACACCCGGGTTCGATTCCCGCTCACGTTCCGTTGGCAATATTCAACTGTCTTATCATAAAAAACGTTATTACCCACTTTCCCGCCATTTTTGGCATCATTCTGATATACCAAAATCAATTTTGCTACTTTTAAAAACAATATCGACCCCCTTTAGGTTACTCTATGGCCGTTGCGTCATAATTCGAATTTCGAACGCCAATCGAATACAAATCAAATAAGTTAGTCATAAAATTAGAATGATTGCGTTCGCATTTTAAATATTAATTGGATAATTAGTGTTGCGCCTAATATTTTGTAATTGACTGATGAATCGGTACTTCTCATTGTTAAAAATCGATTGTGTTCGTTCCGATTATATCGATTACGGAATCGATTTTGAAACAATGTTCTTTGTGATATTTTTTCTCGTATAATCAAATAAAAACAATTTAAATACAATACAGAATGCTACGGTTCGTATAAAACGGTTAATAAAACAGACCCCATACTATGGAGGCCTAATTTAATTGATTTCACAATCTATAAACCATATAAATTAGAGGATGACGTTGTAAAATAGACTTTAACTCGTCTGTTTAAGGTTGGTTGGATTTATTACGTTGTGGCGTATGGTCCCGCGGTACAAATTGGAGACTTCCTCGAAGATTTTTATTTTTATTGATAAAAGCGTTCTCTGAGGACAATTGGTTTGGATTTAGTCTTGAATTGACCGAATCACTGAGCGGCCTCAATCTGTACTATTGTTGATACCTACGTGTTTGATGTACTTAGTGTCAACTCGATTATTACTCATGTGTAGGCAATGTGTCGCTTCAGAGCAGTTTATTGCGATTGCGAATAAAGGTGCGAAGTAAAGCCTGTATTGCATTTAATAAAGTGCCTTTACCTGTGTAGTTTTTCTTTCAATCGATTCTATGGAAGTTGAATCCGTTATTCGTAAAAGGAGTACCTACTTCTTTAGTTCTTCTTCTTTCTTCTCTTTACTAGTACTTAGTTTATAAGCGGTTACACACACATAGATGAATATTTTGAATTTAGAACTTGTCTTGTACTATATTCGTTCAAATCAATACGCAGATTCGAATCTCCGTTCGATTTTCAAAAACTGTCGTAAATCATAGACAAAAAGAATATTTTATTTTGAAAGCACATTGTCCTTTACCGGAGGGTGTGACGGGGTGATTTCTCCCAAAACTATTTTCAATCCCGCACTAAAACATGCAAAGTTTCACCCCATTTTTCAAAAGTGTTAGTGTCAAATTTTCCATCAGTCGCCGCGTCCACTTACGCAACCCTTCCAAAAAAGAAACTAAAAATAAAAATATCCGTAGGGGACTTTTAAAATCGTTATTATAATCTCGGACGCCATTTTTGCCTACTGTAGGGAGGCGCCCTTCAATTTTAAATCTTTTTTTAACAAAAACCCCTTTGATGTTTATGCATTTTGGCAATATCTCCCGGTCCGCTAGAAGCGCGACATTTGGCCATTTTAGGGATTTCGTTGATGCATATTCGAGATTAAAACTTTAATACGAAGCCCTTTACAATTTATTTGATCGCAGATACGAGTCCAAGTCAGGTGCTTTGTGAACGTTGTTTCGAATGTGTTTGTAAAGCTCTCAAAAGGTATAATTTTTTAAAGTTTCCTAACAATCGCGCCTAAAACCGTCATATTAATCAACCTCATTGGTAAAACACAAAAAGGTTTACATTCGTGTGGGAAAACAGTACCAACACAACCAACGCATTCCAAATTCGAATGAATCTGAAAGCCGAGCGAGATTTGTAAAGAGAATGAGATTTGAAAATAGAACACGCCATTAGGAGTTGAATACAATAGCTCTCATTGGTCGATTTGAAAACGTAACAATTTGTTAAACGTCAAATATGAAGTTTTTTATTTGAGATGTAATGAAATACTCAGTGTGATGTCTGCGATGGCGGCGGCAGAGTAACAACAACAATCTTGCTTTTTGTCGGATCTCGGGCGTTCGTTTCTCATTTGTTTTGTAGATGAATACAACTGGTGTACTTATTAATGACGTACAAATTCTTAGATTGGGCTGTGAGAGGCCTTTGGTTTAGTAAGAGTATAGTTAGTGTGTATCGTGAGTAGTTAATTATATGACTGTAATGTGGAGTTGTTAGGTATTGCATTTACCTATTTAGGATCGTCAATGTAGGATGTAGATATTTGGTTTCCTAATTTTTAAGAAATCAGTTTTCTTGTATGTCCTTAAAGATGCTTTGCCTTAGAATTTTGAGTTTCTCTGTCTTATATTGAATGCTTATCTACCAATTATTATATGTATGGAACGCTTTAGTATTACTACATATTATAAAACAAAGTCCCCGGCCGCGTCTGTCTGTCTGTTCGCGATTAACTTAAATACTACTGCACGGATTTTGACGCGGTTTTTTTAAATAGATAGAGTGATTCAAGAGGAAGATTTATATGTTTAAAAATTCCTGAAATTCCGACGGGAATGGGCACAACGCGGGTAAAACCGCGGGGCGATGGTAGTCCAAACGTAGCAAAGCATAGGATAATTGGAGAGACACACTATAGTAGTTTATGCAACTGTCATATAATGAAGGGTATTAAAACACGAGTGTGAGTTTATGAAACGAGCGCAGCGAGTTTCATAATAGTAACGAGTGTTTTAATACCCGTGTTATATGCAGTTGCATACACTACTTTATCTTCACTAATGCAATTAATCAAACAAAATTTTAAAAACAAAACACATAGCGAAACATTTAATTCACGCGTACGTGTATAGTCACAGTGAACTTGCCGCCATTAAAATCTAACCAATGAGAGCGCAGCTGCAGGGCCGCAGGGCGCGCGCCGCGCAGGGCGCGATGTTATAATGAGATTTTACGATATCGATGTGGATATTATAACATCATGTGCAATTGCTTAAATTGAGTGTTTTAGTTGTCTGCGCTATAACAGTAGTAATTATAAGTCAAGTATTGGAAACATAAGTAGAATGTTACAACATCAGTGTAGATAAAAGCTTTTATGTACTTAACAGTAAGTTAACTAAGTGGTTATTGTAAAGGTACTTTATATTTATGTGTTTAACCGGAATTCCTACGGGATAAATATTCAAAGAGACACCATTAAGTTGCGAAAATTATTTTCTCTCCCAGCTTAGGCTGGGTTACACAACATGCCAGCCTATATATAATATTAAGTATAACTTAAGTAGTTAAAGTGTATGTAAAGATATCTACATTTATCAACAACTTACATCAATTAAGTACATGATTACAAAAACATAACAACAAAATGTACAACATCCGTCCATCATCAAACAAATGCACTAAAAACAATTAACTTTCCATAATAATTAATCTTACTTCCAATCAAATACACGAAATAATAAATTAAAAGTAACAAGAACAATACGAACGGATCTGATCAACATTGTAAGTAATATCAGTAGAAATGGACGATAAACTCTTTCAAACGATACACGCTTCGAATCGTAAACATTAAGAAGCTCTAAAAGCTAAAGCTCGCCCGGAAACGGTTAACAACCTATTTTGCCAACAGTACTTATCTTTTTTGCGTTCCAACCTACGCTTCCGACCGTACATTCAATTTAGTACTGTCATACTTTCCAAAGCGTTTATCTAAAATCTTCATACACGACCAATGACACGAAACTATCAATATTTCTAATAAGTTTCTTAAAAAAACATTACTTATACACGTCTCGATCAACTATTGATCATATTTCCGTACGAAGGAGTCCGTTTATTAAAAATGTGATGTATCAAGATCAACATCTCATTGTAGAGTAGGACCGGTGTATCGGTGACCTGACGGGTGTGAGCGAGGCAGAAAACCGCTGACATTTCAACGGGTCATCAACCCTATAGACGTCCTGCTCTAACAAGAATTCGAAGATTTGATATGAATTGTTCCTAATTTGAAATATTGGATCGTTCGATCCGGATAACAGTTTTATTATGTTGGAAGCATTGGACGGCGATTCTTTTTTTGAAATTTCTTACGGTTTATTAAAAGATTTTATTTTTAATTGTTGTGCTTCCGTTTTGACCATTTAACTTGATCCATAGACAAAATTGGAGTTATTTGATGAAAAATAATGAATGCAATAAAACGATTTTGAATATTTTGGTATTCTAATGTTTTTATTGGTACAACTATTAATAAAGAATATTAAAAACTACTGTTTAATTGCAAAAGCTTTACATTTTTAACAGTCATAGTCATAGATAAAAGAATTTGACGTCATCGACTGAAGCGTTGCATAAAGTCTATGACACATCAATTTTCAGCTGAAAAACTGAGTAACTTTGTAACTCTCATTTCACTACATTTAAAATAATAGAACTATATTTTCATCGTATTTGTCTATCAGCAAAGGTTTTACCCCTTCCCCAAAACATACTAAAAGTACCCTACGTGATACAAAAGCTTTACCACCATACACAAAATAAGAATAAGCTTTCAACTTTCGCATTAATAACAGTCAACATTTATTTAATTACATAATAAAAACCTATAAGGGTTCATTTTTAAAAGGGACTAAACGACTCATCCAATCTAATTCAAAATTAAAATGCGCCAACATAACCATATTCAGTTGTCGAACAAAAATGCAATAGTCAAGTAAGCAACTCATAACCGCTTCTAACTGGTTTGAAAGAGGCCGTTTAAGGCAGTGTAATCCTATTGTGTCATAACTACCCTCCTCTTGTGAGACTAGTGATTGTCTCTGGTTGCACGCGTATGTGGCTGGACCTCTTTGTATTGTGATAGTAAGTTTATTTTGAGATAGATGCTTAGTATGATGTAGAATATGTTTTATTAAAATGGCTTGTATTTTCTAGATTAGAGGTGGTTTTAATTATTAATTTGAATACTCTTTTAGAATAAGATATGGTCTTAGAAGCTCTCATCCCAACTACAACTTTAAAAATAAACCTTTTTTTGGTAAAGATACTGATAATACAAACAAACAAACACTTCTCATAAACGCTGCTATAGAATACTGGATAAAATGTGTTCAATCGTTAATTTGGTCGGTAATTGAACGAGTTGGATGCGCGCGCGCAAAAACCCGATGTTTCTCCGAAGTATTGAAGTGTACCGATCATTCGGCGGACATTTTGAATTTATACGTTCATAAAATTCTTTTGTCAAATTTACGCGGGAATCCAGTATTAAATGGTGGCAGGAATACTTTTGGGAAATCGACTTTTTTTCAGATTATGTCGACGGGATACGCTAAAATATTGGGTGTTTTTGCTTAGGCCGTAATTTAGGATTTTATTTCAGCTTGACAAGCCGTTTTGATGCTTATGCTCTTGATAAACTGATATTATTAATTATTAGTCACTCAACGACTTATAGTGTTAATGACTGTAACAGTGACGGTGACTATCGAGTTTTTAAATAAAGAACACGCTATTATAAGGTAATATACCTATTAAACGTTCTTTTTTCAAAAAAATATTGTTCTTTTTTCAAACATCGCTAATCTTCGTCACGTTAGGACCTCTGTAAACAGTAAAGAGTCGGTTGTCTATTTATTGCAAACTCTTTGCTTAGCAACTGCTATCATATATACTTTTTGTGAAGCTAAATAAAGAAGCCGGCTGGAGCCGAATGCTTTCATCACGTTATCACTAAGATCGGCTTCTGGGCTATCGGTTCATTAGCTGCGACTTTAAATTCGGTAACTACAATTATATTAATAATTACTTCTCAAAATAATGCTAACTTCGATCCACGACTTAGATAAAGTAGCGTCAGCAAAAGAAGTTGACTTGGGTATGATTGGTATGGTTAGAAGAAGAAGTCAGATTTACTATTTTTAAATAATGTATGTATGGTTAGCAAATTTCGTATTTTATTTGTATGCGACATATTTCTGTATGGTTTTTTTGCAAAAAAAAAAAACAATCCATTATTTTTGCTTACCCATCCCTTCTCACAAGCGTTCACATTTACAATGTTATATGAATTTTCTTACAAGCTTTTTCTAATATATTTTTGGTACAGTCAGCATAAAACAAAACGTGTTTTTTCAATATGAATGTTAACGACTTGTTTTTGATCTGTTTGTCGTTGAAGCCGGAGGGCTGTTGTTTATCTCTAGTCTATGATTGATAGAGTGTGGAAATGTGCTTATAGTATTTGTTTTGATAATTAAATTAAAATAAATTGTCATTCATAACTGATGTAAAGAAAATGACAACTGGCATATAGAATTTTGACATATGAAGGTGTAGGTTTTATTTAACTACGGTTAAATCATATGTTAAAAGTTTACTGAAATTGTCAAAGTAAAATCAACTACAAAATGAAATATATTTAGTTTAAAGGCATCTTAATAGAATAACATTGTGACATAGTAAAATTAATCTGTAATGTTCTATTGCTGGGCAAATACCTCTCATCCCACAGTGAGGAAGATAAGGCGTAATTACAATGCTTGGCTACTGCTATTTGTGGAAAAGAGGACTAAAAGTATTTTTTTAACCTTTAAATCAGAAAATCTGGTAACTTTAAAGAATACATATTAATAGTTCTAGACAAAAAAATACAAATTTTAAATCAGATTAGACAAAATAAATGACCACGGTTCCTGTAGAGCTGAAACGTCAAATAAAAATGTACAATAAAAGCGAAGTGTATCTGTAAACGTAGTTTAAATTCAAAATAAGTAAGTAAGTAATGTTCCACTGCTGGGCAAAGGCCTCTCATCTCACTGAAGATATCAGTACATTTTTTTAAACGACATATATTATTTCATAACTCCGTATGCTTATCGGTTAGCTACTTAATTAATATCGTGAGGTGTCAGGATCAATCACCGCGGATTCAGACACTGCGATCGAACAGATTAACGAAACGAGACACGATTTGAAATCACTTACCTTTAGCTCTTAGAACCTTGTCATAGTCACTAAAACTAGTTTTTCAACTAACCACTGTTGAGATGTAAACGATTTTTATTTAGACAAAGTAACTTTAGCAAGTTTGTAATGTGGTAGTTGGAACCTTGTCTTATTAACAGTGAATGGTTTTTTTAAAGGTTTTTAAAGTAGCGTTGACTGGTTTTTATTACGATATGGTACTTTATTGGTCGTGTATGTAATTGTGACGTAAGCTGTCTGAAACAATTGATTTCTTATGATTTATTGTTTGTTGAATGACTTTTGTGATATACTGGTTTTAATTGGAAGAGAAAGTATTAAATAAACTTATCACAGAGCTTATGTAAGGGCTCATTTATTTTAGGCAATCATTTTAGAAAAAAAAATAATAATATAAAATATTTTTGTAACAAAAAGAGACTTTTTTGCAAACCATACCTAATTAAAATAGCAAAACATTAAATACCTTTTCTACTGCCACTCGTTTTCATTTGACAAATCTTTTTGACAATCTAACTAAAATAACGTCAACATGTCAAACAGATCCGTCGAAATAACTATCTGATGGTAGAAAAATCAGCTCAAAAGCATTCAAGTAATTTGGACTTTTTTCAACTGTCTTACTTTCATACCGCCCAATTTACTGTTAATAAATTAGGTTTAAAAAACGCATCTTACCACCTATCAATCAATGCATACTTCACACAAAAACATACAGTATTAAGTATTATAATTATAGTTTTGCCCAGCGGCGGTTACGGTACTCTTAAGATATTTTAGATTACAAATTGTAGGAAACAGTTACTAAACGACTATTATGGACTACGTTCTTATTTTGAACTAAAAAGAAAAACCATTTAAAAAAACAAATTCAAAAATGGAACCGATTCCGAGGACGGTCGATTTGAAAATGGACTTGCAACTTAAAGTCAATTTCTAGCATTTGAATTAAGAACTCGTATTTTATTTTTAAATGGGGCGAAACTCATTAGCATTACGATTGTTTTTTATACATACTTCAGCTATTAACTTGTGTCAAACGAGTCCCAAAATATTATGTTTTCGAACGTTTAAATTAAAGCCAAAAGTACATATTTTCGTAGCCAAGTGTTTGCTATGATCTTACGGAGAACTCTTGAAGGGTACTCAGAAACTTAACTATTATGTTTTTACTAATACAAATATGGAAAGTTTAAATCTTTAATACTTCTTGTTTACTTAATTTATTCATAAAATAAGTGTTTTCGAGATTATTGCGGACGAAAAATATACATAAGACAAGCATATAAGTACCATAGATAGTAGTTGTTAGAAGAGCTTCTTTGAGACCAAAAACTAAATGAAAATATTCTCTGATAGATTTTTAGATAAATCAATTGTCAAGAATTATAAAGTAGTGTTTTATTCAACTTGTTAATGCTAACAGAATAAACGTTTCTCGCTTTAGAACGCTCTAAGTATATTGAGAAGGATAAAATATGTAATTACTTTCTTAAAAAGTTTACTTACTGACCTAAGTACTGTTTCAGAACCATTAAACTATACACTTAAAAGTACAGTTACCAATATGATATCCGGTAGATACAGTAGTCTATGACCGATACCGGAAGTCTGCGTTTAAAAGTATTTGTAATGACTGTTTACTTTTTATTTTTATGACGAATAGAGGATTGAGTGTTCTCTTTTTGAAAATTTAATTGGGGAGTACAATTTTATTGTTTTAAGTTTTGAATATGGAATGTCCAAAGCATTGTTCAAATAATTCGTTGCCAATCAAGATAACTTCAAAACGAGAATTTCGAAACAGGATTCGTTAAAAAACAATACTTACTATAATAATAATCGGACGCGAGATCGAATCGGAGCTCACGTATGAATACCGATTTCGAAAAACCATAGTGATTGATTGTCAACCAACGACAATCGGATCTATAACCGTATTCAAATTCTATTACTATTTGAATGGACAGAGTCTCGGACTAAATAAAAATTTAAGTCACTGTCAATATTCCAGTGAAGCCGCTTTTAAAACATTTATGGAAAAATAGAGGTGTAATTTTGTTTTTGTAGCAAATGAAATAAACTTTTGTTGTTTTGGTAAAAATTAAATACGTTTTATCAAATAGATATTTATTAGTATAAGTAAGTAAGTTCTCATAGGTCAGTGGCCAACCCTGGTATCGGAGTTTTTAGACCGCCTAAAGGCCTCCGACATGGCGTAACGATTGAAACAACCGGGACGGACAATTTAACGTGCCCTCCGAAGCGTGGTAGCGCTCAGAAATAAATGCCACTGGCCACCCATCCAAGTAGAGGTCAAACTATGTCTTCACATATCATTGACTCCGGGCGGGATTCGAACCCGCAACCCCCGACACAGTAAGCGCTCTCACTGCGACTGTGCCAACGGGCTTGTCAAATACTTAAATAATATGTCATACAATTGAGTCCAAGGACTCATTCTTGTACGCTTCAATAACCGAATCATTTTGTCTCTGGATTGCTCTGCACTTTATGGATGCAACGGACACCAGCTGTGTACATCAAGCGACTAATTTTAATAAATATTTTGGGTCTATATTTAGGAATACCTATTTGAATTGAGTTATATTTACGGATACACTTCGGTTAAATTTAACATTTGTATCTGACGTTCCGGACCCTTTACAACAAAATACCTATTAATACCTCTTATCTATACTAATATTATAAAGAGGTAAAAATTTTAAGTTTGTTTGTATGTTCGGGGTAATCCCAGGAATTATCAGTCCGATTTGAATAATTCTTTTTGTGATAGATAGCCACATTCAACGGAAAGGTTATAGGCTACTTTTCATCCCGAAATTCCCACGGGAACGGGTACAACTCGGGTGAAACCGCGAGGCGCGACTAGTAAAATATATAAAAGAAAGTAATTTATTAAATATCTCAGGAACGGCTGGACCGATTTTCATGATTTTTGTTTTATTTGATTTATCTTGGTCAGGAATAAAACAATACGTAATAAAAATCCCACAAATGCAACGGGAACGGTAAGTCGTGGGGCACAGCAAGTGAAAAAATAATGATAACCTTCTTTTTCTGAAGTCGGTTAAAAATGATAGGTAAAATGCTGTAAATAAGCATTTTTGAAAAGGCTTGACTCTTCAGTAAATAATCCAATCACAACATTTTTCAAAAAGTCCCGAAACTCACAATAGTTCCATTCACGTCAAAGCCATGTGTTTATATAACTTAAGCAGTCGTTTGTCTGTCCGTAATTAAAGTATTGAAATAATATGAGTTTTCAAGTGTTTTTATTAATCTTGGAGTGGATCGGGTCAACGACCCTTCCCCTTGCCGTATCATATCTCTGGTTAATGTAACTTTTTTTTAATATTCTATAATCTATGTTCCAGGAATATTGTCTATGGGTTGTGGGAAACGGTTTTACATCTGTAATTGTGAAGGATTTGATTTTTCAGTTGGTTTTTAATTTTCTGTTTTAAGTATTTTAAGGATTATCATCTTTTTTGGAAGCCTACTAATATTATAAATGCGAAAGTTTGTGAGGATGTTATTTTTGTTATTCTTTCACAAAAAACTACTCGACGGATTTGGATGAAACTTTACAGTAATATAGGTAATACTTACATCAGAATAACACATGGGATACATTTTATCCCGAAATTCCCGCGGGTACTACGCGGGTAACACCGCGGGGCGCGTCTAATATTAGTATATATTTCTACAAGATCGGTTGTAATCTAAAACCGCCAAGTTATCAATATTGTTATTAAATTGGCAAAAAACAAAAACAAAATGTCTGACAGTTATATTATAACACCTCAATTACGTCACGTTCTACTGCGTTTAACAAGATGTGAACTCTATAGTACCTTGTCATAATAATAACAGCATTAAAACTCATTCAAATCTGTTTAAAAGTGATAAAGGCTTAAAGTGATAAAGTACTAACTAGTCAACTTTGTTTCACAGTAAGATGTTTTGGAAATAGAATAAACTTATTTATTATGTGGAACTATGTGATACCTTGTCGCATTAACACAGTGAATAAATCATATTAGAATTAGTATAAATAGTATTAAAGTTGAAAATGAAAAGGTTCCACACTATACGTGGAACAAAAGTTCAAATTTTCAAATAATTGAATTTGGAACGAAATCAAACATGACTTTCTAATCAATGTTACCAACATAAATGATAGAAACATTTTTTTTGTAATTTCGCGCGTAACTTGTTTATTATGTTGGTAGTTAAAGTAATTTGAGTTGCGAAATTTGAAATGTTTAGACGTTCTTTAAGGTGAGGATTGTTTAAAGCGACCAAAGTTTACTTTGAATTGGAACTTAATGTGTTAACGTAATGGACTTAATATTGGTAGTGAAAAATACCTGAAATTCAACATTAAATTAAGCATTTTGTCTGTAAATTAGACATAAAGTACTTATTAACTAAAGAAAATAACTGAAAGTTCTATCTAGACATTGAAAAGCTCTCAAAATGTCTTTGAAAACCTTCCACAATTTTTGCTCCAATCACATTTTCTTTAAACTAAAGTCTACATAATATCTATACTCTCAATACACATTTTCTTGTTACACTCCCTCAATCCGCACCTTAAGAATAAACCATTAATCTTGCGTTGATCCGAAACTGTCTGTTTGTTTGAAAAATGTGTTGTCGAAATTTTACGTCACACTTTCAACGTACAATTAACTGAATGGCTCAATGAGATAGTTTCACCGAAAATAGGCGAGTACTTTGATTGGAAGTGAGTGAGAGAGATGGTACGAAGGAGAGAGAGGGGGAGAGAGATGTTTATTTTTTATTTGGTATTGAGTAATCCGTAATGTTGTAAATTATTATTAATCCTATTGTGATTTTGTGGTATTAAAACGTACATAGTTTAAAAAGAAAAAATAGAAAAAGGTTTTACGTAGATTTTTTGTAGTTACGTGGTACTAATTTAAACCCAAATTATTTATATAGCGAGTAAACCCGCGTACTCAGACTAGTACTTATAACTCAATTTTAACATCGAATACCTTTTAAACGATATTTAAAAAAATATATTTATAGATTTTTTTAAACTAAGAAACTATAAAAAATAGTCGTGTCTTTTAATCAAAACTAGATTTACGCGAATGTACGCCAATTAGTGCAAAATCAAAGCGAAATAAATGATTTTAACAGCAATACGTTTTATTGCCTTAATTTCTGCTAATAAAATACCCGTTTTCGCTCAAAAACCTTTCGAAATCGGACGGATTTGTGTAATAAATGTTTTTTTATTATGTTATTTAATTAAAATACCGCAATTGGTATTACATACTTTATTACATTGGTTTATTAACTTTCGTTAAATATTAAAAAAGGTTCAAAGGAAAATACCGAAATAAAAATGTAAAGGTAACTAACTGGCCATAATATATAATTGTTTAAATGTTTCTTTTCATAGACAAGTTTTTCCAAATTTAAAAATAACAAACTACCATTTCCCAAATCGATTCAAAAAAGGAACGAATCAATTGAATTGAAAACTCTAAAGTTATTCAAAATTCGAATTCAATTATTTTCAATTATCCCGTTCGGATACGCCATTGTTCTTTTTTTAAAAATTTTCGAATATGAATAGTGATGGGTACTGAATGAGAACTTTATCAATCACTCATATACATACAATAAGAGGTATCTTTTTCATTGGATCGTTCGTAGTTTACGTATAACGTAGCACTCGAGTACTTTGGACGATGCATCGTGATTGTTAAGCAACGTTTAGCTCGGTCACTTCTTGGATGAGTCGATGGTATAGACGTCACTTTAAGAAACATATAGGAGGATATATTTAACAATGATGTTGTGCCTTTTCTAAGTACATTAAGCGGTTTACGAATACATTTCTGTTTTTCTTCCTTCAGCCATTTTTCACTATATTTTTATAAATTTTCTGATGGCAAAAGTAACTGTACCTATTTCTGAAACGCCAATTATTAAAACAATAAAAGACTCAAGTGAATAGTATCCGTTAACATTGTTCATTCAATGTATAAGTGTCTTGAAGTATCGATCGGTACAGAGCTAATAAAATATTTCACAGTTATTGTAATACCATATTAAAGTCGATGAAATGTATGTCTCTAGGAATGTGTGTGTGTCTGTCTGCAATCGGTCGGACGTGATGCGCCTCACAATAAACAATACACAGGCACCACACCGGAAATTTATGAATTTAAATTAGAAAGTGTTAGGAATTTAATGTCTATATTTCTGAGTAAGAACAGAACGACGTCTTCCTTGTTATTTGTTACATAAATATTGAATAGTTTGTAATAAATTTTATTATTGTCTATGACCAGTAGCTGGCTGGTTTTATAAGTTTTTTTATTATTTGAATTTGGAATGACTACCGTTTTTATACTGTTTATGAAGTGTTTATTTAAAGAACGCCGTGTCTTTAATAAAGAATTCTTAATTTGAAATTTGAAATTGAATATCGAACTGTTTATTTTTTATTGCAGCCAGTATTGCGCGCCTTTTCACGATAGCACGTATACCACGTAAAGTTACATAAGGAATCTAATACTGTGCAAACTTTAGCAACCTATGCCTAATTAGGGTACACATGACAGCTACAAGGCGTGGCTCTATACTCTATACCTATAGGTAGTGACATACGGACGGTAATTCTCCTTTGTATGCTAAACAGTGAATTATCTAGCAACCAAATTGTAATCTCGAAACTTGCTTGGAATTTCTTCATCTTCTGTTTATAGGCGTTCCTTGTGTTACCATTAAAATAATTATTTTTCCTTGAACAACAACAATACTAAGTACATTTTAATATTATTTACTTCTAGGAATAATACTCAGACAAATCACAGGAATAATAAAACATATTCTTTGCCTAAGAAAGTTTATAAAAAAATGCATTAACATCCGTTTTTACGTCTCGCTAAAACAAAAGGTAGTTAACACTTGTTCCAATTTCAAAACTTTAAATATCGAATAGAAAGTACTTGTATAGATTAAGTATGTTATACAAAATGGTACCTGCGTGAACAACGCTACATATTTATGACTAGTTTTTGCTTGCGGTTTTTCTCGACCAATTATTTTATGAATTTATTTAAGGAGCTATACTAAGTTTCATGCTTCTGGGTGTATGTGTTTTTGTCAGTTAACCGTTTAATAAGTAGGCAACTATTGCGTATAATATAAGTTACGTTACAAACCAAGATAATTCCAATACTTTCTTTTATTCTGTCCATCAAAAATATCAACAATTCGTAACGCTACAGCGCTAAAACCTATTGTTAGTAACCACCAGTTCTAAAAGTTGTCATAGATTAATATAAAATTACTTTTAAATGTTGCCTAACATTAGTAGTTAAGCTGATTAGACATCGTGTGTGGTGAAATTTGATAACCGGAGCGGTTGTGTCTGCTCTGCCCGGTGATATAATCTATGACCGTTTGTGTCTATGATTGATGGTTGTTTTTTAATCACTATTCAAAAATAGAAAATGTATCCGACGTATTCGACATACCTTTGTTTCATAGACTAGTTTTTGTTTCTAATTTCAAGTTCACTCGATTTCAAATTGAGAATGTGAATGTTTTATTGTTTACATGATCCTGTCGCCATGTTTGTTTAATTCACTAAAGTCGAACGTAAACAGAATTTGATATTATTTGTTATTTTTAAGATGAAACTTATTTATTTTAAAACAAATTCTTGAGTGGGATGTTGAATAAGTTATTTAAGTTAAATATAAACAGTTTATCTTAATTTATACTTAGGTATAAACAGTAGCGTAAAACGATGCGCTAAATATTCATAAAATGTCTTTACCTTACATACTTAATTAAGTAGATCAACAAACTTAATTAGATCAAGAAAAAAAAACTTTGTCTATGACTTCATGAAAAAAATTGTCTATAACTTTCCCGCCATTTCACGAAAAACCCGTTAAAAATAAAAAATGGCGTAGGTTTCACGTAGGCCGAGTAATTGTATTCAATCATTTTATTATTTAGGTAAGTGGGTGCCGCGGCTACAATACGTTTTAAAATTGAATATATAATGGCGGCCATTTTGTTATATTGTTATAATAAGTTCGATTACACATTCAATGCACATTTTGCAAGCGTTCCAACGTCACTGGCCTTCGTGGTAGGAAAATGGATGGAAAACTAAGGTGTTAATATTGATTACGTGTTTTCGACCCATTTACATACGATCGGCATCTAAAAACTGCATTCAATGCGATTTAACAGGTGTTATAAAGACGCGTTGTCACTTGAGGCATGCGCAAACCTTAGTACAGAGAGTTTTTAGACTAAGTTTAGTCCAGACGGTGTTTAGACTGTCTTTAGTCCAGACAGTTTTTAGACTGTTTTTTTAGACTGCGTTCTAAGGAGACCTATATAGGAGCGATAAGGCACTAAAGAGGAGATTTTTTTAGTGGGTATGTAATTAAGAGGCGTTATTTCCAAAAAAAAAAACAAATAATACTAATTTGTGGCATCAAGAATACATAATTTGTATTACACTTATCCGATTTTCACACGAGATTAAAACAATGTATGTTTCTTAATAGCGTTAATTACTCCAAAATTTTTGCTTTAGTTTTGAACATGATAAATATTTACATATTTAAACGTTCGTGCAGACTAAGCGAATTAACAAGCTACGAGTCCAATAAAATGATTCACACGAGTTACAAATCATGTTTTTAAAATTCGCCAACTCGCACTAATAAGTTACCAGTGAGTTTTTATAAACTCACTTAATGGAAACGGACCTTAACATCAAGATTTACGCGATCACGCAGCTAATCAAACTCATATAACTGGCCACTAATAAAACAACACAGAAGCACTCAATAAATAAAAACGAACTTCTAATTTCAAAAATTATGTGACAGTAAAACTTTTTAAAACCGTTCTTATTTCAAACCAAACCGTAGAGAAGACAAAAAGCGTTCTTATTTCAAATCTCATATAGTTTTGTTTCGAATTTAAGATAATTTAAAACATGGCTCGTCCAATATGGAGAGTGCTTCTTAGAAATAATGTATAATAATTTTGTGTTGTTTACATTATCGTGTAGAGTTACTAATTATTTATTATTTCGCAGATTTGTGCGTAGGACACTGCAGGAATGTCGTTCTGTTGATTCGTGGTGGTCTTTTTGTATTGAGATCGGACTGGGTTTAACGATAGTTTATACTTGTTACTAGGTGGTATGGTTTGGGTAATAATTACTTATGTATAGCTAACTAAGGATGCAAATACGGAGTTTGTTTTTATGGGGGAGGAATGTTTTGGTTTGAGGAGTGATATTTAAGGGTTTTTGAATGATAAACTTTTAAGATTTTTTAATTATCAAGAAAAAGTTTATTTTCTTTTCAAAATTTCTACAAAACAAATTCAAAATAACACAACTTAAATTAAAATACAAACCTGACATTTGCATATCAGGTGCACTCACATAGAAACACTAAAAGTCTAAACAAATAAAACAAACATCCTTTTTTGACGTCGGGTTACAAGAAATCATTAAAATCAGCTTACAAAACTAAAACGTCTGTTTAGAAAAACAAACGAGGAATTCCAAAAAGGAGTGGGTTGCTCAGACGCTAAACTTGCATTTTTCGAGTCGGGGCATTATCTTACAATAACAACAGTTGACACATTGCACAAATACCTTCAACATTACTAACTTTTATATCAAATTACGTAAACAATCGAATGAATCATTTATTTTAAAACTTATTGAGTAAGAAACCAAGAGTTTTCGGAAACAATTTGAGTCATATAATGTTAATTAGTTGCGTTTCTGACACTTCCAGAAAAGGGTTCGTTAAAAGATTTGAAATTGGAACAAAAAGTTTAAGCGTTTCTTAATAAATCTTTGAACAGAAAATGTGTTCGATATACGAAAAAAGGAATAAACAAGCACCCAGGACTCCTTAAAAAGAAATTAAAAGTAAAAAATGAACTCATCCTTCGGTACGCTTGGACCACGCGTCGCCACACCACGCGTCGCCACGCTAACAGCTTGTCTAACCCGCATTACATGTTTCACATTAAAAAAACTAAAAAAGGAATCCAAAATCAAAAGATCCTATTCCATAAAATAATGCTTATTCATTCCACATTTAAAATCAAATTTTCAAATAAAGAAGCGGTCGATCGGACTGAGAGAGACGGCAATATAAATAATATAAGTGAGAAAGAGACAGATAGCTTATTATGATTGACAGCTGAGATCGTTTGGCCTTGGAATATTTGAAACATTATATTAAAACTAGTTGCGGTATAGTGCTTTACCCACCTGGTACCCGATCCCGTGGGAAATTCGGGATAAAACGTAGACCATCGCCTATCCTGTTGCTTTAACTATTAATCAATGAACAACGCGGGTAAAATGCGAGTAAAACCGCAAGGCGCCGCTAGTATCAGTAGGAAATATCAATAATGTCGATTCAAATTTCAAAAACTAAGTGTTTATTTACTGAAAACATGTAAAAAATGTTTACTTTTCAATCAATCAGTGATATATAAACTAAAACTCGTCTCTTATGAATTCGGTTAGATTAAATAATAAAAGTAAATCTAAATATTTACCGTCTCATGTTATAAATGCGAATGTTTGTGTTATCACTACATATTATTAAAACAAAGTCAAAGCCACGTCTGTCTGTCTCTCCGCGATAAACTCAAATACTACTCCACGAATTTTGACGCAATTTTTTAAAATAGATAGAGTGATTCAAGAGGAAGGTTTATATGTATAAAAATTCCCGGAATTCTTACGGAAACGGGCACAACGCGGGTAAAACCGCGGGGTGTTGCTAGTAGAATATAAATATAAAATAAAAGAAGCCGTTCGGTCCGTACGTCATTCATTACTCCCAGTAATGATAGACGAAGTCTCCACAGAACACGTTCAAATCATATCCGAACGCTTTTCAAGAACATTGACTTTTTACTTTTTTAGATAAACGTCAAGATGGATGTTGGTTTTCGTCCGGTCAGATGTTACGAGATGTTTAGATTATTACATTTTTATATTGAACAACGATTTATTATAAAAACTTATTTTTTTATCAACTTTAACGTTTGGTTTCATTTTTGACTGGCATTATGTGTAATCGATCATTGCCATTAAACTAGATGTTTGAAAAAAAAACAGGTTCTCTATGAATTTTAAAATTAGAACGCGGATTGTATTGTGTTTGTTAAAATGTAAAGGCTTTTCGAACTTTTTTGAATATCGAACTGTAACTGTTATTAATTTTTTAAGTAAGGGATCTATGCCAGTTTTAAAAGTTATAAAACCACATTAACGGTCTATTGGCGGCCTAAAAGTTCTGATACCAGGAATGACTTGCGTTTATAGAGATCGAACTATCCTTTTAAAAAGTTGAGCAAGATGTTATCTCTAAAAAACAAGTGAGACTGTAGCTATAACTTATCTAACTACTGGTTTTAACTACCTACTTCTTTGACAGAGTTTTTACGATTACGTTCCGTTAACCAATTACTATTATTTAGGATATAATTTAATTGCCACCATTATGATTAATACGCTTCGCTTTGATATTACTTTTTAATATCTTTATTACTCGTTCCGCTTTTAACTGGGTTAAGTTTGTAAGTTTAATGTAATAGTTAGGTGTGACGTTAGTTTCATACTAAAATACATACATAGATAAAAGAATGCGGATCTTGTTAAAAAAAAGATTAGTCGATGTCTGGCCGCAAAGAAAAAAGTTTGAAATTGGAATAGAGTTTGAGAAAGATTGCTCGCGAATTCATATTGCAGTGCTACGAATCTCGTAGAAGTGCTACGACGTAGTAAATTTTCAAATAACGTTTTTCTTTTGAATTTATCTTTAAATAATTTTTAAAAGCATATTTTTGTGACTTATAGTTCCACCTATAGTACATTACCTATAAACATGGATTACTCAAATAAGGTATACAGAATAGCTATATTATTGAATTTAGTATTTTAGTCATAATAAGAAAGCTGATTAAAAACTTATTCAAGTCACTCAAAACTTTTTATCGGATCCATAACATAAGCTTCCGTAATAAAAATCATATTAAACAAGCCGCTTCTACACAATACTAACACTACAATTCATTCACATTTTGGAAGTAACCCGATTCGATATTCGAATATTCAAATCTGACGTTAATAGTTTTTATGGGTGAGTTTACGGCCAGTAATGATCGCTTTAGAATACGCGCCTTTGAGTTATCGATTCGCTTCCGTCTTCTACTCGATTATAAACGAACTGATTCCAACATCGATTTTACACGTTTTAACATAAAACAATAATGCTACTGCTTTGTTAACTATTAAAAATTTAACATTTATTGATTGGAATTTATCGATTTAGGAAAAATCTTGTATTAATTAATCGATTTAATAATTAAATCGAACGTAATCTATGGCGTGGGTTGGCGTTATCTTTTTCCCAAAGTTAAGTGAATTCCGAATTCGGCGAGTTTTGTTATTAAATTTATTATTGCCCGCGGCCATGTTTTATACTTCACATAGTTATAATTACGTATTTTAATAAGAAACGAGAGCGTGGGTCGTTATTAAATTATTGTTTTGTCGTTACAATTATTAAATTAATGTTTTTGAACTACAGTTTTACTATCGAGGTTGTAAACAACCTTCTTTTAGTCACTTGAAGAAAAAAACAACTATGTGTTCCAAATTTAAAATTTAATTTTGTGAGCCGTGATTAATAGTGATGGGTCAAGTTTGTTTATTCAAAAAATCGACATCGATTGTCGATACCTAATCTATATAGAACAAAAAATAAAAAACAAATAAATATCAAAAAGCAATATAAAACCAAATGAGACCACAAATTGGTTAACGTATAGTTACGTGTATTGTTCAACAAATAAACACAAACGCAGACAAATTCGTTTTGAAAGGAGACACAAGCGTTACGAAATTATTTCCTATTTAACTATTTAATACCAAGACCTTGGGAATTTAGCGAAAGAATTCGACCCATTGTGATACGAATCGAAATAATAAAACTTATTGTTTAATGAATTGGATTTCTAATTGGAGTTTTTATGCCAAAGGTCAAATTGGACCAAACTTTAAACAAACCGATTGTGTTAAAAAAAAAGAGTATTATTATTGTTACATAGTGAGTTCTTTTTTTTTGCAAAATATTTACGTTTATGTTCTGACCTTTTTAAATCTTTTATTGCATTTTAATTGAATTTATTGTAGAGTGATTTATAGGTTTGTTAAATTTTATGTGACTTTCGCCTAATTAAGAGTACATTTAATAAATATAGCCGCAGAATCGCTTGTGACATGTAGATAATGTTATTTATGATGTTTGTTTATCTGCGATCGTTGTTCTAAATCGATTTTTAGATAACATTAAAACGCTTATACTCGTTTTACAGTACTTGCTTGTTTGGTAAGTACACCATTTATCTTTTACAAATTATCAAAAAAATCAGGTTTAAAGCGTTTTTGACATTGAGCGAGTTTACAAGCTGCTATCGAGTTCAATTTTCTATTAGCGTCACAAAACATGTTGTTATTTCATGTCTTTATAACTAGCTTACTGACGTTTTTTAAACTCGTTTACTGGAAGTATAAAATTTAAAGCTAAAAATATGAAATAAAAATAAATTCGTCCGATATTTTTTCGAAAAGCAACGTCCATTAACAGATCCATCATCTCAATCTTTGCTTGTATCTGTAGGAAGCACATTACAAATGGTCGACTTTGAAATAGTAAATACATACGCCATAACAGAATAACATCATTTAATAATCCACGCATGTAATTGTCACGGTTTTATTATTATTGGATATTGTTCCGGACAAGGCTGGACCGAAAATGGTGAGGTTTTGCATTTATGGAGGTTCTTAACTCCCTCCACGGTATTACGTATACGTGTTGAGGATAAAGTGAGCCCTTTTGGTGAAGGATTTTGTGCTATTGTGCCTTTGGAGCGTTTAGTATGAGTTATACTTGGCGATGTACAAAAAAACGTTCGTGGAACAATTTTTTTTGTACATCTCTTTTCGTACAACGCGTGTTGTAAAAAAAACGATTTTAGTATGAATTGTTCTGTAGTAAATTGAATGTAATTTTTTTTACATTCTCCTCATCATTTACTATAATAACTAATAAGCGTTACATTTAGAACTGCTACACTTTGTAAAACATAACTATACTACACTATATAAGTGAAGCTTAAAACGCCCGTCTTGACAGATGTCATTCCAATACAATTTCAAAGGTTTTTTTTCAATATACCGTTAATAAAAAATATATAAATATAACAAAAGTAATCAACGACATTCCAAAATCAAATTCATAATCTTATTCCATATCACATAATCTAAACAAACGAATTTAATTCCTGTAACGACATATCGATGTGTCCCATCACTACTGTCAAATGACAAACAAATTGACACGCGCTCGACAACTGACATGTCACCAGTGAAAGCTACTTTGAACAAATTCCGAATATACGAGATTAATAGATTAGTTACAATTTACTATTTAAACTTGTTATTGGCTCAGTTTATTTCGTGAGTTCACAAAAACAAAAAGTAACTGTCTTGATACAAAAAAGTTGGACACAAACACGCACACATACATACACATAAGTATACGTGTCCGCGAAAAGATATTACCTACAGTATAGTACAAGAACAGTTGTTAATCTTGTAAAATTATCTATTATACAAAATAACTTTAAGAAAAGAACGATTAATACATTTTTAGAGATACAAATCCAAAAAAGACTTCATAAAACATATAACGCTCACATGTATAAAAATCTAATTAATCCATCAAATCTTTATTTATAGACATTCGTCACTAACATCATAAATTTCGGTAAAACAATAAACACATGTTACAAATACATTAAAATAGTTGAAACAAACTTAATATTATTCATACAGATGTAGATTATATTAATTTTTTTGTGTCATTATTTCGACGCACATGAGATCATAATTACGAGTATTATAAAATTAGAGCCGGATTTTAAACCGGATGAGTGTAAAAGTGTCACATTGTGTGTGCACTCGACTATGAAGCCGATAAATGTTTGTCATTTTTGAGGTAACTTATCGATAATTTAATATCGATTCAGTTTTAAAGCTTTTAGTGTATTTTTATAGATGGTTTTATAACTTTGTTGATTTAATTTATGTTTTTATGTGCTTATTGATAATATAATATAGTAATTATGTATAAATTTTGTATTGATTTGAATGTTTAGGTCTTTATTATGGCGTTTCAATCGTCAGACCACGTCGGAGGCCTTTAGGCGGTCTAAAAACTCCGGCACCAGGGTTGGCCACTGACCTACTCTTCTTCTAAACTTAAGAGCTGGGCTCTTGTCGATGGAGTTCTTTCCACTGACCTATCCGAACTTACTTATTGTGTTGAATGCGTGTTCGATTTTCATCGATACATTTCGATGACTAAATTTAATCCAATCACTAAACTTTTGTAAATGGAACGTAAAATTTAAAAAGCTCGGAATTTCCGGACGCTTTCTTTATTCAAAAACACTATCTTGTTACTACTCTAGCACTTTTTTTACACAATAACAGAAAACAGGCTGGAGTCCGTAGAACGTTATTCCATGTTCGATTAATAACCTTCTAAAATTGAAATTACATTATATTGTAAAACAATTCGACCTCTATGGTACGTGTTTCACGTTTCCGTATTCAACGAAGGTCTTAATAATTATTATTTTTGTGTACTTATCTAAGTATATTTTACTAGAGCATGTCATAGATTAACACAAATATCTAAATTTATAAGTGAGTTTACAATCGACGAGTATGCGAATTCCAAACGAAAAGTTTAAAATCCAGATCACGTGCTATTAAACTAGCCAGCTTGTAAACTCGCTCAATTCAAACTTAACGCTCAAGTGAGCAATCTCCTACGACACCAATAAGTAACTCGCCTATACAAGTATTTCGTAAACCAAGAATGTTGTATTAGTTTTGAATAAGTAATTGTAGACCGCACTTACCAATTTTGACATGAATACACGTTTTTTACTCTCCCAACTAGCTTGAAGCAATCTCGTTTTCTCGAAAATAGATCTAATATGTTGAATATAATTAATTTCATACCGCGTCCGTTGATCGATGCGTGTACTGGCCACTATTTTTTACTATAATTATTTTTAAATTATATCGTTACGTCAATTCTTATTCGAGTTTCAAATTTCGAGTAATTTTAAGCAAAACCTTCTTGTTTGTATTTAGAACGTTCTTTTTTTGAACGAACATAATTTTGTTTTTAATGTTGCAAAATTGGTGATTTGAAGTTACGTGAAATGGTTGTTGTTTTTTTCGAATGTAATTTTGTTAGAAACTAGTTTGAGTAAAACTTTTTATTTGATTTTGTTTTTATTTTTGTTGCAGATGTTCCTGGCTGATTTTAAAGACTGATTAAGATATTAAGTCCGTTAAGAAATGATTGGTACATGAAGGAATTATACAGGTAATTATAAATACTATTTATATAATTTCTCTACTTACTTACTCCTCACTGTACTGATATCTTCAGTGAGATGCGAGGCTTTTGCCCAGCAGTGGGACATTACAGGCTAATTTACTTTTTACTTTCCTTACACGGGCCTCCTACGTACAAAAAACTTATTAGCGAATTTAAACGCCTAAATTTTGACAACTGTGACGAACTCGCGTACTATTAAACTCGCAGTTTGTAAACTATCTCAATCATAACGTAAATATCGATTCCAAAACATGTTAATATTACAGTTTATCAAAAACAATACTAATTGAAAAAACTATATTATTTTCAAACAATGAAGTGAAAATTTGAATTGTAAACATTCTTTGGCATTCTGCTAATCTTGTCAAAACAAAAGACTATTGTCAAATGAGACATTGTTTCGTTTTAATCGAAAATGATTCAGCCGATGCATCGCGATGTATTTTAACTTTTTGATTATTTAACAAACTATGGGCGGGAATGGATAATATTTTGATAAAGGTCTTAATTAATATTTTTCTATTGTCGTTGACTGACGTTGGGCGAGTTTACAAGCTGCGAGCTTCTAAAGGCGATTTTGAACTAACTCTCGTGCTATCGAGCTTGCTGACTAGCAACTTATAATTTAGCTCAATGTCATCGATACGCCTAACTATTCCTAAAATTAAGTTGTTTAAAATCTCATTAAATTCCACTTATTAAATGAAGATTAGTTTATAGTTCAATAGGATCTTAAAGTACATATATCTCACAGTACATATATCTTACAGTACATATTATATCTTACAATAAGTATTTTGTCCTCAGTTCGGGCTCATTTGCGGTCATCCCCGTCAGAGTCCACTATTTGAGATGACTACTGCGATGGCCGCCCCCCAAGACTCAATCCATGAGAGACTGCAGGAAGAACCCCTCTATCTCCACCATGGAACCACCTGGCCTGAACCTTCCGACCCCCAGGACGACCCCCAGGAAATGTCCCCTTACTACAACATGCCCAAACGGAACAAGCGAAAGAACTTCAAACCCAGATGTGCTCCAAACGCCACCACCTTCTCAGACGACTCAAACCCTGAAAATGACAGTGGAAGTGTCAACGGCAATGACAGAACTTCCCCAGACCACATAGAAGACGAGAAAGACTTCAAAATTGGCGTCAAAAATTTCAGTCTACTCAAAAGTGGCGCAGTAGACCTGAGCAGAAGACTAAGCACAGATTCTAACGAGAATATAGAATACCAGAATCGGTTAGCTGATGAGAAGAACAGCTTGAACACCTTCCAGCACTCGTACATCCACAGTCTTCAAGGGCCAGAGAATACTGTGCTCAACTTCCAAGAGTTACAGAACAAGGCGTTTTGCGCCAAAAACCCTTTTGCTATATCCCAACTTATTAAGACTAATTCTCCTCCCAGGAGAAGGAATTCGGAGTCTGATGATGAGAAGGGCCAGGATATTAATGCTAATGAAAGGCTGGAAGGTCAGGAGGAAGCTCCGCAGAACGGAGATGCTTCTGCTAATAGGATATTGAGGGATTATGCGATGAATACGATGAAGGAGCTTTTGGGTATCTATGGGCTTTCGTCCAATGAGGTGGCTGATGCTATCACTGGACAGATAAGAGCTTTGGAAGCTTTGCAAGGTGAGATTATGATTGAAGCTATTCTTAACTCTTATTTCAAAGATTTCCCAAAAGAGTTCAGGGATAAAGTACATGTCGATTCTGACTTGTGCAACCAAATAATAAAATTCAGTCTGTTTTTTGAATACAGACAAATACATAGCTGATGTACAGATTTCAAAAAGAACTATTGAACAGTTCTTAAAACGTGGACTCAGATTGCTCATTTCAAATTACTCATTACTAGCAACGGCCCGCGGTTTACCCGCGTTGTTCCCTTAGGAATCTCGGGATGGAAGATAGTCTATAAACGTTCCGTTGAATGTGGCTATCCGTTACAAAAATAATTATTCAAATCGGATTAGTAGTTTCTGAGATTAGCTTTTACAAACAAAAAACTAAGAAACTTTACCTCTTTATAATATTATTACTATAGATAATAATCAACCTAGTATCCTCACTGTACTGATATCTTCAATGAGACGAGAGGTCAAGAGAGAGAGAGAGAGCGGGACATAACAGGCCCTAGATACCTAACCCTGCTTATTTTCCAGGTAAACCCTTCACTCAGATCCCTCTAAGTCTGAAACGGAGACATGACTCCGGTATGGACGATGGAACGGACAGGAGTCTTCGGAGATCCTCTTCAGCCACTGAGGATGAAGGGTCCACTAACATCACCCCGCCCAAGACACCGGATAACGATATTGAAGCTCAAAGGTAAGATTAACCATAGTCTAGTGAAAAATGGTGACTGCATTGACGAGAGTCCAGCTAGCTAGCAGCCATGTTTAAGATACTACAATGATATTGTTGCTCAAAGGTGTGGAAAATCATATTCTAGCTAGACGGAAAAGGAGATTGGTAACTCCATTTACGAGAGTCCAACTCGAGTCAGTAATTTTAATTTTAATGCTCAAATTGCTACCAAATCTTTAGGAGACCATGTTGTCGAAGTATTTTAATAATGCTTTATAGTAAAGCAACGTTGAAGTCACATCTGAGTTTAAGGGTCAACACTGCGTTAAGCGTGCGCACGCGTCGGTTCAATTTTGTATGACACCGCACGCGACGGTTCACTTTTGTATGAAGCCACACGCCTCGGGCGCCCGCGGCGGTTCACTTTTGTATGGAACCGCGGCGTGCGCACGCATAACGTAGTGTCGGCCCTAAACCATTCCTCAGGAAAAAATATGGTATTGTCCAGTGTATGGGGTATGCTATGCATGGACATGAGCATTGTATACTTCAAAACACTTTTTCAAAACGAATAGTATATAGTCATTCCGGATGTTTCAAAATTACTGACCAAAACTTTATTTTTGCAGGCAAAGGGCACTCCAGATAATAAACCAGCAATCCATGAGGCTGTTCAGGTCCCAGGGTAACGATGAAGAAGGTAGCTCTGATGATGGAGAGCAAACCCTCGACTTGAGCGTCTCCAGGGATGGTGATGGACAGGTTCGTATGAAGAAATTCGTATTAAAGTAAATAAAAACATTGTCTACAGCATTTTTCTCCTCACATCTTGAGGCTCTCAAAACCCACATCCAACCCTCAAAACCCTTCATCATCAGGAACTCTCCACCACATCAAGCGCTGGCAACAGCATCTCCGAGTTCGACCAGCAGTCTGTGCTGATGAGGAAGAACCTCGAGGACCTGGCCAACCTTCAGATGCAAGGGTTCTTCCAGAAGCAGTCGCCGATGGATGCAGAGGATTCCCAGGAGAGGAAGCTTCAGGCCAGTGGTGAGTATAGCTTCTAGATTTCCAGGTTTGCAAAAGACTATTCTAGGTCCTGTACACGTTATAGTTCTGTAGCTGAATCATGGAGACTGTTGTTAGACAGTTTCTGGTCTGCGGCAAGGCATCATTTTGAAGGAGCGCACATTAAGTCTAACAGACTTTTTTATGTTAGACTGTAACTCTGTTTGTCTAGAAAAAGCTTCTTTTGAAATGATATGATGATTTTGAAATGTAAAGTTTCCAAACTTACGTCAATTAGTTAACTGTCGATGTAAACTACACGAGCGTACTTTAGTTAACGTTGTCCGCTATAGTAATAATATGTTACACTAGCAGCGCCCCGCGGTTTTACCCGCGTTGTGCCCGTTCCCGTGGGAATTTCGGGATAAAATGTAGCCTATAGCCTTCCTCGATAAATAGACTATCTAACAGTGAAAGAATTATTCAAATCGGTTCAGTAGTTTCTGAGATTAGCGCGTTTAAACAAACAAACAAACAAACAAACAAAACAAACTCTTCAGCTTTATAATATTAGTATAGATTTGTAAGAATTACACAAAAAAAAAGTATTAGCTTGTAATGTCCCACTGTTGGGCAAAGGCCTGTCGTCTCACTGAAGATATCAGTACAGTGAGGAGGTTTCAGGCGTAATCACCACGCTTGCCTAATGCGGGTTGGTGATCTCAAACCCGAGCCATGTTTGAAAAGTAGGAAACATGTTTTCGGTCGACCTGGGAATTGAACCCGGGACCTCAGTCTTGGCAGGCTAGTGCACATACCACTAGACCACCGAGGCGTTAGAATTACACAATCATGTTAAAACTATGTTACTTGTTCTTAATCCTCGCTAAATACTAACTCGGTTACAGTGACAATTAGCGACATTAACAGCGCCATCTGGCGGACAGTTTGGTTAACAGATCAATAATAAACAGTATTGCGAAATAACCACGTTACTACCTTTAAGGTACGTTAAATTGTCGGTCCCGGTTTGAATTGATAGATCATGTTGGTTGAATTCTGGAGTCGGAGTTTTGAAATTAATTCTCAATTCGTGTAATTTTATTTTGTTACCTAGTATTTTTGTCGTTTAAGAAACAATTTCGAAAAATCTATATTTTAGGCATTGTTAATGTTAATAGTAATCTTTTGCAAAACCATATCGGTACAGACAACTTTGTATTTTAAATATGTGCGGGGAGAGACGCTGTCGCGAGCGCTTCACCCACCTCCTGATGAAGGCTACCGTATGTGGCCGAAACCTCTCCGTCGTACGTAAGTTCCCGTTTTAAATAAATAATAATGACATTAACGTACGTTTTAATTAATAGTAAAATTCAAATAATTTATTTTCGTAAATAGTTTTTACAAACCCAAGGTATGCAAATACATATGTATGTATATATACAACTACTATTCCTTACGAACATAATAATTATCTAGGTAACCAACACTCAATGCCTAACCAATACATTACCTCAGCGATAACCTAGGACCGGAACCCAAAAAGATCACAAAACCTACACCACAAACAGTGACAAATAACCCATTTCATATTACACCACTAGAACTAACGTAATGGATGTCGCAACGGGTCGGTCTCACGTTAATAAAATTTAAATCTCTGCCACCGGACGAGAACTATACCCAGTAAATGGGAAACGACAGAACCCGGGGCCCCGGGGGGTTACAACGAGGTCGCGGGACCCTGATTGTCTATTCCTAGCTTTGTAGTAGTTTGATAGAGGAAAAGTAAGGGTATGTATTGTTTTTGAGTAGAAGATAGATTGTAGTGGAGATAAAGAAGTATTTTTTATAGATGGCAATGATTTCAATTGTCTTTGAATTAAAACTATTTTCCTTTATTGTTTATTGCTTGTAGTACTGTATACTATATTGCTATACTAAAGTACTATTCATATTTGTATTTTAACTAGCAGCGCCCCGCGGTTTTGCTCGCGTTGTGCCCGTTTCCGTGGGAATTTCGGGAAGTTATATACATATAAATCTTCCTGTTGAATTACTCTATCTATTATAAAAAATCCGCGTCAAAATCCGTGCAGTAGAATTTGAGTTTATCGTGAACAGACAGACAGACACGGCCGGGGACTTTGTTTTATAAACCGTAGTGATTAGTCAGCTGTTAAACCATAGTAACGTAAGAGGCAAACAGACACTCATATATATAATTTATTAGCAAAGAGAAACTTAAAATCTATTTACTAACAAAAATATCGAAAAACTAATCAACTCAAATCAATTAAATACAAGTAAATCATACCCCGGTTCACTGTACCAAACACAAATATTAGTCGTAACATCACTAATTACGAACCTCATTTTGTCGCAAAGTGTCAAATTTGACAGCTAACTGTCAACAAGCCCTCAGTTTCTAGAATAGTGTCAAAATTTCCCGCCGTTTCAAAGATTCTATTTACAAATTATTTAAATTCTGTTTGGTTTTCGAATGAATAATTATCTGTGCAGTTACCTTTGACAGTTATGGAGTTTGTTTATGGTTCAGTTTTAAAGAAATAATCAATTGAATACCTTTTTTGGTTTCCATAAATAACTGTAAACCGTTTTGTGTTAATTTCAACCCCGATGTAAAAAGAGAGGTATCTTAACCTTGACCTTTGACTTGTCTGTATGTCTGTTGGGGTGTTTGTCTGCCTGTGACATAGCTCCAACGTAGCTCCTTAATGCCCTGTTTTTTCATATACGCAGTGTTCTGAGTATGCCTGAAAAAAATACATTTTCTTTTCTAATTATTTTTCTACTTTTTACCTAATGACATATAGAGCATATTTTTGTAATAGATAGCCACATTCAACGGGGAGGTTATAGGCCATTTTTCATCCCAAAATTCCCACGGGAACGGGCACAAAGCGGGTAAACCCACAGGAACTGCTAGTGATAAAATAAAATAAATACATTTTTTTCTACAACTTTTTTACTTGATGTAAATAATTGAATTACATGTATTTTATATCTTCTTTATCACACTATCTCGAACCTAGACAAGTAGACAAGTATCTAGTAGGTATAATATCGAAGTATAAAATACACAAAACTACACAATTCCGTCCAATTACACCAATGAGTATCGCAGCGTAGAAACGGTTGTGTAATATTATTCAATAGACACAAATTGATGAATTCATTGCAATTGACCAATCTGGACACGGAGTAAAGGATTTTACGAGTCTTATAAGAATATACTCTTTACTCAATTAGGGTACAGCGTACTCTTTATACAAGCCCGTTGTCACAGTGGCAGTGAGAGCGCTTACTGTGTCGGGGTTGCGGGTTCGATTCAACGGAGTAACAATATGTGAAGACATAGGTGTCAATTATATATTCTTACTAGCTGCGCCCCGCGGTTCCACCCGCATTGTACCCGTTCCCGCGGGAATTTCGGGATGAAAAATAGACGTTGGCCGATTCTCAAACCTACTCAATATGCTCACAAAATTTCATGAGAATCGGTCAAGCCGTTTCGGAGGAGTACGGCAACGAACACTGTGACACGAGAATTTTATATATAAGATAAAGTATTTGTGTATGTATATGTAGTGGTATCAGTGAGTTAAGCGTGATTTAGACGATACAATTTTCTTGTACATTCAAGTGCAATTATTGAATGCAATAAATGAAGTGCGATAATTGCCCTTCAAGAATTGTACGCAACTGTTTACACGAGGATACAAGTAAAAAAATTGAACGCAATTATTGAATGCAAGTCTTGACTGAAAATAGTTGCAAATGTCTTCTGTTTAGACCAATACAATAATGTTTAGGAGATTATTGCTTTCAAGTTTTGACTTGTCTAAACAGAGAGTTGTATGTGCGTGACCCGTCAATGAAATGTCATTGACGGGTTGCTTCAAGTATTGCACGTATTTGCGTTGTCAAATTTTTCATTCAAGTGTTGGGAGGTTTTGTAGAGTCTGTTTATTAAAAAATATGAGTCAAAAAGTATTAAAATTTGGTTCTGCTGACTTATTAAAGTTTATAGAGATTTACCGCAGCCATGAGTGTTTGTGGGACACTGAAAATGTAAACTACAAGAATCGTGATGCACGTAATGCTGCACTTGTAGCATTTGCACAAGAATTTGGAGTTGGCGGTTTAGGACCTAAGGAAATTACAAACAAAATAATTTTTTTAAGCTATTGCATAGCTTCTATCGCGGCCCTTGAGCGCGGGGACCGAATCCAGAAATTCCGTAACGAAAAAAGCTCACGCTCCCCACTAACGCCATCTAGTGATAGAAAAAATAACTATGCAATAGCTTTACCGCGGCAGTCCCCGAGTGCCACACGTCTTTTCTATTCGTAATTCTACACAAAGATTGTTAGACGCTCCAAGAACTCCTCTTCTTGCTATCCATTTTTTGATCCAACACCTCTTTTTACGACGATTTCTCAATATTTCTTGTCTCAGAAGAGCAGCATAGATTAACACACCTTCACTTACTGCACTCATGTTGGCAAATGAACAGAAAATTGAATGCAAGAATCGCCTAAGAAATTGTTGTATGTGCTGTTTACACCAAGACAATTTTGGCAAGCAAAACTTGCGCAAAAGATCAAAATGTTACGTACTGTTTAGACCATGCAAGAAAATAATTGCTTCAATTTTATTGTATGCAACAGGCAAGAAACTTGTATCATGTAAATGGCGCTTTAGATTCCATATTACAAGCTTAGAGCTTAGTTTGGGTCTCATTAACCGTGTGTGAATTTGTCCGGGGTCCGGGTATATTTATTTATTTAAAGAACGGTATATTTATTTACAAGTTGAAACGGCCTGCAAGATGTGTTAAAGACAAAGGTCTTTTCATCCCCAAAATTCCCAAGGGAATAGGTATAACGCGAGGAAAACCGCGGGGCCTTAATACCTTTTGTTTGCCAAAAACCAAAAAAATAACCTAAAAAAACTTTCAACTTAACAAATAAATTATGCGAATGACATTCGACCGCTTTGATTCGAATCATCGATTAAAATATCTTTTGCCTCTCTCTAACTCGTTGTTCTTAGCATCTTGCATCTCTGTCTAAGAGAATTAGAATTTATTAAACCGTGATATTCCTGCGGCTATGAAGATATAACTCTTTTGAATTTTTCTTAATTATAGTTATTAAAACGTGGTCAAAATGGATTTGGTAACGGGTGTGATTTTAGATATTTATTAATTTTTCTATAGATTACTTATTAGTTCGATGGTTAAGGGTTCCTTGGCACCATGTTGAAACCCTTAGAACGAATTTTAAATAATCCTACTAATATAAATGCGAAAGTTTGTGAGGATGGATCTATGTATGGATGTATGTCTGTTGCTCTTTCTCGCAAAAACTACCAAACGGATTTGGGTGAAAATTAACAATAATAAAGGTTATACATCAGAATAAGACATGAGATATATTTTATCCCGAAATTTCCTACGGGAACGGCTACAACTTGGGTAAAACCGCGGGGCACTGGTAGTTGTATGATTATATTGACACTATGCTTCTATTGATGTAAAAAGCACTCCCAGGGTGGTATATGCAATTAAAATAATATTATACAGAACCCATCATAAAATGGACTATTCTGTCTTAACACTAAAACCGGTATTTAGTACTTTATAATGTTTTAATATATCGAAAGAGATAGCCACCGATCATTTATATCGACTTTATTTATCGATTTTATTTATCGATTTATTTATAGTTCGAGTCTTTAATTAGATTTCTATTCGATACGTCTTTATAATCGAATGAATGTAATGTGTCGCGAGAATCGATTTTATTTAATATATGTTTGTGGGTGATACAATTATGGTCGTAACTGCTTTAGCCGACTTTGAAAATAGTGGGTTAGGTTGTGGCTCTCAAGATCTTATAAATTGTCGGTCATAAGCCTAGTTATTTTTGTTTTAACCTGTTGTGTCCCACTGATGGGCAACGTCTCCCCTAATTCATGCTGAGAGAAAATGCTTTGGATATCTTCGTTACAAGGATGACACTTAGGGGTGGAGGAATTGGTAATTAAGGGGTAGATTTTCCATACCAACTTGTAGTAAAAAGTAAAAGTATTAGCCTATAATGTCCCAGGGCAAAGGCCTCTCATCTCACTGAAGATATCAGTACAGTGAGGAGGTTTCAGGCGTAATCACCACGCTTGCCTAATGCGGGTTGGTGATCTCAAACCCGAGCCATGTTTGAAAGTAGGAAACATGTATTCGCTCGACCCGGGAATTGAACCCAACTAGACTAAATAGAATTCTTTCTTAAGAGAAAAAGGTTTTAGGTATTTCACCCATCACCAAACCTTTTTCCTTTTTAGGAGGAATTATCTTTCTCACTAAACCATTTACTTCTATAAACCTTTTTCCTCTAAACAAGGAATTATCTTTGGTAAATAAACCATTTGCTTCTATCAAATAAATTGTTTGTGCTTAGAAAATTGGTTTTACATTTCAACCGACCTTAAAAACGAAGGGTTCTCAACGTTTATGTGTTTTGTATAAGTTTCGATAAAGGAAATAGTTAATACACAAAATCTAGATACCATTTTGTATTTAAAATGCAAGAATCATTATATCATCTTCCATACTCGAATGTAAATGCATCCATGTTGGAATAAAGGCACATACACACTGACAGTAAACATCGGACATGTGGTGTTTGCATCGAGACGATCTTTTGTTAATTAACTTAGATACAGACTGTATCCTTGTTCGGGAATAGGGGAGGAGTAGAGTCGAATTTACAAAAAAAAAAATGGAAATAATATTTTGACTTTTGTGTTTGCAATTTGTACTTATTAACAAAATACGAGGAGTTTTTATTTTGTTTGTTTGTTTGATTGTAAAACTGATGTACGGGTTTGTAAAATGTTTGTATGATAGCTCCATTCAAAGAGAATGTTATAGTTGACGATCCTGAAATTCCTACGGGAAATGAACATTAGATAGTATATAAAAAGGCCTCTCATCTCACCGAAGATATCAGCACGGTGAGGAGAATAAGCACCACTATTGCCTTCTGCGGGTTGGTGATGTCAAATCCATGATCTATATATATAAAAATGAAACCCGTTTTCCTTGGTCAAGGCATCACGCGTGAATGGCTGGACCGATTTCTAAGGTTTTGCATTCGTTGGAAAGGTCTCGGGCTCCGTGAGGTTTATAGGGAATAAAAATCTCAAAATTCCCACGGGAACGGGGGCGCTGCGGGTGAAACCGCAGGGCACAGCTAGTAGTATATACATATAAAATCCATAAACCCTCACAACTGCACAGACCGACAGCCTAACTTATTCAAATAGGTACTTTCTATGTGTATGAGTATAAAATTCGCCCATAAATTAATAAATCCAATCAGACAACAATAAACAGCAGACAGCACAAACTCTATTTAAAATGCGTAGCCATGAAACTCTCCACAATTATTCGTTGCACAACTTTTGTAGCCAACCAGGGGTCAAAATAAATGAAAAATAAATCAAAAAAATGAAATACATTTCACCTCCACGGATTTAATGCGCGAATAATTTCTTTGTGGCACCGCTCGATGTGCGCAGACGTCATAAAATATACATTTCTGAGTGCGTGTGCGCATGTGTGGATGTGTGTGTGTTAAGAAGCTTTTTCATGATTGAGCTTTGGTTAATTGAAAGTTATGACTGGGCTTTTGTTAGGATTTTTAATGGGATTGTGTTTTTTGATTTTGATACGTGTAATGACATTATTAAAAAGTTTAAAGCTAGGCTTTCGTCTCTACGGAAAACGACGCACGCTTCTTCCTTCAGATGTATGATAAAGTTTGGTTTTAATATTAAATATTACATATGTACATAAATTCGTTTAAAATGTTATTTTCTTTGTAAGTTACTTCCTTTAAAAGATAGCTCATCGTTCTGAAATAAGTAATTGTTATATAGAAATTATAATTATTCTTAATAAACCGTTTTTTTAGCGCAAAAACATTACCAAAATAACTAAATTATTTCAAAATATCCATAGACACTTTTAATTTCTATTTTACTTAAAATGTTCACACCCTTTAAATACTTACAACAAAAATATTTTCACATTCTCAAAATTAAAAAAATCCTATCTCCATCCGATCCCGATCTCTCCAGTGTGCACGGTCCTTGCGCACACGCACACAAGCATCTGATTACAATAACTCAATCCACACACACGAGCTTGCATATTCATTTCACTGTATCTTTGTATGAAATTATAATGCATTATGTGACCCCGATGGTTAGCAAACGTTTTATATTAAACTAGCAGCGCTCCGCGGTTTTACCCGCGTTGTGCCCGTTCCCGTGGGGATTTCGGGATTTTTTATACATATAAACCTTCCTCTTGAATCACTCTATCTATTTAAAAAGCTGCAACAAAATCCGTTGTGTAGTTTTAGATATCTAAGCATACATAGAGACAGACAGCGGAAAGCGACTTTTTTATACTATGTAGTGAAGAACATAATTATGTATGTTATAAAGTTGTTTGTATGGAAAGTTAAAGCCTGTTAAACAAAGTATTTTAATTGTAAGTTACGTTAGCTCATTGAGATTGTTAAACAACGTGCAGCTCGACCCGTACTTGGATGGGTGGCCGATGGTGGCATTTCTATCTGAGCGCTACCGTGCTTCAGAGGACACGTTAAATCGTCGATCCCAGCTGTTTCAATCGATAGATACGTGCTCTCCGACACGTTTAATTACCGGTCCCGGTTGTTTCAATGGTTAGACCATGTCGGAGGCCTTTAGGCGGTCTAAAAATTAAGACACCATGGTTGGCCACTGACCTTCTCGAACTTACTTACTTACTAAGATTAGATTACTACTAGCAGCGCCCCGCGGTTTTACCCGCGTTGTGCCCGTTCCCGTGGGAATTTCGGGATAAAATGTAGCATATAGCCTTCCTCGATAAATAGACTATCTAACAGTGAAAGAATTATTCAAATCGGTTCAGTAGTTTCTGAGATTAGCGCGTTTAAACAAACAAACAAACAAACAAACTGTTCAGCTTTATAATATTAGTATAGATAAAAAAAATATTTGAATGAATACAATATTCATCAATAAACATCTCCATCGTTTTCACAAAAGATTAATTTGCAAAAATCAAGATAACACAAATACAGAACAATCGTTGAAAGAACAAAAAAGATCGAACAAACTAAGGATTTATCGATGCATCGATCGTTATAATCGATCGGATCGATGCATCTATCCATCAAGTGTACTACCTCCTTTATTTTTATTTTACTTTTTATGTAATTAGTGTCTTTTGCCATCCTTTAGGCGGGCCACCAATGAATAACTAGTTATACGAAAATAGACTCTATGCAATTATAAATAAGGTATATTACTGTAATGTCAACTGTTGAAGAGGTTAAGGTTTGCTATCGTATAATGAACTCTATTTCTTACTTACAAGTTACTTTTACTAAAGTATTACACATAGATTTAATTTAGCTATTGCATAACAAGCTCTATACATTTACCAATAAGGCATATAATACAATAATTCAAATTCTTTGTCCATACTTAAAAATCAAACTCAACGTAAAATTAGTCTAATCGCTCATAAAATAAGGCACATTATCGCATTTTAATAGTTTTTAATGTCTTGTTAAACTTTTCTATAAAGATCGCAACAAAAAGTTGATCTATTTTAATTGTTTCGTTATAGGGAGACAAAAACTCGCTTCATGTGTCATGATGGTATAGTTGCGTGCGTCATAAGTGTGTACGTACCTTTAGAACGTGTTTATTTAAATTACATCATGTATAGTTAGTTTTAAAATTGCTAAATAAAATTTGAGTATAAGGATCACCAACCCGCATTTGGCAAGCGTGGTGATTACGCCTAATCCTCCTCACTGTACTGATATCTTCAGTGAGATGAGAGGCCTTTGCCCAGCAGTGGGACATTACAGGCTTACTTTACTTACTTACTTTTTACTTTTATTACCTTATCTATACTGTCCCACTGAATTATCAATAAAAGTGGCTTTTTGAATAAATCGGCTAATAAGAGCAAGATTGAAACTATAAGACATAGGAAGACTTTTTCTTAGGAACCATGTCACCAATTTAAGTAACATCAAAAACTTCGCTACGCTTGTAAAATTGAATAAAAAACATTATATAAAATTCACCCTGTATATAAAATCCACCCTGTATAAAAGCCACCCTGTATAAAAACCACCCTGTATAAAAACACACATGTATAACAGGCTTTTAAACTACTATTAATTAAACATCGTACAAGCAACAATAGGAACCATCACCGACACAAGAGTATTTCAAACCAATGGGAGATGCGATCGTATCTCTCGTATTTGAAGTACATGCGCACGCGCATAATTATCTCCTTTACTATGCCGCCTTTGCGCGTCCAAATCATATCATATGTAATTAATGTTCCGTGTTCATTAACTAGAGTTATTGTAGTCTATGGATGTTGTTTGTGGTATGTTTATATTTGTAGTCTATGTATCTATGAGATATTGGTTGCGGGTTCGATTCCCGACCCGAGTCAACAATATGTGCAGACTTAGTTGTTGGTGACGTCTGGGTGTCAATTATTTGTGTATGTATATGTAGTAGTATCAGTGAGTTAGATTCCATAATACAAGAGAGATTATAAAGAGGTAAAATTAGTAAGTTTGTATGTTTGTATGTTTGAGGTAATCTCAGGAATTATCAGTCCGATTTCAATAATTCTTTTTGTAATTGATAGCCACATTTAACGGGAAGGTTATAGGCTATTTTTCATCCCAAAATTCCCACGGGAACGGGTGCAACGCGGGTAAAACCGCGGGGCGCTGCTAGTAATAAGTCTAAAGTATATTTCAAAATATCCAAAATAGTATCGCATGATCACAGGAAAGATAATATGACAAATATTGTGAATATATATTAGAATAACAAACGCAAAGGAAGATTTTACGATACAGAATTCAATGGTTTGACAAAAACTATTATCTGTACAGGAAAAGTAAGATACATTTTTCAAAACATTTCTGTAATCTTGAAGTACAAAAGAAAATCTTGTTTTTGTCAAGAAAATAAATTCTATGAGATTTATCATGAAATCATACTACATTATCTACTAGCAGCGCCCCGCGGTTTTACCCGCATTGTGCCCGTTCCCGTGGGAATTGCGGGAATTTTTATACTTGTAAACCTTTCTGTTGAATCACTCTATCTATTAAAAAAACTGCATCAAAATCCGTTGCGTAGTTTTAAAGATCTAAGCATACATAGGGACAGACAGCGGAAAGCGACTTTGTTTTATACTATGTAATGATGGGTCCCTCACTCGAAGTAATATAGGTATACGTATGTATGTATGTATGTCCTGATGTCATGTCATACTTGTAGTTGTAATGAGTATAGACACGCGTCTTTGTGTGCGGACAATCAGTACCGTCGGCAAGACCATCATTTATATTAATTTGACTCTCACTGCGAATAAGCATCGAATGTTTCTCTCCGTCTACTCAAACCTACCATGCTGTCGCTACTTCGAAGGCGAGTACATACGTCATATTTTAAAATTACTCGCTAGCTTGTAAACTCGCTCAAAGTCATCGACATTGAAAGTAATTAGCAAACCAATACTCTTGAAATTAAATAACAAAACGTATTTCCAACAAATTGAGCCTCCCCTCCTTTTTTGAAATCGGTTAAAAAAATAAAAATAATAATTTCCTTTCATTTAAATCAGTACTTTCCCATCTTCACCCACAGTACATAAAGTGCACGAATTAATTCATTCATCAATAGCATCTTTGAATTGTCATAGCTCATTACCTCTCACAATCATTACTGCGACCACTCAAACGAGACCTTCCGATTCAATAAAACGTTGAACTAACCAATCCAGATTACGGCTCAATTTATACTGGTCGATAGTGTGTACAGTCAGAACAGTTAACATGCGACTTTTGATAAAATATTGCTTATTTTTAGCTTTTAATTAAACTTGTATGAATAAGTTATTGTATATATTTTTTTGTGTGTATGTCCTATTTAATAAAAATGACTCGAATTTTCTAAATGTACCGTCAACAATATACTTAACCTTTATAATAAGTACATAAGGGTGATTTTGATCAAATCCAAACGATAATTCAGTTATTAAGTAAGATGTCAGTATATAGATGCCGCCATTGTTAATAAATCGATTCAAAACAATAGGATCGAGAAGTCATTTGTGAATCGATTAAACTTCAATTATTTAGTACGTTTTAATATCGATTACTATCGCTGTAAGGGTGTATGCGCACTTTGTAGAGCGTAGGTTGAACGAGCATTAATTAGATACGTCTGACTCGGACACTACGGGTATTTAAAAAATGGACTTAACACAAGTTATCTTTTGAACTTTTTGAAATTAGAAGTTAGAATATTAAGAGTACAATTCTACAACTATACTATTTTCCAAACCTAAGTTTTGTTGATAACCAATAACACACGATACACGAATAAAGCACCTTCTATTGTTTTTTTTAGTCTGTAGAATTTTTTATCAATTTGATCGAAACAATGCGCTACTACCTCAAACAGCATAGCTTCAATTCCTTATCTAAATCATAATTGACATTCAATTAAAATATCTTTTAAAATATTTTATGATAATAATGAGAACTGCGTGGCATTTCGGTTTTTCACTTTGTAAATGTCAGCGTGGGATTATGTGGGATGTCACATGACATTTTTGAGTGTCCAAATCTGTTTTTGATAAAATTGTGCTCTAGTTTCTGTTTACAACAGTTCAAGTAATGTATTAAAAATATTTCTCGTCTTAAAATCAAAATCCAAAAATAACATTTACAAGTGAAAATCCAACTTAAAGTATAATTATTTTAAGACTTCAAATTCATCTTTTCGAAAGGTATACTGATTAGTCGGAAACGAGGCTAATCTGTATACCTACTCTTTGATATACAGAAAGATTTTTTGAAATCAAATTAAAAACGACGAAGATATACCCTTGAGACCCTTCTTTAATTTTTCTTCTTAAATAGAAGTCTATTACATATATAAAACAGCAGCGCCTCGCGGTTTTACCCGCGTTGTGCCTGTTCCCGTGGGAAATTCTGGATAGCTCGGGATATAACCTTCCCGTTGAATGTGGCTATCTATTACAAAAATAATTATTCAAGTCGGACTGATAATTCACGAGATTACCTCGAACATACAAACAAACAAACTTACAAATTTGACCTCTTTATTAATCTATCTATATATATACAGGGTGTAATCGTTAAGTGTGCACAGGCGATTATTCCGTAACTATTGCAGATATCAAAAAACTTTAAACTGATATCGAAAGTACTTTACCTAATGAGTAAAATGACATTAATAACTTTTTAAAAATAAAACGAGAAATATAAAAAAAAATACATTAATCACTCCCATACATTTTATTTCTTAGTAAGTACAAAATGTTGTATTCAAAGCATATGTTCGAAGTGACGTCCTCCTTGTGCAATACAATGACGAGCTCTATTTACAGTTTCTAAATGAACTTTCCTTAACATTTGCGGAGTAATTAAAGCAATTGCACGACGTACACGATTCTGTAACTCTTCTAGGCTGTGTACTCTCTCAGCGTACACGTGGTCTTTGAAAAATCCCCATAGGAAAATATTTTTTCAACAAGATGGAGCACCTGCACATAATACAAATGTTGTAATGAATTTCTTACGAAACAATTATAATGGCTTAATAGCCAATAATAGTGCAACCCCTTGGCCTGCCAGATCCCCGGATCTCACGCCTTGTGATTTCTTCCTATGGGGATTTGTCAAAGACCACGTGTACGCTGAGAGAGTACACAGCCTAGAAGAGTTACAGAATCGTGTACGTCGTGCAATTGCTTTAATTACTCCGCAAATGTTAAGGAAAGTTCATTTAGAAACTGTAAATAGAGCTCGTCATTGTATTGCACAAGGAGGACGTCACTTCGAACATATGCTTTGAATACAAAATTTTGTACTTACTAAGAAATAAAATGTATGGGAGTGATTAATGTATTTTTTTTTTTATATTTCTCGTTTTATTTTTAAAAAGTTATTAATGTCATTTTACTCATTAGGTAAAGTACTTTCGATATCAGTTTAAAGTTTTTTGATATCTGCAATAGTTACGGAATAATCGCCTGTGCACACTTAACGATTACACCCTGTATATAAAATTCAAAGTCCTGACTGACTGATAATCAACGCACAGCCTCAACCGCTACACCTAGAAGCATAAAATTTGGCAGGAAGGTTCTTCAAGTGACGTAAGTGCACACTAAGAAAGGATTTTCGAAAATTCTACCCCCAAGGGGATAAAATAGGGGATGAAAATTTGTATGAAACTTTGTCAATTTTAAACCGATCGGGCTGAGACATTGCATGCATATAGCTGCTATAAAGTAGGCATCCCCTAAGAAAGGATTTTGATAAATTCTACCCCCAAGGGGATAAAATAGGGGTTGAAAGTTTGTATGAAACTTTGTCAATTTTAAACCGATCGGACTGAGATTGTGCATGCATATAGTTACTATGACGTGGGCATCCCCTAAGAAAGGATTTTGATAAATTCTACCCCCAAGGGGATAAAATAGGGGTTGAAAGTTTGTATGAAACTTTATCAATTTTAAACCGATCGGGCTGAGATTGTGCAAGCATATAGCTACTATAACGTGGGCATCCCTTAAGAAAGGATTTTGATAAATTCTACCCCCAAGGGGATAAAATAGGGGATGAAAGTTTGTATGAAACTTTGTCAATTTTAAACCGATCGGGCTGAGACTTTGCATGCATATAGCTACTATGACGTAGGCATCCTCTAAGAAAAGATTTTAATAAATTCTACCCCCAAGGGGATAAAATAGGGGATGAAAGTTTTTATAAATATTCTTATTACGAAACTTAACGCGGCAGACTAAATTCCACGCGAGCGAAGCCGCGGGCAAAAGCTAGTATTAGTATAGAATCAATCGTAGTTCGTAACTCTCGCTAAAACTCAAGAACAGCTGGACCGATTTAGTTGATTCTGGTTTTGAAATGTTTGTCGAAATGAGGCTTAACGGTAAGCAGTGACGGATGACGGATGAAACCGTAGGGCACAGCTAGTCTTTTATAAAGAAACAAAGCAACACCACTTTTACCAAACCCACTGAAACGCCGCGACCAGACATCGAACCCGAAAGGAAGTCACACCCTACATCCTCTAAACATAAATTCAAAAATTCGTCCATCATTCCCATTTCCGTTGAAAAACCATTAAGTAGGCCCATATGACCCTATTGTCTTACTTCACTAAACATATACAATAATCTTTCGAAATTTCTTCAAAATTACCAGTTTTAATAGCTTTGTCTTGCCATTGTTTCGAGTTGGGTGGACGGGCGATTTTTGTTGCTAAGTATTGTGGAAATTATAGTTGGTCTTTTTCTTTATTTATGTTGATCTTTGGTAAGTTTAGATGCTGTTTTTTGAGTCATTGATTGAGATTGGCTAATTTATCTACTGTAAGTTGAAGCTTTTCTGTAGTTTATGGTTAGTTGCCTATCCAAAAAAAGCAACTTAGCTCAAAAAGATTTTAAGTAACATAAATAAAATCATGACTTCAGTAACACTAACAAATATTTCAGAAAAAAAAACATTTCTCATTGCATCACACAGAAAAGTGGTCTTTACTCATATTTTATAGGTACATGATCTTCAAAAATTGCTTATCCTTAAAAAAATCACCTCGCTATCGGCAAAAAAAGTTGCCAAGTCTGCACCAACCAGACACTTTCGCCGATCTATTAACAATAACAGTAATATAAATTAAGGGCAATAAACACGATATTCAAAATACATTGTTATATTTTTCGAAATCGGTCTAATCGTGAGCGATTAAATTACTCATTAGGGTTGCCTCATTCTTTTAATCTACATTATGAGCACTTAAGTTGAATTTTACATTCACCAGTTGAGATCTATACTAATATTATAATGATTTTTAAGTTTGTTTGTTTGTATGTTCGAGCTAATCTCGGGAATTACCAGCCCGATTTGAATAATTATTTTTGTAACTGATAGCTACATTCAAAGGAAAAGTTATAGGCTATTTTTCATCCCGAAATTCCCACAGGAGCGGGCACATTACTGGCACCCTCATAACTATCTCAAAACACATACCGCTTCTTACGCAGTCGGGTAAAACGCACCAGTGACAACCCTAAACCAGATACAACAAGTAATGATTCATTAAACAATAGCCAATCTCTCCGCCACACCTTAACTTCACGATTTCGGGTCTAGCCACGATTCAACGTTATATAACGAAACTAACAACGCCCCGCGGTTTTACCCGTTTTGTGCCCATTCCCGTGGGAATTTCGGGAATTTTTATACGCTTAAACCTTCCTCTTGAATCACTCTATCTATTAAAAACAATCGCGTCAAAATCCGTTGCGTAGTTTTAAAGATCTAAGCATACATAGGGACAGACAGCGGAAAGCGACTTTGTTTTATACTATGTAGTGATGATGACGTTCGTAGTTTATTATAATGTATACTTGAAAGTAACTACATTTGTATTTATTCATGTCATGTATAAATGAAATTAAGTAATTATGTAGGTATTATAAGTATAAGCAAAAATAACGCAACACCATTGGTTAAAACTTTGAACGTTCTCAAATAAAAACAATATATTAAAATGTTTAATTATTTCGTTTCCAAGAAATGCTTCAATGGAGATACTGTTTGTAAAAAGTAATATAAAAACTTACACACACATGCAAATATGCGTGTAAAGAGAATTAAGCTGTCTTCATGTGGGCAACTAAAATTGGGCGACATTCGTTTACCTAATCTCAATTATAACGTTGAAAAGCAACTCTTGACAGTTTTAAACTCTTGACACCTTCAAAATGGCCTAAGTAAAGGTTGTACCATCGACACTTTAAGGCGTCTTTAGAACCTAATTTTAACTTCAATCCATCAAAGTTGCCAAGCGATTGTTGCTAAAAAAATGTACACTACAAAATCACCCTATTTTATACTACATGTAATAACTTCAATCAACTAAAATTGCCTAACGATATTGCTCAAAAATTGCTAGTGTAAAATCTTCCTATTATAAACAACATACATACAAACACTTATACGATAATATATTATAACATATCAACACACAATAGACTCGTAAAATGAGTTGAAGAAACATTGATTAATTGCGGCCATCTTTTATTTGATACCGACACTTGATATTAGTTATGTAAGAACGTTTATTAAACGAGCAGTGACCCGTTTTTACCCGCTTTGTACCCGTCCTTGTGGGAGTTTTGGGATAAAACCTGCTATCCCTTGAATATAGCTATCCATTACAAAAATAATTATTCAAATCGGACCAGTAGTTCCTGAGATTAGCGCGTTCAAACGAACTCTGCAGCTTTATAATATTAGTATAGATAAAGTATGTATGTATATGTAGTAGTATCAGTTAGATTTCATAACACAAGCTTAGAGCTTACTTTGGGTCTAATTAACCGTGTGTGAATTTATCCGTTTATATATATACTAGCTGCGCCCCGCGGTTTTACCCGCGTTGTGCCCGTTCCCGTGGGAATTTCGGGAATTTTTTTACATAAAAACTTTCCTCTTGAATCACTCTACCTATTACAAAAAACCGCATCAAAATCCGTTGCGTAATTTTAAAGATTTAAGCATACAGACAAACAAACAGACAAAAATAGCGACTTTGTTTTTTATACTATGTAGTGATATTAAAATCGGTTCATAACCGACGAAGATATCCAATAAAAAACATACATTCGAGTTGTACCTCCTTCTTCGGTGTTTGGAGTCGGTTAAAGAGTGTAAACGTAATATTCTTCGACTGTACAACTCATACAAATGGCCCCAATATCAATCCGAGAAACTTAATTCATTTGAATAAGTCAGAATACGTTGCGTGATTCGACACTTCACACAAAAGAATAGACCTGACGGAAAAGGAATGATGCTGTGTTTAGTTTCTTGATTGTTCCAACTCCATTAGCATAATGTTTTTTCGTCTATTATAGGTCTGTTATTATTTTTGATTTAACGAGCGTTTTTGAAAGGTTTAATGTAGTTAGTCGGTTAGTTGTGTTAAATAAAGCTTGTATTGAAAGTTTGAGATGTTTTTCTTTGTTGTAAATATAGTTATATAGATTACTAGCCGAGCTCCGCGGTTGTACCCGCATTGTGCCCTTCCCGTGGGAATTTCGTATTTTTTTATACATAAAAACCTTCCTCTTGAATTACTCTATCGATTGAAGAAAACCGCATCAAAATCCGTTGCGTAGTTTTAAAGATCTAAGCTTACATAGGGACAGACAGCGGATAGCGATTTTGTTTTATACTGTGTAGTGATGTTCTACCGCAGTTATTACTAAAAAGTTTTCAATTCTAGACAGTATTTAGACTGAATTGTATTTAGACAAGACTGTAGTCTGTTGTGCTAAACGGGCTCGCAACGTAGGTGTGACACCTTTCATACAAATACAAGGAATACAACGTCACGCGACCCGCAACCGGCCCGCACCCGGCCCGCATCCGCACTATATGTCTTGCACTTATTTGACGCGGAAGATAAAGCTTTAGGACTATCTCAGACTATAGTCTAAACAGTCTAACGTAGTCAAGTCAGACTTTAGACAGTCTAACAGCAGATCCCGGTTTTATTTTATACTAATAGACAAATCAACGACTTCTCTCTATAATCTATGACAGTGGTTTACATTCTCTAAGATAAAATCTTGATGATCCTCCTTTCAGGTCTTCTGTCTGCCCTGAACCATCTAGATCAAGCCAGGAAGAACAGTCTCCAGACCAGCGTAGACTACTCCAGATATGTTAAAAGGTTAGTCCAAATTATACGGTTTTTTTAATGGTATATTTATCTGACTACGCTAACAACGCCTAGGATTAGATAGATTAATGTTTGCAATGTTAAGTAACGTGCAGCTCAGATATTACTTGGATGGGTAGCCGAGTGGCATCTTCATCTGTAGGCTACTATACAGAGAGCCCGTTTAATTGTCGGTCCCGGTTTTATGTCTTACAAACTATCGTAGCGCTCGTGGCGTAATTTGACTAAGCAATGTTACTTCATTGCAATTGTTAAGCAACGTGCAGCCCGACCCCTACTTGGATGGGTGGCCGATAGTGGCATTTCTATCTGAGCGCTACCGTGCTTCGGAGGACACGCTAAATTGTCGGTCCCGGTTGTTTCAATCGTTAGACCACGTCGGAGGCCTTAAGGCGGTCTAAAAATTCCGACACCAGGGTTAGCCACTACCTACTTGAACTTATTTTTTAACTATCGTAGACTCAGATAGTCAAAGATTAATATCTGCCACTCGCCGGCTAGCCGCTTGCAAACTCGCTCAATAACTACAGCGTTTAATTTAAAAAATCATGTTTGAAAATCCGACGTTCAAAGATGGCCACTGCCCCACCCAAGTTCAGATATGATGTCGTAATTACTGTGTCACGCAAAGTTCAACAACTTATTTCAAAAATCGTTTATAACTAGATTTTTTCTCCGATACCGAAATTACATATTCTAGTTAACTGTTTTTTGTATTTGAAAGTATGGTTAAGGAGTATTAAAGTAACGCCTGAGGCGCTGGCTGTCTGTGGAATCATAGTTAATAGTATGTACAGTCATGGCATGTTATTAGTATGTACTGGTGTGGTACAAATAGATTGATTTTAGGCGTTTCTCCATAAAATTAATCGGTGCGTTCGTGCTATGGTTTGTTGAGGTTAAGTTTTTTCAAAAAAATATTTATTTTTTCTACACGTGATGTGAGATGAGAGGCGTTTGCCCAGCAGTGGGTCATTACATTACTTTACTTACTTTTTTACACGTGATGACGTATAATTGACTTTCTGCATCTTTTCTCTCTTTTTTTTGTTTTTATGTATGTTGTTAGATGTCCAAAAAAATCAAATTAAAAAGTTTAAAGTTTACGCAAATCTAGATTATTTCATCAGAAACGGACTTCCAAAACACAAAGCGAACAACACTACATATTATAAAACTAAGTCTTCGGTCGCGTCTGTCTGTCTGTTCGCAATAAACTCAAATACTACTGCACGGATTTTGACGCGTTTTTTAAAATAGATAGAATAATTCAAGAAGAAGGTTTATATGTATAAAAAATCCCGATATTCCCACGGGAAAGGGCACAACGTGGGTAAAATTAACTTATAAACTCTTCTCAAACCACACAAAACTCTCCATTAACTTTCTCCCTTCAATTCTCTCAGGTACAGCTCGACCCTGGAATGCGGTTCCTCGTACTGCAAGGACCTCGGCTACCGGGAGCACTTCCACTGCATGGACTGCACCGCCAGGGTCTTCTGCAAGAAGGAGGAGATGATCAGACACTTCAAGGTAAGGATACCAGGATATTGGAAAAAATTGAAACTTCCAGGATCAACTTTTATGGACTAATAGAGTAACGTAATGCTTTAGTGGGTTCAATTCCTGGGTCCAAAAGATGGCTCGGGTTTCAGACCATCAACCAGCAGTAGGCAAGCGTGGTGATTACGCCTAATCCTCCTCACTGTACCAATATCTTCGGTGAGGCGAGAGGCCTTTGTCTTTTTGTGGCATTATGGGATAATTTTTGATAATTTTTTATAGATACTAGCTTCAAGGAACAAAATAAACTAATTCAAACGTATTTTTTGACAGTGGCACAAAAAACGCGACGAGTCCTTAGCCCACGGGTTCATGAGGTACTCCCCCCTGGACGACTGCTCCGAGAGGTTCTCTGAATGCCCCCACAACCGGAGCCAGACCCACTACCACTGTATCCAGGATGGGTGTGATAAGGTAAGGGATTGAGGAGTTGGGTCAGAGAGTAAGGGTGCTTTCAGGGGCGGAGCTTTTCGGTGATCAGCTGACCAATCACAATCGAAGAGATTTTGCGCAATGCGTTGTTTGACAGTCCCAATGCGCTGTGATTGGTTAATCAATCAACACTGCTCCTCTTCAATGGAAGATGAAGACTTAGAGAGGTCGTAGAGGACAAGAAGTATTCAAGACTTACTAGTAGAGGCTTTTTGATTGAAGATATTTCACCACTTCAATATCACGACTTTTCACTTCAAAATTACTATCTACTTCAAAATCACCAAATCCAATCCCCTACTTGGAAGGGTGGCCGTAATGACATTTCTATCCAAGCGCTACCATGCTTCGAAGGGCACGTTAAATTGGCGATCCCAGTTGTAACAACCGTTAGACCATGTCAAAGGCCTTTAGGCGGTCTAAAAACTCCAACACCAGGGTTGGCCAATAACCTTCTCGAACTTACTTACTCACCACCTTCACAGGTCTACATATCAACTTCAGACGTGCAAATGCACGCCAACTACCACCGGAAGGACTCTGCCATACTCCAGGAGGGATTCCAGCGGTTCCGCGCCACGGAGAGCTGCGCCGCGCCTCACTGCGTGTTCGCCGGCCAGAGGACCACGCACTTCCACTGCAGGCGCCCCGGCTGCACCTACACCTTCAAGAATAAAGCTGATATGGGTAAGAGATTATATGACATTTTTGGCTACTTAATTTTCTGTATAATTCAAATGACATCAATTTTACTCAACGACCTAAGTTTCCATATTTATTAACTTAATCAATATGTCCTTTCTCATAACCACTGTCTCACTCTCCTTTCTTCACAGAAAAACACAAGACCTACCACATAAAAGACGAGGCTCTATCCAAGGATGGCTTCAAGAAATACATGAAGAACGAAGCCTGTCCGTACCGCGACTGCCGGTTCAGCAGGACCTGTAACCACATCCACTGCATCAGGCCTCATTGCAACTACGTGCTGCACTCCAGCAGCCAGATCTTCACTCATAAGAGGAAACACGAGAGGAAGGAACAGGAGATGAGCTTTGGGTGAGATTTGTTAAGCTACGTTAGGGAAGATGGGTGACCGTTTTTGCTGTTGATGTCGTAGTTAATATGGCATAAAGGTCGAAAAAGAAAAAATAATTAAAAGCCTGTCATCTCTTTTCTTTCAAACTTTTCTTCAATGGATATGACTGCTGGTTTCAGACTACCCACATCAGTGATCCAGAGCGCACTGATGCATCAAGGAGCTGATCTCAGCCTGTACTCTCCGAGCGGAAACTTCCACGGGGATGATGAACTGTCCAACCCAATGGACTCAGACTTTTCTCATCCATTTGTAAGTATAATTGAATTTTTTATATTTATGTAGATGATTTCATTGTGAGGTACACCATAAAGTAGAGTAGAGTTCCAGGGTTAATGTCTTTTGTTAAATAAATCAATATAGTGAAGAGACTTAAATAGTCTCTATCAGTGGAAACTTTTAATTGGCCTTCTTTAACATGTATTGCATGTTTATTTTTATTTTTTTTAATACTGTTACCTAGCTGTAAGTTTTCTTAAAATTAATAAAATAAAATAAAAATAAAATAAAATAGTCTCAAAACAAAGTTATCCTATTTTGCTTCTAGAAATTGAACCCAAAACTCAGATTTGACAGTTAGTGTCTCTTCAATCTTTAGATCATCATGTTGGTTGCCTATAGGCGTTCTAACATTTGGGTTGGCCGATAATTTACTGAATTTACTTACCTTATATTAATTTATTTTAGAACCAAGCCATGATGGACGAAATCTCGAGGAAATACATCGAAACCTTCAACGGAAGCAAAGAGGCTGATGATAAATGCAACAAGTGCAGCGCTCTGAACAAGCATTACCATTGCTTGGCTCCGGACTGCAAGATGGCTCATAGGTGAGGAATCCACGATATATTTTAATAGCAGCCCGCCCTTCGGATGAAAGAGCCACTCCTTGTTAGGGGTTGAATTTTTCAAAACCATTTCTTAGCAAGTTCCTACGTCTTAAAAACAACCCCTATGCGAAATTCAATGCATTAACTCTTAAAGCTTCTGGTGGGTCAGTGAATTTTGCTTCTATATTTTCTTTCTCACTTTTATATCTCTTCCTCTCCTTCCAGCTGCCACTCCACCATGATGAAGCACGTGATGGACCACGAGCAACAGAACCAGGTCACGGAAGCCTACTTCGTCACCTACACCAGGAACAACCCTTGTCCTAACTCCGCGTGCCAACATATTAGGGATATCACTCATTATCATTGTACTTGGGTAAGTCACTGCACTGATATCTTCAGTGAGATCAGAGGCTTTTGCCCAGCAGTGGGATATAACAGGCTAATTACTTTTGTCGTATCTTACCATATTGTGTCAGTTGGGGGTTAATTTCGGTTATAGAATTTGTTTTTTGCTTAACTTGGTGATATGAGTTTAGTTGTAATATATACAAACGTAAAGATTATTTTAATTTAATCATTAATTGACTGTTCTACTAAATGCTCTTTTTTAACTTTATGTAAAGCTTTACAATACTATCAAAATTGCAGCTACGAAGTTAAGTTTTGTCTAGATATTCATATTCCAATACTGTTACAGGAAAACTGTGGCGCCGTCGTGCTATCATCAGAAGAACACCAATTCAGACGTCTCGAACACCACCGCGGCCACGCGATCCTGAGCCCTATGTCCCCGAACTTAGCGGCTAGATTCGCACCCAACTTCACTCCACAACTCTCAGCTCAGTTACACCCAAATATGGCTGCACAGTTAGGCCAAGTGCCGAATTTGCCCAATCTTCCTCCGAACTTGGCCCAGTTGGCCCAAATGGCTCCAAGTTTGACGTCACAGTTGACTCCTAATCTGCAAGCTCAGTTGAATATGGGCCCCAATCCAAATGTGGCCCCGCAGCAGATCAACCCTTCCAGTTCTTTGGATGAAATGTTTAGCAGGAAGAGGGGGAGACCGCCTAAGAATAGGGTGGTTGAAGTTTGGACTGATAACGTACGTATTATAAAATAATAATTGCCAGTTTCACTGCTAATTTTTTTTGATATTTTTTATTTAATTTTTCACCGCCATGACGGTCATTTATGAACTGATGTACTTAATTGTTGTGTTGTGTTCCTTTATAAACATAGAAGTGGCAGATATTTATTTTCTTAAAGTAGGTTCTGACGCAAGATGAGGTTTTATGAAAGAGGATTTTAAAGTATTATGTTTTTCTTTACAGGTGACTCCACAAGCTATTTTCACATCGTTTAAGCTTCCGAAAAGTAACCAGCTGCCACCAGTGATCCAATCTCCAGTGATTACTACTATTGAAGAGTTCCCTGTAAGTAACACGACTGATGAGTCTCACTATCCTTTTAAAAGTCAAATCAAAGCTCTTTATTAACTTTTACATATATATTTTACACCTGTCAAAAGTTCTAACATCTGTTTTGAAGTGCTTAATACTTATGGAACACAGCACCATTATATTTATCTCCGATTCCTTATTTCCAGCGCATCAAGTTCCAACACTTCGAAGTCTTCACCAGCCCCGATTCCTGTACATCATCATACCCCAGCTGCCAGCTCCGGATGAGCAGACTGCACCTCCATTGCTTCAACTGCACCTTCTGCTGCGAGACCCACTCCATCATGGAGACTCACATGAGGGAAAACCACTCCATAATTCCTCTTCTTGAAGGATTCGATTACTTTTCTTCTTTCGACCAATGTGGAGGAAAAAGTTGCTTCAAAAACCAACTCCGTTCCCACTTTCATTGCGCTCAAGGGAATAATTGTCCAGCCATTTTGACCCAGTATTCAGCTTTAGCTACTCATAAACATGGAAGGGGTACTCCAGTGATCAAGTCTGAGGAAGAAAAGAGTTTTGATGAAGCCAAAGATTATTCTTTAAAAGAGAGGGCGTCGGCTGATAGCCTCGCTTCGATGAAGGAAGCAAGTGAATTTGCTGCTAACTTCTCTATTAAGAGTGAATTTGAGAGGGAACAGGATAATGTTTCGGGTATGTATATTTCGTCTCATTAAGTTTTTTTCGAATTGATAAAACTAAGTATTATCATCAGAATTGCTTCACAATTTTTTTTGTAAAGTCAACATAACATTCCATCATCCACATAAAACTCTCTATTTTAAGCTCAACCCTAATCCCGTTTTATTTTCAGTAGTAAAAGCGACGGGAACGTTTTATCCGTCGTCTCATCTTCGAAGCAATACATCATCACCAAGGAGCATCTACGACGCATCGCCGTCTAAAGACGTTAAGCTTCGACATGAACTTGACAAAAAACCTTTTGAAGTTCCGAAGATGATAAGCCCTACTATACCACCTTCGTGTCATGATCAAAGTTGTCCGTTGAACAAGAATGCGGGTGGAATGAACCTGCATTACCATTGCCCACATTGCAGTCAGGCTTATGTGGATTTGAAGTTATTGTTCAGTCATATGGTGAAGAAACATAGTAACGCTATGGAGCCTGGACCTGTAGGACTGGCGGCGACTAAGGTGAGAATTTGACTATTCTATCTAATTTGACGATTTTGTCTAATTTGACTATTCTATCTAACTTGACTATTCTAGCTGCATTTTTGGACTAAGCTATTACATAAGCTGTTGACAATTTATGATCATTATCGAGGCCTCTATCAATGTATTCAGTACTTTTTTGAGTTGATTTCATTCCTTGCAGTAAAATTAAATTTTATCCTAATTTAAATTAATACAATTTATATCTTTCTCGGCACGTTAAGCCGTCGGTCCCGGTTACTTTCTACGGATAGTAATCGTTAGATGAGCCATGTCAGAGGCCTTTGGCGGCTCAATAACTCTGACACCAGGATTGGTCAGGTTGACCATACAATCAATGAAGAAGATCTCTTTCTAAATAAATTTATCTCTTTAATAATGTTGATAGTCCTCTTTTTCTATCAATGTTTTCAGTACTTTTTGTGAGTTTGTTTCATTCCTTGCAGTAAAATAAAATTGTGTCCCAATATTATAATTAATCTCTTTGTTAGTAAATCTTGCTTTATCCTGACAAAGTAATTAAGGGTTTTATGATTTGGTTTCAGGAGACGTTAGAACGGGAATACCCTGAAATATCGATCCTACCCTCAACCGCCTCCTCGTCGTCGACCAGCCAGGCTCCGTCACCCAGTCAGAGACCGCCCAATCCTGCTGATCAGGTAAATTATCAATCTATTTACTGCCTTATTCATAAAAGCTTTCTATCTAAAACACTGTTAGTGAGTGTTTTGTCTCTTTTGCTCTTTGGAAAATAGCGTATGTCAGAAAGGGACAAACCATTTGATAGCTAAAATGCTGCTAGTAAGGGTTAAGGCCTATATTCTTTAGTTCTTTCTTATTCTTTTTTATCAATTACTACTATTTAAATTAGGTTCAAAATGTTATAAATACTTAGTATTTCACTTAATTACATTAATTATTTGCATTATCATATTCCATCTAAAACTTTTGTTGCAACATGACATGCATTTGTCTTCTACAGTAATAAGTTTGTCTACAGATGGTCTCTTACTTGTCGAATTACTTAAATGAGCTGTAAATAGTAATTTATAAGGTTCAATTTCCTTCTAATCTTAAAAACATAGTTTACTAAAAATAGTTCATGCCTATTTTTAATTAAGAACCTTTTCTTCCCACCCTCATTTACATTAATCTTCTCATCAGGTGCAAGCAGTTCAAAGCCTACTTCTTCAGCAGTACCTCGCCGGTGGGAGGAAGGGAAGTCTACAGGAGCAGCTGAAGATGCAGCAACAGTACACAGCATCGCTCGCCGGGCTACCGGGACTGGCGCAGGTCGCTTTGTTCTCTCAAGGGTTAGTATCAACTATGAAGTTATGATTCTGTTACACGTTGTTCAGGTTCTAATATTCTAGTTATATTATTCTTCAAGCAATTATCTCTTTTTTTTAGTTAGAATGTAAAAAAAATGGAGTCCATTTTGTTCGTTTTTATAATACTTTCTCTTCTAGATTAACTATTTTGCAACATTTACAACTTGCCTTGATGATACTAGCTTTTTCTCTTTCCTATATTCATGATGCTATTTATTATTATACTAATCCTCCTTCCTCTATTTCCAGCGGCTCCCCCTTCCCCCTATATCCCCCAATGCTGTACCCCCCGGAACTGCTTCTGGAACAGAGTCTGCTCCAGGGTCATGGATTACCCCCAGGACTGGACAAGGAAGCTGAGATGATTGCTAAAACGTGAGTGCCAAGTTGTATTTAAACTTGTTTGGATTTTTTTGCGTATGTTTGTTATCTAATGTCATTTATCGACTCATTTCGAAAAGTCTTATGAATTATTGACCAAACCTTAGAGTCAGGAGTTTTTATACCTCCTCAAAGCCTCTAGGATGATCTGATGATTGAAATAACCGGGACCGATCATATAACATGTCTTGCTACGCACGGTAACGGACAGACTAAAATGTTACTATCGTCCACTCATCCTAGTAAGAGCCCAGCTGCACGTTACCACTAAAAGTATTAGCCCATAATGTCCCACTAGTGGGCAAGGGCCTCTCGTCTCACTGAAGATATCAGTGCCTTACTAAATCCTTGGTATGTTTGCAGCCGCCGCAGCCACTCGGCGCGCGGGCCGCACATGCGCGTGCTGAAGGACGAGCCGATCCCCGAAGGTTACCTGCGCTTCCGCTTCAACGAGGACTGCGCCTACCCGCATTGCGGGTACAGGTACGTGCTGAACAGATTTTCAAGTTTTGCTTACTAATATAAGTCATACCTCGTATGTTAAAAAGCGGTATTGATCTATACTAATATTATAAAGAAGAAAACTGTTTGTTTGGTTGTAATGAATAGGCTCAAAAACTACTGGACCGTTTTTAAAAATTCTTTCAACATTCGAAAGCTACATTATCCACGAATAACATAGGCTATTTTTTATCCCGAAATTCCCACAGGAATGGACACAACGCGGGTTAAACCGCGGGGCGCTGCTAGTATTATATAAATTTTGTGAGGAATAATAAGAAAAGTAATGTCAAAAATTTTCCTATTGTCCTTTCAAAGTCTTCCTCATTATCTTCATGTTCTAACCCTCGATACTTCTCCAGGGAGCACCAGACCCACTTCCACTGCACCCGCAAGGACTGCGGCTACTCCTTCTGCGACAAGACGCGGTTCGTGCAGCACACCGCCAGGCACGAGAGGTAACGACTCACATTCTACCCCCTTTGAATTACACTCAACCAGGATTTTTTTGCTCATGTCAAAAGGTTTTCGGCTAAAACTATTGGTCTCTCTTAAAAACGATATATGCATCAGTAATTTAATAGGAGTATTTATATTTCCATTTTGTCCTTCAGGCTGGACACTCTGATGGGCGGCGACTTCCAGCAGTACAGAGCCAACGTGTACTGCCAGCGACCCGACTGTCCTCACGCTAGTACATTCAGTAAGTTTAATAATATATCATATTTATTATATCTTTTACACGTCTTATACAAACACTTTGAAGTTCGGTAGCTTCCCCCTATTCAGATGGCACTGAGAAAAAAAAACTCAAGTGAACTAAGTTCTAAATATAAAAGAGTAAAGTAAAGTATTGGCCCGTAAATGTCCTAGCTGGGCAAAGGCCTCTAATCTCACTGAAGATATCAGTACAGTGAAGACGATTAGAGGGAACTCCACATATATACATTTTTTTGTGGAGAATTAAACTTATACTCCTAATTTGTATTTTTTTATAACTCCCCCCCTCCCCCCTCTCTTCCCTACAGACACGGGTCAGAACAAGGCGTCTCACTTCCACTGCCTGAAGTGCGAGTTCGTGTGCACCGACACCAACAAGGTGGTGGCGCATCGCCGCCAGCATCAGAAGCTGGACAGCATCCAGGCGGCCGGCTTCGAGAAGTTCCCGCCCAGCAAGAGTGAGTGTGATCTTCATTAAGCGTACCCTTAAAGAACACTCTTGATATGAACTATCTGAGTGTATCAGCTAACCCTTCAAAAAGCTCTTGAAATTATCTGAGTCTCTGAACTTTACTGTGATGGTTAGTTAGCTAACGGAGTCTTATTTAATGGATACAGCATTTTGGTACATCTTTTTAAGAAAAATCTCAAGTGTGCCACGTGCATGCGGTACGAGGCACACTTAACAAAAAACACATTAAACATGACATTTGGGTTACCAGCTAGTAAATATATCTCCAGTTCATTTTACTGTGAAGTTTTATAGTTATAATTCCTTTTGCAGTAACTAATAATTTACCAATCATCTTTTTGTTCTCGAAAAATACAATTTCCACCTATATCATACACTAATTGCTCATTCCAATTGCTAATCTTTTTTTTTTTTCCAACTCAGGTTGCGGCTACGAGCCCCAATGCATCCACAGCAAGAAACAAACTCACTACCATTGCCTACAATGCGGCTTTGCAGTCCTCGGCCTGTCGCAGATGACGTCACACAAGTACAAACATCAAGACGCCAGTTTAGGACCATCGACCAGCGGCACTAACTGACGTTACTGGAAAGTCTTTTTACAGAACTGGAAATATGTTCTAAATACGGGAAAATATGTTTATGATACTGGAAAAACTTTTTACGGAGTTGGAATTTTTTTATTGTGGAAAACTTTTTATATTGTTGGAAAAGTTTTTGTGATTATTGAAATGTTGTGGAGATAATTGGGAGTAGTATTTACGTTGCTGGAAAAAGTTTTTACTTTATAGTAATTACCGTTTAATATATTGGAAAAACTTTTTACATTACTGAAATGACTTTTTACACGATTGGATTTTTTTTCGCTATTGGAATAAATGTTATTTGAAAAAACAATAACAATTGTTGGAAAACAGTACCTATTGTAAAATTGATTAAATTATTTCAATGAAAATCATTAAAAAATATCCAAATTGACAAATATAAGGACCAAGAATTTCTTAATTGTTCAATCAATTAAATAATTATATTACGAATAACAAATATTATTTAAAGTGTAAATTCTAAATTGAGAAAAGAGTTGAAATTAGAATAGAATATTTAATGTAATTTCGAAATTGATTAAGAATGAAAATGCAAATTCCGAATTAGAAAGTGTTGTTTACTTGTAAATTGAAATGTCAAGAACAATAATATGAAATGTAAGTTCAAATTACAATTTGGAAAACTAATCTTCCATTAATTAAAACTTCGATGTTTAAAAATGAAATTATAAAATAATTAAGTTTAGTATAACCCACAGAGATTAACAATTAGACTTTAATGAAAAAGTTATACTATGAAATGTTTGAATTCTCCTCAAAACTGTGCCTTAGACGCAAATATGGTATAAAAAACGTGGCAAAGTAGAAATTAGCGTTATTTATTGCAAAATGCTATGACAACAATGCATTCATTTTACTGTAATGTTCTTAGTAGTACGTTTCTTAGGCTATGTGTGAACCTACCAGACCAACGTAGAAGTAATTTTTATGTATTATATTATACAAAAAAATAAATATTTATTTCCCTAAATAAAAGACATTTTTACGGATAGTATTATTAATGTAGTAATTCGTAAAATAAGGCAATAATTTGGGTTAAAAACACCATTACGTGCCTCGACTTATCAATGGACAATATTGATCGTTTGTAACGATTTCTGGTATTGTAAATACAAATAAATAAAAAACAAATAAAACCAGAAATTGAGACAAAATAAACGAAAATAGTTTATACATTAAATAAAAATATATAATTATTATTAAAAAATGTATTTAAATTTGTCAATTCTATAACTTTGTAAATAAGATGGAAAGAGAATGTGTTAAATAAAAAAATAATAAAAATTAAAATTGTTAATTTAAATCATATAAATTGGTATACTGAGACTTTGGTGAGTAAGTTTGGGAGTGATAGATGGAGCCACTGAGGCTGAACCAGTACAACAGCAAGAAAGATTGATTTTATACATACTGACGTCAGGAGACATCGTCAGTAGCGGTAGACACAAATTAGGTCATATTTAATGTATTCCCTATTACTATGTGTTACGACTCTTTATAAAAAACGAGTCAATCCTCATAATTTTCTTTGGACAATTGACATCAGTGTTAACTTAACTGATAAGAACGCACTAAATACGGCCCTGTTCCACTGACCAATGTCAATGCATTATCAAATAAAGCAAATAGATATAATTGTGTTCATTTTTACTCTACTGACGTCAGGGTTGTATAAATCTAAATATTACGATCAAACTTATTGAACCAAGTCTAAATATAAATTAGTTTTTAATGAAATTGAGTGCTAAAGTTGTGATTCATGAGGTAGCCATTTGAATGCCATAATTCAGATTAGATTTATCAGTATTAGATTCCTATTATAAGTTATTATCCTTTCTCTCAAAACAAGCTTTTTGATCACATAAATGGCCTGTAACTTTATAAATACGAAATGTTAGTCAGAACCAGCTTGTACCAATTTCACCGTTACAACCGCGATAAGTTAATTTTAATCCTAATCTGAGAAAACTTTAAAAATATATCACTTAAACCGAGTTTAGTCGACCGCGGTTCGAAATAAAAACGGTGAATTTGGACCAAATTGCGTACTCGGCGAGTTTAATAAAACGAAACTGTTGAAATTGTGAGTAAACTAACTCAGATTAAACACTATCGCCAACTCGCAGCTATTATTCGGTCAATTTAAACGCTGCGTCTAATGAGTATTTTTAATAACTGAAAATACAGTATGTGACAAAAAGCTTGTCGACGTCCAAATATACCTTTTGCATTCCTCGTCGTTATTCCTGGCATCCAATAGCCATTCTAGTTTAGTTCGCAGGATCTCCCATTTTGACAACCAAACACATTTACTTTATATATTTTCCTAATTCTAGATTTTAATATCAGTATTTTTGTAGCTTAAGATATCTGTCCATTTGTTCCTATTTCAATTATTTTTTTTTATTTTAAAATACGTACAATTTCATTTTTTTTACCTCATTTTGAACACAAATTTTCATATTTAGAATTCCCGACATTTTATTTATGTATAAAAATAAATGAACACTTTATTTAAGTAATATCACATTTTGAGTGTAGAATGAGCGGCAGCTAAATCAACTTTATTTAATGTAAGGGAAAACATATTAAAATCACGTGCAAATTATTCTTAATATAATATCTTAATAACGAATTTATCGGACTCAAAATTACGTGTCATAAAGTTAATATATGTAATTAATTTCATTTTCATTCAATTTCATGTATTTATAATTTCATTTGAATACATTTTAATTAATTTAAATGAAACTCTTGTTAAATGTAACATTTTATATTTTTCATTTTCTTTTAATAGTCCGTGCCATAAGTCTTTAGTCATACTTATTATTTTAGTGTATCATTTAATTTCAAAAATCTATTTCATTTTTTCTTTAAAATGTCAAACCAGTTATTTGAGCAATGCTACGAGACTACGTGAAATGCTAAATTCTGCTACGTATTATTATTACATAAGCTACGAAAGAATGGCGTAGTGTCCTACGAATTGCGTAGTATTTTGCATCAGTTGCGTAGCGTCTACGGTGTCCGCGTAGCAATCTACGTAGCATTGAAAACACTAACATGGTTTGAATTTTTAAAATCTCTGCAATAAAATTAACTTATTCATATTATTGGTTGTTACAAATCTTTGTTTTTTGTTGATTATTTTTACGCTGTTTTTTCTTCTTTTAAACGAATCCTTGGATTAATTTGTATTTATTTGTTAGCAATAGTTTAGTTTCATTGAAAATATTAAGAGTGATATATAAAGGAGAGTTTATACTGTGTAAAGTTCTTTTCGTACGAGATACGACTTTGACCGCTTCGTAAGGAGGAGGTTGTTTTAGAATTTATTCTTTTTTTGTAATTAATGTATTCTGTGAGACCTGGGTCGTTTGATTGGTATTATGTAATGTAATGAATATATTATTAGTATAGCGTTGTTTACCTCATGAGTTTTAGAAATAAAACAGACAATATCCATATAAAACATTTGGTATTTTATTTTAATCTATACTTATATGATAAAGCTGAAGTTTTATTTTTTGTTTGTTTGTTAGCGCTTATCTCAGGAAGTACCACTCTCATTCGAATAATTCTTTTTGTAATGTATAGCTACATTCAACGGGAAGGTTACAGGCTATTTTTCATCCTGAAATTCTGACGAGAATGGACACAACATGCCTAAAACTGCGGGTTATACTTATTATCATCTCTGTGCAGGTAAAGAATCGTTAACATTCAGCGTTTTTGCTTCTTTGCAAGCTACGAGTAGAAATAGATGCTCGCTTTCTATTAAACTTGCTAACAGCAACTCAGCTTGAAAACTCGCTCAGTGACAACTTACCCAAATCACACTTCAAAGCAAGTGGCAATACTTAGTACATATCTAAGTTTAGACCACCTAGGCCTTAAAATTGCAATATTATAAAAAAAACATACCTTAAATATGTCTACAAAAAACTACCCTGAATCATATTTATAGTTATTTCACAATGGAACATTATTCCCAAGCATATTTTTGTAATGTACGCGGTTTGTCAATGTGTGTGTATGTGTGTGTCCGTGAGATACACACACTATTTGAATAACCGTAACATTACGACCGGTCGGTTCTACAGTGGTCGCAGTTTGGGTATTCCATTCATATTTTGCATATACTTAGTACCTATATACTTATTACACTTAGGCTTTTTTACATCTATAAATATTCATCATCTTGATTATAAAAATTACGTGTCACGTTGTTTGTGCGATGGACTCCTAAACTACAGAACCGATTTTAAATTTGATTTATACACCGTGTGCAACTTGATCCAACTTTAAATAAATAAAAATAAAAATAAATAAAATAATCATTTATTGCTACAAGTACAAGAATACAAAAAGACAAAGAACAAAATCTATACTAATATTATAAATCTGAAGAGTTTGTTTTGTTTGTTTGTTTGTTTGTTTGTTTAAACGCGCTAATCTCAGAAACTACTGAACCGATTTGAATAATTCTTTCACTGTTAGATAGTCTATTTATCGAGGAAGGCTATAGGCTACATTTTATCCCGAAATTCCTACGGGAACGGGCACAACGCGGGTAAAACCGCGGGGCGCTGCTAGTTAAAAATAAAATTTAAAAGAATGTAGCAAAAAAGAGTTGTTGTGAAAGGTAGGATAGCTTACATCTCAATTTATAGTGATTAGGGTGGTCTACCTTTAATTTGTATATATGTACTAGCGGCGCCCCGCGGTTTTACCCGCGCTGTGCCCGTTCCCGTGGGAATTTCGGGATAAAAAATAGCCTATAACCTTCCCGTTGAATGTAGTTATCCATTACAAAAAGAATTATTCAAATCGGTTCAGTAGTTTCTGAGATTAGCGCGTTTAAACAAACAAACAAACAAACAAACAAACAAACAAAACAAACTCTTCAGCTTTATAATATTAGTATAGATATGGTAGAACGTTTGCCAAGTCAGCTAGTATATTATAATACAATTTAAAACTTCGCAATTCAATAGATAGTGCTTATCTCTATACTTGACAAGGTGAACTTTTTATTTATTAAGTGATATGAACGCAGTGAACTCTCGCCGATCCAGATAGTCGAAGTAAACTCAAAACCTAAACAGATTTCAATACAATTTTCAACAAGACTTCAAGAGGTAACTTATGGTTACTTTGTAGCGCAGTATTCTGTAGTAAGTTAGTATTGGAAAAGAATATAATTAGACAAACATAGTGAATAAGCGAGGCGGATAAGCGTTTCTAACCAATAATATACAGCTAAAACAGCTTATTTTTAAAATAGACTTTATTTCTGCTACCACTATAGAACAGCCAGCCCATCCCTCGGAAAACGGATCGATTTGGCGCATGCGCAGACCTCACCAAAGTATTGAATGGGCTCATTCATAGAGCAACTAGTGAGTTCACAATGAACATCCTCACAGCTTAATACCAGACGAACACACATACCGCGTCTATATATACGTAACTACGTAGGCGGGTCGGCCGAAAAAGTTGGAAATTTTATTAAAAATACACCAACTTTTCGACTCGAATTTTGTAGAAGCGAATAATTGGTTTTTGAATGACTAATTGCCTCGTTTGATTTGTTAGTTAGTGTTTGACTTGTGCCTAGGTTCATTTAGGAGTACTAAGGAGAACTAGATAGAAATATGTATTAGGTTTTACGCTAAAAGTAGGTCACGTCATAGGTCATTATCTAATCCTGCTGTACTTTTGCAGATTTGCTGTTACAGCCTAGTTTAATAATTTTGGTATTCGCTTAAAGTTATATAATACTTACCTTATTTGTACAGCTACAAGTGTAGTATTTTTGAAAATTCATTTAGTATTTTAGACAAACCTATTAATTCCTATCGTCGTTTTAAAAATATTTTTATAATTAAAATGACACCTCGGTGGTCTAGTGGTATGTACACCCGCCTATTAAGACCGAGGTCCCGGGTTCAATTCCCAGGTCGAGAGAGCCATGTTTCCTACTTTTAAAACATGGCGATAAAACATGGTGATATAACTGTCCTAGCTAATATTCACAGCTTAAATAAATTCGCCAGACACCGTCACTCGCCTGCACCGTGGCACCGTAACCTTTCTGCATTACAAAGGGTAGTCTACATCATCAATTCTAGTCACCAAGTGCCGCGGTTGCAGAAATTAAAAGTAAATACGGGTCCATTAATCACGGGCCCTGTCGAGGGCCCCGGTGGCCCCGAGTGGCCCCGAGTGGCCCCGAGTGGCCCCGAGTGGCCCCGAGTGGCCATCTGATCTATCTGCGACTAATTGTTCTCAAAGAATTTGTTTAATTCGTAATGAGTTAATTCATTTTAATAAAGAATTTCACTCAAGTTTTTGTCATTTGTGAGTTTGTTCTAAATTATTTTATTAGATTTTTAGGACTTGTGTAGGTTTTAGCCGACTTCAATAAATAGGAATTTCTTTATTTGTATGTGTTCGAACGTTTATCACCATAGTTTTTGTGATCTGTGTTTATCACCTTTTAAATATCTGTCATCTATGAATAGATCACTGTACTGATATTATCAGTGAGATGAGAGACCTTTGCCCAGCAGTGGGACATTACAGGTTAAAACTTTACTTTATAAATGGATCATCTACCATTTTCTTTCCAATAATACAACTACATTGATGAGAAAGGTCAGTAGAGTACTTTTAATCTATACTAATATTATAAAGCTGAAGAGTTTGTTTTGTTTGTTTGTTTGTTTGTTTGTTTGTTTGTTTGTTTAAACGCGCTAATCTCAGAAACTACTGAACCGATTTGAATAATTCTTTTAGTAATAGATAGCCACATTCAACGGGAAGGTTATAGGCTATTTTTCATCCCGAAATTCCTACGGGAACGGGTACAACGCGGGTAAAACCGCGGGGCGCTGCTAGTTAATGGCTAATCCGGCATCTATACTAATATTATAAAACGGTAAAATTTGTAAGTTTGTATATTTGTTTGTATGTTCGAGGTAATCTCAGGAATTAACAGTCCGATTTGAATAATTATTTTTGTAATAGATAGCCACATTCAACGGGAAGGTTATAGGCTATTTCTCATCCCGAAATTCCCACGGGAACGGTCACAACGCGGGTAAAACTGCGGGGCGCTGCTAGTTTATTATATAATCAATTACTACCTTCATTGGTAAAGTGCTACATAGATTAATTATATATGTATATCATGAACCTACATTGCTAAGATTCCGTACATTGTAAATAGCATCGTGATATGTACATATATGCTATGTACAAGTAGGTGAGGATTAAATCCTATCTGAAATTCAGAACTATTTCATCCTAAAGTATTGGTATTCCAGTTAGGGACGGCCTTCAATCTATTATTACCAAATACTTGTCGATATTCTGGAATAAAACACTCGATTCCTTCGATTGATACTGTATTGATATCTTCGGTAGTAAGAGGAATAGATTCTGTGCTGCAGAGGGCACGTTAAGTCGTCGTTCCCGGTTACTACGGATAGTAGTCGTTACAGGAGCCATGTCAGAGGCCTTTGGCGGCTCAATAACTCTGACACCAGGATTGGTCAGGTTGACCAGCCACTTGATGAAGAAGAGGAGAAATAGGTCTTTGCCCAGCAGTGGGATATGTACTTTACTTTGTCTACTAGATTTAGAACGCAGTTTTAGTCTAAAAACCCGTTTTGGGGATTGGGGTAATATAGGTTACATGTTTGTACCTGTTTTTGTGGCAATTTTGGAACCAAAAATGTAACAAAAAGTAATTTACCCATGTATACTGATATTTTAAAGAAGAATTTTTTTAAAGTTTGTATGTTCGAGCTAATCTCGGTAATGACCTGCCCGATTCGAATGTTTTTTTTTGCAATGAAAAGCCACATTTTTCACAGGCTATTTTTCATCCCGAAATTCCAACAGGAACGGGCACAACGCGGGTAAAACCGCAGGGCATTGATAGTACAAAAATAAACTTGAAGCACCCATTATAGTCCAAAATAAATGTATTGTTAAGCTTTCAAAAGTTTCGGCTTTTATATTTGTTTTGAAGCTTTTGTTCGGTCGCGATCGGTTTATTTTGTTTGTTTGGTTGCAGCTTTGAGGGTTTGAGTTATTTAAAACAAACATGTCTTTTGTATAATTATATTTTTAAAAGCTGAAGAGTTTGAAGTTTTGTTTGAACGAGCTAATCTCGGGAAAGTTTGGGTCGGATATTTCTTTTTGTAATGGATAGCCACATTCAACGGGAAGGTTATATGGTTTTCATCCCGAAATTACCAAAGGAACGGGCTTAACGCAGTTAAAACTGTGAAGCGTAGATGTGAGGTATTGAAGATTGAGATGAGATTTCAAGCTAGTTGGCTATAGAATGAGTGTCACTCATGTAAAAATACTTGCTCTCTCGCTCCCTAGCATTTTAATTAACTGACTCGCAGATAGCAAAGTATCTCAATTTAAATGTTTCCATAGTTTATGCATTTAATGACTAGCGAAAGGTTCCTTTTAGAAAAATACAATTTCGGATATCCAAGTATTAGAGAATATTCGGATATCCGTACGGAATACCATATTGTTGTATTTGTTACCCTATAGCCAGCACATTTAAACCAATTGTCATAGTTGGTGAACAGGTTTGAAGTTGCTTTTGGGTTCCATATCCCAAAAAGGAAAACGAAACTCTCAAAGTTTAAATGGCATAGAAAATTGTGGGGGTTGAAACGGAATATACAATAATATTTCGAAGGATTTAACTCTAAGAGGTCTACAGTTTATAGTTTATACTTCCAACAAAGCTACCCTTAAGTCCTGAAACACGACTGAATATCTTCCTAAAATAGAAACAGTGCTATAAAATAATAATCTGTAGCCACCCTCGAAACTGTGCGTCTATAATATTATAAAGCACGGGTCGACCCACGCTTCAGGCATAGGAGTAGGGGAATTTACAGACGGAAACAAAGCTTTGAAAATAAAAAGTCGGATTAGAAAAACTTTAAATACATTCTAAAGGAAGGATTAAAATTTGTTGATTGGAGAAATGTTCTTTGCCTTCTTCGACAGCTGGGAGACCGCGAATAAGTTGTGTTGAAGCGTTGAGGGACTTTTGTTTAGCAGTGGGGCGATATCTATACTAATATTTTATAAAGGTTAAAGTTTCTAACTTTGTTTTTTTGGAAGGGCTTTTTAACTATTCATCCCATTTCAAAAACAGTAATGCTCGATCGCGGGCGGGTTGTTATACCCACTGTATCGCGCGGATCGGGCGCGGGGATATACAAGCGATGTAACTTAGGTCTTCGTTGGAAGATACGCTTTGTTTTATCCCGAATTTCCCACATAAAATCTTGACTAACCGAAGCGAAGCGAGGGCGGGTCGCTAGTACTTAGAGATAGAGTACAGAATCTCATTTCTTGAAGGTTCTGAAAGGTTCTCTTTTTCTATCCATCTAGTCTCCTTCTGTCCCTTATCACTACTCACATGTCTTTATATTCTATAGAGGGTTGTTAACGATACTTATTGAATAGTTTAAAAAGATTTATTAGTACCTTTTATACTATGTGGTAGACCAAAGTACTGAATTCTAAATCTGGAGAATTTTTAATAAAAGAAATATTTTGTGCTAAAAATAGGCAGCGGGGTTGATCTCCTGGTTTTGAGGGTATGTTTGAAATGTCTCGCTCTTGTTTCTTGAAGGGGGATTTTTCAGATTGTTCGGTGTAAGAGCGTGTCACTGATATGTCTCCATATAATAGTAAAGTTGAAGAGTAAGGGTCAACACTGCGTTAAGCGTGCGCCCGCTCCGTGTGCACGCGGCGGGTGCCCGCGACGGTTCACTTTTGTATGAAGCCACACGCGGCGGGCGCCTGCGACTTATGATGAGTGGCTGTTAGTGGCATTTCTATCTGAGCGCTACCGTGCTACGAAGGGCGCATTAACTAGACGATCTGTTTGAATCGATAGACCATGTCGGAGGCCTTTAGGCAGTCTAAAAATGGTAGACCATGTCGGAGGCCTTTAGGCAGTCTAAAAACGATAGACCATGTCGGAGGCCTTTAGGCAGTCTAAAAACGATAGACCATGTCGGAGGCCTTTAGGCAGTCTAAAAACGATAGACCATGTCGGAGGCCTTTAGGCAGTCTAAAAACGATAGACCATGTCGGAGGCCTTTAGGCAGTCTAAAAACGATAGACCATGTCGGAGGCCTTTAGGCGGTCTAAAAACGATAGACCATGTCGGAGGCCTTTAGGCAGTCTAAAAACGATAGACCATGTCGGAGGCCTTTAGGCAGTCTAAAAACGATAGACCATGTCGGAGGCCTTTAGGCAGTCTAAAAACGATAGACCATGTCGGAGGCCTTTAGGCAGTCTAAAAACGATAGACCATGTCGGAGGCCTTTAGGCAGTCTAAAAACGATAGACCATGTCGGAGGCCTTTAGGCAGTCTAAAAACGATAGACCATGTCGGAGGCCTTTAGGCAGTCTAAAAACGATAGACCATGTCGGAGGCCTTTAGGCAGTCTAAAAACGATAGACCATGTCGGAGGCCTTTAGGCAGTCTAAAAACGATAGACCATGTCGGAGGCCTTTAGGCAGTCTAAAAACGATAGACCATGTCGGAGGCCTTTAGGCGGTCTAAAAACGATAGACCATGTCGGAGGCCTTTAGGCAGTCTAAAAACGATAGACTATGTCGGAGGCCTTTAGGCAGTCTAAAAACGATAGACCATGTCGGAGGCCTTTAGGCAGTCTAAAAACGATAGACCATGTCGGAGGCCTTTAGGCGGTCTAAAACCTTCGACACTAGGGCTGGCAGAGCTGGATTAACTTAAAACCAATTACTCGAATAGGCAAAGAATTAATCGAATCGAACGGTTGTCGCTTAATCCGATTATATTGCAATAGCACTCAAATCGATACAATCCTATCGAGATGTAGGTTACTAGTGATGTCCTGCGGTTTAACCGGATCATATCCGTTTTTTGGCAACGTCTGTGTATCAATTATACAGGGTGACACATAAGACGTAGTACAAAATAATTAATTATGGTTAGGTTAGTGACAAAGAACGTTATTCACTACATCACTAATTAAAATTCATCTAAATAACTTTTGCTAATTTTCTAACAAAATAATTTAATAAATTCCTGTAAGTTTGGTCACCCTATGGACGTTTGGTGACGTCATGTGACGTCATGTTAGTTATACTTATTAGGTACTTGTCACATTATCTAACGTAATCTCTGTGTGCCAAGTACCTAGTCAGTCGCCAGAAATAATTTCTGATATCAATACACAAGTGAAAGATTTGGTAAAACAAATCAAATCATTTATTTACAAGTATGCAGTATCTTATTATTTAAACATATTTCAACAAGTGCTCAAAATGGTCACCGCCTTCCACAACGCAAAGCTCTGCACGACGTCGGATGTTCCTCTGAACTCTACCAAGTACAAATTCGTTGGCTTTCACAACTTCAAATGCTTGTATAATTTTTTGGCGGAGTTCTGCGACCGTATCTGATTGACGTTTATAAACTTGCCTTTTAACTTCACCCCACAAAAAAAAATCCAGCGGCGTTAGATCTGGACTACGAGGGGGCCATTCTACAGGACCGTTACGACCTATCCAACGCCCGGGGAACTGTTGATCAAGATACGTTCGAACCCGCCGAAAAAAATGAGCTGGAGCTCCGTCTTGCTGATAGTACAGATTTTGAACATTTTCCACTGGTATGTGTTGTATCAGAATTGGCAAAACGTTTCTCAAAAAGTCTTCGTATTTTGCTCCGTTAAGGTTACCTTCAATAAAATAAGGTCCAATAACATAATGATTGAGGATACCCGCCCAAACATTAAGTGAGAATCTGGTTTGAAAGGAATCTCTTCGTGTCACATGCGGATTGACATCGCTCCACCAATGTTCATTGTGTATGTTAAATAAACCTATTCTTGTAAATGTAGCTTCATCTGACCACAAAATGTTATGATTTAGGTTTTGCAACAGCCACCTACAAAACCGTGTTCTTTTGGGATAATCGGCTAAAACAATATCTTGGACCCGTTGATAATGAAAAGGGTGCATTTTTTCAGATTGCAATAGTCTCCAAATAAAAACTTGGGTTGTTCCGAATCGTGCCGCTGCTTCTCGGGTGCTTGCCTCAGGATTGCGGATAAAATATCTAAGTACTCGTGTTCGAAACTCTTCTGTGTATCTTGGTTGCCGGCCTCTGCCTTGGGCATGAATTGGAACAGCAAATTGCCCATAGTCCCTCAAATTTTGCTCACAATTATTTATCAATTGCCGTGTGGGGATCGGACTCTCTGGGTAGAGTTCGTGAAACAGAGCTTGCGTCTGCACCGTACTCCGCGACGTAAAATAAAATTCTACCATACGTAATCGTTGAATGTTTGTGAATGGATAAGGAGGTGGCATTATTATTAACGAATATTTATTTTTTTCCAATCTCCAAATGAAACTGATTAATCAATATTTTCTTGTTATGACAAGTAACTTCAACGACGTGTCATTTATTTTTAAATTATCAGTCATGATGATAAAGAAGGTGAGTGTTTACAACAAAGTAGTTTCAACCTTTTTGTTTTCCACAAAGTAGTTAGGGTAACCATGATGGGGTCAAAAATAACGGAAATAATTAAAACAATGGTACAACGATTGCGATTATTTAAACAACACGAAACATAGTTCGGATTATTAGCACTAGGTAGGTAAGTTAGAAAAACATGTTTCGTATTACGTCTTATGTGTCACCCTGTATATTCACACTAGCAGCGCCCCGCGAATGGTGAAAGAATTTTTTAAAACGGGTCAGTGTGAATAGATGTATTGATAAAGTATTTGTATATGTATACTAGCTGTGCCCCGCGGTTTCACCCGCAGCGCCCCCGTTCCCGTGGGAATTTAGAGATTTTTATTCCTTATTTTTCTTATATAAAAACCTTGTCCTGACAATAAGGAACACATTAAAAAAAGAATCATCCAACTTGGTGCAGTCCTTCTGAAGTTATGCGCTTAGCAACAGATTCAGCGATTCATTTTTATATTATATGATAGATTAGCAGCGCTCTGCGGTTTTACCCGCTTTGTGCCCGTTCCCGTGAGAACTTCGCGATGAAAAATAGTCTATAACCTTCCCGCTGAAAATGGCTTTCCATTACTAAAAGAATTATTCAAATCTGATGGATAGTTTCTGAGATCAAAGTAAAAAATCAAACCCTCCAGTTATATTTTTTAGTATCGATTGTAACTCTGTGCCAAGTAATCTATCTTTCTGTTTACAAACAAACATTCAACCCAATCCATTTGTCATTTACATTTATATTAATGACGTCATGACCTACCTTCAATTTAATTATAAATTATTACAGAATCGGTATAAATGTAAATTTATTTCTAATTCTGTATTTCTTGTAATTAAATCGTTCGTTTAGATCTAGTTAGTTTACAAGCAAATAATGCGAGTGAGTGAGGGCGCCACGTACCACAACCACACCACATTCATACCATAACCACACCACAGCAATAACCACATACACCTCAACCAAACCAATAGTGATTTGCCAAATAAATTGGAAAATGGTTTTCCGAGAAGGAATGTGTACAATCAATACTATAATATAATAAAGCTGAAGAGTTTGTTTGAACGCGCTAATCTCAGAAACTACCAGTCCGATTTTAATAATTCTTTTTGTATTAGATAGCCACATTCAACGGGAAGGTTATAGGTTACTTTTCATCCCGAAATTCTCACAAGAACGGGCACAAAGCGGGTACAACCGCGGGGCACTGCTAGTAAACGCAGAATGGTATGCTTTCTATGTGTTTGCTCTCTGATCTCTAGTCGGATTAAAAAAGTATTTTTGCAAATAATAAATACATTTAAGAAAAGGGCACAGGTTACTTCTAATCCTGAAACGGGTACGGGTATATAACGGGTAACACTACGGGGCGGGGCTAGGAATATTAAAATGAGGTATTCTGTAATGTTAGACGTAGGGGTAATATTGAGAGTTCATACAATTTTATTTCTTTTAGCTGTCTAGATTTTATATAAGATAGTTAACGTTTTATCTATATTTAACCTAGGATAGACTAAGACTAATGTTATCCCATTTTTCCTGTGGGTAAACATCGTTATAGATCGAAAACGAAGTTATATCGAGTTCTTGTAATATAACCAAAATAGTCAAAATCTCAAAAATAATCCGCCCATGTCCATAATTCTGAGTAGAACTAGTAACCAACATCCATTAACCCCTAGACGAAAACTAGACCAAATTTTAGGTCATCCAGGTCACCGCCTAATTCCTAGGCATTCTACGCTACTCGCATTCGCGCCTTTATTAGACATCTGTCATAAACAATCATAGAGGAATAGAAACTAGCCTCTTATTAAATTTGGAATACCTCAATGAGTGGTACATTTACTAACGCCTACAATTTCTTCCTGACATAGCTAGCTTGATCGCCACGTCTTTCGTTGTTTCTCGCTCGCACTTTACTCATGATTTATCTATCTGTCTCTCTCTAGAGACACCCACTCAGAGCTTCATCATCCCCTGGTTTTCAGCCCTCTTGAGTCAGTCGAAGCCCGGACGCCGCGGTGACCGGACTCCCGCCAAAATATTAAAACGACAATAAATTACCGTATTCGATTTCACTGACATGAGGCGTAGAGGCTGAATAAAAATAAAAGACAATAATTATTCTTCCACCACCATAGACAGTAGTAAAAAAAAATATTGTATTGAATTTCTTTTTTTTATTTATAGTGATTTGTGGTCGAGCGAGTCCTGAACAACAGGTGAGTGTTCGATATATTTTATTTATCTGTGGTCACCTTTTTGTGTGGCATCAAAACGTTGGGACTAGACTGAAAAAATGTTATTTTTAAATATGGAACGCGTGGGCGGCTTGTTTGGATTGAATGAATGACTTTTGTGCGGGATATTATCTGTCACTTTGTTATATAGGGTGTCCCATTGATACGCAGTATGACGGAAAAGTGCCTTATATTGGAGATGGGGTATTAATTAGTTTCTCTTTAGGGTTTTTTTAAAATAAAGTAATGATTCTATTTAGATTTAGGAAGGATAAAGGATTTTTTTCTACAATATTTCATAAGTATACCTACTTTAAAAGATAAGTTTGTATTTACAAAGCAGGAAATATAAAAATTTCAATTACAGCATTTATTTCAGCAATAAGCGAATGGACGTATTTGAGTTTTTACGGCATTTCCGACGGGAAATGTTCGTCCGACACAAAGCCGGAATAAACGATTCAAAAACGTGTTTACAGAATTACAATTACACCTTCTACGAGTTAATTCCCGTTATGTTACCCGCAATGCGCCCGTTAACGGAATCATGAAATACCTTATTCAAATTCTAAAAACTATATTTGCCTTTTAACGGAAAATTACTTTAATTATATAGAAATCGGTTAAAGAAGAAAGATTTTTAGAAAACGGTCCATTAACCATACGAGGTAACAAACATATAATTAAACATACATACAAATGAAAAAATATCACAAATTGACAATCTTAGTAATAAAAGTCAAGTACTCATCGCTTGGGCGGCAAGTTGCCAACGACAAATTGAACTGCAGTGCAGCCGGCCTATACGACCGCTTGCAGTTGCAGCATGCGAGTCCGCCATTTTGTAATTTGATTGGTCAATTGCCGTTCGTTACATTGACCACTGCTCGTGTGCTAAATACTTAAAGTGTTTAATGTAAATAAACATAAGAGGACATATCGCGTTCAAACTAGATCTTTATATATATGACTAACTGCGCCCCGCGGTTTTCCCCGCTCTGTGCCCATTCCCGTGGGATTTTCGGGAATTTTTATAGATATAAACCAGCCTCTTGAATCACTCTATCTATTTAAAAAATCGCGTCAAAATCCGTTGCGTGGTTCTGAAGATCTAAGCATACATAGGGACAGACAGCGGAAAGCGACTTTTATACTATGTAGTGATTCTACTGAACTCCCCTAAACGGCCGGACCGATTTGAATGTTTTTTTGTATACGTTTGGGTGGCACCCGGGATGGTTTAAATTCACACTAGCGACATCTATTGAGTCGCGTGTGGACCGCGCGGGACAGCTAGTATTTTATAAAAATATATATTCCGTATTTCGAACGGATTACACCCATGGTCACGGGATGGTACTTTTCAACCAGACATATGCATGCAATGCTGTTTGATTTAGATGCGTTTGATACCTAGTAAGTTCGAGTAGTGGCCAACCCTGGTGCCGGAGTTTTCAGACCGCCATCATGGTCTGACGATAAAAAACCGGGACCGAGTTTTTTTCATGCAAAGCTATGTTTAGTATAGATGCGTTTGACATCTATCATATTCATAAGAGGCTTAATTTGGAAGCGGATACTATTTTAAAGAAGGATGCGTGCTATACGCACAGAATCTACCATCCCAGATTGCCTCTCCATACACGCCTCAACCCGAGCTATGCATGCAAACGTCCATTAAGGCATGCACCATACGCGTCTTACGTAGCAGCCGTTCTTGAGGCTGCACCAATTTTTAGGATTCTTTTTTCATTTGATATATTTTTGTCCGGAATAGGATAAACGTAAATTCCCTCGTGAACTGGTACGCTAAGGGTGAAGCCGTGGGGCACAGCTAGTTTAAACTAAAACATTGATTTACAACATTAATCGCGTCTGAGAATCAAAATCGCAAAAGGTTACAAGTAAGGTCGTGTGCGCATTGTTCCGAACTCACAGTACACAAAACTGAATGTTATCTGATAATTTCATTCAAAATGTATTCATATTCAAAACGGCATCTTCTCGCGCAGTGAAGAATGTCAGTCAACTGAATCAGCATGGCGCATCAGATAGCTCGGTAAATTGTTAGTGGCGGTTTTTTTATCGTTTTAGCATGTCAAACTCTTAGGCAGTTTAAAAATAAGGACCTAGAAACTAGCCTAAAAATATTTAAAATTTGTTTCTATGAGATATTTTACCAACGGTATATATATATATAAAAATCAATCGTGGGTTCGTTAGTCTCGCTAAAACTCGATTACGGTTGGACCGATTTAGTTGATCCTGGTTTTGAAATGTTTGTCGTAATCCAAGGAAGGTTTAAACGGTAAGCAGTGACGGAATAAATGCGGGTGAAACCGCAGGGCACAGCTAGTTATTTATAAATTAAATAATGTGTTCAATGTGGTGTTAATACCATACCTAAAAGCTAACCACCATTTCTCTTTTGCCAAAATTCCTATACAAATTCAGCTCGGACCGTTGCGCAAACACCTTAACCTTGCATTTTTTTTATGTAAACAAAAGATTTCTCCAAAAAAACCGTATTATCTCCCAAACCGAATTATCACAAAACAATCAATCACATTGACGCAGCCATTAAAGATTGTTGACATCATTCATCATATCGATCCGTTCATTCGTTCTCGTTCAATCATTCACTCTTTATTGGAGCGAATTCGCTGTCTTTTTTTCTAATTGTGTGATGTTGGTTTTGTTTGGTTAGGCTTTTTGAAAAACGGGTTGAGTATTTTGTTATTTTAATCATGTTTAATTGAAATAAAACATTTAATTTTATCATTACATAGTATAAAACAAAGTCGCGTCTGTTTGTCTTCTGTTTGTCTGTCTGTATGCTTAAATCTATAAAATTACGCAACGGATTTTGATGCAGTTTTTGGACAAGGTAGAGTGATTCAAGAGGAAAGTTTTTATGTAAAAAAATTGCCGAAATTCCCACGGGAACGGGCACAACGCGGGTAAAACCGCGGGGCGCTGCTAGTTTGTATTAACTAGCAGTGCACCCTGGTAAAAAATACTCGTATATTATCATGAAAAAACACAATACATTTTACGTAAATGTCAACCACAAGGAATTAACAACTTTATGACAGCTCCAACGAAAGAAAACAACTTCCAAAATCCAGACAAGGGATTAATAATCCGTGAACATTTTGAGGAGGAAAAAGATTATTGTCGAAACAAAATGTAGGTTAAGAAAAAGGAATTATTGTGAGAAAGACATTGGAAATCCTTATTTAACGAAAGCTCTTGTCGAAATTGTTGTATTTTAAGGTTTTTAAACTTACTTACTCTTATTATAGTAATTATAATCCTATAATTCGTAAAAAACGGGTCGCAACGCTTATATTAAATACATGTGATTATGGCCGTTATCACATGTCACGGGTCACATCCCCGAAAATGTAATCACAATTGAAATATAGACGACATAACGTAATGTGATATTTTCAAAAGGGTTTCCAGGGCGACAGATGGCTTTGTTGAAAATGTAATATTTTTAAATACGAAGTATTAGATTAAAAGGTAATGTGTTACATCTATCTACATCTACACTAATATTATAAAGAGGAAAATTTTGTTTGTTTGGTTGTAATGAATAGGCTCTAAAACTACTGGACCGTTTTTAAAAATTCTTTTACCATTGGAAAGCTACATTATCCACAAGTAACATAGGCTATTTTTCATCCCGAAATTCCCACAGGAATGGACACATCACGGGTAAAATCGCGGGGCGTTGCTAGTGTGTTATATCTGTTTACACTAATATAAAAAAGCTGAATATTTTGATTTTTTTTCTTTGTTTGAATGAGCTTAGGTATCTCCGAAACTGGCTATCCGATTTGAATAATATTTTTGTAACTAGCAGTGCCGCGCGGTTTTACCCTCGTTGTGCCCGTTCCCGTGGGAATTTCGTGATTTTTTTATACATATAAACCTTCCGGAAGAATCATTCTATCGATTGGTGAAAACCGCGTGAAAATACGTGCAGTAATATTTGAGTTTATCGCGACAGACAGACGCGGCCGGGGACTTTGTTTTATTCATGTAGTGATGGATAGCCACATTTAAAAGGAAGGTTATGAGCACTTTTTAAAGTCCAAATTGCCGGTAATTGTACCGGCAACTTTCAAAAATAATATACATTGGTATATCTATATATATAAAAATGAAACCCGTTTTCCTTGGTCAAGGCATCACGCGTGAATGGCTGGACCGATTTCCACGGTTTTGCATTCGTTGGAAAGGTCTCGGGCTCCGTGAGGTTTATAGGGAATAAAAATCCCAAAATTCCCACGACAACGGGGGCGCTGCGGGTGAAACCGCAGGGCACAGCTAGTTATTTATGAAAATCAGAAATTAACGCGTTCAAACAAACATAGCTTTGTTATACTGACTAGCAGCGGCTCGCGGTTTAGCTTGCCTCGTGCCGTTCCCGTTGGAATTTCGGGGAATAAAATATATTCCATATGTTATTGTGATGTATAATCTATATTACTGTAAAGTTTCATCCTAATTCGTCCAGTAGATTTTTTGTGAAAGAGTAACAAACAAATGAGAGATGAGGTTTGAAACGAATCATATAAACTGGAGATAAAAGTTAAATATTTGTTTGAAATTGTAATATCAAAATGAACTAATTAACGTTCATAAACTCTGAAATGTGTTCAGCTAATATTTAAACAACATGCCTCCCGATGGTTGAAATCTATACTAATATTATAAAGCTGCAGAGTTTGTTTGTTTGAACGCGCTAATCTCAGGAACTACTATTCCGATTTGAAAAAATCTTTTTGTAATGGATAGCCACTTTCAACGGGAAGGTTATAGGCTACTTTTCACCCTGAAATTCTCACGGGAGCGGGTACAATGCGGGTAAAACCGCGAGGCGCTGCTAGTTATCATATAATAATGATATTACGAATAATGTTAAACTTATACATATTTCTACTACCGGCATCCTATCCTATCCTACTAACCCTAGCAATAAAATAAATGCGAAAGTTTTTGAGTGATGAATGTATGTATGTATGAGATGAGAGATTTTTTATTTATATTTTTAGATTTTTTTACGGATAGTAGTCGTTACATGAGCCATGTCAGAGCCTTTGGCGGCTCAATAACTCTGACACCAGGATTGGTCAGGTTGACCAGCCACTCGCCGAAGAAGAAGAAGACCGTACGATATTACAATTTACTTTTACTATTCGCTCGCTTCGTTTTATGTGTAAGCTCAAAGCCTCTTAAATGATATTCACCTTGTTACAAAACCCACGTTAAGACTCAGATAGCAGTTATTACTAGCTTTTATCTAACTTCACCTTTAGAGAGCGTTTGTACAGCGTGGGCGTTAACGCAGCGTTGACGCCTACGCGACACTGGATGTTGGGATTGTGCAATTCAGCACTGAAATACTTGTGAAGTATTGTAAAACGATGATTAGGTGGTATAAAAAACCTTTGTTGCATAATATTGAAAGAGGGTATTTAATAAATGTTTTTGTTGTCTAAACGACCCAAAAGGTGGGTGTCATAAATTGACCTTGATAGGTGTAAGAGCGCGTGAGTGTGTCTGCGTGTGTGGGTGTGTGTCTGCGTGTGTGGGTGTGTGTCTGAGTGTGTGGGTGTGTGTCTGCGTGTGTGGGTGTGTGTCTGCGTGTGTGGGTGTGTGTTTTTGGTGTAGGGGTAGTTTTTATTTTTACCATAACCTTTGACGCCACGAGAGAGTGAAATAAGTTACGCCACGTGATGTTATTGAAACTTGACAGATGACATTGTTATTTAGTTTAAGTACTTATTGATGAGTAATTAGTTTTTCGATATTTGATATAGTTGAGAAGTAATCGAGTGAGTTTACTTGACGTTTCCAACCTGTATATTGTCTTCTAGCAGTGCTCCGTGGTTTTACCTGCGTTGTACCTGTTCCCGCGGGAATTTCGGTATAAAATGTATCCCATGTGTTAATCTGATGTATAACCTATATTACTGTAAAGTTTCATCCAAATCCGTTCGGAAGTTTTTTCGTGAAAGAGTAACAAACATACATCCATACATCCTCACAAACTTTCGCATTTATAATAATAGTAGGACGTAAAATCGTTTAACCCAGACCCGAACCCAATTAACCCATTACGGTTAAAATGTTAAACATTAAGTTTATTTTTCTTGACACCCCTTAGGTTTTCACTCGAGCACACGAGATCATTTTACATAATAGCCCATCGGAACTTATGTTAACATCGTATCGGATTCCATTTGGGCCCTTTGGACCCAAACCCTGCTTAAAATACATTTTCAACCCTTTTTAATATATTCTTTCGATATTTTTTGTATTGGAAAATCGATTTGGGTGACTAGCTTACGTAAATAAGTTCAAGTAGGTGTAGTTGTTACTGGCATGCCAGTAAATGATCACGTGATAGCAATTAAAGTACCAGTACGAGTATGCCAGTTGTGTAATACTATAATATTATTATAAAGAGGTAAAATTCGTATGTTGTTTTGTTTGTATGTTCGATCTAATCGTGTCCGATTTGAATAATTCTTTTTGTAATAGATAGCCACATTCAACCGGAAGGTTATAGGTTATAGGCGATTCAGAATTTCAGCTTAAAAACTATCCCTTTTCTACACTAATATTATGAAGAGGAAAACTTTGTTTGTTTGGTTGTAATAAATAGGCTCAAAAACTACTGGACCGTTTCTAAAAATTCTTTCACCATTCGAAAGCTACATTATCCACAAGTAACATAGGCTATTTTTCATCCCGCAATTTCCACGGGAACGGGCACAACGCGGGTAAAACCGCGGGGCGCTGATAGTGTAATATATTCCGGTATTTATACACAATATACGTCAAACATTGAATAACCCTCTTTTTCGTAAGGTGTACACAAAAAAAATTAAATTGCTTTATTAGCTAGTGAGGTAAATAATTTTCTTTCCGCGACAGTAAAAAGGATTATTAAAAATGTTTAAAACTATTATCACAAAGTATAGAGACACATAAAATGAAACGGCAGTCGAGTCGAGATAAAACCCGCCATTTGTAAAGTGCCATAGACTAGAGTTAAGCGTCTTAATTTTAACACTGGCAACACCACCGTTATTCCAGCTTTATAGTTCCAAGATTAAAATAAATTGTGACAAGTTTTCACATTTATTTTTTTTAAGAATTAAAGTCACTTTTTGAAAGTGCTAAGTAATTTTAAATTTGGAATCTTGGTGACGTGATTAATTGATGAAGTTCGTTTCATTTATTTTTTGTTTTAATTTATGATTAAGTTAGTGAGTGACGCGCATTTAAAATTTTATATGAAAGTAGCAGCGCCCCGCGGTTTTACCCGCGTTGTGTCCATTCCTGTGGGAAATTCGGGATGAAAAATAGCCTATGTTACTCGCGGATAATGTAGCTTTCGAATGGTGAAATAATTTTTAAAAACGGTCCAATAGTTTTTGAGCCTATTTATTACAACCAAACAAACAAAGTTTTCCTCTTTATAATATTAGTGTAGAAAAGGGTCGTTTTTAAGCTGAAATTCTGAATCGAAATTTGGTTTGGATTATGAAGAGATGCTTGATAAAGTCAAAGAATAAAAGTGAAGTATGGTATGAGTCTGCCATGTCCCATTGCTGGCCTCTCACCCCACTGAAGATATCAGGTGTAATCACCACGCTAAACTAATACGTTTTTTGAAAAAAAAACGTGGTTTCTAAATACTTGTCCCTTAATTTAAACCTGCAATAGCGAAAATATGTACATGTACAAGAATCCTATGCGAAAGTTTGTGAGGATGGATATATGTATGTTTGTTACTCTTTCACACAAAAACTACTGAACAGATTTAGATGAAACTTTACAGTAATATAGGTTATACATCAAAATAACACATGGGATACATTTTATTCCGAAATTCCCGCTGGAACGGGGTACAATGTGGGTGAAACCGGAGAGCGCTGCTATCATTTTCAAATACGCTACTTTCCCCTACATATATTCAACCAATATGACAGCTTCCAGTCCTTCATTAATATGTATAATTTCGCTTCATGTTTAACTACGCGGTCGGAGCACAACCACAGAACATGATAAATCAATCAGACGCAATCAATTACGCTTAATTCCGATTTGTACGACCTCTGACTAGTACAAGCACGATAATATAGACGGATCATGTTTTAGTTTAGGCCAGAGGTACACTTGACGGAAACTTAATCCGTGACTGGACGCAGATCTTCACTATCCCTACAAAGTCGTTTTCCGCTGTCTGTCCCTATGTGTGCTTAGATCTTTAAAACTACGCAACGGATTTTGATGCGGTGTTTTTAATAGATAGAGTGATTCAAGATGAAGGTTTATTTATAATTTTTTTCGAGATTCTCACGGGAATGAGCACAACGCGGGTAACACCGCGGGGTGCGGCTAGTATTTACATACATCCTCACAAACTTTCGCATTTATAATATCTAAAAGCTGCAGACTTTGTTTGTTTGAACGCGCTAATCTCAGGAACTACTGGTCCGATTTGAAAAATTCTTTCAGTGTTGGATAGTCCACTTATCAAGGAAGGCTACAGGCTATTTTTCATCTCGAAATTTCTACGGGAACGCGCACAACGCGGGTAAAACCGCGGGGCGGTGCTAGTTAGTAGGATAATGAGTTAACATCGCCCATATAGTAGTCATACAAAGTCATACGCTATCGCTATATAGCAATAATGTTTATGTCAATTATATTCTCATTTTATTCCTTCAGTGACATTATTTTCAACATTGGCTTTTGTCCATTGCTTTGTGGGGCTTTGACAAAATCCTTTGTGTATTTATCTGTAGGCTTTCTATCACAAAAGTATAAAAGACACAACAATAAAAAAACCAGCCAAGTGCGAATCGTACTCGCGCACGGAGGGTTCCGTACGCCAAAAAATCACGTTTGTTGTTTGGGAGCCCCTCTTGAAATATTTGTTTTATTTTATTTTTTAGTATTTGTTGTTATAGCGGCAATAGAAATGCATCATCTGTGAAAATTTCAACTGTCTAGCTATCACCGTTCTTGAGATACAGCCTTGAGGGACGGACGGACAGCGAAGTCTCAGTAATAGGGTTCTGTTTTAACCCGTTGGGTACGGAACGCTAAAAATAGGAATGCTTTGAAAAACATGATTTTGTAGTTTGTTTTTATACCTTACAAATGTTATATATCTGTTAGTTATATAGATTGGACTATTATTGGTGTAGGTAACTTAATTTAGGTCCATAAGGGTGTGTTTCCACGGTAGCGGAGTGAAGCTGTGCGGAACTCGAATCAACCAATCGCAACGCATTGAAATATGACAAACGAGGCATTGTCATTGTCAAAGTCTTTTCGTAATGCGTTGTGATTGGTCGGTTGAGCTCCGCACAGCTCCGCAACGCATCAGTGGTAACGCACCCTAAGGGTGCGTCTCCATTGAAGCGGAGCGGAGCTGTGCGGAGCCCGATTAACCAATCACAGCGCGTTGAGATTGTCAAACAACGCATTTACATTGTCAAAATCTTTTCGTAACGCATTGTGATTGGTCAGTCGAGCTCCGCACAGCTCCGCTCCGCTTCAATGGAGACGCACCCTTAGGCATTCACTCACAAACTAGCTACTACCGCGCCCTGCGGTGTTACCTGCGTTGTACCCGTTCCCGCGGGAATTTCTGGATAAAATATATACCTTGTGTTATTCTGATGTTTAACCTACGAGTATATTACTGTAAAGTTTAATCCAAATCCGTCCATGAAAGAGTATCAAATTAAAAGTATACAAACTATTTCCATTTAAACTTTAAATATTTTAAACTAAAGCTGTTTATACACGTTAAAGCTGACTAATTACTTAGTGCAATTGCAGCTTTATATTTCAATCGGAAGGTACGTTAAATTGTCGGTCCCGGTTGTTCAATCGTTAGACCATGTTGAAGACCTAAAGGCGGTCTAAAAACTCGGACCCCGGGTTGGCCGCTTAAACTTAAGAAACCAGTATACACTACATCAGTTCACTTAAAGTACTTAAAATTCACTTAAATAACTCGATACAAAGTGTATACATCAAATTGAAAAGTTATTACAGTTATTACTTTGAATCTGATATTAATGGACATAAGTTGTGGGTACTTCGAGGCGGGTTAGACTTTCGAGAGTTTAATGAAACTTCACTTAATTGGCAGAATAGGGTTTCATTTATTTACGTTTGTTCATGGTATTAACGTACTTTGGTAATATCATGATACAGTGCCTCGTGGTTTTACCCGAATTTTATCCGTTACCGTGGGAATTTTGGGATAAAATAAAGGCCTATGACCGTCCTGTTGAATGTGGCTATCTATTACAAAAACAATTATTCAAATCGGGTTGGTAGTTTTTGAGATAACAGCGTTCAAACAAACAAAAAAACAAAAAATCTTAATAGCACAGTGATAAACTAGAGCCTGGAATAGCCTAAAGCTTTATTTTTATCCCGAAATTCCCGCGTGACGGGTACAACGTAGTTAAAACCGCGGGGCTTCTTCTTAGAGTGGATGGTCAACCTGAACAATCCTGGTGTCAGAGTTATTGAGCCGCCGAAGGCCTCTGACATGGCTCATGTAACGACTACTATCCGTAGAAAGTAACCGGGACCGACGGCTTAACGTGCCCTCCGAAGCACGGAATCATCTTACTTTTCGGGCAATCAGGTGATTCAGCCTGCAACGCTCTAAACAAACTGAGGGCAGTCTCACAAAGAGATTTTGTGAGCTATTGTCCCCACCGGGAATCGAACCTGGAACCCCGGATCGTTAGCCGAGCGCTCAAACCACAAGACCACGGAGGCAACCGCGGGGCAACGCTAGTATACTTATAAAAGTTACTAGCTACGCGATTCTATCTCGACCAAATTGTAATTTAAAACCCAAAACTATTTTAATACTCGGAATAATGATCCATTATATGTTAGAGCAAAGGGTAGTTAACTTATGAAATGTGTACCGGGAGTTGCCAGTTTTAATTAATGTCGGAATTTCAGTGGTTATTTTGAGTATGGCAATTCAAATAAATATAAATGTTTTATATAAAATGTTTATTTGAAATGTTTTTCTTTTAAAGTTATATTCGTCTATGGGTAGAAATTTCATTTCATTCTTAGTTCATTTTTTCCTAAATCTTTTTACTCAAAGTGTGTTAGCCTGTAATGTCCCACTGTTGGGCAAAGGCCTCTCGTCTCACTGAAGATATCAGTACTGTGAGGAGGTTTCAGGCGTAATCACCACGCTTGCCTAATGCGGGTAAATCTTTTTACTCAATAGAAGAAATTGTCTTTGGTTGGTTAGGTTAGGTAGCTGGCTTACTAGTATACTAATACAATAAAGCTAAAGAGTTTGTTTTTTCATTTCGCGTTAAGCTCAGGAATTACCATTCCGATTTGGATAATTCTTTTTTGTATTTGATAGTGAAAATCAAAAGGGAGGTTTTAGGTTACTTTCTAACCCAAAATTATTACGAGAACGGATACAACGCGGGTACAACCGCTAGGCGCCTCTAGTAGAGAAGAATAATTAAGCTGAATAGTATTATTTTTTGTTTGTTTGAACGCGCTTATCTCGAAAACTACTAATCCGATTTGCATAATTATTTTTGTAATCGATAGCTACATTCAAAAGAAAGATTCGAATTATTTTTTATCCCCAAATTATTACGAGAACGGGTACAACGCGGGTAAAACCGCGGGTCGTTAGTTTACAAGGTTTTTTGGACTACGGATAATTCTAAGTAAGACCCAAAATGACATTACCTTTAAAAACATCAAAGCAATTTAAATTAAATGCCGAAAAAGATTAAATTACTTTCCACCCTTCATTTCAAGGGTCTCAAATTCGTTTTATTTCACATATTTTTGTGAAAATTCTTTATGTAGGTGTAAGGTTTGACACCTCCCTACATTCACCCTTTAAGGGAATTTCATTTTACGTTTAAGAGCTTTTACACTTAATTTAGGGAATTTATGTAATATAATACCTCTTTATTTACTTAATTAAGGTATGTTAAAGTAGATTAATGCAATGACGAAATACTCAGCGCTTAAGTACCAAGATAATGGTACCATTAAGGTTAAAGGTTCGAGTAGGTTAGAGGCCAACCCGGAATCTTTAGACCAGTGGTGGGGAAACTTTTTTAATGGGGGGCCACAAAGTTAAAAAAAAATCTAGAGGAGGGCCAGAATTATAGAAAAAATGCATTTTGTGTGAAAGCTTTTAATCATAATAATAATAAAAACATTAGTATATTAAACACTAGCAGCGCCCCGCGGTTTTACCCACGTTGTGCCCGTTCCCGCGGGAATTTCGGGAATTTTTTTACATAAAAACCTTCCTCTTGATTCACTCTACCTATTACAAAAAACCGCATCAAAATCCGTTGCGTAATTTTAAAGATTTAAGCATACAGACAAACAGACAAACAGACGCGACTTTGTTTTATACTATGTAGTGATAAACAGTAATTAAATTTAACTTTTATTCGAAGGCCCTGCCATGGTAACGACCCCGCCGCCCGCGCCTCTCATTTCACCACGCTTTGCGCCCCGTATTACGCAACACATGAACTACGCGGCTAGTTTAGCTTCACCTATAGATTATGCATCTTTAACCTACTGAGTAAAATCTACTTTATACTTCTTGACCGTCAAAACGTAACTATAGCGGGCCAGATACTCCATATCGTGTGTTGTCCATGTCGATGGACCTTTGGCGGGCCGGATTAAATACCTTCGCGGGCCGGAGTACTTTGCCCATCACTGCTTTAGACGGTCGGAGGTTTTAGACCGCCCAAAGGCGGCCATGGTCTAACGATTGCAGCTTTTGGTAAAATATTAATTTGACTTTATTTTGACGTAAATATTATTTTATGACGTCTGAGCTATCATTTCCATGAATATAAGTATTATTAGTACAATTAAACGGTTTTTCATAGTTATAAACTCAGAGGTACAATAGACTGTAAAGAAAAAATACCATATCTCTTCTACCTTTTATCTCCTTTCTTTATATAGGAAAAGACAGAGAGAGCAGAGAAACGAAGACAATCCATCATCACTACATAATAATAAAACAAAGTCGCTTTCCGCTGTCTGTCCCTATGTACTTGCTTAGATCTTTAAAACTACGCAACGGATTTTGAAGCGGTTTTTTTAAATAGATAGACTGATTCAAGAGGAAGTTTTATATGTATAAAAATTCCCAACATTCCCACGGGAACGGGCACAACGCGGGTAAAACCGCGGGGCGCTGGTCCAAGATCCAATAAAAACAATAAATTTCAAATTATATCTATTTCTAAAAGAATCGAATCAATACCAGCATCTTTCAGTACCTATATTAAAACAATACCTGAAAACTCAATAAAACGCGCAGCTTATTACAAGAAAGAGCCGCTGACACGCAATACCGCTGCGATTCCGCCACGATTCCGCCGCGGAAAACAAATAAGTTGATAACTTGCCACACCAATAAGCAATAAAAACATCACGGCTTTTACGTCGTAGGGATGGGGTGAAGTGGGTGTTTGTCGATGTCGATGATTTATAACGAAACGATGTTTATGGATTCACTTCGTTTTCATATTACACTAGCAGTGTCGTGTGGTTTTGCCTGTATTGTGTGCCTGTTCCGGTGGGAGATTGAGAAAATTGTTTATCAATATTGATATTTAGGACAATATAGGTTAAAAAAATAAAATAAAATATATTTGGAAATAAATGTGCGTTACAAGTAGCTGGTACACTTAGTTTTTGTGTTACATAAGTATCACTTTAATTTTTTCCCGTAGGATTTTGGGATAAAAATTGTCTACAAAAATTCTATTGAATATCGTTATTATAAAGCGTGTCGCAAGTCCAGGGGTAGTTCTACTGTTCAAAGTCAAAGTCAAAGTGAAATAATTTTATTCAGTTTAAGCCCCAAAGAGGCTCTTTTGAACGTCGCGTAATTGAAATTTGAAATTAATAACTGAATTCAACTGTGATGAATTACTGGATTCCACATATGTGGTAGCTTAAAACCACTTTCCTGGTTTATCGAAAATCGATATTCCCACAAGTGTCCCATCACTAAGCCCAGGGAAATATACCACAACATTTCATGAACCATCGACAAGCGTGGGCGTTCTATTTATAGCAACACATACTTTTTATATTTGTGTGTAAGTAGAAAATGGCGCCCATCCTACTTAATACTGTAAATATGAAATTTTGAGAAGATGAATACAATATGAAAAGACAAGCTTTTTTATTACAAAATTACTTCTAATATCCAAAAATTCTATCATGTTATTTTCATTCTATCATGTTCTATCATGATATTTTTTCTTTAAAACCACTTCGAAATCCAAAAACTTCTATATTGTTTTTTTTATACCACGTAAAAAGACCAGAGATTTTTCTAATATTGTGTTGTTTATTAGTTCCGTACCCAAAGAGTAAAAAAGGGACCCTATTACTGAGACTTCGCTGTCCGTCCGTCTGTCCGTCCGTCTGTCCGTCTGTCCGTCCGTCTGTCCGTCTGTCCGTCTGTCACCAGGCTGTATCTCAAGAACGGTGATAGTTAGACAGTTGAAATTTTCACAGATGATGTATTTCTATTTAAAGTACGGAACCCTCCGTGCGCGTCCGACTCGCACTTGGCCGGTTTTTTTAATCCGATTTAAAAATCCAGAGGGCTGTCCGGCAAGTTTTTTATTGTTTGTAACGACATATCGTTGGTCGTACGTGAAGTGAATTTAAATGACGTTGGGTACACGTGAGGGGAGGGTTGCGGAACGGTTCCATTTTTAACCGATTGTATATAAAGGTGTTCAGTTGTATCTTTTGACAAGAGTAATCATCTAACAGATAATTACGAATAACCATAACTCGTGCAATCACTACATAGTCTCAGTATTTGAGGGCACGTTCAGCCGTCGGTCCCGGTTACTTGCTACGGATAGTAGTCGTTACATGAGCCATGTCAAAGGCCTTTGGCGGCTCAATAACTCTGACACCAGGATTGGTCAGGGTGACCATCCAATCGATGAACAAGAAGATCTGGTACTAGCAGCGCCCTGCGGGTTTACCCGCGTTGTTCCCGTGGGAATTTCGGGATGAAAAGTACCAAATGTTTATGCTTTGTTCTAACTATTTAGTAGATGGTTTATGTGTAGTTTGCACAAAATCGGTCGAGTGGTTCTTAAATTCCCCCGGGAACGGGCACAACGCGAGTAAAACCGCGGGGCGCAGCTAGTGTTAGTATAGATTAATCATAATATTTGTTAAAATTGATTAATAATTGTGACTGGGAGGAGAGATCTACGGTTTTTACCTTCTCCTGTAAATTTTAGTTTTTCCGATTACGATTTTATTCCTCGGGAGCGTCGAATCTGAACATGTCGATCAATAATCGCATTATTGTTCACAAATTGAATTTCACATCACTATGTAGGCATTATGGAGGTAAATGTGTTACAGGCGTATTATCGAGAATGTAATCGATTTAGCGTTCAATCGAGTTAGTGTCGAATGTAGCATGTGTTATAACTAGGGGAGTGCCTGGAATAGGGTTTGAATAAGTTTACTATATTGTTTGAAAGATTTTCATCCCCCGGCGCTGAAGAGGGATGTAATTTTAACTACAATGTCTGTGTGTATTTGTGGCATCGTTGCTTTTAAACGGATAGACCGATTTTTGTTGCGGTTTTGTCATTCGAAAGCCAGTTTCCTTGTGGTGGTTTATAGCTAAGTTAGGTAATAAATATTTAAGCCGTTTTTGTGTGGGAGGTTTCTAAAATTGTACTTGTTCAAAATACAGTTTTTTTTCTTTCTTGGCTACAAATTGCCTGTATGCAACATTTCATTCAATTATGTAGGTAGCCATTCCATATATCAGCGCCATATAGGTAGCCATTCCATATAGGTAGTCATTCCATATATCAGCGCGCCAAATAAACAAACTCTAAGCTTAATTTAATTAAATCGTAATAAAGCAATGTAAAGATTTAAAAGCTATTACATTTTTTATTAATCCACCATTTTGAATAAAAATCATTTTAAAAGACCGAATGAAACAAGCTTAGCTGTAATCTGTAACACAAACGGTTTGGTTCATTCAATTCAAACATAGACTACAAAGAGTAGTGGTTTAAAAAAGGAATCCCTTTAAATTGCATTCTACAAACCAAACAAAAATGTTTAAAAATTGAAATTGGAACAACATTGGATATTGCTTTGACAAAGGTCATAGTATAAAAACGAGTTAGATATCTACGGTAGGTCAATTTTGTGTTTTATTTATATGAATTCCTTTAAGTTTTAATACAATAATGTCAACAAGCAAAATAATTCTGCTACGAAAGCGCTTCACAGATTCTCCGTAGCAGAGCTACGAAAAGTCGTAGTAATTGCTACGTCGCGTCGTAACGTGTTCAGAGAGACATACGTGTCTTGGTTCGTAATTAGAATGCTGGTAACATTTCTATAGGATTTTCTACGAATTATTATTTATACACGAAGTTTCCAGCTTAAGCACCATGCACTATGTGCGGTAGCATTGCATAAGCCAATGATATCCTGCAAAATAAGTAACATAGAACTATACTCTTAAATTATAATACAAATAAAACATTTAACGTTACAATAAAACTACTGTCTATTTAATTAGACTATGTCGCTCTGTCATAAGGGTCGTGTTAGGCCAAACGTAAAGGCGTGAACACACGACGGACGGAGGACATTTTGCATAATTCTGTTTGCTAAACTCGTGGGCGGTTCGTTTGTACGCACCCTTATAGCTTCATCATGGAATTAGTAGGTAGTGACTGGTGTGTAATCTGTGGTCCTGGTTTGCTTAACGGTGTATATTATTTTGGGTTATTAGGATAATCTGTGCTGTTTATTTTTCGGTGTTGACACATGTCAAGCTTAGGCATTTATTAGAAAACAAAGTCCCCGAAAACTGACTGTCTGTATGTAATTGATATTTTTAAATATATTTATTCAAAAACGGTCATTTAACTACTTTCTCTATAGCAACTTGCAAAGGGAAACTAAAATTCGCACGAAAATCCTTTTTTCGTTAAAAAAATTCTCTCCAAAGTATATTATTGTTTCGAGAACAATGTGGGTATTATTTACGCCGGATTGACAGTTTTCGGAATTGAAACATTGCGGGTAAATTTTAGAACGTTAGTGCGTGGGATGTATAAGCCCGCGTAGGATGAAAGTTTAAATTAGTTGTAAAATATGAATAATACTTGTTTTAGAACAGATTATTTAAGCTTTCTAGGAATTAATCACTACATAGTATAAAACAAAGTCGCTTTCCGCTGTCTGTCCCTATAAATGCACCTTTAAAACTACGCAACGGATTTTGAAGCGGTTTTTTTAAATAGATAGAGTGATTCAAGAGGAAGGTTTATATGTGTAAAAATTCCCGAAATTCCCACGGTAACGGGCACAATGCGGGTAAAACCGGGGGACGCTGCTAGTGGAATTATATACCAAATATCTTGAAAACCATTAACTTTCGGCCATACATTGGGGTGGGTTGATCCCGGCGGGAATACGTCGAGATACCAACAGCCCTGTATAATATAGGAGTAGAATAATTAAATTTTGAATACCTTAAAATCTAGTCTAGATAGTAAGTACCTTCTTCATATCCCCCTCATATACCCCGCAACGTATTTCCAAGATGTCTCCTGAGTAAGCTCACCTCGGAGACTCATTAAGTTGAGTGCTCAACCTTGGCTAGTCAAGGGTTCCCAACTAAAGGTCACACCCCGCTTGGGGGTCGTAAAGGAATAAGGGGGTACAATATTAAAAATAAAAAGTGCATATGGGATATATTTGTTGAAAATATTGTTTACTAGCAGCGCCCCGCGGTTTTACCCGCGTTGTGCCCGTTCCCGTGGGAATTTCGGGATAAAAAATAGCCTATAACCTTCCCGTTGAATGTAGTTATCCATTACAAAAAGAATTATTCAAATCGGTTCAGTAGTTTCTGAGATTAGCGCGTTTAAACAAACAAACAAACAAACAAACAAACAAACAAACAAACAAAGCAAACTCTTCAGCTTTATAATATTAGTATAGATTATGTTTGTACATTGAATGCCGAAAGCGCTGAATATAGTGACACAATCCTATACTCAATGTTTTACCCGCGTTGTGCCCGTTCTCGTTAGAATTTCGGGATGAAAAATAGCCTGTGACCTTCCCGTTGAATGTGGCTATCCGTTACAAATAGTATTATTCAAATCGGAATGATAGTTTTTGAGATAAGTTTAAACAAACTTTCGCTTTATTATCTTTATATATATGTATAATTCTACTACGTATGTATGTCACTAAACTCCTTCTAAACGGCTGGACCTATTTGAATTCTTTTTTTGTATGCGTTTGTGTGGCACCCTGGATAGTTTAGATTCACACTAGCGACATCTATTGGGTCGGGAATGGAACCACTGCACGGGACAGCTAGAAATAGTAAAGATTGTAGTAATCTAATACGGTGAAATGAATTTGCATTTTATGAAAATCATATAGGGTTGGGTCCATGATAGAAAGTTTGAGAAGCCTTGGTGTAGACGTTTCAAATAACTTGCACCATAACTCTCTCACTTGAGGTAGCGTAGTGCAGTGCTTGGTGTTAGGATGTGAGCTTGAGCTGCGAGTTAGCGATTTATAAGAGAGCGTTTTTTTTATCAAAACAAAAACATTACAGACTTTTATCCAAACAAGGCTTGCCTGTCCCATCTAGCCCTGAAACTGAAAAAAAATTCAAACACAACGCCCCGCGGTGTTACCCGCGTTGTGCCCGTTCCCGTGGGAATTTTGGTATAAGAAATAGCCTATAACCTTCCCGTTGAATGTGGCTATCTATTTCAAAAATAATTATTCAAATCGGACTGGTGATTCCTGAGATAAGCCGAACATACTAATAAGCAAAAAAAAACTTACAAATACCTCTTTAAATTATTTATTTATATTATTAGTGAACATTTGTATCAAAGTAGGTTAGGTTAGAAGTAGGTTAGTTTAAGGGAAAATCTATGAGAAAACGTTATTTTTTCTACTATAACTATAATGTCATTTCTTTAGTAAAACGTGATGGTATTTGTAACCAGTTACGAAAATAGTGTCTATTAAAGAATCTGATGGTATTTTTGTCTTTCGCAACTGGTTACGTTCACCGTCACGTTATAAAGTAAGAAATGACGTTTAAACGATAATTTAATTTTAAACAGAACCTATCACTTAACAACCTCCCACGTAAACGCAGCGGGCAACTGAAATAGTATTCTAAATATATACTAATAAGATCTATAATCGCACCCCACGCTTGCCGCCTACTCTTTTAACCGGCTGAATGCTAAATGCATTTTGAAAAACTTTTAAAAGAAAACTTAAAGAAAAGCAATTAGTAACAACTGACGCGGCGAGTGGTTATTTTATTTATTAGTTTTTTTCTACTAAAACTACCATTCAACTAAATAGATTTTATAACATAAACTAGTCGCCCCGCGGCATTACCCGCGTTGTGCCCGTTCCCGTGGGAATTTCAGGAATTTTTATACATATGAACCTTCCTCTTGAATCACTCTATCTGTTTAAAAAAACCGAGTTAAAATCCGTGCAGTAGTATTTAAGTTTATCGCGGACAGACAGACAGACGCGGCCGGGGACTTTGTTTTATAATATGTAGGATATTGACGATGGTGTATCTCATCCCAAATTTTTCTTCCATATTTTCCGAGCTCAAGGAATATTCGATTAAAGTTAAGGAAACGATTAAAAACCAAAATATAAATTTATTCATACAAAAGAATTAATTAAATTCGTACAAAATAAGTTTAAGCCGATTTCTCTTGCATTGGAGTCATCAATGTGCCCAAGTTGGACCAGTATCGGAAGACCTCTATATATGAATTAATTCACCTTCAAGTGTACGTACCCGAAAGGTACAGTGGCCGTATCGAGGTCTAATATTTTATGTAAATAAGGCAACAAGTGGCGACATCGGTCTTCAAAGTTTATTTTTTATATTAATTCTTTAATTCATGAGGTTTATTTCATTTAATTTTGTTGTATGTTTTTATTTAACTTGAAGATTCAGGTTTAAAAGTACCCTATATTGTTATTTCATGATTCCGTGCTTCGGAGTAAGGGCCTATGAGTTCCTAAAACGGGCTACTATAAACAATTTTTTAGCCAAAAGTCTTAACGTTACAAGAACAATTTTTGTTTGTTTTTAATCTTGATCATATGTTTAATGATACTACTGTTTCCGAAACACGTTGACTATTTTCCTCGATAGAAAAAAATCACAAAGATGGGTCTTTTATACCTTACTTTCACACTTCGTTTGTTAAACAATTTCAAACGTATATTTCTAAAATTAATTTGAGTGATGTAAAATAAACTATGACTGAATACTGTTGGAGTAAAATTTCGATTCAATCCAACGAAAGGTGGTAATTCTTAAAAATGAGTCGCAAAATTCTACCACCACCATTTCCGCGCCGTAGTGTTTCTCGCTCTTTTCTACCCAGAGAGACAGTGACCGAAACGGCTGGGATATCCTGGCCTTACCCGGTTACTTTCTACGGATAGTAGTCGTTACAAGAGCCATGTCAGAGGCCATTGGCGGCTCAATAACTCTGACACCAGGATTGGTCAGGTTGACCGTCCACTCGAAGAAGAAGAAGAAGAAGAAGAAGTGAAATTGAGGAACATTGTCAAAGCATATATCGGCTGTTCGCAAAAATCTATCAACACATAGATAAAGCTGAAGAGTTTGTTTTATTGTTTTAACGCACTTATCTCATAAACTACCCGTCCGATTTGAATAATTCTTTTTGAGTTAGATAGCTACATTCAACAGGAAGGTTACATGCTATTTTTCATCCCGAAATTCTTACGTATTACAAAAAGAGTTATTCGAATTGGATTGGTAGTTTCTGAGATTAGCGCGTTCAAACAAACAAACAAACAAACTCTGTAGCTTTATAATCACTACATAGTATAAAACAAAGTCGCGTCTGTTTGTCTGTTTGTCTGTATGCTTAAATCTTTAAAATTACGCAACGGATTTTGATGCGGTTTTTTGTAATAGGTAGAGTGATTCAAGAGGAAGGTGTTTATGTAAAAAATTCCCGAAATTCCCACGGGAACGGGCACAACGCGGGTAAAACCGCGGGGCGCTGCTAGTATTAGTATAGAAGTAATAGATGAGGAATGTTTGATTTTCTTCTACTTAATCTCCATCCGTTACCGATCTCGTTTTAGCTTCGCTGATGCAACTACTTAGCTTGTTCATGGCCTTAAAAGTTCACCAAAAGTTGCCAAGTATTTAAAAACCACGTTTTTCCTTGCAACGTTTTACTTCTTAAAAGATAATTTGAAAATTCTCAACTTTATTTCTTTTAAAAGAAATCTTTGCACAGAAGTTTTAAAAAATATTTTTCCTTTGATATCACAAGAAAAAGTTTAACTTTTATTTTTTCTTAGAACATACTTTCAACGCAAAGGCTAAGGTTGCGGTTAGATGATGCAAGCGACGGTGGTAACTAGCTGTTTTTACATGTAACGAGTGATTTAGAAATGTAATGTATGAAAAAATACTTCAATTTGGACATTTATAAGTGCGGCAGTTAGGGACAGCTCCATTTTAAGCCGTATTCAAGTGGAAAAAGGTCCTGATTCGCATAAAAACCTACGCTGAAACTGAGTTTACAAAACGTTATGGATTCTATTGCGTAAGTTGCTGCACGTGCCGATTGCTACAAAGCTTATAAAAAAACTATAAAAATACGAACTGGCAATAATTCTATTTTAATACACCCTTTGACCTCCTACTCACTGTTCTGTTATCCTTCTACAAAGAAAGACAGACAGACGGACAGACAACCTTCGTAATACCTAGTGGGAAGCATTTGCTTTGAGCTAGTCCGGGACGATAGAAAATACGACCTACATGTCAGACCTACACAGAAAAAGGTGTTATGTGATTGTGAGTCGTATGTCTGTATGGGTTTGGAGGTATGAGTGTGTATGCTGCGGTACTGCAGCTCTAAATTAAACGGATGGACCGATTTTGATATAGTAAGTAAATATCGTGTATACTTGAACTATATACTAGCTAAAGCACCGTTCGCATTGTACAACCGTCAATTCAGTTGGTACTCAATGTTAAACGCAGAATGTTACTTTTGGGAACATGGTAAAGGCGGGTTTAGACAATTAGTGATACGACATGAATGACAAGGAATGACGTCACGTTGGGGTGATTTGAAAATGTCAAAATGTTCAGAGACAAGGGGTTGAGGGGGGAGTATCTCCCCTCTCCTTGAAATACTTTTTTATCGACCCGATAGTATCATTATGGATAAAGTGTTCGATAGTATTCCTATCTATGTAATACTACCTGACCCGATAGACGTTGTTTTGCGCTATAATAATTAAGGGACTACCCTTAACATTTAGGGCGATGAAAAATTGATTTTGTCCGATTCTCAGACCTACCCGTGTATATACACACAAAATTTCATGAGAATCGGTCGAGCCGTTTCAGAGGAGTTCAATTACGCACCCCGTGACACGAGAATTGTATATTATATCTATCTTCTATCTATATATTTATATTATATAAAACAAAGACGGGTTTGTTACAACACTTATAACTCGAGATCGGCTGGATCAATTTTCATGGTTTTTATTTCGTTGGATTTGTCTCCGCCCTGAATAGCAGAATACATTTTAAAAACAATGAAAACTTGGAATAAATATCTCAAAATTCCCACGGGAACGGGGGCGCTGCGGGTGAGACCGCGGGGCACAGCTAGTTTATATATAAAACAAAGACGGGTTTGTTACAACACTTATAACTCGAGGACGGCTGAACCGATTTGGCTAAAAATTGGTGGGGAGGTAGCTTAGAACCAGGAGACGGATATAGGATACTATTTATCCCGTATTTCCTACGGGAACGGGTGCGGTGTGGGTGAAACCGCGGGGCACAGCTAGTTAGAGATAAAGAGGTATAAAATTTAAAATTTTGTTTTATGATAATCTAAATTACCAGTCCGATTGGAATAATTCTTCTTGTATTGGATAGCTATATTCCAGAGGAAGGTTATGTTTTATTCTGAAATTATCGGGAACGGGTAAAACACGGGTAAAATCATGGGATGCGGCTAGTACTCTACAAAAGCTTCACACATTTAACTTGACTTTATTTTTTCACTTTCTTAATTTATAATTGATCAGAGTTTCTCTGACCATGGAAACATCAACCATTTGAATCGGCCACAACTGTAACTTCCTACACATTACGTTAAAAGCCATTAACCTATAGATCCAGTACGTATTTTCGATAATCTATAATTATATCTATACAATATTATAAAGCGGTAAAAGTAACTTTATGTGTATGTTCGGGTTAATCTCAGGAATTACCCGTCCGATTAGAATAATTGTTATTGAAATAGATAGCCACATTCAACGGGAAGAATATAGACTAATTTTCATCCCGAAATTCCCACGGGAACGGGCACAACGCGGGTAAATCCGCGGGGCGCTGGTAATACTTTATCAATAGATACAATTTAGTTATTTATATATAAGATTTTATAAGAATAATTACTTTCTACGGATAGTAGTCGTTTACATGAGCCATGTTTTTGGCGGCTCAATTAACTCTGACACTCTGATTGGTCAGGTTGACCATCCACTCGATGAAGAAGAAGATATTTACATTAACCGTTAATTACTATTCCAAATTCGAATAGTCCAATCACTCGTAACGCCCGAAATAGACACACAATAGTTCAAATATAGAACACGATTTAAACTTGGAACACAGAATTACGTTCCATTGTTCACAATAATTATTATTCCACTCTCGATTGTTTCCGTTGACAACTTGCGTCAACTCAAACTACTAAAAAGGGTAACTCTGAGTAAGTTTTGTATGTAAAAGGGCTCTAACGTCACCGTTAATTGACCTTACGAATGAATATAGTTGTTAGGGCATTTTTAGAGGACATTGCGCTCGCCTTAACCGTAAACACGCGGTGCCTTACTATACGCGAAGTAACTAAAACACTTTTATAATGTGTTTTGTCTCTTTTGCTCTTCAGAAAATTGCGTATGTCAGAATGTGACAAACCATATTATGATAGTTAAACTGTTCTTAATACGCGTTTAAGATTTAAGTTGTTTTATTCACTTTATAATTTAATTAACTTAACAAGACACTAACAAAAACGAAATATATAAAACTCTGGTCACAGATGACGTTAAAAAAGATCTCACTGAAGAATTAGTACAGTGAGGAGGATTAGGCATTATCACCACGCTCGCTAATGCGGGTTGGTGATCTCAAACTCGAGCCATGTTGAAAAAGTGGGAAAAATGTTTTCTTGGCAGGCGAGTGCACACACCGCTAGACCACCGAGGATATAACGTTAATTCTCTGTCAAGTAGTTCACATTGACAACTCGTTCACGTCAATAGTTCTAGTTCCTAGTTCCTTTACAAAGGCGTCACTGCCCGACCTCTCCTAGTTCCCGGAACATTCCTTCGGGATTTCCTGGATTGCACATTGTTCCTATTTGTCAAAAGATTTGACCTTAGTTGGATTGATTTAGTTTAGTAATGTTTCAAGAGGGTAGTTTCGAATTTAACGAGTTATTTCTAGACCGAAAGCCCCGCGATGTTACTCGCATTGTACCCGTTCTCACGGGAATTTCGGGATAAAATGTATCCCATATGTTTTTTTTTAATACTTACGTTATACGTATACGGTAACGAATATTACAGTAAAGTTTCATCCAAATCCGTTCAGTAGATTTTGCTTGAGAGGAAGATTATAAACAATTTTTATCCCTAATTTCCCATTTTAACGGGATTACCGAGTAAAACCACGGGCGCAACTTAACATTAGGTAACAATCAAATATTTCAAATAACAAAATTAAACCATCCATTTTAGTTTACAACAGTAAAAGACAAAGTTGGAATTCGAAACTAGAATGTACCATAAAGTATAAAGAGACGGGAAATTGGTTGAGCGCGGCACATCCGGTCTCTTCTTCGGTCTACAATCGACATGATCTCTTTACGAGTCCATTCCAATTTAAAAATACGGAAGGATTTTTAAAAACCGAACGAAGTTTCAAATAAATTCTTTGTTTGATTTTATCTTTAAATCTGTTCTACATTCAAATATTCTTTATATGTAACTAGCAGCGCCCCGCGGTTTTACCCGCTCTGTGCCCGTTCCCGTGGGAATTTCGGGATTTTTTTTTACATAAAAACCTTCCTCTTGAATCACTCTACCTATTACAAAAAACCGCATCAAAATCCGTTGCGTAATTTTAAAGATTTAAGCATACAGACAAACAGACGCGACTTTGTTTTATACTATGTTGTGATTCTGTTTTGTACAAAACACTCATTTAACTATTTTTGTTTTTTAATACTAGCCACGCCCCGCGGTGTTATCCGCGTTGTACCCGTCCCCGCAAGAATTTCGGGATAAAATGTATCCCATATGTTATTCTGATGTATAACCTATATTACTGTAAAGTTTCGTCCAAATCCGTCCAGTAGTTTTTACGTGACAGAGTAACAAACATACATACATCCTCACACACTTTCGCATTTATAATACTTATTAGTAGGATAATATCGGGTTAGTAATTATCTTTGTGTTGTGTTTGATACCAGTTTGTTTAAGTCATTAAAAAATGCTTGTTTTGGGTAATACAAATATCGAGTACAAAATCGAGTAATTATAAGAGAAGGATATTAATTACATAGGTACATTAATTAAATTAGTTATAAGTATTCAATGTAAAACATCAAAGCTGACAGCTAATTCTAAATTCAAAATTTGACATTTGCGTCGTTTCCTTTTACGTAACTCGGAGCTAGTAAATTAGGATGAACTTTTTAAAGAAAGGTTAAAATAAATCCGAAATATTCGTTACTTCGATATAATTTTAAACGGCGAAATTAATTATTTCCAAACTTTATAAAATACTTCGCTACTTTCATTTTGTAAGTCTTCTCTTCGTAAGTTTTAATGTTAAGACGACGTGTGAACACGCTCATCGCGTTTGTGAGGGGTGAGGTATCTTCCCCCCGCGCTTTATGTTCGCGGACCTGTCACTTTTATAAATTTATGTTACTGGAAATCTAATAAGGGTCCCCGTACACTTGATCGGCTATCGGTATTGTCTTTTACAGATACCAATTTATTTTTCATCAGTATGAATGAGTTGACGTGTTATCGGTAATATCGGTATTGTTATCTTAGCGCAGTCGGGGCAGACATTTAAATAAAAAAAAATCCAGGGAGCGATTTATTTTTTAAACGTCAGGGGGGGGTGTGGTTGGGAGTATAAATCTCGATTTTCGAACTAATCCCGGTAGAGGGTTCGCCGCCATCTTGTTTTAAAGTTAAATTTTTTCGTAAAATTTAATAATTTTTTTACGCTAGGATAAACTTGGTAGTATAACACTGCAAATATTGATCCTAGCGTAAAAATGATAATGGCCAAACTGGTGGAAAATTAAATTTCCAACAACTTTTGATAGGACCATTTTTGCTCTAAAGTTGAAAATTAACGAGTTATTTCAGAAAAACTAAAAAAATTAACTTTTAAACAAGATGGCGGCGAACCCTCTGGTTCGTCTTCTTGTTCATCTTGTTTTAAAGTTAAATTTGTTGAGAATTCATTGAATTTGCTGAGAAGGCATTGTATTTGTTGAGAATTCTGCATTACTATACCATGTTTCAAAATCCCAGATCAATTATGTAAACAAAGTTATGTCAAGATTTGACACTGTCAATGTAGGAGGTCAGATGTGTCGAACCTTCGGGTAATTTCATTTAAAAATATTGTTGCCCAGCAGTGGGACAAACCTGTTTTCCTTGGTCACGGTATCACGCGTGAATGGCTGGACCGATTTCATTAATTCTTTTTTTGTTGTATTTGTTATTATTAGGAGAAGGTTCTTACGGAAAAAAATATTAAGAAAATCTCTCAGAAATATTGAAAAATATACATTTAATTTTGCATATTTAAAAACACGCGTAACGAATGTCAATGTCATTCACTAAGGCGGTACGAAGTTCGCCGGGTCAGCTACACGGATTTTATGTGCGCCGGACTTTTTGCGCGTTGTGTGCGTTACTGCATATAATTACATAGGTTCTATTTTCACAGACTAAAAAGTGCGTCACGGATAGTCTGTCGTCTGCGCTGCACCTAAGATATTATTTGCGATGTTCGTACAGAGCGAGCGTGCGCGACGAAGCAGTACGTGTCTACTCCCAACAAGGCCCCGCGGCCGACTGAGTGACTAGAGCACCGTCAACGCGAGCGCTATAATTATGTTTTATTTCATTGAATAAACTAACTTCAATTTAGAGAAAAACCATCTGTACTACCATATGGGATTTGATGTAAGGTTTATGAAAATATAAATTTTGTACTTGTTTTTTCTTTACAATCGCCGTGAAACTGTAAAATTTCAATAAAATGTCGATTTTTTACGATTTTCACGATTTTTTTCTATCGAGGCAAATCACTCTAATCGTGTTTCGAAGTGTATAACAATACAAAGCATATTTTTACCTTTACGACAGTAGGAATATCATTCCATAAATTTTAGCGGTTGATATCCAAAAACTGTTTCTAACACAACTCTTTCGCGATGTTTTACGCTTCTGGTCTTACCACTTCGTCTTAACTTACTAAATATTTTTATATAAAAAATTGAAATATTTTTTGTTAAAACACTTTTTTTGGAATAAAAATTTGTTAAGGTTTTGTTTGGAGATGCGGGGCGTTGAGCGGAGCGTGTAGCGGAGCCTCTAGCGGAGCGTGTAGCGGAACGTGTAGCGGAGCGTGTAGCGTAGCGTTGGACAAGTATGAAAGAATGCGATTGGTCACGCTTTTGAATGAGTGATTTTTAGATTTAAATTGCATTATTATATGCCATGAAGAAGGCTGAAATGAAACAAGGAAAATTTAAATAAGCGACTAGCGATTTTTTAAAGAATAGTGTAATAGTTAATTTTAACCCCTAGTAGGGTGGACCGATTTTGATGCGGTTTTTTTCATTTGAAATCCAGTTTCGATGTGGTGTTTGGTTATAATCGGTCCAGCCGTTTTAGCGGAGGTTATTTTTAATATTAATTGTTTTAGCTAGTCGTTTCTACCGAAGCTGTACCAGAAAACTCACAAGAAAATATTTTTTTTAGAAAATAGTATATAACAAAAGACAGTGTAGTGCAGTAGAAAAGACAGTCTAGTGTTGAAAATATTAAGCTGAATATCTACATAGATACACAAATAATAAATAATAATAATAATAATATTATAAAGCTGAAGAGTTTGTTTTGTTTGTTTGTTTGTTTGTTTGTTTGTTTAAACGCGCTAATCTCAGAAACTACTGAACCGATTTGAATAATTCTTTTTGTAATGGATAACTACATTCAACGGGAAGGTTATAGGCTATTTTTCATCCCGAAATTCCTACGGGAACGGGTACAACGCGGGTAAAACCGCGGGGCGCTGCTAGTAATATTATAAAGCTGAAGAGTTTGTTTTGTTTGTTTGTTTGTTTGTTTGTTTAAACGCGCTAATCTCAGAAACTACTGAACCGATTTGAATAATTCTTTTTGTAATGGATAACTACATTCAACGGGAAGGTTATAGGCTATTTTTTTATCCCGAAATTCCCACGGGAACGGGCACAGCGCGGGTAAAACCGCGGGGCGCCGCTAGTAATAAATAAAAATAATAATACATACACCCGGACAAATTCACACACGGTTAATCAGACCCAAACTAAACTTTACAAAACGCATAATAAGAACAATTTAGCCATAAAATGGTTTGTCACTTTCTGACATACGCAATTTTCCGAAGAGCGAAAGAGACAAAACGCAGTACAACCACAGGAGTAAAGAAACGGTACAACAGTGTTTTAGAAACATAGCGTTTTTAATAAGGTGGTATGCTTGTATTATGGAATCTAACTAACTGATACTATTACATATACATACACAAATGTGAGTGTGAGTATGTATAATATGTCTACTCTGTGAAAACCAATAAGACGCCTCGTGCCTACGCATCGTCGCTTTACGTCAGACAAACGGACAGCGGTCTGTTAATATGTATATACGTGAATGTAGACGTCACTAGCTATATGTATATGTACAGTGCCACCAACTTAACTGTTCAGGTGGGCAAAATGGGAACTACAGCCGCGTCATATTGAATCTATACTATGTTAGTTAGGCTTTATATGATTGATATTGTAGTTTCTTAAAGTTTAATGATATCTATAAACTGACTTGCAAGACATGTTTTAATTACCTTTGTTTCTTGGTGAATTTCTTATATTATGTATACCAAATTCTCCACTAGCGACGCTGTCACCTGAACAGATAAGATGGTGGGACTGTACTGATCTTTGGTTTGGTTGACACACACGTACACACACACACACACACACAATAAAGTATTAGCGTGTATTGTCCCACTGTTGGGCAAAGGCCTCTCATGTCACTGAAGATATCAGTACAGTGCAGAGGATTCGGCATAATCACCACGCTTGCCAAATGCGGGTTGGTGATGTCAAACTCGAATATTTGATGATTTGAACTAATACACTTAAAACGATTCTACTATATTAATCTATACTAATATTATAAAGCTGCAGAGTTTGTTTGTTTGAACGCGCTAATCTCACGATCTACTGGTCCGATTTGAAAAATTCTTTCAGTGTTAGGATAGTCCACTTATCGAGGAAGGCTATAGGCTATTTCTCATCCCGAAATTCCCACGGGAACAGGCACAACGCGGGTAAAACGGCGGGGCACTATTATTTTATAATAACATGTCTGGCCTTGTGAAGCGAGTAACAATAAAACGCTTGTCAATAGAGGCAACTTTCAAAGTCGCCTCATATATAGAAAGTTGCGGGCTTTATCGCCGCGTCTGTGTCCGGCTTCCGATGTGTATTATAATATTTAATAATAAAGCTAATATCATACTTATTGTGAAGAGAATGAGTGAATGAGTTGGAAGTGGTTTGTACTGATGTTATCTGTTGTTGTGTATCAGTCTCATTTATGCTGAGGACACACGGCGACACTTGACATTAGACACTCAATGTATACATCGAATGTCTGTGTGTGTCCACTGCCGCGACACTTAGTTGCAGTTGTTGTGGCAATGTCGGTCGGTGTCTGTGTTGCAGCCGTGGAAACAGGTCGTGCGCAGTGTCCGACACAAGTGTCGCGAATTTCGAACTTGCGCGAAATTTTTAGCTAGACCAATAACCGACCAAATGTTCATGGCGAGGAAATGTACCACACTGAATTGCAGTGTCTCCGTGTAGACAGCTAACCACACATAACCGGGACATTAAAATGTTTACACCGATGTCGACACAAAAAATTGCTTACCATGAGGACGCAATCTACACTAGTGTCGACATTTGTGATGAGTGTCAGTGTCGCCGTGTGTCCTCAGCATAACCAATACAGATACAGAAATTCCGTATATATACGTACGCGCCCCGCGGTTTTACCCGCGTTGTGCCTGTTCCCGTGAGAATTTCAGGATGGAAAATAGCCTATGACCTTCCCGTTGAATGTAGCTATCTATTACAAAAAGAATTATAGAAATCGAAGTGACAATTCCCGAGATTACCTCGAACATACAAACAAACAAAAAAAAACAAACAAACTTACAAATGTTACCTCTTTTTAATACTAGTATAGATATTAATTCAGTAAATAAAATAAATGATATTAACTCCAATACAGAACCTTATTTAAAATAAATTAAAAAATATTTTTCACTACATAGTACAAAACAAAGTCACTTTCCGCTGTCTGTCTGACCCTATGTATGCTTAGATCATTACAACGCAACGGATTTTGATGCAGTTTTTTAAATAGATAGAGTCATTCAAGAAGAAGGTTTATAAGTATAAAAAATCCCGAAATTCCCACAGGAACGGGCACAACGCGGGTAAAACCGGGGCGGTTATATTATCTCATAAAACATAGAATTTTGTTTCATAGAATTTTAATAAAAAGGAGTTTTGTCTGTTTTCTTAATTCTACTTAAAAGTTTGAATCCATAAAGCTTCCCAATATAAACTTCGGAGCTTCGCAACTTTCAGATGGATCGGCCGACGAGTGTTCGAAGGAATTTGTTCAACATTTATATCACTACACTAGCAGCGCCCCGCGGTTTTACCCGCATTTTACCCGTTCCCGTGGGAATTTCGGGAAGAAAAATAGCCTATAACCTTCCCGTTAAATGTGGCTATCTATTACAAAAATAATTATTCAAATCGGACCGATAATTCCTGAGATTACGTCGAACATACAAACAAACAAACAAACAAACAAACATACAAATTTTACCTCTTTATAATATAAGTATAGAAGTATAGATATTATAAAACAAAGTCCCCGGCCGCGTCTGTCTGTCTGTTCGCGATAAACTCAAATACTCCTGCACGGATTTGTTGACCGGAAGACCGGAAGCGGTTTTTTTAAATAAGTGATTCAAGAGGAAGGTTTATATGTATTAAAAAAATCGAATCCCCACGGGAACGGGCACAACGTGATTTTAAATTTATTTATCTTTAGTCAGGAATAAGAAATAAAAAATCTGGAATTCTTACGGGAACTGGTGCAGGTGAAACCTCGGGAAAAAGCTATTATTAGAATAGCTCAATAATACGTTGAAATATTCTATCTAAGCATATTGTATAGGTATGTCTGTTTATTGGTAAACGGTAAAACAAATGGACCGGATTTAGATCCATTTAAGCACAGACGAATTGAGGTCTTTGTTCACTGCTTCGATCTATGGTTGGAAACGTTAGTAACTTTCTTTTGTCTATTCATTCATTCATTTCGATTAGGTTAGAGGATAACCCGGTGTCGGTGTTGTTAGGCCGCCTAAAGGCCTCTGTCATCGAGAGATTGAGATTGAGTGATTGAGATCACCAACCCACATTTGGCAAGCGTGGTGATTACGCCTAATTCTCCTCACTGTACTGATTCAGTGAAATGAGAGGCCTTTGCCTAGCATAGAAACATTACAGGCATCACTTTACCCACTTAACCTTAAGTCTATCCATTTGTTCCAGAAGTATGAGGTCGTTCTGGCGCGCGTGGAGCGTGATGCTGTGCGCGTGCGCAGTGCTGTCGCAGCGCTTGGACCAGGAGGCTATGATGTCGCCGCGCGCCGCCAGGGTTCGCGACCGCGACGCCAAGCCCGGCCCCGACGAACCCAGCTGTGACCAGCTCAAGGCTATGTGGAGGTAAGCATATGATATGCTACATAGCTTACTGTGTCGGGGGTTGCGGGTTCGATCCCCGCCCGGAGTCAACAATATGTGAAGACATAGTTGTTTGGCGACGACGTCTGGGTGTCAATTATATGTTCTTATAAAGCATTTGTGTCTGTATATGTAGTAGTATCAGTGAGTTAGATTCCATAACACAGGCTTAGAGCTTAGTTTGGGTCTAATTAACCGTGAGTGAATTTGTCCGGGTATATTATTATATTCGTAGTAACGGCATATGTTTGTCTTTTTCTTCCCTTATCAGTATGTTGTAATGGCATATTTGTTAATAGTTAAAAATAGCTGTGCCTCGAGACTTTATCCGTTTTGTGCCTGTGCCCGAAGGAAATTCGGGATTAAAATAACAAAATGTGAGAACGTTTTTCCTGTTATTTTACAAGGCCTATCCTCAGATCAATCATTCAACCTAAACTACACACAGCTCATAAGATTATGTAAATACTATACTATATAATAATAATATAAAATACCCGGACCAATTCACACACGGTTGATTAGACCCAAACTAAGCTCTAAGCTTGTGTTATGGAATCTAACTCACTGATACTACTACTTAAACATACACAAATACTTAATAGGAATATATAATTAAATAGGTAGGTAATTTATTGTAGGTATAAAAATATACTTTATTTGTTGTTACGGTCGAGTGCACAAAAACCTTTAATGCTCTTATCTCGAGGATCCATTATTGAGCGGAAGGGTTTCGTAGCTACCGTAATCTGGTGCCGATTCTGTAGGAGCCAAAGCTTGTCGAATAACTACTTAACAATCTATCTAAGTAAGTATATCTATACTAATATTATAAAGCTGAAGAGTTTGTTTTGTTTGTTTGTTTGTTTGTTTGTTTAAACGCGCTAATCTCAGAAACTACTGAACCGATTTGAATAATTCTTTCACTGTTAGATAGTCTATTTATCGAGGAAGGCTATAGGCTACATTTTATCCCGAAATTCCCACGGGAACGGGCACAACGCGGGTAAAACCGCGGGGCGCTGCTAGTATATAATAACGCTGAAGATTTGTTTGTTTGAACGCGCTAATCTCTGAAGCTACCAATCCAATGACTGATTTGAATAATTAATCTTGTAATGGATATTCACATTCAAAGACAGGCTATTTTTCATCCACGAGGACGGGTTACTATTAAACGGCTATCATTGGAAATTATTGAGTAGTATTTCATATGAAAGAAAATCCTACTAGTATTATAAATGCGAAAGTTTGTGAGGATATATGTATGTTTGTAACTCTTTCACGCAAAAACTACTGAACGGATTTGGATGTCACTTTACAGTAATATAAGCTATACACCAGAATAACACATGGGATACATTTTATCCCGAAATTCCTGCGGGAACGGGTACAATGCGGGTAAAACCGCGGGACACTGCTACCATAAACCAACCCCTAGCAGGATCGCGCCCCGTCTCCACAGAGATGGATCGAGTCCAATTTACCATCTGCCGACGGCCGTATTTCCGATATCCCGCCGGATTAGAACCGTCGTCTCGTAGATATTTATTTGTTTAAGAAAAGCTTTGTTTGCGACCAGATTTAGGCTAACTTCAGTGACGGAGAGAGGTATTGCGTTAAATTTTTATGCGAATCGGGATCAAAGCCAGGGGATAGCGTGCCTAAACAAACTACGACACTCATACGCCATACGCTTTCATACAATCCCGATTTCATACGCCTCCCGATTTTACTTGTTGTGCCCGTTCCCGTGGTAAATCTATAATATAAAAATGAATCGCTGAATGTGTTGCTAAGCGCAAATATCTGAAACTACCAACCCGATTATAATATATTACCCGAATCTATACTAATATTATAAAGCTGAAGAGTTGGTTTTGTTTGTTTGTTTGTTTGTTTGTTTGTTTGTTTGTTTAAACGCGCTAATCTCAGAAACTACTGAACCGATTTGAATAATTCTTTCACTGTTAGGTAGTCTATTTATCGAGGAAGGCTATAGGCTACATTTTATCCCGAAATTCCCACGGTAACGGTAACGGCGGGTAAAACCGCGGGGCGCTGCTAGTAATTTATATATATAAAATTCAAAGTCCTGACTGACTGATAATCAACGCACAGCCTCAACCGCTACACCTAGAAACATGAAATGTGGCAGGAAGGTTCTTCAAGTGGCTTAAGTGCACACTAAGAAAGGATTTTCCAAAATTCCTACGGGAACGGGTTCAACGCGGGCAAAGCCACGGGGCGCTGCTAGTTATTTATGTAATGGATAAGGGTGCCTGTCCATTGATGAGGAGCGAGGCTGCGGAGCGGAGAAACTGACAAATACTAACCAATAGGATTGCATAAAATATCTGACCGGAGATTTAATGCATTCTTATTGGTTAGTATTTGTCCGTTTCTTCGCTCCGCTCATCGCTCCGCATCAATGGACAGGCACCTTATGCGGCGAGTTTCTATACTAAATGCCCAACTAGCATTGACAAGCGACGAACGTCACCAACTGGTATTCCAGCGCTTATCTGCGCCAATAAGCGCTGGTGATATTCGCAGCTACCTTTCCATATGCTGCTTTCTATAAACAGCTGCTGATATTAACCGAATAAGTCCACTCAACTCTAGTTAATTATTCAATTTAAATTAATTTTGGAAGTTCCCTGAATCCCGCCCACAACGAGATGCCTCTAATTTTAGACAGCAAATATTTTGAGATATTTCACGATTTTCGATTATATTTATTGAAGAGTTTGACATTTTGGGTGAGGAATTCAATATTTGTGAAGGGTTTTCAATGGATTTGAATTATGTTGAACTAGCAGCGCCCCGCGGTTGTACCCGCTTTGTGCCCGTTCTTGTGAGAATTACGGAATAAAAAGTAGCCTATAACCTTTCCGTTGAATGTGGCTATCAATTACAAAAAGATTTTTTCTAATCGGACCGGTAGTTCTTGAGATTAGCGCGTTCAAACAAACAAACTATGCAGCTTTATACTATTAGTATAGACTAGCAGCGCCCCGCGGTTTTACCCGCGTTGTGCCCGTTCCCGTGGGAATTTCGGGATAAAATGTAGCCTATAGCCTTCCTCGATAAATAGACTATCTAACAGTGAAAGAATTATTCAAATCGGTTCAGTAGTTTCTGAGATTAGCGCGTTTAAACAAACAAACAAACAAACAAACAAACAAAACAAACTCTTCAGCTTTATAATATTAGTATAGATAAGTACAATACCTAGATATCCAAAAATAGATACCCTATATATAACTTGTTTCTAGCGAAAAATACGTTGAAAAACCGTAACAGAATACGGAATTGAGAGAATAGTATCTATAAATAGAGAAGGGCCGCACCGAGACCACCGCTACTTGTGTTAAGTGTCCTACACTCTCGCCGCAGCTTCACTCGAATACAATCTGAAAGGACCTAAAACGATATGTTTTATGCGAATGTGGGTATCTAAATTGTGTGTTTTTCATCCATTGGATTGACGGTTTGTAAATGTGTGTTTGTGTGTGTGAGGACTGTTCTAATTTGAACGGATGTTGTTTGATTCTCTTTTGGAACGAAGTTCCTTATCGCGCGTTGCGAAAGGGGGCAAGACTGAAAAAAATGTAACGACACTTTTTACATCAGAGAGAGACAGACAGAGAAACATGCGCACGCCGGAGAGAGACAGACAGAGAGACAGATTTTCGAGTGTATTAGTCAGGCGAGTGTATTAACTTTGAGATAACTTAGATACAAGTACACGTAAAGCTGAGCGGATTTACAAGAATTTAAAAACATCCAGTTTTGTTTTAGATATTTAGTTAGAAATGTCCCACTACTGGGCAAGGCCTCTCATCTCACTGAAGATATCAGTACAGTGAGGAGGATTAAGCGTAATTACCACGCTTGCTTATGCGGGTTGGTGATCTCAAACTCAAGCCATGTTTGAAAAGTAGGAAACATGGTTTAGCTCTACCCGGGAATTGAAAGGACTTCAGTCTTAGCAGGCGAGTGTACATACCGCTACACCTCTGTGGCGTTACTTTGGTCCAACAAAATTCCTAATACTCTTTTTGTTCCAGGTTTTCGAAGCGCCAGGCCAGGGCCCCGGAGATCATGAACGAGGTGAACACCTACCGAGACCCGCTGATGTACAATGAGTGGCCTGTCTACACCGCTATGCCCCGACCCTCGCCCAGGTACCTTTGAATCCCCCACCTAAGAAAGTAGAAGCCAGCCTTTTGGACACGTCATCACGTACACAGAGGTCTTCATCATCGAGTGGATGGCCAACCTGACCAATCCTGGTGTCAGAGTTATTGAGCCGCAAAAGTAACCGGGAACAACGGCTTAACCTTATTGCTCGAAAAGTAAGACGATTCCGTGCTTCGGAGGGCACGTTAAGCCGTCGGTCCCGGTTACTTTCTACGGATAGTAGTCGTTGCATGAGCCATGTCAGAGGCCTTTGGCGGCTCAATAACTTTGACACCGGGATTGGTCAGGTTCACCATCCACTCGATGAAGAAGAATAGAGTTCAGCGTCATTAATTTATTTTGCTTAACTGGTTTTCTTAATGCCTGCACTGCTATAACACCGCGGTGACAATCCCAATCTCCACCCCTGCTGTATGATCAACTGCACTCATTCACGCCCTTTCGCCACAGATTCCGCTACCAGTACCCGTCGGTCCCCCGCGAGGCTTACGGCCGCGTGCTCACGAAAGCACCCCCCAACGTCGTGCGCACCCCCGATTACGACGAGGTAAGGATACGCTTTCATATATAATCTTTCTGACACAGAGGTAATGATTACAGCCTTGATTTATCCCCTCCCCCCGTGCAAAAAAGGGGTGTAATAGCAAGGGTTACTTTTTGCACATGTTATAGGTTTTATTTTTAACCCTCTCGATGCAAAAAGTTTATATATAAGTATGCTTTGTAGTGACAGTACGTAGTAGAGTAGCATGATTATCAAAGAAAAATATTTTTATAATTTTCGGCAAAATATAATAAATCGACATGACTAGCATCTTCGATAAATACTGCCCCTCTACCATATAGAATACTAGCCGCGCCCGACTGTGTTACCCGCGTTGTACCCTTTCCCGTAGGAATTTCGGGATAAAATATATCCCATGTATTATTCTGATGCTTAACCTATATTACTGTAAAATTTCATCCAAATCCTTCCAGTAGTTTTTTCGTGAAAGAGTAACAAACATACATACCAACATACAACCTCACAGTTTCGTTAAATATTAGTCCATTCAACTTCTATAGGCTAGTAAAATCGCCTAGTAGGTATAAGTAATTGAGTTTCAACGCAATTATCTACAAGCTCTTGTTGAGTCTCGCTTGTCTCTGGTGTACTGTTTCTGGTATACTTAGATGTCGAGGGCTTCTTTTAATTAACTCTCGACGTACTATAGGGGTGGTATGGGGTCTACGTCTGTGTGTGTGTGTCTCTGGCTGTGGGTAAAAAGACTCGTAATCGTAATATCTCTGGCTGTGGGTAAAAAGACTCGTAATCGTAATAGTTTTTAAGGAAAAGGAGTTTTATTGTACAATATTTGTTTCAAAGCTCTAAAAAGCTCATTTTCCATTTTTTTTATATTAAAATACTTTTTATTGCTTCGGTAGTTTACTTTTGTGAATTTATGATAGGTATTGAAAAAAATTACTTAAAAATGTGGTAAAATTAAAGCCTACGTAAATGTTTGAAGCCCACCTAAATTAAAAGACCTTCATAGTTCATACTCTGCCACGTGCCACAAGCGCCACAGACACGCACACGCAAATATATCCACCCCCATAATCTAAATCGCAGAAAAAACAGCTTAAAAATACACCCACGCCTCCCTTTTATCTGCAAAAATATTTCTCATTACACACTATTACATAAAATCAGTGACTTCAGACGTAATTTTTCGTTGAAAAACTCGCGTACAAAAGACGCGTTGAGTGAAACAAAAGGAGTTTGCCGTCAAAAGACTTTGTTCGGAAACGTTTCGCGGTATTTTTGTTCTTTTTTATTACTTTCCCTCCAATTCTGTGACAGTGACGTTTGATGTACAAATTAAAGAACACTCTGTAATCTTTGGCTCTTTGACATCTTTAACGTATTCATAACATTTTTGTCGCTTTTTCTTTGGGTTATTTCAGGGTATTTTCCAGGGATCCTTGAATATGGTTCTATTTTTAATTTAAAAGCATTTGGTGTTAGTTACGAGTAGATAATTATATATGATGTACTAGCTGCGCCCCGCGGTTTCACCCGCGTTGTACCCGTTCCCGCGGGAATTTCGGATGAAAAATAGATGTTGGCCGATTCTCAGACCTACTTAATATGCTCACAAAATTTCATGAGAATCGGTCGAGCCGTTTCGGAGGAGTACGCGAACGAACACTGTGACACGAGAATTTTATATATACTTAAGAAGATTATTTTATCCTCACGATGTTTTTTTGTATTATTAAAATAAGTTTTAACATAAAGACAAATACAGTTTAGAAACGTCTTGTCCAAAGAACGTACTAGCTGCACCCCGCGGTTTTACCCGCGTTGAGTCCGTTCCCGTGGGAATTTATTAACCGCTCGACCGATTTTGTTCACTTCACATAAACCATCTACTAAATAGTCCGAACAAAGTCTAAACATTTGGTTTGGAAAGGTGAGCCCTTTCTTGAGTTATAAAATTACAACGAAAAGTGGCATTGAATTTTATATATAGGGATTATACATATATTTTTTTCAACCTATAATGTTCCACTTGAAAAAGTATTAAAAAGGACAAAAACAAGTATTATTACATAGTAAGAAGGTATACTTTATTTAACCTTATTTGAGTACTCTATCGTATTTGACGCAAGCGAGAACAGCTACTCGAGTAAAAATAAATTAATTAGATAAATACGATTAAAACTAAACGTGGGCGATTGCCCAGGGCACGCCGCCCGGGCCCTGGGCTCCCACCCCAAGGCCTTTGAAATCTAATTTTAATTTCGTATTCAGTAATCTGATCGGTGAGAAAATCGAATATATATTAATAAAAGGCTCTTAGGTGTTAATGAATGGCATTATAATGTTACGACTAATTTTCCTTACGATCTAAAATTAGTAGAAAATTAGTGAAAAGGTATTTATGAACGTGTTGTATTGAATTAAATAGAGACATACTGTTGTCTTAGTTCATAATTATTATATTTTTGAATAATATTTAATTAATAAATACTAATAGAGTTCAAGGGTTTGTTTTTGTTGTAATAATTAAATTATGAAGAAAAATAAAAGCAAAGTCGTCATCTAACGCGACCCTGCCAGGATTCGAACCTGGAATCTTCTGATCCGTAGTCAGACGCGTTATCCGTTGCGCCACAGGGCCTGTATTGGGGCGGTTAAAAATAACTCACTAATACTTGGAAATGACGCGTGTCGCATGCTACGGTGGTACGGACAGAGTGCAACCTAACGTTGCATTATTATTATCCTATCCTACTAATCTATACTAATATTATAAAGAGGAAAGGTTTGATTTTTTGTTTGTTTGTTTGTCTCGAATAGGCTCTGAAACTACTGCACCGAATTAAAAAATTCCTTCACCATTCGAAAGCTACACTATCCCTGAGTGACATAGGCTATTTTTCACCCCGAAATTCCCACAGGAATGGGCACAACGCGGGTGAAACCGCGGGGCGCTGCTAGTGTATTATAAATGCGAAAGTTTGTGAGGATGGATGTATGTATATGTGGAAGTATGGATGTATGTTTGTTACCCTTTCACGTAAAAACTACTGAACGGATTTGGATGAAACTATCAGTAATATAGGATATACATCAGAATAACACATTGGATACATTTAATCCCGTAATTTCCGCGGGAACGGAACGTTTTTTAATAAACGGTACGGTTACGGTCTTACGGCACTCCAAGAATTATTAGTTTCAAGCAAGAAACGGTAAAAAATCACGTTTGAGGTATGGGAGCCCCCTTAAATATTTGTTTTATTTTATTTTTAGTATTTACTGTCATAGCGGCAATAGAAATACATCATCTGTGAAAATTTCAACTGTCTAGCTAACACCGTTCTTGAGATACAGCCTGGTGTCAGACGGGCAGCGAAGTCTCAGTAATAGGGTCCCGTTTTTAACCTTTATTTACGGAACCCTAAAAAAGTAACTAGTAACCCTGTTCATCCGTCCTTAATTACACTGTTCGTATATGTTAAAAATTTTCACTGTTCATCGATGTTCACCTCTGTTCACTGTCCTCAGATGTTCGGCATGCTGAACGTGCCCCACACGTCAGGCAAGATCCTGCGGTACCCGGGGCCCTCTCGACCGCGGGGGGCTTCCACCTTCATGGTACCCCCACAACGGAACCGGTAAGTTTGCAAAATGTAATAAAGTGAAGTGATCTATAGGTACTACTATTATATAGAGGAAAGATTTGTATTTTCGTGTATATGTTTGTACTGAATAAACTGAAAAACTACACGACCGATTTGAATAATTCTTATTGTAACGGATACACATATTCAACGGGAAGGTTATAGGCTATTTTTCATCCCAAAATTCCCACGGGAAAGGGAACAACTAGGATAAAACCGCGGGGCGCTGCCAGTTGGTTATAATTGAGCTAAGATCCCCTCTCCGTTCAAATTTGAAAAGGACAATGGGTAGTTTTGTCCTCATAAGGTCGCCCCCCGAGACTGAGTCCCCGCCGTCTCCGGGTTCAATTCCCGGGTCGAGCGAAAACATGACTATTACTAAACATGGCTCGTGTTTGAGATCACCAACCCGCATTAGGCAAGCGTGGTGATTACGATATCCTCCTCATCTTACGGCCTTTGCCTGTAGTAGTGCATTTACATTACAACATTACTTACTTTTTTTTTAATCGTTAGACCATCTCGAAGGCTATAGGCGGTCTAAAACTCCAACACCAGTGTTGGCCACTAACCTACCCGGAACTTACTTGCTTATACCAACCGGTACTCAACGTTCTGTTCAGGTTTGATGCCCTGAAGAAGCTGATTCGCCAGGAACACGTCCGCGAGCTGCAGAGGAAGTACGACACGGAACAGAAGCAGGAACTCAAGGAAATCACCTCCGGCCGCGGGTGAGCATCATACCTTAAGCGGAGCGGAGAAACGGACAAATAGGATTGCACGAAATCTGCGGTCAGATATTTTACGCAATCCTATTGGTTTATATTTGTCCGATTCTCCGCTCCGCCAGTTCGCTCTGCGTCAATGGACAGACACCCTTAGGGCTTTCACAGGGACTCTTAGGGCCATATTTAAACGCGTAGGTACCTACGCGTCGGCCATCTTATTTTTAGAGCTCGTAAAAAAATAGATTGTACACATTGAGTTGTATTATTGATTGTACATTGTTCAACCTTGATACAACCATAAGCAGAGTTTTCTATATCTATGGTACAAACATCTACAAACCATAAGCAAGGATTTTTGTACTTATACATCTATGGTACATAAATCTATTTGACCCCGAAACGGTTTCGAGCCGGATTTAGATATTTGGCACAGTGTGTTACAAATTTAGCACACGATTAGTTTATAGCCCCGAAAACACATGGGTAAGGCTTTATTCGACTCAACGTAGCCAAAAAGGATTTGACGTGTGAACTTGATGTATCACTACATACCTAGTATAAAACAAAGTCGCTCTCCGCTATCTGTCCCTATGTATGCTTAGATCTTTAAAACTACGCAACGGATTTTGATGCGGGTTTTTTAAACATATAGAGTGATTCAAGAGAAAGGTTTATATGTATAAAAAATACCGAAATTCCCACGGGGACCGGCACAACGCGGGTAAAACCGCGGGGCGCTGCTAGTTATGATATTAGAGAAATACAATGTCACAAATCCAGTATACTGATGGCCTATTTTTTGGTTAGAGTGTTAAAAAAAGAAAATTAAATACCTAATGTCCATTCTGTGAAAGCTTAAGGCATAAATACGCAGTCCTTATACTAACATTTCTTTATAATTCCCATAATTTAATAATTATTAAAGATTTACATACATAACGATGGTGGTATTCACCCAATATGAAACGTAGCATATAGAGCTTAAGTGGGAAGACACTAAAGGCTGTATGTCTTTCAAAATTGCAAAAGTTATCTTTATTATACAGAAGTTAATAGACTGAAATAATTCAACAAAATCCAAAATTTATTCAAACGAAACAACATTAGACAGTCAAAAAGGTTCTAATAAAAAATGTTGTCAGAAAATAAATTCAATTTCCCTCATTTGAAAGTTTATCGGCAGAACAATTTACCCAAACAAAATGGCGGGCTTTTTAATATAAATCTCTTTGTTGTAATTTGAAACATGTTTCGATGACTTCGTCTGATTTTGAATTAATTTTGAGAGGCGATAAAGTACTCTCGTGTTTATAGATAGATATTGTACTAGCTGTTGTACTTACATTAAAATAACTAGCAACGCCGCGCGGTTTAATCCGCGTTTTGCCCGTTCCTGTTCGGGATGAAAAATAGTCTATAAACATCCTGTTGATTGTGGCTATCCGTTGAAAACATAATTATTCAAATCGGATTAGTAGTTTCAGAGATTAGTGCGTTCAAACAAAAAAAACAATCTTTTCAGCTTTATTATATTACTAGCTGTGCCCCGCGGTTTCATCCGCAGCGCCCCCGTTCCCGTGGGAATTTTGAGATTTTTATTCCCTATAAACCTCAAGGAGCCCGAGACCTTTCCAACGAATGCAAAACCGTGGAAATCGGTCCAGCCATTCACGCGTGATGTCTTGACCAAGGAAAACGGGTTTCATTTATATATATATAGATTATACTAGCAGCGCCCCGCGGTTTTACCCGCGATGTGCCCGTTCCTACGGGAATTTCGGGATTTTTTAAACTCCCCAACCTTCCTCTTGAATCACTCTATCTATTAAACAAAACCGCATCAAAATCCGTTGCGTAGTTTTAAAGATCTAAGCATACATAGTGACAGACAGCGGAAAGCGACTTTGTTTTATACTATGTAGTGATATATTATAAATATAGAGTATAGATTATTAATATACGATAGGTATATAACGGTTGGAACATGTTATGTAGCTAATAATTGATTGATAGATCAACGACCCTACCAAAAAGGTTACCAAAAAGGTTACCTACCTTTGTACAACTTTAAGTTCGATCCTGTTTCATTCGTGTAAAACTCCCTGCCATTTCAAGGTACAGTCGGCCAAGAAAGTGGTCTACCACTTTTGACAAAAGTTTCTGCGAGATGTAACGATCGCTAAGGTTGACTTTTCTATGCACAATTATGTTATGACGTTTTGTCTGTTATCTGAGATGCCTGACATTTGACATCATTGGGTGACTTAGTTGGACCTCTATTATTAAATGAAAATTTACCTTGTTGTTTCATGACGTTGAAATGAATCTCAACCGTAGGGTGGTAGACCACATTTTTGGCTGACTGTACTTTCCACCTCTCATAGACTACACAAATCATAATATCCTACTTAAACTCAACTTTAAACTTGTCCTAATTATACAGTCTTAAACTTCCGAAGCAGAGTTTCCTAGCAAGTTGCAAATAAGCCTCCGCGTTGTGTATTTCAGTTAATTACGATTGTATCTCTCGCAGATGACGTACAGACGAACAGTACGACCGTATGAGTGGGGGGAAGTTTAATGTAACATTGTTACAGAAATTGGATCCTAATTAGTTGGTTCCTGCTTGTGGGTAATACAAAGGCTTGTGCTGATTGAAAGCGTTCAGGTTTTTGCCCTTGATATAAGATCATTACGGAAACTTCTGTCTGATTATTGCTTGGCATTTGGAGAAATTGACCCTGAAATCTGTTTTTTTGTAACGAAAAGTAGTTTCATCGAAATGTTATTTTCGGTTGTTTTTTTTCGTGAAAAAACATCCATGCTAAGATTCCGAGTCTTCTGATCTTTCAGTGTGGGCATCAAAGTGTCGTAGATTAACTAAGTACATGACTTTGTCTTGGTATTATATTCTTGGGAGGTCGTTTCGTAGTGTTCCCTATTGGTACTAATAAGTACAATACGTCGATTAAGAGGTTATATTAATTATATAGGTATTCAATTTCAAATTCAAAAAAGGAGATGGCGAGATGAACTCGACGGATTTTTGCCTGGTTGGCGTCGTGAAGCTCTAAATAGAGAGAAGTGGAAACGATGGGGGGAGGCCTTTGCCCAACAATGGGACACCCAAGGCTTATGTAATAAAAATAATAATACTTAATTCCATTTCATGATATTATGGAGGCCTACTCCTTACTTATACAGTTTTAATGGTAATTTTCACGACACTTTCCTTTGTCCAGTGACGACTTCGCTTACGGAACTTATGGAGAGCAGGAACTTCGTGGTCTGCAGCCGCTGCAGGTGGACTACTCCTCGGACGAAGCTTCCGCCAGGCACAACAAGTAAGTCCCAACTCCTAACCACGTCATAGTTCCCATTAAGTTCAGATGCTAATACCTAAACGAAGGTTTCGATGTGATGCAGTGCAGGAGAAATGCTTCCTCTGAAGATAATGAGGATCTGTACAGCTAGGAGGATCAGAATTTACAGAATTTGATAATTAGGATCTCTCTCTTAAAGCTGAAGAGCTGGGCTCTTGTCGATGGAGTTCTTTCCATTTTTCTGTAATTAGGATGTACTCAAACCAAATACCGTGTTTCACAGGAAACGTTAATATGTCGGTACTAGTTTTAAGCGGTAAATATATATTGACCTGTAAGTAGTTTAAAAACTCCTGAACCGATATCTTAATTGTGCCATTGTCTTTGCAGATGGGATCTTACAGATATTCAGAGTAGCTAAATCTGAGTTTGAATATATCAATAACTAATAACAGCATAAATACAGAATGTTCATATTCTCTCATTGCAACAACTTGGTTGTTCCCTTGCTGTATGTTGCGTGTTCCCAGCAGGAAGCCGCAGGCCGGCAGCCGCCAGGTGTCGCAGTTCTCGCGCTACTCCGACGTGATGCTGCCCCCCGCCCGCCGCACGATGCACCCCTTCCAGGACTACTCCCCCGAACTCCCCTACTACTGAACACCCCCCACTGCCCCCCGAGTCAACAACACACCTTCCCGAAGATAAAACATCTTCCCTTGATGTACAAACTTTTCGCCAGCTTTAATCAAATATATCATTGGAACTGTCATATCGAAAGCATATCCGAAGCTTTCGCTTAGACCTAGGATTGCGAGCTTTCTCATTTAGGTCCTTCTTGAAATGAGAAAACAAAGTTTTTCTAATGTAGATACTTTGCGGATTTTACTATATACCCGTTTTGAATCTTAATTGTATTTTTCGATTAGATATTTAAGTATATTGATCTCGGTAATCGTTAGGTGACTTCCTCGATGACAATAATTACACTATTTGTATACAATTCGAGCAATTATATTTGACATTGCCGTCAATTCCAATAAGTTATAAATGGACAATAAAATATAATCTGACAATAAAAGTTTGATGTTTAAGATTTGATGTTTGTAGGTACTATTATAATGTTAGTAATATAAAAGTAATCATTTTAATTAGGGATTTAATAAATGTCGTTAACTGAATGTCGGCTGGCGGGCCTCTCAATGTGCTTTCTTTTACTTCGGCGACGTCGAAAGGAATTGCTTTAATTTGGATCCATTTTAAATACATCCATTTAACGGAACGGAAAACTTTGACTATCAAGAGGTTAAGTCAGAGCCCGACCGCCTCGAGATGTGTTGGAAAATATACGTTTATTTCAAATAGAAATAATATTTTATTCAATACACATAATATCCAATGCCTGCCTGCTGGGAGGCAACGCCAAGGCCCGCCACGTCGTTTCTATAAATAATAATTATGAAAACAATATTATTGTATGACAATAAATAAATGTAGAATCTTAAAACAACCATTATATAATCGTTGTGACTAGCAGCTAAGAATTTATGTCAAAAGCCTTCAGGACGGCTAGTCGGGTGGTGCGAGTAACCAAATATGCTTCATATGGCTATTGTAATAAAGGTGAGTATCCGCAACCGTAACCCGACAGGAAAAAATGCTTTAACTACATTTTAATGTTTCATGTTTATGTATTTCATAGTTAAATTGTAATTTAGAAGCGCGCTGAGCGCTTGATTATTCGTGTATGGTATTGCATTTTACTTAGAAATAGGTATTAACAATCTGAGAAATGCTAAAGTGCGTACAGTTTTATTTATTTTAGCTTTAATAATATACTTACTGCAATCGATATTTTGCACTCGGATGCGGTGAAACTAAAAGCTTGAATATAAAAAAATACGCAGATGTTGAAAATGAAAACATTCGATTAAATTGCTCGTCTAAATTCAGCCTAATCGAGTAATTACAAAGAGCTTTCTCATAATTTGATCCCGCAGATTAAAGATCGCGGCTCAATGACGCAGTAAAATGAAGATGGCCGCCCTAATGATCCGTTTCCCGCCATTGGTTTGAAATATTGTTATCGATGACGCACTGATAGTGAAGGCTGTACTAACGTTGTTACCTATTTGTGTACTAAGTATATACATATATATTTATCTTATCAACTATCGACTTAATTATCGACGCTACAAGTCGACATAACCTCACAGACTATAAAATTTGGCTTTAAAATTATATTACACATAATATATTACGGCTTTAAGCAAGTCTTAAATCTCATTAATCTTCTATTTATTAATTGGGACGCCCGGTCCTATCCTACTTACGAGTTAGCGAAATAATAATCTATACATATTTTTGTTTATGTGTCATATAATTTTCTAACAATATTATGTAGTGATTTTATTGTCTTTAAATCATGGATAGGTAGGTAGCTATGGATGATAAACAATGTGTAGTGTTATTGGAAGCGTATTGCAATTATAAATAGGTGTTTTAAATTATGAAATTTATTAATATTTCATTAAAGTAGGTCTTCGCAGTGACATATCTTTGCCGTATAGGTGATAAAACTCTTGATATCTATTGAATGAATGTAACAAAACACTTACCATATCAGTATTGTTAAAAATAATGATTCAAATTATATATAAAAAACTAACGAATGTGAAATAATTTTGTGTCCGTGGTTATCCATCCATTTCTGTAATGTCCCTTGATTAGGGGAAATATTATTAACGTGGCAACACCAACTCGGTTTAGTGACGTTCGAAAATTTGAAATTTGAATGAGTGCACATTCGATAGTTATAAAAAAATATGAAATATTGTGATTTGCGAAATATGACGCAAATTTTAAAATACTTTTAAATTACAAAGAGCTGTCTTTCTGACATTGTTGACAGGTAAGTTTTAAAATCTGAATGTCTATGGTTGCGTAATCATTTCGCAAAATTAAAAATTAATGTAAAATTATCCATATTAAAAAGTATAAAAGTATAATGTTAATACAATGTGTATCTATTATTGATGTATTTTTGGTTTTTGATGAAAAAAGATAGTTACATACTCCTGAGCAGAATATTCTTTTATTTTAGATTTAATATAACCTTTTTCCCTCCATTCCTCGTCCAGCCCTCTTCCAAATTGATCACGTTTTAAGATTCCGTACGTTAAACAAACTGGTTTAAAGTACGAAACCTTAAAATTGATTTACCCTATAACCAATACTAGCAGCGCCCCGCGGTTTTACCCGCGTTGAGCCCGTTCCCGTGGGAATTTCGGGATAAAATGTAGCCTATAGCCTTCATCGATAAATAGACTATCTAACAGTGAAAGAATTATTCAAATCGGTTCAGTAGTTTCTGAGATTAGCGCGTTTAAACAAACAAACAAACAAACAAACAAACAAACAAAACAAACTCTTCAGCTTTATAATATTAGTATAGATACGTGCAAAAAATAAAGTTTCAACATCCAATAAGTACTAGAAAGAAGTTTTCCTAAAACTTCGACAGCTGCGTCAATACACACCGACCAACAAAGTTTGGACAGGTTTCGTATAACTTTGATTGGTGCCACAAGTTGCGTAAGGAATGAGGGTAGATTCATAAGTTTTATGAATTAATAACCGCCCTCTAGTTCGTTAGGGGAGGGTCTTAAGGCCGTATTGAGCTATGTGCTTAATTTTACTTTTGTAAGTATTGTTTGATGTTTTGCAGTGACAGCTATAACATCATCAACGTGACATCACGTTAATGACATCTGTCATTCAAATTATGACAATATTAAATCTGATAATAAAATATTCCATGGGTTTGAGATCACCAACCCGCGTTAGGCAAGCGTGGTGATTACGACATACTTCCCACTGTACTGATATCTTCAGTGAGATGAGAGGCCTTTGCCCAGCAGTGGGACAGTAAAGTCAAAGTATTCTCAACTTTTATTCCATTTTTGACTTGAAATCGATTGAAAATAAACATAAACAAACCAAACACCAAACAATCAAACTCTCATCTCAGAAGTCGGTCAAACCATCGCTTGAAAAGTAATCCAACTAGCCATGTTCCAACGGCCGACCCTCACTTTGTAAAGAAACTAACATTAATATTTCTTTGAAACGACTGAAAGACCTTCTGAAAACTTGTAGACCCTTCATTACGTGGTTTGAATATCAACCACATTCGTTACAATAACAAATGGTCGGTATATACGTTGTGACGCGAGTCTGGCTATGTTTATTGGAATAGACGCGTCTTGGGGGAGGGACTTGGTTGAATATGACCCTTAAAATTATTTAAAATGTGAATTTATAAAAAACTTGAGATGTGTCAAGGGACACCCGGATGGAACGAATTTATTTATTATCAACAAAAATAATCATCGCGACACCACTTGTTCATCTCTTGCTGCGTCCTGCTCGCCCGGTACTTTAGATACCATGAATAATATTACCATCTGCAGATACCACAACTAGCACTTGAGTACCAGGCAAGCATAATTAAACAAGAGATGAACTAACAATTCCATATACACGACGACCAAATAATCTCCTGCTGAGTTCTGCTCTCCTGGTACCTTGGAAATATAAAGTACTTGTTACTCTCTAAAGACCCCACTTACTTTATGCTCAGGTTCTTCTGTATTCTGAGACTTTAATATGTTCACCTGGTACTTTGGATCAAATTATTGAGGAAGTCTGAAAATCTGCGATATTTCCCTACAATGCACTTTAGTACCAGGCAAACATAATTCAACAAGAGGTAAATAAATTATTCCATAATCCATGAAACATACCCAACACAAACTATTATGAAAGCATCAATCTCTTGGCGAGTTCTGTTCGCCTAGTACTTTTGTAAAATTTGTAGAGAAAATAAATTATTGAACCAATCAGGAATTATGGCCACAGAACAAGAGACAACTATAGTGGACCCTACTCACAAACATTTTTAACACCCCATTCCAAACTCTTGGCGAATTCTGTTCCCTAAAATAAATATAAAAAATTAACAGAATTCCGCCAGTTTTCAATCCAACACGCGCATTGAGGAGGTTGAAATGTTAAATAATTATAGATAGCACTGCCATCTGTTGTTGACTAGTCGAACTATATGTGGGCGTGGCTTCTAGGTTTAAAGTAGCGCCATCTCTGGACTGATAGCGAAATTAACTCGGAAATGAGTGGTTCTTTTTATTTTTATTACCAACGCTAAATTACAAGCGTAAACTAGCGCCATCTATGAGATGGTATGAAAACTATTTTAATGGATTATGCTGTTTTCAACTGGAGCGCAGCAAGGTGACGAAGCTGCGCGCACAAATTCCATCAACAGGATCCAGCTGTTAGATTTTCCGTAATTCTATTAGATTTTTACTTTTAATTTCGTTTCTAATCCTACCAATATTATAAATGCGAAAGTTTGTGAGGATGGATGTTTGTATGTTTGTTACTCTTTCACGAAAATACTAAACGGATTAGGATGAAGCTTTACATAAATATAGGTTATACAGCAGAATAACACATAGGATACATTTTATCCCGAAATCCCGCGGGAACTGGGATACCGCGGATATCACCGTGAGGCGCGGCTAGTAAGTTTATAGAGTACTAGCAGCGCCCCGCGGCTTTGCCCGCGTTGAGCCCGTTCCCGTACGCATTTTCGAAAATCCTTTCTTAGTGTGCACTTACGTCACTTGAAGAACCTTCCTGCCAAATTTCATGTTTCTAGGTGTAGCGGTTGAGGCTGTGCGTTGATTATCAGTCAGTCAGGACTTTGAATTTTATATATATAGATAGATAAAGGTACAAAAAGAAAACAAGTCATTATATAATTTCTTATAATTATATTTTTACATTCATAATACAGGCGGTTACATGAAATAATAAATAAAGTCATCTTACATTTACAATTTGTGATGAATTATGGGTAAATTAACAAAAACATACATTCTAATACATAGTCCATTAATAAAAACTGTACAGTAAACATCCTAACATCTACATTGATTGTGTAAAAGGAATTCATTACAAAATCAACACATTCTCACTGACGGTAGTTTCGAAAAGCCACAACCAATAGGAAATCGTTATTCAATTCTCGCTTCTCATTGGCTGATACAGTCACGTGTTTTATAGAATCAATCGAACGGTATTGACTATGGAAAATTTTGCGAGTTTGATATCTGTCAATTTGACATAACAATGTCACTTTTCCAACGTCAATGTGAACATTAACGGTTAGCATGGCTTTTGTCCATGTAGGTAGATGAACAAAAATATAATAATTCCAATTTGCAACTTGTATGTTCTCTAATATATAATGCAATGAAAGATTAACAGAATCTAAGAGCGTTTGTCCACCGCCGCCGTCACCGCCACGTCACCGAGAACGAGATGACGGCGCCGAAGTAGCGGTAGATACATTTAGAGCGTTTTACTTTAGCCGCGTGTCCACCGCACCGCTGTCACGTCATATTAAACTCCGCCCGAAATAATCTCGTTCTCGGTGACGGTCCGGTGACGGCCGCGGTGGACAAACGCTCTAAGGGTTTCCAGAAGGGAACTGTGAGGAGCTCAACCAACACAATATCAATGTGTTCTTTGACAATTGCAATGCATTGTGAGCTCTGCACAGCTCCGGTCCGATTCAAAGGATACGCACCCAAATAACTCCGCTAATCTAGCCGACGCCGACCAATTGCAACAGGACCTGACATAAATACTGCGGTTTGATTGGTGGATAATATGAAATCGGAATTTTCCGCCAATCGTCATACAGTAATAATCATATAGTATTATCGCATTTGATCTTCGTCGTTTTGCTTGGCAGGACTGGCTTGGATCCAAAAAAAAAAATGTTTTAATCTTCAATTCAAAATTAATTTTACAGCAATATTCTTTGCATAGTAAATAAATGGTAAACCATTGTTTATCACTACGAATTGTAGAATTAACATAATCAATACATTTTGATTTGTGCAAGCTTAAAATATCGTTAGTATTGTGTGCGAGACATAGAAATACGCATACAACAGTATTTAATTTATTAGTGAAAAAATATACAAAAACCTATACATATTTCATTCTCTAACGTTAAAAACTATTGTGACTATAACCTACTTTGTGTGGTTAGTATACTTAGAAATAATTCTCAAAAAAAAAAATGTAAAAAATAAAATAAAAAATGGAATGCGTTTTCCGGATTATGGAGGGAGGAAGTTTAAAAAAATTGGCACAATCCTTAAAAAAGGCGGTAAGTATTTTTAAACTGGTATTTTTTAATAATATTCCGTAAAACCTGGCAACATTTTTACATCTTACACTACTTCACGCGGCGCGCACTTACATACAACATGGAACTTTATGTATATATAGCTAGGAATAAGATATACTTATACTCAGGCGTTTGTTACACTGTGCATCAAAAAATTTACAAATCAAACAAAACTGGTTGATTCCGAAAATCCTTTTTCAGAATTCCCTTCAAAGGGGATTTTGGGGAAAACTGTCCAGTTATATCCTTCTAGAGACAAAAAAATGCACGATTCTAGAGATACTCGAGAAAACAAATGGTATTGGAAATATCCACCAATAATATCACTTCATTTAGCCAATCTGTTCGGTTATTGGTGGATATTTTTCATGTGAATGAATGACTCTTTCTCCTTAGTTGAAAAGCTTGCTCACACTTTACCACTATAATCGCCACAATGATCAATAGTTCAATGCAAAATAATGCGCTTATCAACATAATCCAAAGAACGCGCGAACGCTATACAAAATGTATAAAATCGGGACTGCTACATTTTAATATTGTATGTGTAGTGACATAGTGTGACAACATGCTTAGTGTCATATCTAGTGTAGTGTAACAAACGCCTAGATGACATAATAAGCAAAACAAGCATATTTAGTAATATATAAAAATGACACAAAATTGGGAATTTTGAATTATAATACTAATAATAATTTAGTTACATTTTGTCTTTAGTAAAGGCTTTTATGAGTTTATCATAGTTTAAAAATTAAAAAATATTATGAATTCAAGTTCACTTTAAATTATTTTTTATAATGAAACCAATACCGCATGATGTTACCCTGATTATATTAATGCGTGAAAAGACCTGTCATACACTAAAGCGAATAACCTTTATCTCTACTTTAGTGGCTAACAGGCCTTATAAAAAAAAATGAAGGTAAGCTATAATGGGAGTGCTACTAATCACGAATTGAGCACAATCACTTATAATCAATAGCTTTTTAATCAACGTATAAAGCAATGATTAATCAAACTATAGATAATAAGTAAGAGGTTATATTTAACTTGAATATTAAATTAATAATATATTTCATAATAATCGATAATGAAGATCAATTCAATAAGCAAACATGATAATCAGACAAGACCCAAACAATCACCTCTTCACCATTCATAAACCGATTAAAAAATCGAATAGAAACATCGATATTATAATACTTTTATCGATACAATTAAATTACAGGATTTTTTTGCTTATTCGCCTAATTTAGATTAGTATTTACTTCTATAAGTTAGCTGCAACATTCGGTTTCGCCTATTTACCTATTATGGATTTTTTCTGCTAGTTCCTTGTAGAAATGTCACTACACACATTTGACAAATATTAACTAATATAAAAAAATAGGGAATATTGGAAAGGTTCCTTAGCAATTGCTACTTCACGGAGGGCATTAGGATTTTTCCAATTTTCCCCACCGAAAATTGAAATGGAAATTTGTCTCAAATATTCACCAATTTTTTTTTTCAGTTTTGTGACATTTCTAGAGAGGACTAGCAGTGAAATCCCCTAATAACATTCGTTATACATACACTATATCTTATACACGTTCATCTTTGGTTGACATAATGTAGTTTTTGTGTTTCATAATGAACTATACATCATGTATACCTAACTCACCTGTGACATATGTATTAAGAGACTGAGGTTATCATAAACGTAACGAAATAGCTAAAAGGACCTTTTAATTAATTTTAGAAATATCTATGGGTTGGATATAAAACTGTGTTTAAAATTGGTATTCTGAGCGAGCAAGCGTTCGTTCAGATATCTGACCGAGCGGGCAAGTTCACTCAGAGATGATTTGATTATTACACTGTGGACAATAGTTCATTTCCTGATACATATAAAAATATGTTTACGGAAAAATGTTCATAGCTGCTGCTAGTCCACAGGAGACATTAAACTTCCAAGTTAATTGAAGTCCATTTAAAATTACAAGATACATGTTTCAATGTCATAATTACTGTAAGTGTCCAACAGATGGCGTTAGTAGTTTTAATAGGTTAGTTAGATAAATATAGAAATGTAAAGTTCAATACAAAGCACAAAAACATCATTAACACAGGCGGTGATGCTTGCGCGATATACGTTTACAAAAATGAAATGAAAATAAAAAATGTGGAAATATAGTTATTTTTACTGTACGTTGCAATATTTGCAAAATAGTAAAGTAATATTAACACAAATATTTAATAAAGTTTAAAAAATATATGATGGCAAGTAATTTATAAAATATTATATAAAAAATAATGTTATTATATGAAATCTCTAATAAAACAAAATCTCTTAATTCTTTGTAGCATGGACAAAGAAAGGTATAGAGATTCCTGATAATGATATAAATAGCATGTGAACACATAACGTAAATATTCATCGTTCCAAAATCAAAATTGTAAGACAAGATCCATTTTGACATTTATCATAAAATTCAAAATGGCTTCCAGAGTTAGATTTCTTCAAACACATCATTCACTCCATTCCAATTTTAAAACAAGCCACGTTGAATATTGTGTCTACCTACAAAATGTATATTTAGCTAATATAGCTGTATGATTATAGCTATTGAGCTATAACACTAGCTAATGGCACGAAACAAACCCGCACGCACAAACATAGCCCGCCAACTTCGACCAATTAGGAAATTGAGTATTATAGAGAGGTAGAATACAAAATATTTGTTCCTACATATATTTTTATAAGAAATTGAAGTAAGTCACTTACTTCACTTACTTACTGTAAGTGTCAATTGGAAATTACTTTGGAAAGTCATTATTTTGTTCAATAGATGGCATCACTGTTTAGGGTCGGAATGCATATCCTTATAGCTGGTATTCAGATACTAAAGGTTTTATTCATAAGCGCTTATTAACAGCATTTTAGCTATCAAATGGTTTGTCCCTTTCCGACAAACGCTATTTTGCGAGGAGCAACAGAGACAAAACACTTTATAACAGTAATAAGTTGGTAAGACATGCTTACTTATTAACATGGTTGTATATCTGACAAGTGTCAATTGTATGTTGGTTTCCAGTCATCGGTATGCTAATTACAGCTGAGTTTAAAAGGTGTTTCCGCGCACAACAGTATTTATAGAATCAAAAAATATTTTTATATCCTAGCTCTCATTGACACACTCAAGTTAAAAGTAAAATATATATTCCTCACGTTCTACTTTGGTACTTTTCGTGAAAAATTAACTTAATTTTATGATAATAAATGCATTGCTTTTGCGTTAAACAAACTTTTTTCATTTTAATTTTAAATACTCCCTTTATAATACATGTTTTTGATTTTTTTTCTTGTCCTAACAGACTTGAAGCAACAATCAGACCTCAATTGTGAACAATTTTGACAAAATGTTGTCACAAGTATATACCACTAATGTCACTTATTTGGGAGACATTCCAGTGAGAGTTTAGGTAATAAACAGTTGTACATTTACTAAAATTTCACGTAATATATTGTTTAATACTTGACCGTGAGGAATACTATTTTAATATACACATTAATACAGTTTATCTCACACAGTACAACATAATCACAACCTGCATACAGTGGTTGCATTTCTTTGTCTATTTCAGTCAGTTATTATTAAAAATTAATGAGTAAATGTAAGTAAATATGTAAAAGTTAGAATGACTATAATACACTTAACATGAAGCTTAAGAAGAAAAGTCCTTTAAATTGTATGTCAAATAATTAAAGACACTAAACATTTTTGACACCTGAATGTCAAATTCTGTCAATTGTCAAAAATATTACAACTTTAATTATCTAAATTAACTTCTACCACTTTTAGAATGTTTTTGTTAACTATGATGACAGACCATAGACAAACGAACACAACCATCCATCGAACATCGAATCAAGAAACGAATCGTTTAATTGACGAACGACTACCAAGCAGTCTTACATTACACCGACAATATAATAAACTACTGGACCATTATTATAACACACGCTAATATACTCCATTGTTACAACTAGGCATTTTTCATTGACAGGCAACAAATATCAAGAATATAAGCGAATTGGAATTTACTATGTCTAAAATTCTTGAAAAAATATGTCGACAGTAATGACAAAGAACCCCTGAAGCACAGTATTAGCCTGTTATGTTCCATAGATGGGCAAAAGACACTCTCATCTAACCGATATCAGTACAGTGACAAAAATCCGACATTTATTTTTTTTACCCAGTATCTGAATATCTAAATGGAAAAACAGTTATCAAATATATAAAATAAACTTAATATTTGTTGCCAGTTATCACTGAAAAGTGCCATTTCATAACAATAGAACATCAATAATCAAACTAGGATATTATGTGTTCTATGTATTACACATTAAGTTCAATTTACAATGACACGAATATAATGCGAAGATATAAGATGTCAGTCAGTGACAGTCGGGATTTAAGGCAATATCAAACGTTTAAAGAGTTTTTTAAGTCTATTTCAAGATTAAAATGGAGTTTAAACTAGATTTTGATTTATATACGACCTATTTGGAACCTTTAATTACAATTGAAGCCTTTTTACAACACAATTGAATTCAAAACCAACCTAGACACTTAAATACTTTTAAATCTCTGTCATTTAGGGTGAATTGCACAAACATTTTTAAGTCTATAGCGGATAAATATGTTTAAAAAACAAATGACGTTGGTTTGAAACAGTGTTTTATTTGGTGCAACATAAAGTACGAATTTGAATAAACAATATTTGTTTTATAAATATATTTAGCTGCTAAATAAACTTAAAAATGTTGTGCAATTCACCCTTATAACCCGAATCGTAAACTTATTTTTGTATAAATAATTGAAAATATTTTCAAAATCTAGCGTAAAGTTAAATAATATTGAAACCATGTCGTTTACATTTCGATTCGCCCGCGAATTAATGTATTAGAAAAACGCTAAAAACACTGTTGTAAAAAAAATCTGCTAAGAGAATAATGTAACACTTGATTACTTTAAAATATAAAACTAAGCTATATAAAATGAAGCTATTGCACTGAATCTAATGAAATAAAACTAAATCATGTATACGTCTGTACCTAAGTTACGTGTAGACAGTCGAATTAGTAATTTGACGGAATTTCTAGGTAATATGCTCATTTAGCATTCTGAAACTATATTTACGTAATCTATACTAATATTATAAAGCTGCAAGGTTTGTTTGTTTGTTTGAACGCGCTAATCTCAGGAACTACTGGTCCGATTTGAAAAATTATATTTGTAATGGATAGCCACATTCAACGGGAAGGTTATAGGCTACTTTTCATCCTGAAAATCCCACGGGAACGGGTAAAACCGCGGGGCGCTGCTAGTTTTGGATAAACTCGGTACTATAGGTTACCATTAAGTTAATGTTTATTTTATATTTGTAAGAATAAAAAAGAAATTCTATCAAGTCACTAATATTGCTGTAACTAAATAAAAGTTAATTAACCTTAACAATAAACGTGCGACATAATATATTCACGCAAAATGCAAAAACTCCTTGTAAAAAAATTATCCATTATTTCGTATCCGGTTATGTATATATCTTTACAACTTTTCATAAAAAAGGCGTATATAAATAACGTCATCTATCGAGAGGCGAATAAAACTAATTACAGCGACATCTATTGAGTAAACGCGCAAACATTATCGCTAGGAACATCTAGTCAAAAAACATCGACGAAAAACTATAATTTACAAACAAACTAACGTTTTTCTGAGAATTCTGTCATCACTAATTAGAAAAAAATCACCATTTATCATAATCATATAGTTTAACGGATATTCAATTTTAATAAAATAAAAAGTATTAAAATTTAAAATCCGTTCGAAACTATGCCAATAAACTATTATTTATTACTGAGTTAGTTTAAATAAATCTAGTCATTTACGAAAATAAACGTTTCCTTTACTTCCTGCAGCATAAACGTTTAGAAAACGGAAGACCACAAAATAAATACATACAGAAAAAACATCTTCTTATTAGAATGTTTCTTCACCCATCGACCCATCGTTAATCGACGTCGATCGATAAATGAATGGATTAACCGACGTCAATCGATAGTTTCGACCAATCCAATTCATCGACCAATACCGTCGAAAGTCGAGTCACTCGAGAAAATCGTGTGATGTGGTAACACTTAAATTAACACAGTGTCACGCTTTCGAGAGTCGCTCTGAGAAAATTAGTCGATACAGTTAAACCAACCAATTTTTCGTAAGCTTGTTGTAAGCGCATTTCTGTGTATGTGATTTCGACCATTGTATGCATTACCTTCTGTATGTATGTATTGTGACGTGACATAGCTTGAAAGATTATAATAAACATGCTAATTAAATACATTTACAAAACGCTATCGTACCGCAACCGTTATACCGAAAAATATTCAATTATACTCACACAACCACATCTTATAAGAAACGAAGCCTTTTGTAATGTTATTTTTAATTAAATTATTGTAATTTTGAGCATTCCATTTTGTGGTAAAGCGATAGACCAAAATGTACTTAAAAACAACCGCTATATTCATTATTGGATGACGGTCTAGCGGGCAAGTTCGGCAATTTTACTGTACTTTATACAAATGTCTTTAATTAAAGATTTCTCATATAATAAATATGCATTGTGCATTAGTTAGTTAGACCGATCCAGTAATTGTACTCTAAACTATTCAAAAAATCAGACACTTCCTATTATGACTTAATTATGCATTGCAACTGTAACATGTGGCTGTATCTATCAAAATATCGGAAGAGACAATATATAAAAAATCTAATAATTTACATGTACAAACCCTAAAGGAAAATAGTTCTTTCAAGTGTCAAAAATCACTCATAAATGTCAGTGTCAAAACCATCTGTCAAAGTCAAAGTGACATTTGTCACGCTGCCTATGTATACGCAATGTATGAGTAGAGACGATTAATCTATAGTTTAATCGATAATTTGTCTAGAAGGGAACAAATCGGTGGTTATAAAGGCTATATCGGCATGCCGGCCACAACTCACGGAGTATTTGGATACGTCTTACGTGTACTGGCTCTGCTCTCGTGGAGGGATGAGGTTCAATACCTGTGAGAAGGGCATGAAGTTAGTTTGATAGACAATTTATGAAAATAACATGTTATTGTGCGATATCAATAAGTTTGCACATTGGGGAGTAGGGCAAACACTTTTAGGACTTCATTACTTGAAGTTAAATGAAAACTTATTCATTTCAAACGCTGATTAAGAAAGGGTGCGTTTTTATTGAAGCGGTGCGGAGGCCGATTCACCAATTTTAGTGCAACGGCAATTATCAGCAAAACCATTTTATAATGCGTTTTGATCGGTCGATTGAGCTGCTTCAATGAAAATGCACCATTGTCCTTCAATGATTAGCAGCACTCACTCACCAGGTTCAGCTGAGCCGCGGCCCGTACGCGGCGAGCGCGCAGTAGCAGGCGAGCAGCGCCGAGCGCGAGTGCGTGCGCGCCGGCCCGCAGCGTGCGCCCGCACCCGCACCCGCGCCCGCCGGCTCGCAGCGCGCGCCCGCCGCCAGCGCCGCGGCGCTGTAGACCGAGAGCGCGGCGGCGGGCCCGCACTCGCCGCACTCGCCCGCCGCGCCGCACGCGCCCGACAGCGTGCAGAAACATAGCGCTTTCCACCCGCCGTATCTGAACAGAACAGCGGGTTGTTATACTGGTACTATTATATATATACTGGTTTCTTAAAGTAAATTCATTGCTTAGACTCGCTCGCTCCCTAGATTCGAGCGCGAGCACTCGAGACAGCACGACAGCACACGAGCTCAGATAGAAATACCCCTATCAGCCACCCATCCAAATAGAATCGAGCTTACTTAGCAAATCATAACTAATTCACTCACTTGTCAACCACGACGACAGGCCCATTTTTATACTCCATCTGACAGCCCGCCACGTACTCGATGAGCGCGTACGAGTCCTGATACGGCTCAATGAGTCGATCTATCGCCTTCTCCCTCTCCTCGTCCGTCGTCGCGTCTCTCACAGCCTTAACGTACTCGTTGTCGTCCGGCTTGCCCGCGACGTACTGCGTAGTGTCACCCTCTAGCCAATGGCAGCATTTTATGAACTTGACACTAAGTTGGTAGTCGTCTTGTAGGGAATGGACGCTAACGTTGGTAACTTCTATGACGCGGTCGGGTGGTGTGCCCTCGGGCACTTGTTCGACTCGCTCGAACATGTAGACGGGGCGGCGGCGCTCCGCCTCTTCTTGCGCTGAAGGGGCGGAGGGCGGGGGCGGAGGCGCCGTGTCGGGCGGAGCGCCCGCCCGCGTCCCCCACTCAGGAAACTTGAATTTCGTCGGCGAGCTCAACTTGAAGTTCTTCAACGACATTTTGGAAGGACTTCTCGGTGATTTCGGGCCGTTTTTCTTCTCAGACATTGAGGAGAAGAGGTCGCCGTTAGCGATCGATTTTCTGGCTGATAAGTCCCGGTTTCCTGATTGCAGTCTTTCGAGTCGGAGTTCGGCTCGTTCGAACTTGTACGCCGGTTCGGGGTCGCTAACGGGGGATCCGTTTTCCGGTATTAACCGCTCGTCGTCGGAACAGTCGTTACTCTCCTGCCTCCTGTACCCGTTTGTCTCCGGCTCGGCGGTGCTCTCGCTAGAAGTCTGTTTTCTCTCTGATTTCCTATACGCTACGTAAGTCTCTTTGGAAACGAAGCTAGCCCGAAAGTTGGCGACAAATAGTTCCTTCTCGTCTTCGGTCGGCCAGAATATTTCGCATTCCTGTAATATTGACAAAGGGAATCAATCAAAAACTTAACACAGCAACAAATTACATCCATACAATTTTTATAAAACCCTTTAACGGCTCAACAGTAAATAGTAAACGTCTGGCGCAAACAATAATCATACTAAGCGCTAATGCCGCGCGGTCCAAGTTTTGCCGCGCATTGCAAAGTTTGCCGCGCGATCCAAGTTTCATCGCAGACTTGCCTCATCCCGCGGGTCGTGCAGCGTGAGCACGAGCTGCGCCGTGTGGTCCCACAGCAGGCGCCACAGCGGCGCGGCGCCGCGCGCCGGCTGCTCCGACACGCAGTACTCGCGCAGGCGCCGCCGCCCGCACACCCACGACGCGTTCACGTACTCGCTGCCTGCACTCACCAACGACCACGTTAATATACAACTATTAACAATATTTTACCTATCAAATAGTTTGTCACTTTCTGACATACGCAATTTTCTGAAGAGCACAAGAGACAAAACACTGTCTTACACACACGCGTTTATTCATAAGGCGGCATACGTTTTGTATATAAGAACAAAAACTAGAATAAAATAGACGTGAAGTTAGCTATGACAACAAACGGATAGACATAAATGTAGTTAGTCGTGATTGCGTGGTTACGTCTTCTTCTTCTCGAGTCAAGATGGTTGTTTTAAGTAAAATTATGTAAGCGATGCGGTCCACTCATACCACTTTTGGAGCCTTCGTTGGAAATTTAAGACTAATTATTTAATCGAATAATTGGGTAATCTAGTTGATGAAGGCTGAAAGAAAAGTATATAGTGTAATCCCCGGAATAAGCATAAAAAAATTAAATAGCTGTTTTCATTCCTTATTAACCTACTAGCCGCGCCCCGCGGCGTTACCCACTTTGTACCCGTTCCCTCGGGAATTTCGGGATGAAATTTATCCCATGTGTTATTCTGATGTATAACCTATATTACTGTAAAGTTTCATCCATATTCGTCCAGTTTTTTAGTTTTTTCGTGAAAGAGTTACAAACATACATCCTCACAAACTTTCGCATTTATAATATTAGTAGGATAGTTGGATTAACGTGAAGTTTCCTTACCTTCAACCCCCGGCTTGGGCACCAGCATGACCCTGGCCGCGTCCGAGGGCAGCACTCCATCCGGCCTGTTCTTGTCAATGTTGTGCGGCGCGCGCGCACACACGCTCGGCTCCACGCACGAACGGGTTATCAGCTGAAACAAGTATTATAAAATACAAGCAACGCCCCGTGGTTTTACCCGCGTTGTGACTGTTTACGTGGGATTTTGGGGTTGATTTATTTAGTGAGAATCCTCGTCTTTTTTTCTTGTGTTTTTTATCACATGTTTATATATCGCAAATGGATAGTATTTAGAGAGCGTATTTAGCGGAAGGTTCGGCGCCGTACGTTCCGCAGATGTGGCGCTACACTAATGGTTTTGTAAAGCATATGATTATACTATCCATCTGCGACAAATACATGAGTTATTCTCCGTCTTACAAAGCTTAGTATAAAGTTGCTATTGTGTTTACTTACCAAATATTGCTTCTCCAACAGGTTGACGGGCGGGGGTCCCTGGTACGACTGGTTTCGCGTCGACAGCGATCTCATTCGTTCTAATAGCGCGTAGTTTTCTACTCTATTCGCTCTGAAAAATATATAAACAGATAGCACTTAAGTGTTTGCAATCTAAATAAACTTCGGCCCTACTATACCAATGCCAAAGTTATCGGTTATGAAATTATTTAGAACTAGGAGCGTCCCAAGGTTTTACCCGCGTTATGCCCGTTCCCTAGGGGATATCGGGATGAAAAATAGCCTATAACCTTCCCGTTGAATGTGGCTATCCATTACAAAAAGAATTATTCGAATTGGATTGGTAGTTTCTGATCCTTACAAACAAACAAACAAACAAACAAACAAACAAACAAAGTTAGAAACTTTACCTCTTTACAATATTTATTAATATAGAGGTGTAGATTATAAGGATTGGATATAATTTGCCAAATTGTAAAAACTATATGCCATGAAAAACGATAGAAACACTACATATAACTAAATGCTTTGGGTTCCGTGCGTTCACAAGTTAAATGATATTAATTAAGTTCGTATAGGTTAGTGACAAACCCTAGTGTCGGAGTTTTTAGACCGCCTAAAAAGCTCAGACGATAAAAATGTAGTCACAAATCAACATTATTCAACACTAGCAGCGCCCCGCGGTTTTACCCGCGTTGTGCCCGTTCCCGTGGGAATTTCGGGATAAAATGTAGCCTATAGCCTTCCTCGATAAATAGACTATCTAACAGTGAAAGAATTATTCAAATCGGTTCAGTAGTTTCTGAGATTAGCGCGTTTAAACAAACAAACAAACAAACAAACAAACAAACAAACAAACAAACAAACAAAACAAACAAACTCTTCAGCTTTATAATATTAGTATAGATAATCTAACTAATATTTACCTTCTAATCTCTTCCTTCTCCTGTTCACTCAAGTTGTTGTACGCTTGCATCTTTTTACTGTACGTGTCTGTGGACCGCGGCGCCAAATCATACACCCCTTCGCTATCATCATTCCCGTTCACCATAACTTCCTTATTCTCCTCCGAATTCTCGTTCAAATCTCTCACAGAAGACTTGCTCACACTCACTTCGCTGTTCAAATCGTCCGTTTTTATCGATATCTCGCTCCCGTTTTCAACTATCTCTTTCTCGCTCGGATTCTGACTGGATTTCACACTTGACGTTTCACCGTTTTCGAAACCGTTGGTCAAATCGTTAGTGCTCTTCTGCTTGTTAATGTTTAAGTCGAGCACGGCTAATTCTTCTTCGGATATCGGTCGTAATAGTTTGAATAAGTATTCCCGTGCTTTTGAGAATTCTACTTCCGTGTCGCCGGAGCGCACGTATTCTAGTAGTGCGTCGTGCACGAAAACGTATTGCTCTTCTGTTTGCACGAGGTGGTTGCGTTGGGTCCGTGCTCGACAGAGGAAGCCGAGGGGGGATAATGTGCCCGTTAGTTTGAGTTGGTTTAACTGCGCGTCGAGGACTATGTAGGTGCCTGTACGACCGACGCCGGCGCTGGAATAGAAATTATGTTATAGTGGTGGTATGTTTTCGTAAATAGGGTACATGAATGTGTGTAGGTATTTTTCCAGTCTCAATAAGAGGTTGAAGGTTAGATGACTTAAAGTTTATTAGCTTCACACACGCGAAAAGCGGCACATATGCCTAACGGATTTATCTGAATGTGTTGTGGAGTGAATGAGAATTACCCCGATTGATTAATATTCAAATATTGTAGATATATATTTTAATAATGTATATCGGCGCTTATGTTGTGTCGTATGATACGCAATCATCTGCAAGTGTATCATTGAGCGTTCTTGTAAGTGAGTGTAGTGGCGTCTCTACCTGCAGTGCACGAGCACGGTGTCGGGGCGGCGCGCGGCGGCGCGCACGAAGGGCAGCACCTGCAGCGGGTGGCGCGGCGTGCCGTGGTCGGGCCACACGGTGTAGTGGTACTGCAGCACGTCGCGCGCCTCTCCGCCGGCGCGCGCGCGCAGGTGGCGTGCAGTATACGCGGCGCGCACGTCCTCGTGCTGCAGGCTCACGTGCACGCCGCCGAACTCCGCCGACGAGCCGCGCCCGCCGCCCGGCCAGTACATGTCGCATTTGCGCTGCAATCATATGCATCATGTAGTTTAAATATACATTTCAATTGTATTCATAGCATATATTTTAACAGATAAAACGCTTAAATATTATATATCGAGTATTGGATCGCGTGGCAAATTTAAGTCCTGTTGCAGAACATATTCTAAATTGATGTGCCTATTAAAAGCCCTTTTTTATTTTTCATGATTTAAAAAAAAATTACTAACGTTACTCGTGCAAACTGATACGATTAAAATATCATCGAGTACTTTAACACATCTGACTTAGACATAGACCTCTTAAAAAACAGCTTTTATCGTGAAAACCACCACACTATGTTACTCACCCGTCCCCGCTCGACTAGATTCGTAATCATCACGATGGTGTAGACTTGGTGTTGCCATATCATGCTCCAGAAGGCGTCCAGGGTCGCGGGGTTGGGCCCTTGCGTCGCGATGTACCGCCGTCGCCACACCACCCACTCTAGCTTAATACGAGTTTGTACGCCATCTGGGGGTGAACAAGTAAGTAAGTTCGTAAGGTTAACGGCCTTGGAACACGGTATTTGTGGATATGAAGGGATATAAAGGAAAGTAAATTCGACGATATGCCGTTTACTATAATTTGATGGGTGAATTTTGTACGTTTTTTATCAAGTATGGACATAGGTTAGTTAAGTCGATTTCGTAATTTAGTAAAATTGTAGTGTATACTAACTACTAAACTAAAATTAAATATGTATCTATAAAAAACCGGTTGAAATTATATAAAAACCCGAATTTTATCATTTCCCATCACCACAATCAGACATCGCGACACTTACATCTGAGGTCAAATTGGCAAGATTCCAAATTGAAGAATTTCAAATTGGTTAAACTGACAAGATATCTGGACAGAAAAAGCAAATCACTATAAATTAAAGTAAGTCTCACCAATATCAACATAGACATCATCCAACTCGGAGTCGTCATCGCTCTTGTCACTGTCTGAGTCTCGATCCTGCTCATCCGACTCCACTATGCCAGAGAATTCGATGTTCAGGAACGCAGATTCGATACCCTCGGCGAGATTGGGGGGAGGTTTCGCCGGTTTTATTGATGGTTGTCTGTGGAGACGATAGAGATTTGATAAGTGCGTTACAAGGCTGTTTTTAGTCAGTTTGTCTTTAGTTAGTCTAAAAGACTAAAAGTCTGTGACGGTCTGTTAAACTTTTTGCCTCAAGTGCGAGCTCCTTCATTAGCTCAAGTCACTTAGTGGTAAAAAGTCCTAAAGATGTTTTAAAAGCCTTATTGGTTAGCGGCTGCAGCCGCTGCAGCAGCCGTCCCGTCGATGAAGTGTATATAGTGAATATAGTGTATGTATACCTGTGCGGGCGCGTGCGGCGGTCCAGCTTCCTCTTGATGTAGTCGAGATGCTGCGGCTGCAGGCGCGGCAGCATCCCGTCGATGAAGATATAGTGTATGTATACCTGTGCGGGCGCGTGCGGCGGTCCAGCTTCCTCTTGATGTAGTCGAGATGCTGCGGCTGCAGGCGCGGCAGCATCCCGTCGATGAAGATATAGTGTATGTATACCTGTGCGGGCGCGTGCGGCGGTCCAGCTTCCTCTTGATGTAGTCGAGATGCTGCGGCTGCAGGCGCGGCAGCATCCCGTCGATGAAGATATAGTGTATGTATACCTGTGCGGGCGCGTGCGGCGGTCCAGCTTCCTCTTGATGTAGTCAAGATGCTGCGGCTGCAGGCGCGGCAGCATCCCGTCGATGAAGATATAGTGTATGTATACCTGTGCGGGCGCGTGCGGCGGTCCAGCTTTCTCTTGATGTAGTCGAGATGCTGCGGCTGCAGGCGCGGCAGCATCCCGTCGATGAAGATATAGTGTATGTATACCTGTGCGGGCGCGTGCGGCGGTCCAGCTTTCTCTTGATGTAGTCGAGATGCTGCGGCTGCAGGCGCGGCAGCATCCCGTCGATGAAGATATAGTGTATGTATACCTGTGCGGGCGCGTGCGGCGGTCCAGCTTCCTCTTGATGTAGTCGAGATGCTGCGGCTGCAGGCGCGGCAGCATCCCGTCGATGAAGATATAGTGTATGTATACCTGTGCGGGCGCGTGCGGCGGTCCAGCTTTCTCTTGATGTAGTCGAGATGCTGCGGCTGCAGGCGCGGCAGCATCCCGTCGATGAAGATATAGTGTACGAGGGGCGTTCAATGTATTCTCGGTATCGAGGTGATATACTAATAATAAGGGTAATTTAATTATCTCATTAGTTAATGACACTCTTTAAGGGTATAAATACAAAATTTCATTTAATTGTCACCATTAGTATTCAAGATATCATTGCGAAAAGACAACTATGATGACTGATTCGACAATGATGAAAAAAATCGAGCATCGCGCAGTGATAAAATTCCTCACAAAACAAAGAAAACCTCAAAAAAATATCCATGAAGAAATGGTGGCTGTTTACCAAGATTCTGCGCCTTCATTATCTACAATTCAAAACTGGTCAGGTGAATTTAAACGGGGTATAGAGAGCATTGAAGACGACCCCCGCGCTGGTGGGCCAATTTGTGCCGCTACTGAAGAAAACGTCAAATTAGTCGAAAAACTTGTACTTGAAGATGCCCGTGTAAGAGTGAAAACATTAGCAGAAAGGACTAAGCTATCCGTGGGTACCATTCACACAATCCTTCATGAGCGCCTGAATTTGTCAAAGGTCAGTGCAAGATGGGTGCCGCGAATGCTCACAGCGCTACAGAAACAAGTGCGAGTTGACTGTTGTAAGGAGTTTTTGGACCTCTGTGGTGAAAATCCGCAAAGTATTTTAGATCGGATTGTTACTGGTGATGAAACGTGGGTTCATCACTATGACCCTGAGAGCAAGCAAGAGTCAATGCAGTGGCACAAAAAAGGTTCAGACCCGCCGAAGAAGTTCAAAGTCACTCCGTCCGCAGGAAAGCTCATGGCCACGGTGTTTTGGGATTCTAAGGGAATATTGTTAATCGAGTACACAAAAAAAGGTCAAAGTATTACTGCTGCATCATACGCAACCACTCTGCGTAATTTAAAGGAGGCAATTAAAGAAAAAAGACGTGGAAAATTAACCGCAGGTGTGTTGCTGCTTCACGACAACGCGCCGGTTCACAAGGCGCGCCTTGCCCAGGCTGCTGTGCGGGAGTGCGGATTTGAAGAAATCAATCATCCACCCTACAGCCCGGACCTGGCCCTTAGTGATTATTATCTATCCCCTAATCTTAAAAAAGACCTTCGTGGAAAGCATTTTTCGGACGATGAAGAGTTGAAGGGAGCGATAAACGAACATTTTTCGGGCCATGAAGAAAAATATTTTTCAGAGGGAAATGAAAAGTTACTTTCACGAACAAATAAATGTATTGAGATGTTAGTGGAGTATAGTGTAAAATAAAATTTATTCAGAATTTTCCGCCTTTTCCTTCATACCTATACCGAGAATACATTGAACTCCCCTCGTATGTATACCTGTGCGGGCGCGTGCGGCGGTCCAGCTTTCTCTTGATGTAGTCGAGATGCTGCGGCTGCAGGCGCGGCAGCATCCCGTCGATGAAGTTGGCGTTGACGTAGTCGCAGGCGGGGGCGCGCGCGCCGCCCACGCAGCCCGCGGCGCCGCAGCGCCCGCCCAGCGACACGCACACGCGCGAGTGGTCGTCTGCACAGTCAGCACACGTCTATCACCGGGTACAAATACACGCGCAAGGTGCGCGGCAGTTGCGCGCGGCAAACCATAATGCTGCGTGCGGCAGCATTTGCCCAATAATTTTGAGATAGAATACAAATCCAAGCACAACGCCCTAGTTGTGCGACGGAATACGTATAATCGTACTGTCACATCGCGCTAGACTTGCACACACCTTATCGAATCACTATCTTCCATTCCATAGAACAAGCTTAAAGCTTATTTTGGGTTTAATTAACCGAGTGTAAAATCTTTACATCTCACACCAACATATTGAAATTGAACAATGTCAACGCGTAATTCATAGATCTCCATGAACTCACATGCAGTAATGTTGAGGTATCTGTTCTTGAGCCGGTTCTCCGGCCGGTGACTGTGGTGGCTGGTGTGACCGAGCGCCGCCGACTTCGCTACCACTATCTCGTACTCTTTGCTGTAATTTGAATTGAATTTGAATTTGTATTATAAAGATTAGCGCTGTAAGCTCTGAAATATTGGTTCACGCAGCAATCTTTCGAACATTGGATCACGTGGCAATCTCTCGAACATTGGCTCGCGTGGCAAGGCGGACAGACAGCCTAGCGATATGCTAGTACCACGCGGCGAACCAAACACAGTCAGTTCTGGGATCACCTGTTTTTTAAAATAGGATCAGTGTGGCGTAAGTAATGTACCTGAATCCGATGTCTCCGTCGGCGTGCAGGCGCGCCACGTGCGCCGGGAAGGCGATGGCGGGCACTGCGGGCTGCGCCGCGCCCGCCATGCGCGGGGGGCGGAGCGCCGGCGGGGGCGGCGCCGCCGCCGGCGGCGAGCTGTGCGCCACTGCGGGAGACGGTGATTTAGTAGCCTGCTTCAGGATCAGTAGCCATCATCACATACATCAGTAGCCATGTTCGCGATAAGAGTTTTGAGATTGTTCAAAATAGTTGTTAATTGGGGGAGAGGAGTAATACAGGGTGGCTTTTTTAAACCAGTAAGAAAAGAAGTTCGTATCTTTTGTAGTTTCAGACTTATCCATACTGACCGATTTAAAAAGCCACCCAGTATAAAAGTTGATTTAGCAACGGCATTTTCGTTTCTATGGAAATTTCGAGTTAAATATAATCGTTACTCGTATGATCATTAAAGAGCAAGTACGCATTACAGAAATGTGTAATCTCTCAAATAAAACGCATAGTTTTCAATTATATGTATGTATATATCGTATAACACACACAAAGCTATAAAGTCAGTCATCCCGTGACCACAGGCTGTATAATCCGCTCGAAACGGGTACGTATTTTAATAAACACGTTATATATTCTAATGCAATACAGACCCGTTTCATTTAGCACAATAAAGGTATAAAGCCAACAAGGTAATCAAACAATAGACAAGGTAAACAAACAAGCACAAAATTAACCACATTATTCCTACCGAAAGTTTACCTCATTCATTAAACACTATATTTACCTGGTTTCTTGTTGAGAGGCACTCGACCGTCCCTCTCGCCACCCTCTTCCAAATAATTGTACACAGTGCTGATGCATTTACTGAGGCGCGATCTGCATCTGTTGACAAAATACTACTATCAATAAAATTTTCAAAAACAAGAAAAACGTTCATCCGATCTCAACGAACTTCAGATGACACAATCTATACTAATATTATAAAGCTGAAGAGTTTGTTTTGTTTGTTTGTTTGTTTAAACGCGCTAATCTCAGAAACTACTGAACCGATTTGAATAATTCTTTTTGTAATAGATAGCCACATTCAACGGGAAGGTTATAGGCTATTTTTCATCCCGAAAATCCTACGAGAACGGGTACAACGCGGGTAAAACCGCGGGGCGCTGCTAGTTTTGAAATAAACATTTTTTGAAACTAATAAAAATATTTTGAAAATCCCACCCTAATCACAGAGTAATGCAATGAAATTAATGTGAATATTTCGAATCAAAGGAAAAGAAAAAGATAATTGCATAATTATCATAAATATTTTTTCTTTGATAGGCGGTGGCGGGACGAACTGGGCGCCTACAAGAGGGACTGGCAACTGGTGGCTTCGAATCCAGAAGAGTGACGGGAATGGGGGGAGGCCTTTGGCCCAACAATGGGATGATAAAGGCTAACAGTAACAGTAATTATGATTTGTTCAAACGGGAACTTACGTACGACGGAGGTAAGTTCCCGTTTGAACAAATAATAATGACATCAACGTGCGTTTCAATTAATAGTAAAATAACAGTAATTATGCCTAAACATACATAAAACAAATAGTTTAAATCATGCCGCGCGATCCAAAATCAAACACAACTTTATAAAGTTTCTGCAAACTACTAAAAAAAGCTTCGCAACCTTCTGACACAAGAATAGTCAAAAAATCATCTTAAACCTATCACTTATTAACTTAGTTATCTAACCAATTTTACCTAAAACCTCAAATATTGTCAGGTAAATAAGAAATAACTCTTACTGTTTAATAAAACTGGTTTTCCTTCGTCTGCGAACAGGCTCGTCCATCGCTTTAGATGCACTATAATATACTGTTGTTTATTAATAAAACAGGGCAGGCGAATAAGGAAAATGGATACATTTTCCTGCAGTTCAATGTTATTATTTATTAATGATGAATACAATTATCGAATGATAATAGATCTATATTAATATAATAAAGCTGAAAAGATTGTTTGTTTGAACGCGCTAACAGCAACTATCAGTCCGATTCGAATAATTTTACTTTTGTAATAGATAGCCACATTCAACGGGAAGGTTTCTTTTTATCCTGAAATTCCAACAGGACCGGGTACAACGCGGGTAAAACCGCGGGTGCTGCTAGTTTTATTATATGATGACTAATATAGTTGGTTAGTTAGTGATCCCCTGTATGTATGCATAGGTTTGTAGAAAATATATTTTCAGTGATTAGTATGGACAACATATTTTTTTATTTTTGTAGCTTGTTACCTTCGATCAACAATAGACAACTAGATGTCGGGTCGGCGCAAATCATACGGCCAGGTGCTTATCGGCTCATTTGAAAAGTGAGCCGATCTTATATTTAGTGCCCTCGAACCACAGCCAATGTAAACACGTGTCACAACACAACACAATGCCGCAATGTTTATTTAAAAGTTGCAAAAATAATGGCCGGAAAAACAATTCAACGGCCGGAGTGTCTTACTTTTGGTAAGTACATGTAGAATAAGTTATATTTTAAGCTAACTAATAAATAATATCAAATTTTGAAAAAAAATACTGTTTTGAAGTCACCGATACAAATGTTTGGCCAACGTTGGCGCAAAATTTTGTGAAACAGAACAGCAAATCCATGGAGTATATTTGTAGTAATAATTTATTATATATAATTAATTTATTATAGAATTATTAATTGCACTGAACTGTACTTTTATTATTAAGATTATAATCATGAATATAAAGATGTGGAATTTAAGTATATTTTTATTTTTGACATCCAGCGATAGAAACCTTGGCCAAAAACATACACAAACATAACAGAACACTAGCAAAAAAACAAGTATGTATACTATCAAACATAGATAGCCCAAAACATAAATAATTTTAAGTAAACTTTTATGTGCATATTACAAATTATTTAAGTGTTCAACACGACTCCATTCCATCTGTAGTTCTTCAAAAAGAACGAACTGTTTTAAAACTTTTTTGTCAGGTTGGTAGTAAACAAAATAAGCTGTCAAACCGGACAGTTTTTAGCTTAGATTTTGTACGTGACCCGACATCTAGTTGTGTATTGTTGATCGAAGCTTGTTACCTACTAGGACCAATTGTGTGGTTATAAATTGGGAGTTATAAAAAAACGCTTTATATTTAACAGCGTAATTTTTTTTAACTTATAGACGAAAGTATGTTTCGATAACCAATCTGTTGGTTTTGTATCAAACAAAATAATACTAGTAACGCCCTCTCTTGAGCCTTTGTAACAATACATTATTGTTTCGAATGAGTAACGTACGTATGAGTGAACCAACTTTGTATTGCTCTCTTTACTTGAATAAATTTTCATTCGTTGGTCAACATTCAAACCGGCATTTTCATTTTACAATCGTTTGAAACAAGCGACACAAAGACGATGGCAAGTATAAGAGACAGGCCCTGACCTCCAGTACATGAGCGCGACGGCGACGGCGGTGACGAGCGCCAGCGGGCCCAGCGCCAGCAGCGCGGCCGTGGCGCTGGTCGGCGCCGCGTCCGGCGACATGGCCTCCCAGTGCACGCTGCACCACTCGCTCGACACCTCCTGCCAGGACAAACTACTATTATAACCCCCGAATGAAGATGAATTTCATTGAGGCGAAGCACGAAAAATTTTTTTGACAATATCAAAGTTCTATCCGCACTCCGCGGTTTCACCCGAATTATACCCGTTCCCGTGAGAATTTCGGGATAAAATGTATCCCATATGTTATTCTGATGTATAACCTATATTACTGTAAAGTTTCATCCAAATCCGTTCAGTAGTTTTTGCGTGAAAGAGTAACTAACATACATCCTCACAAACTTTCGCATTTATAACATTAGTAGGATCCATTGCGTTCAATGGGAACGCACCTTAATATTTAAAACTAACCCACCACTTCCCCATAAGTACTCAATCGTTACTCTAATAACACATAATTGATGAATACCAAATCCTAAGCATAGCTCTAATGGAAGTTACATTAAGTCTGAATTACTCTGACGTCAACCGCGCGCTCAAACTTACTGTGCATTTTTTATCAGGGCATTGTGACACCGACATGGGCGGTTCGTAACTACGTTTATTTCAGAGAATTTGACAAACAACTTGAACACTGGTGAAGGACAGTACCTTGGCTTCTGACTCGCTGCCGTTGACTAGTACCTTTTCCCTGGCCACTGATTTGGTCACCGCATAGATTTTAACTTCGTAACGAGTGACGTTGCTCAGTTCCGCCTCCTGAAACGTAAAGAAAAACAATATGGTATTAGTCTCTGAAAGAAATCAGCACAGCGTAATGTGATAGAGTAATTTAATTTACAAAAAGCCACGTCAGAGTCCTATGGCGGCTCTATAACTCTGACAAGAGGATTGGCCAGGTTGACCATCCACTCGATGAAGAAGAAGATTTATAAAAAACTCAGGATGGTGCTTAGATGAGTGGCAGATAGTGACATTTCTATCAGAGCGCTACCGTGCTTCGGAGGGCACGAATATTGTGGTTTCAATCGTTATAGCACGTCGGCCTTTAGGCAGGTCTAATAACTGTGAGAGCATAGCTGGCCGCTAACGCACCCAAACTTACTTATTATTGGCTACTTTCACCCCAATATACCCAAGAGAATCCAGTGCGCAGGGAGTAGCCAGTGAGCTATAACACCTAGCCGTTTTCGGCTGCAGTGACTTGGCTCTGATATACTCAGTAGTTAGGATGTTATGCCCTTATTTGACAATGACTTCTATTAGTTCAATTAGAAGAATTAGAATAAAACGAATGGGAAGCACTAAGGGCTATCCCTTAGTGTTCCCATTCGTTTTATTAAATGATTTTTTAAGGTACTCAATTTATGCACTAAATGTTCGAGCATATATAGGACACGTCAGGGTACCCCAGTCATAATTATAGTATATGTTAGAAGGCGGTTTAGTTATGAGTTGGTCACGATTAAGATTTAGTTCCCGCCTTCCGCCCGCCCGCGTTCGTGTTCGAACGCAAACACTGTCGTGTACTTTAATTTGGGACCTACCTAAGGTTGAATATCGAGTAGCAAACTTTTGCTATTTAGAGGTAATAATTTATCGCAATATCAATGTCATATTGTTTAACATCGATAACTTTACGTTTTTATCAAACTAAAGTTTCACCCTTATTGCATTATGAATGTTCTAACAACATTTAATGAAAATGGCTCCCACATTAAAGCTCGTGACTGTACATGTCGTCTCCATTCTGATCGACAAAGCTACCCACCACACTGATAGTAGTCTCGATATCATTTCTGTTCGTGGGCAGAGTGAGCCTGGTCCGCGGCTGCTGTTCCGGAATCTTCCGCAGAGTCACAACGTACTGGTCGATAGAGTTGTTGTATTCGACCGGTTGACGCCATTGCAGGTACAGGGTGCCTGTGGGAGAATTTGTTTTAAATTTAAACTACGTTTACGTTTACACTTCGCTTTTATTTTACATTTTTATCTGACGTTTCGACCCCGTGATCCCAAAAGACATTAAACTTGTAGAGATTTCTGTTAGTAAAAACTAGCAAAGCCCATAACTTTCATAAATACTAGCTGACCCGGCAAACGTTGTTTTGCCATATAAAAAATAAGGCATGGACCACCCTTATCACTATAAATTGCGATGTAAGCTATGCTATATTTCAAGTTGGATGAAATTGCACACAATGTGCAAATCGAATTGAAAATCGGTTCAGTAGTTAAGGAGTCCATCGCGGACAAACAACGTGACACGTAATCTATACTAATATTATAAAGCTGCAGTTTGAACGCGCTAATCTCAAAAATTACCAATCCGATTCGAAAAATTATTTTTGTAATGGATAGACACATTCAACGGGAAGGTTATAGGATATTTTTTATCCCGAAATTCCCACAGGAATGGGCACAACGCGGGTAAAGCCGCGGGGCGCTGCTAGTTTTTAAATATAAAGATTACCCGATAATTACTCACGTTTGGGCTGATCGCAGGTGAGATTCAGTATGATAGGGGGTGAGGGGGGCCTGACGTCCGTCAGCACATACAGGGGGTCGGACTTGGGCCCCAGGCGCTCCAGCACGTCCGTGGAGTTGAAGTAGCCGTGAGTGAAGTTGTAGAACGCTTGCACCCATATCTTGTAGGGGGTGAAGGGCTCTGGAAATAAAAAAAGGGGGTAGGTTAGCTATACTCAAGAAACACTAAAATAAATCTATACTATAATAATAAAGGGGTAAAATTTGTAATTTTGTTTGTTAGTATGTCCGGGTTAATCTCTAAATTACCTGTCCGATTCCAATAATTATTTTTGTAACAGACACGTTCAAAGAAAAGGTTATAGGCGCCTCGAAATTCCAACGGAACGGGCACTACGTGAGTGAAACCGCGTGACACTGCTGGTATATTATATATACTCAAGTTTGAACGCGTGAGTTACACAACATAAATGAAAGGTATTCATTTTTCTTAATCTTTGCAGGTGCAAGAATTTGACACCAAACATCTGTGTCACAATTAAAAACATATATTTAACGTAAGATTTGAATTTATATTGAAGAAACAGTAATGTTGAAACAAAACCTTGTTAATACATTATTTGTGATGCTATTCAGTAGGATGTATAACCTTTATTACTGTAAAGTTTCATCCAAATCCGTTCAGTGGTTTTTGCGTGAAAGAGTAACAAATATAGTACATAAATCCTCACAAACTATCGCCTTTTTAATCTTAGTAGGAGGATAGGATGTTTCCTTTAGCAAAATACACTATATTAAGGGTATTATGTTTCTTCCAGGATATAGTAATTAACAACACCAATTCATGAACAGAGCTGCATTTTATTTAGATTTACAATTACAACTAAACTTTAGTATATTGTAGGTACTTTACAATCATTATATTTCTAAGTACCCACTAATTCTGAATATTAACATAACACTTCCCCTCTCAGTTATAAACATGTCAATAATTATTTTTTACTGATAACAATTTATTTTTTTAACGACTCTAATATTATTCTCATGAATTAAGCATACTTTTTTCTGATTATTAATTTCCAATCATCCAACTACTCTAATATTTTTTTATTCTTTTTTTTTTTAGCAACCTATTATTTCACTCCATTCCTCAGGTGGTGGTATTATCACATAATCATCATCATCATTTTCGTAATCATACACTTCATTATCAATTTCATTTTCAGACATTCCTGGTGCATTTGGTGGTCTAGTTTTAAGTAGTTGGTCTACATGCCTGCGGTGTCTGGCACCACCCTCTATCTCCACCTCATATACTGCTGGTTCCTGCTTGCTTACAATTCTTCCCCTTTGCCATTTTTGGGCCATGTTATACATTCTCATTAAAACATAATCTCCTACATTAAACCTTTTTTTATTTTGTCCATCATCTTTCCTTCCTTCATTGTCAGTTTTTATCTCTGTATCTGGATGTAGCGATGATATTAAGGTTTTAAATTTACGGCCATTCAATAACTCTGCCGGAGTTTTGCCAGATACGGTGCTTGGTACAGTACGCATATGAAATAGAATTTTTGCTATTCGGTCTGCCCAAGGTAAAGGAGATTGTTTTTTGAGTTTGGTTTTAATAGTTTGTATGGTCCTTTCTGCTTGGCCGTTGGTTGCAGGATGATAGGGTGCACCAGTTATATGTCGGATTCGATTTCTCTTAAAAAACTCTTGACATTCACTGGATGTGAATGACAACCCATTGTCGGACACAATGACATCAGGTAGCCCATTATCGGCAATAGCTTTCTTTAATAACTCGATTACTACTTTGCTTGACATTGACGGCACTATTTCAATAATCGGCCATTTACTGTATGAATCTACTATGACCAAGAAAGTTTTCTCCATAAAGGGCCCCATAAAATCAATATGCACACGGGACCATGGTCTATTTTCTGGTTTCCATTCATGTTCTGTGACAGGTGGGTTATTCCTTCCCATTTGACATGCCTCACATTCTGCTACTACTCTTTCTATGTCTTTATCTAGGGATGGGTACCATAGGTATCCTCTAGCTAGCATCTTGGTTTGTACGGTCCCACTGTGACCTTGATGAAGAGCCTTTAGTACCGACTCTTGTAATTTAGCCGGGATGACTACTCTGTTAGACCACATAATACACTCTTTGTTTAGAGACAGGGATTCTCTTTTTCTAAAATATGGTAGCATTTCTGGTATGTCAGTTTCATTGGGCCACCCGTTTAGTATGAAAAACTTTACTTTCTTTAGTATTATGTCTTTTTCTGTTTCTTTTGCTATCGTATCTGGTCCTAGATCTATATCCATTTGTTCTATTAGCATGACTTCTTCTTGTTCCTTCTCTTCTTCTGTGCATGGAGTCGGCCATCTGCTAAGACTGTCAGCGTCTCCCATTTGACTTCCCGGACGATACTTTAGCTCATAGTCAAAGGTGTTCATTGTCAGTGCCCAACGTAACATCCGGTTTGAAACTAGTTCTGGAATGGGTTTGCCTCGGCCCAATATTCCTAATAATGGCTTGTGATCAGTGAATATCACAAACTTACGCCCCAGTAAGTACTGTCGGAACTTTTTTAATCCAAACATGATGGCCAGGGCTTCCTTGTCCAGTTGTGCATAGCGACGTTCATGTGCCTGGAGTGTTCTGGAGCTCATTATAATGGGTTTCTCAGTGCCATCCTCCATCTTATGTACGAGCACTGCTCCTACACCATATTCACTAGCGTCACAAATCATATGTAAATCTTTCTCTAAGCTATAGTGGGTTAAAGTCAAATTTGATGTTAGGAGGCACTTTGCCTTGTTAAATGCCACTTGTTGTTTTTCACCCCAGTTCCAAGGAATGTCATCTCTCAGTAATGTATATAACGGCTCTAACACCACCGCTTTTTCCTTTAAAAATCTTTCATAGAAGTTGTATAGGCCCAAGAATGCTTTCAACGAGCGTTTATCCTTAGGTACGGGTTTGTTAGCTATCTCCTGGATCTTCTCTGGTGATGGATGTACCCCGTTTTCGTCAATCTCAAACCCCAGAAACTTTACTTTATTCGTGGTGAACACACATTTTGTTTTGTTCACTTTCAGCCCAATATCATTCAGCCTCCTTAGCACTTCAGCCACTCTCTCGTTATGTTGGTCGAGGGAGTACCCACATATGGCTATATCATCAAGGAGACATGCCACACCATCAATACCTGCGAGTATTGACATCATTAACCTTTGAAAAATTGCTGTAGCTGCATTGACTCCGTAAGCCAGTCTATTCATTTTCATCAAGCCCAGTGGTGTATTCAATGTTAGTAATTCTGCCGTAGCTTCGTCGACTTTAAGTTGGTTATACGCATGTTTTAAATCGATTTTCGAAAACCACTTGCCTCCTGATAGTTGGAAAAATGCTTCGTTTGATGTAGGTAATGGGTAGCTTTCTGTTAAGCACATAGTATTCACTGTTTTGCGGTAATCACCACAAAGCCGTAGTGATCCATCAGGTTTAGGGACTATAGTTAGTGGTGTAGCCCAGCGTGAGTGCTTAACTGGTGTCAATATACCATCTTCTATCATTCGGTTCAGTTCTTTATTAACTTGCTCTCTTAACGGGAATGGTACTGTTCGCGGTCTCAAAAACACTGGTGTGGCATCTTCTTTGCAGTCGATGTGGACCGGAGGTCCTTTGTATTTGTCAATTTTGCTTTCAAATAACTCGGGGAACCTTGTAGGAAAATCTTCCACTGTCTTTTCGTCCACTGCGTGGATCTTGACCCCTTGTATGGAAATTCCGAGTGGTTCGAACCACGTACGACCCAGTAGTGGGGGTCCTCTGCCGCAACTCACTATTAATGGAAGCTCGACACGTTTGTTGCCGAACTCGACGGTCACTGTGGTTTGGCCTTTCGTTTTCAGCTCACTGTTTGTCCACGTAACTAACTTATTTGTGAACGGTAACAATTCGGTCGGGAATGCTTTCGCGAATTGTTGAAACAAACTATGAGGTATAATTGACCGCGCTGAACCTGAGTCCACTTCCATTCTCAAGGGTATGCCATTTATCTTGACCGCCACCATGATAGGTTTACTTGGCTTTTCTTCTTTCGCGCCGTTTTCTCCAACTTCATCGACTCTTTCTTGTAGACCAAAGTTGTCTTCGCTCTTATCGTTGTTTTCCGATGTGGAACACTCGCTGCACTTGTTTACTCGTGGCTTTCTATTGCTCGTATTGCTTTTACAAGCCGCTTTCGTATGTCCTTTGTTATGACATTTATAACAAGTTACGTTCCGCATCCTGCAAAGTGCGTTACCATGATTTTTTGCACAATGCACGCAACGTTTCGAGTTGTCGATTGTATTTACTTCCATAGGCTCAACACTGGCGCTACTCGTGATTGCAACGCTTTTTGTTTGTGTGACCTCACTACTATGGTTTCTTGCTAAAATATGACTCTGCATTCCATTTTGAATCGATTCAAAATTTAAGGCCAGTTGTACTACGTTGTTGTAGGTTAAGTTTTCCAGTTTGATCTTTAGCAATTCCTTTTTCAAATTATTATCTCGCGCCCCCAGGATTATTTGTTCTACAATACGCCGCTGCATGCCGTCTTGAAAATCACAGCGGGAACTTATATCATGCAACGCTGCAACGAAACTCGTGATCGATTCATTATCTTTCTGTTTTCTTTTGTAGAACTTATCCACCTCTAAAATAGGGTGGGGTGTAGGTATAAAAAACTTGTTGAGAATAACAATGATCTCTTCAAAGGCCACTTCACTTGGTTTTTTTGGTGCTAGTAATGACACTATCAATCCATAGGCTTCCTTCCCACATTGGGACAGGAATAGGGCTCTCTTCTGCACGCTTTCAATTTGCCCCGCCGCCTCCAACGCGAAGTTTAACTGCTCACGATAATTCTCCCACACATCTTTATTTGGGTCGAATTTCCCCGGCAAAACTAGGCTTGTGATGTTGGCGGCCGTCATTCTGGTTGTCCTCGTCGCCAATATTATGTTTCTTCCAGGATATAGTAATTAACAACACCAATTCATGAACAGAGCTGCATTTTATTTAGATTTACAATTACAACTAAACTTTAGTATATTGTAGGTACTTTACAATCATTATATTTCTAAGTACCCACTAATTCTGAATATTAACATAACAAAGGGTATATACTATATTTTTATGTTGCCATAATTATATTAGTAAATGAAAAAAAAATGAATAAATGAAAAAACATAACCCTTTATATTACACTAGCTTTTACCCGCGACTTCGTCCGCATTAGATTGTTACTTTGGACAGTAGTTTTATTTTTAACCTTTAGGATCTTACCAAAGTATGACTCAAGCTGCACACTCACCGGGACGGAACGTCTCGGGATTTATCATTTTTGCTTGTGAAAATTCGAACGTAGCTTCATAGAAATACAGCATAAATGGCTATGCATTCAAATGACGCCGCGGGATTGACAAATCCTTTTCGATGCCGTGGCGCTATTTTAAAGTAGGTATAGCATTTATTTATATACGAATACGTTTGATTTTATATTAGCAAACCTTAAAATCCCTAGCCGTGCCGTCCCAGTGAGCGTAATATTAGTATGGATTAGAAAATGAAAAATAAATAAAACACTTACTCAAATACTTCAACCAGAACCCAACCACTTTGGTAACCTTCCCGGAAGTATTGTACAGGGTGAGATTCTTGACCCTATCAGTCCTGGTCTCCATGCCGAGGTCTGACGAGAAGGAGTTCCTCCGTCTTACATCCTCAGGGGTCTGGACTCCATCCACGTTGTTCCCTTCAACCCTGGACCCTCCTTCCTCATAATACAGCACGTACGCTATATCAGTGGTATTTTGAACTTTGTTCTGCAAACTTTTCTTGACAATGTCCTTTCTCTGTTCATAGTACAGAAAGTCATGTTTCTCTGGTTCCGTGCCGTTGTCTTGCCGTCTCTTTCTATGCCTATGAGATCTTGCCTCTCGCTTACTCTTGTACGAATCTTTGAATATATCGGAGGAGGAGAATCCATCGTTATATTTCTGTTTATCATTTCTGTACGAAGTATAAGTGTAAGGGACAGATTCTTTGAGGAGTTCCGGTGTTATGATGGCGTCAGTGACTTCGTTTGACGGTTCTTGGGATTTCTGGTCATTTTGGAAAGCTGTATCGTTTTTGATGTGGATTGTGGATGTGAGAGGCGGCGCCCAGGATAGATGGACCTCCTGGTCGGATATGTAGTCAGCTGTCAGGTTTTGTGGGGCGGACGGAACTGGAAAAAGAAATAACGAATTTATTAATCAACTTTTCACACATTGGTCCGGTTTGAAATAAACCCGCATCAGGCAAGCGTGGTGATTACGCCTAATCCTTCTCTCTGTACTGATATCTTCAGTGGGATGAAAGGCCTTTGCCCAGCAGTGGGTCATCACAGGCTAATACTTTTGTTTCTTGTTAATCAACATCGCAAGACATTCATTCGCGTCCTACACTTGAATTTCGGGACAAAAACCAGCCCTCGTTTTATGCCTATCTCTATCTATCTTCATACCATAATTTTCATCGGCATTTTTTGCATAAAAGGAGACCATACATTTAGCCATACATTCATACATAGTCTAAAACGTTCGCATTTATAATTTGTAGTAAAGAAACGATTTTTTCACTTGCCTCAGTTCCAAAATGACATACATACAGATAATTACAATGTAAGTATCTTGTTCGAGTAGAAATAAACGGAATTGTATGCGATTTATGAACGGATATGATATGGACCTATGAATAGTCTTTAGTTACAAGCGAGATGAATGCAATATTCATATTATTCATCACTACATATTATAAAACAAAGTCCCCGGCCGCGTCTGTCTGTCTGTCTGTTCGCGATAAACTCGAATACTACTGCACGGATTTTAACGCGATTTTTTATCTATACTAATATTATATAGAGGTAACATTTTTAAGTTTGTTTGTTTGTTTGCATGTTCGAGCTAAACTCGGGAATTACCTGTCCGATTTGAATAATTCTTCTTGTAATAGATAGCTACATTCAACGGGAAGGACATAGACTATTTTTATCCCGATATTCCCACGGGTACGAGCACGCGGGTAAAACCGCGGGGCGCTGCTAGTAATAGATAGAGTGATTCAAGAGGAAGGTTTACATGTATAAAAATTGCCGAAATTCCTGTGGGAACGGGCAAAACGAGGGTAAAACCGCGGGGCGCTGCTAGTGTATTATAATTTGTATCACCCTGCTACCGTCTTAATCTATTACAATTATTATATAGCACTGGATTGTTTTGTTCGAACGGGCTATTTTAAGAACCATTATTCGGGATTTAAAAATCATTTATACATTACAGTCACATTTAAGATGAAGGTACACGTCATTTACAACTGTGGTACGGCTGTGGAGCGATGCTGTGTCACATTACATATTCGTAACGTTTACAGTAAGCAACGTAAACTCATTGCTATTGTAAAGCAACGTGCAGTTCGCCCTCTACTTAGATGGGTGGCCGATAGTAGCATTCCTATCTGAGCGCTACCGTGCTTCGGGCACTTTAAATTATCAGTCCTGTTGTTGCAATCGTTAGACCTTGTCGGAGGCGTTGAGGCGGTATGATAACTCCCGACACCAAGGTCGGCAACGGACCTAGGTACTTGAACTTACATAAGTACACATACTTGTATACAAAATACAGTTTGTGGTAATTAAATATGGAATCAGGATTATAATTTAAAAAAACCAGCCAAGTGCGAGTCCGACTCGCACACGGAGGGTTCCGTACTTTAAAAACACGGCAAAAAATCACGTTTGTTGTATGGGAGCCCCTTTGAATATTTGTTTTATTTTATTTTTTTAGTATTTGTTATAGCGGCAATAGAAATACATTATCTGTGAAACTATCACCTTTTTTGAGATACAGCCTGGTGACAGACGGGCAGACGGACAGACGGACAGATTGACGGACAGACAGACGGACAGACGGACGGACAGCGAAGTCTCAGTAATAGGGTCCCGTTTTTACCCTTTACGTACGGAACCCTAAAAACCACACCTAAATAACACCCCAAACCTGGTACCTGACCAAACCTGCAACCTTCATCTCTCACGGCCACCTCAGGTCAGTCTACCAAAAACGATGACGTCACAAAGAACTGAACTCATACATAAGAAACGACATTGTATTACAAATAGGGACTTCCTAAATAGGGTTTCACTTTAATAAAGCCCTGTCAGACATTGTAAATACATAGTTATTTATCGATTTATAATGTAAATTAGATGCGTGTTAACTAACAATTAACAAACGGTAATTGGAGAAATCTATTAGTAAAACGATTAGGCTCCAATTGGCCTACTAATATTTGTCTTAAGTTCATTTACAGTTGTTGTATTAGTGGGTAGTGTCCCACTGCTGGGCAAAGGCCTTTAGGGTTCGTTTTTATTGGAGCAGAGCAGATCTGGGCGGAGCTCAACTGGCCTATCTTCTTCTTCTCTTCATCGAGTGGATGGTCAACCTGACCAATCCTGGTGTCAGAGTTATAGAGCCGCCAAAGGCCTCTGACATGGCTCATGTAACGATTACTATCCGTAGAAAGTAACCGGGACCGACGGCTTAACGTGCCCTCAGAAGCACGGAATCATCTTACTTTTCGGGCAATCAGGTGATTCAGCCTGTAATGCTAATCAAACTGAGGACAGCGTTGTGTCCGTTCCCGTGGGAATTTCGGGAATTTTTATACATATAAACCTTCCTCTTGAATTACTCTATCTATTTAAAAAATCTATCAAAGACCATGCGGTATTATTTGAGTTTATCGCGAACAGACAAGTGAAAGAGTAACAAACATACATCCATACATTGATCCTCACAAACATTCGCATTTATAATATTATATTGGTAGGATTATTGGTTGGATATACTGGACTAGTAGTAACTAGTAGTACAGTTAAGAAACGACGCTGTCTTGATCGATTTCTTTGTAATTTTTTATCCAGATTCATTCAATAGATTTTGCGTGGAAAAATAACTCCATCCCTCCGAACATTCGCATTTATAATATTAGCAAGAAATAGGATACAACGATATGAATTCCAAAATGGCGATGTATTGAGGATAATCTTTGACAACGTAATGCTCGGAAAGGTACAGAGACAATTTACATTCCCAAAACACGGGTAACTAGGGAAAAAGGCGGGTACAACCCTATGAATAATATATATTATGTAAATAACAAAAAATATAAGGAAATGTGCGGGATTTTTGACGCAAGTTTAGGTTTAACTCGACTTAATCAGAACATTGGGTCTTATTAATCGTGTGTGAATTTGTTGTAAATATTTATTATATAGCTTTACAGCTACGGAATCTTATAGAACCTACGATTGACGTAGCTTTCGATTAATTTATTTAGACTAAACAGGTTTTAATGCGATTTTAACTACGTTCGTTTATGCATCTTCGGAACGGATCTTCATGCTATATTTTACCATAACAGACTTATTCAGTAGGAGCGTCAAAAAAGTGTTACAAAAACACTATAAAACATAAAAAATAATTCAGTCGTACTAACGGATGCAATAAGTAGGTTAATACGAAACAATGACAGAATTATAACTTGTAATACAATGGGGGTTTAGTGTCGTCGACCCCATAGTGATTATTGTTAATAGCACCGTAAACAAAACTCTTGTACTTACTACACTTTTGCCTTGACATGACGAATTAACATTTCCGATTTCGATGAAACTTTCATTTAGACTCTGGTGAAACTTAGCCTTATCGTGATACCCAGGGGGCTTAAATTTTTAGACCGCATAAACGCATCTATTCTTCTTCTTAAGGAGAACGCCTCTATTATTTTGTATAGATTCTGACGTATTAAAACAATCGGGTACACCGACAATTTAAGGTACCCAACCGAGCACAGTAGTGATCAGATAGCTATCTCTATCTAACTTCTTCTTCTTCTTCTTAACTAATTATCCTTAATTGGGACACAGATAAGGCACAAAAAGATACATACAACATTGATTACTCTTCTTATGTAATATGATATTTTTATCTCAAAATTCGTAATTGATTTTGGTTGTAATGTAGGTAAAACTATAAGGTGATGCTAGCAACATTATCCTGAAATCCGAAACTTAAAGTAATTAAACATTTCTTTTATTCTCAAGCGTGTTGATTACGCCTAATCCTCCTCACTGCACTGATATCTTCGGTGAGATGAGATGCCTTTGCCCGGCAGTGGGACATCACAGGCAGTGGGACAACACTTTTTTAATTCTAGTGTACGTTTTGGAAAGAGAAATAAAGAAAGATATAACAAAATCGCGTCGGACGAACAGCGAAAGAGGACAGCAGAAGGTAGACAAAAATTGTAAAAGAATTCTATCGAAAATAGTCTAGTTTTTATGTTTAAGAAGACCGTATTGGTGTGACTAAGTACCTAATTACCGACCGCATGTATTTTACGCCTTAACGCCCACGCTGCGAAGTCACCATGTCTAGAATTACACCTAATTAATTAGCTGGCGACTAATTGCTACTTGACCATGGCCCATCTAATATATATAAAATTCTTGTGTCGCGGTGTTTGTAGTTAAACTCCTCCGAAACGGCTCGCCCGATTCTCATGAAATTTTGTGTGCATATCGGGTAGGTCTGAGACTCGGACTAAGGGTAGTCCACCCCTAAATTGTTTTTAAGCAAAACAACGTTTGCTGGGTCATCTAGTTACTACATAAAATTGGCATAAAGCACACGAACGACATTATTAGTTACAAGAGTCTTAAGGTGACGTGAGTCCAGCTCTTACCTACTACAGAGGGGGTAAGGTGCGGGGCCTGCGGTCCGACCGCGGGCGATCTCCCGCTCGCGCGTAGTTTGCGCGCTAAGTTTGAATATGTCACTCATTGAGATGCCACAGTGTAGTGACTACAGTAAAAAAAGCCTATCAAGCAAAACTAATCGTAGATATTACGAAGGTTGGTATTATATTGTAGGTAGCCTTGGGAAAAATAACTAAAAAGAGATAAAAGGTTTTTTAAAAAATAACGGTCTTAACCCTGGGTGAAATAATTTTTATTGTCTAATATTACGAGCAGAAATATTTTAAAGTGGCGGTGTTCATACACGTTTTAACAAACAACAGTAAAGTACACATAACTGAAAAATATGAATATCTACGTATTGTTAGGTTTCAGTGGCGCCACCTTCAAAAGTAAAAACAAATAAATATATTGTATCATACCTCTTATTTCACTCCTTTTATTTAGGACTAGGCAGATAATATAAATTTCCACCGGCCGGTTTGTGATAATATACTTAATAATTATAATAATACTAACTTTTGCCCGCGGCTTCGCTCGCGTGGAATTTAGTTTGCCGCTTTAAGTTTCGTTATAGATCGTTTAAAACATTTGTTTATCGTAGCAATCTCTGCATCGTTGCAAACTCCCACCTCCGCATCGACAAGAGGAGACAAGTCTTGTCCTAGGTATCCCCACTACCAACATTGCAGCTGTATAGTTGATCTGCTGATATTCTTATACTGTGACACAACATATTTTTTTGTTTTTTTTTTCAAAGCAATAATCTACTAAATCTATAATACTCCGGTCAATTTAGACATTCGAGGTTACATAAAGTCCAAACAAGCTGAAAATCAGGAAAATAGTTCAAAATATAATTATAAACAATGTCTAAAAGTTCCCCATCATTCCCGTGTATGGATTTTTTTTTATTCAAGGTCAAAGGTAAAAAAAAAGTGTTTTTCGCAATTTTCAGCAAAACGGTAAGATTTATCATAAAAGAACCTGAGAAAATAAAAAAGCTTATAAAATTCTCTATAACTTTAATTCTATCCACTTTTTCCATATTCCAAACCATTACCGTACAACTCTTTAATACCTTTCAAATGACATAGGTCATGTCACTGTTGAGCATTGGGGCAGGCTCCATAGTTACCTGCCCGAGGTCCTTAATTTTTACATTTCTGGAGCGTGTAGTTCAATAACGGTTGGAATATGGAAAAAGTGGATAGAATTAAAGTTATAGAGAATTTTATAAGCTTTTTTATTTTCTCTGGTACTTTTATGATCAAACTTACCGTTTTGCTGAAAATCGCGAAAAACTCATTTTTTTTACCTTTGACCTTGAATAAAAAAAAATCCATACACGGGAATGATGGGGAACTTTTAGACATTGTTTATAATTATGTTTTGAATTTTTTTTCTGATTTTCAGCTTGTTGGGACTTTATGTAACATCACTCTAAATTTTTGGTTTAAATTGACCGGATTATTATTCAGACAGTTCTTATTTATATTAAAACCTTATTTTCACGCAACCGTCATAGTTCAAATTTATTACTGCGAAAAAAGTTTTAAATTTTGCATCTCCGCGCTCCAGCAATATTTGGCATAGGTCCGTCCTCCACAAGCGCTTGAGCGCGACTGATCACGCCCCGCGTCACCCGCAACACGGCAAATTCTCGAAATTTATTAGGTATTTTGAAATTGTGTTTAAGAATGTAATGAAAGGTTACAAAAAAATACCTAATGCCCTAGCTCATGCTACGACCTATATTATAGTTGTTTTTCTTTGGGAAAAATCTGTTTATTTTAGCCAAATAATTATTTTTAAATTAATAAAAGAGGCAACTTTGTGATTTTTTTCTATCGAGGGAAATTAATCTAATCGTGTACTGAAATACCTTTGCCACTAGAATATATCCTCAACTTTAATATTATAGTTTTTTAGAATCAAAATTGTGACAATTTATATGAAAATAGTTGGATGGAAAAACCGCGTTTTGCGAGTTGCTGGACTCACGTCACCTTAACTAACATAACAAAGCAGAAGAGTTTGATTTATTGTTTGTTTGTTTGTCAGGAATTAGCACATTATATATTTTATACATAGTATAAAACAAAGTCGTAGTGATAGTGATCAAACCACGGGTAGTTACTAGTTAGACATATCGCACACTGCTTTAGACCGAAAGTAAATTTCGACTGTTTCATAAAGCTTAGTTATCATCACAAACTATACTAAAACGAGGCTTACAGGCCAGATCTTCAACCCCTTGACCTAATTTATCCAAGACAAGCACATCTTGGCTGATCAAGACACGAGATAGTGAGGGTTATGGAATATGGCAGCCACAACTTGAAGTGGTTAGTCAAAAATTAGAGATTTTCTGAGGATTTGCGATAGTTGTTACTGTTAGCATCTCGTCCCATTGTTGGGCAAATGCCTTACCGCCTTATTTATAAACACTACTAGCAGCTCCCCGCGGTTTTACCCGCGTTGTGCCCGTTCCCGTGGCAATTTCGTGAATTTTTATACATATAAACCTTCCTCTTGATTCTATCTACTTAAGAGTGTATACTACCTCAAATCGCTTATTTTCAACTCGGCGGGATCTCCATATATTCCTCGTTACTCAATATTTAACTTTGAAACGTATGTATGGTAAAGTTCATGATATAATCTATCGATCATATGTTTCGAAAACACGACTCCATGAAATTTTCTCGATAGAAAAAAATCGCAAAGTTATCTCTAAATTTTTACTAAAATCTTAATATCTCAATAAATACAAAAGTTGTTGAATTAAAATAAAGTGTAGTAAATTGAAAAGGTTTTACAGAACAATTCATATGTTGCGGTTTTTTCAAATGAGTACCATAATGTTTGTAGGGAGCAAATACCTACAATTCGCGGGCCGAAACACCAAGCGCTCAGGTGTTTCTGTCCCGCTTCGGCTCAGGGGAAAATCTGAATACGCGAACTGAGGTAGTGTACACTCTTAAGAAAACCGCATCATAATCCGTGCAGTAGTACCTATTTGAGTTTATCACGAACAGACAGACAGACGCGGCCGGGGACTTTGTTTTATAATATGGAGTGATATGGCAGTACGAAGTTTCCCGGATCAGCTAGTAGACTATAGACTATAGAAATCTAGTTCTAGTAATAGCCACAAACACAACACAATGCAAAGAACACTATTAAAAGTATCCGGTTTTGTCTGAAGTGTTTTCAATACATCGGGGTGCAGATTCAAGGATCGTGTAGGTACTTAAAATGTCCGCTAAAGGTCGAATCTATCGGCATATGAGTCAGAGCACGCCGGACCGACATACTTACATAATGCAAGGATTATATATATACTCGTAAACGTGTTTGTGAGTAAATACGACGTAAATATAGAACTGGCACCCCGCGGAAATGTGCTTTGTGTTTATGGAATTGAAAAACAGATATACAAGTAACTTGCGCGCTTATCTTTACGTTAAACTCACTACTAGTATTGGCGTGTCCACGCGGGTTTTCATGAGAGGAAACAGTTTATACCTAATAGTAATCTATATACTAATATTATAAAGCTGCAGAGTTTGTTTGTTTGAACGCGCTAATCTCAGGAACTACAGGTCCGATTTGAAAAATTATTCAGTGTTAGATAGTCCACTTATCCAGGAAGAATATAGGCTATTTTTCATCTCGAAATTCCTACGGGAACGGGCACAAAGCGGGTAAAACCGCGGAGCGCTGCTAGTGTTTAATAATAATCGTTAAAAAATATTCAAATCGCCAAACTTTAATAAAAATAAAGTTTAGTTAAAGTTTAATCACTACCACCTGGAAGGCCTCGTATGAATGGGGTTTTTACACAGACTATTTAAAAGTCATTTCATGCTTTAATCCCAACGCATAGCGTTCAAAATACAACGCCAACGTTTTTAAACGCGTGTTAATAGATCGCTTGCACGTACCAGCTCCAAGTCAATGTGGTAGCAACTAAAAAAAATATTATATTTATAATTATAACAAACATATGCTCACTTTATTAGTAACTTAGCTGTTATGTATATGACTAGCAGTACCCTCCGGCGTTCAACCAGTTTCCAGTATTTCAAATTAAAAACAAAAACTTTTACGAGCAACAAATAAATGATTCATCCTCAAACGTGCATAATTGCACATTTATTATATTAGTAGCAGCACCCCGCGGTTTTAACCGCGTTGTGCCCGTTCCCGTGGGAATTTCGGGAATTTTTATACATATAAACCTTCCTCTTGAATCACTATACAAATTTTAAAAAAACCGCGTCTGAATCCGTTGCATAGTTTTCAAGATCTAAGCATACATAGGGACAGACAGACAGCGGAAAGCGACTTTGTTTATGTAGTAAAGTATGTATGTACGACATTTTGTTAAAATGATTCATCACCATGCTGTATAATACAAAAACCATTATTTTAACATGATAAATAGCCTTTAAAACACGAGATACATATATATATATATATTTCTTTTCACTAGTTTTTAGTAAAGGAATCTGCTTAAGACGAAAGATGCTGGTGGTCTGTTAAACACATTATTCTAAACGCCAGTTGGTACCTATGTTGGTACGCCAACATAATACATACATATGTTATCTATCTATAATAATCTAATATATAAAATTCTCGTGTCACAGTGTTCGTTCGCGTACTCCTCCGAAACGGCTCGACCGATTCTCATGAAATTTTGTGAGCATATTGAGTAGGTCTGAGAATCGGCCAACATCTATTTTTCATCCCGAAATTCCCGCGGGAACGGGTACAACGCGGGTGAAACCGCGGGGCGCAGCTAGTCTAATATATAAAATTATCGTGTCGCGGTGCTCCTAGTTAAACTCCTCCGAAACGGCTTGACCGATTCTCATGAAATTTTTGTGTGCATATCGGGTAGATATGAGAATCGGACATCTATTTTTCATTTGCACTAAATGTTAAGGGTAGTCCACTCCTTAATTTTTATATGGCGTAATTGGCGTTCATGTAAGAACTGTTATTTTATAAGTTTATCATTAATTACATTTACATGTATCGCTGTTGGTGTACCTTAATAAATAAATAAATAAATATCGCAAAACAATGTTTGCCGGGGTAGCTAATATTATTATATTAGACTAAAGTTTGATTCTTTGTTGGTTTTTGTTCATTTTTGTGTTGGATATCCACATTGAAGAGGAAGTCTATTTTTTATTCCGAAATTCCCACGGGAACGGCCACATCGGGTAAAACCGGCGTTCGTCTAGTTTATTATAGACCTTGCAAAACGCTTCATAACTTAAGGAAATAAGGATTGTAATGTAACAATATGTTGAGTTAGTAATTAATAACTTTTTATCAAAACAGAGGAAAAATAATGTTAATTCCGCAAGGAACAAACATAATTGAGCCCAACGCAATGACTTACTTGAAAGACAACAATAATAATATAGAGAACTAGCAACGCTCCGCGGTTTTACGCGCGTTGTACCCGTTCCCGTGAGAATTTCAGGATGAAAAGTAGCCTATAACCTTCCAGTTGAATGTGGTTATATATTACAAAAAGAATTTTTCAATTCGGACCAGTAGTTCCTGAGATTAGCGCAATCAAACAAACAAACTCTGCAGCTTTATAATATTATTATAGATAATAGAATACAAAGAGAATATCTAAAGCTTTTCTTTCTTTTCCAATGACATCTGAATAAATTTACTTGCATCTAGTGGAGTTTGCTCCTTTATGTTTGTGGGGAATCTCTCCCACTACAGTTGGATATCAATTTCTTTTTAATATATAGCTACAGTTATAAAAAATATTGTATCTTAGGTTTTATCCCGAAAATCTTACAGGAATACAATGAATGCAGAGGTGTAACCGATGGCACTGATTGTTCTTCAATTGTTTTGCCAATCATATTATAAATCTGAGATTTTTCACAACCTTGTCTGCAAGAGTGGTAGGAGACTGAGAACAGGATGATATAAATTGAATTTTAAAAAATGATTCTTCAATACAATCTAATAGTAGGTACTAGTATCCCGAATAAGTTCAATAGGTACTTTTATTTTTTAATACCTACTAATAAGATTAAACAGTATTAATTTACCTGTTAAATTAATTAGTTCAGTGATACAAATTGATTTTGTTAAAATAGGTATTAATTAATTGGTCATAATGAACTGTTTGATTGGAGCAAGCCTGATAGCATTAAGTTAAGTAACTAAAGTAATTACCTATTAAAAGTACTATAAATACTTCTTTAAATATACTATATACCTACTTATTTAAGTACAATAATTTGAGTAAGTTAGAGGCCGACTCATGTTGCAGTTTTTAAGGCTGCCTATAGTCCTCTGACATGGACTAATAACAATCACAGTAATTAAATCACACTATACATTATGTGTCATGTCTCAAGCTACATGTGTTTGAAAACAATATGAATAATAACGAAAGATAACAGTGATTATTGTTTTACCTGATTTCAGTAATCTTGTCTCGTTAATGACAAATGAGGTTTATTATGATATTAACAATATAAAAAAATAATAGTGTTTGTAAACTAGCAGTTGGCTCATTATAAGACACTTTTGTTGTTATATTAAATATATATTGTATTTTATGGAAATACACAAGGTAGCTTCATTACTGAGATGATTAGGTGGTTATATCCATTATATGTATCCAATTAGAAGTCTATTAGGCTACATAATGCGAATATTCTGACATTTAATTAGGTTTTATTATGTACTAATGAATGACAAAAGCATCATGAGTACAGTGTACATTTCGAACATCTCAAAATCTAAGATACTACAATGAAAAACACTTTAATTGTGCGCTACAAGAACCGAACAAGAGACCACAATGAAAGATATTTTGTTATTCACAGATCTAAGCATTTAATTGTAAGGCACTGACCAATTTGTACTAAGATTATCAAGAGATAAATCTTCAAAACTTCGCGAGATCGTGGGCGGTGTGCATTGTTATTTAGAGCGAAATTCTAAATTAAATAAGCAACATACCATCCTAATATACAACTTAAAAGACAAATAGAGTAAACTCACCGTAAAACTCCCTGGTTTCGTTGTATTTAGATCCAATATCACAATCAACGCACAAAATATATACAACAAAAATGGCTCCTATCGAATATTGAACATACATCTTATTATCATAAGATACGCACGTATAAACGTGCGTAAATATATTTAAACAACAGTAACACAACACATTTTCACTTAATTAACCGATGAAAGCGGAAATAATCTAGCTAACGAGTCATTTATTCATAAAAATTGTCCCAATCAAGCTGCCATTGGAGAGGACCCCGCCGTCTGTCATTCGTCATGTCAATAAACAACTAATGCTGCCATAATATAAAAAAAAATATCTACCAGATTAAGTAGATCAATAATTAAAAGGATTCTTCGTTAACTCTATACAGGGTGAAAATGTTCACAATGTCACCATATGGGAAAGTGACCTGAAAACGAGAGAGAGCAGCAAATTGTGCAAAATCTATATAATGTATTAAAATAACCACAACTATCCTACTATCCTACATAATATGCGAAAGTTTGTGAGGATGGATGAATGTATGATTTGGATGAAATTTTACAGTAAGTATTATAGATTATACATAAGAATAACACATGGGATACATTTTATCCTGAAATTCCCGCGGGAACCGATACAACGTGGGTAACACCGCAGGGCACGGCTAGTATTTCAATATATTGGGTAAGACATGCCTATATGTCATACTCTATAATACCTACCTAACAATGGTAGTTAGATGGCTAAGCTAAACTTAGCATAGCTAAGCATGGATAAGCACAGCTACACCAGTAATAGTACCCATGAATGATGCCTGAGAAAAAGGGCAAAAAGGATGAAAAAAGATGAAATTACAACGGTTCCGTTTTGGCCATATGGCTACAGGACTTTAAATAAGGCATAGAAATTACAGTTATTGGGATAAAAAACGATTGATAATAGATAATATTAATAATGTCTTACTTAATTAAAGAAAAAAGTCAGTAAGTGAACAGTGTGTTTTAGGTTAGACGAGTTACCTAACGCAATGTATTATTCACGCTAGGGTGCGGGGGGATAAGATAAGACAGCTTTGTTTTATCCCGAATTTCGCATATGAAATCTTGAATCGGGCGGGTCGCATAAATAATTAGTAACCAATAAAAATATAAAAAGCTTTTTCTAATTATATAAAAAATTGTTAAAAATATATTTATAGAGCAAACTTTGCAATTGGTAGATTTCTTAAATTATCTACCATTAATTTGTTTCGTCTATGTATTTTCTACCATTTCATAGACAATTCCTAGGGTTATTTTTTACTTTATAATGTTACCACTGCAAAAATTTGAAAAATAGGGGCTTATATCTGTTTAAAAAAGATTTTAAAATAGATAGGTATGTAATTAACCACCAGCTCGAAATATCAACAGCATTTTTATTATGACTTCTGTGAATTATTTTTTCAAGATTTTTTTTAAGCCACAGACAACACTGGTTGTAAATTATTTGGATACTTTTATTCTTCGAATATGGTAACATTCGGTTGTAAAATTGTTTGTTCGGCTTTGGGTGTCAGCCGCATCGTATTTTTTGATAAAAATCTAAAAATAATCAGTGAAATTGTTGATCGAGTGAATAAAAAATGGTTTAAATTTTGTGCGATGTGTTTGTTGTTGTTGAATTGCGGTCACTGTATGTAAAAACGAGGCGCTTCCGCCATGACAATGGGTCGCACCATCGTGAGTTCTCCCCCGGCAATAGCTCTGTGTTTTCTGTGTATCGGATTGTTGTATCCTATTTCAGGTAAGTTAAAGTGGTTTTCTGATATCCTTAATTTGTTATTATCATGAATTCTCCGATTTATCTTGCGTAAATATCTTCAAAATATCTAGCGACATGATTTTATGCTACCAAGTTTGCTATACGCGCATTTTTTTAATTGTTGTGTTCCTGATATTTTGTGATAGGCGGTTGCGATAAGTGTGAAATGAACTTGTTCCTGTTGAATATTTGTGTTAATAGATCCCGTTTATGTTGGCATAGTGTTTGATCATTACTTTTGCACATATATTATTACAACATAATATTCAAAAGTTGTACATTATTTCAGGATTTCAGATTGTTTTCAGTACTGTTACTTGGCATAAATACACAATATTTTGACTGGAAATTTAAATAGATACGTATAAAACTATTTATAATTATTTAATTAAGTTCTGAATAGGAAACATTGCAACTAACCAGTCAATATTACTTAAAAGATAGTACACCTAAAGTTTTACCCGCGTTGAGCTCATTTCTATATTAATTTAGCGATAAAAAATACCTATAACCTTCCTCCTGAATGTAGCTATCCAATCCAAAAAGAATTATTCGAATCAGACAAGTAGTTGCTGAGCTTAGCATTTTCCAACAAACAAAAAAAAATCAATTTGTTTAATATATATGTAGATAAAAGGTATTAAGTGTTGTTATCCTGTAATAGTAATCTGCCTAGAATCTTTCCTTAGCTAGCAGTTAATTAAGAATAATGCCTACATTTGTATAAAAGTAAAATTAATATATTATGGTTAAATATTGCTCTTTTTACAATATTACACACATCCTAAAAATTTAAAAGGACACTTAAAATAAATAGGAAGTTGTTCTAGAATGGCTTTCAGCTGGACCTCTTTATGAATAAACTAGCAGCGCCCCGCGGTATTACCCGCGTCGTTCCCGTTCCCGTGGGAATTTCGGAATGAAAAGTAGCCTATAACCTTCCCGTTGAATGTGGCTATCCATTACAAAAAGAATTTTTCAAATCGGTTTAGTAGTTTCTGAGATTAGCGCGTTTAAACAAATAAACAAAACAAACTCTTCAGCTTTATAATATTAGTATAGACTAGGAACGCCCTGCAGTGTTACCCATTCCCATGGGAATTACGTGATGAAACATAGCTTAGACTCGATACAAAAATAACTATTTGAATATGACTAGTAATTCCTGAGATTATCCTGATCATACTAACATACAAACTATTATTATTATTTAATTATTTATTATAGATATTAGTTAGTAAATAGTATAGTATAGTATGCTCTACAGTAGTCATATGTCAGAGGCCTTTGGTGGCTCAATAACTCTGACACCAGGATTGGTCAGATTGACCATCCACTCGATGAGGAAGAAGAAGGACTACTATAGGACTAAGTAATACTTTCTTTATACTTGTCTAGGCTGACCTTAACATATATTCTGACTTAAGTAACAAAATTAGATAATGGCTTATTGTATTGCTAAGATTAGATAATTTAATGTTTATCAATATCACCTACATTGTAAACAAGTTGTTATGTTTCTGTAATAGGAAGCTTCATTGTTTGTTATTAATCATAATCATAACTAGCAATGCCCCGCCGTTTTACCCGCATTGTGCCCGATCCGGTGGGAATTTCGGGGATTTTTATACATACAAACCTTCCTCTTGAATCACTTCACCTATTTAAAAAAAACCGCGTCAAAATCCGTGCAGTAGTATTTGAGTTTATCGCGAACAGACAGACAGACGCGGTCGGAGACTTTGTTTTAAAATATGTAGTTATAGGTACCAGTGAAATATAGCTGAAAAGATGTTTTTAGGTTTACATAACAAAGCTTCGTCATATCCATATGAAACAGTCCTTTTCTCGGGCATTACGGGTGCTGTATTGTTTTAATTTAGAGGTGTGCCGTGAAGGGATCGCGCGGCGAACTTAACTTTATGTCCGACTAGCCGCGCCTCGCGGTTTCACCCGCGTTGTACCCGTTCCCGTGGGAATTTCGGGATGAAAAGTAGCTATAATATAACCTTCCCGTTGAATGTGGCTATCTATCACAAAAAGAATTATTCAAATTGGACTGATAATTCCTGAGATTACCCCGAACATACAAACAAACAAACAAACAAACTTACAGATTTTACCTCTTTATAATATTAGTATAGAAGAAGTCATAATTCAATGACGGTTTCAGAATGTGCAGAAGGACACATACTACATACAAAGTATCTTTGCTGCTTCAGAATCCTTCATATGCAAGACCGGCTCGCTCTTGACTGGTTTTTATCAATACCGGAATATGTTAAAAAAATATAAAAATTTGGATGTAAAAATAAAATATTTATTTTTGTATTTTATTCACACAAGGCCCCGATATTATTTTAAGTATGTGTACAACATGTGCCCCTCCCTGCTTTAAGTATGACGGTGGTAGACTAAATACATATATTTTCGTGCAGTTTTCACAAACAAACAGAGTGATTCAAGGGGAAGGTACTCTTCACGTCACTCAAACTTATTCATTTGTGAATAACAAGAGCAAAGGTGAGTCAGTTTATTTAAGGCCTGATTCTGACTTATAATAATCTCTATTGTTACAGCCAACACTGAACTCCAAATACTACCCTTAACTGGCAAGGCCTCCGTGGGGGGTGAGGCCAACGTGACCTGCATAGTGACTCCGGAGGCAGCCATTACTTGGCTGTTCAACGGAGAGCCGCTCAAGGAGAATCAACGGTAAGAACTTAGGTTTTAGGGAATCCTACTCTATATTATAGAAGTTTGTCAGCGTCTATGATTGTTTGTTGTTCTTCTTCTTCTTCATCAAGTGGATGGTGAACCTGACCAATCCTGGTGTCAGAGTTATTGAGCCGCCAAAGGCCTCTGACTTGGCTCACTTGTTCTTTCACGCATAAAGTAATTAATGGATTTGGATGAACCTTTACAGTAACTTAAACATCTGAATAGGATATTGGATAATATACTACTAGTATTAGCTTGTAATGTCCCACAGTTGGGCCAAGGCCTTTCATCTCACCAAAGATATCAGTTGGTGAGAGGGATATGGGGTGAATTTAACCCGGACTTCCGGAACGGGTATAACGCGGGTAAGATGCAAGGCTTTAGTAGTTTATAATATACTACCTGAGCCCCGCAGTTTTACCCGCAGCCACCTGTTCTCGTGGGAATTCGGGGATATTTATTACTTATTATCGTATTCCTGACCAGGATAAATTAAAAAAACAATTATCAAAATCGGTCCAGCCGTTCTCGAGTTATAAATAGTGTAACTAACACGCCTTTCTTATATATATACATAGATGTATGTTAGTATAATAAGATATTTACGATGTGGGCCTCTGCTTATTTTTGCATTTTATGATAATAATTGCCTGAAATAAATTTAACAGCGCAATACTGGGAAAACCAGTAATCGCAGCCAGGGTTGTGAAAGTATGTTATGTAATATGATTTGTCTATTCATAAAAGCACCCATAACAATAAGGACAGCACTTTAGCTATCAAATGGATGCAGCATTTTATATTACTACTCGCTGTGCCCCGCGGTTTTACCCGCAGCGCCCCCGTTCCCGTGGGAGTTTTGAGATTTTTATTCCTTATTTTTCTTATGTAAAAACCTTGTCCTGACAATGAGGAACACATTAAAAAAAGAATCATCCAATTTGGTGCAGTCGTTCTGAAGTTATGCGCTTAACAACACATTCAGCGATTCGTTTTTAGGGTTCCGTAGCCAAATGACAAAAACGGAACCCTTATAGATTCGTCATGTCTGTCTGTCTGTCTGTCTGTCCGTCCGTCTGTCCGTCTGTCTGTCCGTATGTCACAGCCTTTTTCTCCGAAACTATAAGAGCTATGTTGTTGAAACTTAGTGTGTAGATGTATTCTGTGAACCGCATTAATATTTTCACACTAAAATAGAAAAAAAATAAAATTTTAGGGGGGTCTCCCATACATAGAAATGAAAAAAATATTTTTTTTTTCATCAAACCCATACGTGTGGGGTATCTATGGGTAGATCTTCAAAAATGGTATTGAGGTTTCTAATATCATTTTTTTCTAAACTGAATAGTTTGCGCGAGAGACTCTTCCAAAGTGGTAAAATGTGTGTCCCCCCCCCCTGTAACTTCTAAAATAAGAGAATGATAAAACTAAAAAAAATATATGATGTACATAACAATGTAATCTAACACCGAAAATTGGTTTGAACGAGGTCTAGTTAGTAGTTTTTTTTTTACGACATAAATCGTAAACCGCAAAAAAATACTGATTATTCATTCAATAACTCAAATGTAAATAAAAAAACATTTATTTCAAGAACTTCTTTATTATGTTACTCGCTGCTACGGAACCCTTCATGGGCGAGTCCGACTCGCACTTGGCCGCTTTTTTAACACGCTTTTATTAGCTTGGCCTGTATGTATGTATGTATGTATGTATGTACGTATGTAATGAAATCTTTGAACATCATTTTCACCAACTTCCAGAAGTCTGATTAATTTGAAACTTTGCATACGTATCAAGGACCGATGACAATGCAATAATTTAATAACAGTTTCCCATTATTAACACGCTTTTATTAGCTTGGCCTGTATGTACGTACGTAGGTACGAACGTATGTAATGGAATCTTTGAACATCATTTTCACCAACTTCCAGAAGTCTGATTAATTTGAAACTTTGCATACGTATCAAGGACCGATGACAATGCAATAATTTAATAACAGTTTCCCATTATCCTTAATGGATTTGCCAGATTTACTAAAAAAATATTACTTCATATAAAAGACATCAACGGGCACTCGCTGTGGGACGGAACGGGAGTTCTGTTTTATTTTACTAAATGGTACTAGACACTAACAGCGTCCCGTGATGGGCCCGTTCCCGTGGGAATTACGGGATGAAAAGTTGCATATAATGTTATATGGATTTGCCTGATTTACTAAAAAATAAAAAATAAAATTATAGTTTAAAAAAACTAAAAAACACGCTTTTATTGCAAATTGAACTAAAAACTAGAAAATAATTTTTCACCTCAAATCAAAATTATAATAAAATTTAAGTTATTAACACAATGATTCAATTCAGAGTAAAAAAGCGTGGGGTGCATTTTACTGTAGTTCATAACTATCCTCTCATAGATACCAATGATGATTGTAATATTTAAAAAAAAATATTAAGCACCCCACGCTTTTTACTCTGAATTGAATCATTGTGTTAAAAACTTAAATTTTATTATAATTTTGATTTGAGGTGAAAAATTATTTTCTAGTTTTTAGTTCAATTTGCAATAAAAGCGTGTTTTTTAGTTTTTTTAAACTATAATTTTTTATATTATAGATTAATTCTTAAGTTCGTTTTTAAGTTTTTTTTAACATTTTTAGTTTGCAATGCCCTAACAGGGTGTGATGTATTTAGATACATTATGGCAAATAAATAAACTTGACTGGTTTGTTCCTTTACGGCATACCTACGCTATTTGCCAAAGAGCGAAATATACAAAACACATTAAAACAGTGTATAAGATAAACATTGTTTATGAATAAGATGGTAAGTCTCCTGGTTGTTGCATTTTAGTTATTCATCGTTCCAGACTTGACCTCGGTTCCTGTAAAGGGGCCGAATCTTCAGATAAATACGGAAAAAGTAAAGTAAAGTATTAGCCTGTAATGTCCCACTGTTAGGCAAAGGCTTCTCGTCTCATTGAAGATATCAGTACAGTGAGGAGGTTTCAGGCGTAAATACGGAAAATAAAAGCAAAATCTGATAGGCTTGGGCGGTGTACATACTTTATAACCAACTCCAAATAAAGAGGAGGTTTCTAAATTCGACCGTATATATGCTTTTTTATGTATGTTCGCGGATAACTTCGTTGTTACTGCACCGATTTGGATGATTCTTGGGAATTGTTCTTTTTTGTCGGGAATGGGATATTCTCAGGTTCACATAGTAAGGAAACTAGGATCTGATGATGGCATTGGCATCGCAGTAAAATCGAGGGGAACTTTAGGAAATCGCTTAGGCGACTAGTGCGTTTGATACTGTTTCCATTGGTTGCGGTCTCGTCACTTGCCTTACAATAAATTCCTTCATCTGATCGGTATCAAACCATCACCTCTATGCGAGGATTGCCACAGAGTGGAAGACAGAGAGAGTTAAGTAAGGCGGCAACAGATATACGATAATCTGTGAAAATTTCAACTGTCTCGCTATCACGGTTTATGAGATACGGACAGACGTCGGAGTCTTAGTACTATGGCCCCTTGGCTACGGAACCCGAAATAAATTTAAGATAGTTAGTAAATTGTTACACAAACAAAATAAAATTAAAAAAGTTCTATTAAAAAAAACAATTTAAAATAATTAATTCGTTCTAATACAAAACAATAACAATATAGATTACACATATAAAAAATCAATAACATACAATTCATTTTATTGACAGAATAAACCTGACGTCATCACTGGCGACCTACAAACGGGATGCTGACGGGAACGAGATCAAATCCCTGACTTCTACCCTTCACATTTACAACTCCACCTACCTTGATGATGGAAACTACACGTGTCTCGCTTCCCTGGACGACAGCAACGATTCCAAGGTCTACCATCTTAACGGGAGCTTCCCAGCGAGGGTTTTGGAAGTAACCAAGGGACCTATAGAGATTGATGTGGCTGATAAGAAGAATATCACTATGAAATGTGTTTTTGAAAGTGAGTATTCTTAGATAGTTTGCTAATCAGACGCGTTATCTATATTATTTATTTGATATCTATATTTATACTAATATAATAAAGCTGCAGAGTTTGTTTGTTTGCTTGTATTAGCATGCTTATCTCAGAAACTACCAATCCGATTTGTTCCCACTGGAACGGGCACAACGCGGGTAAACCCACGGGGCGCGGCTAGTGTTTTTAAAGCGCATGAGATTTGTTTTTATTTAATTATCTCTGGAACTACATGCAAAATATTTGTGCACATATTTGTGTTTGCACCGTTAACGCACTGTTACTCATCAGCATTACAATTAATGTAATCAATTTTATTTGCTTTCTGATCGAAGCGAAACGTTCCTGGCCATTACATAATATACTTACTTACAATTTCCAGCGTACAAACCTTCGAACGTAACATGGTACATCAACGGCTCTGAATCCTTCATCACCGAACCGTACAAGCAGCTCAGCGCGCGACAAATCGCCTCCGAACACTTCATTCGGGTCGCAGACGTCAGCGTCAACGGCGTCCACGTCTGCGAGATCGAAGACTACGTCACCAACACCAAAGTCTACGGATACATACAAGTCAAAGTATACGCACCACCAAAACTAGCCATAGATACAGTCATAGCTATAAACACAACTGAACTCTATATCAAGTGGACAGTAGAAACGTATAACTCCAAAGTTATTAGCTATTTACTTCTGACGCGGGCAACCTTACCCAATGGCGATGAGGAGCCTAACTTCACAATGTATACTACGGACAAGATTGGACTACAAAACACTTCTCATGTCGTAAAAGGCTTGCGGAAATCTACTAAGTATCAGCTGAAGTTGGAAGTGAGCACGGCGAAGGGAAGTCACTCTGACATTTTCAAGGAAAAAGTAGAGACTTTGGCTGAAGATCCAATTTTCATCCCCAATATATCAATTAAAGGGTTCTCGGCTACTTCTGTGACGATAGGTTGGCCTGCTCCACCGGAAAAGATTGAGAATCTAATACATTATTATATACTTGAAGCTCGGAAGAAGGATGAGAATGTACCTAGAAGGGCGTACCATTCGAGAGATGGGCGGAATCTACCTTATATGTTTGACAACTTGGAGCCGCATAGCACTTACATCTTCCAAGTAAGTATGACTAACAGATAGTCCCAATAAAAAGCCTCTAATAAAAATAAGTAAACAAGAAAGTACTTTGTTAGCCTCACAATACTAGACTGTCCATGATAATATTTATAAATTGATGACAACTGTTTTGTCATAGTGTTGTTGCCATATTCGGTCAAACAACCAATGTAAACAACCCAATTCTATTAAGCCAAAACTGTCATCAGAATTCTGAGATGATCTAACAATCTATGAATTTGTTTTTGCGCTAAATAAACAATATACAATATGTGTTTATTATTTACCAAATTAACATACTAACTAATGTAACAAATAAAAATATTGGCATTTTAAATTTGATTTTACTCTTAGGAAAATGCTTCATTACTTACATTACTAATTACTACATTAAATTAACACATTACTTGAAATGAGCATGTTTGTGTGTGAGTATGTAAGTGAGTGTTTCTTTGAGTGCTTGTGCGAGTGCGTGTACGCCACAAGAATTAAAATAATTGTGATGGTCAGGTGTGCGCGTGCTCGGACTACTCGAAGCGCTGCGGGCGCTGGTCGCTGGAGATGGAGGCGGCGACGCTGGACGGCGTGCCGGGCGCGCCCAGCGCCGTGGCGCTGGACTGCGGCGTCAGCCACGGCACGCTGGCCTGGGCGCCGCCGCGGCACCCCAACGCCGAGATCAAGGGCTACTCGGTATGGCACATGATAACAATCACTTCACTTAAGTAAAGTAAGTAAGTGAGTAGGTCAGTGACCAACCCTGGTGTCGCAGTACCGCCTAAAGCCGCGCGGTACTTCAATCGGCATCGTGGAGTGTAGCGACTGCATTTGTTGCGGTTGCAGTCTGTAGTTCAATCGCCTATCGAGAATCGCCTTTTTTAAACGCTTTTTCCTAGCAATTAGTTATCACAGTCTATATCAAGATTATTTTATTTGACAGATGGAGTTGACGGGTAACGCGACCTTCAAAGATAGATTCGGCAAAGAGAAGGTCGTGACCTGGGGACCTCTTTCCAAATTCACCACGAATGACACCAAGGTTCTGAGGTAAATAAAATCGGACTGGTAATTGCCGAGATTAGCTCAAACATACAAATTTTACCTGTTTATAATATTAGTATAGATTGTGTTACTTTAGTGTATAACATTAGTAATCGTGTTGGTAGGTTCGACGAGCTGCAGGCGAACACTCTGTACACGGTGCGCGTGAGCGCCATGACGCGCACGCGGCGGCGCGGGCTCGAGCAGACCGCCAGCTGCCGCACGCGCGCCGCGCCGCCCGACTACCCGCCGCGCCCGCGCTGGGCCAAGGTATGCAGCCACTGCACCTACACTCTATTTTGACGACATTCATCCACATTTTGTGACAATAAAAAAAGCGTATATAATATACTGGATCATACAACATTCAAGATATACTACAACATATTGCATATACAAAGGACATACTAAAGCATATTACACATACAATATACCGAACGTACAATATACTGGACCCTTAACAACATAATACGCATATTGTAAACTAATCTATATATTTAGTAGCTTCCATGACATACATATCTGCCCTGTGCATTAATACAAGGTACATAAAATGCGTTTCATTTTTCGCAGATCGTCCAAAATGACACGTACATGTTCAAAATGTATTTACCCCGAGTGTCCGAGCGAAATGGACCGTTGTGCTGTTACAAGTAAGACTATTACGTTTATTAATTATTATTTTAAGACAAGCTCAAAGACATTAATATATTTAGTAAAGTACCTATTTATTTTTTTAGTTGTCTTATCCCTATAAAGTAGTTTTCCCCTATTTTTTTTTCGTCTACTAGGTTTTTGGCTATTTTGGTATGGTTGCTGTGAATACGATACCATAGCTTTTGTCATTCTACGTTATTATAATTGGTGATCATCTACAGTCATAACTCAAACTGTGCTCCGCGGAGCCCTGGGCTTCCGCAAAGCCTTTGTCGGGGTAATATAAAACTTAATATATAAAACAAAGTCGCTAAAGTCGAAAAAGGGTACCGTCACCAAAAAATTTTGAGAACCACTGATCTTATACATACAGAATACCGTATGGAAACGCACCCAAGGTGTATGTTCAATTGTCTGTAATTGATTTTAGATAGATTTATGTATTTCCAGAGTATACATGGTCCGTCTTCTACCCAACATCGACTACAAAAAGCTTCCCATACCCAAAGAAATGCCCGTGTTAGAGCATAAGGATGCGCACGCGCCGATACCAGCGCTCGGCGCATACGTCACGGACATATTCTCCAAGTACGTATAGATTTATTATTTATAGATTTATTCTTAGGTCCTTAGAAATACTATTCCATTGAGCGGCCAGCCGCCGGGCACGGTTGGAGCAGCGGCTGACCGCCGGCGGCCAACCGCAATGAAACTGCGGCAAGCGGTTGAACTACACGTATTGATTGGATCAGATATTTATTAATTGACAAGCCCGTTGGCATAGTGGCAGTGAGAGCGCTTACTGTGTCGGGGGTTGAGGGTTCGATTCCCGCCCGGAGTCAACAATATTTGAAGACATAGTTGTTGGCGACAATTATATATTCGTATAAAGTATTTGTGTCTGTATATGTAGTCTGTATATGTAGTAGTATCAGTGAGTTAGATTCCATAACACAAGCTTAGAGCTTACTTTGGGTCTAATTAACCGTGTGTGAATTTGACCGGGTATATTATAATTCATCGCATTGTTTTTGTTTTAAATTTCTATTTTTATATTTTGCTGCCTCAGACTTTCACTGTACTGATAACTTCAGTGAGATGAGAGGCCTTTGCCCAGCAGTGGGACATTACAGGCTAACATTTTTTTTTCAGACTTTGGTTTTTATACTACTAAATACCCTTAATTCCAGCGACAACTTCCCCCCCGACTCGGAGCTCATAATGGGAGACGGTCGAATGCACTTCGACCCGAACGAAGAGAAGTTCAAACGTCCCGAATGTAGTCGTTGTCTCAAGCGCGATCGACTCATCAAGGTGGCTCCCATCACTTCGACCACGAGCACTGTCCCAACTACTACCGCGGAGGAGGAGGACTTCACTGAGGACCCGGGGGCGGAGGAGACTGACGAAAGGAGACGGAGGGAGATTAATGGGTGAGTTTTTTGGGTTTTGGGTTTATTTTCGGTTAAATGGAAATTTATTGAGTAAAAAAGTGTAATTTGAAAATGTAAGGTACCAGGGTTTGTTGATGAGGAACGTTTTGGCTTCGTTACGTAACAAAATTTATTTAATAAGATTTGCTACTTTATTGTTAGGCGTCATGGTTGTCATAAGGTTGAACTTTGAACTGTTTTAAAACTTTCGTTTCAGTTCGGTAGTAAAAAAATAAGCTGTCACACGTCATCCACGCGGACAGTATTTAGCTTTGATTTTGTACGTGACCCGATATCTAGTCGTGTATTGTTGATCAAAGCAATCTGCATTGTATTTTCAACAGGGAGCCTGATCCGGATCCTCTCGATCTCGATGTGAAGACATCTGAGGATGATGACCTCATCAAAGTGTACGACGGGCCTCTGGACTCATCCGCCAATTACACGCTATACGTTGAATTGATTAGTAAGTTACATTTCTAAATCTATACTATCTATACTAATATTATAAAGACGTAAAATTTCTAAGTTTGTTTGTTTGTATGTTCGAGGTAATATTAGAAATTATCGGTCAGATTTGAATAATTATTTTCGTAATAGATAGCCACATTCAACGGGAAGGTTATGGGCTATTTTTACGGGAACACACACAACGCGGGGCGCTGCTAGTAGTAAATACGTTTATAAAGTTCGTACATTTCTCAGATATTGAATTATTTTCGTACAACATACCTCAGCTTTATGTCTGTAAGATACCTCCGTAAACATGAAAGTTGCATTAATAAACAGTTCAAGTTCGAACGCAGACTGCAAGTATGCGGTCTGAGAACTAGAGACTGTGAACCGGCCGCAGTTGCGCTTTGCGGTCGAACTCTAACTGTTGAATTGATGCAAATCTTTCCTCGTTTTTCTATGTTTTTCAATATTCAGTGCGGATTTTTAAAAGTTATTTTTTTACTTTACTATTTCATCTCTCAGTTGAGCATAAATTGTTTCGCATTGGAGAAATCAATATTGCGATTGTACTCTTATGTATGTATTACCTATCAAACGTTACCAATAAAAAATCCATATAAACTCACAGTAAAATTAAAGTTATTTTTTAGTGTTTTTTTGTTGTTTATTTAGTTGTTACTGTGTTACTATATGTGTGTGCCTGTCCGCAGGTGAGATCGCGGACGCGCCGTCCCTGTACAGCGAGTACGTGAACTTCCTGCAGCCCGCGGCCACGCCCGCCGCGCCGCAGCCCGCTAGTGCGGTCGAGATCGCCTTACAGGTCACTCATATTACTAAATACTATTTATAAATATTAATAAAACTATGTCTGTAATATTCCACTGCTGATCTATGGCGGCTCATTTCATTACAATAATAACAGTGGTTATTGTTTTAAAGAATTAAAAAATGTATTATTTTAGTTGACTGACTATTTTTGTGTGAAAATCTTAAGAGCGGCCAACCCGTCTTACTTTTCATACAAACGCTGTTACGTGATTACGGCGTTGTTATAGATCTTTCTTTGAAAATTTTTAGCTAATAAGTATCTTATGCACTATATCTAGGTTTCTATCATAAAAGAAAATCAAAATTTTTAGAAACAAATTCAGTATAAGCCTCCGAAAACCGGCTTTTTTGTACAAATTTTACCTGAACTTTGGGCGGTCATATTGTACTTATAAATTGTAAAATTAAAGAAAATATTATGATAGAAACATCGTAAATATAATGGAGATTTTAAATAACAATCATTTATTTTACAAACATGCAAGGTTTATTAATAAACACGTATATCCTGGAACATGTTTTATGAAGATTCCGCACACTATATTTTGTTCAACGTTATCGCGGTCTCTCTTGCTGGTTGACAAGTGACGGAAAGAGGTATGCGGGGGACGAGTCTATCTATGAATGGCGCACTCGCTCGCTAGCTCGCTAGTTCGGTCGCTCGCTCGCTTTGTATATAACGTTCTTCGTTCTTTGTATTATTGTATTGTGCCTACGATATATTTACTAGCTGCGCCCCGCGGTTTTACCCGCGTTGTGCCCGTTCCCGGGGAAATTTAAGAACCACTCGACCGATTTTGTGCAAACTTCACATAAACCATCTACTAAATAGTCCGAACAAAGCCTAAATATTTTGTTTGGATAGGTCAGCCCGTTCACGAGTTATAAAATTACAACGAAAAGTGGCATTGATTTTTGTATACCTATTTCCATAATATCCCACACGTATGTTCTCTCGAACTTATTTGTACGCAATAATGAGTACTTTGATTATGTCGAACAATGTTTTTATATATCATCAATAGATTTAGCAGCGCACACTAATAACCAATTTTTGTGGGCATGTTTTTCATACCTTTTGGGTAACATTATTCCAATTTGAATACGGATCCCTTTTTTAAAAAAAAATACCTCGCCTATGTCCGTACCTAAAGTGTACGAGTACTTTACCTATAGGTGAAAGAATTCAAACAAACAAACAACTATACAAACAAAGTTACAAACTTTACATCTTTATAATATTAAAATAATAGCAATGTGCGTGAAGCGAGTAGCGAGTATCGGTAGTAGCGAGGTAGTGAGGCGCGTGTACTAGACCATATCACAGTTTAAATTAGTTTCCAGTAGGTATTAAATTAATAAATTTGAATTTGAATTTATATATGATTTTTGAAGCAGCGTTTTTTGCATTAATCGATTATATTGTGCTGTTTTTGGTTGTTTGAGTTGTTCATTAACTCATTCAGAGATAAAATTTTATAAATTACCGGGAATAATTAAATCTACTTAATGAAAAAAACAGCATGCATATTTATTATACACTTAATGTTTCATTTAAAATTAATTTTATTTGATTGAATAAAAAATACTCACAATCAAAAACTAGAAGAAAATATCAAGTAGGTGTAAAAAAATATCAAGATGCAATTAAAATAGTCTAGGCGGGCAGCCCTATCGCATCTGTGCGTTCAGCGCGTGTGTAGGTATCTAACTGAAGAACAGAGCCGAGTTACATTACTGGTATTACTAGACTGTGATATTATCATGAATCTCATCGTACGTATCGTCAACGGCCGTCCGCCCCGAGTGAGCGACGAAAGTTATCGAATGCCAAACGAGCGCTCAGGTGCTTTCTCTCTCTTTTCGCAGTGCCTCTTTTTCTGACATTGCGCTAGTTGAAACAACAAGCTTTTCAATAATGTTCGCGTTGGAGATAGACGGCCCGGGAAGGGCCCTCTTAATGCGAATACAATACGTCTACTTACCAAGTTTCAACAGTATAATTCTTATAGTTTCGAAAAAAAGTGGTTGTGACATACGGACGGACAGACAGACAGACATGTCGAATCTATAAGGGTTCCTTTTTTGCCATTTGGCTACAAAACCCTAAAAATATTAATTTTAACACCATTCCAATCCATTGAGTCTGAACCACGAAGCTAAAACAAAGAGGAGGTGTGGTAATTCAATTTCCCTATGAAACGACGCGTGATAGTTTGCGGGGTGAGGGGGCACTGAGGTGGTGTTAAGCTCCGCCCACTTCTCAATATTCCATCTATCGGCTAATAGCAAAACTACTAGTTTAGGTTGATGTTGATGTTACTACGTAGTTCAGCTACTTCACACTAGGTGTCAAAAGTCTTAATGTGATGGGACGTACTCAGAACTCAAAACTCAGCTTCAAAAAAAAATTATAGGGAAATAAATCAAATAAAAGACTTTTTTTAAAACAATCTTTTATTATTTGTTAATAAAATGAACTAAAATAATAATTAAAACAAGATAATAAATGTATGCACTGACATTGCAACCTTTAACGAAAAATTAAGTTATTATTATTAAGTTTTGTAATCCATTGCTGTTTTAAATTATTGTCGGATGGAAATCTAAAACGAACATATAAAAATAATTAAAATTACTTTTAATTAAATTAGTTGGTAAAATTTAAAAGAAAATCTGAGTACGGCCCTGGATATTTCTGAAGTTTAAAATAGTTATTGTAGTTGACGATAGATGGCGTTCCGTTAATAATATAATAATAAAAACTATAAAAGTACTGTTTTAGCTACTAAAAGGTATTTAGGACTAAGTGTATAACAGTTTTTAGTATTTACGTATTATTATTACAATATAATACTGCAAAATTATACGTAAACTTATGTATTTTCTTCCCAAATGTGTCGCCATCTAGTGTCAAGTAGTAGAATTGTAACGCTGAAAGCTGAGAATGTTCTAGAACTTTTATATTTAATTGCGTATAAAATTACTTACAAATGAAATGAGACGCCACTCTTATTATCAGAACGTCTGTCTGAGTAACTTTGACATAGTAAAACACAACATTTCATCCTTTTCTTGTTAAAAACGCAAAAAACACACTTTTATTGCGAGTCTCGTCACATGTGCACCTGAGGAACGCTGATAGCATACTATCAGGTTCAGGTGGGCGGAGCCACTTAGGCTCCGCCCACCATGATGACGTCAGGACCTAGTTGAATCACAGTGCACAGTTGCTTAGGCCAGCTCCTCTTTGTTCTAGCTTCGTGGTCTGAACACATCACTTTCCACAAATAAATAAACCAATCCTTCTCTCACCAGATAACATGCGGCGTGGCGGCGCTAGTACTTCTGCTGATGATCGTGTTCTGCATACGACAGACGCGGCGCTCGCGCAAGCTGCCGCCGCATGCGCATCTAGAAGACAACGTGCCGATGGCGCTGCGGTAAGATTATACATATTTATATTGTAGCGGTAATCGGTAGATTAAACTATTTAATTCGTAGCGGTTGTGTAGGTGTGTGTAAGTGCAGCTCGGACACTATTTGGATGGGTGCCCGATAGTGCCGTGATAGTGGAGTGCTGCCGTGCCTCGGAAAGCATATTAAATTTTCGCTCCCGGTTGTTTTAACCGTAATCTATACTAATATAGTAAAGCTGAAGTGTGTGATTTTTGTTTCATTTTAACACGCTCAGAAAATACCAATTCGATTTAAATAATTAATTTTGTAATGGATAGCCACATTAAACAGGAATGTTATAAAAATATGTGTATGCCCAAATTTCCACGGGAACGGGCACAACGCGGATTAACCCACCAGGCGCTGCTAGTCTATACTAATATTATAAAGCTGAAGAGTTTGTTTTGTTTGTTTGTTTGTTTGTTTAAACGCGCTAATCTCAGAAACTACTGAACCGATTTGAATAATTCTTTTTGTAATAGCTAGCCACATTCAACGGGAAGGTTATAGGCTATTTTTCATCCCGAAATTCCTACGGGAACGGGTACACCGCGGGTAAAACCGCGGGGCGCTGCTAGTATCTAATAAAACCGAAGTATATCTGTGTATAGTTTTAATTGTAAAAGTGAGAATGTGATTGTAACCTCCCCTGATGCAGCTGGATGCCGTGCCTGCCGCGCGGCGGCGGCCGGCCCGCGCCGCCCGACATGGACCCCATCCCGGCGCACGAGCTCGCCCGGGCCTACGCCCACAGGCAGGCCGACTCCGACTACGGCTTCCAGAAGGAGTTTGAGGTATGTGCCGTGCCAGATACGACCTTTAATATTAATACTTATGTACATGTGCTAAGCATCGTCGATTTTGACAGTACCATGCGTATTTCAGGAAAAAAATATTTAATAACCAATATGTATTTCCAGACTATAACATATTATCTAATTTTCATCTAGAACAATTCATTAATTGTTAAATTGAGAGCTTCTTCATTTGAGTAGCGATTGAGTAATGGATCATAAAAAACGTAACCCCTGTGTCAATTTAATTAACTTGTTAAAATGCCCTCTAATTTCTGTCAAACTTTTACCAAAACCCTTTCTAATTTGTGTCAAACCCTCTCTAATCAGAACATTAATCAGTGTAAAATGTATGCAAAGCCTTACTAACTAATTCATGCCAAATTATACCACAATACACATATACAACACATTCACTAATTCACGTCACAATCCCCTGACATGTGTCACACTTGTGTCAAAACACAAGTTGTTGCAGATGTTGCCCGAGTGCTTCACGGACCGCACCACGCACGCGTCGGACGCGCGTGAGAACCAGCCCAAGAACAGATATCCGGACATTAAAGCGTACGACCAGACGAGGGTGAAACTGTCGCAGATTGACAGTATCACTGGGTCGGATTACATCAACGCTAACTATGTTATGGGATATCAGGTGAGTTCAGTTGTTAATTAACGTTTAGTTATGTAAGTCTTTTAGAATTTGTCTACACTTTGGTGTTTGAGTTAAGAATGTCACTGTAGGGTATTTAACAATATAATACATAACTATTTAGATACTTAAGATAATTATTTACGGTTAAGATCCTGGTACTGAGAAGTTAGGTAATGTTACGTGTTTAAGATCTGTAGTCAATGTAGGACAGATTAAATTAAAAGTGACAGTATATTAAAGTAAAGTAAACGTGCAGTCTGTGAGACTAGTATCTTAAGCCAACGGCCAACCCTGGTGTCGGAGTTAGTGAACCAATATCTAGTAACATGATATAATGTTAAAGTTTACGTCATGCCAAATAGAATATAGATAAATACAGTCTTTTGTGACATTATTGTCTATGAGATACCAACAAATTACCAAAAAATCATCCAATTGGTTCCAAATTTGAAAATGTAATCAAATTCTCTTAGCTAAAGTCAATGCACTAGTCTAGATTAGACCACGACTAATTTAGGGTTAGAGATACAGTGTCAAAGGGTACGGAAAACGTTAATAGGTATTAAATAATGATTACAGTACACTCTAAAAAATATATCTACGCTTACCCACTGAAACATTTACTATATATAATGTATTAGTGTAAGCTACTGACAAATTAAAAATAAATATAATATTGACATTTTACAATAGTCTTTTATCTATAACCGTTGTCCGTTCCCACGACACTAACGAAAGGTTTTAGTGCCATTTCCGCTTGTCACTCGATCGTTTCTGGCTGTGTCGACGCTTTGTGTGTCTAATTGTAACTGTCGGTCTGTCCTCTGCTTTCTAAGGACCCCTCGGAACCTAGCCAGGTATTGCATGTTTACTGTATGTGTGTGTATGTGATGTGCTAGTCGTGCCCCGTGGTTTTACCCGCATTGTACACGACTTAGTGGGAATTTTGGGATGAAATGTAGTGTGTGACATTCCTTTTGAATGTAGCTACTATATACAGAAATATTTTTTTCTAATACTATTTGTCAGTCCGAGAGGATGTATGGATGTATGTTTGTTAGTCTTTCACGAAAAACTACTGAACGGATTTAGATGATACTGTACCGTAATATAGGTTATACATCAGAATAACACATGGGATAAATTTTATCCCGAAATTCCCGGGAGAACGGATACAACGCGGGTAACACCGCGGTCCTATATTATATAAATTAGCCCGTTCATAGGAACAAACTGAACTGAACTGAAACAAACTCTTCAGTTTTATTATACCAGTAAAGATTATGGTGCAAAAATGAATATAAAATGTGTGCAGTAATTTTAATAGTATTATTATGCTCATAATCATATTAGTAGAGATATATGTAGATTGTCTAATTCTATTTTATCTTATACTAGCAGCGCCCCGCGGTTTTACCCGCGTTGTACCCGTTCCCGTAGGAATTTCGGGATGAAAAATAGCCTATAACCTTCCCGTTGAATGTGGCTATCTATTACAAAAAGAATTATTCAAATCGGTTCAGTAGTTTCTGAGATTAGCGCGTTTAAACAAACAAACAAACAAACAAACAAAACAAACTCTTCAGCTTTATAATATTAGTATAGATTGTTATATTGTTATAACAAATATGTATTCTTTTTATTAAATCGTTATTCATGTTTTTTTTATTGTGTTTTGTTTTGAGTGTGTTGTGTATTAGATTTGCATGCAGATTTTAATTTATGTTTTGTAGTCCTGAATGAAGCAATTTAATACTTGTCTTGTTGTAAATCTTACATCACTGTTTAGCCTTTTCATAAAGCTTTATATTCGTCCCATATCAATATTTTAGAAACTGATATTTTTTTCTAAAGATGAAAAAATTTACTAATCTTCCAAAAGAAAATCATTAAAACACCACCCTTCAAAATATGCGGACACATAACACCGCAGTGTTCTGTGAGCACGGTTCCTGTAACGGAGCCGAAATGTCACAAAAAAAAGTAAAATAAAAGCGAAGTGTATCCGTAAACACAGTTTCAATTTAAATTGAGTAATATCCGCTTAAACTAAAAAACCAGTATCTTCAAGAAAACTAACACCTCAAATCTCAACAGGACCGTAAGCAATTCATTTGCGCCCAAGGGCCAACCGATACGACGGTGAACGATTTCTGGCGCATGATCTGGGAGCAGGGTGTGGAGCTGGTGGTGATGCTCACCAACCTCGAGGAGTACTCCAAGGTCAAGTGCTCCAAGTACTGGCCTGATGACGTCAGAGGCTCCAGGAATTTCGGAGCTATCACTGTGCATCATGTCGGGGAGAAACGGTTAGTGGTTCGGATTGTGTACTTCTAGCAGTGTCGCGAGGGTATACCCGCGTTGTGCCCGTTCCTGTGTTCCCGTTGAATGTGGCTATCCATTACAAAAATAATGATTCAAATCGGATTGGTAGGTAGAAACTTTACCTCTTTTTAATCCTAACTAATATTAAAAATGCGAAAGTAACTCTGTCTGTCTGTTACGCTTTCACGCCAAAAGTCCTGAACCGATTTGAATGAAATTTGGTACTCAGTTAGTCCAGAGCCTGAGAAAGGACATTATGCTAATTTTTATCGCGAAATTCCTGCGGGAAAGGATACAACTCTTGTAAACCGCATATAGATAGAATCAGGTAATTTGTGTCATAATATTATGTGTGTCATATTTCAGATATTCGGACTATATAGTACGAGAGCTGAGGATTAACAAACAACCGACCAACGCGGACGGACAACCCATTGTGGAGAACAACGGCGTAGCTAAGAGGAATGGAGGTACTTACGCGTTTCAATAACTGTATTGGGCGTACAAAACTAGACGTTTATAACCCTCTTTATTTTCTGCTTCTACGCGGAAGAAGTCGCGGGTCATAGCTAGTTAATATATGAGAGATATTGTATAGCTTAATGCCTTTTTTAACCCTTGACAACTTGGAATAACTCTTTTACTTTTACTTTGTAATTCTCTAGTATCGCCCGGCAGTTACACCAGCATGAACAAATGTAATTAAAAGCCCCCGTGTCCCCGTTGTCCCCGTTGTCCCCGTGGTAATTTCGGGATGAAAAATAGCCTATAACCTTCCCGTTGAATGCGGCTATCTATTACAAAAATAATTATTCAAATCGATTAGCACTTAAAGACAAAGTTAAAAACTTTACCTCTTCATTATTACTATTTTTTAGCTTTAAGTAAAAAGTGAATGTATTTTTCCTATTTTTTTTTTGTGGTAATAAATTTTATTTCATATTTTTTCATAATAGTATAGATATTGGCATGCCGTAAGTATATAATTGCGAAATCTAAGTGCAGTATGTGTTCCTGTCCCCAGATTGTAAAGAGGCGAGCGAGGGCAGCGCGCCCACGTCTCCGCGCGAGACGGCGGGGGCGGGGGCGGGGGCGGGGGGGCGAGCCGTGCGTCAGTACCACTTCCTCATGTGGAAGGACTTCGCCGCGCCCGAGCACGCATACTCCATACTCAAGTTTATCAAGGTACTTACTCATTACATGGTTCTGTTGACTCGAATACTCAAGATTTGTACTCCATTATAAAGAAGATTTAATATTTCGTATCTCGTTTTATTGTATCTCTGCTATTTTTCATACCTCCCATATATGTATATGTGAAGGATTGGCCCAGTCTAGCACTCAATAGAGAAAGGTGGAAAGAGGGTAGGGAGGTCTTTGCCCTGCAGTGGGACAAGTCAGGCTGAAAATATAATATATACCCCTTGAGCACTTGAAGTCTGTTTGGTCTCCGTGTACGTATTGTTATCGTAGGCACTACGGTGTGTGTCTGTGTTCGCAGCGCGTGAACGAGGCGTGGAGCGGGTCGGTGGGCGCGTGCTGCGTGCACTGCTCGGCGGGCGTGGGCCGCACGGGCACGCTGGTGGCGCTGGACGTGCTGCTGGCGCAGCTGGCCCACACCAGCCACGTGGCCGTCTTCAACACCGTCGCCGAGCTGCGCACGCAGAGGAACTTCCTCGTGCAGTCGCTGGTTAGTGCACTACAACTCTCACACCCACTTATGGCGACATATATGTGGTTTTTTTTTGTTCGCATTGATATTATGAAATAATTACATCAAGGAATATGTTTGGTTATGTTTGTTTGTATTAAGGTAAAAAGGCTAATAGTTGGTCATTACATATTATACAGTACATTTTTACTATGTATTATCTATACTAATATTATACAGAGGTAAAATTTGTTAGTTTGTTTGTTCGAGCTAATCTCTGGAATTGCCAGTCCGTTTTGAATAATTCTTTTTGTAATCGATAGCTACATTCAACGGGAAGGTAATAGGCTATTTTTCCATCCCAAATTACCATAGGAACAGGCATAGCGCGGGTAAAACCGCAGGGTGCTGCTATTATCTCTATATTAATATTTATTTTCTTTTCGTTTTCAGTTTTGTTCACTCCATTTGTTAAACTTTTGTATTACTAAAGCATGTGCTACACGGTTTTAAACGGTGGTTTGAAACAGAAAAAACAGATTTGCGCTTTACCGGCTACACGGTTTAAAACATGTTTTAAACCATCAGTGTTTAATAGAACGTTGGGTGAATAAGACGTCTCTACGCTCGCACCGTATACCTATTCACTACAACGACGTCATGGCGCCTTACCTATCTAAAGAACAAAGAGTTGGGGTGTGTCTTGCTCTTTTGTATGCAATTGAAGAAAAAAAAGAAAGAAAAAAAATAATATGGGTGAAGCGATGGTTAAAGGAGAGATTAACCCTTAGTCATATTTACTTAATTAACCTACTGGACTTTGATGACATACATAACTTTCTAAGAATGGATAAAGAAAGTTTTTACGAATTATTGTCCAAGGTGAAGCCATATATAATTAAAAAATACACAAATATGAGACCAGCTATATCTGTTGAAGAAAGGCTAATCGCATTTCTTTTCTGCGTAGAGTCTTTATACGACTCGCATGTTAGGTCCCAAAGGCAGGGCAAGTCTCGATACAGCTCGAGAAGTTCTGTAACCACTTCTCGTTCTTTTTCTTGTGCCATTTTGAGAACGTTGTTGACGCGTCGTCTCGTGCGTCTGCCTGCGCTAGCCGCTGCACCGTGACTGTCGTTCGCGAGGTTTTAAACAAACGGCTAGACGGTTTCAAACAAGTTTTAAACCAACGCTTCTACCAGTGGTTTCAAACGCAAGCCTTGCTGCCAAGGTTGTTTAAGCATGTGCTACACGGTTTTAAACGGCGGTTTGAAACAGAGGTTTAAAACAGTGTAGATAGTCATTTTATGCCAAATTTCGTTTGACCTCTAAACAACCTTGGCAGCAAGGCTTGCGTTTGAAACCACTGGTAGAAGCGTTGGTTTAAAACTTGTTTGAAACCGTCTAGCCGTTTGTTTAAAACCTCGCGAACGACAGTCACGGTGCAGCGGCTAGCGCAGGCAGACGCACGAGACGACGCGTCAACAACGTTCTCAAAATGGCACAAGAAAAAGAACGAGAAGTGGTTACAGAACTTCTCGAGCTGTATCGAGACTTGCCCTGCCTTTGGGACCTAACATGCGAGTCGTATAAAGACTCTACGCAGAAAAGAAATGCGATTAGCCTTTCTTCAACAGATATAGCTGGTCTCATATTTGTGTATTTTTTAATTATATATGGCTTCACCTTGGACAATAATTCGTAAAAACTTTCTTTATCCATTCTTAGAAAGTTATGTATGTCATCAAAGTCCAGTAGGTTAATTAAGTAAATATGACTAAGGGTTAATCTCTCCTTTAACCATCGCTTCACCCATATTATTTTTTTTCTTTCTTTTTTTTCTTCAATTGCATACAAAAGAGCAAGACACACCCCAACTCTTTGTTCTTTAGATAGGTAAGGCGCCATGACGTCGTTGTAGTGAATAGGTATACGGTGCGAGCGTAGAGACGTCTTATTCACCCAACGTTCTATTAAACACTGATGGTTTAAAACATGTTTTAAACCGTGTAGCCGGTAAAGCGCAAATCTGTTTTTTCTGTTTCAAACCACCGTTTAAAACCGTGTAGCACATGCTTTAGAGGTCAAACGAAATTTGGCATAAAATGACTATCTACACTGTTTTAAACCTCTGTTTCAAACCGCCGTTTAAAACCGTGTAGCACATGCTTAATTAGTGGAAACTTGATTGAATTATTTTTTTTTTGTCAAGAGTTTGCTATATATATTATTGTTCTAATTGTTTCCCAAATATAAATAAACAAAATAAAAGATATATTCCGTAATACAAGTACTGTATGTACGTATCTGTTATTCCAGAAACAGTACGTGTTCGTGTACCGCGCGCTGGTGGAGTTCGCACACTTCGGCGACACTGAGATCCCGGCGGGCCGGCTGAAGGGCGCCGTGGACCGGCTGCGCAGCACGCCGCCCGGCGCCGCCGCCTGCCTCATGGAGATCGAGTTCCAGGTCCATACTCCTGCTCATATTATTAATGCGAGGATTTATTCATTACATCTTAAGACATAGTGTAGCAACGTGCATCTCAATCCCTACTTGACAATAGAGACAATTTTAACCAAGCGCTACCATGCGTTGGAGGCCTTGAGGCGTTCTAAAGCTCCCGACGCCAAGGTCAACCACTAACCTACTAGATCTTACTTAAGGCATTATTTTATCCCAGCCTAACTTAATTTAATTTCTTACAGAAAATCCTAAACAGTCCAATCCCGGAGCCGATAAAGTCGTGCGGCGCGGGTGCGGGCGAGGAGCTGCGCGCCAAGAACCGCAGCGCGGACGTGCTGCCCTACGACCGCAACCGCGTCATCCTGGCGCCCGTGCCGGGACGAGACTACTCCACCTACATCAACGCCAGCTTTATTGAAGGTAGCCTCAACTACTATCTGTCTACACTATAGTAGAACCGCATTGCGGTTTCACCCGCATTGTACCCGTTTCCGCAAGACTTTCGGGATAAAATGTATCCCATGTGTTATTCTGATAACCTGTATTATTGTAAATTTCTACCCAAATCTTCTTGTCCTGTTCTGGTTCACTCCATTTCTACCTATCCCCCGCTAACCTCTTTGCATCACATCTTATTATTTTCAAATATTTATAACAACCAAACGTGTGTATGTTTGTGCGCAGCGTACGACAACTCGGAGGGGTTCATAATAACGCAGGACCCGATGCCCGGCACCATCGTGGACTTCTGGCGCATGGTGTCGGAGCACAACGTCAACACCATCGTCATGCTCAGCGAGGTACGCTTTCAGTTCCACCGGCCAAACAGCTACTTTGGATGTTATGTTTCACACATCTTACTTCACTGACGTTATTCTCAGTTGGGCGAAGGCAAATGCCCGCGGTACTGGGACGACGGCACGGCGCAGTACGAACACATCTCGGTACAGTACGAGGAGAGCGAGTCCTGCCCCTACTACACGAGGCGGCAGTTCAGACTCACTAACAACAAGGTAGGATTTACGTTACGTGCATTTGAATATTCCAATGATTTGACACTATGATAAAAAACTGTCTTTGATAGTTGTTGTGAAAAACCTCGTCACTGACGTTAGTTGCGTAAAACCTCGTCACCGGCTCTAACCGCTTAATATCACGTCACTGACGTCTGTCAGTAATAATCTCGTCACTGACGTCAGCTAAGTAAGAGCGGCCACTGACGTGAGAAGTTAATTAGTGAGGTATGTTTGTGATATTCCAGAGCGGGTGGTGCGGCGTGGTGCGGCAGCTGCAGTACCAGGGCTGGCCCACGGCGGCGGGCCACGTGCCCGAGGTGACGCGCGGCCTGGCCGAGCTCGCCGACGCCGCGCACCTCGGGCCCATGCTCGTGCACTGCCAGTCAGTATACCTGCACGCACCTACACCAAATAATATATAACTCTAATTTTTTACTTTTTCTTGTTTATTTTCATAATTAGTTATTCAATATCTAATATTCGTAGACTTCAAGACTGTACACGGAACGTCAGACACGTCAGACATTACGTAGTTTCTTAAAAATATTGCACATATATTTGTTTTATTCTACATATAATCTACAGTCAGACAGACAGACACGAGGCACAGTCGCATACACACAGATACACAGAGTGTTATATACATTACATATTGACATTAACAAACATTGCATTGAACCCCAACCCGTGTGGCGGCAGGCTGGGCACGGAGCGGTCGGCGCTGTTCGTGGCGCTGTGCACCCTGATCTGCCAGCTGCGCACGGAGCGCCGCGTCGACGTGTGCGCCGTGGCGCGCAAGGTGCGCTCGCAGCGCGCGCGGACCATTGACACCTTCGTGAGTATACTTATATCCAACTAGCCACGCCCCGCGGTGTTACCCGCGTTGTATCGTTTCCTGCGGGAATTTCGGGATAAAATGTATCCCATGTGTTATTCTGATGTATATCCTATATTACTGTAAAGTTTCATCCAAATCCGTCCAGTAGTTATTTCGTGAAAGAGCAACAAACATACATCCATACATACATACATCCATCCTCACAAATTTTCGCATTTATAATATTAGTAGGATTAGTAGGATGTTATTTTAATACATACTTCGTAAACATACTTCGTGAACGCGCTACCATGCTTTGAAAGACACGTTATTGTCGGTCAGAGTTGTGATAATCCTAGGACCCTGTCGGAGGCCTTGAGGCGGTCTAATAACTCCGACACCAGGATTGGCCACCGACCTACTCGAACATACTTTACCTACGTATTTTACTTTCACTTTTAATTTGCTTGTTATATTTATTTGTACGTGTACGAAGGAGATAAATATCTAACGATATATTTATTTTACACTAGCGGCGCCCCGCGTTTTTACCCGCGCTGTGCCCGTTCCCGTGGGAATTTCGGGATAAAAAAATAGCCTATAACCTTCCCGTTGAATGTAGTTATCCATTACAAAAAGAATTATTCAAATCGGTTCAGTAGTTTCTGAGATTAGCGCGTTTAAACAAACAAACAAACAAACAAAACAAACTCTTCAGCTTTATAATATTAGTATAGATGTAAAAGTAATTCCGTTTCTTACGTTAAACTACTGAACCGATTATGTTTAAAACACGATACGCTTCGTATAATTATAAAGACCAGATTATCTAATTTCAAAACATGACCCATTCAGTGCCGAGCCCGCCCATCGGCGGGCAATATTTTTTAACTTTCACGCCGAGACCGCCCATGGGCGGGTTGATTTTAAACTGCAATAACTTTACAAAATAACGTCAGAAAGTAATGAGATGATGTGTAAGGATTTGTTTCATTACAATTTATTGGCAACTCAAATGGCCTGCAGATATTAGAAGTTTTGAAAAAAAAAACAATTCTAATCTGTCATGCCGAGCCCGCCTTTGGGCGGGCAAGATTTGATTTCAGAAGTCACAAACTATTGTAAATTTTGGTACGACTAACAACTATTATTAAGTTTTTACATGCTCGTTTCTTCTTTAGCATGAATTTCGTGTACAAAAATAAAGTGTTATCCTCTATTTCACATATACGGTTGGCGCAACAAGCCAAAGTGAGTCTTGGCCTATAATAGTAAGCACAGTGAAATGTCATAAAAAGTAGTGTCCTTTATAAGGCCCTTTTTAATTAGAACATATGTTTTGGTTAATGTTGTTTGAAACGATGTCGTGTTTAACCGTGCATCCACACTGCATTTCCTTTTTTCTTTGAGCAACGCGGTAACATATTGTAACTTTTGTGGCTGTTTATTGATTGTAACTCATCGCCATCAGTCCATACCACCAGTAACATAAATTAAACAGAACATATCAAACGATTCATGTCGGAATCTGCAGCTTCATGCCGAAAACGCCAATGGGCGGGCAAGAATACATAATCGAGATGCCGGGACCGCCGATGGGCGGGCTGCATAGTACAGTATGGCGGCATCTGGGTAATATCGTTACTTTTCAGAAAGGCAGTGAATGGGTTAAAAATACTAATGAATAAGTTTGTCCAACCATTTAAACTTCTCAAATATGTAGATATGACGTAAGAATTATTGCAAATTCTCACTTCTTTATTTTGTCTTCTTCCCCACAGTTACAATACGAATTCCTCCACCGTGCCATACTCAACTACGCGGAACTACACAATCTGCTCGAGGACAGTTAAACTACACTCCATTCTGTGGTAACGCGCTCAAACGCACTCACTAAATGTTATACAATGGCCTACCAAAACGTGGAGGAAGAAAATACCTAGAATTTGCGAGAAAACGGTTTTGTTACATTTTTATACTGTAGCATGTAAGTATACGTTTTGTATATTTGGTACGTTTTTAACTATACAGTTTATTTTTTACATTTTCGAAACATTTTGTTTGATGGTTCAGTTGTAGTCCAATTTTTTCAACTTCGTTACTGTTATTGACATGTCAAATTGGTAGCTGTCAATCTGACATGTCATATTTGAAAGGTCTGAAGATTTGTAAAATTTTATACGCGGGTGGGACAATAAGTATTAGTAACGGAAACTAAAATAGTGAAGTATAAAGTTGCATATTGGATTGACATTCAAAGGACCTCAGGAAACGTTGGCCCAATGCTCAACACTGTGTCATTTGAAAGCTCTCAAAGAGACCTTGATAGTTATATCGATATTGGCGGCCAACTTGGTGTTTTCGACCACCGAAAATTTGATTGCATATTGGACTATAATTCAAATTTGGACCCTTCATTTGACATAAAATTTTTAAAAACTGAACTTATCTGCTGAGAAGTAAGAAATTTAGGTGCTTTATATAAAAATAACTGACATGATTAAGTTCTTAAATTATTTTAATTTCCTTGATATTATTAGTTAATAATGTAATATGCCACCGTACAAATTAATCAGTGTGTAAGTCTTATTATTTGTAATTATTATTCGTTATTTAATTACGTCTGTCATTTGTTATGTCTCTGTCAAAATGACATTTGACAGTGACTCGACAGCGGCCATAGAATCTAGAAATGTATATAGATAATGATTTTGTATCTCACGATAGTTTTTTTATATTGTAGTGAATAAGTTTTTTAAACTGCTTTTCGCTTGGAACTGAGTATGATAATGCGATGTTATTTTTTGTTTACTTGACGATATTGGTGCGGTGTTATGAATTTAAAAGGTTTTTATTGAGAAGCAGTTGTATTTTGATGAAAAGTTTTAACAAAAACCAATGTCATTAACGTTTTCTGTTTCACCACTATTATAATATTTGTAAGCCTGCCTGTCCACTCCAGTGGAGCGAAGATGAGAGTAAAATGTCTACTAATATAATGGGAAATCAGACGAGTGGGTGTGATAGTGATTTGGGTTTATTCCCTGTTCGTCAATTCTCGATACTTCACACCGTGACAGTCACCTCGCTTGTATTCCCGCTTTGCCGAGGAACTATGTTTCCTCGCTGAAAGTACAGTTTCAAAGTAAAATCAAACATTCTACTGGTAGATTTGTACTTTTTCTACGCTACACTGTAATATACAGATAGCCTAAATTTTCCAGAATTATTCTGTAACTAAGTTAAGATGATTTATAATACATTTAAAACTGCCGAAACAAAAACATTTTCTAATTCATCTCACCAACATACATACGAAACCTAATATAAGTAGTGTTAGATCTGTATATTATAATTATTCTAGTGTAACGTTTAATTTGGTAATCACTACCAAAACGAAACCGTGTCCAAAGATAAATGTGTGAAAGAGAAGAGATGAAATATCATAACGTGCGAGGGAGATAGGAAATATTGAGAGAATAAAAATAACGTATTTATTTTGATAACTAAAGAGGCCATAATATAATGCATTTGGAAACTTTTTAGGTTTTATTTTTTAAGTTATATTTTTAACTAAAATGTTTCGGTAATATAAAATAATTAATAATATGGGTTTTATGAAAACCTGTGTCGTGTAAGGCCAAATATTATCACCCCAAATGTGAGCACAAAACGTATTAAATGTGTTAGAGCGACTCGTGACATTGTAAATATACTGCAACGTTTTTGATAGAGTTGTAATGAGGATACACTATTTGTAATTTGTTGGTGTGTGTGATTTTTATTATAAAAGATGAATTAAGATTCCAGTGACGATAAGTATTAACCGTAATCACCGTGCTTACTGAAACTTATCTTAAACTTGTTTATGTTTTAATAAGAAGTTAATGAGTTACTTGTTAAATACCTTAACACAACTATTAAATTAAATGAAAATTAATTTTGTTGAAAGATTAGAGAAAAGAGATTTCTTTAAAATAAAAATCACATAACATAAACATTAGTATGCACAGCTCTTCCCTACAATTTTTCGATGTATTTACCGTAATAATTGTTTTATTATTAATAATAATGATCGTGTATCTATGTATTATATTTTTTATATTATCAAAGTCAACGAGGAAGCGGTTATTGTCATAAAAAGTAAATAAATTCATATCATTTGAAGAACACGTTAAATGTTTATTATGCATGAATGAAACAATTTAAATAAGTAAATAAATAGCCGTAGAGAAGAAGAAGAAGAAGAAGAATGGCCATAAACAAAAGTATTAAAAGGTTATCAGTTGAATTATGATAATAACCGCTTACTGGTACAGTGCTAAATTACGTCTAAAGAGCATTTCGAATGCATACAAAATCTTTACATTACATTAAATGCTACCATTTTACGTAAGCGTGTATAAGCGCGCTTATAAGCGAGAGCACACGAGCACGAACCCGTGTGCGCAAAACTGGGCTTTTAAAAGCGCAAAATATAGCGCACATGTAAGTGAGTATGCAGATGCGCAAAAACATTATAACCGCTTTTTCTATCAATTTTGATAGCAGTTTACTTGAATAGCAGTTGTCTTGGTAGCTATTTACTTGGCAGCAGTTACAATTGAAATGCTCCTTAGATAACTAGCGCTCAGACTAGACTAAATGAAAATGTATATGACCAGTTTTGTAATGGTCGAATATTGTGACTGTCCTATATTATCGTAAGCATTATGATTAGATTTTGTATGCTAAATGAAATATACAAGTTTACGACGAATTGGACCCAGTGCGTTTTGTATTTGAGGTTTTCAACTTTATACATAAACGAACAAAAATCGTTTCTATCAGAAAATTCACTTATAAATTTAAAATAGAAATCACTTTTGTATGAGCACTAAATATCTAATTCTTGACACCTTACGCCATTTTGAATATGGTCTGTCAGATCGTAGAATCATAAATACAAAATGTATTTATTAGTAAAATTAAATAAAAATAAATGTTTTCTAAAATATCGTCCCAACACTGTCATCTAGGGATGTACCAGACGCAAAATAATTTATATCGATAAACTATTTTACTTATCGATAATAATCTACATCATTAATCGATTATTTTCTACAAAGACATTAACAATTGCTCATTTTTATATTAGAATCCTTACACATGTCCATTTTGAATTAATAACGATGGTTTGGACATCCCTATAATAGCGTAGATAGGAAATCTGTCATTGATTTTGTGCTATGGTATTTTATACCTTAAAATAAGGGTTCGAGGTTTAAAATTCGGTAAGCTGGTGGGCAGGGTGAAGATGGGGCGTTGCATTGTTATTTAATATACCTTGTTTGGTAATCCACTATTATTTATTTCAACGGGAACTTACGTACGCGGAGGTTACTGTTGAGTTGTCCCTCAACACGTTTCGGTCACGTACGGTGACCATCATCAGGCCCTCTGGCCACGTGGTCCTACTGCCTTTGTCCTACCGATCGGACCACATGAACTTTTTTTTCCGGTTGGTTCGATTAACTAATCGGACTATTGAATCTATCATTTTCGTAGACCCCGTGGTCCTACCAATCGAACCACGTGAACTTTGAATTTCCTGTTGGTTCGATTAACTAATCGGACTATAGAAACTTGCGTTTTCTTAGACCACATGGTCCTACTAATCGGACCACGCTATTAAATTACTCTTTTGAAGTTCCAGTTTGTGCCATAATAGTGTCGACGGAGCTCCGCTGCGCGGAGCTCCTATTTCCGCCTTATTTTGGCCCTTCGGGCCTCATATAAACTTAACCTAACCTAACCTACGGTTGTCGATTGTTACATTAATGTCCATATGGGCTGAGTTGACCATGAAGACATATTGTCTTATGTAACATCTCATACTAATAAAGGATCCAATATCTGTACAATTGAAATATCTGTTAGTTAATTTATATCTTAAGAAAAAGAGTTCATGTGGTCCGATCGGTAGGACGAAGCGGAATTACAATTCCTTGTAATCCGATTAATCGAACTAATTGGAAAAAAAAATTCATGTAGTCCGATCGGTAGGACGAAGCGGAATTACAAATCCTTGTAATCCGATTAATCGAACCAACCGGAAAAAAAAGTTCATGTGGTCCGATCGGTAGGACAAAGGCAGTAGGACCACGTGGCCAGAGCTTCATCAGGAGGTGGGTGAAGCGCTCGCGACAGTGCGGGGAGAGACGCTGTCGCGAGCGCTTCACCCACCTCCTGATGATGGTCACCGTACGTGACCGAAACGTGTTGAGGGACAACTCAACAGTAACCTCCGCGTACGTAAGTTCCCGTTGAAATAAATAATAATGTCATTAACGTACGTTTCAATTAATGGTAATCCACTGTTTATTATGGTGCGTTTTTATATTGTTAGGTAGCACTATTGTGAGAATACACACAAGGCTCCCTGTTCAAAGTGGGGCAAAATAGCAGAGCGGAGAAAAAACATATGATTCTAATCCAAGTTATCTGCCATCCATCTATCATCAACTTTTAAAATAGATATTGGACACGAGCGCGCCCCTCGAGCGACTGATTAAACGAGTGTTTTTAGCTTTTTTATAACTATGAAATACCTTTGTAGGACAGTTTTGTTTGTAAACTTATAGATAGTAAGTATAGGTTAGATACGTGACAAATAATACTGTAATATCCGTGCGGAATTTGTGGCGAACGAATCAGAAGAATTAATGTTATATCTATACTAATATTATAAAGCTGAAGAGTTTGTTTTGTTTGTTTGTTTGTTTGTTTGTTTAAACGCGCTAATCTCAGAAACTACTGAACCGATTTGAATAATTCTTTTTGGGAACGGGTACAACGCGGGTAAAACCGCGGGGCGCTGCTAGTCTATTGATATATCGATAATCGCTTTGCACTGTAGCATGTACATCATCTTAGTATAATCTACTTTTTGAAGGACCTCAAAACCAGGATAAGATTTGTGTAAAAGTAAAGTATTAGCCTGTAATGCCCCACTGCTGAGCAAATGCTTCAAAAATTTGTGTATATGTATAAATGTTTGTTACATTAAGTGTAACCTAATGAAAAAATCTTGCGTATATGGTTTCGGTTTTTTATAAAACTAATATAAAATAGTACTTAATGAGTTGCTCCAGTGCATAGTTCTTAGAATCAAGTATTAAGTACCGAAATTTCGCTTTTAAAAAGTTATCATAGTTAATGTTGTATAAGATGACTGCAGTGCTGCAGTGCTGAGTGTAGCAGAGGCTTAGGTGTTTTAGCCGCACATTCCGCTCGGATAATCTCATGACAATCTCGACAGAGCTAGTTTATACATTACAAGGCTCTCGGAATGCTACTAGATAAGCAGACTGCGCTTCTTAATACTATTATTGAATTTGGGCTTGAAAATGTATGTTATTTTTGCTACGCTATACTATAGATGTTTCCCCTTTATCGATAAATAGACAACACTACGAGACGCTCGTATTTTTATACTTTTTGTAATTGAACCTTAATATACCAGTTACCAACCCCAAAATTAGAGAAGACATTTTCCTAAAAATTACGTAACTATAGTTTGATCAAAATATCGTAGAAATGTTAACCGACTTGTAAATATGTGGTATGGCGATCGCTACGGGCCCGCAATGAGTTTGTGTTCAGACGTTGCGTTCGCTGTGTGTCGGCTAAAACTGTGAAATAAACATTTCATAGTGTTTTATTTTTATTTTAATGTAAATAGATAATGCAGGTCATGTAATTCAATATTTTTGAAAATATACCATTATTTAGAAAATTGTGTTTTTCTACTTTCAAATTCATTTCCTCAAATATACCCCAAGTCCTCAGCATACTGCTAATAAGAAAATGAAATCACTACACACACGATTGTGCTCATAGCAAAAACAAGTACAGTATAAAACCCGATATTGATTAGCAACGGGCAAGTTCCCGAAAATTCTGGAATTGTAGCCTAGAATCGCCTCCAAATCTAGAATATTCAAGACAGCCAAGAACATGTTCGAAACTGCATCTAAGTATTAGTGCAACTACTCGCCGCTAGATGACACTATAATGAAAGTTTCGTGAGATGATTTTACACAATGATTCTTTACATACCTAATTTAACCTTCATTTTACCGTTCTCGAATTTACTGATTGGGTTACACAATTAATATCATTAAAAAGTATTGCAGTTTATCATTAAAGTAATAAAAATAAACAAATCTCCGTGATACAGATAAGATAATGGACGTGGTGCAACACAAGTGAACCACGTACGTTTTCGAGAACACTCTACTTGCCGCTAGATGTCGGGGCAAGGTATAAAAACAGCAGCCGGCTTTCGTCTCGCCATTATTGATCAAAGCAAAGCAAGAACTAAACGCGAGTGAAGTCAAGTGAAGTTACATCCGCTTGTCAAAAATCAAAAGCAAAAATAAAAACCTCATCCCACAGTTTATCAGTGAAGTCCCCAAAAATGAAATCAAAAAGTGTAATCGCAATACTCGTCGCGTTAGCCGTGGCAACGCGAGCCGACAAATGTGAAGACAAAAACCGACTCTTCGACCAAGACTTCGGGCTAGGATTGACCGGTGATGATTTCCTTACATCCATGATGATGCCCTGGCATTTCCGGGACTACTTCAGACCCTGGCGGCACCTTGCGGCGCTGAACAAAGACCTCGGATCCACTATCAAGACCGAAAAGGATAAATTCCAAATCAATTTAGATGTTCAGCATTTTGCTCCTGATGAAGTCTCTGTGAAGACTGCTGACGGCTACGTTGTGATCGAAGCTAAGCATGAGGAGAAGAAAGATGAACATGGGTTGATTTCCCGTCAGTTCGTAAGGAAGTACTCCTTACCGGCCGGCGTCGAGGCGGCTGACGTCATTTCTCAGTTATCCAGTGACGGAATTCTGACGGTTACTGCTCCTAGGAAGCCGGTGGAAATAGCAGGAGAGAGAGTAGTTCCTATAACGCAGACGGGACCAGTTCGGAAGGAGGCCAAAGACAGTACACAGGAGACTGGAGGAACTTGTGCGAAGGATACTTGCAGCAAGCCGTAATTATAGATAATAGGTCATGCTTAGTGTTTATCACAATGTTATCTCAATTTTGTATTTAATTTAAGACTGATTTCCGTATCGTATAGTAAGCATTTTTACCAATAAATACTAGTAACAAAACAAAGCTGTGTTTTTCTAATAGAATTGTTATAAAACTTTAGGCAAGGGCCTTTTATAAGCGCGTATTATGAACATTTTAGCTAGGTTTGTCACTTTCCGACATAACTCAATTTTTCGAAGAGCAAAAGTGATGGTGATAGGGTTTTTAAGGTAAGTTGTTTGAAGTAAAGTATATACAGTATGTATACTACAGGTCAGTGAAAGTAATGGACCCACTGAATGGACCACATCTGCCCCGGTTGGTCAAAGTTTGCATATAGAATCTAAGTAGGTTTTAAATAATAGATCTTATACCCATAATTATATTTTGTGAAGTTACATAAATGACTATTTCCACTGGTTTTTTTAAATTTTATTTTATTGGAGACAAACAACAGTTACACATTACAATCTTACAAGTATAGTTTAAATAGTACTCTAGTTAATATGTTACCAGCTACATTATGCACTAATTACTTAAAGGTATGAAGGGCAAGGATATTCTAGTTGATAAGCGGTATATACTAAAGATAAAAACTAATTACAGATTGATTAGATGGTATCCTTTGTAGCTATGCTAGGTAAAAGCTGCGTCTTCGTCTGTCTAGCTAGACCATGCACGGTTGAAAATGATTGCAATTGGACAATAATCAACATAACTTAAAATCTGTGTTATAGATACCAATCTAAACGCTTAACCTCTTATTCTTATGATCATCATCATCAGTTGGCACAATGTCCCCATCAATGAATTTTCCATAAGTGAAAAAGTCCTCCAAATCTTGCAATGTCTTATTTTTAGTTTCAGGCATTATAAAATACATATATATTAACATGATTGCCATAATACAAGCTATTATAGCTAAAGTACCATAAAGCTGACATGTAGCTATCAAATATGGAAATACTTTAATAGTTACTGTTATAACACTTGCTGCTTCAAAATACGCTACCAATGAACCTAAGGCTCTATGTTCTAAAGGAAATATCTCTCCTTTTAAAATTATAGGAACACAAGCACAGCCCAAGGTAGATAGCACAAAAAATAAAGAAAACAATACAAGAGATATAGGTGAATATTCTTTCGAAATTATTTCACTTTTAACCAAATATAAGGATAACGAAGTCAGCAATAAAACTGTGACAGCTGCCGACCCTGACGAAAATAATAAAGTTCTTATTTTAATCACTCTTATTAAGTATGCTGAAATAAAACCAGTAATTACGATAATTACGTCTATAATCAAACTAGCAGCGCCCCGCGGTTTTACCCGCGTTGTACCCGTTTCCGTAGGAATTTCGGGATGAAAAATAGCCTATAGCCTTCCCGTTGAATGTGGCTATCTATTACAAAAAGAATTATTCAAATCGGTTCAGTAGTTTCTGAGATTAGCGCGTTTAAACAAACAAACAAACAAACAAAGAAAACAAACTCTTCAGCTTTATAATATTAGTATAGATTGAACTGGATGTTGTTAAATCCTGTCCCAATCTCTTGGATCAGTTGAGCTGCGTAAGAAGGAAAATAATGTCTCCCACTTGCATCCAGAATAATGACTCCCACTGTTATCACTAATAGTGGCTTCAAAAAGTTCTTCTTTTTAAACTTGCCGACAAATTCTCTGACATTTTCTGTAAAAGTCCTCATAATTTTCTTCTGCTTCAGCGCTCTTATCAACTTCTCGATCTCTCTGGTGCTGTCCTCGTTCTCCCCTCGAAGCCAGTAGAACAATTGTCTACTTTTTTCGTATTGTTTCTGATCTGCGAGCCAAGAGGGACTTTCAGGCCCGAAGTAAGAGACGACGAATGAAAGTGTAAAAGGAATAGCAATGGTTAAGGAAAGCGTCCTCCAGTGAACGTAATAACCAATTAAGTGAACCAAAAGGCTTCCGCTATTAAGGGTAAGTGTTATTATGTTGAGGAACATGCCTCTGTTTTGAGGGCTGGCGCATTCTCCAATAGCTATAGCGCCAATTACAGGAGCACTGCCGGCAGAAAAACCATTTAGGGCTCTTCCAATAAAAATGGTTAAGATATCTGTAGCAAAGTAAACGACGATCGGTCCAATTATACCAGGGATTGTGGTGACGAGGAATGACAGTCTCCGGCCGTACCTGACCATCGTGATTGATCCAACCACAACGCCTGCCATGCCTGTTAGAAATAATGATGATCCTGAAAGGAAATCAGTTTCTGTATATCAATTACTGAATGTTATATATTTAATCAATATTTCAGAAGCCAACATGGATTAGACAGCCTGAACTTAATCTCAATTGCCATGAAAACATAATATGCCATACTGCTCCTGTTTGTTTTGAAAAATAGTAGAGAACATGAAATTAAAGCACAAGACACACATAGTGCGGTTGCCGGCCGGGTGTGGATCGCATGACATTATATTCCTTATATTTGTCACAATGGCGCGTTCCGGGCCCGGACCCGCACTTCTAGCGCTCATGGCGTGAGTTAGCTTAGCGATGTTAACTCATTGCTATGGATAAGCAACGTGCAGCTCGGCCCCTACATGGATAGGTGGCCGTTAGTGGAATTTCGATCTGGATCGCTACCGTGCTTCGGAAGGCAAGTTATACTGTCGGTCCGGTTGTTTCCATCACAGGAGAAAGAAGCACTTAAGTTTCAATCGATAGACCATGTCGGATACTTTCGACACCAGGGTTTTATGTACTTCCCGCACTATATTTGTAGCACCACGCGCGTAGCGGCCGGCGCGGCGGTGCTTCTATGCTCTGTGGTTTATACACTTATTACGCTTATAATTCTTACCGAACCAAGAAGAAATGCTCAAATCCATCTGAATATCTGAGTTGGGGTCCTTGATGGCGTAAAGGAAGGCACTATTAAATCCAACAGACATCCCTATGCCGAGCTTCGTCAGAATGACTGGCAACACCACCAGGCTCTGAAAATATACCGATCCTATTTGAATAATTATTTTTGCAATGGATAACCACATTAAACGGAAAGTTTCTAGTCTATTTTTTATCCCGAAATTTACACCAGAACGGGCACAACGCAGGTAAAACTGCAGGGTGGTGCTAGTATTCAAATAAAGTACATATTGGTGTCTGTCTGTTTATGTATTCGTATCAGTTGGATAGATTCCTTAATGCAACTTAGAGCTAAGGTTGAGTCTAATTAACCGTGTGTGAATTTGACCTGTAAATATTTATTTATTATTATCCTTCATCTTGTCGAGTTGGTGTAGAGTTTTTAGACTGCCTAAAGGCCTCCAACATGGTCTAACGATTGAAACAACCGGGGCCGACTGCTTAACATGCCATCCGAAGCACGGTAGCGCTCACATAAAAATGCCACTATCGGCTACCCATCCAAATAGGGGGCGAGCTGCACATTGCTTAACAATCGCAATGAACTTACATCGCTTGGTTAAACTACGCCACGAGCGGTACAAATATTTTTAACAGTTGTTAGAATGTCAACCACAATTGACTGCAAGGCTAAAGGTGGTCTGGACTATAGCCTGCGATGGTCCCAAAAGTATTTTAAAGTTTAACTACTTACTTGTCTCATAGTTGGAGATACCCAGATTGAAGTACTCATTTTGATATAACACCTCAACGTTGCACGATGGACAAAAAACCTAACTTTAAAATACACATAAGTAAATAAAATATTTTATTATTTTAACAATTTAAAAATAATGAAACCGAATACGAATATACGTTGAAATGACAAATTATTTCGGAGCAAGGGTACCTATACAAAATTTACATTACAATAACAAGAATATTTTAAGCGTATTGAATTTTTTTGATATAGAAATAAATGGTTAAATAAATTATTGAAAACAATCGAGACTGGAATTATTGTGAACAATGGAACGTAATTCGGTGTTCCAAGTTTAAATCGTGTTCTATATTTGAACTATTAAAAAAGCCAAAAGGCCTCTGAAATGGTGTAAAGATTAAAACAACAAATTAACGTGTCCTTCGAAGTACGGTACCAATCATAGAAACACCCATCCAAATAGTGGCCGGGCTGACAATTGGGATAATATCTAAACATCAAACATTATAACGACAATTAGCCATATGCGAGTAAAGCCACTGGGCGCAGCTATATACTCTATAGTCTTGAAACAGTAAGTTCTTATCAAAGAGCCGTGGCGTTGTATTAATTATACACTGGCGTGCAAAAAAATCGGGCCACCCAGTTAAAATGGTTTTATGGTTAGCCTAACTGGATTTTTGAAGATTTTTCTTTGTACAAGAATAATGTTGTGATTTACATATCCTATCTAACTGAAATCAGTCAATTTCAACCAAGATTTTAAATAAAAATGATTTTTTTTAAAGAAATTGTTTTTTACCCTATGCTATGTACAGAATCAATCGTAATTAATTGGGATAAATGAAAGTTTTTATTATTATTTTTCATCTTATTAATAATGTGTATTGCCACCCCTATTCCTAATAACAGTTTTTAATCGGTTTTTCATTGATTTTACTAATTTTTTAGCATATCTTGTGGTATAGCCTCCCATTCTTCCAAAATCGCAGTTATTAATTCAATTAAATTACTGGGCACTATTGGGCGCCGCCGAAATCTTCTTTTTAGGTGATCCCACACATGCTCGATGGGATTCAGGTCAGGGCTTCGAGCTGACCAGTCAAGGGTGTTCACACCGACCTCTTCCACATATTGCTTGACGCTATTTGCAGTGTGTGGGCGGGCATTATCTTGTAAAAGAAGGAAACCTTCTCCAATATAAGGGGCAAAAGGTACGACGTGATCTTCTAGGATTTCCGTTATGTACCTTGCAGCTGTTAGGGATCCGTTTTCGATAAAAATCAGCTCGGTGTTTGCTTCGAAAGAGAAGCCGGCCCAGAACATAACCGAGCCACTTCCATATGACACAGTTTCTCGCATGTTGCAAGGGGCATATCTTTCTCCTGGTCACCGGTACACAAAATCCCGACCATCAGCACCATGAAGACACATGCGACTCTCATCTGTAATCAGTACCTTCTGCCAATTTCCTAACGTCCAATTGACGTGCTCTCGAGCAAAACGTAGTCTTGCTACGCGGTGGGCTGGGGTGAGTTTTGGGCCAGTGGCGGGCTTATGTGGTGTCAAGGAAGCTGCCTTGAGTCGTCGCCTAACTTTCCATTCACTGACGTTGACACCCCTCACTTCTCTCAGGAGATTTTGGACGTCAACCCCGGTACGATGGCGGTTTCTTAGAGATGACGTCACAATAAAGCGATCATCACGTTCGGAGGTGGCTCTTCGCCGACCTGAACCGCGTCTTCTTATAAAGCCACCAGTCTCATGAAATCGTTGGTACACTCTCTGGACCGTAGAACGGCTCACTGACAGTGTCCGAGCCACTTGACGTTGACTTAGGCCAGTTTCAAGTAGAGTCACAACTTGGGAGGCTTCAGCTTCGGTCAGATCCATCTTGCAATGTTTCTGATAGTGGAAGGTAAAGGTAGAAGTGTCTCGTTTAATAAATCAAACTCAACTAAACTCCTAAACCCCCGATATCCCGATGTATACCCCTTAGAACAATACACAATTTGGGGCAAAATTTCCCTATTTTCCGTTTATTGCTTATTGTAGTGTCCACAGGTGCATTTCCGAGAATTTAGTGACAAATATTGACATAAACAAACCGTACTAATCACCCTAATTACCTGCGCGGCATATCTTTGATGTAGCTACAAAATTATTGAAGAATTTAAGGGTGGCCCGATTTTTTTGCACGCCAGTGTATGTACATTTAAAACAGGAAATGACAAGCCCGTTGGCACAGTGGCAGTGAGAGCGCTTACTGTGTCGGGGGTTGCGGGTTCGATTCCCGCCCGTAGTCAACAATATGTGCAGACATAGTTGTTGGCGACGAGACGTCTGGGTGTCAATTATATATTCTTATAAAGTATTTGTGTATGTATATGTAGTAGTATCAGTTAGTTAGATTCCATATCACAAGCTTAGAGCTTACTTTGGGTCTAATTAACCGTGTGTGAATTTGTCCAGGTATATTTAAGTATTTAAGGAAATATCCATAAATCTACAATTGGAGGTAATTAACAATATGTATTAGTTTATATAAAAAAGTATAATGTTAATATAAAACACAATATTAGTTGGGGCAAGCAGTCACTAAGAATTAATGTTCACCCTATAAAAGATTGTTTTTTAAAATATTAGTTAACAGTATTCTAATTTGACGTTTCCGTCGTTCGGCTGCACTGTGGCACCCACAGAACACATTTATGTGTTCTGTGGTGGCACCTATAGGGTACCTTGAATCTCCAATGGATGACGAGGAGAGTTTTCACTGCCGCACTCAGAATCATCCATTAAATCGAAACTTAACTAATTGACGTAATGTCTCATTAATAAGAAAGCATTTGACGTCTAAGTACGGGCGTTAGTTCCGTAAAGTAAAAGAATAAGATGGCAGGTCAAGCGTGGTGATTGCGCCTAATCCTCCTCACTGTACTGATATCTTCAGTGAGACTGAGATGAGAGGCCTTTGCCGAGCAGTGGGACATTACACGGTAACACTTACTTTAAGCATTTTTTTTAATTTCACCGTCATTCCCAGCATCTACAATAATGCGACACACAATATAATACGTAGCTAACTACGAGTTTTTCAGGTGTCGTACTGGTCGTACGTCGTGAGCCATTACCTTTTGGAAACTTTACATCTCAGATTATAAAAACTTAGATCTGTGGGAATTTCTATAGAACTGTCAAATGTCAACGTACGTTGTCCGTAGTTCCGTACGTAGTCGATGTCAAAGTTGAATGTTTACAAAACAAAAGCTCATGAATCAAAAATTTACCTACGCAAAGCATAGATTGCAAGATTCACATATTTTCTGTGTTTCGAATAAATAATTAACACTTTCGCTCGTTATATGTGCAAGCTAAGAAAAGCTATACGTATCTAGCAATGGTGAACTACTGCTGTGTGGCGAATTGCGCCCGGAATAGTAGAAACAGCAGTCATCTGTTTTTCCATATTCTGCCCAAGGAACCTCATCGGTAAATGAATATTAAAGCAGATTTTAAGTGAAGATGGATGTATGGATGGATGTTTGTTAATGTTTTATGCGAAATCTACGGAACTTATTGATAAGAAATTGGCAAGGATAGATTGTAGCCAGGGATCAGACAGGGATCTTTCTATCCTTAAATTTCCATGGGAACCGGTTTACTGTAAACCGTGGGGCGCTACTAGTATAATAATAAAGAATTGCTGTTAAATGAAAAAATGTTATTTACTTTCATTATAGGCAAAAGCTATGGTGTGAAGCAGCTGGCAGACCAGACATACTTGAAAAGACACCAGAACAGCGATCCTTCTACAGGATTTGTTCCAAACACTTTGATGTGTCTAGTATTAAAAATAAGCATTTATCTGTGAATGCTGTGCCTACATTATTGTTACCTGGAACTGAGACTCAAGGTAGAATTAAGATACTTATTTAGCTCATGAGCAAATCAGAAAAATATGCATTGCATTAGTGTGATGAAGCATATTCCTCTTTATACTTGAAGCCTTTGATAAGAAAGAGAGAAGAGAAGAGAGATATTACAAGTCATACTTGATTTGATTCAGAACTCTTTGAATTCAGTTGATTCTTCAGATATAGCAACCTAAACTTTTATTACCTTTTTGTTTTTCTCCTCTCAGTATTGGTATCTTTCATAAACTCTTATTAACTGTAGCGCTCGTGGCATAGTCGGACTAAGCAATGTTAATACATTGCGATTGTTAAGCAATGTGTAGCTCGACCCCTACTTCGATGAGTGGCCTATATTGGCATTCATTTCTATCTGAGAGCTGCCATGCATCGGAGGGCACGTTAAATTGTTGGTTTCAATCGTTAGACCATATCGGAGGCCTTTACGCGGTCTAAAAACTCCGAAACCAGGCTTAGCCACTAACCTACTGAAACTTACTTTACTTACTTACTTTACTGTGATATTATTACCTGCTATGCTATATACCTACCCTACCTGTACCTACCCTGCAGATATAACAGGCTTATACTTGTTTCTAGATGAACAACCCGGCCATCAAGAGACATGCAACAATTGTCTGAATACAATGTTCGGTTTCCGCTACAAGTGCACCACCTGCAAGAATTATGACCTGTGTTCCAGATGTGAAATGCTGGAGACGCACAATCAACACTTTATGTTGAGAATACCTACTCCTGTGGCTTTTGTAAGTAATCAAATAAGATTTACTAATATTTTTAATAATTTAGGTCACCATCACAGAGTGAAATCTTATCTTAATCTTATAAATTACTAGCGGCGCCCCGCGGTTTTACCCGCGCTGTGCCCGTTCCCGTGGGAATTTCGGGATAAAAAAATAGCCTATAACCTTCCCGTTGAATGTAGTTATCCATTACAAAAATAATTATTCAAATCGGTTCAGTAGTTTCTGAGATTAGCGCGTTTAAACAAACAAACAAAACAAACTCTTCAGCTTTATTATAATATTAGTATAGATGCCTCGTCCTAATCACTGTACTTATATGAACCCTTTGCACAGCAGTGAGACAAGTTCGAGTAGGTTAGTGGCCAACCCTGGCGTCGGAGTTTTTAGACCACATAAAGGCCTCCGACATGGTCTGACGATTGTATCGACAATATAACGTGCCCTCCGAAGCATGGTACCACTAAGATGGAAATGCCAGTATCGGCCACCCATCCAGTGGGGCATAAAATGCTCCTTTTTCACTTTTTCCAGACCTTTACCCAGCTTTGCAACTAAGCTAAATCTATCAAATTCAGTCACCTCAAGTAGATTTAGAAATTACAATAATCTGAATTTGATGTTACAGGATGAAATAAATAGAATAATAAAGAAAATTCAACAACCCGATGATCCCGACTGCTCTAGCGACGACGAGCCCATTACTAAATATAAGAAAGTTGATGATAATCTAACAGAACTGTCCAATGATGCTAAACAAGAAATAAGAAATGAAGTCTTGAAGCTTTTTAAGCCTCAAAGGAAAGTTTATAAGAATTCCCCAAAAATGAAACGGACTGCTAGCAATGGAAAAGGCGGCAAAATGCAAAAAACAACAGAGTCTGAAGTGATATCCGATCCGTTCTTTAGCTCGGAAGTGGTATTTGCAGATGTCAATGATTTGCCAATGAGTGTTGGAAGTGTTGTGGAGGTGAAAACGGAAAATATGTATGAAATGGTGTTAGATGGTAATATATTTTAATATTTGAGCATTTGTAGTTAGTATTTTAATAAAGAAATCAGGTATTTTGTAAAGGATTTTTTTCCCCATCCATCTCTAAAGAAGTCCTATCCTATCATCCTATCGCTCTTTCGTGTAATCTTCATGAAGTAGTTAGCTCTGTGTAACAGTAGTACAGTCCAGTAGCTATGTGTATAAATAATTGACAACACTCTATTTATTTCTAGAAAACTACCAAATAATACATGGATATGAATTGATGGATTAGTTCACGTAACAATGAAGAATATTCTTTGATTATTAAATTAAAATATTTTAATAACATGCTGGCTTTATTTTTACGTTTTGATGTTTAGCACTTTTAGCAGTGTAGTTATTAGGCAGCCTGCAGTATACCCACGAAGCTAAAACAAAGAGTATACCCAATGGTATACCATAATATTTCGGCACATTACTGGACTAATCAGGCCACCGCTCCACTACCTTAATTTTAAATGCTCTGCAGGTTTAACAGGGAGCCATGTTTCTCCTCTTTCGTATTTTATTTCGTAATAAACGCACGAATTGTACACTGGTACCTGGTCGATACTAAATAGTAAACACAATATGTACCTACTAACTAAATACTAAGGCAGATTTCTCGAATAAGACGTTTATGATAATTCTAAGAGCGTTTTCACTTATCCGATCCGATATCGGTGTCGGACGACGATAGCCGACATCCGGTAGCCATCCGACACCATGTGCTATTTTCACATATTTCCGACAAAATCGTTCCGATACGGCCATTTGCTCGATAGCTTAGTGCGGGCAGGTGATCATGGCAGACTATAATAGAAAACTTTATTTGCTGTATCCATGTATTTTACATATTTGAGACGCAAAAAAAGATCTGTCCACAGACAGTATTGGATACATCCCATTGTGGAAGCTAGATACTCTTTTTATCAAGCTACAAAACGCACCTAGAAAGATTTTTAAGTACTTTCGTATGAGTGAATCCACATTCAATTATTACTCTAAGCGCACAGAGACAATTTAGATACACGTATAGCACACATAATAAACATTATCGTCCGACGGCTCACGGTCATCCGATGGTGCCGCCAGCATATCGGTGTCGGCTCCGATATCCGATATCGGGCCGGACAATATGATAGACAGGTACGTATTTCATACATTTTACTTACCCCGATATCGGATCGGCGTCTGACACCGATATCGGATCGGATAATGTGAAAACGCTCTAACCGTTAGGCTCTAACGTACTGCGTGGGTACTGCTAAAAAATCTACCTCACAATATTATTTGTTTTTGCCTGTCTGGTTCTGTTCGAGGTCTGTGGTCAGACGTCTGTCAGATTGTCAGTTGTCAGATTCTCTGTTTCCTTGTCTGTGGTCAGTTAAAAAGTACTCTGTGGTGGTCAGACTTGACTTGTCAGATGAGCATTATTTTTGTTATTTCCCGAATAACCCAAAATAATAACTATTTTTAAGAATTAAAAGTATCTAGTAGATTTTTGTTGAAATATGTCGTTAAGCTAAGGTGATAAAGAGCTACTTGCAGTCTTAGGTGCTGTAATATTCATAGAATAACCCTGAAACAAACCAGCTATGGATACCGGAGGTAGGACCAGTTTCGATAAATTGAGGACTGAAGAAATGGATTCTGAAGACCTCTTACCTCCCGGAACCTCCCCTACTGACCCTGTAAGTATAATTAACATGTCTGTATTCACCAAAATAGCTTTTATTGAATAGTAACTTGTTTTCCAAGCTTGGTTTTTTCATCACTTTGCTTGCACATGAAAAGAAACGCATAGTAATTTGAATATGATTTTTTTAAATATTGTTTTATTAAGAATAAGTTGTGCACTCAACAAGAAACTCTATATTATTCTTATCACAAGAAGAAGAATTTCTAATGAAACTTTTTCTTTATTTTGTAGTTTCTTAATAAACCTGAGACACCTATAGTAAAGGCAACTCCGAAAGGTGTCGAGATTGCCAAGAAGCGCCTCCGAGCATTCTCCATACAGAAGAAAAGCTCACTCACACAGGTGTCGGTGCCCAAACCCGTCAACACTGGAGGTAAGCAAAAATAACCTTAGGAAAGTCAGTTCGCTGTCCCGAGACCTCTGCCTCTATACAGTATCAGCAGATACATCTCTTTTGGCTGCATTAATTATTAAAATTTCTGTATTTCGTGTTCTTTTTCTGGTAAAATAAGATTATTTTATTACTACTAATTGATAATATTTGTATATGAAATAGATATATAATTTAAATGATAATAATTTCAGCTGGAACAGTCCTGATAGGGAAGCTTGCAAATGCTAAACAGGTCTTTAAACCTGACCCAGAGTCTGGCGCTGATAAGAAGCCTCCAAAACCACCCAAACCGGGAACTAACCGACATAGCATAGGTATTAGAAACATTATCACTACATAGTATAAAACAAAGTCACTTTCCACTGTCTGTCTCTGTGTCCCTATGTATGCTTAGATCTTTAAAACTACCTAACGGATTTTGATGAGGTTTTTTTAATAGATAAAGTGATTCAAGAGGAAGGTTTATAAGTATAAAAATTGCCGAAATTCCCACGGGAACAGGCACAATGCGGGTAATACCGCGAGGCGCTGCTAGTTATTGATAAAAAATTAGCAAGACAAAACAGACAACATTCATTCATTGTCCTTTCACTTGAGCCATTAATGTATTTTATCGAATACTAGAAATGCACTGCGGTTTTACCTGCATTGTACATATCCCTAGGGAAATTCCAGGATAGAGATATTTAAGGCCATAAAATAAAAGGTGATTTTCAAAAAGCAAACTTATATGTGACAGAATACCAGGTTTCTATCTGTATACTGACACTGGAACTGCAATGACCTACAAACTGGTTTCTTTATTATCTTTTTATTTATTTTTACAGACTCCTATGGCGATCTACAGAAGAAGACATTATCGGAGATAGAGACAATGAAACGGAAAATGGAGATGGTTGAGTTGGGCATCCCTTTGGGGCTGATCTGCCCGGCGCCCAACAGCGACCAGGCCATGCCCACTAAGGCCATGCCGCCTATAAAGTCCTTGTTAGGTGAGATGATTTTATTTTAGGGCCTTAGGACCATAGTAGAACATTATCCACTTTTAGCTAACACGTTTTTGTTTGCAATTTACTTATTATAACTTATTTACTATTACGTTACTGGCTGATACTCTTTATGTGTGCAATGTCCGTTGATTATATAACTTCCTTAAGTGCTAACGTGAACTCTTTTTATCATTATACAATTTACTGAAATAGATCGTATTTTCTATATTAAATTGGATTTATTTTCGGTTGGAGTTGGTAAATTAGAAAACACTGCGCCCCGCGGTGTTACCCGCGTTGTACCCGTCCCGCAGGAATTTTCGGGATAAAATGTATCCTATATGTTATTGTGATGTATAACCTACATTACTGTAAAGTTTCATTCAAATCCGTTCAGTAGTTTTTGCGTGAAAGAGCAACAAACATACATCCATACATACATGCATCCTCACAAACTTTCGCATTTATAATATTAGTAGGAATTAAAAGATTAAAGGAAATATTGGCAAACATTTTAATTTACAGTGTTAATAGGCATACATTTAATGCTACAAACAATTGATAAGTTTTAACTAGGTATTCACAGATTTAAGAAGGGTAACTTTGGTTCATTATAAGCTTTGCCATTTTGTATCTTTGCTATTTTTTTTAGCAGTACATACGAATTTTGTTATGCATTATTACCCCTACTAACCTCACCTGTGCTTGCTTATGTTTGTCTAGCGACTAAAATGCGTATGATAAGAATGAGTACTAAAAAGAAGAACATTAATAAAATTAAAAGTGTTGTGAGACACAAACTCCACGAGAATAGTGAGTTATGATGGATGTTACATTTGTATGTAGTTACGGGTAGTGAGTTAACTAAATTTTTTCTTACTTGTCCTAAAATGTGGACTAATGTCGTCAATTTTCCAGCCGAAGACGACTACTCCTGAAGTGGAAAAAGGTTCAAAGATAGGGTAAGAATGAAATAGAATGACTAAACTTTTTTCCTCTGCAGGAGCAAGTAAGAAAAAATTTAGTGTAGATTAATAGTAGTTCCAATAGTTATAGTATTCTAGATAAAATTTTCCTTTTTTTCGTTGTAACTAGGTGTAATTATTTTATCGTATATTAGCCGTGCCCCGTGGTTTTACCCGCGTTATGCCCGTTCCCGTGGAAATCCGGGTATGAAAAACAGCTTATACCTTTCCTATTAAATGTCAAAATCAGATTGGTAGTTTCTTGCAGTCAGACAAATAAAAATTCAAACTTTTCAGCTTTATTATATTCGTATAGAGCTATGTATTAATTTATTACATATAAGTTTTATAAAAAATACTAGCGGTGCCCCGCGGTTTTACCCGCGCTGTGCCCGTTCCCGTGGGAATTTCGGGATAAAAAAAATAGCCTATAACCTTCCCGTTGAATGTAGTTATCCATTACAAAAAGAATTATTCAAATCGGTTCAGTAGTTTCTGAGATTAGCGCGTTTAAACAAACAAACAAACAAACAAACAAACAAAACAAACTCTTCAGCTTTATAATATTAGTATAGATAATATATATTTATTTTATGTAAGAAATAGTTTACCAATTATGGTTAATGTGGGTAAAATAGTAATTTAAACGTTGTAGGTTGTTATGATGTAACCAACATCTTAAAGTTTGTTTGATATCAAAATGTAGATAAAAGCATACTCATAATAATAGAATTGCTGTAATATGTCAATAATCTATTGCTACTTGACTTACAGACCCAGCGAAACTAGACCAAATAATTCGTGACGCGAAAAAAGCGAAAGCGGAAGGAAAAGAATTCAAATTTAATTACAAAAGTCTTCTACCAGACTACGACAATCCGTTCCAAAGGAAGAAGGAAGAAGAGAAGAGAAGAGAGGACGATTATCTCAAGAGAGGCAGAGACAGACATAGAGATGATAAGTACGATCCCAGAAAGTCTAAATATGATAGAAGACACTCCGGCATTAAAAAACCAGACAGATACAAAGACAGAATCAAAGAAAGAGATAGACCTAGAGAAAGAGAAGAAGATAAGGATAAAACTAAAGAAAAAGAGCAATCAGATGATAAATTAAGAACTCCTAAAGTTGAAGAAGTTTTAGATAAAGATACAAGTAAGATAGAAGCTAAAGATAAGGTTGAAGATAAAAAAGATGTCCTAAAAGATAGTAAGGAAGCTGATGTGAATTTGAAAGATTATCTAGTTTGTGACAGCTGGTCGTTGGACACTGAGGAGAAAGTTAAAGATGCCAGTCCCAAACTGGACACCAAAAAACAGGACACACCTATAGCTGAAGTCTTTGATCAATCAGACATACTTAAAACTGCAAAAGATGGTCCTTTGGGAAGACATAAAAAGAGTATCTCAATAAAAATAAATTCAGGACAGCCGAAAGACAGTCCAAAAGAAAAACCCAAGGTAGAGAGACTACAACCAGTGATAGATATGATCAAATTCGAAATTGAGGACGACGATATTCTAGATATGTTTGACGAGAATACTTCCATAGAAGATTTCAGCAAAACTAAATCCAAGAAAGATTTAGACTCGCCAATAGCCAGTTCATCTAAATACGACGAAATGAAGGATTCCATAGACGACTTGGCTGATGATACGTTCTTGGAATCAGTGATTAACGAAATAAAACACGAAGCTATGGATGAAGATGATGATGACAAGACTCTGGTCGAGTACGACGTGTCACCCAAGACCAGTGGGTCTGTCACCCCCGAATTGGACCCCAGCTGGCTCAACTCTAGTCGTAGCGACTACTCAGACAGTTTTAAGTCCATTGAAAGTGTCTCTACAAAAGAAAGCGGATACAAGTCTACAGAAAGCGGATACAAGTCTACAGAAAGTGGGTACAAGTCTACAGAAAGTGGGTACAAGTCATCTGCAAGAAGTTCGGTGGACAAAGACTTTGTAGAGAATAAGATAGCGAGCTCTACGATGGATTCTTTGGAGATGTGGAGCTTTGTGCTGAAGATTTGTCAGCCGTTGCTGTTTAGACATGACAAGAACAGATGTTACAAGTGAGTGGGTTCTTATTATTTATTCAGACAATCACACAAAAAAGGTCTCAGCGTAATGCCACGGACGTGTGACCCTGGCAGCGCTGATTTTCAGATGAAATATACGAAATGAATGATTGGCTTACTAAATACTTCACGTGTGTATTTCGCAGGGAGACCCGGTCACAGCCGAAGGTGTGGTTCAGCTGCAACCCGAAGGCGTGCGCGTGCGTGTCGGACCGGCGCGTCGTGTACGACGAGCTCGAGATGTGCAAGATGGACCTCGTGGACCGCGTGTACGCCTGCGACCAGTCAGTGCTCAGTGCCATCATTACATTTGTATAAACAGACTAGCTGAACGTTGTTTTGCCATATTAAAAAACGCAGGGGAAACCCCGGTGTACGGCTAGTTTACAACAATATCTGTGGTTTTTACAAGCTCTGAACTATCTCTATGGAAATGCCCAAAAACTTCGCATTCATAATATCAGTGGGGTTTATTAGTCTATGGAGTTTTAGAATACAATTAATGAAATAAATTGCTGTTATATTTATTAAAAACTTGTTTATAGCTTAAAAAAGCTTTAAATAAACCCATCTGAAAGACTGATTGATTTATTGATGACTGCATGTAGTTGACTCCAATCGTGTTCTCAGAGTCCCGGAGGCTCCGCCCGCGTCGTCTCGCGGGTGGTACGCGTCGCGCTGGTGGGGCGGAGCGCCCGGCGACGGCGAGCGCGCCGCGCCGCGGCGGCACAACGACGAGCTCTCGCTCGACATGGAGTACCAGAGGTAGGATACGACACATTGTCTTAGAGTCCATCAATTAAAATACCGAGTCGCAGTAGTGCAAGCTCAAGATTTGCCAGAGGGCGAAGCTTGCTCGGTTATAAGCGCGTTGACTGAGGGAATAGAACGCAGCCCCATGCTGCGTTCTATTACCGGTACTGCAGACGTCGGTAACAAGACCGCCCGGCTGAAGTGGGGGTGGGCTGGGCATGGGAGTCGGATGAACCCGGAGAAGTGCGCCCACGTCACATCTCAGTGGGGCCAGAGGAGGGCGACGTCGGCGGCGACCGAGGAAGCGTTGGCGGGACGAGCTCGTCGCCTTTAACAGCGATTGTTGGGAGCAAAGGACAGAATCTACATGCTTGCTACAATACCCAAATACCCATACAAAATTGTAATACATTTTCCCATCAGGTTCATGGAAGCAGTTTGGCCGGAAGTAGACAAATCAGAGACTCCGCGGAGCACGCCCGTCCGGACCATAGACAAGAAGGAGGAGCAGAACAAGATGGCGGCCGGGGGGTGGAGCCAGGAGTCCGAGGGGGAGGGGGCCGACGTCAAGATGTGGGTACTCTGCATTATTTTAATACTCAGACTGGTAATTCGAAATTAGCCCGTATATACAAACAAACAATATTATTTTTACCTCTTCATAATATTAGTACTTATAGATAGTTATTACTGATAGTTATCTCAATTTAATTTTCCGTTTGAGCGTGCTGATGTCACAGACAGCCTGGAGTAACGTTCGCATTTCTTATTTAAATTGTACAGCCACTTTATAAGTAACTTCGCTTGATGACCGAAAACGCTACGCAAATTGTAAAAACATCAATAATAGATCATTTGACTGTGTTTAATTGTTATGAATGCTGTACACATCTGTTATTGGTGTTCATATCAGAAATGTACTCTTTAACTCTAGATTTAACAGCCTCCATGGTCTAGTGGTTTGAGCGCTCGGCTCACGATCCGGAGGTTCCGGGTTCGATTCCCGGTGGGGATATCTCACAAAAATCACTTTGTGAGACTGTCCTCAGTTTGGTTAGGGCATTGCAGGCTGAATCACCTGATTGCCCGAAAAGTAAGATGATTCCGTGCTTCGGAGGGCACGTTAAGCCGTCGGTCCCGGTTACTTTCTACGGATAGTAGTCGTTACATGAGCCATGTCAGAGGCCTTTGGCGGCTCTATAACTCTGACACCAGGATTGGTCAAGTTGACCATCCACTCGATAAGAAGAATTGTATAATGTGCAACACTTTTGATGTCTCAATAAATAAATATTTTTTTTAAAAAGTTACAAAAAGATTTAAATTCGTCTATAGTTAGTGTGTTATTATCTGTGTGGGTTTATAAAATGAAATCATTTTATTTCAGTAAAAAACAAAAAGTTGCCAAAGAGAAGCGCAAACGCAAGCGATCACCTTCAACGTCCTCGTCCGACAGCGAGGTGGAACCCAAGAAGAAGAAGAAAGCGCCCAAGAAAAAGGTAAACAATACAAGTAAGAACGTAATAGCCTGTAATCTATAATATAAAAATGAATGAATGAAATGAATGAATGAATCGCTGAATCTGTTGCTAAGCGCATAACTTCAGAACGACTGCACCAAATTGGATAATTCTTTTTTTAATGTGTTCCTTATTGTCGGGACAAGGTTTTTATATCAGAAAAATAAGGAATAAAAATCTCAAAATTCCCATGGGAACGGGGGCGCTGCGGGTGAAACCGCGGGGCACAGCTAGTGTTTAATAACAATTTGCAACCTAACTTCATCTAGTGAGGGTCGGGTGAGGTTGCTGATAAAATCGCTAGTCACAAATCATGCTCTAAATATCTGATACTTTGACAGATGATAGTGTAGTGTGACTTATCAGCTTATTCATAAACGTTATTTACCTAAAAAACCGTTAAAAATTTTCTATTCCTCTTCGAAAAATAGCGTACGTTGAAAAGGAATGAACCATGTAAAGAAGCGTTTTTGAAATAAGGCCCTTGATACATAATTAATACCAATTATACACTTGATAAATCAAAATGGTCGAAAAAATTAACATACAATTAAATCATTAACTACACAGGACATCAAAAAAGCTAAAGAAAAGGAAGAGAAACGAGAGACGTTGAGTAAGAAGTACTTGAAGAAGTTGAAGGAGAAGCAGAAGAAGAAGAAACTCATTGTGCTGGACGAGGAGAGCGAATCGGACGAGAGCGGTAATTCTTATTAATTCTTCTGGGTATTTTTTACAAAAGAATGTGTCCTTAAAACATTTAATGTTTATGTAGATAGTAAAAAGAAATTTCCAATTTCGATCTGCCTTGAACAAGTAAAAAAACTGTAAAAATTTATTAATTGGTAATGGACCAAGAGCCCGTGAACCCCAGACCTTCGTTATTTTATAAAAGCTGAAAGTTTGTCAGCGCATGCTCCCAACACAGGTAAGAACGATGGACTATTATGAAGTTTGGGTTATCGTGGCTTTGGCAGGTATACGGTACTAAAGGTCAATGGTCGAAAACACCAAGTTGGCCATCGATTTCGATATCACCGTCAAAGGGTGACTTGTACAACTCCTCAAGAGCTTTCAAATGACATAGGTCATGCCACTGTTGAGCATTAGGATCAGCGTCCATGGCATAGGCCAACTCCAATCTTCGGTGGTCGAAAACACCAAGTTGGCCGTCGATTTCGATGTCACCGTCAAAGGGTGACTTGTACAACTTGTCAAGAGCTTTCAAATGACATAGGTCATGTCACTTAGGATCAGCGTCCATAGCATAGGTCAACTCCAATCTTCAATGGTCGAAAACACCAAGTTGGCCGTCGATTTCGATATCACCGTCAAAGGGTGACTTGTACAACTTGTCAAGAGCTTTCAAATGATATAGGTCATGTCACTGTTGAGCATTAGGATCAGCGTCCATAGCATAGGTCAACTCCAATCTTCAATGGTCGAAAACACCAAGTTGGCCGTCGATTTCGATATCACCGTCAAAGGGTGACTTGTACAACTCTTCAAGAGCTTTCAAATGGCATATGTCATGTCACAAATCACACTTTATTATTTGATGAATTTAGATCGGTATTTTACACACCTTTAGTACCGTTTACCTGCCAAAGCCACGATAACCCAAACTTCATAATAGTCCATCGTTCTTACCTGTGTGTGGGAGCATGCGCTGACAAACTTTCAGCTTTTATAAAATAACGAAGGTCTGGGGTTCACGGGCTCTAGGTCTATAATTTAGGAGATAAAGTTTCCTAAATGACATTTTAATACGTCAAGTCTTATCAATGAACCTATCTGCTAATTTTTTAATAAAACTTGTCACCAATTTACAGAAAAGAAAAAAAAGTCAAAAAAAGAGAAAAAGAAGAAACTACTCAAACAGAAGAAGAAAAAGAAGAATGCCAAAAAGAAGAAGAATAGACGAAAGAGCAGTTCTTCATCTTCTAGCAGCGATAGCTCTTCAGAGACCGACTCCGACTTCGAATCCAAGAAGAAATCAAAAGAAAAGAAGAAAAAGAAGAAAAGAAAACAATCTTCTTCCGAGTCACAGTCAGAAGAATTATTCGACGTCAATATCTTAAACAATATAAAAAAGGAACGCATCACAGAAGAAGAAAAACGTATAGAATTTTCACCAAGGAAACAAAAGCCTAGAGAAATTATAGACGTAAAAGAACTACAGAGCGATTTCGTTGGAAAGAATCAGATACAGATTAAGAAGGAAGTAGAAGAGAAGCAGAAGGGGAAAGAAGTAGAAAAAGAAGTGGAGAGTAGAGAAGAACTGGTACAGGAGCACTCTCCTGTACCAGAAGTTAAAGAAAAGCACGTAGACGAAGAACATAATCAGTCTGTAAGGTTGAAAGAAGATACTCAAATGGAAATTAAGGTACTGTGATTCTATTATACGTATTCATTCTATTTTATAAGTTTACTCGCGCGACTGGGATCAATTTTGCTAGTCAAAACAAATGACCTCATATGAACGGAAGTGCTTTTACTTTTCGAAAATAATTCAAAAATATATATATATATATATAGACTAGCTGTCTCGCGCGGTGGTATCTACTTACATAATATCAACCTTTGATTTTATACTATCAAATTGAGAACACTCCCTTTTGGAAATCAGTTAATTACGACAGACGAACTTCATCTCACAATCCCACTTTACAGGAAATAAAAGAACGCACCCCCACACCCCCCTCGAAACCTCCCCCAGAAGAGAACTCCCAGTCCTCTCAATCATCCACTATCAGCAAGGACTTTTACGAAAAAGACGAGAGTCACCTGCGGCCGCCGTCACAGAACTCCAACTACAGCTTCCAAGATGTCCACAATGAGTACAAGGACATGGACTCCGGCGGAGCCATGGAGGCCTACGACATGTACGAACAGATGGCCATGGAGTACCAGAGCGATGTCGCCACCGAGGTATGGGGAATTGATAACATTTAGGCTACTTTTTTTTGTTTTTGTAGAATTTTAAAGTGGGTTACTTTTTACTATGGTGGGTCGCTGTTTCGGCACGGTGAAACGAATTTTACTTACTGTCAGTTTTTTGTCAGATTATATTTATTTTGTTAGTTTTGTAACTATACATTTTATCCCGAAATTCCCGCGGGAACGGGTACTACGCGTGTAACATCGCGAGGCGCACCACTACGCCAAGTCAGGAGCGCCATTAAGTAGTAGCTATTATACCATCATTACTGTTAATTCCAGGCTTCAAGCGTAAGCTGCTCAGACGCGCCGTGGCAGCGCATCGAGACGGTGGTGCGCGCGCGCAGCCGCGGCGAGATCAAGTGCGACTGGCGCGCCGGCGAGCCGCAACCGCATGCGGCCGCGCAGCCCGCGCGCCCCTCCCGCTGGGGTGAGTGTCGCAGCAGAATGTTGGCTCCGTAGTCAACTTCGTAACACAAGATATACTCTGTAGTTAACTTCGTAGTAAAATCTCGGCTCCTTAGACAACTTCGTAGCACATGCAGTGTCCGTAGCGTAACTATATAGCAAAATCACGGGTTCGCAGAAAAATCTCGGCTCCCAACATTTTACCTGCGAAGTACATCCGTAAATGTACTTTCTATTCAACAAAACCCGTACCCTAATGCTAACTAACCCCTATACTATATATTTGCAGGCTTGAAGCCTGGCGAGGTGAACATCGTGTTGACGGGCGGCGGGCAGTCGCCGGCGGCGGAGGCCGAGGCGGAGCCCGAGTCCGGCGTCTACCGGATACAGAGCCTCGCCAACCGGACCGACAGCAACTCTAACTCGGGGTAAGTTTATTTTATTTACGGTCGGTTGGTCTAAAAACTTCGACACCAGGGTTGGTCAGTAACCTACCCGAACATACTTACTTAAGCAGTCGAAGCGAGTTATCTTTCTTCACGGTCGTGTGTAATAACCATAGAGATATAGAGAGATGCCAACCTACGCGCTGAGTACGAAACCTAGTGTCCCCATTAAACATTTACACACACAAAGTAATCAAAATAAAAACAATACTTCGCGTTGAGTGCGTGTCACGCACACATTGCATTTAGTGCGAGTATTGGTTCGCAACTAGGCTGCGAATAATGTACGTACAGCACTACAACAGATGCAATAACACGCGTATTATAAGTATTTTGTTAGCTTGAATGTGGTCATTATCCATTGCGGTATCAAAACTCAACGTTGGAATAATCTTTAGTACTATGCAAGCAATGTAAACTATTTACACATAATATTTCGACTCGCAATGTGTCCCGTTTTTGCGCATATTTACACGTCTCCCTTTAGTTTTTGTGATCTGTGGTAATTGCATATGATTGGCGAATGTGTAGAGAGGTTATATAATGTTTAGTGACGTGTGTGTGCTCGTAGCTACGACGAGGCGTACCGGCTGACGTACGGCGCGGCGGACGCGCTGCAGTACGGCGACTGCTTCGCGGAGCGCCGCGCGCCGCCGCGCGCCGCCGGCTCGCTCGACCGCCGCATACAGCTCGCGCTCACCACCACCGGTACCAACAACCAATGTGTACTCTATTTCTTCTTCCTTGTCCCTAAATGTGGACCAATGTCGTCTATTTTTCAGCTGCATACTATACCTCCAAACCAGGATCTAATTTAAGCAGGTACAGCCATAATCACCTCGCTTGCCTCATGCGGGTTGGTGATCTCAAACCCGAGCCATGTGTAAAGTATATTAGAAACCAGTATGCTTAACTTTTTAGTGATCAATCTATACCCGTTCCGTGGGATTTCGGAACGTGAAAAATAGCCTTTGTGTACACCAAACTATTATATATCTTTGTGCTAATGTTCCTCTCTCTTATCATCCTAATATCTCCATAAAATGATTCCCTAGATAAAGGTCCCTTACCAAAAATAACAGATGGTTAATCATTACGTACATTGTGTTCCAGTGCTCGGAGAAGTGGCTAAAGACACGGAGACTAAGGAAGAAGCCGAGGAACGGGAGAAAGGGATCCTTGTCACGTGAGTCATTAATATTGGAACGAAGTTCCTTATCGCGCGTTGCGAAAGGGGGCTAGGCGGAAAAAATTAAGACGACAAAGTTGTAACGACACTTTTTGCGTTAGAAAGAGACACACAGTCTGTATGTCTCTCGCCCTCTCTTTCATGCTGGGGCCACACCTATGCCATATGCCATTAAATATGACATTAACCGTAGGTGTAGCCACGACTATACGTCATAATTTGACAATAGCATTAACAATGCCATTTGGCGTATGCGATAGCTCGAGTGGCGGTACATCAAAGAGATTAATGCGAGAGTTAATGCCATGAAGCGGCCGCACTACGTATTGTCAGTGTGCGTCGAGAGCGCAACGGGTTCGGACGTATTTGTTTATTACGACGGATTTGCCTCAAAATCGCACTTTTTTGTCAATACGTACTATGGCGACAGAGTGGAGTAACAACAAAATTATTACTTTTCTTGAGATTCTGCAAACATGGTCTCTTTATTCGATAGTGATTTAATAAAGTCAAATAATATAAATTTACACTCATGAAATATAGAGCTCTGTCGACGTCCATCTTGCCTGAACTGAAGTAAATTCAATGCCGTTGTCAATGTCAAATTTTTCCAATAAATGAACATTGACATTGACAGTTTAAGTGTAGCCACCCACTATATTGCATTGAAATATATTGCATTAAATGGGCATTGACATTGAGCGTAAGTGTGGCCGCAGCATTAGAGCAAGCCAGATATTTTCGTTTCGTCTTTCTATTTCGCATTGAACAATGTGGTGTCGCGACGATTATTTTTGTTTGTAACTTCGTTCCATCCGGGTGTCCCTTGACACCTCTCAAGTTTTTATAGAAGTAAAACTAGCTGAAATATTGAAGTATGATCGAACAGAATCTGTCTTTATAGGTAACTAGCAGCACCTCACGGTTTTACCCGCGTTGTGCCCGTTTCTGTAGGAATTTCGGGAATTTTTATACTGATAAACCTTCCTCTTGAATCACTCTATCTATTTAAAAAAACTGTTTCAATATCCGTTGCGTAGTTTTAAAGATCCAAGCATACATAGGGACAGACAGACAGCGGAAAGCGACTTTGTTTTATACTATGTAGTGATCTATCCTATACTATTATAAATACGAAAGTTTATGAGGATGTATTTATGTATGTTTGTTACTCTAACGAAAAAACGATGAAACGGGTTTGGATGAAACTTTACAGTAATATAGGTTATACATGGGATACATTTTATCCTGAAATTCCCATGGGAGCGTCTGCTAGTCAATTAAGAATAAGGTTAAACCATTTTATTAAAAAGTATTATTTAAACAAATAACCTTGCTTTATACTTAACCTAACTCACACAGAAATTAGTTAACTACTTCTAGGGATTCAAGATATACCCGCATTAATGTAGAATGTATTATATCGCAGCAAGGCGGAGAGTCGCGGCGTGAAGCGCGTCAGCTTCGCGGACGGGTACAAACCGGGGCAAGACTCCGACGTGGAGGACCCGCCCGTCAAACGGGTATGTGTTCGTGATGTGTACTTCAACTACTCGCCCACTGCTGGGCAAAGGTTGCATCGCAAACTATTGATTGTATAAGTATTGATTGTAGAATAAAATTCATTATTTATTTAACGCATCGGTGGTCTAGTATGTGTACTCGCCTGCCAAGACTAAGGTCCCGGGTTCAATTCCCGGATCGAGCGAAAACATGTTTCCTACTTTTCTAATCCACGTCGCCCTATACTGCCCCCCGTCGCCCTCAACTTACCCAACGTCACCCTATACTGGCCCCCACGTCTCCCTATACTGACCCCCACGTCTCCCTATACTGACCCCCACGTCTTCCTATACTGCCCCCGTCTCCCTATACTGACCCCCACGTCTCCCTATACTGACCCCCACGTCTCCCTATACTGACCGCCACGTCTCCCTATACTGACCCCCACGTCTCCCTATACTGACCCCCACATCTCCCTATACTGACCCCCACGTCTCCCTATACTGACCCCCACGTCTCCCTATACTGACCCCCACGTCACCCTATACTGACCCCCACGTCTCCCTATACTGACCCCCACGTCTCCCTATACTGACCCCCACGTCTTCCTATACTGCCCCCGTCTCCCTATACTGCCCCCGTCTCCCTATACTGACCCCCACGTCTCCCTATACTGACCCCCCGTCTCCCTATACTGACCCCCACGTCTCCTTACTGACCCTCGTCGCCGTACTCTGCCCCCCCGTCGCTTCATACTGCCCCCCCGCCGTACTCTGCCCCCTGCTCCATACTGCCCCCCCCCGCAGCGCGCGCGCGTGCTGGGCTGCGCGTGGCCGTGCCCGGCGTCGCACCCGGACCACGTGTCGCTGTGGGACGCGCTGCCGCCGCCGCCGCCGCCGCCCGGCGACCCCCCCGCGCACCTCTACAACCACTACCATAAGTTCGGTAAGTACATTCAAGATGTCATGTCTATTGTAAAATGTCAAGACATTCTTCTTAGCTGTGCCCTGCGGTTTCACCTGCATACGCAAACCATTCATATTGCAATTTAAAAATAGAAAGTATCTAAGTGAGGCCCCTAAAAATATACCTAAGTGTTTCTTGTCGGTACAGTTATATTTTTTGATAAAAATAACATATTTGTGTGTTCATTTCAGACCCCACATCGCTGCCTGCATTCATGCCCCCCGAGCCGCCCCCCGGGGTGCTCAGCTTCTGATAATATAAGAATACGGACAACCAGAGACTAGGCTAGAAAAACTAGAATATAAGCTATGTTTATTAACAAATGACATTTAGTTCAATAAATGCAATCACTAAGTGAAATGTGCTGGTTGTTACTTATTTTCATACCTTGTAGGCTTTAGTTCTATCTTTGAGAGTTGTATAATAATAAAAAAACTTAGAGGTGTCAAGGGACACCCGGATGGAACGAAGTTTATTTATTATCAACAAAAATAATCGTCGCGACACCACACTGTTCAATACGAAATAGAAAGACGAATATTGTTTTATTCAACCAGATTTTATGCATACTTATTGTCACCCATCACTCTCTTGAACGTTGCTTAACACTCAATATCGACGACGACGACCCTTGCTTAACGCTCAATATTGACGACTACTCATCACATTCATGATCGCGACAACCGTTGCTTAACATTCAATATCGACGACCACCCATCACATTCATGATCGCGACAACCGTTGCTTATTGCAACCTGACCCGACTTATTGCTAACGAGCTACTACAAGAGGATTATTCGGGAAGCGATTGAAATAAGGAAATATCCGGATTTTAATCGTGAAGACGGTTTTAAACTCTCTGCGGCTTGGAATCCGGTAATAACAAATAAATAAGTGTTTGAGACGTGCTCAAAAGACCAAGTGCCAGGATACTGTCAGTGTTGTGTGTCAGTCTAATGTGAACGCACCGTTAAATTCTAACATTGACCATGTGAGGGTACTTTCGACACTTGGAACGCCTACCCTCGCATCACAGCGGTAACTCCCGCGATCACGAGAGGTGCAATCCCCTCGAAACGTCGGGAAATAAAAAGTAAGTTATTACTTGCTTTATTAACTTTCTAACGCGAAAAAACCCGTGTGAGTACATTTACTATGTGTTCGAAAATTGGTAAGCAATTTTAGCTTTTATTTAATACATAATAAGGTAGGTTTAGTTGAAGTACTTTCATAACTCTTGGCGAGTTCGGTTTGGATTAGGTTGTTAAATACTATGGGTGGGTTGTTTCAAGCGGTTGGAACATACGTTCGTTAAAAAGTTCTCAACACTTACGCTGTTATGTGTCTGTTAAATACAATCGACAGCCGGTTAAAGTTATTCGGCGGCCAGTAGATGACTACAATTTTTCATTTTCTTATGTTTGTTGACATTTTGTGTTCATGTTTGGTGTTCACTGGTGTGTGACCGTAAGCTGAAGCAACCCCCCCTAAGTAGGGTACTTATTTAAATAAAACTACACATTTTAAAAACAATAAAATAGATTTTCATTTATTGTGAGACGAAAAATACAACAATGGGACTTATCTCCTAAAATGTTTAGTGGCAGACTGTCGTGACAAAACAATCGTTAGTAACGCGGCGCCGGCGGCGTGGCGCGCGCGTCGCCACGCCGCCGGCGCCGCGCACTCACTCCTAATCATTTATGTCTTTCATTGGGAAACTCGTGGTAACGAATATCAACGAAACAATAGTATATATTTATACACAAAAACCTCTCTATTCATTGAAATCATAACTAATTATTATTTTATTTAAACATTGTGAAGTTTCAATAGTTTTTCATTTTTTTAACTAATTTTAAAAAGGCTTTATTGATTCGAAGCTAATACTTAATTACTTACAAGATTGTTTAATAGTTTGTTTGTCGAATAGTAAGTGGCGGCGCGCGGGCGGCGCGGCGTGTCTGTCCGTCTGTCGGTCCGCAGCGGTCACAGCACAGCGCAGTAACTACGAACCTCACAAAAATAAAACGTAACAACTCTCAAATACCGCTACTATGAAACGTTCTATACAAAATTGAACATTGCCGATTCACTAGATCGTCTGATTCATTTATTCATAATATTTATACTTCTAGAACAAGTGGCGCCGAGCGGCCGTCGGGCGACGTCCCTCCACCTCTCCCTAACTCGATTAAGTACATGTCTTACTTTATAAGTCGAAAATGCCACTGCTGCGATTCTACGTCGCCTATGTCGGTGGAGACGCGGCCGCCGCGGTCAGCCGCGCGGTCGACCGCCGCGCAGCCGCCGCGGTCGACCGCCGGCCGCAGCGGCGCGCGTCTCGCTATTGCTCATAGAGAAAAAATTCCGAAATCAATTCGTTACAACGTAGACTATATCTTGTTTAATAAATTTGAAGTATTATCAATAATCAATAAGTACATTATAATAATTGAATAATTAGTATTTGTTTCATAAGAGACTAGCATTACAAATAAATACCTTCAGCTATACAATTTTTAATGTTTATTTTCTATTTGAAACATTTGAAGATGTTCAAAGTGGACTACGCAGCCGGCGCCCGCGGGCGGCGCGCCGCGGCGCCGGGCGCCGGCTTCACACTTGATGCGTCTACGCGTCGAGATATGACTTAAATGTATACTTAGATTAAGGGGAAAAGGTCGTAAAAACAAAAAAAGTTATTGAAAATTATAACAAACACCTTAACTAATAGTTGAATAATTTAGTTGAAGTATGTAGTATGTATGTATGTGCGGCGCGGGGGCGCGGCGCGCGGCGCGGCTTGCCTACAAATGAAACAACTTTATACAAAAGATAGGCCGAGCCGCGCGCCCGCGCCCGCCGCGCCTCTGACAAAAGCAATACAAAACATTTCATTCCGTGTAAGATGACAGGATGCTATGCGAATTTTTTGTTTTATTATATTTTTTCAAAAAACACACTTCCATTCGCTCACCCTTGCGCTTAAATCTAAAATTAATAATTAGACAATATTTTTTTATTTGTTCAACAGACGCGCGCGGCACGTCCCGCGCGCGTATCATAATAAAATATTTTCAAAACAATCGAATAATTAAACACACTAGTTAACAATATAACGGCGTGGTCGAGCGCCGGGTGCACGACGCGAGTCCGCGACGCACGGCCGTTACCGATCAACCAAACATGGTACGAGTAATACAATATACAGTCGTGTGTCGGCTATAATAAGAGCGATGGCAGCGTTGTGTCGGTGTCGGTGGTAGCCCGCGAGGTTACACGGCGGTCTCGGTGTGGCTGTGCGACGACAGCCGCTCCACGTCGAGGTCCTGCGGCGCCAGCGCGTGCGCGTGCGCGTGCGCGCCCGCCTCGTACTCCACGCTGGACGAGTGCGAGAACCGCTTCGAGAGCGCCGTCTGCTTGCGCAGCGCCTCGGCCAGCGCCGCGTCCGCCAGCGAGCCGCGCGACTCCAGCCCCTGCCGGAACGCGTTCACCACGCGGATCTGTCCGCGCGACGCCGTTACAGTGGCGGCCCGCCCGCGGCGCGCCGCCCCGCGCGGGGGCGGCGCGCCGCGGTGCGCCGCTCGTACATTAATAAGCACACCGAGCCATAAAAAAGTAGGCAAGAAAGCGTTAGGTAATTCAAAATTCCAGTCACAGAGGATGTAGCGGGCCGGTGCCGGCATGCGGTCGGTGTGTGTGACGTCACTACCGGTGGTCAACTCAACGCATGCGATACAACCAACATTCTGTGACTGCATTTGGACATTGACCTAGTGACTACTCGCGAAGCTGTACTGTACCCTAGCTCACGTCTAGAAGCACGCGCCCAACACGGCCTATATCCGAACACCGCAAGCCTGTCCGCTTCACCTACATCGTTTGAAGCGTATTCTTTTTAAATACAAAAAGCTAGTTTCAAAAATTACTGGAATCCTAATGATCTGCAGATGTAAGCGGCGGCGACCTGCGCCCTCGCGACCGACCCTGTGCTGATGTTTCGCAACATAATCAATGCTACAATGCCGTGATGGATGGTTGCCAACTTAGGTAAAAACATCCCCTATGCCTGCCACCGTAATTCCTTTTTAACCCCCTTACATTGAAAACATCAAACGATCATTACATCAAACATTAAACATCGATAAAGTATATATAATGATTTGCGCGCAGGACAGCAAACACCCAGCATTCGGAAAGAGACGCCAGTACAGGCGTCTTCCTCCGAATAAATTGTGAAATGGATCATAATTCTCCCCTTAAGGTCTAATTTTGTACACCCCATAGACTCCCCAGTAGGATGAACACAACGTAGGATAAACAGCCCATGCATCAGGAGTCGTGCAATGATTATTATATAAAGTATTTGGAGCCATGCAATCTGTGCTGACATACTATTACAATTATCAATATTAGTATTTCTCTATTTTACAAACTAATTAAGTGATATTATTAACGTGAAAACAAAAAGTTGACTAATAATTAAAAATTTAACATACCATTATGTATAAAAAACGTTAAAATGACGTTGTACATAATAGTATACCAGCACAAAAATATACAAGACAGGATATATAGACAGCTGTAGGTATATAGAGACAGAGTACAGAGTATTAGACGTAAAAAAACAAACATAAAAATAGTTATAAAAAAAGTAACAATCAACATAAAATCGTAAATGAAAATAATAAAGTGTGCGAGGACAGGAGGCCCTGTGTCTTACAGCTTGGTCGGTGGAGGTCTTGCTGTAGGGTACCGGGATCAACCGCTCCTGGAGCTCGCCACCTATCACCTTCCGGGTGCAATGGGGTCATGGAAAAGAAAATAAAAAAGAGAACATGAAACACGCGCGAGGAGGACGGGTGGCGGCCACTGAGCCTCTCGCTCGCACGCTACGGAAGTCGTAACTAAGGAATATATATATATTGCAGTGCTGGGGTTGTGAACGCTATACTATACAACATGTTATATAACATTTAGTAAAATAATATCGAGCAACGATAGCATAGCGTTCGGACATAATATAGCGATATGTAGATAGATACAAAGGGGAAAGTTTCAGGGGGTTACGAAGCAAGTGCCTCGCGAAGCAATGACCTGATGGGAAGATATAATATATAGAATACACATTGAAACAAAAGGTTCGTCGTAGGGTCCTTAACAAGCACATTCATGGGGTGTGCACTTATCAACTACACTTATTAATTATATCCGGGGCTCGGCGCACGGTAACAATCATTTTATATATAACAAAACAATATATAAACTTAAAAGAAATCAAAATAACAACTAAACATTGAATAAACACTAAACATTTATTTCAGTTTATCTTTGTTAAGCTATATTTATTTGTTTGTAGTGCGTGTGTGTCTGTGTTCACTCGTGTGTGTGTGTCTGTTTGTCTCATGCATTGTATTTACTATTGAAGCACATATATTTCTCGATTTATCGTTGCTCACATACCAGATGATTGTTATAGACAAGCTAAGTTCTATTTACAGAAGCGAACATTAATTTATATTTTATATACCGCTAGTTGTATATTTAACGACTTGTTTACCTACTCTAATGCATATCTATAAGGTTACATTTAAGCTAAAATCTATCACACAAGTCAAAACATATATGATATACACTTACCATAGTAAAGTCGGGTACAGACTTTATAACATACTGTAAAACATATAACATCGTGTACAACATATAACGTCGGCTGGACCCGCCATATTTTTTGTTATTTTTCATCATATATGCAGTGACATTTCATGCTTGTTTTAAACAGTGAATTATTTCTATAGTTACGTTGAATCAGCGTGAAAGCCTCAAGCGTTGCTACACCGTACGACAATATCGGCGAGGCGCCGACGACATACAGACAGTTCGACCAACACATATATTATCATATATATATAATGTGCCATCAACATGTGATGTTTTACCTTATATATGCGGCTCTCCGAACGAAGCACGGGCGGTGAAATCAAAGTAATTGTTTTCGAGTATACATACTTTATTAACTATATCGAAGCGTAAATCAGTGGTTAGGTTTAGTAGTCATGCGAATGTGACTTAGTAAAATGGCGTGTAGAACCTACAATAAGCTTTAATTTGTTTCATAAGTTTTACATCTAACGTTTTCGTTTACATCTAGACACGATTTGTTTAAAATTTGTTTTTATACTAAACTCTAACCTCAACAGAAAGCAGGCAAAGTTATTATAACTACACAAAGTGCGTTAAAAAGACGAATTAATCATTAATTTACTATACTATTAAATATTAGATGTATATATAAAATTTTAACCACAAAACGCGACGGATAGTTAAATTTGCTTGGTTATTTAGACAGTATAGATGTGGGTAGGAGGAAAGAAACTGAAAAATAAAAAAGAAATGATTTGTTTATGGAAGACCTGAAGTGTGTGTGTTACAGAGTAGAGAATCAAGTCCAAACAGAAGAACAGTTGAGACGGACACAGGTGACATGCAATATCGAAGTAAGGCGTCGTAACTACACAGAGAGAAGTCTGAAAGGTAAGGTTGATAGAATGAGCGAGGCGCGGTGTGACCCAGCGTAATGCTCGGTACAGACTACTAGACATCACATTAAGGGCAGTCCACACAAGATAAATATCTAAACACTAACACAGTATAGAGAAAACACTATTAAATAAAACACGCATTCATATCAATAAACAAAACAATAACAAGCAAATTTAAATATCTCTTATCATTAAAGACGTATATAAAAGCACTTGAGTAGCACAAATTGTGTATTTTGTATTATTATTAGTTTAATATTTTTTTTAATATAAATATAAAAATGGCACATGAATTTATTCGTATTAAATACTTTGTTTAGCACAACACATAACTTCAAATAATATAACATGAATATAATATTTACATAAAGTTATATAACGCGTATATTAACTTTCAAAGTAAAATATATTTCCGAAAATTATATTTGTATTATAAAATCCGGTATAACAGTTTATAATTCTAAAATATATTCCATCTAAATAATGGTGCACCATTGTTACAATAACTATAATATTTTGTTATTTTATGCGTTTATACTTATCACTAATGTTTACTCATAAATAATAAATTCTCGAACAACTACTCATATAATTTACATTATTTAATATTTTGAAAACTCTATATTATTATTATTTAATTTTTATATTGAAAATTTTGTAAGTTTTTAAAGTTAGGCATGAGTTTACCGTTTATATATTTTAGAATTTGTTTAATGGCAGTATATGTGTAAACACCGCTGCTTGTTTGAAAAGTTTGTACGTCATGGTTGACGTTTGCTGTCAAGTTGACAGGTGTCGTTTTGTTTGTTTGTTTTATTCATCGCTTTGGTGCGATACGGGGCTGAGGGCGGGGAGCGAGCTGCCGCCGCTCTGTACGCTGATCCTCCGGTGTTCCGCCAAATAATTATTGACAAATATCCTGCGACCGGCCAGAATATCCGCCTTTTGCTGTAAAACAATCACGGGCCGTCAGTTCACGCGCCCCGCACTAGTAACCAAACTGCTTTCACTACGGCGTGTCCCGGCACTATCCGACGCATTTCACATTGACATTTGCGTGCGTTCCATTGCGCGTTCAGTTCAACCGATGCGTAACGAAACGCTAAACGTCAGTGTATATGAAACAAGAGCGTGCTTTCGAGCGATTGTTAAAGGTAAGACCGCGGAACCTAAAACTACTGTGAGTCGTTAGCTAGTCAAAATGCTCAGGGAAAAGCAGTTTCGTTAGTGTAACTGAACCAGGAAGGGGGCATTCACTAGCGGGAGGGTCGAGGGCATCCAATAGCAATACTAAAATATGTAGAAACAATAAGGAATAGAAATATCGTGTCAACTACTGCTAATACTCGATCGAACGATCCGGTATGTGAGCTACTCCGGCGACCCGCCTCTGCGGCACTCAGGTTCTAAATAAAATAACTATGTTGCGTCAAATAAATACTTTTATTAAAATGAGTTTCTTTTAATTAATTATTAATGTGGTTGTGCCGGCTTGTATTTAACATTAAAACTACTTTATAAGTTACAAATTAAAATCAAAATAAATTAATGATAAAATGTAAATATAAAAGAAAAACAAAACTTAATAAGTACATACACAACCAAGTTAACAAAGTTGTAATTACTTGAAAATATTATAAAAGGTAAAATAATCATTATAATAAAATACTTACTGATATTAATATTATTATTAGTACGTTTTAATTATTTCTGTGTAACAGTGGAGATATAAATTGATGTGCATTTTTTAACCTTTAAGATACTAAGATAATAATGTTTTAATAGTACACAGTGTAATTATTATTTAAAAAGCATTTGTAACTTTCATTTATCATTAAAGTATATTTCGAATTGTACGAGTAATAAAATATGTAAAGAAAAATTCGGATATAAAACCCTTTGGGTAGTTCTGATAATATGAAAAGGTGATACGAATCCACTTAATATTATCAGAAGCTACTAAAATACAAACTCGAACATAATGTAATGTACAAATTGTGCATACTCACATACGATATACATGCAACACACTCTAACTTAAGCATGATTACACTTTAAATGCGAAGCAAATTAAAAAAACATTAATAAAACAAATTAAATAAAATCACTGAGCAACATTTGTACCAAAACATTAAACTCCAGTACTTACAAACTAAACGCCAGGCCGCCATTTTGTAAATGGACAAAATTCAAGATGGCGCGTGGCGTGACCGCGGGTGTGTACGATACGGGTCGATGTGCGGCGTGCAAACACCGAGATGTCCCATGCTCTACGTAACGTAACCAACATGGCCGCGCCGTGCGACCGTGCGGCGGCGCGGCGGCGCGGCGGCATACTTACAACCGAACATTCAGCCTATGCGAGTCAGACCTAAACTTACCGTCAACATCTGAAAAGAGCGTTCGTTCTAAAGCGGCAACCCCACCAACAATCGAGTGGCGAAATCAAATGATACTATGTTTGCTTCAAAATTTATTCAATGTAAATACTTCTCGTAACATTCGCAAATATCAAGATTAGTAGAGTAGATATAAGATATCATTTATAATAAATACATTGTTTGTCGGTTACGATTCATTTAGTGAAGCGTGAGGTGTGTCATTCATACTAAACTTCAGGCGATATGTAGAGCGAGTACGCGGCTCATGAGTCAGCTAGTACACTGAGGAAGGCAAAACGTGGCGGCGGCCGCCCTGTACACGACATCAAATCATCCCGGCTTTGCGTCCAATAGAATAAAGTGGTCCCAAAATTTACTATGAAACAAAACACGCAAGCTGCCCTCCGCTCACTCGGTTAACTCCTCAACAAACTACTTACAAAAAGCTCAAACTCGAAATCGGAACATTTATAAAGTTTATTCATCTCAATAGTAGTCAAAGTTTAAAGATTTTAAAAAGTTAAACTTTAAAAAGGGATTCACATTTGACACTTATACAAAATATCACTGCTCTCATATACACGAAACATTAAGATTTATAATCACGTATGTACAAATATGTAGATCTCTATAAAATAGCAGTGTTCGTTTAGTGACGCGTCGCGCGCGGACCGACCGCTACACGGACCTACTTATTCGAAGGGGCGCGACACTAGATACGCGCGTCGTCAACTGTCGTACGACTCGAGACGGGTCAGAAACGAGTCGCGGCGCGGCGCGACAGGCACAAGTCGGCGAGAACTCGACCGCTACTCCCTACACCGATCGATTGTTAAACCGTTTTATTGCTATACACTACCTAACACTAATAGAAAAAACTTTCAACACTTAATTAAAAAACTCTTAAAGTACTAGGAAAATGAAGACGAGTGGGACTGTGTGTAGTGTGGGGGGTGGGGTGGGGATGACGCGGGTTAAGTACAGGCGGGTTAGAAGATGGTGGTTTCAGTGGGGGCGTGTGGGGGCGCGTGGAGGGGCTTGTTGAGGGTGGTGGTGGCGGGGGGGGCCGCGGCGGCGGCGGGGGGCGCGTCCTCGTCGATGTAGGCGATGTCGGCGTGCGGCGCGCGCAGGCGGCTGCGCAGGCCGGCGGCCGAGTGCGCGGACAGGCGCTCCTCCAGGTCCTCCAGCGTGGACTTGAAGGCGCGCACCACGCGCAGCTGCAACAGGACCGCGCCCGTCACCGCCCGCCCTACCTCGCTATGACCGCCCTCGCACTCGCCACTCGCCACTCGCCCACCGAGTGTGGCGTGGATTCACTCGCGGCGCGGCGCGGCGTGCTACCAGAGTACAGTACCATGCAGTATGCACTACTCTAGCGCTAGCTAGCGACCTCACGTGACACACACACCGACCTACGTGCCCTCTACGCAAGCGGGGCGGGGTGATGACGTCACGGCCGGTGCTCGGCAGCGGGACCGGGGCCGGGACGCGGGGCATTCCGGAGGGAACAGAACTATACAAAACAAAACTGCTACCGGAAAGCCGACGACACTCGGTGACACGACAGTGACTGCGACCGCCGACAGAGAGAGAGGTACTGACAGCTCGAGACAGTGAGAGAGAGATAGAGAGAGAGATGTCGGGAGTGTCGTCGGAGCTTGCCTGGTTACCGTTGTGTAGACTAGACTTCCGTCTCCAGCACGGGGCGGGGCTGCCAACAACATCTCTCTACGACGCGCGGCTCCGCGCTCCATTCGACACCCTCCTGCGTGCGGACACGCAGCCCTAGCTTTACAACTGCCCGCCCGACCAGATACACACACACACCTACACACGCACATACCACGCACGCAACACATCTGACGTCACTACACTACAATCTAAACTCTAAGCAAACTATATATTTTCTTCTCATTAATGTAATGTTTATTATTTTAAATATAATATTGAGTATCTACTGTTAGCAATTAAACTATAATAATTGCATAATTTTTATTTTATTGTAACTAATGTATATCAACTGACAACTGTCATACGTAAGTGTAATAAAAATACTATGACGTCAAAAGTGTTTGTACCTTTCGCTACATCATTTATTTATAAAATTGTTTATTTGCGTCATCGTGTGTATCTGGCCCGGCCGCAGCAGGGCAACACGTCAACAGACCCTTTTGTATAAAAATGAAATAAAAAAAAAACCGAAAGAAACAAAAAACCAAGAATTGTTGTAAATGAAACACAGCTGAGGAGAACTTAGTGTGATCGTGTTGTTGGATGCGTGTGTTGCGCCGGCGCAGTGTCGCGTGATACGAATATGACCGAGAGAAGTGCCAACCAAAAACAAACAAACATAATACAAAATGAAACAAGTAAATGTATCGAGAGGCGTTTTGTACCTCGACGACAGAGCTAGACTAGTGCCTACGCAACGCAGGGAGTGACACACCCGGGGGTTGCACTATCACACGCATCTCGCACGCCACGCCTTAGCGACACTATCCGGTTCCACGTAGCCTACTGACTCGCTATTTAAGGGACAGTTAAATGTAAAGTGACATTAAACAGTGACATAGGATTACTAACACATCTATTACACATGCTATATTATGTACTCGTTAAGTTTTTGTTAGAACATTTACGTTTTAGGGAAGGAGCTAGTCACCAAGAAGATTCATTTAGGAGCTATGTTATATTGACTTATAATTGTGTAAAAAACGATAAATTTTGGTTTAAAATTTTGTGAATTTTTGATACGTTTTAGAAAGTTTGCACAATTATCGTCAAATATAGATTAGTCGGAAAGCCAAACAGTTCCACTGGCGCTGTACTGCCGCAGTGATAGTTCGCATCTAATGTACTCACCTGGTCCGATGTATGTACAGTAACACTACAACAAGCCTAACGTATCTAACGCAAATCAACACAAATAGCCAATACAAATGTTTGAACAACGCAAGCCAACTACTTGGTTAAATCATTATCAATCAGTTTGACGCTTAACACCCACCTGACGCGCCGTGACAACGCACCCCCGACATTCAAACAATACTAAGGGACAAACGTTCACAACAAACAGAAATTAAAACAAAAAACAAAACAAAAATAAAACACAAACATAAAAAACAAACATAATAGTATGCACTGACAACACAACGGCAAAGAAAATACGACCGAATCAGGGTAACTGGTGTTAGTATGCGAGCCCACGAGTCATGCTCTACGTGACACGTCGTTACTAATCTTTACTGTACTGATGTATCATCAAGTCAAATCCACTCCACACTCAAATGAACGGTGAACACCGACCGGTGAGTGAGTGACCACACTCGGTCCGGAGCGGGCCGGGCCGGCCCGGGCTCGGGTTAGTCGGCGCGCTCATTCATAGCATGGGTCATAGCGAGGGTAACACGGGTGGCGTAATCACAAGCAAAAAATACTCTTCCTCAAATATAAAAAAAATACATAAAAACAAAAAAAAAACAAGACATTAAAAACTTCATCAAAAATAAAACAAAATAAAAACAGTGAAATAAAATAAAATTAACAAACAGTCAGTATGACTCGAGTAAAATAAAAGATAGAGAGAGATATATAAAAAGAGATAGTCATATTCATACCGCGATGTATAATGTTGAGTGGAACAATGAGTATCTATCGTACTGAAGTCATATTAACTGTTTGGGTTCGAGGGATAAGTAACATCATCACAGCCTAGGGGGCATGCCTTGAAGTAGGGGTGGTACTCACTCGTCGTTAATACGTAAATAATGAAATGTAACAAATCATAATCGATTACATTAAACCGAAGCGTCAGACTGTATCGACTGATACGGCGGAACATGCATGGCTCAACTCGCGATATCACTAACTAATTCCACCTCCGGCTTCATGACAGAGACACCAATATATATACGGGAACTGACTATACGTATACTATATATACTCAGAGTAAGAAGGATGAAACAAAATATATATTAACTAGCGTGTGGACAGTAGAAAATGTCATGAAACCAGGTAGTTAGAGAAAATAAATGAAAGTTAATCAATTTCAAACTAAAAACTCTAGTGTAACATTTTGTTCGGTTGCCAATTTGAGTACAGTATAAATATATATATATATTTGTAGTATAAATAAGTAATAAATATATGTTATAAATAAATTTAGAAAATTAGTTACCGAACAATTAGTTATGTTCTACTAATCATGGGCCAAAATAAGTCATAGCATCACTACGATTTAATTTGTAAAGTGTTTCTCTGTGTAGGTAACAAATAAACATTCGAAATGATATCGAAGAATAGGAGAATCGATACTAATATAAATAAATTAATAAACAAAATCAAACAGAAAAAAGTGAAATTAAAAATAAATAAAATGTGAAATAAACAATAATCGAATTTACTATGAGAGTTTGTTAATTATTATCGGATATTAAATTTCATTTTTTTGTGTAATTAAATTGCAAAAATTTCTCATAAAATTCATATGTTATGAAAAATCCGGTTTGTTATTAATGTGTTTATAACATGAATGAACCAGCGTAACCTCGATGCTGTATTGATAATAAAGATGATGTTTTATCGGTTGTTGTATAATAGGCTAAAATAGTAAAATGTATATAATAATGGACGATAATTATAGTATATAACTTAGCGTTAGGATGCCCAAGGTATCCGCTGTGTTGACCTGTTGACTTCGCTGTATATATTATGTATTTATATATATTATATTAGAGAGTATATAAATAGCTGTAATCTCAAACTTATCCCTCTTACGATTGCACTTCAGACACTCCTAACTTTTTTTAATTATTCTTTTATTTCGCCTTCATTAACTATAATTTTATTATAAATGTTATATAACAGTTGAATGTTATAACATATATAGTAAAATTAATCCTTAATTCATATTATAACATCATAGTATTCCATTGTGAATTGGTAATCACAATGTCATCCATGATAGAATATAAACTAACGACCTCATAATATATATTTTACCAAAGTAATGATGGAAGAAAGAAAGTATTTCATAACCCTTCTATGAATATCATAAGGTCATCAGTTAAAAAACACTGCGATATTTTATATATTCACAAGTTATTCTATGAAAAATTAAAGCTTTGATATCACAGAAATCTTAATTTTAATTAATTTCAATTTAATAAAAATATCACAGTATTTTAAATTAACCTTTACGTGAACTTTTGTTCCTAACTATGGATTCCCATGAATAACGACGCAAAACGTTTTTTATCACATTTCAATTTCATAACGACAACATTTTATAACACTGTCACTTTGTAAATTGTCATGTTATAGACTGTCAATTGTTTCAAAATTAAGATGTTATGAAATGGTTTTGAGTCGTTGAGCAACATTTAACCCACATTGAAATAACCCAATGAAATAAACCCAATGTTTCTGAAACATTAACCCCCCAATACCTGCTCCTATGGGATATGATATCCCGATAACCCAGGTGGATAACTTAGGGATATTGTAGGGTTCAATTAATATTACTTAGTTAATTCTACTAGTCCTTACAGATTAAATTCCTCTAAAGTTATAAATTAAGAACTTTAGACAATGCAGAATCCAAAATGTTAATTATTTATTTGTCAATAAGCATATAGTTTTTTTTTTACTATCAACTTAAATTTCGTTTCAAAGCTTACTGACTGCATACAATTATATTTCGTAGCAGTAATTTAAAACATGGACCAAATTCAGTAAAAAATATCGTCATATTACTTTTGATTGCCTATGATTTCGTAGCGAGACTAACGCCATAAAACCGATGCTATATAACCATATATCCCACACTAATAAATCTAGATTTCAACCTTGCAAGCCCCAAGCGGTACAAATCCCACCCCAACATTGGGTAACCTTTTAACCCGTCAAGATCCCCAAGCTATCCACGAGTCCCCCCGACCCGTAACCTGGAGCCCAGCGGGCGTGTGGTGTGGTGTGGTGCGTACCTGCGTCTGCAGGCGCGTGAGGCCGCGGATCCAGAGGATCTGTCCGGCGCGCGGCTTCTTGTCGAGCTCGTTGTCGTAGTCGGGGCCCGACGGCGCCGACAGCGGGTCGGGCTGCCCGCGGCCCCAGCTGCGACACAACCGACACGGTCCATGTACACGACAGTGATGGCATAAAAGGGGGTTGATTTAGGGGGAGTTTAAGTAAATAAATTACCAATTTATAGAGAAAGAGAAAGTACATAAACAAGAGAACGATATAAAAATACATGTACATTACATATCGATAAAGTATTTTGTTATGTATCCGTTTATAGTCACTTCGAAAGTTTGAAATCACTATTGTATACAACCTGTTTGTTTTATGGTGTATGGTATGATACATGTAAGATAAGTAAATGAATTGTATTTGAGAGGTGTATGTATCGGCATACAGAAAAATATACAAGTCAAATAGACAGGTATATAGGTCAAATATACAGGTGTATATTTGATATGTGTATGTGTCATGTATGAGAGCTGTATGTGGTATACTGACGAGAGCGTCTTGGGTATCTTGCGCGTGGGCACGGTGGTGACGAGCTGGCCCCACACGAGCGTGCCGGCGCCGAAGAACAGGCACCACAGCCACTGGTCCAGCGTCAGCCCCGCCGTGCTGAACGCCATCCCGCCGAACTGGATTATCACCACCTGGAAATTGGGGATGGATAATAAGAAGGTGGTTATATAGACCTGGAAAATGAGCCTCAACACAAACACAACTTGACTTACTTGCGATAGAGCAGTTCCGATCCATATCGAGTAGAAGATGGGGTTGGTGAACAGCCCCTGGAACACGTTCCTCTGGCCGTGGATCTTGCGCGCATTGATCTCGTTGAACAAGGTCATCATCACGAACGTGTTGAAGATGATGGTGAAGTGCTGCGACGGCTCAGCGTTCATCGCCTGGTAGCGGCCCGACGGGATGTTCAGGATTACGTCGCCTGGAAGCGCGAGTGGTCATGTTTTTCATTATACTTTTTTTTATGTAGCAGTGTCTTACGGTTTTATCCGTATTGTACCAGTTTTGAAGGATGTTGTCATGAAAAGTGGGCATAATCTTTCCTCTTGAAGAGGTCTGTATGTTGGTGCAACAGCATGAAAATTCGTTGAGTAGATTTTGAGAAAATTATCAAATAGTTTTTGGGGTCTCTGCTTAATAACATGTACAGAAGAGTGGTCTATAATTAATTTCGAATAGACCAGCGGGCCCACCCTATTATCGGAGTCTTAGACCGCCTAAAGGCCTCGTTGTAATACTCACCAAAGAACAATAGCGAGAATATGATAAACAGCTGGTAGAGCGCTTGTCCGAGGATGTTCTTCATCATGGTGCGGCTGATGAGCGGCTTGGTGCGGCCGTAAGGCTTGCGCTGCAGCAGGTCCGGCGTCGGCATCTCCGTCGCCAGCGCGAGTGACGCCAGCGTGTCCATGATCAAGTTCACCCACAGCATTTGGACGGCCTGGAGGAAACACGGACGTTTTAACCACAAAGTAACCTAACCCATGAGGCCCTAAAGATCATGGAAGACATTTTTAAGAAACCACTGTTCCAGTAATGTGTAAAGTTCTACCCCAGTTCCCTCCACGACTGTCTTCCCGCCTAAAATCCTTGTTAAAATAGTTCAGCGGTTTCCGTGGGAATTTCGGGAAAAAAATTGCTTATAACCTTCCCGTTGAATGTAGTTATCCATTACAAAAAGAATGATTCAAATCGGACTGGTAATTCCCGAGATTAGCTCGAACATACAAACAAACAAACAAACAAACTAACAAATTTATAATATTAGTATAGAAGTTATAGATAGATGGATAAAACCGTACCTTCAGAGGACTGTCCTGTATCGCGCAGGCGCCGATGAAGGCGACGATGACGGCGACCACGTTGACGGTCAGCTGGAACTGCAGGAACTTGGCGATGGAGTCGTACACGTTGCGGCCCCACATCACCGCCTTCACGATGGACGAGAAGTTGTCGTCCGTCAGGATGATGTCGGACGCCTCCTTGGCTACGTCTGTACCGGCTATGCCCTGCGGTGGAACGGTTAAGTAATAAGTAGTTATAATAGAGGTCAAATTTCCTTGGCTAAGTCTGTACCGGCTATGGCCTATGCCCTGCGGTGGAACGGTTCAATAATAAGTAGTGATAATAGAGGTCAAATTTCCTTGGCTACGTCCGTGCCGGCTATACCTTGGGATAGAACGGTTAAGTTGAATAATTAGTAGTGACAATAAAGGTTAAATTTCCTTGACTGTGTCCGTGCCGGCTAGAGGCCGTCCATTAAAGACGTAATGTTTTTTGTGGTATTTTTTAGCCCCTCAGGTGTATGGAACTTAGTCAAAAGGCCTCTACTGATGAGACATACAATAGTCAGTAAAGCAAAGTCGACTCTACAAGCACGCCGAGGAGCATCAAGACCCGGGAGAGTCCAGCAAATGTCAAATTTTTCTATGACATATGATTATCTTGGGAAAGTAAGTAATTTCGAGTAGGTTAGTGACCAACCCTGGTGCCGGAGTCCTACAAACGTCCAATTTGTGTATCTATGTAAATAACTCTACTGTACGTGTGTGTGTCACTGAACTCTTCCTAAACAGCTGGACCGATTTGAATGATTTTTTTTTGTATGCGTTTGGGTGGCACCCTGGATGGTTTAGATTCACCCTAGCGACATCTGTTGGGTCGCGGGTGGAACCACCGCGTGGGACAGCTAGTGATGTATAATTGTCTTGTCTATGGCCTGTACGTACCATAGCGAACCCGACGTCGGCCTTCTTGAGCGCGGGCCCGTCGTTGGTGCCGTCGCCCGTCACCGCCACCACCTCGCGCGTGTCGAACGCCTTCGACTCGATCATACCTGCACAAGATACAAAGGGTTAAAGTAACAAACATGTCGGTGGTATAAGGGTTAAATTGATAAGTATGTCGGAAATATAAGGGTTAAAGTAACTTAGGAGTGTGTCGGAGATACAAAAGATTGAATTAACAAGTATTTCGGAGATATAAGGGTTAATTTGACAATTATATCGGAGATATAAGGGTTAATTTGACAATTATATCGGAGATATAAGGGTTAATTTGACAATTATATCGGAGATATAAGGGTTAATTTGACAATTATATCGGAGATATAAGGGTTAATTTGACAATTATATCGGAGATATAAGGGTTAATTTGACAATTATATCGGAGATACTTATAAGGGTTAATTTGACAATTATATCGGAGATATAAGGGTTAATTTGACAAGTATGTCGAAGATATAATGGTTAAAGTAATTGGGAGTATGTTGGAGATATAAGGGTTAAATTGATAAGTATGTCGGAAATATAAGGGTTGAATTAACTTGGGAACTCAAAGTTAATAAGAATAACGGAGGGAAATAAAAATCAGAGATTTAAAGCAAATTGATATAGGAGCAAAATAACACATTTACTTTACAAAGTCACTGACTTATTTTATTGTAAATGCTTTGAGACATACTTTAACATCTTTGTCCAGCAGTGGCACTGAAAATAAAGTGTAAAATGCTTATAATATTACCTTTAACGAGCGTATACTTGTCGGTTGGGGAGGAGCGAGCGAGCACGCGCAGCTTGGGCCACACTTTGTCCAACAGATGCTGTTGTACCTGTGCGAAAATAATAAAAATATCAATAAATGTATTGTTACCACGTTTAACAATTAAATTATTAGACTCTAGCCGCACTTCGCGGTGTTACCCGCTTTGTACTCGTTTCCGCGGGAATTTCGGGATAAAATGTATCCCATGTGTTATTCTGATGTATAACCTATAAAATATTATAAAGCTGAAGAGTTTGTTTTGTTTGTTTGTTTGTTTAAACGCGCTAATCTCAGAAAATACTGAACCGATTTGAATAATTCTTTTTGTAATAGATAGCCACATTCAACGGGAAGGTTATAGGCTATTTTTCATCCCGAAATTCCTACGGGAACGGGTACAACGCGGGTAAAACCGCGGGGCGCTGCTAGTAACCTATATTACTGTAAAGTATTATCCCAATCCGTTCAATAGTTTTGCGTGAAATAGTAACAAACATACATACATACTCACAAACTTTATTGGTAGGATTACAACAACCTATAGGTTTTATTGAGATACTAGCAGCGCCCCGCGGTTTTACCCGCGTTGTGCCCGTTCCCGTGGGAATTTCGGGATAAAATGTAGCCTATAGCCTTCCTCGATAAATAGACTATCTAACAGTGAAAGAATTATTCAAATCGGTTCAGTAGTTTCTGAGATTAGCGCGTTTAAACAAACAAACAAACAAACAAACAAAACAAACTCTTCAGCTTTATAATATTAGTATAGATTACTTCTTCTCAAGTAAGTACCTTCCTCGTTACTTATAAACGCTTATCAACAGAATTTTAGCTATAAAATAGCCTGTCCCTTTCCTACATACACTATTCATAAGAGACAAAACACTTCATAACAGTGTTTTAATTAAACAGATTTTATATATAAGGCTGTAATAGGGTATTTGACAGTCTTCTTCTTCATCGAGTGGATGGTCACCCTGACCAATCCTGATGTCAAAGTTATTGAGCCGCCAAAGGCCTCTGACATGGCTCAAGTAACGACTACTATCCGTACAAAGTAACCGGGACCGACGGCTTAACGTGCCCTCCGAAGCACGGAATCATCTTACTTTTCGAGCAATCAGGTGATTCAGCCTGCAATGCCCTAACCAAACTGAGGAAAGTCTCACAAAGAGATTTTTGTGAGATATCCCCACCGGGAATCGAACCCGGAACCTCCGGGTCGTGAGCCAGGCGCTCAAACCACAAGACCACGGAGGCTGTTATTGTTATTTGACAGTGATTGTTTAATTATTTCTATTAACTCATCTTTTTATCACGTGTTAGAGATTAAAATTCGTTTTTTATATCGCTATTATTTTCAGAGTTACACTAGGCGGTCAAAGTTGCTGATTAGACAGAGATAGCACTACAGGCCTGTGACGTCACAAGCTTATAGCGCCGTAGACGTCGCATACCTACAAAAAATCCTTTTGCAAGAAAGGGACAGAATCAGACAGGTTCGTTTCCACGTGAGACACATACCTCTCCGTTGGCGTCGCGGATGCGGTTGTTGAACTCCTTGCCCTCGAGGATGAGGAAGTCGTCGCTGGGCTTGAGGATGCCGCACTTGACGGCGATGGAGCGCGCCGTGTTGACGTTGTCGCCCGTCACCATGCGCACCGTGATGCCCGCCTTCTGGCACTTGCGGATGGCCTCGGGCACCTGCGGGCACAGGGGGAGGGTTAGGGGGGCAACTTACAAGGGGGGGTTAGGGGGCAATGCACTGACAACGCATTGCAAATGTTGATTGTCAACTCAACAAATGTCAATTGACCAATCAGAACGCATTACGAAAACGTTTTGCTTTTCGTCATGGGTTGTGATTGGTCGATAGCGCTCCGAGCCGCTCTGCTCCGCTTCGATTAGAAATGCACCAATGGGGCGTCTGTTTTTTTGCGTTAGACTTTTTAGCGAATACCTTTTGTCTCTTAAACGTATAACATTGTAGGTACTAAATAGATTTAAGATTTATTGCAAAATACATCTTAAGTAAAAATGCTGCAATATGAAAACGAGGAATAAAAGAAAATAAATAATTTCCACACTACATTTTCTGGTCAAACGCGAATCAGTTCCGGTAACAATTAGTGAGATCAATCACTGCATTTTTCCTTGTAAATAAGTAAGTAAGTGTAACAGTAGGGGTGATAGTTACCTCAGGCCGGACCGGGTCTTCAATACCGACGACGCAAAGGCAAGTTAGGTTGTTGACGATGTTGTCCTCGTCGTCCCAGTTCGGCTCCTGGTCTATGTGCACCTGAGTACAGTAAATAATAAATTAATAAAAATGTATACTCAATTTTGTCTTACTTGACCCCAAATGGGGACCATTGGCGGCAATTTTGCAGCTGAAGCCTGAAGAGGAAAAAGGTTTAGAGATAGAGTAAGAATAAAATAAAATCACTAAACCTTTTTCCTCTTCAGGAGCAATCGTTTCCGGCTGAAAATTGACGACATTGGCATCAAATATTATCATGAAGATAATGACAGTCATATATGCATAGTTTTCACGAAATTAAATCATGGTCGACATTCGAACATAGTTTCGACCGATCAAAATTTAACAATGATCTTCCATCAAGCTATTTGTGATACAAAACTATCAATTTAAAACTCTAAAAGACATATTAATAAACACGTATAAAGAACAATTTAGCTATCAAATGGTTTATCACTTTCTGACATACGCAATTTACCGAAGAGCAAAAGAGACAAAACACATTATAACAGTCTTTTATTTACACCTCGTTAATAATAAGGCGTTAATAGACTAGCCCCCATTTTTAACTAACTTCAAAAAAGAGAATTCTCAATTCGACCGTATATATGCTTCTTTCATCCCACAAGTCAACATTGCACCCTGATTCGTGTACTCCACCCCGTACCTGGTTGATGTCCGCCTTCCCGGGCACGAAGTCGCGGTAGGCGACGGAGATGGTGCGCAGCCCGTCGCACGCCATGGGCTCGATGACCTGGCGCACCAGCCGGTCCTGCATGTCGCGAGTGAACTTCTCCAGACGACCCTCGTGACCGTAGATGAACGCGCATCTGACGGGTTGAAACAGGGTTGAGTTTTGACAAAGTTGGGGTTAAGTCAAGTGGTAAGTATGAAGGTGAAAACATATAAAAATAAAGCGTTTTGATAGGGTTGAAATAACTGTGGGAATTGGGGTTAAGATACAAGTAAAATATTTTTTTAATTAAGTCTTTTGATTATTATATGATTGTATGGTTTTCAACTCAATGAGATGCGATCAACTAGTCCTGTTTAGTTCCAAGTGTTGTCCTTCATTATGAAATGAATCGAGCTAATTAAAGCTTGTAGTTTAGTGGCGTATTTTAAATATTGAAGTTTGAATATATTCAGTGACATAACTTCAAGTTGAAGTAATATCTAACTCATTTTAAATTCAAAGACAAAATCATGACAGTAAAAATCCTACTACGCTTTCCGTGCTCGCTTTACAAAAGTCAACCCTAAAATTATACTAATAAGATACATGTCTTCTTTTGGGCTTCATCAAGGATATAGTTAAACACATAAAACTCGTTTTGGTCGGGTAAAAATATGAAACATACATAACCCTCCTTTTGGTCCGGAATCGGGTAAAAACAGAAAACAAATATAATGATCATCGTGTACTCGTATGATACTCACTTCTTGAGCACGATCTCGGAGGCGCCCTTGGTGTAGAGCCTGTACCCGCCCTTGTAGGGCACGACGGTGGACATGCTCTTGCGCACGGAGTTGAACGTGTAGACGCGCGTGAACGACTCCTCGGGCGTGCGCTCGCGCACCGCCTCGTAGCTCTGGCCGAGCCCCAGCACGAAGCCCAGCAGCGCGCACTCCGTCTTGTTGCCCACCTGCATGGGCGGGCCCGTCGGCTCCAGGGACGGCTGTGGAACATAACCATTCTAATACCATCTAACTACCACCAGCGTTTTACCCGCGCTATGCCCGTTACTATGGGAATTTCGGGATGAAAAATAGCCTATGACCTTCTACACTATCAATTAGTTAATTATAGTATCCGACTACGGCACTATAATAACTAGCAGTCGGTCCGGGTTGTTTCATCGTTAGATCATGTCGGAGGCCTTTAGGCGGTCTAAAAACTCCCGACACCAGGGTTGGCCACTGACCTTCTCGAAATGAATGAATGACTGAATAACTCAGTAACTGCACTAAGGGCGAATTGCACAAGAAATCTTAAATCTATTTACCGCTTAAATATGTTTAAAAAGCAAATGAGGTCCGTTTTAAATTGTGTTCTATTTGGTGGAAGGTAAAATACAATTTTGAACGAACAGGTTTTGTTTCTTGAACATATTTAAGGACTAAATAGATTTCAAAGTTTTTGTGCAATCCGGCCTAAATGAACTCTAATGATTACTCACCATAATCCTCGACGTGAAAGCACTATTAATGGCGATGCCTTCGACCATCGTCTCGGCTACTTCAGGCGGCAGGTCGCGGTAGTTGGGCGTCACCTTGCACAGCTTCTCGCAGATGTAGGACTGCACCACCGTCATCCGGTTGGTGGTAAGAGTGCCCGTCTTGTCAGAGCAGATGGCGGTCGCGTTGCCCATGGTCTCACACGCGTCGAGATGGCGTACCAAGTTGTTATCTTTCATCATTTTCTGGAATGGAATTGGGGTGTTAAGGATACGTTGGAACAGTCGAGTAAATTAAAGAAATCTGAGTTGGAAATATGGTCGTGTTAATTATATGGTCTTATAAAGTACTGGCGCCCCGCGGTGTTACCAGCGTTGTGCTGCCTTGCGATGGAAAGCCTCTTCCTTTTACTTATTGCGTCCCTGTATTGGTTTGTTAGCTTTCGTTTCGCTGGAAGTGCTTATCTTGACTGGTCCCAAAAAAAAGTGATGTTTTTTATTGTTCGTAAACCTAGTGACATCTAGTGATACCTGTCATGTCAATTCAATTCAATTCAATTCAATATATCCTTTTCTCAGCTTCAGTAAAGAAATCAATCCCCACGGTTTCGTCTACATACAATCCGTTTCTGTGGCATATAAAACCTTTTGTATCCAAATCAGCCAGTATAGCATTACTAACATCATCAATAAATATTTATACATATAGAAGATCACCTTAGAAAATTAAGCACTTAATATATAAGCTTACCTTAACAGAATAAGCGAGCGACAGCGTCACAGCCAAAGGTAACCCTTCAGGCACCGCCACGACCAGCACGGTGACTCCGATGATGAGATGCTTCACCAGATTGTTGATGTAGGTCGCCTTCCACGGGTTGCTGTTGATCACGAACGTGTGCACGCAGAACTGGACCACCAGGATGATGACGGTGAGCACAGCGATGGTGGAGCCAGCGTATCCGATCTGAGGGGTTGACGTTGAGGGTGATTTATGGGAAAAAGTTTTTTTGAGTGATTTTAGTAGAGATCTGAGGGGTTGGGATTGTGGGTGATTTTTGGGAATTAAATAAGTTTTTGGGTAATTTGAAAAAATAGGTTTCAGTGGAATAAGGGTAAGTACCCAAAAATAAAAACCATCATAACACCTAGAAATCTAAACAATAAAATCTAACCTATGTATCCTGCTCACTATACTGATATCGGTGAGATGAGAGGCCTTTGCCCAGCAATCGGACACAAGGGCATTACAGGCTAATGCTTGACTTTACTGACCTGTATAGCCAGTTTGGTGAGCTTGGCCTGTAGGACCGACTTCTCCTTCTTGTGCGACGTTTCCGGCGCTGGCTTGTCGCTGGGAGGCGCCACGTGGTTATCATCAGGTAGAGCGTGGTTCGCGTTGTTGCCGGTCGCGGGCAGGGTGTCTTCATCGCCTGTGCCGTTAAAGGGTTAGATAGGGTAACAATATTGGGGGAAAATATTTTTTTTTGGATTGAGAAGTTTTTTGTTTGAAATGTTTTTAAAGAGCAGTTTTGGGTGTATTTTTGTTTTGTTTTGGTAAATTTTCAGTAGAAGTATGCTGTTGCAATAATCTTTGTTCAAATATTAATTTAAAAACTTAGGAAATAATAATGTGTGTAGCCTACGTTGGACATGGTTGACAGATACCAAATGTAGCTTAGTATTAGCTGTATAGTATTTGGGTATGTTTGTTCTGTCAAAACTTTTAGTATTAAAGGTCGGGCGAAGAAATTGGAACCTTATGAGGTTAAAATAAGTCTTTGTTTATAAGTATTTACTGTGTTTGTCATACAATCTCTCTCTCACTGACGAGTACAGTAGTGGCCAATAACATGAGCTTCTCCCTGAAGATTCTGTTTCTGTTGCCGATTATTTCTACCACTATTTAAGTAAACAGGAGTGTAGTGTTGGTCAAAAATATAAGATTAATCTTTTACTGAAATTACTTACATTCTGTCTAAAACTCTGGTTTTACAAGAGTGTATATATGCTAACAAAATGTTGTCTTGCCTCCTTCCTTACATAATAACAGACAAACCAAAGAATACTCAATACACACGAAGACAGATTAATCGGTTTAAAATAAATTAGTTCAGATAACCAATCAAAAAATCTGTGCAAATGCATTTTGCAAGTGTTATATTAAAAAAATAATAAGATATACATAGAGAAAATTTTAGAGAAAAGATAGTGTAAATATTCGCATTACTGACCAGCTGAAATTAAGAGAGACAATATATATTATACGATTTAGTACAATAAATACTTTTAAATAGAATGAGGAAAGTTATACTATATACAGTCATATAAAACTACACTAGAAGATTAAACCTAAGAGATAAACAGGTTAAACAATGCCACTAAATGAAGATGGAGGGTGTAATGCTAATTGCATAATTATTTTAGTGCCTGTTATTAAGATTTTATATACTAAGTTAGTTTTCATTTATCTAGGTAAAACAAAATAGAAAAGTACACTAAAGGACAGGTTAAACTGACTTTTGGAAGCTGACAAAGCCACAGTATAAGCACCATCACCAGTAGGAAAAAAAACCATGAGCCTAATAACTTGGCCCTCAGTGTACGGGTGTAAGAAGCGGGTCATAGCCAAGGATAACTTACCGGATAAACTCTTGCGCTGTGTCCCTTTGCGTTGCTGCTTTTTAGCCTCTACATTCGTCAATTCCAATTGGAATATATATTTTTACACCATGCAGTCAATACGACATTTACACGATGCAGTCAAATTGCATAAATATTGTTTTTTTAATATATTTTTTCATCGTCGTTGTGGGCGTGCGGCGGGCCGGGGTATCGAAGGATGGAGAAAAAAATGGATGTCATTGAGGGGGTCACACAATGTATGGCAGTGGATCTAACTCTAAGGTCCATAAAGCAATGTCGGCATAAAATGCTCAAACGTTGCATCTAAATTGCATTTACAAAACGCTTTTATCATCTTTGTTTATTTATTTTTTTAAGAGATTATATTTATTCATTGAAGTTTTAACTTACGGACGTAGCACCATGCTCCCACAATAACCAGGCTATTAGTCAAAACATATAATATGCGGACAACACCTTAATTCACGTGAACACAATATATAATAATATAGAAAATATTCCCAACATAAAAACTTATTCAACGTCAATAAATAAAATAATCTCGTTTTTGAACGAAATCGGTAAAAAGTAATATTGTACCACTTTCAATGTCTCAAAGTGTACAATTTTAATTTGACATAAATATGTCATCTGTCAAAGTGACAGATTTGACAAGTTGACATTGACATGTGTCACCGAGTTCGTTCGTTCGTCCCTCATCAATGTGCGGCAAATCAATGAGAGGGGGTGGCGAGGGGAGGGGTCAGTCAAAGGTAACACTAATGTATGCAATGACGTAACGATTTACAATGCTCATTTGACAGTGACATAACTAGCTTGGTATATGGTTGACATTTTAAGAAATATATTTTTATTATATCATTTATTTTAATGGCAGTAGGCAAGGGTGGTGCACCCGCCTCTGTACTGATATCTTCAGTGAGATGAAAGGCCTGGGCACTAACACACAGAATAACACATTTTTGGGTTATTTTTATGCCAACTATATTCAAAGAAAGTTTATCTATCTCTCTCTAATTGCATTTTTTTAAAGAAAGATAGAGGGATTTAATTTTAAATGAGCGCTAATTTGTTACTATTTAAAGCAGTATTTATTATTTATACATATTTTTATTATATTTATCTGTGGTTGCATAGCGGCATTTATATGTAGCTACTCAAATAATACTTTATAGAGCAGCTACAATAATACTAAGACTATTTTAGGCGTAACAATGACGAGTAAGCTGTCAAGCATCTTACAACTATAAAATATCCATATTAATGCATCTGTATGTTTGTCTAAATGAGCAATGTAACGATACGACTACTCTATTTGTCTGCAGGGAACGCTAATAACGGAACTGATGTTTTGATCACAAAAATAAAACATTACATTGAAATGTCACATTTGACATTAAAGTAAAATATTTTTTATATTGGACATTTAAATTGCAATCTGTCAAAATTGACATTGACGTTTCCACCTGTCAAACACGATCAAATTAGATAAACAAAAATGACATTTAAAGTAATGAAAATAAGGTGTCTTTTTGTGATCAAAAAACCATTTCCAATCTAGGGGGACGTCTAGTGCTACCTCAACCTTTGTCATCAGTAAGTGACACACAAACGAACAGACCTTTCTTCATCTGTTTGATTTCCTTCTCTTGCTTGTCTACTGCTGCTCCGAGGAGTGTGAAGATGATACCGGCCTGGGAGTTGACGCCGACAGCTGTCACTAACATCTTGCCAGACCCTGGAATAAGGATGTAAAGGTGACTAGAATCGCTCCATAGTTTAACTCGGGTCGTACCCCGATTTCGGGAAAAAGGAAGCCAAGAACAGATTGGCTTATCTTCTATCTTTGTACCAATTTTTGGTTGAATCCTGTCAGTCTATAGCAGACTAAGACTAAGAATAAGAGAGAGAGAGAGAGGGAGAGAAGATTTTCTGATGGAGTTTCTGGGTCAATGTTGGACAATATACATCGCAGTGATTATCATGATACTATTTATTTATTAGTATTTCCGAATATTAGGCAGTATTTCAATAATTATTCATAGTTTTTGGCAATTGGCCGTGAATCGGGAACAGTGACGGGACTAGGGTGGACGCCTTTGTCCAACAGTGAGACGATACGGGCAGTAATAGTAATAGATCTTACCTTCCATAACGTGAGTACCGGATAGCACCATGGGATCAAAAGATTCACCCTTCTTTACATGGTCCGATTCACCAGTCAGGGACGATTCGTCGATCTGTAACACACATATATTTTATTAGTTACTAGCAGCGCGCCGCGGTTTTACCCGCCTTGTACCCGTTCTAAAGGAAATTGATGAAAAAATATTCTATAACCTTCCCGTTGAATGGGGCTATCTTTTACAAAAATAATTATTCCAATCGGACTGGTAATTCCGGGGATTAGCTCGAACATACAAATAAACTTACAAATACCTCGGCAATATTAGGTAGGTATAGATTGCTATTCAAGTCTTATCCTCCTCACTGTACTGATATCTTCAGTGAGAAGAACCTTTACTTAGCAGTGGAATATTACAGATATTTTTTTGCTATTTCCTGAGTTTTCGGCTAGGATGCAAGTTACATATGTGTATTCCTATATTCTTGATGACATCTATCTATGATCTATGTGTGTGAATCTTTGATACGTCTATCTATTATGCCCGGGCCACACATACGAGAAATGCCATAAATTATATAGATAATGGACGTATACCGTAGGTGTAGCCACGACTATACGTGATAATTTGACAATGGCATTAACAATGCCGTATGGCGTAGGCGATAGCTCGAGTGGCGGTACATCAAAGAGAGAAAGAGACAGTTTAAGTGTAGCCACCCACTTTAATGCATTAAAAATTGCATTAATTATTGAGATAATGGGCATTGACATTAAGCGTAAGTGTGGCCCCACCATTACTGAGTGTTGGTGTGACAACACCTTTAAATAAGGGTATTGGTTGGGTGAAATCCTTTCTATAATATCCATACTCTATTTTTTCTTGATTGTTTCAAAATGTGGATCAATGTCGTCAATTTTTCAGTCGAACATGATTGATAATGAAGAGGAAAACGTTTTAGTAATTTTATTTCATTCTTAACGTATCTCTTAACCTTTTTCCTCTTCAGGAGTAGTCGTCTTCGACTGGAAAATTGACGACATTGATCTATATTTTGGAACAATAAAAAAAATAGAGTATACTATTTATATGGTGTATTAGGCATATCTAGGATAGATCGATTTTATTACGTACTAGCTGTGCCCCGCGGTCTCACCCGCAGCGCCCCCGTTCCCCTGGGAATTTTGAGATTTTTATTCCAAGTTGTTTATATTTTTATTGTTTTAAAATGTATTCTGCTATTCAGGGCGGAGACAAATCCAACGAAACAAAAACCATGAAAATTGATCCAGCCAATCTCGAGTTATAAGTGTTGTAACAAACCCGTCTTATTTATATATATATAGAAGATATTTATGTATATGTATCTATGTATATATTACGTATACCTAATAGTCTACGATTCATTTAAGCAGTCCAAATTACACATTATCTTTTTTTAAATACAATAAAAACCATTCTTAAATTCAAGTTACATAAATTCCAAAACTAGGTAATTAGGTAATAAAATATCATTGTTTAAAGACGTGTCAAAAAAACAGATAGTTATCACAAGTCTAAATAAAGATATAATTACAGCTTATAGTTATAAAAATAACATTTTCTGATAAAAATACCGCATAATGTTATCAGATGTACACTTCGTTATCGAAGCGGTTACTATTGTTCTTTCTGATCAATCAAGGTGCTGACGTAAATTAGAACATTATCTTTTATCAGTTGACTTCTTATAGTCGTTTGAAGTGAGTACATCACACCTCACAATCATAGAATACATTGTTTATGCGTTGTATGTACTTTACAATTGGTAAGCGAGTTGTACGCTTTTAAATGGAATTAAGGGTGCAGGCATTGGGCAAGCGTAGTGATTATGCCTAATCCTCCTCACTGTACACTGAGTATCTCATTAAAACTTATTTCTAAAGTATATCAAGAAAAAAATATAAAAAGACTAGCAGCGCCCCGCGGTTTTACCCGCGTTGTGCCCGTTCCCGAGGGAATTTCAGGATTTTTTATACATATAAACCTTCCTCTTGAATCGCTATATCTATTTAAAAAACCGCGTCAAAATCCGTTGCGTAGTTTTAAAGATCTAAGCATACAAAGGGACAGACAGACAGCGGAAAGCGACTTTGTTTTATACTATGTAGTGAAGTAATACTTAAGCACTCTGAACTGAATAATACTTATAACTATAGTGACAGTGGTGTAGAGGACAGATTAAGTTTACACTAGGGGTTCATTCATTCATTCATTCACTTAGAACAGGTCATTCGCCCTGGTGTCGGGAGTTGTTAAACCGCCTAAACGCCTCCGATATAATCTATCGATTGAAACAACCGGGACCGACAGCTTAACGTGCCCTCCGAAGCATTGTAGCGCTAAGATAGAAATGCCACTATCACCCCCACCCATCCAAGTAGGGGCCGAGCTGCACGTTGCTTAACAATTACAATGTACGAACATCGCTTAGTCAAGCTACGCCACGGGGTGTAACAACCCCATAGCACGATTTGATTCAATAGCCACGATTCATTACGTATATACTAAATAGCAGTGCTGCAGACGTAGGTACCTTCAAGTCATTACTCTGCAGCAATATTCCATCAGCGGGCAGTAAGTCTCCGTACTTGATCTGACATATGTCACCCACTACTATATCGCTTATGGGAATCTGCTTGACTTCCGAGCTTCGGATCACGGCGAACTTGTGCTCGCCTTCTATCCGGTTCTGCAGGCCTCTGGAAGGAGACAGAAGATGTTGGTTAGAAAGGGAGAGAAGATGTCGAAAGGAGAGAGAAAGATGCTGGTTAGAGAAGGAGAAAAGATGTTGGTAGAAGCGAGAAAGATGCTGGTTAGAAAAGGAGAGAAGATGTTGCTTGGAAAGCAGGTCTTGGTTACAAAGTCAAAGTACTGAAAGAATATTTCCATGTTCTACTGTAATCATTCAAATGTTCAGCAAACCGTTTCGTGTCTAACCGATCTATTTCAGGCTTAGCAACAGAATAAATACCTATATTTAGCCTGAACATACATACGAGTAAACTGAGCGAGCGAATGTCGACTTCCTCAACATATGGGGAGAGATAGTAACTGAGTTAGAAAAAAGTTAACTCGAGAACATCGAGATTTTTATTACTTACTAGCTGTGCCCTGCGGTTTCATCCGCATTTATTTCGACACTGCTTACCTTTTAAACCTTCCCTGGACTTTCATGAATATTTCAAGACCAAAATTAGCTAAACCGGTTCAGCCGTTCTCGAGTCTTAAGCAGACTAACGAACAGCAATTAATTTTTATTTATATAGATTTTCTTATATAAAAACCTTGTCTTGGCAATAAGGAACACATAAAAAAAAGAATCGTCCAATTTGGTGCAGTCGTTCTGAAGTAATGCGCGTAGATACATTTCGGCGATTCATTTTTGGTTATATAGATATATATAAACATACCTGAATTGTCTTTCTTTGGTGTAATCGTTGAATGCAGTAACTATGACGACGACTATCACTGATATTAAAATGGCTAGCCCCTCGATCCATTGGTAATGGCCTTCCTCCTCGTCCAAATGGGCTGAAAACGTACAAAATATCATTAGGTTTTTGGCACGAACAATTTTTCAGAAGTTTTGTTTGGACTTATGCTGTCATATTTGTATATAATGTTGGTGTATGGTGTCATAGAGAGAAACTGTTTTGACCGACTTTAAGAAAGAGCTGTCAGTTTTTAACCGTATTCACAAAGGAAGAGGTGACCTCTTTTACTTTTTAATTATTAGTAATTGAATAACTTTTACTTGGAGAAAAATTGAGATTTTCTACTAATATGAGCTTGCTCGTATTTAATAAAGTGTCTGGGTTAAGTTTCTCTCTATAATCAGTATCTTAAGAGTATCAAAACTAATCCAAATTCAGATCGTTCAAACAGATTTGGAGAGCAACGCATGAGCATAAAATATTTTAGCTTTCAGGGTACTAACTTATGTACTAAAGAGAGAGAGAGAGAGAGAGAGGAAAGAATACAAATTTATTGACAAAATGGTGGGAGTAGGATATCAAATTCCAATTCTCAAGTATAACATTGCATAATATAGAATTTGTTTAATATGTTAAAAAATTCGGTACCGTGCAATGCGCTAGGGTTCAATGGTCTACAAGGAACTCCTTCTAGCGTTTATTTCTTAGAAATGGTTATTATAGACTATTTTATTAAGTACAGCATTTCATCTCAGTTTCATGAGGAAATAGTAAAGACACGAAAGGGAAGGGGTAGGTTTGAATTACAAAGAAGATACATCTAATAGACCATGCGGGATCCATTCCGGGACAACATAAACTAATAGGGTTGATAATTCAAAACTTAGAACTAATTTAGTATAGGTATTAGTATATCCATTAACCATATTCGTAGTATATAGAATTGTATAACTCTTTCCCTTTATTGTATTAGTGAAGAGGCTGTATTCATTTTTACATATTCCATTCAAATTATAAATAGAAGAAGATTAGAACTTGATACATTTATAACACAAGTTACAAATGGCGTGCCGAAAACCGAAAGGGTAACATACACTCGCTTTTAAACAGTTAATTCAACAAAGTGAATTGCAATCCTCTTTCAGTAGTAATGGAGTGTTTCCATTGTGGGATGAAAAGGCGAATCACCGCACAACAAAGAAGAAATAGGGTTGACTAAATTCTACATGACTGACACTAATCGCAAAGATAGCAGATATGTTACAGAAGAAAACATTGATGTCAAAAACTTCAGGAACATTCTTAAGGAGGAAGCATTTAAGCAAATATTGAAGTATTTTACAGTAAAATATTCCATTTCAAAGAGCAATATCAAAAGCAAGACGTTCCATAAACTCGTAAAACATTTTCAAATAGAAACGTCGATAAAACTGACCACGATGCCGGGTTAAATGGCACAATATAAACGGGCATAAAACTTGGAATACGCAAACCTTTTCTAGTGAAATAACTTTGCAAACCTTTTAAATATATGTAGGTAGGATTTGCATTCGCAAGAACGAAAGTAGGGATACAGCGTGAATATATTGGACAAAGTTTGAAGGGATCAGTGGCAGCCCTGGGGTAATACCCGGAGTGGGTGTATCGGCGACACACACTCGCCAATAATGGGGACTTATTAAATTTAATGGACACCGTATAATGGTCGGTTAACGCGTTAATTGATAGTTTCAATACTGTTCAAGGGATTTGCAACGAGCATGTTGGCTTGACTATTAAATAGGTGGCTGTTCTGGCTACTGCTGTTAAGGGATTACTATTTTTACTTGACTTTAATACAAAAGTCATATCAAAATGGTTAGAGTTAACAGGGAAGATTCTTGCAACCAATTTGAGACCCAGATGTATAACTAAGTAAGTATAAGCAAAGGCCTCTCATCTCACTGAAGATATCAGTACAGTCAAGAGGATTATTAGGACCCAAAATGTATACTAGGAAAAAATAAAGTATTCTGTACTAAAAAACAGAAAACTTAATAACACGTTTACAGACCAATAAAAGCTGACATTTTGAAAAGAAAACATCAAAGTGATGTTAAAATAAATACAGCAGGGAGTACAAATATAAACGCCATTGAATTCGAATGGCGGCTGGATGATCAGATTATGCATATGTTAGGTGTTACCTCCAGTTCAATGAACACAGATAGCTGAGATTGTAACAGTGTCGCTTTATCAATGTTGTCACAAAGGACTGTGGAATTGGTAGCTTGACAATTCAAAGACAGTGGATATATAAGCTAAACTTGATTTTGAAGACAGAGTGATAGATACAGACAGTGGAATTCGTAAATATGATTTTGTAGACAGAGATAGGTAGACAGAATAATTGGGGGCTAAATTGGATTTTAAAGATAGATAGATAGACATACTGGACGATAATATAATTTTAAAGATAGTCTGACAGTTGCGGATTGAACTAATAACGATCTAGTATAGTTACACCCTGCTTTATATAGAAACAGTAAAAAAGTTATTATTTTTTGGAAATAGGTAGGTATATCTATTTTTTTTAACATCGTTAAAGTTTTTTGGCTATAGAAACTTAAAGATTTATTTTTAATCCAACTCTTAATAGGATAATTAGATAAGATATTGTTTTCTCAATTAGATTGTTTTTAAATTTTTTTTTTTACATAACAGTGATGTTTTATTTATATTCAGAAGTACTTTATTTATATAGTTTATATCTAAGACATTCAACATGACAGACAATCATTCAGACAAAAGGTTACCTACCATAGACAAACAGGGACAGACCAAGGGTGCGATCTACACAATACTGTGGTACTCAAGTCGTAATGCAACTAAACCAACAGAATATACCATCGTTTCTCGAAATCTAGTAAAAAATCATATAAAAAATCCAATTTCACCTAAATCCGTCGAAATTGTCTAAAATGTATTGTTGTTGACAATTTACGTGGATGATAATACAGATTTTGGTTTTGCTGTATTGAAATTCGAAAAAACGATGACACACAAACTGTTTATCAAAAAATCTATGACGACACTCACATACACTAGGTCACACTCAAAATTGATTTAGTTGCAACATGTTAATGGATAATTTTCAGTACATTATTGAATCAAACCAATGTATTTCTTGCTTGAGTACTAGCTACACGAGCAACTCTATCTATAACGTTATTCTTACCAGGATCATCTATAATATCCATATCGTTATTGAAAAAAGAAAATACACGATTAATAATAACAGTTAAAGTTTATTCCTGCCTAAACATGCAAATCTAACTCCTAACATTGTCTGATTGCTATACAATCAAGTAGTGGTACCTAGAATTGAAAACATTAAGTAGTAAAAATATTATGTAATAGTAAATCACATTAATGAACATGTTTGAAATGTTAATGACAAAACAGACGAAATTGATAAAACTAAATGTGAAAATCAAAACAAATATGAATAACGAGTAGGTCTAACCCGTATAAAATGTTAGCTAGCTCATAGTTAGCATGTAAACTTACAGTTAACGCTAACCACGGTTATAACCAACTAAAAAATATGAGTTAGAGACACGAACACTATGAAACATGTGGCTTGGTGTGATAGTTATGCATATGAATGAAAAGTAAACTGACCAATCGTTAATCGGATAATATACAATAAAAATTAAATAAATCCAATACTTATTAAAATAAAAATGCATATACGTAAAACAAGAAAGTATTCTCAACATCTAATGTCGATTCATAAGTTACTTGAATGAATCGTTCCATTGATACGAAGCATTCAATTTTTAATCGACTTATAATGAAAAATAAAGCTGGAAAATGTATTGTAAAAATTTACAAAAGTATTGATGAACAATTAAACATTTAAACGAATTAATAGACTCATAAATGAATAGAAATAGGTAATGGAACCGTATTAATGAATGTATAATTATAGAGTAAAACAAATAGTACAAATAAACGTATGGGCTGAATGAGTTTATCAGGGACCATAAATAATTTGATTGAGAAAACTGTAAAGATAGTATGTAGTGAACCAAATAAATGATAAACAACACTATTAAATGATTTTAAAAACCGATTAAGAAATAGTGTTGGCATAATAAGTGCGAAGAAGACAATCATATGATGAAACACCGATTTAAAAAAAACTATGATGAAGGAATAATGATTTCGTAAATAAGTATGATGATTCCTCCCACTTATTAAATGATCACTGTTGATTAAATTATTATGATTAATCTGAATATGACAATAAACTAAACTAAGTTATACGCACCACTATCGCTGGGGTCTTCTGAAGGCTTGTAGAAACTCAATCCTAACGAGACTACAGCAGCCACCTCTAAGATGATGAGGGTCACGTCCTGCAGAGCCTCCCATACTAAAGTGAGGAAGGTCTTGGGAGGTTTGGGCGGGATCAGGTTAGAACCGAACACCTCGCGTCTGTGCTGCATGTCCACTCTGGAACCGCTAAGACCTGGAGACAATGGAAAAAATAGGTTAGTTGGTGTCAGGATTGTGTAAAAGCTTGGTAGAATACTAAACTGATATTTAAGTAATCGTGCGTCTTTGGAAGATCACATTAAGGCTAAAATAAATGATTTGGTTTGTTCCTTTCCGACATACGCTATTTGTCAAAGAGCGAAAGAGACGAAACACTTTAAATCACTGTTGAAGTTAAATATCGTTTATGAATAAGGCGGTTAGTATGTAATGTGGACGACTATATCGAAGTTTACCAAACGATTTCGTAAGTGTAATGTAAGAGGGACACTTTTAAAAGAGCTTTTAAGGTGTTAAATTAAGACCTTATATCTTAAAATTCATCTAGATTTTTTTTTAAATGTCTCAGACATTTCAAATAGGACATGAGTGGGTTCAGCTAAGATCATAGTTTTGTTTAGATCAATATCCATAAAGCAGTAACAATAGCCTATCACAATGACGGTACAAACAGAAATAGAACAGCTGTAAAAATGATGGTCACGATAAAAAACTATTTCAGCAGGTTGACGACCGAAACCTAATAAATTGACGTCAACTGTACTGTAGTAAACAACTTTGTAGGTTCTTCATCATTTCCTCATTCTGCAGACTAAAATTATTGATTGAACGTTGGAAAGAGTTATTTCGATACTGTATACTAGCAATGAGTTACGGTTTCGACTTTTTTCGAAGTTACATAATACCCTGTAAGATTTGTTTTGGATGACAATGTATACGCAATAGATAGAAACATTAGTAAGCCTTTTAGAGATAGTAATGATACAGAAATAGAGATTCTACCTTTTAAAATATTAGCAAGAGTAACAGATTCCTCTCTCAAGCAATAAACGTGAATTGGTGTTCCAAAATTTCGCAGCAAAGATTATAAATTTGAACGTTCTCTTCCATCCATAATAGATGAACAGGAACGAGGCGAGCTATAAAATATCACGCACATTGATCCGTGAAACATTGTATAATAAAATTTAAGGCGCTTCATTGAACATACCGGTTTCTCCGACTGATGAATGTTAAAACGAATCTATTTCAGTAAGTAATCAAATCGAATTGAAGGCATGATCGATATTAATTTACATACAACATCATATACGTAATCGATTACTATTTGTTTTGTTTAAATGTTTGTAATCTTTGTTGGGCTTTTCTTTGCGATTCCGGAAAACAGTTATTTAAAGCTTATTAAGTTTGAGTTGAGTTGTTCGTGCGTTTTCTGTTGGTGAGTCACCATCTAAGCTTACTCTATCAATAAGATTTCTAGCAACCCGTAAATTGAAAAGACGCTAATTGATACATAGCACAAAAGTAAACAAACCAACAGCATCGTCAGTTTTTAATATACCAGGGCCAACGACCGATGTAACACTTACATATTCATTTGCACCGCGAATAACTTGATATGTATTTATGTTATCTCTCAAGCTCTTAGTACTAAATAAAACGTTTAAACGTCCCATTATTTCTTAATTAACTAATATAATATTGATTTTTTTGTAATTTATTTGATAACTAGCAGCGCCCCGCGGTATTACCCGCGTTGTTCCCGTTCCCGTGGGAATTTCGGAATGAAAAGTAGCCTATAACCTTCCCGTTGAATGTGGCTATCCATTACAAAAAGAATTTTTCAAATCGGTTCAGTAGTTTCTGAGATTAGCGCGTTTAAACAAACAAACAAACAAAACAAACTCTTCAGCTTTATAATATTAGTATAGATGTTTAGGGTCCAAATGCCTTGATTTCTACAACATTGGAGTGTCCCTAGTTGAGTGAGTATTTTATAACTGAGTCCAGATAAGTTCTAAGTTGTAGTTGGAGTAGGGTAGCTCGGACCGGAATATCAAATATCCAACAAAGTTGAACTGACCTGTATCAATCATAGAAAATTAGATGGAAATAGAGTTAAATTTAATGCAGTATCGCGTCGAATAGCCGTGACAACGTTCTGAATAAACATTTTATTTCACAGAGCAAACTTTGTTTATGCCGACCCTCGAAAGGGACTGGAGTAAGCGATTTTTTTTTCATTTATGAATATTTATAACGTCGTTAACTTCTCAATGTCGGCGGATAAGGCGGTAGCAATTTTTAATTCAACATTACTTACATAAAATGGCCCTACCGTTTACGACATTAAGGCTCAAAATGTCTAGATTTCATTAAACTTGTCGATCGTCTAATTAAGCCACTTTTACGATTAATTAAAACGTGTTCAAATATTTGATGTAAACAAATGGGTTTGCGTCATGTACTTGCTTTTAATATACAGGTGAAAATATGGCGAGCAAACTTTATAATAATATCGAAGGGAGCGCAATTGGCTGTTTATAATTTCGCAAATAAATTCAGTGGGGCGCCGAGGGAGGCCCAATGAAGAATAAAAAGAAATTGTTGAGATTAAACTTTGTTTCCCCAAAATAATAACCTGTGAATTTGGGGAATGTTTCCCGTTACGAAGCTGAACAAATATGTTTATTATTAAAACATAAATTGAATATTTTATTGCTCTGAACACGAATGTAGACAATATAAAGAATTTTTGTATTGTGTTTCGGACAATTGTGGTCTAGTTAAATTAAATTCTGATAAATACTTAGTATTAAACGTGCAAATTCCACTGCATGTCAAAAATATCTCATACACTGAAGATATCAGTACAGTGAGGGGAAAGGCTTTAATAGTTTGTGGCCAACCTTGGTGTCTGGGTTTTTAGACCACCTCAAGACCTTTGACATGATCTAACGATTGAAATAACTGGGCCCGACAATTTAACGTGACCTCGAAGCACAGGAGCGGTTCAATATAAAATAATTGAAACTAATTAAGCAGTAAAGGAAATAAAACTAGAAGCAAATACACTCATTCACACAACATCAACAGCTAGACTGGTAACTGAATATGCTTTTAATTCCCAGTCCGAGGTCAATGAAAGAAAATATTGTGAGAAATCCAATACGAACCCTAATGAGTTACAATATATATTTAGCGAGAACGCTTTATAAAAGGAAAACGTTGTATAACAAACATGCTGCTTTAGTAATGGTTATATAATGTATTTTTCGGGAAAATCTACTACATTATTTTTCGTTTAAGATCATTATCATACACAACAGTACAAATCCAAATGGCTGCAAAACTAGAAAACACTAAAAATCTTCATCTACTTTCCGAGCAATCTTTTTTACATTGACGACCCTTTTAAGGGGCTTGATGGTTTCGAAAACGCTTTGAAACTTACAAACGTGACCTCTTTACAATACTATCGACAAACTTCGTAACAACCAATACGAACACGTAGCTCATACACAGAAGGCGTTAACCAGATTACACCGTATACCGCATCGATCGATTCATTAAACTAAGTTTTAACACCGTCTCCACCAATTATACTTGCTATGTTAACTATAACCACCATTAGCGGAGCCGCTACTAGCTCGGTAAATGTGTTAATAGTGAGTTCAAGTTATGATAGCAGACTACTTGGTTGGCAGAGTTCAGTTGAGACATTTTCCTTACTCTGATACATTAGGTCCCACAAAAAGGTCGAATGCTTTAATACTTTATGTTGATGTTTTTGCTGATATTTTTTATCTTTAAAGTGATTTGGAAAGGATTTTCCCGAATCCATAAATAATTGTCTAAATAATGTTATTTTATGAAAAGTAACATTTGAGAGATTTGAGGAAAAACGCCATTTCCAAAACCCATCTTCAACACTTCCGACGTATCTATTATAAAAATAATCTATGCCATAATTCGAGTCAAGTCGAATTAGTTAGCGACACCGGAAAATGTAGACGAATATTATTTCCGGTTTAAAAACGATGAAGTTTAATAAAAATATTAATGTTCAGGACAAGGAAATAATGATTTTATATTTGATTATTCTTTTTTGTCAACCATTAATAAGAGTACAAAAAATGTTAAGTTAGGTTAGGCCTGTACTTCGAGCCCTTAAAGAAATAATTTGTCTTTTTCGAAAGATTTTCAGGTTTCTAAGTTTTAGCCTTACAGCCGAAATTGAAAATCTAATTTCTACAAATACAGTAACAGAATATCAAATGCCAATCAGCAGGTATATAGAGCATAGCAAACGTACCAATGACGTCCGCCACAAAAACTCAAATTTCAAAAGTATAAATAAATAGAAACGTCTAATTAATAGATCAAAGCAGGCCATTCGAATGACTCAGAAATGCAAATGTTTCGCAAATACTAACACTGAGGCTATTGTGTTACAACAATGTTTCACGTCTAGTGCATCACTTCTATTACAATAAAAATCACGAATTATTTAGATTTTTCGAATTTCTGTTGATGTTACTTTGAATTTCTATATCTGGATTACATTTGCCATTAAACCCTGTAATCCTTTAGCCTCCAAATTATATCTCAAAGATAAATCCACCAATGCAACCCTTAACAGAGATACCGCAGAAAGCTCGATAAATCAACTTGCTGGAATAGTTGCTTTAAAATAAATAACTCTTAACAATGAAGAGGAAAGCCACCGTATTACTGCTGACGTTGAGCACAGTAAAAACAAAAATGGAGCCGTCCCTATCGGGGCAGCGGTAACGAACGATAAAGCAGTTAATTACCATTTCGTTAATACTTCCACACCAATGAATGAACGACTGTATACACCACAGGAAGTACATGTGTGCTTTGATAATCGTAAAATTACGAGTGGAGTTGATGAACTTTAATATACAAAAATAAATAGTGAATTTGATGTTTAGTTGAAGAGTTATTTGGATAGTTAGATGTAATAATATATATAAATAATGGTGTGAGTATTTTATTTGTACTGTTAGTTTACACGTAGCTGTCAGTATAAATATGTACATGTGCAGGGGCAGGCTTTACGTTTTATAAATATTGGAAATATTAAGGGATTTCACTCCTGGGAGTATATGAATTATTCAATACTTTTAGAATTATTTTCAGTGTAAATTACTTGAAAAGCTGTTATAATATAACTAAGCTAATCCCATTAATGTATGCATTTTTCCGTCTTCATTTAAATGTTTCGTGAGACGTTTATCGTTCGCCATTTCGTTGAGTACATTGTTTCTCTTTAGTTGATGACAGGAAGAAAATTACATTTTATTTCGAAGCCAACGGCAGCGTGCCTCTGAATATTTTAACATGCCATTCGCAATAATCCAATTTTCTATTGTACTTATATGTTTCGATCGATCGACGTCAATTTACATAATTATTTGAACATTCATAATTTCAACTTTCATAACATGATATAGTAAGATATTATTAAGTTTAACGCAACGTGTTATGTTTAAATTTAATCTGGAAAGAGGATAAAGCAACACTTATGAAATGTCCAGCGAGCATCGTAAATACGCGCCGTAAAGTCCCTATTTACAGGACCATAATATTTTTCAGGCAAACGATAAAGTACACGCATAAAAATGTTTACTCAATACAACATCTGCCGCTCAACACATTATCTTTGAAGTCGATTAATTAACTCGTGTAAACAATATAGCTTATTTATCGATTAAAAAGCTGTATTACTGTACATTTTTGCTTGTAAAATATGAATGTGAAGCGTTTTTATTATCGATAAATCTTTGAAACGAGAACCGTGGCCGGCGGTCGCGGGTGGCCCCGCGCGATTACCAGCAAGCCCGCGATAAAATTACCCAAGTTGTAAAATCGGTTTACGCCACAGGGACGAGTCCGAAATTCGAGTCAAGTTTGGCGCCGGCAATGCGGCGGTGGGCGCCAATATTTGAACAAACAACATACATTATTCATCTCGCCGATTAAGGCGAGCTCAGGTGCTTCTTTGCAAACTGGATTTTGTATTATTTTTTATGTGGCATTGCAGAATTCACGTTGACTCTACACTGTATTGAATTATACTGGAGTTTGGGAGTGATGTTGTGGAATCAGCTTTGTAAATATGCATGTTTATCTACATATTATATGAGCTGGCTTCATTCGGAGGTAACCAAGATACACAGAATGAAGTTTCGGTTAACCAACTGTAATCGAACTACATACTGCGTTTTATTGTAAAATCTGTTTATAAAAATAAAATGAAGTAAATCGGTTCATAACTCAAATGAGGAAGTGTCCTTGACCGCTGTGAATCAAATAGAATGCCTTCAAATAACGAAAATGCGTTCACGGTCGAATCGGAATGCGTTCAATGTAGATCGCTTCGGTGTCCCACTTCACTAAATACTTTTATATTTAGATTCCGATATTTGGGATAGATTCAATCTATAATTCACAATCCCGACTGTCAGATCGCTATAAACACAAGAACTGACCGGATTTTCTGGCTTGTTTTCATTACAAAAAAGGTTGTGGATGTTTTTCAAACTCGTGAGTGAAACTCCTTAAAGAGTACCGGCAGCCAGAGACTGTAATACCTGTACAATCAGTCTATAGGTATAGATTCACCAAAAAAACAACGATCACATTTCTTCCAATTTCCCAAACACACAACAGCCAAAAAGCTATCAATTTCGGAAAATTCCGGCCATCACGGCCAAGTTCCTGAATGTTAGATGAATGATAATATCGTCCATGGGGATGTGTGGCATGCGAGGTGGTGGCCAAGGTCTGTCACGTGACAACAATGGCCTGGCTGAATAACTGATGGGTCGGCGCGGAGGCACAGCTGTCTGACCGAAATAGAATATCGATACCGCGCGAGCTCCTAGCGCGGCAGCGCGGTGGCGCGGCCCGAACAATACACTCTGACGCTTTCGAAACTATTTGTGAGGGCCTCAAATGTGGTTCAGTAATTTTAAAAGACAAAGGTCTGATATTTTCTGTTGGTCGTTTGAGTGTCTTACTAAAAAGTAGGATGTTTTGTGACACTAAACTATCACGAGACTGAGGTAGGCATTAAATGTTTTATTCGCGACTAGCAGCGCCCCGCGGTTTTACCCGCGTTGTACCCGTTCCCGTAGGAATTTCGGGATGAAAAATAGCCTATAACCTTCCCGTTGAATGTGGCTATCTATTACAAAAAGAATTATTCAAATCGGTTCAGTAGTTTCTGAGATTAGCGCGTTTAAACAAACAAACAAACAAAAAAAACAAACTCTTCAGCTTTATAATATTAGTATAGATAAGGCCTTATTCATAAATGCTTACAAGCAGCATTTTATGTAGCTATCAAATGTTTTGTCCCTTTCTGACATACGCTATTTTCCAAAGAGCAAAAGAGACAAAACACTCACTAACAGTGTTTTAGTTAGAGAGCGTATATGAATAATGCAGTTAATAGTTAAAATGTGACGAACGTTAACTTGGTGTAAAACACCATCAGGGTGAATATGGCGTCAAGTTTTTTAACAAAAACGAATCCTGCAGAAACAGGTAGGAGGTAGGTTAAAACCACCTGCCGTAGTCGTTTTCCTATTTGCATACAAATGTCAAGAAAATCTAGTCTATTTTAAAGCTGCCTAAATATTCAATTCAGTTCAAATGTCAAAGCGGATTGAACCACGTTGCAGCATTTTCGGTTTAGTCTTTGTATTAAGTAAACATCAAATATAAAGTCCAGATATTCATGACTGCCTTCGGTTTACTGCCTTTGTCTTGACATAATGTTTTACAGGCAGTTATTTTCACCATCTATACTTATATATAACTAGCAGCGCCCCGCGGTTTTACCCGCGTTGTGCCCGTTCCCGTGGGAATATCGGGAATTTTTATACATAAAAACCTTCCTCTTGAATCACTCTACCTATTACAAAAAACCGCATCAAAATCGTTGCTTAATTTTAAAGATTTAAGCATACAGACAAACAGACAAAAATAGCGACTTTGTTTTATACTATGTAGTGATTAAAGATGAAGAGCATTTTTTTTTATTTGTATGAACGCGCTATTTCAGAAACTAACAATCCGATTTAAATAAATATTTTTATAATAGATAGCTACATTTCATCCCAAAACTCCCACGGCAACTGATAACGCGAGTAAAACCGCGGAACACTGCTAGTAAACAAAAAGATCACAATAAAACGAAACTACAATAAACATGAACAATATCTATTCTACTTATTACATAATTACTGAGTCGGGCGATGTCCCTTCAAGTTCTTTCAATGTTCTGTTTACGGGTAGGGGAAGATATGAATGATGGAAGTGGGTCATGGCAACCTCGGTGGGTTAAGAGGCACAGGGGCCAGCAGGGCACAGCCGTTCTCGGGTTAAATGGAGCCTCGTACGAGAGCTTCTTAGCTCAGACATCTGTTAATGTAATTTGCTTTCTTTCCATCGTGTCAAGATTATTGCACTAGAATTTGTGTCATTTTGATTTTATCAAATGATTATGTTTAGCATTGATATTAATAGTAACATTATTCTTTAACTCTGAATAGACTATAGACTGATAGAACAAGGTGTTCTGTTTGCAACTTACGTTGATATTTTTAAATCTTTCACTTACAGATATTTTACAGTATACAGATTGTTAAGTTGATTTAGGTACTGCTACAGATTTGAAAAGTGTCTTATATACCTACCTCAAACTTATACACAATTGTTTGACCATTATCCTGTATCAATTGTCACAGAATCTAAATACTTTATCAGTCAAATTCGGTAAATCATTACAGATGCATCATTCATATTAACTATAACAGAATTGAATGCGTCATCTACGCTAGAATCAGAATAAGCCTTCATTAATTAAAATACCAAAACGTTAGTCTCTACAGATCTTTCAAAATTCATAGTTCCATCAGAGTCCGGAGCCAGAGCGGCTCTCAGTTTTATTACAGCTGAAACCCAGCGATTCGTGTCGAATTAGTAAAGCGAACGTATTCTGAATGTCCGCTGCCATTTTATAGCCGTCGTTAAACACCTATATCTAGTCTCCAGCCTGTTATATTCGATGGAAATTTTCGATTCCAGGCCGACTTACAGAATAGTGACGTTTTGAATATTAATTGCCATTTAATATTTATTTTAATGGATTATTATGCTCTGGGGAGCGATTAAGGTATTAAGTTTGTTTGGATACTGATTTCTTGGTTTAATTATTCAGTGAGTAACTTTAGATTTTGAAATTGAAGACGGTTATAGCATTGAGGTTATAGCAACGTGCAGCTCGCCCCCTTCTTGAATGGGTGGTCGATAGTGGCATTTCTATCTGAGCGCTACCGTGCTTCGGAAGGCACGTAAAGCAGTAGGTCCCGGTTGTTTCAATCGTTAGACCATGTCAGAGGCCTTTAGGCGGTCTAAAAACTCCGACACCGGGGTTGGTCTCTAATCTACTCGACAAGAAGGTTAAGGAAGACGGAATTGAGGTTATTGCATATTTTTCGGATTTAACTAAGATTTCAAACATGAATTAATGAAGTATTAAGTATAAAATACTCTTATCATATTCTATCAACAAAATTTCAGTCACCGTGGACAAAATCAAAACTAATAATTAATTAATAATATATGATAACAATAATCTAAATCAAGGCGCAGCTACAGATGGTAATCAGTAAATTAAACCTTTGATAACTGACAACTGAATGATGCCGAATCAAAGTATAGGAAACAGATATACAATTCTAAGATATAAAAACGATAATAAACCACAAAAGATAAACGACCTAAACGTATTGATTTAATAGAATTACATACGTCAGAAGCACAGTAAAAGGTCTCGGTAATATAAACCGGAAAAATATAAACTGAAAATTATAAAAAGGAAAGGTAATAGATAATACCAATAAAATATTAAACGAAGCCTAAGAACCCAACTATAACACTTAAGATTTAAAAAAGGAAGAAAAAGCTAAAATAAAAGTAGAAGACGCCAAATGAACAGAACAGCTAACTACAAAAAGCACTTACACTGTACTTACACGTACATGTAACGAGAACGAAAATACTCGTAACATAATATATTTAGACATCGCCGTGGCTTCCGCAATCCTTATACGAGCGGCGTGGGAAACTCAACTCTCCAGTTGAACAAACAGAGTGACATTTCCATTGACAAGATAAATGGTTGGTGGAAGTGGGCTAAATTCGCATCTGGATCGATTTACACAGTTCACGTATAAAATTCAAGTGAAAATTCAAACGTGAATGTTCACATTGTTAACGGAACGGGGTCGATGTTTAGTGTTTATAAAATGGGAACGAGTCAACGGTTTTTATATGTTTTGGGCATAAACATTTTAAAGGTGGTCAGCTTTTATTAACCTCGGGGGTGAAATGTGCGTCTATGCGGGTACGAATTCACAGCCAACCGAAATGAGAAACCATTACACCTTCGCTGCTTAATTTGAAAAGGTTTAGGGACAACAAAATTACAGAAGCCAGATGCACAACGAGATATGAAAGCAAAAACAAGTCACCAAAAAACACCCAACATTGATAAGAAAACATCAAAATACCAACTACGTAAAACACAGAAAGTTAATTTTGCACAAATTACTGGCTCTGATACGTATATAGAAGAACATCAAAACTTTATTGAGGCTGAAAGAAGGCATCGAACACAACACACGCACCTAGTACACAGGTAACGTTGCCAAGGGAATATAACCTTTATCATAAAGAAGTTAAGGCAACGGTTCCGGTGAATCAGCATCACGCAAAGGGTTACGAAACTAAATTGCTTCCGCACTGAAGTATATGAGTTTTGATGAAAGATTCACAGTGTAAGGTAGATAGTGAAATGAACTGAACGTATTTTCAGATAACAATATTTTATATTTCAATCAATTTCACATGACATGACATTTATGGGTAAAATGTCACCGTCATATGAAAAACGTAAAGATAGCGCCAATTCTGTAGCTAATCCGCAAATGAACGAATTAACTGATTTGTCTATAACATCTTCATTTATTTTACCAACATCACAGACTTGCACCACAGCACTGTCTATTATATCATCCACATGACCACTACCTAACTTCATCAACTACATACCCTCATGTTCCGAAACGACTACGTCTTTCCACAAACCAAAATGTCCATTATTCTCAAGTAAAGATCCATTTACAGCCACATTTAAAACCTTAGAACGGAGGGCATTAGCACCGCAATGCGGTCCCTTCTCATTTCAAGTGTGACGTTTGATCTGATCTCCGAAGGGTACGTCCGAAGACGGATGTTCCACGTCACATCCACCCAAGATATAGAGCTCGTTAGATAAAGCGAATGAAAGACCTTGCAGACGGAAAATTGATTTAAGGAACTATTTTTACAGTTCTATTTTGAAGGGAGAGTATCTATTATGAGGACCAACAAAAATAACGAAACTAGTATGATTATATAATCTTAGAAATATTTTAAATCAAAGCTTTGATACAAAGCTTCTGTTTTGGATATTCCAAATCTAAATTTAAAGGCAATTTACTAATCATAAAATAATAAGCCCTCAGACTAAATGAACTCCAAATTTATAAATTATTCAAGCCCTAAATAACTGAGATGAACTTATAAACTACCAATACTAACAGAAACAGTCCAAGATATTTTAAGCATCGAGCTATATCTAGCTTCAAAACCAGACAATTGCGACGATAGACCAAAAAAGAACACCGTAAACATTAATTTGTAATAATTAGATGACGAAATAGGACTTTTTGAAGCCGTCAATGAAATTATACTTGATCTAGGCGAAAGATTTCACGTCACAAATGGTGGCCGCCGTGACGTCACAGCAGACTGTCAACGTCATCAGACTGAAATTCCATCAAGTCTGGGGGTTGAGACAGATTATTTTTAAATGGCACGTGGCAGAGACGTCGGTATTCAACACAAAACATATAAACATAAGAATTACTCGGTAAGCTATATGTCTGTGTGCATTAAACATTATTTAAACATATTGAAGCATCGCCGTGTTTCTCAATAAAAGCAAAATTATTTATAGTTAATAGAATTTCCTTGTTATTTCACCTGAATAACTATTATAGGTTTTACTTTTCCTCTTATCGGTGTACTTATAGGTTTTTACATTTCATGTTGAATCTATACTATAATATTATAAAGAGGTAAAATTTTGTAAGTTTGTTTGTTTGTTTGTTTGTATGTTCGAGGTAATCTCAGGAATTATCGGTCTGATTTGAATAATTATTTTTGTAATAGATAGCCACATTCAACGGGAAGGTTATAGGCTATTTTTCATCCCGAAATTCCTACGGGAACGGGTACAACGCGGGCAAAGCCGCGGGGCGCTGCTAGTGTATTATAAATAGCAAATAGATAAGCAAACACCACAATGTACATTTCATATTAAGACAAACATTCTTAAGTGGTTTAAGCAAGACATTTAGCATAATCATACATAAACCCACATAGTTGTATGCCCATAAACACGACGTTGCATGTCGCAATATGTCGTTTAAAATCACTATTCCAACCGCAAAATCTTAACCGCAACAAACCATACAAGATACTGAGATACTCTGTTTAAAGAGATTTTATCTAGCAAAACTCTAGCCCTTGCAACAATGGGCGCGAGGTGGTTGGGGGGTGGTGCTTTGTTTAAAATACCACTGACCAACCCCCCGAGGCCCGACCACCCCATAGGGGGGTCCACACAGACCCATCGGCCAGCGCAGTCCGACCTAATTAACACAAAGGTACACCAATGGTTCCGTGTTGTGTACGTGTTAACATTCATGGCGGTATAAAACGTGGACAAATTGTATCGTTAAATACAGGTGTCGTTTACATAATTTAAGAATGCGATGATAACGTAAACGGAGCAATATCTGTAAAGGTAGATAGTAAAACGGCCGCGTCATACGAAGTAGATGTTTAAAATTGTATCGTGTTTACAGTTTTGGGAATAGTTCAATATGAAAATCGTGTTGCTATGTAGAGAGTTGCTACGTTCCAAGTGGTAAGTAATTACGATGACGATATACTCATTTCTTTATACACAGTTCCAAACGTTACGTATTTAGTATACAATAATAAAACATTGGCATAAACTCTTATATCCATTACGAAATTGAGCATCGTCCCACGTACTGGTGTGTCAGAATCAAAGACGTGTAATTAAAGGTACAACTTTTGGCAAGTTTTGTCTAGAGATGATCTATGCGCAGACACGATCAGTTGCCACTACATGCTCAATATGTCAGTGTATGTGCGGGGAACACATGCGACCGATGTGCCTACTCAGGATATAGTTAGAAACTATATTGCGAGGAGCAACAAAACGCCAATCGACTCCGACGGCCGCGCTCGTGCCAACTAGGGCTGCCACCGCACCTAAGATTCCGATGAAACATTGTCAATGACAACCTAGAGTAATTTACTATCCCGTTCAATCGGACATACAATCCGTCAACCGAGCGCATGCCTCGCTAGCAGCATTGCGTAAAACGTCCGGATTTTATAAGATAATAGATGACGCTAGTAAAACTATGGCAGTGGATTATCCTAAAACGGTGCATTTGATCCCGGAACTGTACGTTAATCTCGCAACCCTAGCGCTAAGTTTAGCGACCAGAATGGTAGAGCTTCCCCGTCCCGACGCCAGCGTCACGGAATCGGCGCCAGAGGGGGAAGCCAATGAACTGTTATGGATCTCAATAAAACGGTCGGTATTGTACTTGTGCTCTGGCGTTTGCCAAAGGGCGGACACTACACATAGCGATCGTATTATTCTGTACGCATGCAGATGTACACATGAAAGAAATCAAGTTTGGCAACACAGTCTGTTGACGCTCGCGGGAACGCCAGATGAAATTAAGGATCAACATAGTAAATAGCTCAAAGAACAACACGTCTAGTCGCTCGAGTTATAAATATGCAGGCGAAATGACTATAAAATGTTATGAGAGGGGCACTACAGTGCACTAAAAGAATACTTTACACGACAACCGTATTAAAAACTGATGACATTGTTGAAAGTCGTGCCGCCAACGACCTAAACCGAAGTCAGAACATATCTATATCGACGACAATTTTACATTCTAATATATTCAAAGAAATGAATATTCGATAACGTTGCCTAAACTGTTTCTATTAGAAAATTGTACTCTAATTATTATACAGGCATAAATCACATCAAAAATATGTATATTTCGTACATGGAGCCCGTAATTAATATGCCACGAATAAAAAATACCAAGCCATCAAGTGCGACCTTCGTTAGGGCAGTGAACTTCAAAAATATTGAGTCACTGATCTCATTTACTATTATAATACGTGACATGACCATAAAAGTGTTCGAATCGTTGAAATAATGCAAAACATCGCAAGGAATCTAAATGGGGTGTAATAATGTGCCGGTACCGACAAACATTACAGATGAACTTGTTAATAAATCAAATAGTGGTGACACGCGAAGCAGTCACTAGCGAGCTCGTGTCAAGCAAACGTACATCACGAGCACACTCCCCTGAAATATCCTGGTGCCACCAAAAAATTTCTCTAACCGCAAATAATATGAACCTTAAGCAATACCACTCTGCACGTAAATATCCAACAGTTATCTAGAATTCTCGCTTCAAATAAAACAGTCCGAAAATAAATTAAGTGATTGCGATCGAGGTTCTAACGATTCGAGAGCTTATTAGAGGCGTTAAACAGCGCCATTCGGCGAGATTACCTCTGGGATAACAACAGGATCAGCAATTACCCCAAAGAATCGAGTCCGTAACTAAACGGCGCCCATTACTACCCTACCATACACAACACTAGCACACTCAATAAACGAAATGCAATTTGTTACGTAATACCAAGTAATGGCAACAATCGAATACCGATGTTGAATAACAATGCTGTAACATTATTCTCGTTCGGATTATTGGAAGTGTTACGTCAAGTCGATGTGTGAAATGATTTTTAATTATGTGAAGATGGTGTAGAGAGCGTCGAGGTGCGTTCCTTCGGCAGTGACCTCGCGGCGGTTCCTCCTGCCGTGAATCGTCTGTTTCGGACGCTCCCGACCTATTTCAGTCCGGCGACCAGCACAGTTCTCAACAATGAACCGAGAGGATCGGACAGGGACAGGTATACGGCCAGCTCGCGTGCAAGACAGAGACGCCGCGCGCCGTCACACGTATACTACCCGCTGCGTTCTATTTCTGGTCGTCGCAAAACATGTCTCGGAATTCGTTTCTATGTGTCTGGGAACATCAGAAATCATGTGACTAATGAGCCGAATGCTCAAAACTGCTTTCAATTAATTAGATTCTTTATACACATTACCTGATGGAAATTATTTGATTAGCATTCAACCTTTTACTATTAAGCTATTCAGTGGAATTTAGAGCCATTATTTCTAATTAGTTGATGTTTTAATACGTTTGTTGACGGTGTTAATGGCACTTTTGCACGATAACAATATTGTGCAAAAAAACCTTTTCAAAATTCCCGTTGAAGGGTCGTTGATACCGTGAAATTTTGCCGAGCTCAACCTACTAAGCGCGTTATATCTTGAGCTCGAGTGAAAATTTACTCTCGCGTATAAACATTACAAAAATAGCCCGATTGTTTCGTTCAGTTTACAGTGCAGACCACATTAACCTGCAACAGCTGTAAATAAAATGATGTAGCACCTCAATAACAGGCCCGAGTAACGCGTGTTGCTAGAATTTTGGTTATTTGTTTTAAACGTTACAGTATGTGAGCCGGTCGTCCGTCTTTCGTTACGGTGAAGTTTATTTTAATCTTAGCATTAATATTGTATACCGAAAATACCTGCGAGCGTTCAATCATAAGCGGATTGTACCTGGTTTGTTTCTGTTGCTCGCGCGTTGGATATAGAGCACAGTTTACTGCAGGCGATGGCGGCTATTGCCTAATGGATGTAAGCGAACTCTGGCAAAACCGTTCAATCATCGTTCAGAATACTTTTAACATTTATCAACATTCCGATACATCTCCTCATCTACCGTCTCATTACGAAGCAACTCGGTGCAAAACCGTGAACCTAGAGTATCAGCTCGTAAAACTCGATAAGATAACAATAGAATACAGAGTCAATAAACATAAGGCTTTCTCTCAACATAAGCGAAATATCAAAGTTTATGTTTATGTAAGACAAGGCGTAATGGAAAGACAGTGCTACGTAAGGAGCGGAAGTTGCCTTATTCCTGTTTCTAGGAAGGGAGGGGGTGGCCAGAGGGTGGGGGTTGAGGAGCGTCACAGAAGAAATTGATTCGGAGGCGAAAAATGAGGCCGCGACAAAGCCTTCAGGCGTCCTGGGAGACAAAAATTACCGGCTTATTTGTTAAGTAGAACAGAGACGGTCCTTTATTTGTCCTAATGGTACAGAATAGGCACGCTTTGTTGAGTGCCTATCACGTTACGACGCCGGGCGATGCATTAGCGATTCCTAAAACGGCTAACATTGTACACGAAAAGAACGAATAAAATACAAAGTGCTTATTCTGTAAACGAGTATACAGAAACAAGAACAAATACATGAATTGCCCAGTATTAGCGGAGCTAGTAAATTGCGGACGGACGCGGTGATAAAACAGAATTAGCCATCATTGTTTAAAACTACTCATTACTGATAGGTCGACACACAACGCGGAATATTTTTACATCAGCGGGATTATTCACGGCACCTCTATTTAGCATCTAGTACAGAGTAGTCGTTAGTTTCGAACATTCATTACTCAGACTACTTGACACTATTTCGATCTAAATTGAAATATAAAAAAATTAAGAACACTATTGTGCCACAGATGAATCCTGATTGGTCTATGTTATTATTCTCCGTATTCTAAGCAAAAAGAGGTTATCTATATAAGTCCAGAGTCAAGGTACACTGTAAACTAGTCACTTTCCATTAACATATAAAAATATTGAAACATGAATGAAATGAATCACGATAACCATCCATATGTTACTCAATCGTAACTTTATATTGAACAGATGAAATCAAAAGCTACAATTTTAAACTCTACAACCAGTGAATGAAATGAAATAGTAAGAACGGTTTCCACAAACAGGGATGATAATATTTGCATATTGTAGGGTAGTAAATCGTATTTTTGCATAACAACATTGTGAAAATATGCGCTTCTTTCATTTATTCAAAAGTGACATTAATAGCCACTATTGCTTTTATTTTTGACTTCACTTTTGTAAAATCATAGTGCTAAAGTTGTTTTGTTTTATTTACGATTTTACTGCATTGTTTCCTAGTAAAGCATCTTTTTATTCTAGTTTCATTGGCATTATGCTCCACAGCGATGTAATAAATACTGTGTGTTGATTGGTGGAACGTTTGAATTTAGAATTTTCTACCAATAAGTTTTAAGCATTTATGATATCACGTTTTGTCGTATTCATTAAGGGTAGGAATAGGTTTGAATGTAGAATAACCTAGTTTCGAATCTATCTATTCTATTCTGTTTTCAAATCTACCACATTAATATTCCAATACATCATTCTTTTGCCTATACCAACTAGAATATACTTCCAAAGACAATTAGGAGCTAGGGCAAATCGCTAGTTCAACCATTAGTCATCAGAATACTGAAACATTTTGTTGAAGCATTCAAATAATAGATCCGGTTTCAAGAGCTAGCTGAATGAATGCTGAAACTTTATCCTCAATTGTGAACAATTGTGCCTTTTAGCATCACGTCATGATAAACTACGATAGCATAGTCATAGTTGTAGCTGTTGTATCCTTGTTTTAATTGTAAACCAGTTTTAGCCAGTTTTTTTTTCTACAATAAGATTGAACACTCCTGAAAATAATTGTAATCCTCCATTGTAATGTATTTTTGAATGACAGATAAAGAAAAAGACACTCAAACAATTATCCTCACAAAAAATCACATAAAAATATAAACTAGTTTTGCCGTTTGAGGCTACACGAACACACATCAAACTTATAAAGCACCTTTTCGCGGTTAAAAAAGTTTACAATAACAAGCTTTAATCTCTATTAAAACATCCATTCAAACCATCCACAAAACCAAAACCAAACTGAATACCTAACCGCTGAAACGAAGAGATTACAACAATAAGTTTACAGTTAACCCTACACCGATCGCAAGTCACAACTAGATTGGACCGGGTACGAAATACCCTCGGCTGTGCCTTGGTGACGACGCAAATCGCATTAACCGCTCAAGCGGTCGATAATACCTTGGCTATTTTTTGCTCATGGCTTTTATTGATACCTTTTGTTGAAGGGTTAATGTACTTTGACACAGTTCAAATATACAGGATACTTTTTACTCCTTCGAATGCACCATATATTTTTTCTTCAAAAGGGACGGGTACAAATCGCCTGCAAGTCACAACCGACTTTAATAGTTTAATATATATACTACCTTACACACGTATACCACTCGCACAAAGTCCTACAGATACGTGTTCAAACATCCCCTCTGTTCTATATAGTTGTTCCAGTGACGTCACAGTGACGGCACCGGTTCCACAATGCGAAGACGGACAGAGGTCTATTAAAACGTTCAATACCTGTTTAAATATATAGGTTAATTAACGCTTTAGTCTGATCGGAGGGGAATGGGTTAAAAAAAATATTATTTCCATCGTGGCAAGGATGAGAAGGTTGAATTGTCTACTTGGTATTTTATTTAAACACAATTTAGATGGGTTTTAAACCGAATGTCAATTAAATTTTGAAATATTGATCGTATTTTGACAATAGGTATTGTATTCGAACTAAATTAGTTTGATTTATTATTAATTTATTAATAACTTTAGTAGACTATGAACTATAATTACCAAATTACGTGTAATTTGGACCATTTCAAATTATACGTTATGGTGAATAAAAAAATATTAAGATTTTTGTGTCATTAATTAGGCTTTGACCAACGTTAACTCCACCCAGTATTTAAACGCTTCAACAATATTAAACTTAATGAAATTCCTTTTCACATTGTTTCAACCAATAAAGACATACGAATACGTTCCATTTCATAACAATACACTAATTAAAAACGCAACTTAACACGGTGCAATAAAGTGTAATTTTCAGCAAACGTTATTAATTTTAATGTCAAAAGTTAGCTGGCTGTGTTTGCGTGTTCGCGTTGAGCTAGAAAAGAGTTATTAAAAAGTTGTATTTAAAAATAAAATAATTAAATACGTTTTTTATGTATACATTGCATTTAACTAGAAAACGACTATGGCTTAAATATCGATTAGAATTAAATAAGAAAGTAATCAATCAGCCGCGGTCATTACTAACTTTGCTCTCAAGAGTTATTAGACCGCCAAAATCCCTTCAACGTTCTAATTGAAACCTACGACGTCAATATCAAATAAAAATCAAAACTATAATATCTCATAATTAAAATCATAAGTCAATCTTTTAAAATAATCATAAAGTTAATTATCACCATTACATCATCCGAGGAGTCAGTCATCCGTTTCATCACGGATTCCATCATCACTATATATAAAGACGGTGATTAACACTGTCTGCATGACATCACCTAACGTCATAAAGTATTCACACCACGTCTTGTTATTGACATCATACGCTTTATTGATGACGTTTACGTGGGTTTAATGCTCTGGTGCGGTGTAGAAGGAGATTTTGGTACCAAAAATATGTTGGCATTAGTGGACAATACTGATTACACTACTATTAATATCCGGATTGGTAGTCCTGATTCCTTCCTTCAACCTTATAATATTTCTGATATCAAAAGGTATATAAGTATTAGCCTGTAATGCCCGACTGCCGCGTAAAAACCTCTCATATCACTGAAGATATATGTACAGTGAGAAGGAGTGTCTGATATCAATAAGTATTTTAGAAAATCTTCATAATTGTGATAGCCACATTCATGAGAAAGAATATTGTCTTTAAAGCATCCTGAAAAGTCAACAGTAACAACTTGAATGCGGGTGAAACGACAGCGTTAATACAAATTACAATACGTAGGTAGAAATAATATTATAATCACCCTGTTCTTTATTACATAACATATAAAGGTCATAGCCACCCAAAGCACTAATATATTCGAGTCCGATTCGAGGCCACTCCCCTTTAATTGCCAGCTTTGATAAATCCCACATTTATTCACACGTTCAGGCTTCGTTTGTGAATGGGCTTTTAAAACAGCCATGTTAATTGACCGTTCAAAATGTACGGATTCATTATAGAGGTCATTTCGGTACCCTTCGTGATGCGAGGGAATTTGCTTTGCTTTTATTTTTGAGAAAATTTGTTTAGTGAAGGCAGAGTAACATACAGTTACTTACAATTGCACGGTTAAGGAATCCCGCTCATTGGAGACATCAAGAGGATAAGGTGTGATTCTTCATCACGCTTGAAAAGGTAGGTCGAATAGAAAGTCAAGAAATAAAGCTTAGTAAAGATAAGAACATACAAAATGTACGAAGAGCAAAATGTACTGAGAAGAAATTCCACAATCACTAGTCCTTCACCCAAATAACGTGAAAGCCAATCAAAACGTCTGAAAATACAAAAATAAAGAGCTAGATTCATTAAGCACCTATTTATGACTGTCTGCTATTTAAATCATAGTATAAAAACAACAGAACATAATAATAACTACGAAACAGCAACCGCAGATGTCTGTTCGCTATTGAAGATGTTGAATTCCAGAGCATCTTCACCGTAAAAACACGTTACCTCAATGTTTGGCACACATCCACTATCCCTACCAGCCGGAAACATCAGCTAAACCTAATAAACTATTATAATCTGGTACACAAATGACTAATACAAAAATTCTGTCCGGATAAAGTCTTCCTCACAAGATTTGATCGTTTTTCGCGAGCGCCATACCACGTTGACAGCAAAGATATTTCAAGCAAATATATCACGGAAATATAAGCTTTATACTCTTTAAAATATGGACTAGAATCTGCTAACGTTGAATTTATACTGAGTATTCCCGGGGGTACATCAACTTAATATTCTTTAAGAGTCTAAATTCATTTGAGATCCTTCCACTTTGATTATTTCTTGTGTAAATTCGTAAGTTAATGGAGTTTTTTTTTGAGGCGAATTAACTTGATAAATATGTTTGGATCTCGTATTTTCATATTCGAAATATGGAGGGAAATTTTGCCATTTGTGGAGCTTTAGCAGAAATACGTAAAATACTTTATCCTGCATAAAAAGTTACGTAAGGTTGAATATTTTTCACGTAAAAAAGGGGCACTACACTTTTGACTTAAGTAGGTTAAAAAAAACAGAATTTGATTTGGTTTTTTGTTCAAGAGGGACCAATTGAAATTATATTTAGTTAGTACTATTACGTCATGGATTTAATCTGCAGACACAGTTAGTAGATATTTAAATTTATTGATTTCTTATATAAGGCCTTGGAATAATTCATATTTTATAGCAATGATGTTAAAATTTTATTACTTTATTCGATTAGAAGTCATGCGTCCAACTATAGATACGAATGAGACATATACCTCAAGCGTATCAAAAAAGGAGTGTTCCCAAAGACATGATTTCAATGTAATCATCCATATCAACATAAACTCCAATCCCTTCAAAACAAGGCCCTTGATCGCGTGACATTTTGCTGATCATCTTAGTTTTATTGGCGAAATGTTAATAAAATAAATCAGCGAGATAACACGATGGTATTGACCTCAAAATTAGAAAACAATTCTGAATCTATAAATGGTAACTAATCTAATACAATAAGTACTCGTATAGCTTAACGAATAGTTATTCTTTTTCTAGAAGTCTAGGCCAAGTGTGCCTGATAAAATTTGCCTTGGTCTTAATTTAGAAATAGCTAACCCTAATCCTGGAAAACAAACATCTTCCTTAAGGGATATCTGAAAAACACTCCAGAGATGTAGGAGCAATAAAAACAGATGTGACCTCATTAAAAGCCCGTCAAAGTGTCACGAGACCCATAAACCTAATAATAAAGACCCGTATTTAGTGTACGTGTATGACACGGCCTTAACGGTTCGGGTGGAAGCAAATTATCGGTTATCTTTGGAAGGATTTTAATGTTGGCTTTATCTCGTGTTCTACGTGATACTGAGGCAGCGGTATTGTTAAGTAGTACCGACGAGACGAACAAGTGGCTCACATGAAAAAAATATTCCGCAAGAAAATCAGGATTAAGTTAAGCACTCTTATAAACTACTTCTTCTCCATCGAGTGGATGGTCAACCTGACCAATCCTGGTGTCAGAGTTATTGCACCAAAGGCCTCTGACATCGCTCTAACTACTGACTATATTATACGGCACAGGAGCACATTTACCAAATTGAAGTCCAAACGTTTCTGCTAATTAAAACACATTTATTGACCCTAATATGACATCGAATAGTAACCCAAAACATTAACTTAATCCACTGCACTACATAAACTAAAAGAAGTATTTAGGTTGTCTATAACGAAGCATATTTAGTGCAGGCTAATTGTTTTTTGATGAGCCAAGTGTGAGTAATGAGATCACTAGATGCAATAAAGACACAACGGAGGATTTTCACGAGAGCGTGTATTTTGTCAGAGTTCTTTTGCATAATGTAGTTGTGGACGACGAACGGTGAACACTTTGTAGCGCAATCTTTGTTACCAACAAGATAAACTTCAAAAGCTGTAGATTATAGAACGGACACGTTTTGTGAAGCTTTTTTATCTTCCATAATAAGAACACTGATGTGGACTTTATTTTTTAAATCTTTTGTGTCAGGATATAAGATATGAATAGCATTTAGGATGAACTGGAAACAAAAATTGAGCAGTATTACATATACTTTCGTGTTTTATTATTAGACAGAGTTTCTTATATAATGGAACATGCATACAATGTTCGTCTAACATATTAATCGTTCACATAACTGCGAAAGTTAGCTAACGTTTCGTCCATTAGTTACCAAAATGTCGGCCTAAGAAAACTTTAATTTGGGAGTTTCTCGTTCACCGCGAGGGTCTGCGGGGGCAAATTCAACATCATTTTGTGAAAACGTCTCAATTAGTGCTATTTATTTTAGCTGTTGAGTAAGGCGCGTTAAGTATGCAAAATTGAGATTTTCCTCAAAATTACGGCGTGTTTATATAAGAGAAAATTGAAGTGAATTTTGGAATACATTATAAGTTAACATTAACTTATTGGGACTCTTGAATAGAATCTGAAAGATTTTCTAAAGTTCTGCATCATATATGTGAACATAATTGCCAGTAGCTGCTTCTTGCCATAATTTGGTACAGAACCCTTGCAAAACTTTCACTTAAACAGGTTCCCTTGAATACATATAAAAGCGAGCTACCTCCACCTGAAAACGGGTCCAATATTGTAATAGAAAAATATAAAATGTAAATAGGACCGTCCCTACTTCGGCCGTGCATTCATACCAAGCATATCGATTCTTTTAAATTATCTTCACTCCACGTAATTGACCCTTTTCCATTGCTAAATTGGAATACTCCAAGTCGAAGGTCGAAGAGGTCAAATAAGACATTGTCGATTTACAGTAACATCACTAATTTCTTAAAAAATATTCCCTTTTTAAAGCACAATTTTATTAAGTTTAATAATTTTTCAATTAGTTAATTGAACTGTATTTCGAACAAAGTTTACGAAGGCAGTGAAGCGATCAAATGGAATAGAATCGATAGCGTCCCAGTTTAGATATAAATAGTAATATATTCTAACATACAACATATCGATACTGGCACAATTGTGACAGGTTTAGCCACACGCCGAGCAGCCGATGTCAGTTTAGATTCATATCGGGTTATAGCGAATAATATCGATAACGTTCTGTCGATAGCTTCGAGCTACAATCGGGTCAAAGCTAACAGTTGCCAATTTTAATGGTTGTATCAGATTAGCAGTTTCAGTTACTCAATACTAGTAGTATAAAATATACAGAAACTCCAATTGAAAACGATTTTTATTTCTACCGCATTGTGATACAATATACGAGTATTTCCAATGTACGAAACTGGCACTGAAATCATATATAATATCATCGTAGACGTAAAATCCCTATAGTAACGGCGGTCATAAACATACAACGAGCCAATACACTGGACGCAGAAAAGGTCTAGATAATCATCAGTGGTGTAGAACAGAAGAAAATGTCATCCACGTACACGGAAAGGGAATCACGTAGGCGACATCGAGGGATTTAACCCATGTCAGCCAAAACAGAATGTGGTTAACTATTAAACCCGGCCCTCACGTAACTTCAACTTTACTAGAACCAACTTCACTTTGTACACGAATTTCTTTATCGCAATTTGACAAAAGACTTCATATGAAGCTCTGTTTGACACGTTGATTGATGGAAACGTTTTCCAGCATTATGTTAAACACTGAAATAAAACATAGTCGAATTTGGTTGGATTAGATTAATTTTGTAAAAGAATACGAACAAAATATTGTTCGTATTTTTCTACAAAATTAAACTCTTAAACAAAATGACTAGACGGGAGTCTCTCGTCGATATTTCAGTTTCGTTTTAGAACTTTATATTTCCAAATATATCTTTACAAATGTCATTTGAGTAAGAGACATTCGCTTCGCTCAGTTGAATTATATTGAAATATCGTAGTTTGCAAACATACGAGTTCCAATTTATTGAGAATATTTGAGTGATATTTTTGTTTCGTAATGTTGTTGATCCTACATTACTGAGGCAGACTCGCGATATGAAAAGAGGAACATTTGGGATTTTTACGATAAATCTCGACGTCCCAACGTTAAACTAACATTAAATAAGCAAACGGAGTTTATATTGTTATGGTCTGATTTATTGCGGCGTCGATCTCTAACGACGTCGAATGTTATTTTCAATGCTCTTTGAAATTTAAGTCAACAATTCAACTTCAGAGAAATGTCCTGTGAATGTGTTTTTTAGTAAAATTAGATTTAAAAATATAAAGACGAAACTCCATATGACATAATGATAAATTAGTACACCCGGACAAATTGGCACACGGTTAATTAGACCCAACCGAAGCTCTAAGCCTGTGCTATGGAATCTTCTTATTCATCGAGTGGATGGTCAACCTGACCAAACCTGGTGTCATGTCAGAGCTATTGAGCTGCCAAAGGCCTCTGACATGGCTCATGTAACTACTACCAATTAACTGATACTATTACATATACATACACAAAAACTTGAATAATGTCATCAATAGCTAATGATCCAGCTTAAATATAGAGTGGTAAACAAAACGCTACTATTTTGAAGTCGACTATTAAAAGCAGTTAAAACACTAATATTACCATCATTAAGGATATTATCACGATCATAGTCGAGGGAATAAAGGACGTCTCATCGTAATACTCTACCTGTTCGTGAAGTTTAGTGATAACCATCAAATTGATAACGGATATTAACCAAGCGAGCGTAGATTAAGACATTGCTAGTACAGATTAACCGATTCAATGCGGAGGGCATTTTAGCAAACTTCTATGCCTGGCGGCTAACAAAATTTTCGTGGCACCTCAGAGGCGCCCAACGCCAGGAACTATGATGGCACCCCTGGGGCGCCATCCGCCAGGAATAATACTTATCGTGTTTTCTTTTTATTTTTACGTGTTTGTAGTTCAGTTGCCATCCGAAATTGATCATAAGCGGTCGATTTATTGATTTGTGTGATTAAAAGTGAAGGAATCGTGTATTAATCGATATGGAAGATATGTAACTTAGTTTTATCAGAAGTCATAAACATTTTGTGACAAACCTAAATTGACAACTGCGTCCCGCGTCCTCACCAACATAACTGGTCCTACTAAGACGTGATAAATAATTAATTGGTATTATTTTACATATCACTAGTAGGTACTCGTCTAAACCAAGCTTCTTTTTTCTAATTTAGATTTTACGACAACTCTACATATTGCCATAAAATACACAATCTCTTCTGTGTTGTTGTATGATGTTTACTGTAAGTAGCTAATTAATATTTCTCTTGAAAAGGTTTACTACCCCTGAAGTTTGCTATTACACGCAAAATTAACAAACGAACACTGTAGGCATACAGTATAAGCCGAAATAAGACACTTTTATTTAGGGAAAACGTCTGGAAAACAACATTTAAACCGAGTTGTAAAGGTATACATTTTGGCACCTGTCGGGTGCCACACGCCAGTAACTTATAACATTCAATGGCGCCTCTGCGGTGCCATCCGCACTGAATCGGTTAAGCAGTAGCAATAGATGATGGTAGAAACTTTGAGGCTTATACATATTGAAGTGAAATCTAACTGGAAAAGTAATAGCTGTAAATTTATTTTGTATTTTCTAGACGAGGCCATGCCACAAGGCTACGAGAAACAATTAAAAGTGACACGTATAAATAAATTAGAAACCTAGAAACTAGAATTAGATAAATTTCCTTTAAGTTTTATTGAACAAGTTTCTAAGAACACAATAATGACACCGTTGAATCATAGTGTGTTTTCAGTTGCTAAATAAAGATTTTCAGATAAATTCGTGAATGTTGCAGCCTTAATATCATCGTTCCATTTTGTAGGTATTACACGTGCTCCCAAACGCTGCCAAATCGTTCCCTCCACTTAAGAACACGTTTACACCGACAACAGATATCTAAATAGGATCTACGAAGCCAACGTTTAGATACGAAAACAGAATATAGAGAAGGTTACCGTTGAAATATTTCATTTTCATGGCCCCCGAATCAGTTTTCGTAAAATTAACTAGTCACTATCATAACAATGGCTTAATATATACCAATAACATGATATTTCTAAAGCAACAATGTCGGTTTACTTTTATCCAAGTGAGAATTTAATTTAACCCTTTCAATTTGAATGGAGTCTGAGAGGCCATTGTCCGTTTTGGGGCGTGTTCTTTTGTGGCGTTTCCAAGGTTTTGGTACTTACCGTCTGTGGGTGATGTGTAAAGCTTCCTGCATATCTCCTGCGGTCCACCGAGCGCGTTGATCCTGCCCAGTCCCTCGGAGCCGCGGGTCTCCATCAGCTCCCGCAGCTGGCGTAGGGAGACGCCATATTGCGCCGGCCGCCCCTCCACTGTAGCCATGGTGCCGGGCTCGCGGCCGCCGCCCGCACCAAGCCCGACAACCCTCTAGCTCTGGAAACAAGACAAAATTATATTAGTAAAAATATTTGTATTAGGATTCTTTCTCACACTTTACTGATATCTATGGCGAGATGATAGGAATTTACCCAGCAGTAGAGCATTAAAGCTTCTTTCCATGGTTTCAACTTTGAAGATTTATTCAGGTTTACATACACAGACATCTTTTTACCCTACTATTCGGAAATTGGATATAAAAATTGCATAAGCAAAAGATATTCACTGACAGATTGAGCCAATATATTCCTTTTTGCACGCTTCACGGTGAAACTATTTAAATAATTCTAGTGAAAATAGATGAAAACAGTGAAAATGCTGATGCTGGAAAGCGAAATTCCAATGTAAAATGAATAGCTTTTTGAAAGAGATCCGCAAAACCGCACGATATTTATATTAATCTGTGCATAAAACTTTCCGTTCGGTGCACCTAACCCACAGTTGAGCAGCGCATAATTAAACAAGGGGGCTTCACACCTACACGCCAATAGACTAGGGCAAGGGGGAGTGTTGATCACGCAATTAAAAACGTTGGAGCAAAAATACAACGCGTGCAATACTGTGACAATGGCACGTGGAATATTAAAAGAACGAGAGTTTGTAATGTTTGACCTTTTCCAATACCAATGAACCAATTTTAATAAACAATCTCTCGAGGGATTGTTCGATAAAAATAGCGTGTACTATAATTAAATAAAATTTGTACGAGAAAATTAAAGACAGAGTCTCTTAAAAATAATATTAATACTTGTTTATTTGAAGGGGCCAATCAAAATTGACTAAAAGACTAAATTCCAGCAAAACCACAAAGTGTCAATAAGTAAAGGTAGTGCTGCTCCAATCTTCTTTGACGGGCCATTCATTCGATCTCGCCTCTAGTGCAGTGTCATACATAATTTAAGACCGTAACGAAGTGACTCCTGACCCAAGTCTTGCACCCATGAGATCCGCCAGTAATGTAATGCGAATAGTTAACCGAGAACACTTGATAGTTAATTCCGGTGTCGAACTCAAAGTTCAAGTTAAAACGGTTAAACTGAACACTACTGAACAAACTGAAGTGTTGATAGAGTTAACTTCAAAGTTACGCGATAGGACAGGAAATTTTTCTTATAAAACTTTTCCTAGAGTTACTGTTTGCAACGTCGATAAATAAGATGCTATATACTCAGACATAATATAATCAAGTTGTATTCATAATTCAGGATGTTAAATAAATACTCTTGGCCTTGTTGCTAAGCGGAATCGGGCCATAAGTTGACGAAGCCTTAGGCAGTTGCCAAAAAGAGAGGGTTAAGTACCTCATAAACATGCTGAATACGCAATATGGGGGGAAAGGGGGTAGTGTACACACCCCCATTCGTATAACTCGGGACAACTGAAGCGGAAGTCACGGCATGTTTAAAGATTTTGTGAACGTATTTCTTAATTACGTAATTTTGACGACGTTTTTGAAATTGCAATCAAAAAGTTGTGTTTATGTGGATGATGTTATTAGGAAAACATTGAAGGCAATATATCAAGTGCATGCTATTAACGGGCTGGTGTAGAGTGGGGTGCCGAGAGGGTAGCCCCAGCCCCCAGCGCGAGGGTTGCCAACGACATTCGGGTTGAGTGTCGTTGAACGGCCAGCAATTAGGTCGACCGAGTGGCCATCTCTGTCGGATTCTGCGCGCCTGGTAGACGCCTAGAGAATCTTCCTCTTTATCTTAGTTTTATACATGGATTGGCCCAGTATTGATTTTGTTCGCCTAGAAACTCAAAAAGAATACTTGAGCTTCAAAGAGTAAAATGAAGTTATATTGAGAATATAGCTCTGTAAGGTCTACTATTGTATACATACTTTTTAAACTCACACGATTTGCACTCATTATACTAAATGAAACGTAAATGAAAATTTTAGTAAAATACGTTAAATTATCTAACGCGATACAGACCCGTAGTATAATGCTTACTATTGTATATTTTTAAGGGATAGGGCAATTTACTGTAGTATCATCATTCCAATCAAGAGAAAATAAAATTACGAGCCCGTAGATACTCGTACATAATCGACATGCTAAATATAAATGAGCAAACCTACAAAATTAGATATTAACAATCCGAAACAAAACTCAAGAGTATCGCTAACGTCATAAGATCAATGAGGCAAATGTAGAAACATCCATTAAAGAACAAACACGGGCCCTTTGATCTAAGAATGGCTCGAGTGGGTCAATAGTCAGCAGCAAACAGTCCTGATTGAAAGTGCTCCTAATCCGATACAACTAGCTGGATTAACCAATGTGTGCAGTGCCTACCTCTACCTACCTACCTCCGTCTTAATGATTGATGAATTTACCTCTCCGAAAGATTATGAGCTGAAGGTGAAAATTAGGTAATCACTATCCGTGATATCCAGTTTTCAGAACGTGCCAATAAGTCTAACTAATGTTGCCTCGATAAAACAATTGCAACGCCAAATATATTGTGAAATTGGTGAATTATCAAAAAAACGTGACGACATTTGTACATTCACACGAATTTCAAACAATTGATTCGGTATTTCCAAAGACCTTCGAAAGTATCGAGCTACATTAATTCTTAAACGTCATGAAAACGTTTTGTATTCAGCATGTTGAATAAATAATTTCGAGTCAGTAAAAGTTGACGCAAATAAAAAAATCAATAGGAGACAATCAGGGCTACACCACGCCGTCAATCATGAATGCAATAACAGTTTAACCGCTGAAAAATTAAACCTTTTACAGGGAAGGTCAGGTGTACAATCAGGGTACAATCACTGGCGAAACTTGATAAATTACACCTTGTCGATGTACGGGGCTATCGCGTGACTGTACCGGCTTTATCTTAGCCGCACCTGGGGCTTTCACGACTTCTAGTTATTAAAACTAGGCTGGCCTAGGCGTTAACTATAAACGATCGCGATCATAAACCATACTTATTACAAGCGATTGTGAATGGGTAAGAAAACGCTTTACTGATAATAAATGGCTTGTCAATGAATGGGGCGTTTGCGATTCGAATACGAGTATTATGTGGGTACTAAGAAATTGTAGGTTGAATAATTATGTGAAGTTTGATAAAAATCTTCGTTAAAAATGTGGTAATTTTCCAGCTAAAGAACCATAGTCTTAACGGCTCACAACCAACGTAAATGATAACGAATTCCGGATTAAAAGCAACCGAAACAGGAAACTAATTAAGCGGCCAAAATATCAAAAATTAATTTAGCATTCCCCAAATAAAATAACGTTTTATTTATGCGATAATTTATATTTCATTGTACATTTCCTTTGATTTACGATTAAAGCAATTGCTCTCGAAGAATTACAGCAAAATATCTGTAGTACATACATCATAAATATTGAGCCCATAAATATGTACGAGTAGTAACGTTACGGCTCAGTACACATTGAACAGAGTGGATCAATAAAACAAACTTGGTACCAAACATCTCATTCTTTTCCGTATAAAAAACGTAATTTGTATTCAAACCCATTTGTTCACCATTAAAGTTCTTGCGTAACGATCCAGCATTGTCATTTCGCCTTATTTCCTACTGGCAGCAGGGCTTTAAAAATAATTATGTCACTGAGTAATGGAACCATTAGAATTTGGATTTCTTTCAATCCAAGGTTTGAAATTCCAAGTCATTTACATCTTGGTATTTTCTTATGTTCTTTCCACAAAACTGTACACTTTAACTGTCCTACAAAGAGCATACAATTTATGCAAGAAATATTATAAAAGCCGGGATATCATTAAGATTAGAACGTATTCCGAGCGCAATCAATTCAACCGTCACACATAACTTACAATACAAAAGAGCATTCGATTAAACTGAATCGAGTATAAATCGAGAAAGATGACGCAATCGCCGAGAAGTCTACGAGTCAGGAAACGTGGAACAAAGTTGTAAACGAGGGTGCGAAAGAGGAACAACTTCCACACAGTTACTGTGTAGTTAGCGACGGCTCGAGGGTGGATAGAACTGATGGAACTGCCAAGGTTAGTTTCAAGTTGAGTTGCGATAGTTAAGCTGGCCAGAATAAACCTACCAGAGATTTTAAAACAAGCATTCTTGAAGAGAGAACACTCGAGAAGGTAATGCACAATCTGTATTCATAGTAGACAACTGAATACGATATCCAGAATTATGTAGACGTGATAGGAAACGGGAGCCGTTAAATATTCTGTTCGCGTACACCTCACCAACACCTTTATCATGAAATATGTTCGGTAAAAAAACATTCTAGCAAAAAACCACTCCATATGTTTCAATCTTGGCATAACATCTGAAAATATCGATGTTTTCCCCTGAAAATAACGGATTTCAGTGGTAGGTAGAGTATCTAAATTTATTATTATGTAAAAGTAAATACAATATCCTACTACTGGGCCCAGACCTCTCGTCTCACTGAATATATCAGTACAGTGAGGAGGATTAGCCGTAATCACCACACTTGCTTACTGCGGGTTGGTGACCTGAAATCCTCAGATTTCGTATTATATGTGCCAATTTATTTAAATTTTCCAAATCATGAGCAACATTTCACACAAACGTAATTTAAGTAATGTAGCCTCTGGGTTAATTTTAACTTCACTCGTGCACCACACAGCTGGCAATTACCTTTAAAGGATCCCGAGTTAATTACGTGGGATCATTGCAATGTGGGCAGAACCTAAATACCAGTTTAGGTAACACCGAACAGGCAGTTTAAGGAGTGTCTGATTTGAATACCTTTTATGAAATCTAGACATAGAACATTCAGTAGGTGTCTAGTTTGTCTAATAGTACTGCGAATTTGCTGATATAAAAAGGTTCAACCAAGTACTCCTATTCAAGCCGTCTAAGTCCCACAGGAAATATGGGATAAAAAGTAATGTCTGTTACTATTTCGAGACTGGTAACTGAGCCTAAGCATTCCAGTTACACCTACTTTCGTAAGCTACCTACTAGTTTAAGACACACAAGCGCCCCGCGAATTCACCCGCTTTGCACCCGTTGCCGTGGGAATTTCTGATTAAAAAGTGACCTACACCTGCTTAAATGTCGCTATACACAAAATTAGTTTTGATGTCCGTCTGGGTAGTAGGTATGTAGGGGATATTATCTGACTGGTAGTCCCAGAGATATCGCACAGACATACAAGTAAACTAAATCAAACTCTTCGGCCTTATTATAGTCCTGTAAATCTATACTAATACTAGCTATGCCCTGCGGTTTCACCCGCAGCGCCCCCGTTCCCGTGGGAATTCTGAGATTTTTATTCCCTATAAACCTCACGGAGCCCGAGACCTTTCCAACGAATGCAAAACCGTGGAAATCGGTCCAGCCATTCACGCGTGATGCCTTGACCAAGGAAAACGGGTTTCATTTTTATATATATAGATTATAAAGAGGTAAAATTTGTAAGTTTGTTTGTTTGTATGTTCGAGGTAATCTCAGGAATTACCAGTCCGATTAGAATAATTCTTTTTGTAATAGATAGGCACATTCAACGGGAAGGCTATTTTTCATCCCGAAATTCCCACGGGAACGGGTACAACACGGGTAAAACCGCGGGGCGCTGCTAGTATGATATAAGTACGTTGTTACTGTATATATGTACCAGGCTAGCATAAACCTAAAGGAGTTGATCGCTATTCACCGCGCCATCGGAACATTCGCCGCTAATCTGACTATCTCAACCCGCGGTCGCATCGCCGCCGGCGTAATGGGAAAATCGCAGCGCATCCGCTATGAAACGATAGCAGAATATGTATGTATTTCAGATATATTTGTTTAGTAAAGCTTTTGGTGTGATTTTATAGGACTTTTTAGTTTTTATTAACAGCAAATCAACAGTAACTGCGTTTTTTAGCAGGTACAAAAAAAATAGTTTCTATTGCACATATACGATTGTACCCATGTTTATGAACGAACGATCAATTTGAATTAGAACTATTACTTATAACTCCCTGAAAATTCACTAATTATGGAATTGTTACTTGACCAAAATGAATACGTTAAGCTTTATAAAGATGACTTCAGAAATCATAGTCACGAAATTCTTCCGGGTTTTTGAAGTCGGTGAAACATAGTATTCATTTAGACACTCGCGGCTACACCACCAACTAACCAACACGCAAAAACACCCATATTCTGTAACCAACACATCCACTTTCGACAATCAAACGAAACATATTCCAAAATTGAACTCAAATAGTTCACAATTTAAATTCTGGCGTCGAATCTGAAGCTTCCTGTATCGTGTGAAGCATGGACATGAGCCGAACACGTGTGATATACGTATTCTGAACACGTTGAAATGCGGGGTGCTAATCAGGGGCTATACTATACCCGATGCGGGTAATTCTTAATTTAAATAACTTTAGTTCCTAAATAGAGTTTTAAATCGGTTGTTAGTTTTAGAGTTTTATATTGATAGTTTTATATTCGTAGAGGTTTAAATAGTTTTTGAAGTTTTATTTTTGAGTCACGAAGTTAGCAAGAGGGGTATTTATGAGACTAATTGAATTCTCGGTTAAGACCCAAACGGTTGTTCTGATGGGTCTGCGTGGGTCTGTGGTATCGTAGCTACGAAAAGACTATGCATTTTTTTTTGTTTGATGTTTGAAGCAGTTGAGATGGAGATGATGTTAAGCTATGGCCTAAAAATATCGTGTAGCAGATAGTTTTAAAATTTTTGGTTTTCTTAACCACTACCCGCACAGAATACAAAACACTTAATTAAAAACTCAACTTGATAACAGAGAAAATTAAGCAAAATTTTAGAATTATTAACTCTTATTATGAGAGCCTTAAACACAGATTTAAAACGTTTTTAAGAAACGTTTATTGGACCGTTGTACCAGGTTTATTTGGGAAGTAGAATAATACTGACCCAATGATGAATGGTAGGTACTAATTAAGTCTTTTTTAATAACTCTGACACCAGGATTGGTCAGTTTGACTTGGTTGATTTGTTCAATGAAGAAGAAGAATAAGAAAAATTAGTTTTTGGACCCAATTACGAAAAGGGAAAGAAAGTTAAGAAGTTATTACAGAAACCAATGTTAACACACTAAGTCAATAGTGGGTTCGTTAGTCTCGCTAAAACTCGAGAACGGCTGGACTGATTTATCTGATTCTGGTTTTGAAATGTTTGTCGTAAACGGTAAGCAGTGACGGAATAAATGCGGGTAAAACCGCAGGGCACAGCTAGTAAGTAATATAAATTTGGTTGTTGTTGTTTTAATCGTTCGCTTATGTTTTTTATTTATTATTTATGATTACAGAAATTAGACTCTCCTTGCGGCGTAGCTTGAATTTGGATAAAATGAAATAGTAGCCAAAAATGGGCGTTGGATCTTAAACTATTTTCGTGGAAGTTGTTTCATGATATAGCCGTCAAAACATAACAGTTAGACAGATAATATATCCCAGTAAAAGATAAAAATATATTTCCCGGAAAAATATCTCCAAATTCCCAGAAACTCAACCAAACATTCCGCCACTCGTTTAAAAAACCAACGGCAAATCAAAAAATCACATGAATCCGTTAAAATGTCAACCTCGTCGCTAACCCGTCATCGTGTCATTCCATTTCATAATAGTCCTATTGAAAAACGTACAGCATGATACATTTATCGCGTCAAACTGAATGACTGAAAAGAACGAATCAAATATGAAAACATGAGTTCTTTGAACTGTAGCAAATATGTTTGTGACGCATTGTAATGAGTTTACGTCTACAAATGCAATAAATAAATATGCATCTCAATAATTAATTAATAGTTAGTTAATTTACTGTATAAACATGACTCGTGTGATATCACCAATCCGCACTAGCCAAGCGCGGTGATTACGTCTAAACCTAATGCTACTCTATAGGCCTTTGCTACACTAACGGATCTTCCGCCAGACATATTTATTATCACTAAATAGTATAAAACAAAGTCGCTTTCCGCTGTCTGTCTGTCTGTCCCTATGTATACTTAGATCTTTAAAACTAAGCAACAGATTTTGACGCGGTTTTTTTAAATTGATAGAGTGATTCAAGAGGAAAATTTATATGTATAAAAAATCCCGAATTTCCCACGGGAACGGGCACGCGGGTAAAACCGCAGGGCGCTGCATATAAATTACAAAAAGCGGGCACATTGCGCGGAAGATCGGTCGTTCCGTCGTTCCGTTATGTATCAGCGACGGAAGTTCCGTCAAGTGTGGCAAAGGCCTGTAGGTACTGATGTGTTCAATGCATGAGAGGCCTTTACCCACCATTGTTAAAGTCCAACCCTTTATTACTATATCTACTTCTAATTTATTTGGATGTATTGAATAAACACGAACACTAAAAGCCATTTAGAAACATTGCTATGTTATTTGCATTGCATGTATTCAAAGCAAGTATATACCGCCTACAGCTATTGCAATTTTCGAAAGTGTTTCGGCTACCTTGCACCCTCGCACATACGAATTTATTGATAGGACTTAAACCATGAATAAACAGACTATATCGCAATCGAATCTACACTGAGCTTGAGATTCCTTGCGACATCTATCATCACCATACGGACTTATGTAATTTGTTACAGCGTCTAGAATTCTTAAGGCCTCTAGTTACCAGATTTTACTCGACTGCACCGACACCGAGAAAGAGGGTTATGTTTTGTTATTACCGGCTGCTTAAGATCTGTGCGGAGGAGGGACTGTCTGGGAAGTATTTTAGTCCGTCTCAAAAGTAGCAAAAGGAGAAAATAACAAGTACATATTAATATTCTCTCGTATGTTGCTTTGGCGGTCAAAAGTCCTCCAAGTCATTCTGCGTCTGCGCAAACCTTAAGGTGTCTGAGTTTACATTCCGATATCTATTAACAGAGTTAGCAATTATATTCCCTTAGCATTGTTCGTACTGTAGGTTCACTAACAAACCTGCAACTTCGAGACTAAGCCAACCAACTATATTCAATTAAGACTAAGTTTTATATCAATAACTTGCGAGGGGACGCTTCGAAGTTAATTCTCCTTGACACCTGTTTACTTAGCAACTTGACTCTAGCAAATAAACCGTTTATTTAATTCAACCGGTTATGTTATGGATTATGATATTATCTTAGCAACTAAGTGTGGCTAAGTGGTCAAAGATTGACAGTTACATACTTTTATTACTAACTTATCGTGTCCCACTGCTGGGCAAAGAAACTGTCCCACTTTTTTTGTTAGTAAAATATTGCCAATTTATATCACTAATTATTAATACATTTTTAAAAAACGTTTCCACTATAGCCCAGTATATTACTATACAATGAGACACCCTCACCCTCACGCAGGACATACATCCTTAGCCATATATATAGCTTTCTAACACTTTCTATCGCTTTCTTCTCTCCTTCCACAGGACATAGCGAATCCATAGAGCAAATATGTATAGAAAGATAAATTATGGACTACCTACTTACTTACTCGGAACACTAAACATTATGACACAAATACCAACCTACCTAAAATTACTTCCCCATAAATTACTCCACTGAACTGCAAGTTAAACTACATTAACTGCTAAAACAAGACCCAACTCGGAACCAGTAACCACAAAATTAAAGCGGCAACTTGTCCTGCATGAGTCTTGACAGCTTCAGCATCTAAAAATCTGTTTCGAACCTAGATACGTTGAAATAGGGTCTAGATTCGAAAACCAGGGTATGATTTAATTGATTGGAGAGAGATGGGACCTCAAACGTTTCCCGATAATGTAACACAAACTTGATGTATCAGTGCAGGAATGGCTGATAGGATTTTGTTAACCGTTGTTAGTGGTAATAACTTGTGTTTAGTTGTTTGTGGTCTGTCATCAGATGCTATTGTTGATGAGCTACATGTAGTGGTGTAATTCGTATCAATATGGGTATTAGAGAACGGCAGTAAAGACATTGACTGTTAATTATAGACTCTGAACTATCGTAACAATATAGGTGATGATAACTCTCTCTTTCACAAATGACTGGAATGCTTGTCTCAGGGAACATACTGAATATCACACGAAAGATAATGAAGCAACATCATTTAATACACACTGCATCACAGTCGAAAGCTAATACATACAGGATTAACGACTATATCAATGTTATCATTGAAACAGCGTACATATGTTTCATACAGACTCCAAAATCAGTCCAGTTGAAATTAATAGAATGTCGTACTAATCAGTACGTATCAACAGGGCTTGCCTCGGAACCTGGCACATGTTGTGATTGGAACTAACTGCTCTCGTAATTGGATTTTAGAATTTTAATGGTTCGCAAGTAATGTTGTGATGTGCGAACGAACGGACGTGATTAATGATGATTACGGCACATGGGAGACCGAATTTTGAGGTTACGTTACATTGAATTTTAATCTGGGTAATAATCGCTGGTATATGTGAACAGTTTAAGAGGATGGAAGTAGGGAACAGTGGAAATCATCGATAAGAGTGTGTAGTGAGTAAATATCAAAGTTGTAGCACTAAAAGCTATCTAGAACGAAGGTAAAAAGAGACAAGTAGCAAAGTAGAGCAGTATCAATCTATTGTCAATATATATGGAAGCTGAACTATATTCAGTGTTGCGAGTGAGTTAATTGAATTTGCTTGAACCTCGCTCTAACCCTGGTGGCGTGGAGGTCTTATAGCTGACGCTGTACATCTATAAAAATCGTATTATACGATTAACTAGCTTACATCAATCATGGAACTGTCTGATGCTTTAATGGCTTCGCTGGATAAACAGTTGGTGTAGAATTGAGATGTAGTATATGGACACTGGTACCTCGAAATTTAAAATCCTTGGTAACCATTACAAAAGAAATCCCCTCGCTGCGCTTGTCTGTTAGTGATAAACTCAAAAACTAAGCAACGGTTTTGCAAGCGAGTTTTACCTATAGCAAATGAAATGAAACGTTTAGGACTGCTTTTGATCCTACCGAAATGGGCAAAATCAAGGATGACTACCAGAGGGCAGAATATACTCGTAATTACAAAATATTGACGACCCAGCTGAAATGACCTCAAAATCAAAAAGGAGAAAGGTCACAATAATATCGATGAACTCACACCTAACATTGATAAAAGGCACACTAACCAAACAAATAAAAACAAAAAATTAAACGATCCGATGGGCACAAAGCGACGCGGCCTTGTTATGCAAAAATCAATACGGAAAGAGAAATTCAATCGGAATTCGGAACGTGTCGTTGTGACACAAGACACAAAAAGAGCTGGCGTATTGACAGCCTGAAATGTGGACGACACATTAAACACATGTCTTTTTGAAAATACAAATATTTTTATTGCTAACTGTGGAGATTAGGAGCGTTCAGCCCATGACAATGTTTGAAGACTTTGTCAGTTTATGAATTCGAATATTCCCTTTGCTGTGTCATTAGGTGGTAATGAAGTTTGAGTATGACAAAGTTCTAAATACGGTTTCAAAGACCTTACAGGCATTATGGCTAGTCCTGTAAATATTGATTTTCTGTGAGAGATGCTGTCACCATGCAGAGGTCATTTGTTTTTCAAAGTTTGTGAGCAAGAATATATATACTATAAGAAGGAAGTCTTGATTTATCGAAAGCAATTATCTATTTAATTTAGACGCTTTGGAAAGTTTAAAAACTTTGATGGCCGGGCTTAAAATCTGAGATTCAATTAGGGCGCAAGTGTCGTTTATTTTGTTAAGCCTGTCTTGAAAACAGGACATTCTTACACAAGACATCTGTCTCAATAAATGTTACTATGCAGGCAGCCATACAATTACAGTTATATATAGAATAATCTAGGAATATGATACAATGTCTAGATAAATGTAATAGTCTTAACAACTTTATTTACTTTTTTCTATATTTGTTACCTCGTCTGGGAACCATTTTTCAATAAGGGCTAGCTGGCTATTCCTTCTACCACTACATTTTAGACAGTTTTCCAAAATAACTGATATTTCATATAAAAATCTATTGTCACGCCTATTTAAAACCAGATTTTTGGGAAAATAAATTTTGGGAAATTTATGGAAAATGGTTTTGCCTTAGTACGTTAGATGACGTATACTACGCTGGATGAGTAGTAGTGAGAGGATACATACCACGAGTGCGTGTCGCACCCGTCTTTCCACCACGGCTTATGGCTCCCTATTATGCTGCAGGATGCGATCTGTAACAAAGAAAATAACTGTCAATACAAGATGAATAATAGAGTCAATAGAGTCAAGATTTGAAGAAGAAGTTGCTCTACCCTTACTCTTCACAATTCTCTTATACCCTTACAATAGGTTAGTGGAACCAACCATAGTATAATTAAGTGGGGTTTGGGGGTGGAATTTACTGATAAATTTCATAGCAAGATTTTGCATGTAAAGATACAGAATTTTGACTATATAATTATGCATTGTCCTTATATCTTTAAAAATCTTCACAATCAAAATTTTATCCTTGAAAACTATTCCAGTCCTATTTTATGAATTCCTAGAATTCATATGCAATTGACAAGTCATAAACCGATGCAAACAGCACTTTAATGCCAATTCCGAGAACACAAATGGTTTTATTTGTAATTAAATTAAATTAAACAGCTGGTTCAGAAGCGTATGTTAAATCAACTATAAAAATATTCATTAGGTTTCTTTCAACTGAAGTGATTATACAATTCTTGCAACAAAAACACAATTCTTGCCCGCAGCATTGCCATTATTATAACACTTGAACATTTCTGTAAAATTTACTCCTACACTTGGGAATTTCGGGATTACAAGTAGCCTGATGTTCTTTCAAAATGTTAATTATCTCTGTGCCATTTTTCATCCTGACCCGATCTACCTCAGAAACTTAAATATTAACAGAATTTTGGAATTTAAGATCCCATGGTGGTCCAACTTCCGTATCTTAAATAAGCACCATTAAACTACCATTAGTTAAAGGGATCTGTTTAAAAGAGTATCATGTTACAGCGAGTCTTGTCTTCCTAATTCGAAACAGTCTTGTAGACTTGACACACAACATATGCGGGTAGGAGCTAAACAAGTAGGTGGATGTTTTATCGTAACGGTGATCTAGATTTATACCCCGATAAATTTATTGCGACAGGACAAAGAGAGGCGTCCCTTCCTGAAGCGCGTTGAATTTTTTAAGAGTTGGATGTTGTTTGAGCAAAAATATCGTTCATGATATCCGAAGAAGTTCTTAAGGATTTTTAATATAAAAGATTATCTGAGAGTCTTAAAACTAAAGTAATACTTCAAAAATGTGGTACATTATTATAGTTATACAACGTTTTGAACAACGCACAATTTAACTTAAAATTGCGAAGCGAAATGGCAACGCCTCAACTCCTATTGAGGATAACTAGATAAGGAAACCAGTGAGACAATAAATTTCGTATTCAGCCAATGTCCTATTTGGCATTCAATGTTTATGGCCCGGCATGCGGACCGTTACAGTACAGAAACGGTTTATACAACCACTCAGCCAAGTCTTGGGAGCGAGGCGAGGCAAGGCGAGACGAGGCGAGGCGAGGCACCAGCCATCCGCCATATGCCATCGAAACAAACAAAATGACTACTGAATTGTCAAATGACTAATTACAAAGCACAAATTGCTGACATTCCGTGTAACGGCGACGTCAAATAGGTGCCGGATGCATTTCCCGGTAGGGCCCTACTACAGTTATGTTCGACGAAACTGTGCGTTTGAACAGAGGAATGTTTTGCGAGCATCGAGTTACTTCGAGACAAATTCACGCTTCAACGCACATTATTTGGAGCAAAAGAAAACCATTTGTATGATTTGTGGTGTTTTTGTATCCACAAAAAACGATTTGGATGAGCTGGTAAGAGACTTTCTATAAGATGCAACGTGTAGTTATTTTTAGATAGTTGTAATATATAATATATTAATATATTTTTTTGTAACCGTCTATCTAAAACACATAAAGGCAAGCACATCTTTCTTACAAGTCAGAATATAAAACTACAGTCCCACCATCTTATCTGTTCAGTTGACAGCGTCGCTAGTGGAGAATTTGGTATACATAATATAAGAAATTCACCAAGAAACAAAGGTAATTAAAACATGTCTTGCAAGTCAGTCTATAGATATCATTAAAATTTAAGAAATTACAATATCAATCATATAAAGCCTAACTAACATAGTATAGATTCAATATGACGCGGCTGTAGTTCCCATTTTGCCCACCTGAACAGTTAAGTTGGTGGCACTGTACTATCCGCGCTCCGCGGTGTTACCCGCGTTGTACCCGTTCCCGCGGGAATTTCGGGATAAAATGTATCCCATATGTTATTCTGATGTATAACCTATATTACTGTAAAGTTTCATTCAAATCCGTCCAATAGTTTTTGCGTGAATGAGTAACAAACATACATCCATACATCCATCCTCACAAACTTTCGCATATATTAGTAAGATTGGATACCAAAAATTAATTCCCAAACCTGACCTATCATTCTTTGCCACCAGCCCACAATTTACATAAAGGCGTTCCATTTGCTATTCCCAGTAGCGGCGCCATTATTTAGGTGAACTGGCATCCATAAGTCGTCGAGGACTACCGGCGCGGCATGATGGCTTACGGAAGCTCCAATCGGTTCTATTTGGGCCACAGTATTGGCGGTATTGGCTTCACTCACACATCCAGATTAATTACTTCACCATACGATCTCCTTTGGGTATTACGAAATAAATTGACCTAGAGTGTATCGGACCACAGCGGTGCATTCCGTGTTTTAGATTCGCTGGAGGCACCTAAAATAGTGAACATTTTCTAGACGTAAATAAACTAAACTGTTGTCTATTTCTGTGGCATGTGCGGCTCCGATTTCCATATCGAGATTGGATTGTTGAAGCCATAGAAACGTTTTATAGTAGGATGGTATTTTTTATGTAACACTGTTAAATTTTTACGAATGTTTTCTTTTTTTTACTAAAGTAGAGTCCTCATATAAGTCTTTTAGACCAAAATCGATAGCTATAAGGCTAAGTATTCGAAATCATAATTTAAAAACAAAATACTGAAGAGATCCCTATTGTCAAAGAGTAATTTAACTTCGGCTCGATCAAAGATGATACGATCGACTCGAGGGGTGACCTCAAAATATGAAGAGATGATAAAAACCGCGGTATTTTTTATCTCTTTACTTTATCGGTCTTAGCTGTGGAAAGCCTCTCTTTAGGGGTTGTGCACACAGTGAGAGGGTAAATAACCAATAAGGTCAGAGTCTTAGGGGGTGTTCTATGGGTAAATATTTGCGTATGTCGCGGTGACGCATCAGCTAAGCTCACAGTTGTTGGTGCTTTCGAGAACTACATAAAGAGCCTTTTATTTGTTATTGTTCGTTTAAATTGGTTTTGAAAGGGACATTACAGGTTAGTAATTGAGACATTAGCTTGTCAACATTGCCCTTTTGAGTATTTTAAATGATTAGTTTATTGTCGTGTTTCAAAATAGGGAGCAAAGGATATGGTAGCCACTGCAATTTTAATCAGATAGCAGTGTTTGAGGGAGACCGCCCTTTGAATGCGTTTTATGCACATTTTACATATTATGTGTAAATCATTTCACGGAAAAAACCAAATTAATCCAGTCTAAAGCAGAAAAATATCTCTCCAAATCCTAAAATAACTAGGAAACGGTATTTTTTAAATAAAATATTTACATACTCAAATAATTCCCCTGTATTAAGAGCAAGGTTTGTAAAACAATACATTATATGAAGTATTTAAATAATATTTTTTGTTATCACTTAAACGTGTCGCAAGGATGCAAACATGGACGTTATCAGAACTCATCAGAGTCTTGCAAATAGTAAAGATAAATACAAGTTTAACGCTTGTTTGTCAAGTGATAATAGTATAAAAAATGTTAAGTGAAAATAAAATGATATCACATATAACGTGATTATTTCTGTAAGGTTGCCTTTACTTCAAGGATATCAAATATGGCATAGCAATAGCAAGCTACTAGCAGCTTCCCGCGGTTTTACCCGCGTTTTGCCCGTTCCCGTGGGAATTTCGGGATGAAAAATAGCCTATAACCTTCCCGTTGAATGTGGCTAGTACAAAAATAATTACTTATTCAAATCGGACGGGTAATTCCTGCGATTTTCTCGAACATACAAACAAACTTACAAATTTGACATCTTTATAATTTTAGTACACCAGCTAAGCATTTCATTCTTTCGTATAGGTAAGTGATCAACCATGGTATCGAAGTTTTTAGACTGCATAGCATAATTTTGAAGGTCATGGATCCCTTAGAAAGTCTATAAAAGAAATGTAAGACTAATTTGATAAATCAAGATTGAACATTACATTTTTAAATATTTTTGCAGATATATACATATTTCTATTTTTAAAAAGGTTCACTAATTCCTGGACTATTCTTTGATCAGAAGTCAGACTACGGTTTCTACCAATAACTAGCGATTTAAAAATACAAGTTGAAATAAGTTCAGATATCAAAAGAATTCATAAGAAATCATAACACAGACGAAATAACATGTCAGTAGGTATAACAAAAAATTATCATGATTTGAAAATTCATTAAGATTTCAACACGGAAAACCGAAGTTTGTAAAAATGGAAATAGCATTAAACCGATACCCCTATGTCTATTTTTTGTTATTGCCTGCCAATGGTTTTATCAGTACGTCAAACTTTACATTAAGTGCGACAGAGACAGCGCTCTACAAAACAGAAACTATCCGACTATCTCCATTTAAAGGTCGAAGAGCAATACATGTATTGTAAGCTAGACAGTTAATGTACACAGCAATACATTATATTGTAAGCAACACTTGTATTGTTTGTCAGTCAAACGAGCAATACATTTTTGTGAGTAATACAATCAATGTATACAGCGATACATATACTGCCAGCAACTATTAGTAACATTATGCATTGCTTATCGTAACACGAGCAATACACATATTGCTCGCCCTCTGCTGTACCTAATTTTGTGACAAGAGAATTAAAAAAACGTGATGACGTCTAAATACAACATTAACGTGAGTATTGCGTAAATAATTGCTGTAACTACTCGTCGGTTGATATCGGAATAATGTCTGTTTGTCAGTTGCGTAAATTACGACCATGAGGTGCAATCTTTTATTCCGTCCTCGTCAATATTTTAATGGACAATGCTGTCATTTGATCATGAGACGTGTATATTATGTTTGAGGAAGGAAATAATGAGTTTAAATGGTTATAATGTTATTTTTAATTAGATAGGTATTATCCTTGTTTTGTTTGTCAAGTGTCTAATGTTTACCTAATTTTACTTTTATTTAAGATTTAGAAGCTAAGTTATATTGTGATTATTTATAAATGTTATATTTGTAAATTGAGTAATTTTAGAATCGTGTAATGACGATGAATTTCCTAGAATTTTGTCAACTACCAAAATGTATGGGAATGTGCCATGAGCTCGTATCACGTGACATTTTTTTTTATACATTTTGATAGTAGGCAATGAAATGGAATGCGAATTGATTGCCTCGAAACTATAGGGTCGGTCCAGACACTATTTGGAAAGCCAATATTTGGTGGAGGTATTCAATATGGTCCGAGGTAGTTATATCTTAATTTATCGCGTTCGAGTGACTTCACCGAAGAACGTTGGCCTCCTCTACTATATTTTTTAAATATGTTTTTGTTAGCTTGTCCAGCAATAGTAAAACATAGGTTAGAAAAATAGTAAGAAGTGGAACATCATAAAAAGTACGACAGTGATATCGAAAAGGTTATATTTTTAGGATCCCTTGAGAAATAACTGAATATCGTTGCCTCTCAGAAATGTAAACAGATAACTAAAACTAGGATCACCTTGTATGTAATGAGATAGCAACAACAGAATATAATACACAATAAACTAACTATATTTTATTATTGTTAATTATTCATGTTCGCACACAAGACTAGGATACGTATTTATAGACCAAATGTGAAAAAATGGATATTCTGATTCAAAAATATATAGTTTGAAAAGGCTCTTTGGAAGACGATTTCTGATCTCGGCTATGAAATTTAAGCTATGCACGGAAATCTTTTGAAATTAGTAATCATTTGTTATATTATGTAGATGGCAATATCATGGATGCTGCCACATCAGCGCTATGCTGTAAGGATGTAGATATAAAAAGGTGGAAAAGCTCCTTTAGTCTATTAATTAAAGAAAATCGTAATGATTCTCAATACCTAACATAATTTATGTTACTTAGTGTAATAAACTTATTAAAATAATGAGTCACAAAATATGTCACCGTTATACTATGCTTGTAGTTACTCGATGCTGGGTGACTCAAACAAATGACACACTATCACAACACATGACAGCACTAACATTGAAAAGATATCAATACTCATAAATAATCAACTTACGTAACAGTCACATTAAAATAGTTTTACACGAATCAATTTTTAAGGGCATCACAAAGTGGAAATCTTGACCCAATTATGTCACCTTCATAAAATATTAATGTCAGGAGACAGAATACGATCACAAGAGGTCATATTGAAATGCAGTACGAGGGAGGCATGCAGCCGAGATGGTGCTACAGAATGATGTCACGCCCGTGACGTCACCGCTACAGCAATACCAACCGCCCGACTCGCCTCACATTGAATGACTTAATCGTATTAACTTAACACTATAGCTACAGTTACGACTCATAACTTTACGCTCTTTGATCTGACGTAACACCATTCCCAATCATAAAGTATAACCTATCGATATTAAAGCATAACGATGGTGCCCCAAAAACAATAACATATTTGATTAGGCAACCTGGCGTGACCTCACCGACAAATAGTCGAGATACGATCGATGTGGAAGACCGATTCGGATGAGTCATGTCTCCAGAATACACCCGCCCTTGTTAGTTCTATGTATTATAATTATGTGTCTAGACACCAGGCGACAGTGTGGCGACGTCCATACGCCAATAAAACATTCGTTTTTACTATAAACTGGTGGAGTACAACTTCACGTTGAGGTTATATCATGGGGTGCGCGAACACGCCGGGCCGAGGGGATGCTACGGGTGCCGAGGGTTACCTGAAGGCGTCAGTGCAGGAGCGAGAGAAGAAGGTGCACAGGACGGAAAACACGAAGAGGTATATTTCCCAGAATAGCTTCTTATCTCCATATCACTTCACGGGAGCACCTAATTGTCCTCTGAAGCGGGGCACCTCGTACATCGCTAAAAGCGACATCGGTTCCTTTCAGGCATAAAACTTGTCACCTAATACTTGTGGCACTTGACTCATAATTGGTTGTGAATTTTCGCGCGGCACCAAGGGGGCACACATTATATTATGGAATAGTAACGGGACACGTGCTCTCGCGGCAGAGAGGGACGGATTCACTGAACGTCCTTGGCGCGGGGGCGCGCGGGGCGCCTGCGGCATCAGACGTTTCAATCATCCCTGGAGGGAGCGGGACGCCGCGACGCGCGCTTCGTGAGTGCGACGGAGAGGCGAGATGCCGTGCTATTGACCGGCTTGCAGACCACGCCCACCCGGGCTAGACACGGGCGCTGATGCTCCAAGTGGAAATCGACCGTCGGCCCGGGCAGACGCGCGGCCGCACGCTCGCACGCCCTCACGCCGCTCAGCTGCACCATCAAGGTTACCTAACGTACTTACAACTTATGCACTTCCGCCGTACGACACCGGAACCCTAACGACCAAACTCTGTAACTGAATAGGCACGCACACGCACGCCACCTACTGTACCCTTAACAATAGCTCAGGAATTCCGAACAAAATCTATAAAGCTGGCTAGATCGTACGGTTCGATATACAGACTTGGCACGGAAACAATATGGGTTGCCAGAAAAGGACGTCAGCAGTCGCGAGAGAGAGCGGCCGAAAGAATAATCGACGCGGAATTACGACAAGCATCGGCACAGGGCCTTCCATTTTTAATTAAATCCTCACCTAACGGATTTGTGAGGTTACGATCAAATAAAACGGTCAAATGTAGGTCTCGCCCGCCGCTGCACACTACACACTACACTCACACCCTATGATATTAAAGAACGTTTCACACGAGGGTGTATTACGTAATTTGTTTAGCCACTTAATATTTATTCCAATAAATATATAATAAGGTCACTCACAATATGAATTCACAAATGACTAAGAATATGTAAATAGGAAAAGAACATGAAGTTATTGGCAATAAAAAGATTACGTAACCAAAGTCGGCTCGGAAGAAAACTTAAGTTCCCCTTATTGAACGAAGTGCCTTCCGAGCGGATCCTTCCTGGTATTTCAGATGTTAATTTTAATTTTCCTTTTATAGTTATGATCGGCCCAATAGAGGTAAGCAACTTTGATCCCGTCAAAGATAAAGCACTCGAAATTAAAACATAACATCGGGAAGTTTTTAATTGCAAAAGCTCGAGCCTTCGGGATGTTCTCTGTCATTGTCACCATTCTTTTATAAAAGAGTTTTTAAAGTGAAAAACAAAACCAATTTATTCACGGTTTGACCTATATTTGGAGGCGGTGGTTTCCGAAACCGGTCGGTATAAGAATATGCACCGATAGGCCTATAGATTGGACTTATAACAGTTGTATGAGCCTTGACCCGGACTATATTTAAACATACAACTTTATTGAAGGCACTGTTGTATTTTAGGTGAAAATAAAAACCGTGGATTATGTAACCGCTGTAACAGTTACTGGCATTCCATGCTTTTCCATTGATTAGTAAAGGTATCGAGCATTTCCGCCGTTCTTTCACTGCAAAGCTTTTTCAAAGATGTTTTTCCCCCTCCACTTCTCGAGTGGTTTTCTAAGCCGTAATATGATACGGCCTATAAAGTATAAAACAAGCGCTCTGACAAATCCCGAGAATAAATTAAAAAGGAAAATCAAGGAAGGAAAAGAATCGGGTCAATCTTGAAGTATGCAATGTTGTGACAAATAAATAATAAATAGGCAAAAAGTTTACACAATCCATATTTTACAAATGAAAGGAACAAGGAAGTTGGAACATTTGTTACATGAAAAGTTACGCTCTCAAGACTTTGCAAGTAAATGACACCCCAACTGTAATTTTTCATGGCCGTAGTTTCATAAGGGCTGTAAAGGCGTGGGGTGAATCGGGGACGATCCACGATCCATTGATCACTGGAATGCTTTGACTAGAGCTGTAAAATCCAATTTTTATGAAGAGCCAACGTTTTATGAAGTACAATCAATCGATTCGGTTGTTGAGGCTAATGCAGATGAAACGAAGTTGTTAAGGCAAAAACAAAAATGTTTCAATATAATGCTGGAAAAATACGTTGTCACAGTAGTAAGTACCAGTCAATAAAGCAAAGTATATCAAAGTTGCTTAACTATTGCTTTTAAACTTATCAAACAGATAAAATATTTATCAGCACAAGGTACGATTATTGCCCTTCGATAACATATCAATCAGTTAACATTAGATAACTCACAATTAAACCAAATAAATAACTAGATACTACGGGAAAGGTGAATTGCCGACTATAAGTATGAATGAGCGAAAACTACTACACAACAAGTATGAAAAGAACGTAATTTAACTATTTTTTCGCTGAAGCTTGTAGCTAAACATGCATGGATTAAAATATACCACGAAATAGCTACAGAATAGTTGTATAATGATGGCAAACTTGGCATGGAGTGTGGGAGTGATTGTTTTAACTGTTGTTTATTGGCCAACGTTCCGTCCTGCGGGTCATTTAATCCTACGAAGTGGGTCACGGATTAGCAGTTCAGTTGACATTACGTTTTTATGGATAAATATGAGGTTGGGTATCTGTCTTGCATCGTTATGTCCTGCTAGCACCTATATCTTTGTCCGTGTATGTACCTTTGCCCTGTATCTTTGATCCTGCTTTCTTGATGCTTAGAAATGGGATGTGTATTATGACAGCATGTGCGTTGTACGTCTAACTTTACAGATATTCCCAGGTGTTATAATATTAATAACAGTGATATTGTTCCCTTGTAGTCTTAAACAGAAGCTCAATTACAGTTACCCATATAACCACTTTTCCTGTTTCTTTTGTGGTCTGTTTTCAAAATACACATTAAAATGTGCATATCTGTATTCCGGCCAACTTATTTACATTGCACGCAAACAGAATAACTAACTTTGACAAGGACTCGTCTGGAATCTTTATTTACTCGTGATTACTTAATTTAACGGCCCTTTTATATCACGTCATAACTTTCTGCAGGATTTTCAGGGCGCGGAATGGACAGCGATGTCTCCTTAATTACGCTCAAGGCGACAGACTTTATGATTAAGATGGAAAGACACTTCGCCAAAATGGCAATTATGGCAAATGGAATTTTACTTCCTTGGCGTTTTTTTTCGTGTAAACCAGATTTTTTTTGGATAAAGTGCACTGTAGTCACAACAATCTGTAAGTAGATCATCAACATAAAACTTAAGTTGCACTTGTCTCTCAACCTGCTTCGGTTGAGAGAGAGCTTCTCCATCTATTAGTTGCACGTGCCATCACATCTTACTACACCATGTTGCATTTCAATCTCAATATGTACAGAACGCAAAAATGTCAAATATGGCACAACAAATGTCAGTGAAAGAAAATAAAACGCCACAACAATTGAATTGAATGATGCATCGTATCGGTGTCGGGTGTCTATGCACTACTTCGCGTGCCACAATTCAATAAGGGAACGACGCAAACTTACTAGTTCATTCAAATCGTGTTAACGGACGTGATGGGGCTCGACAATACAACTACCGATACAATACAACTGATCTTGGGCACAGATCTCTTGTAACAGATTTAAACGTAACAGGCAGACAATGCGCTTGTGTTGGACATAATGGCGTTTTGGATGTTGTGGTAGTAACTATGTGCATAGACATGGTATATTATAATGTGGCATGGTTTTTGGTTCAACAAATAGTTTCTATCTAAGACGAAAGTAACCACAAATAACGTCATTTTATAGACGAACGAAACGACTGGTGATTCTTATCCCAATATTGTGAGGCCTTGCTTATTCACACTCGTCTCATAGATAACGTCGTTTACTTTGCATTTATAGCTCTACCTTTTAGTCAAACGTTAGTAGTGAATATAGAAATCAAATTCAAAGTTAAAAAAAGTACTAGCCTGTTATGTCCCACTGCTGGGCAAAAGGCCTCTCTGAAGATATCAGTACAGTGAGGAGGATTAGGCGTAATCACCACGCTTGCCGGTTTGGTAATTTTGAGCCATGTTTGAAAATTAGGAAACACGTGTTCGCTCGACAAGGGAATTGAACCCGGGACCTCAGTCTTGGCAGGCGAGTGCACATACCACTAGACCACCGAGGCGTTAAGTACAAAGTAGAGTATATTAAATTAATTACTCTTTTGATCAAGAAACCAATCAATCATTAGTGTGAAATTATTTTGAAATTGGTTAATAATAGTGAAAAAATTAAAATCCTAGAGATTGTTTAAATTTGTTCATAAGAAGGAAAGGTTTAATTTTGAGGCAAAATCTTTGAAAAACTCTGTTTTTTTGTTTTGACATTAATTTTTTTTGAAATACATTTTTAATATTTAACCTGAACAAACAGACAAACTTACCATCTTTAGAATACTAGTTATTCATACAATTGTTTATATTAAATTAACCTGATGGATATTACATTTCCGTGTTTATCTTGTTAGTTAAAGGTGAACCTTATCACTAGGGAAATTAAGGACGTTTATTGTTTGACACATATGTGCGTACGCTAGCGTACATTTGCCGAGACAATGTCAAATGCTTTAATTAAATTGTCAATACTATTAGATGGAAGGCGTTTTAATGGTTAAGGTAAATTATTTGCTTTAATACTTAGTGGATAGGATTTATTCATTCATGGTAATGGAATATGTAAAATGATTCCGGAGGGCACGTTAAGCCGTCGGTCCCGGTTACTTTCTACGGATAGTAGTCGTTACATGAGCCATGTCAGAGGCCTTTGGCAGCTCAATAACTCTGACACCAGGATTGGTCAGGTTGACCATCCACTCGATGAAGAAGATGTTAAATAAAAGCGAAGTGTATCCGTAAACGTAGTTTCATGAGTTGTGTTCGCTTAAACGTAAGAAACCAGTACATATTTCTATTTTTTTTTTCTATATAAATAGTTCTTCTAAAACTTAAGCTTAATTTAGGTCAAATCAATTTACTTAGTTAATTCTTTTCTCAATATTTCCTAGCTCATAGCTGCCATCTACCTAATCAAAATAGTTCTCATCTCAATAGTTCATCAAAATGTTTATCACATTCCGCAAAGTAGTCAAAACAGTTCTCATCTCGTTCTTATTTCTTCAGAACAGCTTTTCCAAGAAAATCTAGTACTGTGTATACCTCCTAGTTTTCTAATACACGTGACCCTAAGAATTGGAGGAAGCCGCTGTCTCGAGTAACCTAATTCGGAAGACGCTTGTTATCCAGCCAGAGCATAGCGCCGAAATGAAGCAGTCAAACCGTTGACAGACAAAACAATCAGTGGAGGACGACCTTTAAATTGCGATGAAAAAAAATTAAACTTAGGCGAAAAAAAAGCATGTTTCATATTTGTCGTATATGTGACTAGCAGCGCCCCGCGGTTCTAGCTGCGTTGTGCCCTTTCCCGTGGGAATTTTATACATATAAACCTTCGTCTTGAATCACTCTATCTATTAAAATAAACCGCATCAAAATCCGTTGCGTAGTTTTAAAGATCTAAGCATACAAAGGGACAGACAGACAGCGGAAAGCGACTTTGTTTTATACTATGTAGTGAAGTGATGCTATTTATTACAAAGTCCAGGGTAATAACCATTTTAAATATTCCTTTTTCAAAACGTAAAAACAAACTTAAAAAGTGAAAAATACATTGTTTCATCAAAACCTTAAAGACATTTTGTTTTCTATTTTGTACTCTTAAATAACATCAACGTTGAAACAACAACCTCTTCTGCCTAATTCCTAGACATAAAATATCACATAAAGAGTGATACACAATGAACACGGGGCGATAAAGGGTAATTGCTTCTATATAACGAAATAGGGGTGTCTGACGGTTCACATGAATGTACCGTAAAGCTGCGTCGAGAACGTTCAAGTACGTAATCTACCTATTTTTTTGTTAAAAAGCCTTTAAATCTAAACTAATAAAGTCTATTATCCAACTAAAGATAATTATTTCTGTAGAGCAAAAATATTTTGTGGTTTCATTCGATTCCTTGTTAATCACTTTTCCTCTTTAAAAAGAATTATCTTTGAAAATTTGCCATATAAGTTATGGATTTTAATATTTTATGAAGAAAATTATAGTGGGATAATAAATGCAGGTAGATACGCTTGGAATGTTGACGTGTTGCTACGGACTACGCTACGCTGCTACGCGTAGTTACTGAGCGTTCCTAGTTCCTGTGTATTCATGTGGGAACCACCAACTGAATGGTGAAGATTTCAAGCATTGCAATGATCAATTTAGCTTCGCTCCTCTTAGCGCATAGAAACGCACCTTTACGATCAAACGCCTAGTCCGTACGAACCTTTAGTAAACCAATGTAATCTTACCTTTAAGAAAGACTAGTAGCGCCCCGCGGTTTCACCCGCCCGTGGGAATTTCGTTTTCGTGGGAAGTTCCCGTGGGAATTTCGGTAATTTTTATACCTATAAACCTTTCTCTTGAATCACTATTTAAAAAACGCGTCAAAATCCTTTGCGTAGTTTTAAAGATCTAAGCATACATAGAGACAGACAGACAGCGGAAAGCGACTTTGTTATATATACTATGTAGTGAAGCATTTCATAAATGTAGTATGGGAGATAATGTGAATCATTTATATGGTTACGATTAGTAATACAAAGATAATATATGTGGAAACATAATGTTAATATCCTTGAATATTTAGTGGCATATGAATATGATTAAGAGAAAAGTTTTGTCAAGTTGAATTTCATGAAGACTAATTGACGCGTATAATTTCAATTCATTTGGTTCGATTCATTTTCGCATCGGCAAAAATAACGCGTTACTTGGAACTACCAGTGTGATTTGAAAAAATATTTCTGTAGTTAAATCAGTCTGAATTGACTAAAAAAATCTGTTTTGAAAATAATTAATTAATATTTACAGGAAAAATTCACACTCCTTAATTATACCCAAACTATACAATTACATAATACACAAATATTTTTAATATATAATATGTATGATAAAACATTCTTTCTACGTTTCATTCATCCCAAAATCCCCAGAGTACTAAGTGGGCAAAACCGCGATGCATTGCTAGTAATATTACACTATCTCCGATACCTAATTAAAAAGAGAGCTGACTAATGGACAACTAATTGATGATAAATCCCGTTAAAAATAAATTGTAGCAACAACGGCGCGTAACGTAAACAATTCCTAATGCCTTTTGTCTAAACAAAGAAACAGTAAAACAAATCGGAGCCAAGAAAAACTCAGATATCCGATTCCAACTAAATGATAAATAGATATCGGTTTTTGTTTGTTTGCAACAGTTTATTTGGGTTTGTGGTAATATCAAATTATATGATTTGTATGCAAAAACGTGAGCGATATGTTTGTTTATCAACATTTTTGTTGGTTATTAGAAAATCGTATCTGCCTTACTGTACTTTCAGTGAGATATAAGGCTTTTGACCAGCAGTGGGACATTACAGGCATAATACTTTTATGTACCCATTATAAAATTATTATAAAGACATTTAATTTTCGCTTTTATTCTGAAATCACCTAGATTTTTTTTTCAAAAATCTCACACTTTATTTAGACCCAATTAGATCTAAGTAAGCAAGGCAAGCTCTTAACTTAACAACTTTAAGTCTAAAGTAAGGCAGGCCATATCTCCCCAACATTCCTCGTTTTAATAATTCACGAATACATTTGGAATCCAAGTCCATACGGAACGAAATAATGAAATTTCGCTCAAGTTTGAAGGAATACCCAGACGATAGTTCCTCGTTATTAGTACTGCACTCAAGTTATACAACGGAACGGAACGAAACTTTCAGTAACTATAACTCTCGTTATATTTAACGACAACTTTTTGTTACTCATGAATGTACGGTTCAGAAGTAAGTTTAAAAAACAAATCATTCATAGTTGGTTAAGTGAATGGATTCTACTTCCATTTTATTTCCCTGAGGCATGTTTTGAAGAATCTTTTTTAAACACAAGATTTTAAGTATTCCTTTACATTGAACGAAGCAAATAGTTACATTGGTAGAGCCATAGCATACTATACGTACTATAAAGGACTTAACAAGAAGAAGAAAAAAATACCGCAGCTACCGCCACACATAACCTGTATCCGCCAAATACATAACCGGGCCGAAACGTCAGATAAAAATGTAAAATAAAAGCGAAGTGTATCCGTAAACGTAGTTTCAATTCAAAATAAGTAGTGTTCGTTTAACTTAAGAAACCAGTATGTAGAAGATAGTAACAAAAATTACTATGGTATATAAGAGGATAAATCAATAGTTAACTAACACACCTAAATAAAACATACAAGTAATAACGAAAATAACTAGTCGTTGTAACACATTGTAACTAACGTTATCATTATCAACGGTTATCAGTGAAATATCATATCTCGGGCGGCGATATTAATTCGATTATCAATCGGGTCATTTAGATGCGTTAATTATCAGCTCTTAACGAAAAAACCAACTCGAGTCAACCTTCAACAACTTTTCCATTAACAACCAAAGAACTCGCGTTTTTTTAAAAGTGTTCGATAATATTTGCATTCCGATTCAATATTTACAAACGTAACTCGTCAATTTGAATACAGATTTTGAACGTGTTTTATGTTACGACAAATGATTTTATTACCGTACTGTCAATTTAGATATGTGGCGGCGAAATCTGGTAATCAGATCGGAGCAAACAATGGGTAGGGCAATCTAAGCGTGTTAGGAGCGCGATAGTTTTATCTGAAGAGACCAAAAACATTCCGAACGCCGACAACAAGCGAATGCGGAATACATAGCGAAACAATCGAGCCAGCTAAGCGAGCCACTATTTGTTCCCGGAATAAAATGGGAATAATGCGACTACGAACAAACTAAGGGGAGCGACTCACCGAGATTTGTTATTCGACCAATACGGTTAAAAGCCCGAAGTGGGTTAAACAGAAGCTGGTTTATTTTTCACAACCTGTGGCCGTGCCCGATCGATTGATTCCAAAAGCTTTGGAACTTTAAATTGGAGCCACTAAATTACGGCCGGCATCCAAATGCATTCGGGATCGTGATTTACTACCCGAACCGAAAATGGATTCGAACTTCAATAGACAAACCCCTTTATAGGATTAGGACAGTTGTCAGAATTTAGAAAGGACTAGTAGACTTATCTAGTGCATTGATGTAGACCTAAGACAGTATTAAGGCACATGTGACTAAGCAGAGCATACCTCATGACGTAACAGCCTTGAAAGAAGACACCGGACTATGTCTACTCATGAGACCCCGAGTACGTTTAAAACCGCAAAGCAAAACCTAAGTGTCAAGTAGCGATAAAGTACATTATAAAAAGGCAGTGATGTAATTCTCGGCGTTTGACCTCGACCATTCCACCTCTGGTCTAGAGACCACGTGGGCAGAACAGCACAAATGGTACCATGTGGCGGAGACTCAAGCACAACTTTACACAAAATATTTTAAAACCAACTGCTATTTGGGAAGTAGTTACCATGTTTTAAACCGGATCGTTGATAAGGGAATGGCTCTGTGATAAAAATAATATTTTTTAATAAATACCTAACCTTATTAAAGTTTAGTGGTGAACGGGTAAGCTATAAAGTAATGAGGAATACGATTGGAAATCGATAGTTTTGACAATGCACTAACGTTTTAGAGATTGGGATTGTAAGTTGCGTGAAATTTTCCAAACTATTCGAGTCAAAAATTCTTTCGGCCACTTAATAAACAATATATTCTCTAGAACACCTTATAAGAATCGTATCCCAATTCTGCTACAAGCCTTGTTCGTTAAGGCGAAGCAGTAAGCCAGTGTAATAATTTTGCCGGCGATAACAGCCAACAATGGTATTCGCGGCCATCTTGTGATGACTCATCGGAGGTCTGCCTTCGCGCCGCTCCGTGAAACACCGACCGGTTTTTAACACCAAAACAAATTATCGTAAATGAGACTCGCTCGGACAGAATTACGTAACCACCTTTAAGATAAATCTTGGAAGAAAGGTTACAGTAGGTTGGGCGACCTTGTTCAAACGTATCCTGATATGGGCATCATTCATGACTAATTTAAATGTGAAACAGCACTGTTTCTTTTGCACGCTTCAACTGCACCGTTTTAAATTAATTTTGACAGACCTTGGAGAAGACGATAGACTGGTTTTAATTTTGGAAATTTCGACGAAAACTGGCTATATAACTATGAGGCGTTGCTATGTTGCGCCAGTTTGGTCCAAGTTCAGTTCAGTTCCACACTTCCACGAAAAGAGCATCATCTTCAGAAGTTTGATACCTTGAAAATTCATAGCTTCACATGCTTGCATACAATACCTTGCAAACTATCCGTCTTGGCGAAGGCTGTTGTCTATTTTCTAGGTCGAATTGTTTAACCGATGATGTCAACCACAAGAGGCTTGATTGATTCACGTTTTAAATATAGATTTGATCAAACATTTTGTCTAAAACATTTTGTCATCTAAATCAGCTTCGAAATTCTTTAACCATTCCGTAATGTTGGAAATTTTCGTACAAATATTTGCAATATCAATTTGCGAACATAAAAAAATTTAAAGCAAATATTTTTGTTTGCTTGATAACTATAATTAAAAAGTTTTGACAGCAAAGTTGGTAGCGTAGGAACTTGAGACGTAAATAAACACGTTAACTTCACTAGAAATATAAATGGTCGACATTCTAGCGACCGGCATAGTTTCCGGAATGCTTCTAATTACATTCACTAAGTCAAATTTAATTAAACCAACCCCGTGACGTCGCGGGCTCACCTGCCCGTAATGGAATTCGAGGGTACATTAAACGATATACACTCTACAGCCAAAAAGCAAGACTCAGACTCGCACAAGAAAAACACTTACCTAAAATTCCCTCTGTCTACTATAACTTATAACTAGAGCATACAATATTTTTGGCCCGATGCCGAAACCATGTAATCAATGTAGAAGGCTTACATCATACGCTCTCAATTCCTTCATGAAAATGCTTTTTCGGAGTGGTAATTAAAATTTTTGCAGCCAAGAAGTAATGCTTGATATGTTACTTATATTTGCTTCGTATGATGTGATGGTCTAGTTATTTCTAGGGGTCTTTAACCTTTTAATTGATGGGGTCGATCGACACCCACCTGTAATTGGCGTGATGATGTGATGGTGATGTCAGATGACCCTTGACTCCCAATTGACTCAATAGTGACACGATGATAATACAAATCAGTAACCAGAGAGGCGGACGTCCATTTATGGACTTTTCCGAATGGATGTACTTTGAATGGATCTCTGGATCTTGGGTAGACATTTGCCCTAAGAAGTAGAAGTGAAGTACTCATACGAAGTAACTTTAATGATAAGAAGAACATAGATTATATTCCTCAAATAATCATTGATATACATTTCGTATTTAGATTGGACATCAGCTTTATTTTTGTAAACGGGTCGTCATCAAATCGAGATCGTATCGCCATCAAACATAATAACTCTAGTCAAAAGAAATTGGCATCATAACTTGATTGACAAGCGACTATTTGGAAAGCAAATTGAAATCCCGAGGACAGTAGCCAAGTAGGGATCAACGACCCGCAATAAACACAAGACAGACATTAGGGTTATCTACAAGAATGTAGTTAGAGTCATAACCACATAACTTTGCGTTTGCGAGACATTTTTGGTAAATATCTACGTAGAAGCTAGTACTAGTTATACCGGTTTTATGGTCGTCAAATTGCAAGCGCTTAATACCCAAATTTTTGTCGTACTCATATTATAATTTAGTTGGCTCCACACTTATTGATCGTGTCTTTACTGTGGGGATGACCTTCTTAGCGGAGAGGCTGGACGCATTAGGATAACAGGCACGCAACTAGGACTTTGTTTTACTGGACTGAAATGATTTCATCCCAATACTTCCAATAGAACAGATTGAACTACGAGGTACAATTTGGATGCTGCGCAGCAAAACATTTTACAGTGTAGCAATTTTTCAAAATCTTCAAAAACCTCAGTTTTTAAGACATCAAATAGATAAAATGTTCAAATATTGCTGCTATAGAAACATTTTTTTCATGCATGATCGAAAACGATCCAATTGGCCCGTGAAAACAAACCCTCGCCAGTGATAAATAGTGGATTCGGCTCGTTTCTCCAGAGCCCTTTTTATGCGTTTCCCTATGAGATGCGACATTTGTCATAGTCCCTTTCGGCATTGTTGATCCTACCTCTCGAGTACTGAAAAGGGATATTCTCTTTTATTTCTATTTGTTGTGCTTAGCGAAAAATTACGACTTTTTGAGTATTTGCCCTTGCAGCGTGGTCACTAATCTGCAGTATGCAACTATACAAACATAATTACACCTAAAAAATATTACTAGTAATAAATTAGTGAGATAAGAAGCCTTTGTTTAGCAGTGGGACATTATAGTTTACCTATTCACTGTTACTTTACTATAAATTAAGAAAGTAATAATTAGTGCTACTAATTATCAAAACCAAATTAGGTATTGCTTTTGAAAAATAATTCGTAATCTATTCGCCTTATTTTGTATCAATATGTAGGTAATTAATTTCCAAGTATTACTGTAGTTTACACTGCTGAACCTGAACTATTGAAGGCAATAGCATTCGATCTAGTTAGTTGGGACCACGTATAAAACTTTAAAACCACGTATAAAAAATTTTTTCGGGTTATTTTCTACATTATTTCAGGTAGAGAAAGTCACAAATATATCAGGTTCTTATTTATTTTCACCCTGGACACCTTCTAAGTATAAGTTACGACTGTAAAATCTATAGGGACCATTTCGGCATCCGTATATTTCACGAAGCCAGGGGCGCCTCCAGCCACCGGACTTCGAGGGAAGCCATGCAAAAGTTTTGAGGAGGAGTTCATATTCTTTGGTGATTTTTTTACAAAGAATCACTACATATTATAAAACTAAGTCCCCGTCTGTCTATCTGTTGGCGATAAACTCAAATACTACTGCACGGATTTTGACGCGGTTTTTTTAAATAGATAGAGTGATTCGAGAGGCAGGTTTCTATGTATAGAAATTCCCACGGGAACGGGCACAACGTGGGTAAAACCGCGAGACTCTGCTAGTTATTTATAAATTTCAGACATGGTCTGAATTAGATTCTTAACCTGAAGCAAGCAAGCTTGACTATTGCTATAATACTTATAGGATAATACTGATATCTTCAGTTAAATGCAAGGATTATTGCCCTGCAGTAGAAATGACACGCCAATTCCTTTTCAAACGTATGATATGGGACTGAAGGGGGATGGTGGGGGCTCGTGTCTCCCCTAGCGGCTTTCCTGAGTCCGTGACTGCACGAAACTCTAAACGAAATTGTTAGAATGTATTGCAACTTGGGGCGAGCGATTCGGACAGGGCATGCATCTTTCATTACCCTTTGTACTTGTTTATCTTTGTTAACTTCAAGAAACAAACTGTTGGAAGCTTTTTATTTTGATTGGTTGGAAGAGTTGTGTAAAGCTTGTTAGGGGAACCTCAACTTACTACAGCTAATAGTTATACCTAGATATCTAATTTAGTTTTTTTGATTGGTTGAACGTGCGTTTAATTTCGGATACTGCCAACCTGATTTGAATTATTTTTTTTGTAATGGGTAGCCACATTTAACGGGAAGGTTATATGTTATTTTCCTCCCGAAGTTACTACGGGAACGGGCACAACAGGGGTATAACCGCGGGGCGGTGTTTTTAGATAAATATGAATTTATAAAATAACTAGCGACCCGCCCTCGCTTCGCTTCGGGTAATCAAGATTTCATGTAGGAAAATCGGGATAAAACATTGCGTGTCTCCCGCAGGAATATACACAATCAAAATTTCAAGTGGGAAATTGGGGATAAAATATTACATGTCTCCCGCGAGTATATATGTATACACAATCAAGGTTTCATGTGAGGAAGAATTCGGGATTATACCTACATAGCACGTCTTCGTCGTTCGTAGTTCGTAGGTAGGTACAGTCAGCCAAGAAAGTGGTCTACCACTTTTGACAAAAGTTTCTGCGAGATGTAACGATCGCTAAGGTTGACTTTTCTATGCACAATTATGTTATGACGTTTTGTCTGTTATCTGAGATGCCTGACATTTGACATCATTGGGTGACTTAGTTGGACCTCTATTATTAAATGAAAATTGACCTTGTTGTTACATGACGTTCAAATGAATCTCAACCGTAGGGTGGTAGACCACATTTTTGGCTGACTGTACCTATATCCCCGCGCGCTTTGACCGCACGAAACAGTAAGTAGCCATAAGAGACCCGCCATCGAGCATTACTATTTTGTAAGCAGCGCCCCGCGGTTTTACCCGCGTTGTGGCCGTTCCCGTGGGAATTTTGGGAATTTTTTTACATAAAAACCTTCCTCTTGAATCACTCTACCTATTACAAAAAAACCGCATCAAAATCCGTTGCGTAATTTTAAAGATTTAAGCATATAGACAAACAGACACGAAACAGAGACGACTTTATTTTATACTATGTAGTGATATTTCTCATCATAACTCTGAAACTAACTGTCCGATTTTAATAATTTAAAGAGGTACACAAAGAAACATAATTAACCTTGATTGTAGAGCCATTTATTTTGATGTAGATTCATATCATCATATGAATATCATCAACTTAAAATTACACTCCTTTTTTAACTAATTAATTTTAACTTAAAACGGTTATTGTGTCTTAACTATAATAGTTAGACATATGCCCTCGCGAACTTATGTGTTCGCAATGATATGTACTTTGATTGTGTAGAACATTGTTTTTGTGTATCATCAATAGATTTAGTAGCGCACGCCAATAACCAATTTTTTTAGGCATGTTTTTCATACCTTGGGTTACATATACCCGCGTTGTGCCCGTTCCCGTGGGAATTTCGGGAATAAATATAGCCTATGTCACTCAGGGATAGTGTAGCTTTCGAATGGTGAAAGAATTTTTTAATTCGGTGCAGTAGTTTCAGAGCCTATTCGAAACAAACAAACAAACAAACAAAAAATCAAACCTTTCCTCTTTATAATATTAGTATAGATAATACTTAATATAACATAGCAAAGGATCCTAAAACGTAAAAGGGTGATTTATTCCATTTTTGCCCCACTCCTCTACAACTCCGACACCAGGGGAAATACCGTGAAAAAATTATAGTCGATAACTCAAGCATAGTTTTTAGTTTACATGTTCATAGTTATTAGGGATCGTCAGAAAAATATTAATATTGTAGTATGTAATTATTTAATTCCGCCCAAACCATCCCATTATTTAACACTCAAACCTATTAACCATTACATACATATAACCAAAAATACACCATCCAGATCAGCTGCTATATCTACCTACACAATATTTCTAGCACTTCGTCTGTACTCTTTGCCGGAGGCCTTGCCAAAGACAATTTGAACGAGACAAATATCGACACCTGTTCGAAGATGACGATATCGCGCTGTGACGTCACATGGGCTGATGGTGTTACGACGGCATGATGTTGGGAAGTGTGTAAAAGGGCCTCATCCTTCAGGGGATCCCGGTCACACTGGACTGTGAGAGAGAGGTTGAAGAGACTAGGGGTGCGTTTTTCATAGAGCGCAAGTAGCAGAAAGGACAACAGATGAAGTATTGTCTTTTTTTTTCATTTTTACAGTCGTCATTTACCAATCATCCTATCCTACTTCCTACTAATATTATAAATGCGAAAGTTTGTGAGGATGGATGTATGTATGGATTTATGTTTGTTGCTCTTTCACGTAAAAACTACTGGACAGATTTGGATGAAACTTTACAGTAATATAGGTTATACATCAGAATAACACATGGGATATATTTTATCCCTAAAATCCCACGGGAACCGATACAATGCGGGTAACACCGCGGGGCGCGGCTAGTTTACAGATAAAATTAATACGTAACTAGAATTGCTAACTAACATTTCGTTATGGGGACCGGTCCTTAGAAGATCAAACTAAATCTCTTTTCATTTATTGGGGACAGCGCAGCTTTTTTACTGGTTCTTTAAATAAACAAGGATATATGATGGATCCTATTCTAAGTCTACCCAACCATAGGTTAATAAGGCGACTCCTACAGAAGCTATTGTCAATGGTACAGGGCCACCTCCATCCCATATGTTGGTAAGGCGAGCCGTCACGCATGCGCGTCTCCGTCACCAGCCGAGGGTCACTGGATTCTATTCGCGTTGCGCAGTGACGCACGCGCACGCGCATGACGCGCTCCCGGCCTGCGGTCTCGATTTAAATACGCTTTTCACTATGCGTTATTGATGTTGGATTGATGAGTAAATATAAATATTGTGTTTAGTTTGATTATTGTTAAATCTTTTGGTTGTTAACGCGAAACGTGGTTGCTAAGGGTGTGTTTCCATTAAAGCGGTGCGGAACATGATTAACCAATCACAGCGCGCCGATCTTGTCAAACAACGCATTGACATTGTCATAATCTTATCGTTATGCATTGTGATTGGTCAGTTGAGTTCCGCACAACTACCGTCAATGGAAACACACCCTTACTTGTGAGTGATATAATACTAATGCTGAACGATTTAGCTTTTATTGAGTACTAGCCGCGCCCCGCGGTGTTACCCGCATTGTACCCGTTCCCGCGGGAATTTCGGGATAAAATGTATACGATGTGTTATACTGATGTATAACCTTTATTACTGTAAAGTTTCATTCAAATCCGATCAGTAGTTTTTGCGTGAAAGAGTAACATCCTCACAAACTTTCGCATTTATAATAAGTATTAGTATCTAGGATAATACTAGTATTTATAACAGCAAATTATCTAATGGTTAACTAATAGGTAGTTAATGTAACTAGGTCGTCTAATATGAATTATACCTAGGTAATAGATGAACTAAGGTTAAATTCTTGCTTTTAGTATTATAAATAAATGCTAAAGTAACTATGGATGTAATACTTTCAAGCCTATTGAACGGATTTTGATGAAATTTGGTACAGATATAGATAAGACCTTGAAAAAATACCTACATAAGCGCAAATTCACACAGAAATTCGGGTAATACCCGCGGGAATTTTATGGAATACTAGGTAGGTATATCGGATAGGTATAACGTACTTATACTGTAAATAACCTAATAACATTATTATGACGAAATGATGCATAAAATACCTACTAAAAGTTAACAGAATATAATATTTATTAAATACTAATAAGAATAAAGAGGTAAAATTTGGATTTTTCTGGATTTTCGGGCTAATCTCAAGACTTGTCAGTCCGATTTGAATATTTTTCTTGAAATTCCTACGAGAACGCGGGCAAACCCGCGGGGCGCCGCTTGTATTCAATATGTACGATGGGATTTCAAAAATATTACCTATAAATAAATAATTTAAGTATATAACATCTAAACAATAAATTAACTAGGTAAGAGTTGTTACTAATGGTAATGAATGACTAATAAATAATAATATTTTTATAATACTAGCAGCGCCCCGCGGTTTCACCCGCGTTGTACCGCGATGTTGAAATTCGGGATAAAAAGTAGCCTATGTCCTTTCTCAGGCTCTGGACTAACTGTGTACCAAATTTCATTCAAATCGGTTCAGTAGTTTTGGCGTGAAAGCGTGACAGACAGACAGAGTTTTTGCACTTTGCAGAGACTTTCGTATTTATAATATTAGTTAGGATTGTTAACACAACACAAGCCCATAACTAATGTACACAGATTAAAACATACCAACCAATAGAAAAACACATACAATTATTTCCACTGGTAAAAAACGAGGACAAAACACTGAAGACTTGGCCTTTTACGAATAAGACACCAACAATTTATAGCAATGAATGAATACTTAATCTGTACTCACTCAACCTACATATTAACATGTTGGCAAAAAGCCAAGCAAATTATCAATACAGCTCGACCATCGTACACTGCATATTAAATATAAAAATTATAGGCACAGACACAATATATTCCTAGGATTTATTGTTATGTATTATTGTAGTAAGAAAATAGACTGGAATTTTTGGGATAAAATTCCTATCCATATTCAAAGTATTATCCAATTTATTTATTTAATTATTTATTGAAATTGTTTTCCTATCCATATTCAAAGTATTATCCAATTTATTTATTTAATTATTTATTGAAATTGTTTTTATAATTATCTATAGATACTAATATTATAAAGCTGAAGAGTTTGTTTTGTTTGTTTGTTTGTTTGTTTGTTTGTTTAAACGCGCTAATCTCAGAAACTACTGAACCGATTTGAATAATTCTTTCACTGTTAGATAGTTTATTTATCGAGGAAGGCTATAGGCTACATTTTATCCCGAAATTCCCACGGGAACGGGCACAACGCGGGTAAAACCGCGGGGCGCTGCTAGTTAATTATACAATGGAATAAATTCCATACCCATGGTATAAATTGATTTAGGCATCCAATTTACTATCTTATACCTAGGTAATATAAAAATGAATCGCAAAATGTGTTGGCGCATAACTTCAGAATGACTGCACCAAATTGAATGATTCTTTTTTAATGTGTTCCTTATTGTCAGGACAAGGGTTTTATATAAGAAAAATCTCTCTCTAAGAAAAATAAGGAATAAAAATCTCAAAATTCCCACGGGAACGGGGGCGCTGCGGGTGAAACCGCGGGGCACAGCTAGTAGATGGATAAATAGTTTAAGTCAAATACCTAATTTAAGTTTTATTTTTTGGACTTCTTTTGTTATAGGTAAAAGCACCTAGATGGAGTTTAGTAAACCTGACATAACAGTATTTGCTTCTTTATAAGGACATCAATTTAAGCTGTTTATGGAATGCAAAATTTAACCTTACTTCATATTACAGTAAAAAACTTAAATAATTAGTTTTTAAACTATGATTAAATAAAAATATCTAGGTGAATATAACTTAGTTTAAGAAAAATATGTACATGTGAAACATTAAATGTCATTAATTTACTTTTAAAGAATTTAGTTACTTAGTTGATTCTATTTTCATACATGTTTCCTACTTTACAAACATGGCTCGGGTTTGAGATCACCAACCCGCATTTGGCAAGCGTGGTGATTACGCCTGAAACCTCCTCACTGTACTGATATCTTCAGTGAGACGAGAGGCCTTTGCCTAGCAGTGGGACATTACAGGCTAATACTTTTTTTATTTTCATACTACTTACTTGTTTTACCTAGGTATATTGTCTCATTGCTGGGCAAAGGCCAGACATTCCAAAAATGTATAGTCCATTAGTTTCTTATCGAATAAAGTTAAATGACAACTTTCAATAATGCATCAAACTTATCATTTCTAACAATTATTAAAACATAATGTAGGTAACTCATGATGTCACAAAAAATCGTTTACCAAAATAATAATGTTAAAAAATTATTTCATTTATTAATCTTGAGTTCACCTACTGGCATACTAAATCAAACTTGAAAATTCTAATTGTATTTGATAACCACATACATACACGAGAAAGTTATAGGCTAACATTCATCTTGAAATTACCCCGGGAATGAGAACAATGTGGGTAAAACCACATGGTGTTGCCAGTCTTTGCATTAAGTAGTTACCATGCAATCTTCAATGCTACTATGTTTCGGAGGGCATTAAAAATAGTCAGTCTCGGTTGTTTCAATGGCTGGACCAAGTCAGAGGTCTTTGGGCGGTCTAAGAACTCCGACACCAGGGTTAGTTACCTACCTACATGAGACTTCAAGGGCGTACCCAGGTAGGGGCAGGGGGGGGGGGGGGGGGGCAGCTGCCCCCCCCCTAGAAGATTAAATAAATGTAAGTAATTTTTTTGGCAAATTGAAATTAAAAACGTGTTACCTATTCTGCGCCAAATGAAGTGTTGGAAACAAAATATCTTTTCAGCCAGATTTGTTTTTTTCTATAGTTAAAGTCAATTTTCATGATTTTTTGTTTCAATATACCCGACCGACGATCTTTTCGAAACAGGTATAAGCAGCCCCCTGCCCCCTCCTAGCTGAAATCCTGGGTACGCCCTTGTGAGACTTACTTACTTATTACTTTGATTATGACTTTGAATACAGAATAATATAAAGTGTATCCACAATAACAATATAGGTACTTGTTATATTTTATTAATCTAAAGCTATGATTTGTATTAGGTATCTGCGCAGTGTTAGTTACTGATATGAGGAATTTCAACAATACGACTTACAAATTCATTAATTTATGTATAATTTATAGGTATAATATTTATAATTTAATTCTTAGCCATTACTTTAATAATGTATTAAATGTATTATTTGAAAAAATCTACGTATTAATAATTCGGAAGACGAATTCTAATCAGTTCGTAAGATTAGATTATTAGTTAGTATGCCTTGCTTTAATACAGTGGTCTATGCTGAGACTAGGTATCTCCCTTTAACAAAACTGCATTACATACAGACATGTTGACAGACAGGCACAATCTTTCCAATAAAATTGCACTCAAAATAATGTCTTAAAAGTAAATTATTGTACGAGAAATTTCAGTGATGATATAGTAATCTTGGTATAGCTAACTTCGTTAACAATATACAGTCATTATATTGCAATTACCTATTTAATCTTAATTCTATGGTAGAAATGTTAAACTAGCAGCACCCTGTGGTTTTGCCTGTCCTTCTGGAAATTTCAGGACAAAAAGTAGCCTATAACCTTGCCTTCTAAGACAGATTTTGTAAATCAATTTGTGCCTAGTTTTTCAGTTGAACACATTCAAACAAACAAATTACTCAACAATTATATTAGTATAGGCAGGTATCTATTGACACAAATAGTTAACTTATAACCTATAATAAGAGTTGACCAATCAAATGTAATGTTTAAAGTTTATAGTTGTCTGTAGTGACTAATATACACACAACTATAAGTAGGTACCTAGTTTAGGTTAGTTTCCGAGTAAATAGGTAAAGTACCTACCCACTTGTTTTATGTCAAACATTTTCATTAAAAATGTAAATTATGCAAACTCCTTATCAACTTTTTATCTTCCGCCTTATTGGAATAAGGATCAAAGTTGCATGTTTCAGCTGATAAGTGCAGCGCACCAGAGTACCCTTGAACCTACCAGCATTTAGTTTCGAAACAGATTGTGAACATGTATTGTATAATATGCGCTAATAATATGTTGTCCTAGCAAGCGGCTTGTCTCGATAATACCCACGTATCTATTTATTTTTACCCATTACGCATACAGCTGTCGGCCGCTAGCTATCTTTGCCCGGACTACGGGAAAATCACCAACACTACAACGAACCTACATCTCGTGTCTCGGCTAACCGGTGAACTCGCATTATTGAGGCTAAAACACGGCTCTGTTCGCTATATTTGGAACCAGTTCACACAGCACAACTTAACAACAGCTCGGGCCGTGCCGGGAGAAACTCATAGCAGTCTCAAGTGAGCTGTCTATAAATATAGCGGTATAGCAGCACGGTTATAAGGTAAAACAGAAAGTACGTACCTTCGAGGTGCTCCGCGGTGAAACAACTACTCCACAAAATAACTTCCCAAAGAGAAATCACAAAAATTCTGCACAACACGGGCGAGAGCACAGGGCGTGCTACTACTCGACTCACAGTCGGCGTGGAAAATTCACAAATCCAGTCGAACACTTGATATTAACCAACAGAAAAACACAGATTAACACTAGCTTAAATCTATGATTTCCACAAGAAATATCTAGTTGAACAAAAACGAAAAAACGCGCCAAATGTCAACTAAAAAACTACAAGCACCGAGAGACGCGCCGCGCGACTGCGCGTTCCGAGTCCGCTTCGCCGACTGGTGACTGGCTGACGTACGGTCCGCTCCGGACGGATCGCGGCGCGAGTCGGACGGATACGATAACCAACACGCGCTCCGCACACCGCACGACAATCGCTCGCTACCTCGCAACGAGTCGCGCGTGTTGTCGCATTTTACTCTAATATATCCACATTTTAATATTATAATAGCCTTTGTGTTATCTCATAATTGATAAAATATTATATTATAACGCCAATGTTATCTATATCGCGTTGCGACAAAAATGAGATAACAGTGGCTGCTCGTGTGAGGGATTCTGATGAAACAGTAAAAGCGACCAAGATGAAAAGATCTTAGCGGACTACGAAAATATGTACGATCCACCAGTCATCTATATCCGTACGGGACAGACGTTAGCCAGACGCGCATGCGTCAGGCGATCCGCGGGTGCGACGTCAGTGAATGACAAGCTCTGCGCTTGTATTAACCGATCGATTTCAAAAGAATGTGATGTCTTGAGTATGAGAGGTTATGTTCCAACTTTTGCATTTAGTATGGGTGTCCTACTAAGCAGTTAAACGAGCCGCGTGTCACCAACGTGTGGTTAGTACATCTAATTATAAATACCAACTCATTGCCTAGTTTTATGTCATCCAGTCTTTCTAAGTTACTAAGATTGGACTAATTGAAATGAATTTACTCCGCATATTTCCTTCCGATAACTTATCATATTCGAATTACCTAAATTAAGTTTCCTATTTAGGTATTTAGAGTTTAGAATAGCCTCAATTTGCTACGCTGGGGTACTTACCAGCCCTAAAATCTTTTGTAATATCCTTTTACTCCCAACATTTGTGTTCGCTAAACACCACATAGGTACTATGTTTAGTTAAAAGTTGAAACTTTGCAAACATTAAATAATTACCACTGCAATATTTACACCAGGATGACTAACTAACTAAATACCTACTGCCTTTTTGAATTAAATTGTTTAGACCATGAAGTAATTGCTAATCAAACAACTTTATCTTACTTTTACGGCATTCATTTGTGACAAAAGTAGGTACGGAAAGATAATGTCAAGTCATTTGAATGCGTCAAAATTATCTTCTTTGTCAAATATTGAAATAATTTAACTAACAGTTAGGAATGTTTTTGAAAATAGTAATATAGACAGTATGTTATAGTTTAAGTGTAATTTACCGCATTAGCTTGTAAATTTACTTCAGAACGTCCGCGTCATAGAAACAGTCCTGAAGTTATAAATAAACACTGACGCTTGATTTTATTATTTGACTTTAGTTTTCCTTAGTTGACTTTATTAGCCTACATTAATAAAATATTTAAGAATAATGTTATTTAATAAGTATGAAAACTTTAGAAACAACCTTTCGTACCTGAATTAATTAATAAAGAATAATGTTTGTCTTCACAATGTCAGTTTAAAAAGTTGAATCAAACAAACGTCTATAAAAGTCACAAATTCCGATTAAATAATAAACATATTGTTCAGTCTGTACATTTATACAAATGTAATCGACGTGACATCATGATTTATTCTATTCAGTTAGAAAATCAAACAAATCAACTGCTCAAGGCGAGATGTTGATAGAAAACAGCGAAACCTTCATCCCGAAATACATGAAACAATACAAAATGTGTGATTGTATCATTGTTACCGTCATCGAGAGAACAGATCAACAAGGCTACGCAGACGACTCATTTTATAGCCGACACAGCAAGCAGGCGTATTCATAGGCTAACAAGGCGTTTAAGAATAACCATTACATACCTAGTTACACTTTAAAACCTAATAGATTTCCGATTTTTCAATATCTTTGCTTATTGAACAAAAAATCCTCATTATGCTCTTGTAATTTCAGGTATATTTTAGGTAATAAATATAACGAAGATACCAACAAAAAGCAAAAAAAAATAATAATACCTTTACTTCTGAAGTCACGGGATCTAATTGTTTAAGTCAAAACACGAGTTGATCAAGTGACAGTTTAATATAATACCTAATAAAAATAAAAGTTTATATTCCAACATCACGGCTTAAACTGTAGGAGTACATGTTAAGACACATCTAAAATAGTCGAAGTTCAAACAATACACAGACTAAACAAAGGAGAGTCAATCTGTCTATCAAACAATTTTATGTATCTAACATAACTGTATTTAGGTTTACATCAAACAGTTTTCTATATGGGTAGTAATGTCGCTTGTAATGGATTTACTTTACACATTCCAGAAGAAGTATAAATGAAATAAGACGCAAAACAAATAAACTAACACGTACCACACCCTAATAAAAAAAATAGCATCTAAATTTTAAATTATCGTGTATTTGTGTTTTTTAAAATTCATTCTAGCATATATTTTTAACCCCCGACGCAAAAGAGGGGTGGAAAGATAACACGACTAAACTTCTATGCCTTTAGCAACATTTTTTAAGTGGGTGTAAGTTTGATACAATTTTCCAAGAATTTATGGTCACCCTAAAGATATCTCAAACTTTAAGTCATAGAAACCGAACAAAGTTGTATTTAATGTAAATTGAATTGTTACTAATCAATTGTACTACTTGTTATCTCTTGTACTAAGTAATGATTAATCTATGTTCTTGGGAACGACTTAAAGATAAAACCAAAGTTATTTTCACTATACATATCTACTGACGCACACCGTTTGGTTTGACGCACGATTTTAGATTGATAAACTGATAAAATATTTTTTGGAACCTTTACCTTATCTAATTAGATTTTTTAAGTACATTATCGATTGTTATATAACTTTATTATCGGATATCTAGATCAACGAATATCCGTGAGTAACGTATTATAGCGTAAATAAAGATACGATAAGTGGCGCCGCTTTAATGCATACTTAATAATGTTTGTGGCATCAACTACCTACTTCCTGCATAACCAGTGTTAACTGTACACGTTATGCAACGAGCAACTAATTATTAAGTTCTCCGTTACCCATTTAGTTTTATGGAAATTAAAAATAATAATTTAACCTTAGAATTTAAAAATAATAATCTAGCATTGAAAGTAATAGGTTCGTAGTGTACTTCAAAATATTGACATTACTTTCCGGACCGATTAGTCGTGTCAACTGCGTAAGTTTCATAAAAAATAAAAATATTTTCTGCAAAACCGTAAGTTAATAAATGTTATTACAGTAAAAATCAAACGTAACATTTTGCTTTTGGTTCTTTCAAAATAATTTCGCCGGCCCGCCCGGCGTCGATGACGTCACAGCCGGCGCGCGCACCACAGCATCGATCCGTAATGCCATTTCGCAGCGCTGCAGCAAAGTTCCGTCTAACAACGAATGACAGAAAGCGCTTTCTTAAAGTGATGTTCAGTACTTTGTTCATTTCCTACTTAATGTACGGGAATTTAGGGCTCTTTCGTAACGGGATTAATTGCGTTAGGATAAGTTACTGTGATAATGATCGTATTTAATTTTATGTAATCTTACCTATTTATGTACAGAATAGGCTTAATGTTGAAAAAACTGTTATGTTAATTAAGTGCCTTATCGATGCCTGATGGTTGAAACATGTAAAAAATACTGATATATAAATCAATGGTTGATAAAAATTAGTACGGTTTATCGTATCCCGTGATTTTTCGCCGTATGCGTGGACAGCACTATAAAAAGTAACTGTCAAAATTTGAAAGTCAGTTACGTCAAAAACAGCTGATACTCAATGCACTATCTATTTCATGACTACTTCATGTTTTTTGAACAATAATAAATAATTTAAAAAACAATACTCACTCAGAGTAATAAATGTTGTGTGGTCTAAAACGATTTATATGTATTATACACTAGTTAAACTTATGTGAAATCAGAAATGATTGTAGACAAAAAAAAAACAGTTTACCTACCATATTTTTTATTACAAAAACGATTAAATCAAAGCACCCACATACATAGTAATATTAACAATAGTAGGTTTTTAATTTTGAGGCCTCACTTAATTCATAAGTCATTTCTATCTTTTATTGAAGTAGATACATTTAGATAGTGATTTAGATAAATGAATATAGTTCATGGCAAAAATGTGTAAGTAGCGACATCTAGCGTGAAAGTTGCAAAATATAAGTAATCCAAGATTTCAATGCCTATACCATAGAATCGGAAAACCTCTTTTTACTTTAATGTAGCGTACATTTAGCCCCCTTGTGGTCCGAAGCAAGAAGTTTTCTACTTCTGCTAGAAGTTGCAGTAATAATATTATAAATGCGAAAGTTTCTGATAGGACGGATGTATGTATGTTTGTTACTCTTTCACGAAAAAACTACTAGATGAATTTGTTTAAAACTTTACAGTACTGTAGGTCCATACATCAGAATAATAAATTTTATCCAGAAATTCCCGCGGGTACGGGTATAATGCCGGTAACACCACGGGTCGAGGCTAGTATTAAAACGAGAAGTCGTGTTATGGGTGTTTGCCATAGATACTCGTAGAATAGAAGTAAAGAGGAGCGGTGCGGAACTCGGATGACCAGTAATTTATCATTGAACTATGTAGTAGTGAAAATAACTTCGCTATGCTTTTTGATTGCCCAATTAAGCTCTGCAACGCTTCTCTCCGCTTCTCTGCAGGAATCTTAACAGAATGTAAGGAGATTTCCATTAGGTAAATTCAAATTACCCCTGTCTCATCATTATTATAACTACCGTAAAATGGTCCTACTTTGCTCCAATATTTGCTCCAAATAAAGGGAATTATGAATATTTTTTAAACTATTTATTATGTAATATACTTAGCTGTTTTAATATAAAGAAAAACATGTTGTCTAACACATTTTTATAGGTAAATCAACGTAATAAAGTATTTCATTATATATATAAAACAATGAATAAGGAGCAAAGTTACCCGTGGTCCTGGGTAACTTTGCTCCTGGATATATTTTACATGCAATCTCCATTGTGGAAGCTTTTTGAGCAAAGTTATGCTTTCCTTATTTAAACTATGCTCCAGTGATAATACGCGTAATTACCTTAATCCGCTATGCCGCTTTTGAGATGGAAGTGGCTTTTTCGGATACAAAAAAAAAAAAATTTTACGTCTGGCACTAGAGCTGCACCTGTCATAAGAAAGAAATGGCAGAAGAAAAATTTGACAGTTCAGTGTTGCCACTTATAAGTAAAATGTTTTGGGTGCGTTCACAATTAAATGAAATGATGCAACGATTTGGACATATTAAGCGATAAAACATTTCTCAGAATTGGAGCATAATTAACCCTATAGGAGCAAAATAGGACCATTTTACGGTACCTACATAGTATAAAACAAAGTCGCGTCTGTTTGTATGCTTAAATCTTTATGATTACGCAACGGATTTTGATGCGGTTTTTTGTAATAGGTAGAGTGATTCAAGAGGAAGGTTTTTATGTAAAAAATTCCCGAAATTCCCACGGGAACGGGCACAACGCGGGTAAAACAGCGGGGCGCTGCTAGTTTGTTATATTAGTAAGAGACTGAATAAATCTATTGTACAAAATCGTACGACCGCCCCACCCGATGCCGAACATAAAATAACAAGTACCTACTTTTCACCCATTTCGCTTTTCTTAGGATATTTTTAATTAGACTGTTATTAAATTACAATACGATGACGTCATAATGATTTATAGAGTCGTAGTTTTATGCGAATCGTTAATTTGATTTATTACAAGTATCCACCGTTTATGAGTCGGCCTATTTTCTAAATCTATTATTTTATATCTCTTTATAATTAACTACAGTCAATGACTGCTTTAACTATAAATTAGAACACATTATTGGCACCTACTTTTTCGGATTAAATTTCAGTAGGTACAAAACCGCGCGTGGTGCTTCTATGCTCTGTGTAGCAAAATGTATCCGTTGTGTAAAGTTCATCAAACTTCAATAATAATTCATTCAGCAAATTGCAATAAAATTACTATAATAAATATACTCCTTACAAAATTATTATAGCAAGTTGCAAGAATGTATTACAACTTCATGCTATTTTTCTAAGTAGGCGTTATTTTTTGTATTGAACGCGTACATTGTGAAACTTCATTTAAACGCTCTTTGACGACACAAAATCATTTCACGGTTGACTGCGGCCACACAACAGATAAATAGAGCAATTTTGGTAAAAAATTAAACAGTAGGTTGGTATGTGTGAGTGTATCTGAAATAGTATTATGTTGCATTACACACACATACACTACGGTTTTACCTATTTTGTAGGTACATACTTGGAAACATAGCCGACTTACATGAAGTGGATTAAAGATATATTTTTTTTATAACTTGCCACTTAGTTATAAAGTGTTTATAAATTAGGCGTAAAAGTCAAGGCTTTTGAGAAAAGTCTTTGATGGACCATCTCGATAGAATAGATAGATGTCATGAATGGAACAGGCCCCTTCAATCTATTGCCGTCCCCTTCAAAATGTTTTCTGGCATCGCACCTGGGATACTGGTTCCAAAAAACTTGAATTTGGGTACAAGTTCTGAATGTTATTAATCTTATTATTACGTATTTATGTACAATAATAATGACTTACCCGACTGGTTTCGTCAGACCAGCACAATAGGCCGCTTCGCAAGCAGTGGAGTCGGCGTCTCCGGCCGTGGCACCATCACACAAGTCGTCCGCTCTCTCGCACCCTCCTCACACCCTTCTAGCCTTTACCACCTCACAAATAACGACTACAATCGCGTCACAACTATCTCAGACAGCGCGCATCTTGACACCCAATCTACACGAATTAATTTCATTAATTTATTAACGTTCGATTCCGGGAGTGGGCTCTCCGACTATTATCTACATTCGCGATTGTAGTGAGTTCTGGTAGGTGACGAAGCGTGCGTTTTATACCCGTCTCGCTCCATATAAAGCGTTTTCAGGGAGTGTGGTGGTCTTGTGTCTCTTTCACGCGTGGTGGCACATTAACCTGGAACAAACGGGCCTTGATTAGTACACAGTTACACAACGGAATATAAAAGAAGGTCCTACCCTACTCTGTCCTTAAAATGTACTATAGTTAGTTCAGAGTTCAGACCGCGAAGTAAAATATTGGCTTTAATATTCAACCTCAAGACCAAAATAAATGCGGTAGAAATTAAATTCCGTTTGAAAGATTTCTGATATTTATATTTCACAAGAATCAAAGTACTTATAATGCTCACTGAAAATTTAGTCACAACCGTGCAGAATGGCTTAGTTAGGTTTGCTAAAAGCTAGATTATTCCATACATTTATCCCAAGCTTATTCCGTAGCTTTCGTAGCGAGGTACCTACGCCGCTACGATTCGTAGGCTTTTATTTTGTCGTGCGTAGCGATTGCGCGTAGCGTAGTACGTGCGTACTGCCAAATGTGGTTATAAATTATTTATTTCGCTTATCGGGGTCCAAGTGTATTTCTTATTAGTATTGTCTGGTTATACGTAGTTATGTCTGTTTGTTATTTCGTATGTAGTTTTATTTGCTTAGCTATAGCAGTGTGCTGCGGTTTCACTTATTACCGCAAGTATTTTGGGTATTTGAGATATTTTTTCTTAACTTTTTATTTTTCGTATGAATAGATATATGTTCGTAATATCACTGAACTACTTAAGTTACATATCTAATAGTTATTTCATACAAAATACTTAGTACGTCACAAAAGGCTTATACTATGGACATTAGAGAAAATAAATTGGCCTCTATGCCATCTACTTATGTAGCTCTGAATAGCTCATGCAACTTGAAGCTATTATCGCCTATCTAAAAAACTGTCAAACTCAAAAAATAACCTCAAAAAGGTGGTCCAAGGTTCTACATCAGTGGTGTTGAGAGCTTCTCTAAACGGTCAAGTGCCAGATTTTTTTTTTATTTCGAGTTGGTTTCGAACACATATAGAGTCGGAGGAGTGTTTGTTAGATACATTAGGCGTCAAGGGTTGGTTCCAGCCCCTTGAGCGCTGGCTTACTGTGTAGAAACTGACCACCCTAGCGACTCTCGCGAATCACTGGTCACATGTTATTGGCTCAGAAAATTTCGTTTGCGCGATGCAGGACTGTTGCGAGGTTAAGTGGGGTGGTATATGGATGTGTGTGTGTTATAGGAGTAAGTGTATGTATGTAATTGTGTAACCATTATTTAGTTGTTTGTGGAGCTGTCGTGTATCGGTATTTTGGTCAATTTTGGAACGATTTGTACGACTTGAACTGGTGTCGCGTCGTAGTAGATTAGGATTTTAGCTATAATTCTTGAAATTAAGGCGTCTTTACGTTTTAATAAAACTTTTCATTGTGTTAATACTTCTTAAACATACATTATTTGCTTGTCTTTTCAGTTTTGAAGACTTCAAAAAAATTAATTAATTTTAATGTAACAATACATACTTCGGTAAGTAATTCTTTCGAATATCTAATGAATAATTCTCTAATGTTGATCTATCTGTATGTATTATGCACAATAAACTGAATTATCCCTTGATTAACTTCGTGAAATTTACTAACGTAATTAACTTGTATGAGTCAGTGGGACTCATATATTTTCTAAGCGTGATATTCTCAAATAAAACATTTTTTTTTTCAATTTTTTTTTATTATTCATATTAAATATTTATTAAGGCACTAGGAAAAAGTATCAAAACTGGAGAGACTTCAGAGATACTCTTAAAAATTAAAGAAACTAATTTTATCAGTCTCAAAAAACAAAGGTATTTTAAAACCTCTACAAAACTATGAAATATTCGTAACTTATATTATGTTTTTATGTTTTTAGACTCTCAAAGATATACAAATTAATAATAATAAAACAAAAATGTATGCTCCAATACAAAAAAATAAAAGGTGCAATGGGTTTTGGCACTGCTCATTCCATACATCTTGCAGCCAAGATTCCAAAACGGAATCCGCCCCATCTTCATTCATACTAACGAATTTATCTTGTTCTGGATTCATTCTGCAAACCTAAAAAGATATATGTTATAAGCATATAAAAAATATAATTTATATCAATAATAACGACAAATAAGCAACGTTCAAAAATTGAAACAAATAAAAAAATATATAGCACAATTCACTTGTATGAGTCCTTGGGACTCACTCGACGCAATAACTCACCAAATACGCAGTGCCGGCACTCCTTCTCTCGCCTCCGCGTAGCCCGCGACACTGCAGGAAGGTACTGAGACGGGGGGGAATCTAGCTGCTCAAATGTTACAATTATGGAAGTTTGAAATTTTGATGTGAGTCCCAGGGACTCAGGAAGTTAATTAAGGGTTATTCATCATTTATTCATATGATAAATTAATTAACACGAATAAAAAAGTGAGACATCTATTTCGTTCCACAACATTAATAAAGATCCGCCACATCAATTAAACAAAATATTCAAAACCAATTCCGTGCGTTCAAAAAAACATCATCACTTTAAAAGTGGGTAGTCTTCATTTTATTGTTGTTAGAATTGAAAACAAGGATTGTCCAGTGTATTTGAAGCTCTCGTTACGGGTGTATTGTGTTCAGAAGTGGTTCTTTAGAGCCTGGTCGGCGATCGCCATTGAACGATAGCCAAGATGTTATATGCAGATGTGTGATAAATCTCTGGTCTGTTTCATTGCAATTGTGCCGGAGATTTTTCAATAAAACTCATATGTTTGTGATTTTGAATCTAGTATTCGAGCTTTATTTTATTGAGAGATTTATTTTATTCAGTAATCTGCTTGCTTGAAATGTTATTCGACTGTGTTCAACCCCTAACGAGAATCCGCCATACCTATTCTTGTTCTATGTTTGAATTTGAAGTTTGAAGTTGTCTTTGACATCGTTAGAAAACGGGTTATTACAAAATAGTTTTAATATCTCGGCGAAGCGTTATTGCAAGTCAAGCTAGTTTACAAGCCATTGAATTCCAAAAACAAATAAAATGTTTATCGTTCGTTTTTATTAAACTACCCGATGCAAATATCACTATGTATAACTGTCTACTTAAGTAAGTACCTAATCATACATAAAACTTTTAATTTCAATAATGTCAAAATACTGACATTTAAGTTTAAACTTACGTCATATTCCTAAAATATCAAACACTAGTCGCGCCCCAAAGTTTCACCCGCGTTGTACCCGTTCCCGCAGGAATTTCGGGAAGAAATGTATACCCTGTGTTATTCTAATGTATAACCTATATTACTGTAAAATTTCAACCAGATTCGTTCAGTAGTTTTTGTGTGAAAGAGCATAACAAACATACATACGAGTACATCCATCCTCACAAACTTTCGAATTATAATATTTCTTAGTTGCTAATTCGATTGATTCAAAGTTTTTTTTAACACATGCATCAATTTAATTAAAATGAACTGTGTGCCCTACATTTACTAAATGGCTCGGCCGAGGGTGGTGCTAGGGGGTGCAGGGGGTGCAGGGGGTGTAGGGTGGTGTCCTTGAGACCCCGGAACCTCTCAGTCAGCTTAGATACTCTTGGAAAATGTCGATCCAGTTGTTTTACTGATCATTGGATTATTTGCTCAGATACTAAAGAGATGGGTTTGTTTTTTACACTTTTAACATTTTTAAATGTAAGAAAATGAATATTTTAAAAGTTAAACCTTTTATTTGATTGTGGATAATAACTTTTTTATTCTTGGAAAGAGAGAGACTTGGAAAGAATTGGGGGAGAGCTTTGCCCAGTCGTGTACAGTCAGGTTACTTTAAAACTTTTTGTTTTTCTCCGTTTCAGTATTAATAGGTACAATCTGTACCCCATGCTTTCATATTACTTTTACGTTAATATTACTTACACGCCTAATAATAGTATAATAAGTTTATTTTGAATTCGATGTAAAAAATGGTTTAAATTAAACTCAATTAAAACAAACATGAAACTACACTCAATAGAACACACTTAATATATCATCAATCCTCATACATTAGTATTGATGAGCCCCCGTTGATTAACACGACTTTAAGCTTAGGAAACTAACTATACTACTTAATATATATGTATAATGGGATGTATGTATTTGTTCGAGTAGATTAGTGGTTAACCTCAGAGTTTTTAGACCGCCTAAAGGCCATCTAGTTTATAAGTAACTAGCCGCGCCCCGCTGTGATACCCGCGTTGTACCCGTTCCCATGGGAATTTCGGGATAAAATGTATCCCATGCGTTATTCTGATGTATAACCTATAATACTGTAATGTTTCATCCAAATCCGTTCAGTAGTTTTTTCGTGAAAGACTAACAAATATAAATATATACATATCCCAAAATTCTTAACTAAATATATATGTCAACTTAGCCGACAGTCCAACAAAACCATCACATAAATTGCTTTTGCATTGCTAACATTCGTCGGACAAACGTACATACATATGTACGGACATTATGAGGCACAATACTTGAAATGGACATGCGTTAATCTAGCAATTGGCTCTTCCGGGACACGCGTGGCAGGTCGACTCCATTGTACGACACGGCACGGCACTGCGCGGCACGGCACGGCACGGTATAACAACGATAAAGGTTGAATGATAGAATTAATCGACATGGGTAAATGAATATTTTGTAGTATAATTTCCCAACAATTCAGAAATTATTATTTATCGACAATCTAACTAACGTAGTCTCTATTCAAAATTAGCAGTGTTGCCTAAGAAACCGGTACATATGAAGCTAATTTTATCCACTAATTATATACAACTTTACAAAGCGGTATGCGTTAACCATTAACCTTTAACCTAAATGTGAAGGCCAAACCATATCATAGAATTTAAGGCAACCAACAGATTGTTAATGCTAACTAATCCTAACTAGTCCTAACTAATTATAAATGCGAAAGAAACTCTGTCTGTCTGTCACGCTTTCACGCCAAGACTACTTAACCGATTAGAATGAAATTTGGTACACAGTTAGTCCATAGCCTGAGAAAGTACCTACGTAGGCTACTTTTTATCGCGAAATTCCCGCGGGAACGGATGGAACGCGGGTGAAACCGCGGGGGTAGCTAGTTATAAATAACTCTCAGCCTATATAAGACGAGTCACAGCGAATTGCCCTAACGTCATCCACAATAGACCACACAGTCCAATGCGAACACACATTAATGTAATTCGAAGTGGTTGCGTGTCTCCCATCGCGTGAATCAGCGGCGTTATCTGCGCTTTGCTATAATATTATAGCTCGCTATATTAAGCAGTCGCCGCGTTTTAATGTGCGATTTGTCTGGGGCACTTAGATTTGTATTGCAGTTTTAATTTTGTTTTTCTGTTGGTACTCTAAAAAAAATGTTGTTAAAAATGTTGTTAAGTTTGTTTGAACTTCGATTTGATAGTCGTAGGCAAAGAAAATATACTATGCCGTATTTTTAACTAACAACACCCCGCGGTTTTACCGCGTTGTGTCCGTTCCTGTGGGAATTTCGGGGCTTATTCGAATTGTCCGGTAGCTCCCGAGATTTCTTCGAACATAACATACAATCAAAGTTACAAATTTTACTTTTTTATAAAATTATAGATGTTCTCTTTATAGATGTCAATATCAAATTCCGATTTAGTAAAAACTTTTTTTTTCAATCTGCTAAGTAGCTCTTTTTAAGCTCACGATTAAACGACTGAACCGATTTTCATAAAAAAAATACTTTCAAAAAATCAATGCAGTCGGACATAGGATACTTTTTCCCCAAACCTAACGGAAAGAGTCCTAACTACATTTTCACCAAATTTCCCACGGAGAAGAATACAGTGATGCCTATAAGCCCAGTTCTAGCAAAAAACTGGAGAAAAATCTACTATATAATATAACCACATTTAATGATCCACCAGACCATTCACATATTCCATTAGCACAATAAACTAGGACTATTAGAAATATCTCCATAAACCGAACCAAGTGGTGACGTCATCGGTGACGCCACGCGGCTATTTATGACGACATGCTACAGAGGGCTGTTAACATCGGAATGTAGTATTTATTATCTGTGCAGAGACTTGTAATTAGATTGACGATAGGAAATCTGGCGAGGGATTAAAATTATTATTGTTTACTAGCTGTGCCCTGCGGTTTCGTCCGCATTTATTCGGTCACTGCTTAGCGTTTAAACCTTCCCTGGATTACGACAAACATTTCAAAACCAGAATCAACTAAATCGGTCCAGCCGTTATGTCACTAAAAGGCCTCCGACATGGTCTAAAGATTTTGGTCTATTTCATTAAAGTCTAAGATATTACAAGCTTTTGTTTCATCTGTACCGATGCTTGTCGCTTATCAATGTTTTCTTTTGGCTTGGATGAACTCCATGATAATGCAAAAAATAAAAAATAAACTTATTTTTTTAAAACATACATTTTTTATTTTTAAAGTGCGTTTTTAATTAAATGAATTTCTTAACTATACCACAGATTATTAAAAGCTACTTCGTACTTTACTCTGGATTCACTTTCCAGGCACCCTATAAAGTGGTTCAGGGACTGAAGTCCATCTTCATCTTCATCGAGTGGCTGGTCAACCTGACCAATCCTGGTGTCAGAGTTATTGAGCCGCCAAAGGCCTCTGACATGGCTTATGTAACGACTACTATCAGTAGAAAGTAACCGGGACCGACGGCTTAACGTGCCCTCCGAAGCACGGAATCATCTTACTTTTCGGGCAATCAGGTGATTCAACCTGTAATGCCCTAACCAAGTAAGTACAGTCCATGTAAATGATTAATTATGCAATCTTTGCAGAAGTACATTCTTAAAGCGGATTAGCTCCGAGCCCTGATTGGAGTGTATCTCCTTCCGAGGTAATTAGGCTAATCTATGATTATTGAACATTTTAAATGAGGACCTGAATACATCAACTTCGTACATTTTGAAAGAAGTCTCAGTAAAATAGGTTCTATATTATAAGTACTTAACGTCAAAAACCGGGGGGCGCTGCTAGTATCTATAATACAAAAATGAATCGCTGTAGGTATGTGTTGCTAAGCGCATAACTTCAGAACCACTGCTCCAAATTGGATGATTCTTTTTTTATGTGTTCTTTATTGTCAGGACAAGGTTTTTATATAAGAACATAAGTAATCAAAATCTCGAAATTCCCACGGGAACGGGGGCGCTGCGGGTGAAACCGCGGGACACAGCTAGTTATTAATATAAATACGTAAAAACAGCAAAAATAGTTGCCGACTACATTATAGTTAAAGTAACTAAACTAACAATGATAACTGAAAATACTTTCGTTAACAGCTACACGTAAAAAGTTAGTAAAGCGGAGTCTTCAAGTAAAATGTAAAAATACCCTAAGCAGAAACGGCTGGACCGATTTTATCAACCATAGCTAAGAACCCGAAGGAAATTGGCTTTCAGATGGAAAAACCGCATCGAAATCGGTCCATCTGTTTGAGAAGATGTGTGTGACACCCATCCATGTCAAACATAACACCCCTATGCGTCGGGGGTTCCAAAAAAGAGTCTAGCTAGGTTTATATAGAACTATTGTAATATCCTTTATGGTCCGTAGTCCCAAGTGTTTATGCCCACTATCTATGTCATGTTACAGATACACATAGCGGTTAAACTATACCACCCTTCTTAATGAGTGGGGTGCATAGAAGGAGCCTCCACGAGCGGTGAACATCATGTCGAACACATGTGAGCGCCCGGCGCATCCTGGACACCTCGCTCCAAGATTGACTCGGCGAAGTCAATATTGGAGCGGCGTGACTAATCCTTCTGCCACAATGGCCCAAAACAGCTCTTTTCAGAGCCAATCTCAAAACGGCTCTTTCAGGGCCAACTCAAACCGGCTTTAAACGTAATCAGCAATGAGTGGGGGTTAATTAAATAAACACAAATTCTTAGTTTTAATAGTTAAAACAATATTGATACCCGCTAATGAAACCTAAACTACTGCCTATAGTTAAATATTAAGTTTATTTTAGTTTGTTTGACAGCCGAAATAAGGGTTAATTGTCAGTTGAAGGGACATGTCCTTTCGGGTTGATTAAGGGCCTCTCTCCACTCAGAGGAGGCTGATTAAGGGCCTCGGCACACATTTGCAGAGGTAATACCTTCTTAATGTTAGGTTATTGAGGGTAGAAGTGGGGTAAGTTCATGTGACACATCCTACTCATCAAGCACAACCTTTGTTGTTAACGTTTTATGTTGATATAAATGTTTGCCCTGTTATTTAAAAATCGATTGGAAATTGAATTCCTTTTATATTCAACTTGCTGTCCCAGCGAACGTTGTTTCGCCATATAAACATTTAGGGGTGGATTACCCTTAACATTTAGGGGGATGAAACATAGATGTTGTTCAATTCTCAGACCTACCCGATATGCATACAAAATTTCATGAGAATCGGTCTAGCCGTTTCGGAGGAGTTCAACCACGCACCCCACGAAAATTTTATATATTAGACTAGCTTCGCCCCGCGCTTTTACCCACATTGTGCCCGTTCTTAACATTTTTTTAGATGAAAATTAGCCTATAGCCCGAATGGGACATGTTATATCCATTACAAAAAGAATTATTCAAATCGGATTGGTAGTTTCTGTGATAAGCCCTTTCAAACCATTTCAAACAAACAAACTCAGATTTATTATATTAGTACATACTATGTTTTTAGCATTTTTTACTTAATTTTTAAGGCTTTATAAGTAAGTTACTGTCGGCTATTGTTAAAAAATAGTGTTAGTTATTATAGACCGCCTAAAAACTTAAAGATGAAATCGCCTAAAGGAGATGGTCAAACCATAAATACAGGGTGATTACGGGGTCGTGGAGCAAGAAAGAAGCATTTAACTTACTTTCTCCTAAGCATCACGATAGGTTAGGACTAACAGTACACCAGCGACTTATTTTAGTCACCAAAAAAACTGCGATAATTCGAGATCATGGTCACCCTACTATTTCCTAAGAAAACTTATGTCATGTAATATTAAAAGTAGTGTGACCACGCATTTTGAGTCAATAATAATTTTTAAATAAAAATACATAAATAACGAATCATCTTTGTTTAAATTAAAATAAATACAGGTAGCATCGCAATCATTTATTTACTGAGTCAGAAAAAAATGGTTGGGATCACGACCCCGAAATCACCCTGTATATAGATAAAACTCAAACTACCATTTTTTGTTTTCTTTTGTACCCCCGGGAACGAATACAATGTGGGTAAAACCGCAGCACATTGCTAGTATGGTAAAAGAGCCTATTGTAGTACCGAGAGTTTATTTAGTTCACTGAAGCTATCAATACAAAGAGAAGTGTGTCGACTTACCTAGTTACGTACTTAGTATTTGTAGTTGTATGATTAAAGTATCGATTTTAACAGCCTCCGTGGTCTTGTGGTTTGAGCGCCCGGCTCACGACCCGGAGGTTCCGGGTTCGATTCCCGGTGGGGATATCTCACAAAAATCTCTTTGTGAGACTTTCCTCAGTTTGGTTAGGGCATTGCAGGCTGAATCACCTGATTGCTCGAAAAGTAAGATGATTCCGTGCTTCGGAGGGCACGTTAAGCCGTCGGTCCCGGTTACTTTCTACGGATAGATGAAGAAGAAGATCGATCTATTACATGTCCTTATTAGTTTAGTCGCTCGCACACCTTTGACGGTACTCTCGTGTGCACAATATAATCTATACTAATTATTATAAAGCTGAAGAGTTTGTTTTGTTTGTTTGTTTGTTTAAACGCGCTAATCTCAGAAACTACTGAACCGATTTGAATAATTCTTTCACTGTTACGAGTAGATAGTCTATTTATCGAGGAAGGCTATAGGCTACATTTTATCCCGAAATTCCCACGGGAACGGGCACAACGCGGGTAAAACCGCGGGGCGCTGCTAGTAATCATATAACAGTGAACAACTTGTTTCAATGTCTATCCCATGCAACCTGAACTGAACTCTTATCATAACATGCATCACCAAAAACGATGATAGGCAAAGGAGCATTAGGTAATCACGTAAAACCAGGTTACTAATTTTTAATTTAGACTATATTAAATTCAATGCGATCCATTTCACAGCGGTCTTGGCAATAGTTGAGCTTACTAATCCCAGTTTTCGCGAATCGTGCGCATACCACGCGAATGTCAACCTTTAGCCTATTGTATTAGGGAAGTGTTTGATAGTATTTGACAATCGGATTGAAAATAGCTTGTACAGTTTGTAGTCTATTTCGAGGCGTGCGGTTGGTATTAGCTGGTTTTTATTGTATGTGTTACAATTACTTTCCGTAGCGAGTATTGGGCGAGTTTAGAAGCTGCAAGGCTATTAGATCGCGAGCGCCATCTTTGATTGTTTTTGAGTGCCACGGTGCAGGCTAGTGATGGCAATTAGCAATTTAAAAAAAGAACACAATAGTGTAGGTGCTAATGTCCTCTTTTAAAAAACGTTAGTCATTGTCACCGGCGCTTGCGCCGTGACATACATACATACATCTTCACAAACTTTCGCATTTATAATATTTGTAGGAAATAACCAATCTATTGCTACGCCTCGGTGGTCTAGTGGTATCTGCACTCGCCTACCAAGACCGAGGTCCCGGGTTCAATTCCCGTGTTGACCGAACAACATTTCAAACTAGAGTTTGACATCATCAACCTATGTATGTATTTCTATGTGAGTGCTACCGTGCATGAGGTCCGGAGGACACGTTAAATTGTCAGTCCCGGTTGTTTTAATCGTATATCGGAGGTCTTTAGTTAGTGTGAATTTTTACGTGTATATTTATTTACTATGTATGAATAAGATAAAAATACACTACAAAGTGATTATATTAGGATCAAGGTTCACGTCGCCTGATTGATGGTGGTCGAACGTCGATACATTGTCGCTCAATGATTTACTAAACAATGGAATGAGGGCTTCACATTTCTATATCACAGCAGAGAAGTATTTATCGGGCTAGCTAGGTGGCGGATAAGGGTGGTGGGGACAAGGCTGGTAGTTTAGGGGGGGGGAAGTTATGTTTATTATTGAATAATAATATAATTGAATTGTAAAACAATGCGAAATATACGTAGTCATTAAGTTCATTAGTTTGTAGATAGTTCAGAGAGTATCTGACGCGATTGTTTTCCTAACGCTTTTATGCTTGAGTCACCGCGCGGGAAATTTTCATCAGAACATTGAAGTTACAGGGTACAGGAAGTATAAAAATTACAGTCACGTGAATTTCCATTAGAGCTGTGGTCTGCTACACTACGTTTCATATCATTGGTAGCATAGCATAGCTCTGGTACAAGTACTCTTCATGGAATTACTAAAAATAATTATTTTATCAAAAGACAATTTTTTTAACGTTTCAATGTTGATCTGTAAATTGTTGAAAATCCCCGAAAAGTAATTAAATTTATTTTAGTAGTAACAGTTACGATTATCGATCGTTTAATTCCACCAACAATGGTCTGGAGAGCATCACATTGTTTTATTGCTATAGCAACAGTCACAGTCTGTTTTTAAAGCCCGACGCGGAAAAAGAGGAGTTGTGAGTTTAGGTCCTAAGTAGGTCAATTTGTGTTCAAGTTTTTTATTGCAAAGGGCTTGGTCGTATCTATACTAATATTATAAAGCTGAAGAGTTTGTTTTGTTTGTTTGTTTGTTTGTTTGTTTGTTTGTTTGTTTAAACGCGCTAATCTCAGAAACTACTGAACCGATTTGAATAATTCTTTCACTGTTAGATAGTCTATTTATCGAGGAAGGCTATAGGCTACATTTTATCCCGAAATTCCCACGGGAACGGGCACAACGCGGGTAAAACCGCGGGGCGCTGCTAGTGTTTGATAAGAATAATTTCAATTGAAAATACGTTTACGGATACACTTCGCTTTTATTTTACATTTTTATCTACATATTAATTAATTTTTATAAAAGCTAGGTGTATCCGTAAACGTAGTGTCAATTCAAAATGAGTAGTGTCTGCTTAAACTTAAGAAACCAGAAAGAATAATTAGATTTTTTCTTTTGCAACTTGGTATGTTGTTACACTTCCATTGTTTATAAAAAAAATTAAGATTCTGCCACGTGCCTTTTTAATTTTAATACAATTATATATTTTTATATCAACAAACACCTATCTACGAAATATAAAAACAGTTTCAAAAAGTGTAATTATTTTGAAAAATGTTGATAAAATGTTGTTGTAAAGGTAATAATTAAACTCTTGGATGTCTCGTGGCGACTATTTCGGTTGGGTGGCTGGATGGACGCCAAATAGGTACAACTAGAGACCGTGTACTGTAGATAGGACATTCACTTCAAATTGTTGAGTTTACCTACGAGAATTTACTAGTATATCTATGCTGCAAGTCTGAAAATTTGCACAAAATAAAGAAAAGGATGTTATGTTACAATCACTATAACGACACGTTAAGTGACAAATACACTTCAAATTAAACAAGTATTTTGAATTGTAAGTATGTATCTCCAAGCACTATAACAACAATTGTCAATACAAGTCTTTGAGCCACGAAAAATCTGTAGACTTTTCCTAGTAAGCGATCCTCACAGTTTGTTATAGACTAGAAGACAACCTAAAGACTGTATTAGGGTGCTTTCCGCTGAAGCGGAGCTGTGCGGAGCTCAACTGACCAATCACAACGCATTACGGAAAGACTTTGACAATGACAATGCGTTGTTTGACAATCCCAATGCGCTGTGATTGGTGAATCGGGGTCCGCACCGCTCGGCCTCTATGGCAAAGCACCCTTAAGGTCGGTTTTAAATGACTTAGTTTTGTCAAATAAATGTAGTGTTTTAGCAGTTTTAAGGGTATTTCAACTTTTTCTAATAGAAAACATCAAGTGTAAAATATTTAAATGTAACCTTTACCTTCTGGCGACACTTCTTCATCTCTCCATTATTAATTCAAATGCTCAACTTACCTGGAAAATAAAAAAGGTCATTTTAAAATGACATTTTATGTGCAATAAATAAACATTAAACACTTGCTTTACATTATTTTAAACAATGTTGTGGACTAAGTATATTTTAACCCGAAATATTTCAATACATTCAGAAAATGTATTTTGGGTAAATATAATATTTTTAATGGTCAGTAAGAAGGACTTTGTTTGTGAAGTGCTTTGTATATTGTTAATTCTTTTATTATTTTCTCACTATGGGGGCGTCTGAAAACCAGCGCTGTACCGGGACTTTGGCCTCGGTACAGCATTAGCTGAGACGCCTCCTATTGCTACATTTTTTTTAAAATTTTTTGTCTTTTCGTACTATTATTATTATTATTTTGTAGCAATAAATTATTTTATTTTATTTATTTTTTATTACTATGCTTTAAGTAGTTACCTATTTTCAATATACTTAATCTGAGAATTTATGTAACAGATATTTCTTCAAAATAAATCACAATTATTATTACAAATTTCTTACTATTAAGTCTACCTTAATCATAATTTGTATATAAACTATTTTTAGTTTTTAATTTATTGAGTTGTCGAGCTATGCTACTCGTAGCGCCATCTATGATCGTATCTTGTAAACTTTTAACCTTAAGCTTAATCGTTCTTTTTTACGAGTATAACCGAACGTAATGAAAGATGTATGTATTATGTTTAATATGATTATGAATAAAAATGGTTATAATGTTATTTTAAAGCAATTATATTAACATTACCTATTTACAGCATTTTTACTATCAAATGGTTTGTCCCTTTCCGACACACGCTAACATTTTAAGAGTAAAAGAGACAAAACACTTTATAACAGTGTATAAGTTAAAAAGCATTATGAATAAGGCGGTAGGCAAGACATTATAAAAAACTAGCAGCCCCCTGCGGTTTTACCCGCGTTGTGCCTGTTCCCGTGGGAATTTTGGGAATTTTTGTATATATAAGCCTTCCTCTTGAATCACTCTATCTATTTTAAAAAACCACGTCAAAATCCGTGCAGTAATATTTGAGTTTTTCGCGAACAGACAGACAGACAGACAGACGGACCGGGGATTTGTTTTATAATATTTAGTGATAGGTATATTGTAGTATTTTATTATTCCGATTATATTATTAGTTATTATAGTTGAAAATTAAGTTGCGTTCAATTTTAATGCTTACTTTATTTAGTTAATACAAAAATAAGCTAATTATGAACCTTTTCTCTAAGAACGATTGTAATCTTGCTATAAGAAATATTTCAAACATTGCGATGGAATTTGTGACGTTTTAATTAGCGTTTTTCCTTTACTAATTGGGTAGTTAGGAAGTTTAAAGTCCTATATTAAGTAGCCACACACCAAAATAATGTACACAGTAATAAAATATACATTTGTACTTGTTAGTTACGAAATTAAATTCACCGCAATTTAAGCTTGTGTGCTTAACGATTTAGTTCGGCTTCTTGCCGCTAGAGGCGCTGTTTGTTTTGGTTTAGAGTTCACGAAAATTGGAATGATTTCGTAGTAAATGATGATTTGTAATAATAAACCAAAAGGTATTTAAAAAATATTTGGATAATATAATTAATTTCGTTGTATGATTTTTATTAAAATTTGGAATAAGTATCATTAAAAACAATCTCCTTATAGGAATACTTGTAAGTATGTTGAATTGAATACAAATGAAGATATTTCCTAAAACGACCACCCATCCTTCTCTGTATTACCAATCAAACGTAGCTTAACAACACAACACGCAACTAACTAAGGCTTTTTTGAAATATCTCAAGTTCGCTTAAAAATCGCTCAACATATAACGTCCAACAGACCAAAAAGTCTTAGTAAAGAATAAACTTTATTCTAGTTCGCTCGGAGGGGCGCTTGGCGACCCCTGACCTCGGGAAATGTCAGAGTTCGTCAACATTTGTACTCGTTCGAAACCGGAGCAAAATTCAAAGGAAAATGTCTGGCTTAGGTTGCATTTTATAATGTATGTAGATGTGATTTTAATACATTTAGTTTAAGAAGTTAGCATTTTATTTCACTACCTATCCCTATTTTCATATTATAATAAAGAGTTTGTAAGATATAAATGAATGTTTGATTTTCTTTCACTTACAAACTACGGATTTTTATGCAAATAATTTTCTACTTTTTAACCCGAAATTCCCATGGGAACTGATACAACCGCGGGGCATGGCTACTGAAAAGTTACCTGTGTAGGGAAATTCCCCACGAACAAACGTGTTTAATCGTTACATAGTGATTTGTATTTACAAAAGCCGTATTTCCATATTTTTATGTTTTATTCCATATGGTTTCAATACTAAAGATCTACTAGCGCCATCTGTGATTTGTTCCGGAAAACTATAATGGTGTTAGTGGTTACAGTGGTTTCAGTAAATCACTATAGTATATTTTGTAGTTAAGTATTGTTAGTATTGAAATATCTTTGATTTATATTCGCAATTATTTTTTAGGTCAGGTTTGTGATCACCAACTCGCATTTGGCAAGCGTGGTGATTACGCCTAATCCTCCTCACTGTACTGATATCTTCTGCGAAATAAGAGGTCCTTACCCAGCAGTGGGGCATTAAAAAAATTGTTTTTTTAACTTGGGTTGGCCATGTTTGGTAACAATCACGCCCAGCTGTGGGACTGACAGCCAAAATTGAGGATTATAATCATAGAATAAAAGTGAAAACAGATCGGAAAGAAAAATTTAAATAAATTTATTTGACTTGACGCAGAAAAGTGTACACATTTGCCTAATGGAGTATATTTAAAGAAATTATTGACGGAATCAAGTCTAACTTAAAAGCACTTCTCTAAGCTTTCATTTTATATGACAGAGCTTTTTTCACCCTGTGTTGAAGCTTTTGGGTGTATGTCGGCTTTTATTTGGACAAATACCTATTTGGCAAAATCTGAAAAATATTCAGAAGGTTTACGTAAACACTTTACTTTAGAATATAAAACAGTGCCCCGCGGTCTTATCCGCGTGCCCGTTCCCGTGGGAATTGCGGGATGAAAAATAGCCTTTAGCCTTCTATTTGAATGAGGCTATCCATTACTAGTTATTCAAATCGGATTGGTAGTTTCTGACATTATTTTAAATAATTAATGTTCATTTTTAAATGATTATTACGTGTATTAGGCTAAGCTTATTAATAATCTGAAATTCATGATTTAAAATACTTAATTAGCTTTACCTAGAGGTACAATTAACAACTTTAGCAGAACACGACTTTTGGCCGATATTCACTGACAACGGAAACGTGGTGTTGGTTCAATACTTTCAAAGTGCAAGCGATTCTCGCCTTATTTTCGTTGACACTTGACGTTGCTCACTGTACCTATAAGTAGGTCGTACGAATTTTGTATTAAGTAGTAGTTATAGCTTGTTATGTTCAACTTCTAACCCGTTCCCACTAGTTGGCTGTCGGCTGTCACTTGTGTCAGCGATTTTAGTAATATCTTAAAAAAGGTATAACACGAATTGGAAGTCCGAAAAAGATGAATTTTGAATGTAAGGATAAGACATTGATAACGTCCGAATAAAATACGGGTCCGACACCCGATAAGAGAGGACAAGCATTTCCTCAAAATTTGGATTTGAAACAGTTTTTTTATTTTGAATTTTGTTCTAAAATACAATTACTTGTCGCTGCTCTATTTAGGGGTCAATTTCGAAAATCGAAAAAACATCGAATGTTCTTTTTTAAGTAAAGTCAGTTTTAAAAAGTTAAGTTTTTACTTTAAAATATGAAGTGATGGTGATGATATGATGATGATGATGATGATAAAATATATTATATGATATGATTTAAGTTCTTTGGTCCGATGCCTACTATAACACGCCTATATTCAAAGGTGCCAGTAAACAGTATATTAACATAATTAAATCATCATAAGAATATAATTATGATGACCACATCATCATAAGATATGATATGTTTAGCTTCAAATGATATTAGTTGGTCCGTATTACGAGTATAACCCGCCTATAACCCGCCTATGTTAAGAGGTACCTTTTAAATTACTTTTTGTAAATGTAAGAAATGATGATTATGATAATATGATAATGATCACATCATTATGTGGCATTATATGATATGATTCAAGTGATAGTCTTTCTTTTATTATAACACGCCTATGTTTAAAGGTTAGGTTAGGTTATGTTCACTACCTAATTACCTATAGGCACGTCTAATTTAGGCACTAAAACTACTTTTGTGGTAGGCAGTAGGTATATTTTTAGTTTAATAGATACATTATACATTGAATTTTATTGAAAGAGCATTACGTTATACTATAACTATATGAAAGGTCACGCTTAAAGAAGTTTTAGTTTTAGTAGATCTAGAAATTCCTAGAAAAAAAGGTTTGACTAACGAATTTGTGTCTAAGAATAGGAAGTTGTAGGTTATAAAAGAGAGGTTGGATTCAGAAAACTGGAGCGGGTTCTATCAAATGGCATGGTTTCTAGTGAGTGTCGTATTTAAATGTCGCTTTGATGGCATGAATACATGTTCCGTGTCATAAGTGCATGGTTACAGCGAAGTGGGTGTGATCAGATGAATGTGGTCCACTATGACTGAGGTCTCCATTCGTTTCAACTTCTCTTCAATACTCACTAACCGCCAATCGCAACACTATAATGTCACACACTAACCAACAATCCCAGAGCCTAACTAACAGTATATTAAACAACATAGGATTCTTACATAAGTCCCCTCCGCCATTACACGGCTGAAACGCTCGCGATTATCGCCCTTACGCCACTCGCGTAAGACCGTCAGGATCCCATACGCGATGGGTATTTCAGTGCTGTTCGCGTATAACCTTGAATTGCTACTGGGAACGCACCTTTTAAATTAGTCGGTTAACCTAGATATGAGCGATCGATAGTCGCATGCGCTGTGTCGGTGAGTGGTGAGAGGTGGTCGCCAGGACCGGGTGCCCGCGGACGACTGGCCCGGCGCGCCGCCGCCGCCGCCCGCCCCGCGCATGCGCCGCCCGCCCGCGCCGCCCGCCCTAACGATCGCTCACCTCACTACACGCCTAACACTACACAGTACACATCACTAGAGCTACTACACACTTCACAACGGGGTTTTTGAAATGGTTTTCGAATATATATATAAGTAAACAGTTAAGAAAACTAAAGTTTTTATTCGGTTGCTACCCGCTAAAAATGAATTAAAGATAACCTAACCTATACCAAAGATATTCAAAGTACTATAACGTCGACTTCCGTCTATTCTAAATATAAAAATAAAACACAACCCAGTTAATGATTTTATACAACAATTGAACAACCTACATTGTAGTTTTAATTCGTATCATATGATGGGCTCAGTGGCGCCGCGCGGTGGAAATGGGAACTATTTGAAAAGCTTTCATGACTGTATTGTATAGTAGTGACGTATGACGTAGTATAGCCATCTCGCTTTGACAACTAAAATAGTACATCAATAGAGTGCTCTTGAACAGAGAAATATTTATTACCCGACTGCGGGAGTGAAAGGAGAGTACTGTTATTATTGTAGTAAGTTTTCTTATTATTTCTGTTTTAATTTAATGTTGTGACTTGATTACAGTAAGTTCAATTACGTTAGTGGCCAACTCTGTTGTCGGAGATAGACCGCCTGAAGGCCATATATTGATATTTTTACTTTAAACAATGAAGATATCTACGTATTGATTAATTAATGAATAGTTTTATACTTGAGTCCTTTTTAAATATTTCTAGATTTTACAGATATCGGACGCTTCGGTGGTCTAGTGGTGTGTGCACTCGCCTGCCAAGACTGAGGTCCCGGATTCAATTACTGAGTCGAGCGGTAACATGTTTCCTACTTTTCAAACATGGCTCGGGTTTGAGATCACCAACCCGCATTAGGTAAGCGTGGTGATTATGCCTAATCCTCCTCACTGTACTGATATCGTCAGTGAGACGAGAGGCCTTTGTCCATCAGTGGGACATTACAGACTATTACTTTACTTTTTTACAGATATTTGTTTATAAGTACATTTTATTTTCATTTATTTTATTTTATCTATAGGTACTAATGTTGTAACATTCTACTTATGTTTCCAATACTTGACTTATAATTACTACTGTTATAGCGCAGACAACTAAAACACTCAATTTAAGCAATTGCACATGATAGTATAATATCCACATCGATATCGTAAAATCTCATTATAACATCGCGCCCTGCGGCCCTGCGCGCGCAGCTGCGCTCTCATTGGTTAGATTTTAATGGCGGCAAGTTCACTGTGACAATACACGTACGCGTGAATTTAATGTTTCGCAATGTGTTTTGTTTTTAAAATTTTGTTTGATTAATTGCATTAGTGAAGATAAAGTAATGTATGCAACTGCATATAACACGGGTATTAAAACACTCGTTACTATTATGAAACTCGCTGCGCTCGTTTCATAAACTCACACTCGTGTTTTAATACCCTTCATTATATGACAGTTGCATAAACTACTATTATAGTATTCGAAAAAATTACAGCTAGATACAAGAGTTACAATAAATAAAGATTAATAAGTAAGGGCCAATTCAAATGTATCACCAATCTATACCAACCAATACTTATTTTATAGAGGTAAAATTTGTAAGTTTGTTTGTTTGTTTGTATGTTCAAGCTAATTTCGGGAATTCCCAGTCCAATTTGTATAATTATTTTTGTAATAGATGATTACTTGTACTTTTGGGTGAGTAATACCTATGTTTGTTACTCTTTCACGCAAAAACTACTGAACGGATTTGGAAGAAACTTTAAAGTAATATAGGTTAAACATAGATGTATGTATACATGGGATACATTTTATCCCAAAATTCCCGCGGGAACGGGTATAACCGCCGGATACGGCTAGTCATTAGCATTACATAAGTAATTATTCTAATTATTGACTATTGAAGTAATTAATAAATTTTCCATTACCAATGCTCGAGTACATAAGCCTATCACAATGCTATTGTTTTATCGAAACCAGTTCAGTACTTAACTAGTTACGTCTATAATATCGAGGCATATTAAAATCAAATCGAAAGTGCTTAGGTATTTTAAAAAATAAGATTTTCGATTGATTAAAATTACTTTCCTTATTTGAGTGACTAGCAGTGCCCCGCGGTTTTACCCGCGTTGAGCCCATTCCCGTGGGAATTCCGGGAATTGTTATACGTATAAACCTGTGATTTAAAGTGTTTTGTCTCTTTCGCTCTTTGACAAATAGCATATGTCGGAAAGGGACAAACATCATCATCATCATCATCATCATCATCATTACCGAGTGGATGGTCAACCTGACCAATCCTGGTGTCAGAGTTATTGAGCCGCCAAAGGCCTCTGACTCATGTAACGACTACTATCCGTAGAAAGTCACCGGGACCGACGGCTTAACGTGCCCTCCGAAGCACGGAATCATCATCGGTGATTCAGCCTGCAATGCCCTAACCAAACTGAGGACAGTCTCACAAAGAGATTTTTGTGAGATATTGTCGCGACCGGAAATCGAACCCCGAACCTCCGGATCGTGAGCCGAGCGCTCAAACCACAAGACCACGGAGGCTGTCAATTTGATAACTAACGTGCTGTTATGAAAAAGGTCCTTAGTATCTAGACAGACATTATTCACGGGACATCACCTTTTAAACAATAGTACAAAACTACATGCTTCCGATTGATTGCCGCATATTACGTGGAGGTACTGTAAATGGTTATCGAGGAAAATGCAGGGAAGTACCTTCATATAATAGCGAGACAATTCAGTTATGGAACGAACACACTGTCACTACAACAGGTAATATTGACTTGTCTGACAAAACTGTCTTTAACAGTCTAAAGACTTGGTTTCGTAAGCGACACTATTCATTTTTAATTGAAACGATATACCAGGGCTTGCTTCAAAATGCAGGCTTCTAGTTTTATCTTTGGGTTCTATTTTACTTATCTATACTAATATTATAAAGAGGTAAAATTTTTAAGTTTGTTTGTTTGTATGTTCGAGGTAATCTCAGGACTTATCAGGCCGATTTGAATAATTATTTTTGTTATAGATAGCCACATTCAACAGAAAGGTTATAGGCTATTTTTCATCCCGAAATTCCCAACGCGGAACAACGCGGGTAAAACCGCGGGGCGCGGCTAGTTCTAGACTTGACTTTTACTTGGCAGAGGCACTGTCGTGCCCCACAAATGACGTTATAAAATATAATTTATTTTGATTTAACGCGGCTGACCGCGCAGGCGGTGGCGGGACGGACTGGACGCCTACAAGAGGGACTGGCAACTGGTGGCTCCGAATCGAGAAGAGTGGCGGAAACGGGGAGAGTAACAGTTTAATTTAACAGATTAGAAACGTTTGTCTATAATGGACGCCTTTATAAATTTGAATAGACCTTAAGGCGACGATTACACGTAAAGTATTTACTGTGATCCGTCAATACAGTATTTATTGATGGATTACAGTATTTACTGACTGATGGATTAATACATCAGCCTACACGTAAAGTATTTATTAATAGAACAATATAACACTTCTGACAATAGTAACACCTTTTTTAATCATAATCCGACGGATCATCATTACAGAATCAAGAAATCTAGAAATCCATCAATAAATACATTAGGTTACACGTTCAGTAAATACCACGATACGTGATATTTAATGTTGGATCACAGTAAATACTTTACGTGTAATCGTCGCCTAAGAGTGTCTAACTACTCCTTAACATGTTCTCATAGTCCAGAAAACTGTCTAACCACAGTGTGACTTCTACAGTGTGTTCAGACTCTTACAAAACGAAGAGCCAATTATTCAGTAAGTAGACTTCAATTAGTTTGACGAGTGGGACTTAGTTTTATGTCGGTTTGTTTGTAAATGACTATTTAAGTATCTGTAATGGCAGGCGACATGTTTTATTATTTTGTCTGTCCCTGATTTTCCTGAGCATGTCGGAAGTATTTACAAGCCCGTTGGCACAGTGGCAGTGAGAGCGCTTACTGTGTCGGGGGTTGCGGGTTCGATTCCCGTTCGGAGTCAACAATATGTGAAGATTGTTGGCGACGACGTCTGGGTGTCAATTATATTCTTATAAAGTATTTGTAAATGTTTAAGTAGTAGTATCAGTTCTGATTCCATATTACAAGCTTAGAGCTTACTTTGGGTCGAATTAAACGTGAGTGAATTTGTCCGGGTATATTTATTTATTTATTTATTTGAGCGGTCGTAACACAAGGGTTGGACACTAACCTTTTCGAAATGTATGGATGACCAGAGCTATAAAATCATAGAATACGCTAGTTGGCTTAGCGTTGTAAGATCATTGCGATTATTATGTTATTTTTACATTATATGTACTAGCGGCGCCCCGCGGTTTTACCCGCGTTGTGCCCATTCCCGTGGGAATTCCGGGAATTTTTATACATATAGACCTTCCTCTTGAATCACTCTATCTATTAAAAAACTGCATCAAAATCCGTTGCGCAGTTTTAAAGATCTAAGCATACATGGGACAGACAGCGGAAAGCGACTTTGTTTTATACTATGTAGTGAAGAAAACAATTTATAACTTTTTGTTTTGATTGCTTCAATTTATAGATAACCACCATTCGACCGCAAAAGATCCCATAAGGTCAAAATGTTTCTGGACTTAGGATTGGAACCCACTTCATGATACCACAATAAATTGTAGCATGCATAAGGGCCGTGGTAATCACCGCAGAGATAATTATCATCGATTTACGTAATATCAAAAATTGTGTAGCATACTCGTGCAGAGGCTTGAATCGCAGCGATGCTATCATTGTGTCACGTATGTAGGTATTGGGGGTAAATAACACACAATATAATTTAATTATTTTATTTTAAATAAAAATACAATTAAGACTAAATCGACATCACAATGTTAGGAATACAATATTCATGGTACAAAAAAATCTTATAAACTAAAAAAATAAAAAATGATACACACAACTCGCCGATTTCCAAAACTAACGGTAATTATGCGGTTTATTTTTAATAAAAAAAGTACAGCATTGATTACGTTCAATATATATTTTTTGCGTTGAGTGAACCAGCCTTTATTTCATTTAAGTATTTACAGAAAATATACTAATTAAGGCCTCTTTACACGGGTCTTATGAAAAGGCCTTTAGCGATGGACGCACACATCACGAGCTGTTGGTAAATTATCGATAGATGGCGTTGTTACGAGTCAAGAATTTTATACACTGTATTTACGCAACAAAAACACTCATTTTAAGTACAAATCATTGGCTAATTTATTAAATAAGTTAATAAATGAAGCTAGTCTCTATAGTATATTGTTATCTACTAACAATTTGTACAGAATTTGTTATTTTTGTTCAAACTAAATTTCAAACGAAACCAAACCATATTTAATTGCAAACACACAGAAGGCAAGCGTCTACTAATCGTTTTACTAATCAACAGCTCATAATAATTACAGACTACATAACATTTCAACAATACATACTCGTATATACACATTAAATCTCAATTATATCACATTAATTCATTCAAAAATATACTTTATGAATTTTATGATAATGGTCATTTCAGTTTTTGAGAACTAGGGTCAGAAAAATAGTCATTTTTAAACGTTAAAATTGACGTTTTCGTTTAATCGCTGTTAGACTAAACGTTCGAATATCTAAAATGAAACGTTAGAAATCAAAATAGCGCTCCTATTTGTTTAATCAAAACGTAACTATGAAACAATTGACATTTGGACGTAAATCGACACCAGCTGTGGCGGCCATCTTAGTTCAGTCCCCGATTAAATTGGTAGCAAATATCTATAGTGTTGTTTAAATCATTTCTCGTCGACTTACCACGTAAGAATGACAAGTATATAACTTCTTCCTTCCTTTTTCTTCCTTCTTCTGTATTTGCAGTCAAAATTTTTGAAAAAAAATCAGTGAATTTACTCAAACGTAGTATGTATCCATTTTGTCATAAGTAATAAAATATATATCTCTATTGTCTTTTATTTCAATAGCATTAAAATAATTTCATTTGTCTTTTTTTGATGTTGGTACCATGCCTTGTTCGCATCAACAACATTAAGTAATACAATTGATTTAATAAATTAAAATATAGGCCTCGGAACTTAAAAACTAAGGAATTGCTATATTGTACTCTTCTCTATCAAACACTATCCATTTAATTTAAAACTATTTGCTTTATTAATTTCATCTTCATTAGATTGACGTCTAACATTGACATTTAAAAATGTGATTTCGTTACTTATCTGAGGACTCGCGTATTATAATAATCATAAGAAAATATATCGTTTGAGTCATTTTTTGAGACCAGCTCGTTATTAAATAATTTATGTTTCTTGATTTTCTTATATCTGTCAGGAGTTGGAAGTCAAAATGTAAAAGAAAAAAGGTACTTAAAATATTGTTGTTATCAACCGTTCACTTATTGTCCTCACCGATAAAAGATGTTAAAAATAATTGATATCAATCACATTTCCTAAAATTGTTATCACAGCTAATCTCTCCGCTAATAATTTCGGTTGTAACGATTCGTTATCGTTAGGTTTCCAATCTACAAGTAACGTATCAACGAAACGTCGAAAAACTGTTAAAACGTTCTAAAAACTCGTTGCTATACTGACTCCTTGGATGATTACGTCATCCATGCAAATATTGGCACTCGTTTAATAGTTAACATTTAAAATACTGCTTACGGGAATCTTTTCAAACCATTTCGCCCATATACGTCATAAAAACATAATAAATAAAGTTATACAAAGCAAATAAACACATCTCACGGATCATGTATTTGCTAGAAACCTTTGGTATAGTCTAAAGTAGTCGGGTGTTATATTTACTACAGCGGGTGAGACTAAATGCCTATTCTATCGAATCTAGGCGTTTGATGTGCGTTCTAAACACTTCGACATGCAACGCACTACACTACGTAATATAAAATACGAATACGTAGTTGGATTATGTCAATTCTTATCGTTTGGTGATCATTGGACGTTGTCTCCGTAGCCCATGCCGAACATCGAGAGCGTGACGAAGGCAAGACCCAGGAATACCGAGCCGAGGAGGTCCCCGAGCGCCGTCAGGTACGGGATGGCTGCGTTGTCAGGGTCCTTCTTCTTCTTCCACATGAAGTGGATCAGGATGTATGCGAGGTATAGCAGGACCATCACCTGGAACATTGAAATGATGTTTGAAAATATATTCACAAATTTCTTCTTCTTCTTAAACTTAAGAGCTGGGCTCTTGTCGATGGAGTTCTTTCCGCTCTTCTCTATCATCTGCCATATAGTCATTACAATTGGTTTAAAAATATATTGTAATATACACTGTTTACTATTTAATTGAACGTGCCAAAAAATAGATAAAGCCATGACATAATATATATCAGGCCATAATTGTGGCCGACATTTCTATCTGGGCGCTATACCGTGCTTCAGTATACGTTAAGCCGTCGCTCCCGGTTGTTTCAATCGTCAGACCATTTCCGCGGCCTTTAGGTGGTCTTCAGACTCCGACACCAGAGTTGGCCATTAACCTACTCAGCAAGCAAGAACATGATAACTTCAACTGCCAAAATAATAAATTTCCACATCGCTTCTTACCTGCAACAGCGCGCACAACAGGTAAGTGATACCGAAGGCGAACTGAATGGTCACGAAGCCCTGGTACACGAAGTCGGCGACTATCATGAAGATTATCTGACCGAAGACGGCCAGCATCAGCAGCATCCTTGCTACTTTAGCAGCGGGAGCTGGAAAGAGGAAAAATATTGAAATTAAGAAGAGTTTCTTACACCAACAATGGCTGTAACTTTTGGTTGGATGTTGAGGTGTGTGATTAATCTGGCTAAATTAATATGAATGCTGGTTAATAGTGGAGGCTTATAAATAGCTACAATAGTTTAAATTGGTATAAGGTTAAGTTTAAAACATAATATAGCAACAAGTAGAAGTTATTGTTCTAGGATATGTTTCAAAAAGTGATTGGGACTGTCACATTTTTTATTGGTATGAAACTTCAATGCTAACTAAAATATCAAAGTGATCTAACTAACTGTTCCTGTTACGTCCCAAATCGTCCCACAGTTGGGCAAATACCTCCCCCCATTCCCGCTTCATTCCCCACAAATTCTTCCAAAGAATCACTCCACTTACTTCCAAAGAACAGCGTCCTCCACGGCCACTCGACGATCTTGACGCCTTCGGGAAGGACTCCAGGAATGGCGGTCTGATGAAGGTGCGTGGCCATTCGGGAAGACTGCACGCACACCAGGTTACCTCCGATGCCGTTGACGATGGGTTGGAACACTTCGTAACCGCGATAGTGGTCAACGGCCTGGTCGAGGACGATACCTCCGATACTGAGGAAAATGAGATTGATTAGGGATTTGGGATAAAAAATTATGAAATAGACAAACAAAAAACAAACTAAGGAGAATCGAGACAATTTGAGTATATATTATTACTCATTTCTAATTATAAAGAATCTTTGCCCTGATACTGATCAGTCAAAAGCAAATATGTTTTATCACACGTTACTGTTACTGTTAGCCCGTAATGTCCCACTGCTGGGCAAAGGCCTCCCCCCAATCCCGCCACTCTTCTCGATTTTGGGCCACCAGTTGCCAGTCCCTTTTGTAGGCGTCCAGCTCGTCCCGCCAGCGCCTGCGCGGTCTGCCGCGACTTCGCCTCGCTGTCTCCGGGCGCCACACAGTGGAAATTTTGGCCCATCACACGTCACACGTATTATACCAATTTATTTAAAGACAAGTGCGTACATTCTGATAATGTCTGTATTTAGATATAAACAAGCATAATTATTGACGTTTGTATCTAATAAAATATCGTCATAATCCGGTTTACGTCATTGAGTATCAACTTACAAATCACTATTAGATTGATGATTATTAAAATTCGTTTTAGTATTGTATTATATTTACCAATACTTTTCTTATCTATCTCACGACGAGACTAGAACATTTCTGCAACCACTCTCTATCCAGATGTATATTTTAATTTAGAGAATGAAGGACCACTGTTAATCCAAAACTATTAAAATAATACCAAGCTAACCTTTCCACCAAAGCTATACAGGCCATGCCACTTTGATATGCTTTTAGTATCCACCAATCATATCAAACGTATCATAACAGCGTAGTAACTACGACACCAGGGTTGGCTACGAACCTGATCGAACTTACTAACTTCTACCATAGTAGTATGAATATCAGAGAATCCCACCTTCGCGGACCATGAATCGACCAATCACAGTCATAAGTCAAAATTTCCAACAAGATGATTGGTCAATTCCGTCGCCATTTTGAAATGACTGACACTTACCCACTGATGAAGAGCGCGGAAATGACAGGAGTCCATCCGCTAGTCAGCACCTTCTTGGTGTACCGATTCCTGTACACGACGAACACCCACAGCGGCAGCAGGCTGTAGTACACGCAGATCAGCGCGATAGGCTGCCAGAGGGAGATTTCTGGAGAACACAATGATGGCTATTTAGTGAAGTCTTAATAATAAGAACTGTAAAACGTATTAGCCTGTGATGTCCCACTGCTGGGCAAAGGCATCTCATCTCACTAAAGATATCAGTACAGTGAGGAGGATTCGGCGTACCTAATCCCCACGCTTGCCTAATGCGGGATGGTGATCTCAAACTGAGCTATGTTCGAAAAGTAGGTAAATAAATGTATTGCCAAATTAATAATAAAATATACACAAAAATAAAAAATTAAAATATAAGGCACTTGGCAAAAAGTTGCATCTTAGGTGTGCTGTACCCTGGGAATGTCTCCTTCCCATAAACAAAGAATTTATCCGCGAACATACATACAAAAAAATACAAACATCCTAATTGAGAACCTCCTCCTTTTTTTGAAGTCGGTTTAAAAACAAGTGAAGCGTGGTAGCGTCACTATGGTCAGCATGGTTACTAACCATAGTCACTAAGGTCCGCAACCACGGTTAATAACCATAGTGTCAAAATAGCCAGTCACTAGACAATGATGAGGATGATTCTGTGCTTCGGAGGGCACGTTAAGCCGTCGGTCCCGGTTACTTTCTACGGATAGTAGTCGTTACATGAGCCATGTCAGAGGCCTTTGGCGGCTCAATAACTCGGACACCAGGATTGGTCAGGTTGACCATCCACTCGATGAAGAAGAAGAAGTAAATATTTATCTATTTTTTGCAAGCTAATCATACTACATATGTTGTATTCAAAAAAGGTAAAATGAGGTAAGAATATAATTATTTACACAATTGTCATCAACAAAAACTAATCCGTAATACGAAAAAATAGCTAAGTGCGGTCTATGTTCTATCTTCCGCGAATAATAATTATACTGAACATACGTAATTATTTAAAATGATTGCCAAACAAACAACGTCATTAACTAAAGTACACTTAATTGCTTTACCACTAACATCGAGCTAACCTAGCAGCGGCCAGTATTAGATTACTAGCAGCGCCCCGCGTTTTTACTCGTATTGTGCCCGTTCCCGTGGGAATTTCGGGATAAAAAATTATGAATAACCTGCCTTTTGAATGTGACTATCTAATATAAAAAGAATTATTCAAATTGGACGGGTAGTTCTCATTAAGAACGTACAAATGAAAAAAGCAAACTCATCAGAGTTATATACTCGTATTTGTGTAGCATTACTTAGTATACATTTTATCATAAGGTTCTAAAAATAAGTTTTTTAAATTAAATTTTATTTGTCTAACATTTTTTTACGTTTGCTTTTTAAAGTTTTCCGACTAAGTGATTAATTGACTTAACAATAATCGTGAATTAATTATCTATACTAATATTTGAAGCTGCAGACTTTGTACGTTTGTTTGTTTGTTTGAACGCGCTAATCTCAGGAACTATTGGTCCGATTTGAAAAAAATAATTGTAATGGATAGCCACATTCAACGGGAAGGTTATAGGCTACTTTTCATCCTGAAATACAACCAAAAACGGGTAAAACCGCGGGGCGCTGCTAGTGTTATGATAACCAACCGCTTGGAACTTCCCACCCGTAGTGTCGGTTAGTTGGATTCCATAATAAAAGCCTAGAGCTTACGAGTAGTTTGGGTCTAATTATTCGTGTGTGAATATATCCGGGTGTATTTATTTGTATTAAGTAAGTTCCTATATTTACGTAGAAAAAGGATGTTGTGTTTAATTAGCTTCTTATATGAGAAAGTTTTAACACTCTTCTCTCTTGAAGTAAGCTAAAAAAGTTGACAAATATTCATCGAAAGACAAAACCAACGAATCTACTCTTTTTTAGATATGTTTAATTGAAAATTTATTTATAGAATTTCTCTGAATACCGATATAATCTAGATTCCATTTAATATGAACCAGAAAATCAAATTAGTAAATAATCATCCAATGATATGATACCTAAATAGCTAAATTACATGACTGATCTATATTTAATACTCAATTAAATTATTAATGATAAATATGATATTTTGTTAATTATTCAATGAATGTGATTAATGATTATAATGATATCATATCACTACATGGTATAAAACAAAGTCGCTTTCCGCTGTCTGTCCCTATGTATACTTAGATCTTTAAATCTATGCAGCGGATTTTGACGCGGTTTTTTAAATAGATGAGAGTAATTCAAGAGAAAGGTTTATATAATATAAAAATTCTCGAAATTCCCAAGGGAATGTGCAACGCGGGTAACGCAGGTAATGCGGTCAAACTTTTAACACTCCCAATTTAACATCGGGGTTAAAAAGATCATCGACAGAGTGTGTGCCGAATTAAGTTACCCTTGAATTGAGGGTAGCTATATAAATATTCGGGCCGGCATTAATCATATTCGGGCCGGCATTAATCGGCTTTGCCGGGAAAAACAGAATACTTATGTTTCCTATTCTATTCTATGTGTTTGTTGGACTATTCCGTTCGGCATAAAAATGCCGGACTGACTATGCCAGCCCAAACACGTAGCATTCTTAACTGATGATGAATTTTTGCCACGAAAAAACAGAATAAGTGAAATTAAACTAATGAACAACTATAATAAAAGTTGTATTACTTGTTCTCACCAGATTTGTCTAGACTGTCCGGTCCTTAAGGAAGCGAAAAGTTCAGAGTGTCATATTAGAACAATTACTTAGACAATTATTTAAATAAATGACATAAATAAAAAATATCCTATGTTAGATAAAATCTGATAATTCTACAATAAACTTCTTAAAAATACAATTATAATGTAATAAATTTTTCAACCAAAGGCGATGTAATACACGTATATCTTGTAAGTACGTTAACTAGATATACATAATATAAATTATCTTTCTTGTATTGTCTCTTGTCTCTTGTCTATTGTCTCTTTGTCTCTTATTGTTCTGAGATAGAAAATATAAAATTATAAATCGACTTACTTATTTGATCATACATGTACTGCGCAGTGACGGCGAGGACAGAGTTGCTGACGATATCACCGATAGAGGCCGCTAGAGGCGTCGCCACGTTGTCCGGGTTCACCTTGAACTTGTGCGAGCCGTAGATCACCATCACCATCACGAAGTCTGGAAGAAGGAGCAAATGTTAAAGAAAAAAGCTATAAAAAAATATGGCGTAAGGAATTCTCATTTCAAAGTAGCAGTTTCTACCTGCCATAACGATTATTTTGTGAAATGTTGCAAAATCAATACTTAGCATTAACAAAACTTTATTGTAGCCCAAATGTCTCGACTTTTTGAACGCAAATCAAAATACAAAACTTGCAGTAGGTCAATGAGGAACAACTCTTAGAAACGGACGCACGCTTACACAAATTCGAAGTCGGAGGAATTCTATAGTTTGTGTCACAAGTGAGTTTTGTGACATATTTTTGTGTCACAAATGAGTTTTATAGGTATCCTTGACATATTTTGAGTAATAAGATATATTGTAGGTACCTATTCCTCATAAGCTTTTTAAGATTTTTCTGTTTTCTTGGATAGACATATTTAACATACTTTTCACTCCGAATGAGTACAACGCGGGTACTAAAATAAGACTAAAACGTCTTCTCAATCAACATACCCAGTACAAAACAGGTGGTGGTGGCGGTGAAGACAGCTGAAGCCACCAGGAGCAACACGTACGACCCGTTGATCCCGCGGTCGGTGATGGTGTTCACCACGATAGCGAATATCGATACCACAGTAGCTGCGACTATCGCTTGTACCTGGGAAAATGTGAGAATTTTTACATTTTGACAAGGGTTCAATGCCGGTTTCATAGGTTTTAAGTGAACGTTCAGAGTTTATCTACTCAGCCTTCTGTGAAAGGGACAAAATATTTTACATCTAAAATGCTGATGATAAGCATTTATGAATAAGGCACTTAATGTCGCCAATTTTCCAGCCAAAAGGTTTAGTGATTTATTTCACTCTTACCCTATCTCTAAACGTCGTCTTCGACTGGAAAATTGACGACATTGGTCCACATTTTGTGACAAAAATAAAAATAGAGTATAGATTATAATGTGCACATCAGATTATTTATCTTTTTCAGGCTTTTTACACATACTTGTACAAGAAAAATACCTTGAAACAGTGACATACCTGCACTAATGAAATATTGCCAACCACCATCGATATGACCTCTCTCGTCGACTCCATGTTGCCGAGGTTAGCCTGCGTGGACAGCCGGGAGGCTAAACACATGTCCAGGTTGCCTGTAACAGGACATACTTGTCATTCACATATCCCAATTGAAGGTCCGAGTATATCATAAACATACCCCGAATTAAAGTCCGAGAATATTGGAAGATGTTTAAGGGAGAATGGGTAAAGAAACAGTAATTTTTTTGATCCATATTATAAATGCGAAAGTTTGTGAGGATTTATGTTTGTTGCACTTTCATGAAAAAACTGCTGAATGGATTTGGATGAAATTTTACAGAAATATAGGTTAAACATCAGACTGTGTGGTTAAAACGAGATTTTTCTAGTTTGCACGGTTTACTCAAGGTTATTGTAAACTATGAATCGAACTCTTACAAAAACATTAAAATGGACCATTTACATTGAAAGGAATAATTATTGTAAGTAATATCTAGATGATAAGTGAGTACGTGAGTATTGGACTGTTAGAAAATCACTACCACTACGAGTACATAGTATAAAACAAAATCGCTTTCCGCTGTCTGTCCCTATGTATGCTTAGATCTTTAAAACTACGCAACGGATTTTGATGCGGTCTTTTTAAATAGATAAAGTGATTAAAGAGGAAGGTTTATAAGCATAAAATGTCCCGAATTTACCACGGGAACGGGCATAACGCGGGTAAAACCGCGGGGCGCTGCTAGTTATTATAATAATTTGGTATCTAAATGTGGCTTTACTAATAACAAGCTAAGTACTTACTAGTAATTATTAATGAACAAGTAACTACTTTACATTACAATGGAAATTAACATTAACAGCAGGTCGATAACGAAAAATAATACTGTAACAAGTCAATTATGTCTTTCGTGATTATTAATTCGTATCGCTTTTAACCACGTTTTTATTAAGAGCTGGATGTTATAGCAAGATTGAATTCTTTTAGCATTACATTTTACACTAAATTGAATCGAAATAACACGAATACAGATTAGGTTTTATTACGGAGTTTAGACGTCTCGGTGGTCTAGTATGTGCACTCGCTTGCCAAGACTGAGATCCCGGGTTCAATTCCCGGGTCGAGCGAAAACATGGTATCCTACTTTTCTGACATGGCTCGGGTTTGAGATCACCAACCCGCATTAGGCAAGCGTGATTAGGCCTAATCCTCCTCACTGTACTGATCTTCAGTGAGATGAGAGGTCTTTGCCTAGCAGTGGGACAATATAGGCTATTACTTTACTTTTTAAGGAAGTTTTGAAATATATTTCGGCCCCGTTTCGCCCCACCTACCCCGCCATCATGAGAGAGAGAGAGATAGAGTGAGAGAGAGAGAGAGAGAGAGAGAGCGAGCGGTTTGAAGATATTATTTCCCAACTGCGAGAAAAGAAAAAAAGACTTATAATTTTGACGCGTTCATTACTGTTTTACGTACAAGTTTCGCAATTACATTGACCGCAGTTGTCACTACATTGTTACGCCATCTTTCTTATTATCGATTCTTGACTTTGCTTCTTATCTCAGTGATAACGACACTACTGGCAGTATAAGTACTTGAAATCAACTTGACTACTACTAAGTACTAATACGTGACACTTTCAATTGTTTTGGATTTTCCTCAACAGTAGCGGATCCAGGGAGGGGGCACCGTTTCCTAAATTATCTAACACTAGCAGCGCCCCGCGGTTTTACCCGCGTTGTGCCCGTTCCCGTGGGAATTTCGGGAATTTTTTTACATAAAAACCTTCCTCTTGAATCACTCTACCTATTTACCTACAACCGCATCAAAATCCGTTGCGTAATTTTAATGATTTAAGCATACAGACAAACAAACAGACAAAAATAGCGACTTTGTTTTATAACCGACTTTCCGGTTGTTTCAATCGATCATATAGAAGAACTTTAGGCGGTCTAAAACTCCAACACCAGGGTTGGACACTAACCTACTCGAGCTCACTTACTTCCTAACCCCAATAGTGGCAAGCCCCTAAACCAAAATCCTTAATCCACCCCTGTAGTACTCATTTAAATAGGGAACTTGACTGTTATAAAAGTGTACAATTTGAGAGATTAATTTAGTAAAATAACTAAAATTATGATCAAAACTGAAATCAGAATCAAATTCGATTAAAAATAAAGAAATTATAAGCTCTGAAATATTCTCTCCTGTCTGATTCTATCCCTTGCAAAACGATTTTTTTATGCGACGTCTATGGCGCTCTAACTTTGTGATGTCACAGAGCTAGTAGTGCTGTCTCTGTCTAATCAGCAACTTTGACCGCCTGTAACTCTGGAAATAATAGCGCTATATAAAAACGGATTTTAGCCTCTTACACGTGATAACAAGATGAGTTAATCACTACATAGTATAAAACAAAGTCGCGTCTGTTTGTCTTCCGTTTGTCTGTTTGTCTGTATGCTTAAATCTTTAAAATTACGCAACAGATTTTGATGCGGTTTTTTGTATTAAGTAGAGTGATTCAAGAGGAAGGTTTTTAGGTAAAAAAAATTCCGATATTCTCAAGGGAACGGGCACAACGCGGGTAAAACCGCGGGGCGCTGCTAGTAGAAAGAATAAAACACTGCCAAGTACCCTATTGTTTGAGATTTTCCCCGATACAATAATTTGTGACAACTTTAAACGACATTATATTGACACAAGAGTATAATAAAGCAGGAACTTATACAACATTGTTTTGTCTGCCGGTCTGTTTGTTCCGGGCGTTTATGTAAGGCTGGGCCGATTTCGATGGGGATTTTATTAATAGAACGCTTACTTAAAAACTTTCAAAATACCCACAACTTATTTAAATTCCAAAGTTTATAACAAATACTAGATGGGTGTTAGTTAAAATCACATTTGAACGACTAAACGATTTTTCATGCAAATTGGTAGAGAGTTAGATCATTCATAGTCCAAATAGAACCTAAGCTTTTCTTTTACTCGAAATTCCCTCAATAAGTTTTTCATGTTTTGTGAAATAAACTATAGGATGATATTAGTAAATATAACCTCCTTATTTTAAAGTTGGTTAAAAAAACTCTTAAGTCTAAGTAAGTAAAACTCTAAGTAAAGTCTTAAGTCATGATCCTCGATGAAATTAAAGTGGATAATGAATGATACACATCTGTCATTACCTCCAACTATGTACAATCATAGAACGTAATTACATACCTAGCTCGAAAGAACACAATACAACCTTGTAGCACTAAACTTCATACGTTATTCAAAGGATTTTGCTTCGAAAGGTATTAACTTTTAATGTGACATGGTAGCTTAGAGTACATCAACAGATACAATAAAGAACTTTGTCGGTGTAAGCTGTTGTACGGTATATGAAACGTGCCTTGGTTTTACCCGCATTCCCGGAATGAAATCCTAACTAATATTATAAATGCGAAAGTAATTCTGTCTTTCACGCCAAAACTACTGAACCGATTTGAATGAAATTTGGTACACAGTTATTCCAGAGCTTGAGAAAGGACATAGGGTACTTTTTATCGCGAAATTCCCGCGGTATCGGGTACAACGTGGGTGAAACCGCGGGGCGCGGCTAGTAATAATGGTGGTAAAATATGTAAGGGTAGTTTCAACGTGTTTGGCCTTGGTTAGGCATGCAAATATACAAAAGTTTTAGAGTATTAACAATTAGACCTTTGTCCAGCTGTGGGACCATATTGGTAAGAAAAAAAACAACTTGTAATTTTGAAAAGTAGCCTAAAATATTTCCTCTTGTATGTGACATAGACAAGAAGATTTTTAAATCAGACTGGTCATTTATTCCTGTGGCCAACCCCGGTGTCGGAGTAATTAAACTGCCTAAGATCCTACCACATGGTCAAACAATTGGAAAAACCAAGATCGACTGCTTAACGAAGCACGGTAGTGCTTAGATAGAGATACCACTACCGATCGGCCACCCATTCACGTAGGTTCCGCGCTGCACATTGCTTAACAATCGCAATGAACTAACATTACTTAGTCAAACAAGGCCACAATCGCTACTTAGATGAACGCGTTCAAACAAACAAACTATTCAGCTTTATATTAGAATCAGTAGATTCAAAAATACTTTATTTTTTGACGGACGTCAAATGGCTATCATGATTACAGGTTTTCGAAAATTATTGACTTCCAAACAATTACATGAAGCGTATGACGTACAGACATTGTTAGTTTACGCTTTGTTGTTACATACAACGTAGCAACTTCCTTTTAGAGTTCTGCGTAATCAAAACCCGGCCAAGAGCGAGTGGGACTCGCGCACGAAGGGTTCCGTACCATTTATTTTTATTAATTATATTAAAAGAGAACATAAAACTAAATATTCTGTGAATTGTTTAAGCGTCTACGCAAGAAACGGTAAAAAAATCACGTTTGTTGTATGGGAGCCCCCCTTGAATATTTATTTTATTTTATTTTTAGTATTTGTTGTTATAGCGGCAATAGAAATACATCATCTGTGAAAATTTCAACTGTCTAGCTATCACCGTTCTTGAGATAAAGCCTGGTGACAGAGACGGACAGCGAAGTCTCAGTAATAGGGTCCCGTTTTTACCCTTTGGGTAAGGAATCCTAAATATTGAACTTGTTAACCGACTTCAAAACCCCAAGAAGAGGGTTCTCAATTCGGAAGATTTTTATTATATTTTAATTGTACAAGCAGCGTCCTGTATTTGTAAGTCTCTCTCCGAGTTGCTGTTTATATCTATGCCAAAATTCATCAAAATCGGTTCAGTAGTTTAGACGTGAAAGCGTAATTAATTGAGTAATTTTTTATTTCAAACCTATTATTGTTAATTTCGTATTATTTGCTAATGCATAAATAATAAATAGTAAAGCATAAGTAAGTAGTAGCAATAAATCGTAGAAATTTATTGTAGTAGATAGTAAATAACTGCAATTTCTCTAATCTTCAATGGCAGGATAAACAATATCCATTGAAATGTAAGTACACAATAGTTCTAATTCACATTATCTGAAGTAACCATTGTCTCAATATATTAATCAGTAGTAGGTACTTGACATCACGTAAATACCTCCTAGAATGCACGTAGCAATGCTATTTTTCACCTTTTTCCTCAACAGAAAGAATTAGATTTGTCCATTGAGTTATATGTACTGCGTTGTCGCAGTTAATCATAATACTCGCAAAAGTACTAAGGACCTTCTTCATGAACGCTTTTTAACAGCACTTTAGCTGTCAAGTGGTTTGTCCCTTTCCGGCATATGTTATTTGCCAAAGAGCGAAAGAGACAAAACACTTTAAAACAATGTTTAAGATAATTATCGTTTATGAATAAAACGGTAGATATTCTAAAAATACAACGCAAAACACTTGGTAGATTTATATGAGGTCCGAAGGGCCAAATATATACTAATACTAGCTGTGCCCCGCGGTTTCACCCGCAGCACCCCCGTTCCTGTGGGAATTTTGAGATTTTTATTCCTTATTTTTCTTATATAAAAACCTTGTCCTGACAATAAGGAACATATTAAAAAAAGAATCATGTAATTTGGTGCAGTCGTTCTGAAGTTATGCGCTTAGCAACAGATTTTGCGATTCATTTTTTTATAAAAAGGTAAAGTTCCTAACTTTGTTTGTTAGGGCTAATCTCAAAAACTACCAATCCGATTTGAATAATTCTTTTTGTAATGAATAGCCACATTCAACGGGAAGGTTATAAGCTGTTTTTCATCTTAAAATTCCCATGAGAACGGGCACAACGCGGGTAATACTGCGGGGCGACATAAATAGGAACTCCTTGCGCCATGCGGTATGTATATTATACAACGTATATCTGTATGGCCCTATAAGTACTCAGCCGGTTTGTTTCGATAAAGCATGTAAATTGTTTTACGTGTGCAAAGGTAGAATACATCGTATTTAAAATTCCCATACAAAAGTAAAAATATTTTAATCTTAGAAATTTGCGACAACCCTAAATGTTTATTACCTACTATCGTACTGCACGTGTGTACGCAGAAATGTTAGATGGTTTATGAAACTACCTCTAGGTAGGTATGTACCATTTTATCCTTGGTAGCACTGGTAGGTAAGTAGAACCACGGCCAATCCATTGTTAGCTTTCCTATTGCAATCACATACCTAAACTTTGACATTACCAATTGTATCACTGGTTTAACAACTGAATATTGACACGATTTGGTTATCATTGATTAAGTTTACACAACACTAGGTACACAACAGACAAGACACTCCACAGTCTCCACACATCGCTTCATAAGAAGACAATATTTAAATTCCTACAAACAAATTTATCAGCTTAAAAATAGTTGTTTACATATTGACAGCTTTCAAGACGTAGATTTCAAGAGAATAATAAGGTTATAAACTCTACCCATAAATAATCATAAATATGTCGATTGCCAACCTCATTTCACAGCGTATAAGGGCCCCATATACGGTACGATTCGTCTATTAGATCGATCTGATGAAAATCATGACGATTGATCGCATCAAAAATGTCGCTCATACTCGAAACGACTGGTCGTAACGATCGATCATTTACTTGTTTGAAGCTTGTTAAGGACGTGTTCAAATAAATGTTTTGGTTGTGATTTCCGACATCATTTTCGATTAAGTACATCGTTAACGATCTTGACAATGTCAAGATTGTGTCAAGGTCGTGGTGTATGTCAAGTTGACATACACCATCGATTCGTCGTTTCGATCGGTTTAACGCGACGGATCGTACAGATAAATCTTACCGTGTATGGGCCTCTTAAGAGCTACTATTGATGACGGCCTCTTTAAATAATACTCTTTGAAATGTCAATATTTTACTTTTCTACCTATGTTTTTAGTCCATCGAAATGTTACATTTTTTAGGCCTAACCTTGCGTTTTTTAGAGGACGCAATTTTATTTTTTTGATGTGTAGGGGGGGTCAGTGTAAAGCTAAAAACAAGTTTGTGGGGTCGCCACCCTTGTCCCACGGCCGCAATTTTGAAAATAAGGGTTGAAATGGTTTTTACGATATATCTCTAAAACTATTAATTTTATTTTAAATTTTTTTTAACATTTTTGTTGTAAATTAAATTCTCTACAACTTTGGTCCAGTAACTTTTTGTCGTAGAACTATAAATAAAAAAGTTATAAGCGAAAATGTTCAGAAATTCGAAAAGTAAAAATAAAAGACATAAGGGACATTACAGCTGCTGCTGATCCTAATACCGATCTATCGAAGGTCGTAGTTCGATTAGGTGGGTTCCATTTGCTCATGTCGTTCATAGGTGCGATTGGATATATCATGTCTGGTAGTGGACTCGAGGATATCTTCAAATTAATTTATGCTGAGAACTGTGTACAGCACATAATGTCTGGACATGCTTATGGTAGGGCTGTACGTGCTCATTTATAGTACTATTATCATCCAGAAAATCTCGTTCTTCTTCTGTAAATTCTATTAAATCCATAAATATTTTTGTTACTGATAAATGCACTAGCAAATGAGCACGTCCAGCCCTACCATAAGCATGTCCAGACATTATGTGCTGTACACAGTTCTCAGCATAAATTAATTTGAAAATATCCTCGAGTCCACTACCAGACATGATATATCCAATCGCACCTATGAACGACATGAGCAAATGGAACCCACCTAATCGAACTACGACCTTCGATAGATCGGTATTAGGATCAGCAGCAGCTATAATGTCCCTTGTGTCTTTTATTTTTACTTTTCGAATATCTGAACATTTTCGCTTAAAACTTTTTTATTTATAGTTCTACGACAAAAAGTTACTGGACCAAAGTTGTAGAGAATTTAATTTGCAACAAAAATGTTAATTTTTTTTTAAAATAACATTTATAGTTTTAGAGATATATCGTAAAAACCATTTCAACCCTTATTTTCAAGATGGCGGCCGTGGGACAAGGGTGGCGACCCCACAAACTTAGTTTTAGCTTTACACTGACCCCCCCTACACATCTAAAAAATAAAATTGCGTCCTCTAAAAAACGCAACCCCAAATGTAACTTTTCGATGGACTATTTGTCTATTTTTGATTTCTGGTTTTTTGATCTAGAGTTCAAAGTGAAAGGTCAAATAAACAGCTGTTGTAGGGTTGCCTCATCCTTTTGATAGTGTATTCCTAAGGGAAACTTTAAAAGTAAATACATGAATGAAAAACTTCGAAATATCAATTAAGGTATAAAAAACGTAGTTCGCCATGACGAGTAGAATGCCCTGCCCCGGTACTTATAGGGGTATTATGTTACATGTTGTATATGTATGTAGATAGTTTTGCTAATGTTTTGCAGATGTAATGACGTTTTACAATTGATAACCTTGAATAAGTTAATTTCGCTCAAGAGCAAACCTTGTACACGTAGTAGCTTTGCTGACAGTACATGTATTACATAACACTATCGACCTAATTTACTGTCGGTATGTGTACAACTGAAGTGTCGGTCATGATATTGACAAGTGTTTTGAAAACAATATCACATCGACGAGTTTGTAACGTATTCACGATGGATTAACATAGAAATCAAACTATACGAATATTATGAGGAGGTATTGTAATTTTGTTTATATGTACACGGTTAATTAGACCCAAACTAAGCTCTAAGCTTGTATTACGGAATCTAACTCACTGATACTACTACATATACGAGTACATACGAGTACACAAATACTTTATAAGAACATTGCGAAATGCTAGATAGCCTATAACCTTCCCGTTGAATGTGGCTATCTATTACAAAAAGAATTATTGAAATCGGATGAGTAGTTCCGAAGATTAGCGGTAACATACAAACAAACTTACAAATAAATTTTACCTCTTTATAATATTAGTATAGATATGATTGACACCCAGACGTCGTCGCCAACAACTATGTCTTCACATATTGTTGACTCCGGGCGGGAATCGAACCCGCAACCCACGACACAGTAAGCGCTCTCACTGCCACTGTGCCAACGGGCTTATCAAAATATGTTCGGGGCTAACTACAGTAATTACCGGTCCGTCTCGAATAATTAACTTTGTCTTGGGTACAAGGGTACTTAGGTACAACTATATGCAAGAGTAAGTATAGATGTTGTATCCCGAAATTCCCACGGGGGCTAGTATGGTATAAAAAGTAAGAAGAAACTAGATAAATCGGTCCAGTCGATACAGACTCCAGATCTTTATTACATTGAACTTAATACCCCTCTTTCTGAGTCGGTCATCTATACTATACTATCTATACTAATATTATAAAGCTGAAGAGTTTGTTTTGTTTGTTTGTTTGTTTGTTTGTTTGTTTGTTTAAACGCGCTAATCTCAGAAACTACTGAACCGATTTGAATAATTCTTTCACTGTTAGATAGTCTATTTATCGAGGAAGGCTATAGGCTACATTTTATCCCGAAATTCCCAAAGGAACGGGTACAACGCGGGTAAAACCGCGGGGCGCTGCTAGTATACTATAATATTATAAAGCTGAAAAGTTTGTTTTGTTTGTTTGTTTAAACGCGCTAATCTCAGAAACTACTGAACCGATTTGAATAATTCTTTCACTGTTAGATAGTCTATTTATCGAGGAAGGCTATAGGCTACATTTTATCCCGGATTTCCTACGGGAAACGGGCACAACGCGGGTAAAACCGCGGGGCGCTGCTAGTACATAATAAATTTCAAACAAGCTAAGACTGGTTTGTTATTAAAACAATAGCACTTGAAAGTAATTAGCTTCAACAAATAAAATATTCAAATTTATTAATTTTGGCGTCTTATTACATAAAGGGGTACCTCCACTAGTAGCTAAGTAAGTTCGAAAAGGTGGCCAACCCTGGTGTCGGAGTGTTTAGACCGCCTAAAGGCCTCCGACATGGTCTAACGATTGAAACAACCGCGTCCGACAATTTAACGTGCCCTCCGAAGCACGGTAGCGCTCAGATAGAAATGCCACTATCGGCCACCCATCCAAGTAGGGGTCGAGCTGCACGTTGCTTAACAATCGCAATGAACTAACATCGCTTAGAAAAACTACGCCATGAGCTGGTAAATATATTTATTTATGACAACGTTAAAGGCCTACTTAGACTGACGTACTCGTACGAATACACGGCGTGTTCTTTATAACGAGAGCCGCAGGCTACTGACGTCAATGACAGAGTAACAGACAGACGTAGGCCGCTGACGCCAATAACAGAGTAATTAAAACTTTGGGTTAGTAAATGAACGTTGGTGACGTAAGATTATTATGACACACTAGCCGCGCCCCGCGGTTTCACCCACGTTGTACCCGTTCCCACGGGAATTTGGGGATAAAAGTAGCCTAATGTACTTCAAAATCTATATAATAAAAATGAATTGCTGTTGGTTAGTCTGCTTAAAACTCGAGAACGGCTGAACCGATTTGGCTAATTTTGGTCTTGAAATATTCATGAAAGTCCAGGGAAGGTTTAAACGGTAAGCATTGACGGATTAAATGTAACCGCAGGGCACAGCTAGTATGTAATAATAAAACTAGCCTTGTTTGGTAAAGCTATCGATAACATAGCTTGAGTTCTCAGTGGCGCTATACCTTAATAAATTATTTACACTATTAAAAATAATTATTTAATATAACATCTGATCTCTGTTTATGTTTGTGTGTCACTATCAAACAATCCGCCGAATTGTGTTTATAAACAGACACAGCTGTGCAATAATATGTATATTATGCTATTATATTACTACTACATCATATTATGTACTAGCAGCGCCCAGCGGTTTTACCCGCGTTGTGCCCGTTACCGTAGGGATTTTGGAATGATAAATAGCTTATAACTAGCTTATACATACAACGTCACAAAGTTTGGCACTTATAATATTACTAGCTGCGCCCCGCGGTTTCACCCGCGTTGTACCCGTTCCCGCGGGAATTTCGGGATGAAAAATAGATGTTGTCCGATTCTCAGACCTACCCGATATGCACACAAAATTTCATGAGAATCGGTTAAGCCGTTTCGGAGGAGTATGGGAACGAACATTGTGACACGATAATTTTATATATTAGAAGACTAGCAGCGCCTCCGTTTTGGGTTTTTTTATTACTTATTTATTATCCTATTCCTGACCAAGATGAATAAAATAAAAGAATCATTACGATCGGTCCAGTCGTTCTCAAGTCTTCTTCTTCACCGAGTGGATGGTCACCCTGACCAATCCTGGTGTCAGAGTTATTGAGCCGCCAAAGGCCTCTTACATGGCTCATGTAACGACTACTATCAGTAGAAAGTAACCGGGAACGACGGCTTAACGAGCCCTCAGAAGCACGGTATCATAATGGTGTAATTAACACGACTTTATTTTATATACATATAGGTACATATTTAACATACTACGTATTTAACGAAGTTAAGTTTCCAACAAAATTCCTTAATTATAAATGGTTTGTTGATTATAAATTAAACGAAAAGTAATACGCGGCGAAAATCGATTTAGAGCTAATGAGTTGATCGCGATATCGATTATATCTCTAAATCATTCTCCACTAGCCGCGCCCCGCGGTTTTACCCGAAACTTTACAGTAATATAATATAGTTTATACATCAGAATAACAAATGGAATACATTTTGTACCAGAATTCCCGCGGGACTTCCATTCCTACCAATTTGCTCGACTATTTTAGATAATTATTGATGACTTACCTTTAAGTCCTGATAATGATGGCACCAACACAAATATGGCTGATACATTCATGAAGACTTCCCAATCCTGAAATAAAGGAAATTAGTTTTAAAAACATCAATCACTACATATTATAAAATAAAGTCCCCGGCCGCGTCTGTTTGTTCGCGATAAACTCAAATACTACTACACGGATTTCGACGCGGTTTTTTTAAATAGATAGAATGATTCAAGAAGCTATTACAAAAATATTTATTCAAATCGGACAGGTAATTCCCGAGATTAGCTCGAACATACAAACAAACAAACAAACTTAAAGAAATAACCTCTTTATAATATTAGTATAGATTAAGGCTCAGGGGATAAAACAACTCTAATCTCAGATTCTCTCTCACCCTCACGGTTCCCAGCACCAGACCAGCTCCAATAGTTCCACATCCTGCTATGAAGAACGGAACAGCAACTTGCATCAGGGTATTCCACCATCTCTCCTCTTTCTTCTGAAATATAAAGACCATAATTAGCACATCTATTACTATACTAGCACCGTCCCGAAGTTGTACCAATTCCTATGGGAATTGCGGGATAAAATAGGGATAAAAAAATCGGGACAACGAATGTCTTTCCGTTACAAAAATAATTATACAAAGGGGATTGGTAGTTTCTTAAATAACGTCTTCAAACAAACAAATCTCTAGCTTTATATTAGTATAGACTAGCAGCGCCCCGCGGTTTTACCCGCGTTGTACCCGTTCCCGTGGGAATTTCGGGATGAAAAATAGCCTATAACCTTCCTCGATAAATAGACTATCTAACAGTGAAAGAATTATTCAAATCGGTTCAGTAGTTTCTGAGATTAGCGCGTTTAAACAAACAAACAAAGAAACAAAACAAACTCTTCAGCTTTATAATATTAGTATAGATGATCTAGTTCTGTATAATATATTCATTTAGGCCAGGATAAAGGACATAGGCCAGGCCTAGACCCAGATCAGGACATAGGCTAGGCTAAGACCTAACAGAACCTAGGCTATAACTTATGTAAGTTGGTAAACCCACAGAAAGTGGTAACTTACGATTAATTCTTTCGATATATTGTAATTGTACCTTTTGATAATGAGTTTCAGAATTACTCTCATCAGTCGTTTCGATACTCTCATACCCATTGTTAATACGATTAATAATATCATACATTCATATTTAAAAAACAAATTAAAATTTTAAATAAATACTTTCAATAAATACTAACAAATACATTGACAGATTGACAGCTGTGGAAATTTGCTGTCAAATTGGCTTTGTATCAAAGTGACAATGATTGTCTGTGACCTAAGGGTTTTTAATAATAATTTATCCATGTCTGTGACTAAAAACAGAAGATAAAATGATAAATAAACAAAAATAAAACGCTATTTTTATATTGGCTTGTGACTACAGTATGCTGAACTGATGTTGAGGTTTACTGGTTCGTTTCAGGCATGGAGCTATCAATGTTTGAGAATAAACACAGTATTCTATGTTATTTGTTCTACCTATTGGTTCTGGCCAATTAGCTCAATTATAGATTGGAATGTTTATAATTAACTACCCATAACTCTCTCTCTCTCTTCCTGGCTATGTGTCCCACATGGTGGTGGGGTCAGCCTTCCTTATTTTTCTCCTCCACTTCGCTCTTTCGTTGACGTCGTCGTTGGAAATCTTGCACTCAGCCATATCCTTGGACACTACATCCGTCCACCTTGTCTTGGGTCTGCCTCTGGATCTTCGACCGGGGATGGAGAGTTGTAGCGCCAGGTTCCCCACGTAGTCCGGCGGTCTTCTCTTCACGTGGCCATACCACCTCAGCCTACTCTCTTGCAGCTTGTCGGCGATGTCGCGAACGCCCAGACTGCCTCGCACGTACTCGTTGCGGATCTTGTCGAGCCTGGTGACACCGCACATCCACCTCAGCATCTTCATCTCGGCCACTTGGATGGCATGGACGTTTTTCTCAGTGACCGCCCACGTCTCACTGCCGTACATCAGGACTGGTCTGATGATGGTCTTGTAAATCAAACCTTTCAGTTTGACCGGCATCTTTTTGTCGCATGTCACTCCAGTTACTTCTCGCCATTTTAGCCACGCTGCAGCTATGCGGTGCTGAATGTTAGGTTCCACATTCCCAGAATTGTGCATCATACTTCCCAGATACTTGTATTCGTCGCACCTTGTGACTATTTGTCCTTCGATGGAAATTGGACTATTGTTACTTGGATCTGGGTCTTTAAAAGTCAGGAACTGGGTTTTTGCAACACTCAGCACTAGGCCACCGGTATGTAACTGTTGTTTCCAGGACAAAAGTGCATCTTCCAACTCATTACTCAAATTAACTACCCATAACAACCATGTATAATCTCTTGTATGTTGAAACACCGGCTCCCGGTATAACAAAATGGCTACAAATGAAAAAAAGAAATCCCAATTTTGAAATCACCTGTACTCTATCAGGATCAAGGATATCCAATGACGGATGCTCTGGATCTCTGGATGGATGCCTTAACTGTACCTCCTCTTCCTCACCTTCGACCTCGTCATGAATAACAGAATCTGAACCCAATCTTTGTTCTACGTCTGGAGTATTCATAGTAAATGGGTATAGGTGCAAAAACTGGGTGCGATCACAAAATCATTAGATAGTAATTTATGACCACTGCACTATTTGTAGGTTGGGTGTGGTTAACCCTTTGAATTACACCCGTGATCGTTAATCGAAATAAAGTGACGTGAAGATGAACTTTGGGTTTAAACAATCAATTTTGAATAATCACTTTTTAATTATCATTAATGATATCAAATACACATCTATAAGATTGTCATTATCATTATTTGCACTAAACACGCGTTATAGAATATTTAAAACGAAAACGGTGGAGCGTGATCCGATTCCACTAGGAATGGTCAAGTGATCCGTTGGGAATTCTCTTTTGCACTTAGTATATCTAACCTTTGAACATAAGTTTCTTAATTAAAGTACATATTGTAATTAGATATATTTCATATCTAATTTCACACACTTTTAATTAGTTATATATACAAACGAATACACAACCAGTATAACTAACTTAATTTTTTACACTAATATATTATAGTATTTCACCAATCTATAGCAGAATTGGTTTATCGGTAGATTAAAATTATCTTTTTCTGCTTTTGATAAAAAAAATTAACTACTAATTCTGTTTTGTGGAATTTTCTGAATCATTAAGGAGTGCTAGGGCGACGTAATTTGAAGGTAATTTCTATTTTTATAACAGTATTCATGAATTTCATTCAACACCCGCAGCACCGGAGGTAATTACTGTTCAGGAAAAATGACGGTCACAATTTTTGGAAAACAATATAATTGTGAGATCATTACCGAGAAGTTTCGTTAATTTGAATTTGATGAATTTTAAGTAGACTGTGCATAGTTCTATGTAACATAGTTCGTATATTACTTATTGTGAATAGCTCATAGTCCTATGTGCTATGTTCAGAGTGCATATTACATAATAAGTAGTATAAGCATCTTAATTTATATTTTAAAAAGTTGTAAAGTATTAACCTGCAATGTCTCACAGCTGGGCAAATGTCTCTCATCGCAACGAAGATATTAGTACAGTTAGGAGGATTATGAGTGATGCCACCATGCTCAACCATTGCACTTATCAAAACACCGAAAACTTATCGCAATAGTCTTGAAAGAGTTGTACTGCCAAATATGAGATTAAATTCCACAGTGTTAGGTGTTTATAGATAGTAAAAATCATCTGTGATCTGATGCTTAAGTATCTATATATTTTTATAGACATGAGCGTAGGATCATAAAAATATATTAAACAGATAATATATTTGTTCATCAAAGTAACATAGAAATGAAGAGTTTATTTATTTGTTTTTTATACTGCTCACTGTACTGATATCTTCAGTGAGACGAGGGGCCTTTGCCTCAGCAATGGGACATTATAAGCAATTTTTTTTGTTAGTACGCGCTACATTCACCTTTCGAATATAAAATGAATATTCTAGCTCCTTCTAGTGTATTATAGCTCATCTAATGGAAAGGTTATTTTCGCCCCAAAAGTTCTACAGCAAAATACGATATAAGTAAAACCACAAAGCAATGCTAGTATCCAACAATTTTGTAGTTTATCGATTTATCAGGTAGTTGTACTGCTCCGATAAGTGATAGCTACACAGTTTATCCTTGAATGTGAAGGCCCGGTGTTATCATATGGAAGATAATATTAATGGATTAATGGATTGGATTAATAGAATAAGGGTTATTTATGTTTAAAAGCAAAGGTAAATAAACCTTATGCTTCGAAGGACAAGTTAAAGTATTAGACCACATCGGAGAACTACGCCACGAGCCCTACAGCCCGTGGCGTAGTTTGACTAAAAGATGCCGAGCTGCACGTTGACTATCGCAATGCATAGTTAAGCAACGTGCAGCACGGTTCCTATTTGGATTGATGGCCGATTGTGGAATTTCTATTCGAGCGCTACCGTGCTTCGATGGGCATGTTATGCAAATAGTGTCAGTTGTTTCTATCGTTAAACCGTGTTGGAGACCTCTAAGCGGTCTAAAAACCACCTACAAACATACTTAGTTTTAGCACTTACAGGTCATGAAACTCGAAAATGTGTTACCTAACAGAACAGCCCCTATAGATTGACGTTTACAGGTATTTCACGAGACCGTCAGTTGATCGTGACACAGTCCCATACATTGTAATATTATAGTGCCATACATTGCAGTTGCGAAATTGGATTGAACGGGTCCATTTTGGAATCATTCTTTTTGGAAAAAGCGACATTTAAGGGGAAGATTACTTGTCACCCGGAAACCCTTACTTATACGGATACAGTGGGGGTGAAAGCGCAGGGCGCTGTTGTTTACATATAGTAGAAAGGTTAGTTTAATTTATCAGTTTTACTTTATCTTTCAATGGTTGTCCTTACATATATCAATAAATAAGGGTAGGTAAGTACATTTGCTTGCGGAAATCCGTGACTAGATAACACCAATGAATAATACTTTAACGTGTAACCGTAGGTAACTTATCTACACATTACACTTGATTTTATCAATACTTTTGTTTAAAATATACTGTAAGTAACACTTATTCATGGATGTGTCAAATTGATTTGTGATAAGAAATCAAAATAAAGGCAGGAAATGTGTATTAGGTTGAGTCGAATGATTTTGATAAATCGAAATTGGATTGATAAGTTGAAAATAATTAAGGTTGAGTTGATAAGTGAACGTGAAGTTTTTTGAAATAACAGGATTTAAAAATCTAAATAAAATGTAAGTAAATTAAAATATAAAAAAAGTCGAATCGAGTCACACATTTGATTAAAGGTGTGCATTTGTTATGTAAATTGTCTTAAAACAGCAACTTACAGTGTGGGCTATCAAAAAGGTACACAGTTCAAAGTTGAATCGAATCATCAATAAGTGTAAACGGATCACTAGTTATTTGTTGGGAAAGAACCGCAGTATGACGCTAAAGTGCATAAACAAAAGATATTGTTAAAGTTACTCTATTTTAGTTTGAAGGTTTCCTTTGCCAGCGGTTAACTTCCGTAGAAGTTTCAGTAAACTGTTCCATTTTGCATTTTTTCTTCATTATAAACACCATTAGAAGCAACTGATAACGTTTTTTAATCAAACCACGCTTGTTTTGATTTAAATTTGCTGTCGGTCCCAGTAATCAATCTTTAGCGGCGGAACGATTGTAAGCTTTGACATTAATTTGATTAGTTATTTGGATCGGTCGTAATAGTACATCAATTTTAAATTATATTTAACCCCTCGACGCATGAGACGGGTTTTTATGTGTTTGATGTTGATGTGTGTGTTTGTGCGTGTGTATGTGTCTCTCTCTCTCTCTCTCTTTGTGTGTGTGTGTGTGTGTGTGTGGCACCGTTAGCTTTCAAACGGATACACCGATTTCAATGCGGTTTTTTTTCTTTACAAGCCAGTTTTATTGTCCTTTGCGGTATTAAAAATCGGTCCCGCCGTTCCTGCGCCGGGCGTTTTAATATAATCAATTTTACTTTGGACTAGTTTCGTGGGGGGTTATATTGACACTTACCCCAGACAGGGGCTGCTTCTCCGCATCAGCCTCCGCCTGCTTCTTGTCTGGGGGGTCGCCGGGGCTCTTGAGGTCTCCGTTCGAGGAGTTTATTGAAGACATCGTGTAGTTGTTGTCACCTCCAGTCTCATCTGGAACAAGAGGGGTTTGAATTAATATGAGGAAGTTATTGATGAAGGTGGTTTGAGGTGCTTACTGACTACAAGCTAAATTTAAAACCCTTAAAAACGGCTGGACCGATTTCAGCAAAACATGACAATCGTTAATAAGATCTTGGTGGTTTGACTTTAATTTAAAATGTACAAAACTCCTTACCCAAAAAACCATTCGCATATAAAACGGCTGAACCGTTTTATACCAAACATAGCTAAGAATCACCGCAAGGGCTTTTAAATAAAACCGCATCGAAATCGGTCCATTCGTTTGAGAAAAACGGTAGAAACAAACGGGATGGTAAGGAAGCGCTCAGACAGAAATGACATCGGCCACCCATCCAAGTAGGGGTCGAACTGCACGTTGCTAAACAATAGCTATAAGTTAACATCGCTTAGTCAAACTACGCCACGATCGCTACAGGAAAATACGAATAATTTAAATATTTCTCTCAAATAATATCATATTTACAATAACATTTACTCTCAATGCCCAATGAACTATAAATAATCACATTCGATGATAAAGTATGTAATTTATTATATTTAACGACGAGTATTGTCATGAAATATTTACAAGTTGAAGTCCAACATAATGCATACATGCTTTTATATTATTATTAGATAGTCGATTTTCAGAGCTTCTGAAAGTGCATATAAAATTTCATAAAAATCGGTCAAACCGTTTCGAAGGAAAATAGTAACTGACATAGTGACACGAAAATTTAATATAAGAATAACAGCACCGTGCAGTTTTTGGCCATTCCCGTGGGACTTTCAGGATAAAAGTAATCTTTTTTTTGTCTATTTGCGAGCTAAAGCTACCAAACTAATAACACCCATATTTTTGCGTCGGTTACAAATAAATGAAAACAAACTTTCCTGTTTGTAAACTAGGTAATTACTATAATGATAGTAAGTGATAAGCATAATAATGTACTTATTTCTATGTTAATATGTCTTAAGCCACGCAGGGACCGCGGAAGTACTCTATAAAGGGGGGGGGACTTGTTTAGTCACCCTCTTCCTACAGTCTCCGACCCCCATTTTTGAAAAAAAGCACTGTGAAGGATACATATAATCTTTACCAGCACAGATAATAATTCTTTGCCAGTTATTAACATTGGAGGAGGCGCGTCCCATTTGATTTTAGGGGGGGGGCATTTGGCCCCCTCTGCCCCCCCACTTCCGCGGTCACTGAAGCCACGTTTTCCACGTTTCGTGACCGAACACTCGCTCGCTTCATTCATACGAACGAATCCGAATGTTCGCTTGGAATATGAAAACATACCTATAGTCGTAACGATATGTGTCCAATACGACCAACTCGCTCACGTGACAAGCAGTCAATTTTGTATGTTTAATTGCTCAGTAATGACTAAGTGTCACGTTTGTACATTATCAACGCTCGTTAGAATACAGGGTGGTAGTATACTCATTATTTTGCGCGTAAAATATGTACTAGCAGCGCCCCGCGGTTTTACCCGCGTTGTGCCCGTTACCGTGGGAATTTCCGGATTTTTTATACATATAAACATTCCTCTTGAATCACTCTATCTATTTAAAAAACTGCGTGAAAATCCGTTGAGCAGTTTTAAAGTTATAAGCTTACATAGGGATACACAGCGGAAAGCGACTTTGTTTTATACTCGTACTATGTAGTGATTAGATAGACCTGTCAATTGTATTATTTACAAACATTTTCAAAATTGAGTTTCTCGTCATGGTTATTGTGTTGAAAAACACTTGGTCTAAATATTACATCACATTTTAAATACTTACATGTTTTTTGAATTTACCATGGATTCTATGTACCTGAATATTAATATTGAATTTCCATTATATACCTATTATTTTATTAGGTAATACTAATATCTTATTTTAAATGATAAATGATAATACTGATCACTTTTGTGATATACCTACTACGTAATACCATTACAGCTATGTCAGAGGCCTTTGGCGGCTCAATAACTCTGACACCAGGATTGGTCAGGTTGAGTATCCACTCGATGAAGAAGGAGAATATCATTATTAAGTTAATAATAGTATAAACTTCTGAAGAAGGAAAAGGTTTAGAGATATGGTAAGAATAAAATAAAATCACTAAACCTTTTTTCCTCTTCAAGAGCAATCGGCTGGAAAATTGACGACATTAGTCCACATTTTGAACAAAAAAGTAAATAGAGTACTTATACGTAATGTTGTACAACAAAAAGACTTACCAGCAGTGTTATATTTGTATAGATCATTATACTTAGTATATATTAGATTAAATTAGCTGAACGAATTCCAATTTTACAGTTACTCAAAAATAAATATTTTACTCGCAGTTAAACTAGTTTAAACCATTGTTTCGGTTACAAAACATGAAGAAAGCGGTCGCTTATTGAAGGCTGTATTTCACCTTATAACCTTCATGGTACGTTTAAAAAGAAAACAACTTGTCTCTGGGCAGACCATAGAGTAGATAGGAGCAAAAGGAGTTGGTTCGAATATTCGAATTTGGAATATAAATAGAATTATTTATGGGTCATTTACTGTGGTTATGTAAATCGCAATGGCGATCGTGAGGGTTAAGCACCGTTGCTTAACCCTCACGATCGCCATTCGCTCGGATATTTAGAAAGTATAAAGAGGATTTTTAAATTTCTTTCCCTTTGCCCTCACTAGCAGCGAGCAACGAGCATGCTATCATCTGAGCGGTTCATTGCTGTGAAAAAAATGCTTGATGTTCGCTGAGAATGTTACGTTACGTACCAACCTTTAATTATTAACCGACTTTCAAAAAAGGAGAAGGTTCTTATTCTCAATTCGTCGGAATCTTTTTACTGAAATCGGAATCAGATTACAGTTTGGAGATTGGAAGATAAAGTAGTAAAATATCAATTTCAATAAATAAAGTCAATCTTGATTGATGATTTAAATCATTAATTAAAATTTTAATTTTTTACTTACATCTATAGGTACTAATATTATAAAGCTGAAGAGTTTGTTTTGTTTGTTTGTTTGTTTGTTTGTTTGTTTGTTTGTTTGTTTGTTTGTTTGTTTGTTTGTTTGTTTGTTTGTTTGTTTGTTTGTTTGTTTAAACGCGCTAATCTCAGAAACTACTGAACCGATTTGAATAATTCTTTTTGTAATAGATAGCCACATTCAACGGGAAGGTTATAGGCTATTTTTCATCCCGAAATTCCTACGGGAACGGGTACAACGCGGGTAAAACCGCGGGGCGCTGCTAGTTAATCAATAATATGTAAAAGTTCCTGTAAAGGGGCCGAAACATCACATAAAATAAAGTAAAATAAACGATGTGTATCCGTAAACGTAGCTTTGTTAAACCTAATAAATCAGTGGATGAAATCTACCTTGATCAAACCTTAACTTAAATATACCTAAATTATATTATACTAGCTGCGTCCCGCGGTATTACCCGCGTTGTAACCGTTCCCGCAGAAATTTCGGGATAAAATGTATCCCATATGTTATTCTGATGTATAACCTACATTACTGTAAAGTTTCATCCAAATCCGTTCAGTAGTTTTTGCGTGAAAGAGTAACAAACATACATCCATACATACATCCATCCTCACAAACTTTCACATTTATAATATTAGTAGGATAGTAGGATACCAATATAATAATGCTGAACAGTTTATTTTTTTGGTTTGAACAACCCTAATCTCGGAAACTACCGGTCTGATGAAATCTGCTTTGTTTTAAATCAGGAAGTTTCAAACAGAATCTAAACACAAAACATAGCGGAAAGATGCGGCATTGGAACACGATGACAATCGAAAAGAACGGCCAAGAGCGAGTCGGGCTCACGTAGGAAGGGTTCCATATATAAAAAACGCGTTTATGGTATGGGAGCTCCCTTAAATATTTATTCTGTGTCTGTCTGTCAATGGCACCATAGTTGTCAAACGGACGGATTGATTTCAGTGCGGTATTTTTCATTTAAAAGCCAGTTTTCTTACGTTGGCTCTTAGCTATGTTTGGTAAAAATCGGTCCAATCATTTCTACGTGGTACATACTCTTAACTTGTTTTTAGTATTTGTTGTTATAGCGGCAACAGAAATACATCATCTGTGAAAATTCTAGTTTAGCTATTTCGGTTCATGAGATACATTCTGGTGACATACAGACGGACAACGGAGTCTAACTGCCGTACCTAGAGACGTCCATTAAAGCGACACTTAACTAATTGAAGTAATTTTTCATACATATCTTATCAAAATCAACTTTTAAATCTCTACTAAGGAAACATTGAGTACGGGCGTTTGTAATGGGGTTTCGTGATTCCCTTGTAGGTACGGAACCCTAAAAATGCATGGGTGTTTGTAATGTGCATGCGCAAGTAAGATCACGCGATGGCCACTGTGTTTACACCCTAATTACATAGATAGGAATACAAACACTCATGTTTGATAATTATGATATGTAATAGAAAAAATTCCGTACCTACAAGGGGCCGTTCACAAAATACGTCACGCTATAATCAATTTTTTTCACCCCCTCCCCCCCTATTGTCACGCTGTGTCACACTTTCTGTGACCCCCATGTAAATAATGAACGGCGAACATCACGTTGCCGTAGACCCCCCCGTCCCTCCTTGTCACATCTTGTCACACTCAGCAAACCCCCTCCCCCCCCCCCTTGACCGCGAACGTATTTTGTGAATGGCCCCCAAGGGAAACACGAAACCCCATATCTTGCGCCTGCACTCAATGCCGCCATATCTATCCACAGTCATATCACGACCTCCATATCTTTTCTCAAAAACGTGATAATACTAAAGTCAATAACTAAAGTAAATATATCATTGAATCCCTTAACATTAATAACCACGTGGTTAAACATAATGTTCAAACTAGTTTCACTGATATTTGTGTGTAATTAAATCTACACTAATATTATAAAGAGGAAAACTTTGTTTGTTTGGTTGTAATGAATATGCTCAAAAACTACTGGACCGTTTTAAAAAAATCTTTCACCATTCGAAAGCTACATTATCCACGAGTAACATAGGCTATTTTTCATCCCGAAATTCTCACAGGAATGGACACAACGCGGGTAAAACCGCGAGGCGCTGCTAGTATTCTATATTCTAATAAAGTATTTGTGTATGTATCAGTAGTAGTATCAGTGAATTATATTCCATAACACAAGCTTAAAATAAATAAAAGCAAATAAAGCATTGCATGCTACGACCAGAAGGAAAGCGAAAGAGACAAACTACAAATTTGTTTGGATAAAGGACGGCCGAATCTATGTTAGAAAAGATGAGAAATCCCCAGCACTGCTAATTCGTAACTTAGACAGCTTAGTGCTTATGTCATAATTTAATATACCTTTTCTTTGATTGATTATCCGATTCTTATTGTAATCATGGCTAGCACTGTTAAATTAATATCTGATGTAGATTCTACTGATATTAATATAGGTGAAACAGTACGTATTCAGGACCCCCAAGATTGTGAACGTTTGCTGTCTATCCATAACTCAAACAATTATTTAAATATTATAACGCAAAACATACGATGCTTAAACCGCAACTTTGACGATTTTAGTGTACTCTTATCCAGACTGCACCTTAAGCTAGATGTATTAGTTTTAACAGAATGCTGGCTTTCAAAATCTGACAATATACCAATAATTAGGAATTACAATAGCTTTGCATCGACTAACCTGTATAATCAGAATGATGGTATCGTTGTCTATGTTAATAAATCCCATGATGTAAGTTTTTATGAACCAGTTTGTGCGAAAGAATGTAATTGTGTAGTGGTGACTCAAAAAAATGAACTAGCTATAATATGTATCTATCGACCTCCATCTTTCAGAAAAATTGATACGTTTTTAACTTCTTTGAATGACATCTTATGCGAACTTAACGATTTTCAGGAAATTATACTTATAGGGGACATTAATATCGATATTAAAAATGATTCCTCAGATAGGTCTTCTTCAAAGTACCTTGACCTAATGGCTATTCACGGTCTCGTGCCTACACATAGTCTTCCTACTCGAGAAAATAGCTGTCTAGATCACACTTTTGTCAAAAAGAGTATGAATGCAAATACGGGGATATGTGACTCTACAGTTACCGACCATAAATGTATAATAATTATCATTACAAAAACCAAAAAGAAACAATAAGTACCAAGTTAAAAAAACGTCATTAAGGATAGATTACGGGGCGGTAAATGAGGAATTAAAGAAAATAGACTGGTCTGCACTCTTGGAAAATAAGGATTCGGAAACGGCTATAAATATTTTTACAAGTAAAATCATGAGTATAATTAAACGCCATTCTACCACTACTAGTAACAAATCTAACAATATCATTATTAAGCCATGGATTTCGCCAGGATTGATAAGATGTATTAAAAATAGGGACAGGTTGCATTTAAAACTAAGAGCAGATCCAGAAAATATCATACTAAAAATTTCATATATACGATACCGAAACACATGTAACAAAATTTTAAAAAGACTAAAATATCAATACTACAAAGATGAACTTTTGAAATATAAACATGACGTCAAAAAGCAATGGAGTATTATAAAAGAGGTCTGTCACATGAACAAATCAAAAGAAGATAACCCAGAACTATTAGTAATTAGGAAAACCCCCACTGAATCAATTAACTACATTAATAATTATTTTTCCAACGTTGGCAGCCAGTTGGCTCAAACAATTCTGGATAGAAATCAATCTAATGAGACTTCTCTTAGTAATAATATTTTAAAAACAAACGGCAACCCAAACTCTTTTGTTCTATTAAACACCGATGAAGACGAGATAAAGAATATTATACGATCTCTTAGAAACAGCAATAGCACAGGGTGGGATGGGATCCCAGTAAAAATATACAAAATGGGAGCCGATCATTTGGCTTTACCAGTTACATTAATTTGTAATAAATGTTTTGAAAGTGGTAGATTTCCCAAAGCCTTGAAGAGATCTAAAGTAATACCAATCTACAAGAATGGAGATAAAAATGACATTGGCAATTATCGTCCTATCTCTCTTCTAACTACTCTCTCCAAAATTGTTGAAAAAACTATCAATAATAGACTAAAATTATATTTTGAGAACAAGCATATATTATCTAAGAATCAGTTTGGGTTTCGTAATAAATTATCTACTAAAAACGCAGTCCAGAATTTATTTTCATACGTAGTTAATTGCTTAGACAGAAAAAATAAATGTTTAGCCATATTCTTAGATCTTTCAAAAGCTTTTGATACGGTATCGATCCCCATTCTTTTAAAGAAGTTATTTCACATGGGTATTCGGGGAAAACCATTTGACCTTTTGTCTGATTATTTGACAAACAGAAGTCAAATAACGCAAATTGGTTCTACCGCAAGTGCTCAATCTCAGGTTAATTTTGGTGTTCCCCAAGGTAGCGTACTTGGACCGACTTTATTTTTAGCTTATTTAAATGACATGTGCGAATTACTACTGAAAAATGGCAAAATTATAACCTATGCCGATGATACCGTACTATTGTTTGAAGGAAAAACATGGGAAGAGGTAAATCGTTATGCCAATGATGGACTGAAAATAGTAAATAAATGGTTAGATAATAATTTACTGACCTTGAACCTTTCTAAGACCAATTTTATCAGCTTTAGTAAAAGGAAAGATGGTCAACCTCCACCCAACACCATCATTATAAAAGCACATAAATGTTGTAATGTAACTTCATGTAATTGTCCAACAGTCAACGAAACATCATCCATTAAATATCTTGGTATCACTATAGATAATAAGCTAAATTTTAAACACCACGTCTCGAATATAACATCGCGAATTCGTAAATTGATATATATTTTTAAATCTCTAAGATACATATGTGAGGTTAAGCATTTAATGTCAATCTATTCTGCTCTATGCGAATCTATTATAACCTATTGCATAAGCTGTTGGGGTGGATGCTCAAAAACGACTCTGCTTACCCTTGAAAGAGCACAACGTGCTGTTCTAAAGGTAATGTTTTTTAAACCTTTCCGTCATCCCACTGCACAACTTTACTCTGATAGTTTGATTCTCTCCGTCAGGCAATTGTTCATATTGACATTGCTATTGGAACAGCACGTGGTCTCAGTCTCGGGAAACTCGTATAAAAGACGTAAGGATAGGGTATACTCAGTCCCTAAATGCTCAACTTTTGGCCAACGGTTTTCCCATTTCCTTGCCCCTTTTGTTTATAACAGATTTGCAAAGTCAATCCCTAACATGGATCTTCTATCTAAATTTACATTTAAAAAAACCGTGGTCCCTCTTCTTCTACAAAAAGATTACAGTAGCACTGAATCACTTCTCACAGTAACTAAATAATAATTATAGCACATACGTTAACTAATTTACAATCTGTGCATCTAAAATAATTTAAACTAAGGCTACATTTAAAATACAAAACGAACTACTACCTTCTATAATACAGTTCCCACTAGTTTAGAAGGTAGGGAAAATATAATTTATTAGCCTTATACTATAATCATAGATATTTAAGTATAATCTAGTGTGTCTATGTTTAAGATTTAATGTATCAGGCATTTTCTTTGAAATAAACCATTTGTATTTGTATTTGTATTTTTTAGCTTAGAGCTCACTTTGGGTCTAATTAACCGTGTGTGAATTTGTCCAGGTATATTTATTTATTTATTTATTTTCGCCAACGCTCGCCTGCGCCTTGGCACCCCTAAACCGGATGTAACGAGAAAAAATATTTGGGAAATGCCATTATAAGTAAATATTGTTCAATATTCGTAATATAATTCAATTTCATCAATAAATTATTATCTGATAAGCGTTATCAATCGCATTTATATTTAATGTTATCTTAGATTTAATTTTATTGACGACACGGAACAGTGGCACGTTTCGTGAAAATTTCTATTAATATACTTATATCTATATAATTAACTAGCACCGCCCCGAGGTTTTACCCGCGTTGTGTTCATTCCTGTGGGAATTTCGGGATGAAAAATAGCCTATGTTACTCGCGGATATTGTAGCTTTCGAATGGTGAAAGAATTTTTAAAAACGGTCCAGTAGTTTTTGAGCCTATTCATTACAAAGAAACAAAGATTTCCTCTTTATAATATTAGTGTAGACTAGCACGGCCTCGCGGTTCTATCCGCGTTGTGATCATTCCCGTAGGAATTTCGGAATATTAATTACTTATTATTCTATTCCTGATCAAGCTGAATAAAATAAGAAAATTTCATTAAAATCGGTCCAGCCGTTCTCGAGTTATGAATGGTGTAAGTAACACTACTTTCTTTTCAATTTATAGATTTTATCCAGCTGTGATTTAACTATTATAAAAATATTATCAAATATTTCTACTCTAAAGTGAAGGGAAGCCGACTCTGCTAGTTGCATTATACTATCATCAATGTAACATCACTTTATTGTTTTAGTTGTCATTATGATGCACTAACCGACTCCAAAAAAAGTAGGATCATCAAACAATTCAATTTATTATTATTTGATGGCTTCTTATGACATATCGTCATTTGACTATTGTATTGTTATTGATTTTTATTCACAATCTGTCAGCTGTCATTCTCGAGATGTTACATTGATGACGGTATACATTTGAAATTATTAAACCCTGGTGTCAGAGTTATTTCTTCACATATATTTTGTTTAATAATTCACGTACCAATGACGGTATATCCATGATATTTCTTCCAACATCTATCGACCGCCATTTCCAAGGAACCGAGAAACGCCATTTTGTCTCAAACACAAGAAAACCACTGACCAAATCCAGAAGATAAATTAAGGCGGAAATTACCACTTCCTTGTCTAAAAAACAACTTAAAACTCTCATTTACGTTAACAGTCACATTTTATTCACTGTTTATTATCTTTGCTTTATCGTTTCTGATAATATTTTGATAAAATTAAAACCAAAACATGTAGCTGTCACATTTTTAAACACTATTTTTAATATCCCAACGATTCTATTTTTAAATTTCGCAGTTTGAATAATTATTTGAAATAAGAACTTTGATCATTGTCTCTTGCACTATGACCTGTATTTGTCATTTTTTGTTTGTTCGACGCGATTTTTCCGTTTTAAATGGAAAAAAAAATTAAATTTTAAAGTATTTGTCATTTGCAACAAAATGCGACCGCTTATTATGAATCTACCCACATTATAATGATAGTATATCGCCAGTTTCCTTATCAGAGTAATATTAATATATAATTATATAAATGATTTGTTTGCTTGTCATGTTGTTTGAACGTAATGACATTTTGTTGCAGTTGAGATAATGTTAATAAATTATGGGTTTATTGATATTATTGTTAAGTTTAACTTAAGTATAGATAGATAAAAAAATATTATACACCTAGTCGGACATGTTCACTCACGGTCAATTAAGACCCAAACTAAGCTCTAAGCTTGTATTATGGAATCTAACTCACTGATACTACTAGGTACATATACATACAAAAATACTTTATAAGGATATTTAATTGACACCCAGACGTCGTCGCCAACAACTATGCCTGCACATATTGTTGAAAACGATTTTTTCAAATCGGAACAGTAGTTCCTGAGATTACAGTTCAAACAAACAAACTAACTCTGCAGCTTTATAATATTAGTGTACATAAAGGAAGATAGCGGCCAGCCCTGGTGTAGGACTTATAGAAAAAAACTAGCTGCGCCCCGCGGTTCCACCCGCGTTGTACCCGTTCCCGCGGGAATTTTGGGATGAAAATTAGACGTTGGCCGATTCTCAGACCTACTCAATATGCTCACAAAATTTCATGAGAATCGGTCAAGCCGTTTCGGAGGAGTACGCGAACGAACACTGTGACACGAGAATTTTATATATTTAAGATATACTTAGGTAATCTACCTAGAATTTAATTTCTTACATCATTTTTAGGATTCCATTTGCTGTCAAATTAGTCATCAAAAAGTATTAGCCTGTAATGTCCCATTGCTCGCCAAGGCCCCTCACCTCACTGAAGATATCAGTAAGTACAGTGAAGGTCATTCATTACATAAAACGATTTCTGCAACCGTCGGTAGTTGCAGAGATTACCGCGTTTAAACAAACATAAATACCTTTTCAGGTTTATTGTATTGGATTATAACAATAAAAAGCATGTTTGTTAATACTTCAGTTTTCAACTTCAAGTCATCAACAAAGAGACTGCAAAGGTATTAAATAAATTAATTCGAGGATATGGCACACACCTATTTCGATGACTACAAACTGAGTCCATGGACACACACAATGTGTATATTACAATGATGCTATCTTATAAGTACAATATCTTTTTGCGTACGTTACAAGCTGTCAGATTTAATAAAATTCACACACGGTAAGTTAGATCCAAACTAAGCATTACTCCTTGAGCGGTTGAGATTAGTTTGACATAACTGACCAATTTAAAAGAGCTATTGAATTTGCTATGTCGCAGCTTGTAAATACTCAATGTCTTATCTCATATCTATCCCTTTTTCCCCACTAATGGACTATCGATCTTACCACACTCTGTAAATTTCGTTATTTCGTAAATTATTAAGCTACGTGCAGCTCGACCCGTACTAAGTTGGGTGTCCGATAATGGAATTTTTATCTGAGCGCTACCGGGTTTCGGAAGGCACGTTAAATGGTCTGTTCCGTTTGTTTAAATCGTTAGGCCATATCAGAGGGTCGGCACCAATAACTTACACTTCCTTAATTAATTCCGAAAGTCAAAAAAATATTTCAAGGTACCGTATCGTCCCGTTTTATAAACAATTTTGACGATCTAAAACAATTGACAGGCATTGTTCTTGACAATATTTATTGCATAGATAACACTGTGTGTGTCGCTCTCGCATATTTCCGTACTTCCTTGTGTAAATATTTAATTAACTAAAGATCATTGACTTACACTTATAATATAGTAGAGATGAGGAAAGGAAAATCATTTATCGTGTACTATTTCCTTCCTTCTACTGATTCTATTATTATTTTAATGGTCTCCATAGACGGATGGTAATGATGTCCTAACATTTTGCATGTTAATGAGTGTATTATAATAACACTAGCTGCCCCGGCAAACGTTGTTTTGCCATGTAAAAATTGAGGGGTGGACTACCCTTAACATTTAGGGGGATGAAATGAATCAGGTTTTACAGCACTTTTTTTTAGACAGTTCCCGTGGGAATTGCGGGACAAAAAATAACCTATAATCTTCCTCTTGAATGTAGCTACCTAATACAAAAAGAATTATCAAAATCGGCCTGGCAGTTCCTGAGATTAGCGCGTACGAACAAACAAAAAATCAAACTCTTCACCTTTATTATATAGGTTTAGATTTCGAATGAGATGAGTACTGAATCACCATAGCAACATAAAACAAACAAAAAATTACATTCTAGCAAACTACTTGACATTCCCAACAAAATATACAAAGAACGTTAATAAAATAAGTAATATAAAACATTGTAAATATTTGAAAAATGTAAAATATTAAGCTTTACACCATTTTATTAGGTTTTAAATGTAAATTTAATGTTTAAATGAAGTGTGAAAACGTAAACTAAACACAATTTATTAATTAAGTCAGAGCACTCTATTAGGATGTTTCGTGGTTCCACCCGCAACCCAATAGATGGCGCTAGTGTGTACCGTTTGTAGATTGCGCTCACGTTATATTCCCAGACTAGCAGCGCCCGCGGTTTTACCCACGTTATGCCCTTCCCCGTGGGAATCTCGGGAATTTTTATACATATAAACCTTCCTCTTGAATCACTCTATCTATTTAAAAAAACCGCGTCAAAATCCGTTGCGTAGTTTTAAAGATCTATACAGACAGATAGCGGAAAGCGACTTTGTTTTATACTATGTATTGACGATATTAACATATATTAGTATACCTAGACGAAAATTCTGAAGCCGGCCGGCGACCGTAAATAAATAAATGCTTGAATTCCACCTAGTACGAGCAATTACCACAATAATTATACATTCAAGACAACATATTTGTGTTAAAATTATTTCTATTGAGACCAATACGAGAGAAAAGAATAACACTGTTTTGTACAAACAATATATGCGAATATTTTTGTTCTACCATAATTTGGAGATTGGTTCCTATATTGTGTAGTCGTATTTGGACTATTCTGTTATTGTCCATCATTGTATAAACATTTTGGGCAAAATAACTATTTGTATGGCTTCAATCTTTTTCTTTTACGCACGTACTCAGAGACATCAAATGTTTCTTTAGTTAGGATTTTGACATGTTATGTATGAACAATTAAGTACGTTAGTTAGTTAAGTGTCGATTTAATGGACGTAGCTGAGTGCTGGAGAGGCCTGTTCCAACCGGGACCGACAATTTAACGTGCCCTACGAAGCAAGGTAGCGCTCAGATAGAAACTCCACTATCGGCCACCCATCCAAGTAGGGGACGAGGTGTACGTTGCTTAACAATCGCAATGAACTGACATCGCTTAGTCGAACTACGCCACGAGTGGTACACTACATGCACAGTGATAGTAGTCATTACATGAGCCATGTCAGAGGCCTTTGGCGGCTCAACAACTCTGACACTAGGATTGGTCAGGGTGACCATCCACTCGATGAAGAAGAAGAAGTTCTTAGAACAAGAAGAAATGGACATTACGTGATCTGAAACACACCATATTTGTATAAGTATTTTTAAAACGTAGAATCTACTAATACGCGTAAAATTACGCTAATATTTAAGAAAAACAAATTAAAGTATGTATAATATTTCATGCGAAGTTATTTTTGGCACATTTTGAAAACAAAAGGAGTTTAATTCTTGCTGTGAATTTTGACAAATATTAGCACGAGAGACGAATTTGATACGCAATTTTGAAAATGAGTACTTTAATAAAGGGATTTAAGGTTTTTTTTCACGGTTATTAAAATTATCAGCGAAAATATTCCGTAGAAAATATAAATTAAGTTATTGGTATACTTATTGACATTGAAATTGGTTGCTTATGTTGTAGGCATGGAAATTTTGGAAATATGTTACATTTTCTTTGGTTCTATATTTTTGTACTAGCCTAAATTTCGGTTGGGTAGACATTTGACTTATGCCATGATACTTAAATAAGCAAAGCCGAGCAACAGTGACTATTGATTTTTTTTTTTAAAAGCACTAAAAATATAAAAGTTAATAAGTATTATAAGTAAAAAATCACAAAATTTCCAAAAAGTTAGCTAGTCAGTGGTGTTTCACCTCCATCAGTTTTAATTCAAAATGGTTATTCAATTTTCTAACATGATCTTATTATTTGCGGAAAGTCCGTTTTCCCTCTATAAACTCTATGACTAAGTAACCATAAGGATACTACTGTATGATAAACCGATACCAATGAATACTGGAAATCCTTGGGATAAATAAAACTTTACGGGGATGTCCAGCATTTAAATACTTACTAAAATCTTAAGGTAAAGTCCCTATCGTATTTTTTTGCATAATACATAATATGTTGTTTCGCCTTCGGAAAACACTACAGTATTGAAAGATTCCTAAAAATAAACTTGTAAGTATGGCGATTTTTTTTTATAAAATCCTAGTTTGATGTCGGTTTCCGGGCAAATAAAAAGTTTTTTGAAAATGTTTTTATAGCCATTTTGAGTTAACTTACTGCTGATTGTGTATACAGGGCTGCCGTTCAGGTACGGTGACTGGTCCTCGACTTTTTCCGAAGGCTTGACGGCATCGGGCGCTCCAACCATGCCTGCGAACAAAACAAACAAAAATTAAATTTTGCTAATAAAAAAATGTTTTTCCAACATCAGTCCCTGTGCACCTTAAAAATAATAGCCTAAAAAACATAATGAGAATTAAAGAAATTTTTTTCTCAATTTATTCATAAACTAAAATAAAATGGCGTCATATCGCCACTTTTTCAATAACCCTTCTTATATCGCATTCCATAATTCCACACTCAATCACTACATATTATAAAACAAAGTCCCTGCTCTAAAATATTCAGGTATTTCCACGAAATCAGTATGTGATTTGCTCTTCCGTGGATTTTCATAGTTATTCATGTGAAAAGTATTTAGAAACGTTTTGTGAATCCATTTTTCTGTATATTACATGCAGCAACGCCCCGCGGTTTTACCCGCGTTGTGCCCGTGCCCGTGGGAATTTCGGGATCAAAAATAGCCTATGACCTTTCCGTTGAATGTAGCTACCTATTACAAAAATAATTATTCAAAGCGGACAGGTAATTCCCGAGATTAGCTCGAACATATAAACAAACAAATAAACATACAAATTTTACCTCTTTATAATATTTATTACATATTATATTTATTTTATGAGCGCTGTATATATATATATAACTAGCAGCGCCCCGCGGTTTTACCCGCGTTGTACCCGTTCCCGTAGGAATTTCGGGATGAAAAATAGCCTATAACCTTCCCGTTGAATGTGGCTATCTATTACAAAAAGAATTATTCAAATCGGTTCAGTAGTTTCTGAGATTAGCGCGTTTAAACAAACAAACAAACAAACAAACAAACAAAACAAACTCTTCAGCTTTATAATATTAGTATAGATTGGTGTACATAACAGATATTGGTGGTTATATCACAAATTTGTGGTAACCTAACTTTAAACAAAACCTTCTTAAACTGATGATACATGCACCCTTAGTTCTATCGCAAGCGAAGCCGTAGAATACAGGGTTTTTATAAGAAATAGATAGCCTTGTAAGTTGTAATGTAGGTACCTATTTTCTGCCTCGAGTAAGATAATCCCCAGACACCCTGTATACACACGTGACCTTTGAAGTGATCGGAAGATATGTCGTATTTAATGATTTTACTTCTAAAAGTACTCTAAAAAAAAGGTCGAATCATTATTACATTTGGAATTTATACCAAACTAGCAGCGCCCCGCGGTTTTACCCGCGTTGTGCCCGTTCTCGTGAGAATTTCGCGTATTTTTATACGTATAAACCTTCTTCTCAAATCACTCTATCTATTTTTAAAAAAACCGCGTCAAAATCCGTTACGTAGTTTTAAAGATCCAAGCATACATAGGGACAGACAGACAGCGGAAAGTGATTTTGTTTTATACTATATAGTGATGACGGACGGACACCGAAGTCTCAGTAATAGGGGTCCATTTTTACCCTTTGGGTAAGAAACCCTAACAACATTTAAACATTTAAAGTATTCTAACTTCTAGGTCAATAACCCAAAAAAACTAAAAATCGATACAAAAAGTAGACCAAGTCGATTAATCGGTTATTAACTCGATTATAAACAAACGGCCTAATCGATTATGTTTTATATAAATAACAATGGTGTTGTATCACAAATATTTTGTCAATGATAAGATCGTATCGAATTGTTTATGAAATAGCGTTTCGGTTGTTATGTATCTATCATCGTATTTTGAAAATCATAATACGTATATTGTTCGGTGAATTTCGATTTCGAAAGTAATAACATTTTGCAGTTATGAACTAGGTATTGGTAATTTCTTGCGCGTATATCGAAATGTTTCTAATAGGATTTTAATCGGGTTTTAAGTAAGAACGCCTCGGTGGTCTAGTGGTATGTGCACTCGCCTGCCAAGACTGAGGTCCCGGGTTCAATTCCCAGGTCGAGCGAAAACATGTTTACTACTTTTCAAACATGGCTCGGGTTTGAGATCACCAACCCGCAATAGGCAAGCGTGGTGATTACGCCTTAAACCTCCTCACTGTACTGATATCTTCAGTGAGACGAGAGGCCTTTGTCCAACAGTGGGACATTACAGGCTAATACTAATACTACTACATACTTTAAGTAAGATGATTCCGTGCTTCGGAGGGCACGTTAAGCCGTCGGTCCCGGTTACTTTCTACGGATAGTAGTCGTTACATGAGCCATGTCAGAGGCCTTTGGCGGCTCAGTAACTCTGACACCAGGATTGGTCAGGTTGACCATCCACTCGAAGAAGAAGAAGATTGGGTTTTCACGTCATTTCTTCCGAAACAATCAGGGTTGACGTTTCTGGTGAAATAAACCAAATATTTTTACTTCTTGACCCCGTATAATTAATTTCAATAAAATCCCTTAGTAAAAATTTATGATTTTTTTCATAAATTCGACCAAGGACTCACTTTGTCGCATACAAACTTTCACCGCTTTAGGGGTTGAATTTCGAAAAATCCATTCTCATCAAATGCTTACGTCATACAAAGAACACACACTTCCCAGTTTTAGACAGAAAGACAGACGCAGCCGGGGACTTTGTTTTCTACACTAATATTATAAAGAGGAAAACTTTGTTTGTTTGGTTGTAATGAATAGGCTCAAAAACTACTGGACCGTTTTAAAAATTATTTTACCATTCAAAAGCTACATTATCCACGAGTAACATAGGCTAATTTTCATCCCGAAATTCCCACAGGAATGGACACAAAGTGGGTAAAACCGCGGGGCGCTGCTAGTATAATATGTAGTGATAGTGATACAGCCAAACCATTAATACTAAGGATGACTGCATGAAATTCCATGAAAATTGTTGCCATAATTCGCTTGGCCGGTCAAATTGTCTAAGTTTGGAGCTGTTATTCAAATATAACTCTATTACCAATCGTCTACCATAATATTATGATTGGAGTTCCATCAAGCTATATATACATACATGTACCTGTTGTTGATCAGAAATATGGCTGTGCACATTGAAGAGATTGCTTAATTGTCGTCCATATAACCGTCTAACCACGCCCCGCGGTTTCACCCGCCTTGAACCCCTTCCCGCGGGAATTTCGGGATAAAATCTATCTCATGTGTTATTCTGATGTATAACCTATATTACTGTAAAGTTTCATCCAAATCCGTTGAGTAGTTTTTTCTTGAAAGAGTAAAAAGCATACATACATACGTACATACATCCTCACAAACTTTCGCATTTATAATATTAGTAGGATGCTGATTTCAGCTTTAGGGGACCCGCAATATTCAATATTGCGCAAATATTGCGCAATATAATTGATCGTCTAGGGCTAATATTGAAGACTGCGCAATGATTGAGTAAAAGATTGAGGACTTTTAAATTTTATTGCACAATATTTATTGCACAATATTATTGGGTATATTGCCCAATATTTTTTAGTCTACAGTTCGGAGTAAAGTAAAGACGAGAATGCTTGTTCAATTTTATTGCCTCAATTTAATTGTACCGCGTGGGTTTCGGAGCTCATCAATCATATTGTGCAATCATCAACATTGCGCAATATTATTGTAGGTGTATGGGTCCTCTTACTTTAGAATGCTACTGCATAGTCGAGCGAAAACTTTAAAAAATCAGAAAACAAAAAAATAGCTTATGAGTTAATAAAACCATAATCATAAAACACTGTTATAAAGTAATTTGTCTCTTTTGCTCTTAGGAAAATAGCGAATGTTGGACAGGGACAAACCAATTGATAGCTAAAATGCTGTCAGAAAGAAAAAAAGACGTGTGGCACTCGGGGACTGCCGCGGTAAAGCTATTGCATAGTTATTTTTTTATCACTAGATGGCGTTAGTGGGGAGCGTGAGGTTTTTTCGTTACGGAATTTCTGGATTCGGTCCCCGCGCTCAAGGCCCGCGATAGAAACTATGCAATAGCTTAAAAACGCTTGTCATCTTTGCTGCCGACACTCAAAAGTGGTTATACAAGGAAAATGTTAGCAAATACGTTTCAGAAAATAATTTAGTATTAGGTAGCTATTCTAATATCGTTGAAAAAACTATTCGTTCATTTTAGTTGACCAACACATCTTCCAAAGAATTCTAGAACAAAACAATTGTCTTAATTACACGTAACAATTTGGATTGTATAAACAGAATTGCGGGAAAAATAGTCCGTGATTATGGTTACACAAAAAAGGTTAAATTACTAACCGCGTTTGTTTAACCTCTTTGGAGTTCAGAAATCTAAGCTTTTTTTCATTTACAAATCACTACATAGTATAAAACAAAGTCGCTTTCCGCTGTCTGTCCATATGTATACTTAGATTTTTAAAACTACGCAACGGATTTTGATGCGGTTTTTTTAATAGATTGAGTGTTTCAAGGGGGAGGTTTATATGTAAAAAAATTCCCGAAATTCCTTCGGGAACGGCCACAACGCGGCTAAAACCGTGGGATGTTGCTTGTCTTTTTTTTTAGCCAATTCAATATACAAGCACAAAAAAATATTTTCAATCTTAATATAACATTTTAAGAGATTTTTTTTGTAGATTTTTTCATAAGAATTTTGTTATCAAACTTATTCTACCAGTAATCTGATAGTTTCCAAAAATAATCTCTGGTTTTTATAGAGCAGAAAAACGAGAGACAGTTTTAAGTCTGTTGACTAAGTCTGCGCAGTCTAACAATCTGCTCACACCCTTAGTTTAGAAAATAATGGCGGATATTTAAACAGGTGTTTACTAAAGGCTTAAACTGTCGTTAAACGCGTTCAAATTGTATATAATCAAACAGTTAATACCCTTGTTACTAATGTGTTTGTATGTAAATTGTCACAGTAATAGTGTGTGATTTCCTCATACAATTGCTCGGTTAGATTATTTAGATAATAACTCTTAAATATTGTTGTGCCTCATTTGCACGAACGAAAAACGGGACCCATTACTGAAACTTCGCTGTCCGTCCGTCCGTCCGTCTGACACCAGGCTGTATCTCAAGAACGGTGATAACTAGACAGTTGAAATTTACACAGATAATGTATTTATATTGCCGCTATACCTAACAACAAATATTACAAATATTCTAGGGGGCTCCCATACAATACAACTAACGTGATTATTTGCCGTTTTTTAAAAAGTACGAAATCCTGCGCGAGTCCGACTCGCATTTGGCCGGTTTTGTAATGTACGTTGACATAGAATAGTTATGTAACTGATATTTTTGTCATAATTTGGATTGGATTTGCGTAATAAATATTACAATTCCATTTATTAAAACTTAAACAACATCTGTATAAATATTAAGTAAGAGACTTAATATTAACCATAAATAAATATAGTTTTAGGGTCTAGACAGACGGACTGCAATTCAACTGCAATCCGACTGCTAAATGGCAGTTCAGTGCAGTTACAACGACTAACTGCACTCAGACTGCAATCCAACTGCACGCCAACTGCCCGTCGACGTGCAGTTTGATTGCAGTCGAGCCAACTGCATTCAAACTGCATCTGAACTGCCATTTGGCAGTCGGATTGCAGTTGAATTGCAGTCCGTCTGTCTAGACCCTTAGTCCGAAAATTCGGTAATAACAAATTGTCAATGTATTCTAGGAATAACAATGTTACTTAAAAGTTTTAGAACCAAAAAAATACGATACTTATGTATTTACTTTTTATGATTACGGGTTGCCACGGTATAAACAACGGCGAAACGGCGATGATTACCAGTTCCGTTCCCGCCAGAATTTCTAGATATAAATATGTATCCCATGTGTTATTCTGATGTATACCTTACATTACTGTAAAATTTCATATAAATCCGTTCAGTAGTTTTTGCGTGGAAGAGTAACAAACATACATACATTCTCACAAACTTTCGCATTTATAATATTAGTAGGATTAGGAGAATAAATTCTCATGTCGCGGTGTTTGTACTTAGTTAAACTCCTCCGAAACGGCTTGACCGATTCTCATGACATTTTGTGTGCACATCGAGTACGTCTGAGAATCGGACTACATCTATCTTCCATCCCCCTAAATGTTAAGAGTAGCTGTACACCCCTAAATTTTCGAATGGCAAAACAACGTTTGTTGGGCCAGTTAGTTTACTAATAAAGGGCTTAAGTGTAAGTTATTTATTTAAGGGCAATGGCGTAACGTCTTCGAAACCCAATAGGTCGGATGTAGGGCAGCCGTGATGGAGGTAATGCACCATTCAAACACTTTCTGGGCTTCCGAACCGCGGCGCGTTACGAAATACTCATTAATTTCAAATAGGCAATATGGCGGTGAAATATATTCACGTAAGGCTTTAGGGGCTATGGTCACGGTACGATTCTATTACCGTGCTATGGTGTAGCGGCGATGAAGTTGACTTGATGTTTAAAAAAGACACAAAATCATCTGGTTTCTTCAGTTTAAGCGAACTCATTTTATGATATATATATACTCTCTGTAAAGTGTATCTTTCCAGAAGTTTTCTGTGACCACGGTTCCTATAAACATCAGATTAAAATGTAAAATAAAAGCGTAGTTTCAATTCAAAATGTAGTGTTCGCTTAATCTTAAGAAACCAGTACGTATCCCAGCCCAGTACGGGCTGGAAAATGCAATAAAAGAGACGAAATTATCTATGTATTATTACACAGAGGTAAAGTTTCTAACTTTGTTTGCTTGTTTGTAAGGGGTACTGTCAGATATTACCAATTATTGAAGTATTATTTTTGTAATAGATTGCTTATTATAGGCTATCCCTATAATAATACATCGCCGACAAGCTGCAAGAGAGTAGGCTGAGGTGGTATGGCCACGTGAAGAGAAGACCGCCGGACTACGTGGGGAACCTGGCGCTACAACTCTCCATCCCCGGTCGAAGATCCAGAGGCAGACCCAAGACAACGTGGACAGATGTAGTGTCCAAAGATATGGCGATTGAAACAACCGGGACCGCCTCCTTAACGCGCCTTCCGAAGCTCTCAGATACGAACGCTTCTATTGACCATCAATACTGGTTGTATCAGAGCTGTACGTGGCTTAACATTCCCAATTTGTACACATGATTATACTGTTTATAAACTCGACATTTGAGGAACGTTTCAGTCATGTCTTGTAATGTAAGACAGGATGGATTCAGGAGTATCAACTTACTGTTAACTGCATCAATTACGCTCAGGGTCAGTGACGACCTTCTTGCTTTCGAAAATTAACTGACCTCTGTGGGTTGTACGTCTATTGTTTATGCTGCGATAGAACAATTTCTTTTTTTAATTTTAAATTTTTGATATTCTTTTTTTATATTTTTTTTGTTTCTAATTTTTACCGACTTCAAATACCGCAGGCGGAGGTTCTCATTTTGTGTTGGCATTTTGTTTATATGTTTGTTTATTCAAAATCATCTACATAGTTCAAACTTCTATTGTCTATTCCGTAATATCCCAATATAAGATTTCGGGACAGATAACAAAATCTAGATTCAAAAAAGAAAATTAAAATGGATAAATCCAAATTAAAGCCAATTATTAATAAATGAATAGAATTGTTAGCATTCATGGCGTAGTTTGACCAAGCGAGTCAGTTCATTGCGATTGTTAAGCAACATGTAGCTCGTCCCTACTTGGATGGGTGGCCGATAGAGGCATTTCTATCTGAGCGTTACCGTGCTACGGAGGGCACGTAAAGCACTCGGTCCCAGTTGTTTCAATCGTTAGACCATGTCGGAGGCCTTTAGGCGGTCTAAAAACTCCGACACCAGGGTTAGCCACTAACCTACTCGAAATGAATGATAATTAAATTACATAATCTTATGCATTCATAACTTACTACGTTGTGTACACGACGTACTTACGTTATCGTTAACGTTTATGACGTAAAATACATATACGATTTTCGACAAATAATTAATAATATCTCTTTTGCGTCGCGGAGCTGACCGGATTTCAACCGACCAATCACAACAAAACGCATTACTATAATTTGACAATATCAATGCGCTGTGATTGGTTGATTAAACTGCGTACCGCTCCACTCCGTTTCAATGCGCGCCCATAAGGTTACCTTCAGCTACCATAAACCATTAAAAAAACAAGCAAAACCACAATCTAAGTGGTTAAAATAAAATGTGATTACAGTGCAATGATAACATGGCGTAATATCTCGGCTCGAGTGATGAAACCCCGCTTTCTCAACGGTTCAAGTGTTCGTTATTATTTCAAGTGGAGTTCTATTAAAATTAGAATTTTCCATTTGACAGTACGTTTTGGCAATGTAATAGTTATGGTGTTTTAGAAGCTTTTTCTTTTGTAATCGATTTTCGTAATAGCTTGGCCTTGTAGTACAGTCTTCTTCGTATCGAGTCAATATGGTTATTGTTTATTATCTTCTAAGTATAATATAAAAATGAATCGCTGAATCTGTTGCTAAGCGCATAACTTCAGAACGACTGCACCAAATTGGATGATTCTTTTTTTAATGTGTTCCTTATTGTCAGGACAAGGTTTTTATATAAGAAAAATAAGGGAAAAAAAATCTCAAAATTCCCACGGGAACGGGGGCGCTGCGGGTGAAACTGCGGGTCACAGCTAGTTTATTTATATATGTCCGGACCAGAATTTGGCCACCTCTATCGCACTGTTACTGGCTTTCCATAAATCATCCATAGTGCAAGAGACGGGGCAGTTAGGGCATTGTAGTGTTTCATATTCTAGATGGCGCCACATTCACAATTCCCGTTCTATTTGTAGTACAGTATTGGCTTGTAACGGCACAGCTGGACAAAGGCTTCTCATCTCACTAAATCCTGACATAATTATCTTTGAAGCAGCGATAGCATGGTAGGTTTGAGTAAACGGAGAAAAGTCATCCGATGGTTATTCCTAATGATGTATGTCAATGAATATAAACAATGGCCATGTCGACGGTACTGAAAGTTACGCACACAAAGACGCGTGTCTATACTCATTACAACTACAAGTGTGGTTCAGGAGCGCTCGTGCAATAAAACAACTAATAATTATTTCAGTACTGTAGCCAAACGTGCATCTTGACACTACGTTGTCCGCCGACTGCACAGTGCACACACCAAAGTCAAAGTCAAATATTTTTATTCAGTTTTGGCCCCAAAGAGGCTCTTTTGGACGTACCTCCAAATTATTTGACAGCTGCAGCAATTTACCGACTGCGGCGGACTACCGTATTCACATTGTAGTGATAACCGCACATACCATGACTTGACTTAGTGTAATCACGCCTTTAATGTCATCATGTATTGTTTATTATAGTGGTCAGTGAGTAGATAGTTTGCGTTGATCTAATCGCATTGTCTTTTTATGAAGACGGTAAACTTGGTTACAATCAAATGAGACGTCCAATGGTAATAAAATTGTATTGTGATATTTGCATCTTTTGAACAATAGTGTTGTATTGCATAACTTATATAGTTTTATACCTCGGTGGTCTAGTGGTATTTGCGCTCGCCTGCCAAGACTGAGGTCCCGGGTTCAATTCCCGGATCGAGCAAAAAAATGTTTCCTTTTCAAACATGTCTCGAGATGGTGAGGAGGAGGATTAGCCTCCTCACTGTACTGATAACTTCAGTGAGATGAGAGGCCTTTGCACAGCAGTGGAACATTACTGGCTAATACTTACATAAATAGTTTTATGTCTATAGTTGGAGAGAAAATTATTATTCAGATAGTTTTCTGTGTTTTTTTCGACATCAGGCGAGCGTTTTTTTTATTGAAAAAAATTAAAGCCTCTTTGAGCTCCTGCACTATAATTTTGTATTATTTTTCAAAAAAACTTTAATTGCCTCACCGTAGCACCTTGAGTTAACAAAAAACATTTTATTTATACAAAAAAAAAGTTATAATATTTGTAGATTTATATCAATTTTTACAATAATTACACCTAAGTGAGTCCGCTATCTAAAGTGCATTAGTTTCATAATTGCAAAATCGTGAATATTAAGTGCAATGTTAAATTATTTGTATTATAGTACAAGGACCGCTGTATAGATAAGTTTCATTATAAACTCATTTCTACATAATATTACTCGGAAAATACTTTGTTTCAAAGATATTTTGCTTTTGTAGAGTGCATAATTATCTAATCTATTTCAATCTATACAATCTCTATTTCTGTCTATTCTTCAATATGTATTGAAGTATCTGATTAAAGGACCCTGAACTCAAAAGGCTGAACAAAACTATATGCAGAGGCAGTCTAACGAAATGTCCGTAGAAATATAAAACGACTAGCAGCGCCTCGCGGTTTTACCCGCGTTGTGTCCATTCTTGTGGGAATTTCGGGATGAAAAATAGCCTATGTGACTCGTGGATAATGTAGCTTTCGAATGGTGAAAGAATTTTTAAAAACGGTCCAGTAGTTTTTGAGCCTATTCATTACAACCAAACAAACAAAGTTTTCCTCTTTATAATATTAGTGTAGATGTGAGATCATTGCGATTGTTTAGCAACGTGCACCTCGGTGAAAGGGTGGGCAACCCTACTTGGATGGTGGCCGAAGTGACATTTCTAACTGATTACTACCGTGCTTCGGAGGGCATGATAAGCAGTCGGTCCCAGTTGTATCTATGGTTAGACCATGTCGGAGGCATTTAGGCATTTGGGCAAATGCCTTCACCCTATAAAATGATCTTAAAGTTATATAACAAACCGACAAGCTCACACGGACTGTAAACACAAAAGAAGTCGGTTAATTAATGACATGAGAAACACTCGCTTGCTATTGAACTCGTCTGTTTGACGCGTGGAATACTCGCTTGCTACCGAACGCAGCTCGTAGCTCGTAAGCTAGTTTACGAGTCAATGTCAGACGCTTAACTAAATGCGTATATCAGACAACACGGCAGACACTACACAAAGGAATAGATAACACTTTATTATTTAACAGCCATCATAAACCCGATACATAGTTAAAATAATATTACCGTGATTTTTCCTCTAAATTGTAAAATAAGTAGTTTTTAATCTACATTCAAATATTGTTTAATTTTTATTATATCCATGGCCACGCAATTTCGACATGAAATTAACTGTTTAGTTAATTTGATAGTTATAATCTATATATATAAAATCTGATAATCAACGCACAGCTACACCTAGAAACATGAAATTTGGCAGGAAGGTTCTTCAAGTGACGTAAGTGCACACTAAGAAAGGATTTTCGAAAATTCCTACGGGAACGGGGTAGACGCGGGCATAGCCGCGGGGCGCTGCTAGTATAATAATATAATATACCCGGACATATACACACACGGTTAATTAGACCCAAAGTAAGCTCTAAGCTCTATAGTTGTTCATAGGGTTCTTTCCGTAAAGCGTTTTAGTCATTCTTCTATGTTGGAGGCCTTTAGGCGGTCTAAAGACTATGACACCAGGGTTAGCCAGTAACCTACTCGAACTCACTTTACCTATTCATCCTTGTGTGTCCAAAATAGTGTCACAAAATAAAGTTACTGCTTGTAGGAGTGTGTCCACATTTCACGGTATTTATGGTTATTTTTAGTTGTGATTGCAGTAAGTCGTTCGCTGCATGCAACACGCAGTGACAGCATTCGGCAATCCGGTAGTCGGCCGCATTCGGCTAACGACTGCAGCTGTCAAATAATCCGGTTTAAGTCGGTACTGCCGTAGCGCTCGTAGCTTAGTTTGACTAAGCGATGTTAGTTCATTGCGATTGTTAAGCAACGTGCGGCTCAGACCTTTGTTAGATAGGCTATTAGTGGTAGGTATTTCTATTTGAGCTTTGCTTTGGAGGGCACGTTAAAATGTCGGCCGCGGTTGTTTCAATCGTCAGACCATATCGGTGGCCTTTAGGCGGTCTAACTTCGACACCAGAATTGGCCACAAATCTACCGGAATTTACTTTAATCGGTGGACAACTTAATAAGAATGTGACGTATAGATAACATAATATGATTTATGATTGTATTATCTATGATTATTGATTATTATGATTAATTATTGTCCAAAAATAAATTACATACGTAAAAAAATTATAGGACAATAAATGAATAAATTACTTTAATCAGCTTAATTTATCCTTATTAAGAGATTAAATTAATTGTTGATAAGAATGATTATTAATAAAATATTACGAAGATAATGCATTGTATGTTGGTACTAGCAGTGGTCTGTGGTTTTACTCGCGTTGTGCCCTTTGCCGTGAGAATTACACTGGTAGTTAGAGTGTCAAATATTTCGGAAATTTTCGGGACCATTTCGATATAAACCTCATCACAAAAATAATTTTGAAATACAATCAGAAGACGGAGTTAGACCGAATATTCAAAAAAAAATTGAGACTTCCGAAATAAGTACCCGCTCCCATTTTCTAAAGTTGCTTATAAATAATATCAGTTTAACATTCCCTTTGAAGCACACTATAAAACAATAAAAAATCGGCCACCCATCCAACTAGTATCCGAGGTGCACGTTGCTTAACATCCACAATCGGTTACGATACCTGAGTAGCGGTATTGTACAATACGACCAGGAAAACTATGAATAGAAATAATCAAGAAATTCTATCATTGATTTACATAAAATGAGCATTTATAATTTTATGAATAATTATTTTTAAGTTATGGAATAAAAGTTATTAGTTTCAGTTAATTATAAGTTTAATTAGAATAGTTAGTCAAGTGATGATTGATCTCTGTGATATTCATTGTAATAGGAAAAAAAGTTATGAGGAAAACAAGAAACTATAATTAATTTAACATATAATTTGTATCATCCATTTTTCCGTATTGGTAGACAAATTGTTGTTAAGGGAAATACAGTTTATTTGCAAGGAATAGAGAAGACTTCCGAAAAAATATTATGCCATAAAAAATAAGAAATTTTATGTTAGCATGTGTGCTGTGTAGTCTACTCTTAAGATACATACATTATAAAGGAAAAAAAACCCGAAATTAAAAAAAGTTACAGCACAAAAAATTTCATAACTTTTTTTAAACGTTACCCACCTGTCACGAAAAAAGACAACTGACCTAATTGCTTAAAGCCTTTTTTCAAGCCATGTGGCTCACGCAATCTTTGATTGTTTTTTTCTACTTCTCAAGTCCACTAACCGTAACGAAATTTTAGATTTAGCAAATCTTTTCGGCGATAAAATGCAGTTTAAGTAGGAATCTAATATTGTATGTATTTGCTTCCTTACTTAACGTGAAGGTTAAGTGTGAATTAAGTGGTTTAAGTTGCATTATGTAATGGTTATAGAACTATACTTTGTTTAAAAAAAGTATTGCGTGTTTGTTGTGGTGTCATAACTTTATGCTAAGTATAATATATTTAAGCTGAAGTTTTTTTTTGTTTGCTACTACCCGAAACTACGAATCCTATTGGAATAATTATTTTTGTAATGAATAGCCACATTCAACGGGGAGGTTATAGGCTATATTTATCATCCCAAAATTCCCACAGGAACTGGTACAACTCTGCTAGTGATTATAGTTTTACATTTATAGTTACTAAAGAAGTAGAAAAAAACAAATACTATTCAGTATAGGCATTAATATTTATTTATACTTATTTTTTATCAACTAATTTATGGATTATAGTATAAACACCAATTTCGAAGTAATAAACCAATCATCTATCACGTGTCGAGTCCACAGATACTAAGCTATTATTTAATTCCAAACTGGTTTTATATAATCGGGCTGAATCACTTTCCATGTAACATTAAGTAAAAGAAAAAGATTGGCAAAAATAACCAAAATATGACCCAAAACGGGTCAAGGTACCCATTCCCGAGAGACAGGGTCAAAATACTTGGGAAGTAAACAAATTCCAGCATTTTTTGGGTTTTGCATAATTTCGGGTATTTGAAAAAGTGGTTGTTTTGGGTATGTTTAGACTTTGCATGCATAATGTCAAAATACTACATTAAGGTATAATGAACTTCGCTCGTGGCGTAGTTTGTCTAAGCGATTATAGTTCATTGCAATTGTCAAGCAAACGTGCAGCTTGGTCCCTACTTGGATGGGTGGCCAATAGTGGCATTTCTATCAGAGCGCTACCGTGCTTTGGAGGGCACGTTAAATTGTCGGTCCTGATTGTTTTATTGTCAGATCATGTCGACGGCCTTAAGGCGGTCTAAAATCTCGGAGATCAGGGTTGGCCACTAACCTGCTCGAACTTACTTACTGCTATACAGGGTGATTTCGGGGTCGTGATCCCAACCATTTTTTTCTGACTCTGTAAATAAATCATCGCGATGCTACCTGTATTTATTTTAATTTAAACAAAGATGATTCGTTATTTACGTATTTTTATTTAAAAATTATTATTGACTCAAAATGCGTGGTCACCCTACTTTTAAATTACTTGACATAAGTTTTCTTGGGAAATAGTAGGGTGACCGTGATCTCGAATTATCGCAGTTTTTTTTGCTGACTAAAATAAGTCGCTGGTGTACTGTTAGTCCTAACCTATCGTGATGCTTAGGAGAAAGTAAGTTAAATGCTTCTTTCTTGCTCCACGACCCCGTAATCACCCTGTATATTATGTAAATCTATCAACTTTATATAAATACTAGCAGCGCCCCGCGGTTTTACCCGCGTTGTGCCCGTTCCCGTGGGAATTTCGGGATTTTTTTGCATAAAAACCTTCCTCTTGAATCACTCTACCTATTACAAAAAACCGCATCAAAATCCGTTGCGTAATTTTAAAGATTAAAGCATACAGACAAACAGACAAACAGACGCGACTTTGTTTTATACTATGTAGTGAAGCAGACATCTAATTTCTACAAGCTCTCGCGTGTATTTATTTTTAGTAAACACCGGAACGAGTAAACACAAAAAGTGCTAATCAATCAATTAAAATGTTTCTCTAACGTCATAACTTTTTTTGCTTCGACGAGTAAAAACCACGTGCCAATCTATCTATATTTTTTTATAGCTTAATCAACGTGCAATTTACGAATGGAATTTCCCATAGATAGAAATTAATAGATATGTCTTTAGGCAATGTGTACAAGTTCGATTTTCACCGGACAACGGTCGGTATTTTTGCAAAACTTGTAATGCGTACCGGATTTGTTGCCGAACCGGTATCTACTCTTTATATACCCATTTATCACTTATTTTTATAGTACGGATGCTTTACTATAAAAATAAGTATTATGTCTGCCTGTGTGTCTGCTACGCCTTTTCTTTAAATCTTACTGAACCGATTTTGATGAATTGTGCTACGTCAGATTTATGAAAATCGTTTTTTATGGGTCGGTTCATAAAATACAGATAAGATCTTAAATACAAACATACTATTTTACCATAATTCCACAAAATTCCCAAAACGAGAACGCTTAAACCGCGGGAAAAAGTAAGTGTCATATTAGTGACACCTCACTGTGACAAAAAAACTGCAAGTTGTCCGATAAAACAATAACGGACATGTATTAGCGGCCTTAATTTTTAAATATACTTACCTAGAAGATACGTATCAATAATCGTATACACTAACAAATCGCTAGGTGGATTTCCCCGGTGACTTCTTGCCGGTCCTATTTCGCCGCGGCCACTAAAGCCGGCCGGCTTAACCTGCCGTTGAAGATCACGATCCAGGGCGATTAAGGCGACCACCGCATTCGGCATGGATTTTACATTTTACAATAATTCTAAATATTAAGACCATCCTCATACACACTTATTAACAGCATTTTAGCAATCAAATTGTCCTTTTCCGACATACGCTATTTGTCAAAGAGCAAAAGAGACAAAAAATCTATTAAAGAGTTTTAGTTAATTAGCGTGTATGAATAAAAGCGGTTAAAGTTCACATATTTTACATGGCATATGGCGGTGAACCTAATCTAATTGAGCCCTTAATATGTCAACAGAATCTCCGCAAATCTGTTCTGATTAAATCAAATATTGTACTAATACAATTAATTACTAGATTAACTCCCTTAAAAGTAACATATATTTTGATTGATTTCGTAAATTTATCAGAGATTCATCCATCGATCTTTTAAAGCTGTACATTTTCATACCTGACAGCAAGCAATCAGAACGTGATATTGTTATCAATGGAAAAGGTTATGAGTAGATAAATGTAACTTTATGGTTAAAACAAATAAATTGACAAAACTATATTTTAATTTTTAATCTAATGTTTGTTTACATATGTAATTTTTTATTTAAAATTAGAATTTATAATTAAAATACCTATGTCACATTAAAGTTATTTAATAAAAAAGGTTATGAATTGAACATTTTAACTATGTAACTTTTTTTTTGTCAAGTACAAGGTTAAGTTATTCTCAACATATTAACCAAACATCAATTTCCTATTAACCTAATTGAAAACTGTTACTTATCAGATACCTTTGACGAGCTATTAAAATAACTTTATGACTCTTGAAGATGTTATAAAAATAAATAGCCGGTTAAATTCATAAGACATGTATTGTTTTCTTTAAGTGTGAATTAATTTCATTAGATTGGAATTGATTGTGCAATACAATGAATAATGAATGATTTTATGACTTAATCATAAAATCATTCATTCATTTCATACAGGTTAGTGGAGGGCCTGTTATTGGAGTTTTAGACCACCTAAAGGCTTTCGGCATGGTCTAACGATTGAAACTACCAGGGCAGACTCCGATGCACGGTAATAGTAATAATAATTCTTGTAATTATAAGTACACTAGCAGCGCCCCGCGGTTTTACCCGCGTTGTGCCCGTTCCCGTGGGAATTTTGGATTTTTTTTTACATAAAAACCTTCCTCTTGAATCACTCTACCTATTACAAAAAAACCGCATCAAAATCCGTTGCGTAATTTTAAAGATTTAAGCATACAGACAAACAGACAAACGACAAACAGACGCGACTTTGTTTTATACTACGAGTATGTAATGATTAACTGCAACGAACAAATACGAAATGAGAAAAAATCTAATCGATTTAACCGGTTAAAACAGGGTTTAATAAGTCATGGCATATTAGTTATAAGTTATACATATTATAACTTTACTTAGTGCCTAGAAAAATCACTAAACAATAATTTTGACGTCTCAAAAGTTGACATGCAAATGTCATAGAAATGTCGAAGAGTTGAAAAATGTTATTCAAATGTTACGTTACTCAAAAATTATTGTCGTTAGAATATTCATACACTAATTTTATGCGGTTCTCAAAAATTTTAATTATTTTTGAGAAGTGGCATTTCTATAGGTATATGGAACTTGATTACTGAAAAAAAAATGTTTTTTCAAATTTTAAAATTCGTAAAATATTATTTGGGTTATTTGATATGAAACAAACATATCTTCTACGTCGCTAAAATTAAAATTCATGCAAAATACACATCACAAGATATATCTCTAACCTCCTTTCTTCCGTCGGTTAAAACATTGACCCAACTACAAAAAAAACAAAATACCATCGGCAAAAATAAAACTATCAGACTTAAACCAGGGACTTCATTCAATGCATTTCATTTGAAAACAAAAAAAATCCGAAGTATTTGACAAGCATTGAATCAAGACTTACTTACCGTAAAAAAAACAACAACAAAGCACTTATACTTACACAAAAAAAAGTTAAAAAAAACAATACTTACTTAAAGTTTTGGCCAGCGATCCCTTAAACTAATATCACAGTTAAACTTACACTGTCACTCGTAAAAAAAAATATTTACAATTTTATTTACACTGGCTTTAACCCTTTACGACCGAGTTACATTCCTTTAAATTTCCGTATATTTTTATGTCATTTTCTTGCGAGCTGCACTGTGGTGCGGCTTGCTCCACGGTCGCGTGAGTACTGACTGACTTGAATACGACTCCCGTGCTAGTAATATGGACTTGACTAATCAGGTGGATCGCTCAATCAGTGATAATGATAAGATACGATAGCGTCCGAACAGTTATTGACGAAAACCGACGGTACGGATATACGGATACGGTGGCTAAGGATGTGTTGTTAATACGGATACGGAGATCGGATGTGTATTGTTGTCGTGTGTTAAAGTGATGGAGGTATTTTTGTAGATCTATGTGAAACAATCATTTTAAAATGTACCCTTGCATTGAGCGAGCTTACAAGCTACTAGCCGGCGAATTTAATAGAAAAAAATATATATTTTTCAAACTTTTGAAGTGAACACTTCTATAGCAGCGTTGTTCACTTTTTTGTAATGGTTTAAAATGTTAAGCTCGCGTCAGGACACGTGACCTGATCGAAAATTCCTAAGACGTTTTGACGTTAATATTCAAGTTTTCGCTTCTGCCGGCACTCCCGGAGGGCAACCCGTTATTTTTTTTTAAATTAGCCCGCTAATTATTTACCTATTGTCAAAAAGGAAAAGGTTATCAATTTGTTGGAATATTTGTTTAATGTTAGGTATGTAATTTACTGTACACGTGTTTAACGTATCTATGTACTTACGAAATTGGTTTTTGAGAAGAAAATTACTGTTCCCATAATAGAACAGCGTTTACAAGATGCTGCAGTCTTCCTTATTATCAGAGTACGTTGTAATCATGATGTCTCCCAGACTAAATTAAGACATCCCTGAACGAAGCATCTTGTAAATAGTTCCGAATTATGCGTTCCTGTCCTGTTCAATGGGTTAATGTAAAACGTTTATTTTTTTACTGTTTTTTGTGTAAAATTAGAAGCGGCTCGAGTTTTACCCGCGTTGTACCCGTTCCCTTGGGAAATTCGGGGTGAAAAATAGCCTTAAATATTGCATATCATTTTTACAATTTTATTTGTTAAGCAATCTGCGAAGTGTCATTTTTATTTAATTTAATAGTCGTTTCCCTTATTCTATCAGCTGTTTATCATATAAAGCAATTACTATTGTTTTTTTTTAATGTTTAATATTCTATATTTCATATTTTTTTGTATTTTTTTTCAGTTAAGGCTTATTCATAAATTCTTTAACTAAAACACTGTTAAAAACTATTTTGTCTCTTTTACTCTTAAAAAATAACGCATGTTGGAAAGAGACAAACCATTTGATAGCTAAAATGCTGTTAAAAAGCGTTTATGAATAATACTTAAAATACTCAAAAACAAATCTGTCTAGGTGCACTTAATATAAAACACCTAATTAGAGCTAGCTGTATATCATTACGGTGTATTCACATTGTCCTTGACCGAAACATGATATACCGCAGCAGTGCGACGTATGGTAGGCGGTTGTGCGGCGAGCGACGTCACCGGTCATCGCATGCAGCGGGCAGTCTATACCTACTCCATTTTGTTTATTGTCCCAAAAAGTGGACCAATGTATTCAATATTAGTATAGATAGATGGACGTTACATAAGTCGTTAGCTTACCGAACATGTTTCAATCTATTGCGGTCACCGAATGACCGAATGTCACTTTACTACTCAATTTTTTTTACTGTCCCAAAATGTGGATCAATGTCTTAAATTTTCCAGTCGAAAACGACTACTCCTGAAGAGGAAAAAGATTTAAGAGATAGGGTAAGAATGAAATAAAATCACTAAACCTTTTTCCTCTTCAGGAGCAATCGACTTTAGCTGGAAAATTGATGACTTTGGTCCACATTATGGGACATTAAAAAAAATAGAGTATACATATTGTGACATTCGGTCGTTCGGTGACCGCAACAGATTGAAACATGTTCGGTAAGCGAACGACATATGTAACGTCCATCTATCTTTACTATTATTATAAAGAGATATTTGTAAGTTTATTTGTTTGTATATTTGAGTGAATCTCCGGAATTCCTAGTCCGATTTGCTATAAGTAGCTTTCGAACACGTGAACTGATTTTGATCAATTCTTTAGTTGGAAAGGTGACTTGACTGATAGTTCTCATATCAATTTGAAAAGGATATTACAGGTATTTCCAGATAACATTGATATTTATCAAACATTATTATATTGATTGATAATTTTGGATGAGATTTTAATCATTGAAACGTTTCTGTTATCTACATCAGTGAGACATTAAAGTAAGGTATTAAAAAAGCCTGTAATGTCCCACTGCTGGGCAAAGACCTCTCATCTCACTGAAGATATCAGTGAGGAGGATTAGGTAGTGAGAGATTGGTAAAACGTAATTGGCCTTCACCGGTGGTGGTCAATGGGGCTATCAAATGATGTAGTGAAGATGACAAGCGATATTTTTTAATAAGAAACAAGTAATTATAACAATCCCGCACTGCAATATTTTTAAAATCACCCCTCAATCATTATTCATCATAAATCATAAATCCTTGATTAGAGGAAACAGTAGTTTCAAGTTGTTTCAAGTTCTATAACTTGGTGACCATCCACTCGATGAAGGAGACTTAGTCTATACTAAGTCTCCTTCATCGAGTGGATGGTCACCCTGACCAATCCTGGTGTCAGAGTTATTGAGCCGCCAAAGGCCTCTGACATGGCTCATGTAACGACGCTACTATCCGTACAAAGTAACCGGGACCGACGGCTTAACGTGCCCTCCGAAGCACGGAATCATCTTACTTTTCGAGCAATCAGGTGATTCAGCCTGCAATGCCCTAACCAAACTGAGGAAAGTCTCACAAAGAGATTTTTGCGAGGTATCCCCACCGGGAATCGAACCCGGAACCTCCGGGTCGTGAGCCGGGCGCTCAAACCACAAGACCACGGAGGCTGTAATATGTATAGACTAAGTGGGAGGTCTTTAGGCAGTCGAAAAACGGTTTTTTAGTCGTTTTGTCTTTGGTATGAGCTCCGTATTACCTATATTAATGTAATAAAGCTGTAACCTAAAATTTAGATTTATTGTTTGTTTGAACGCGCTAAACGCAGAAACTACTAATCCGATTTGAATAATTCTTTTTGTAATGGATAGCCACATTCAACGGGAAGGCTATAAGATATATTTCATCCCGAAACGCCCACGGGAACACTACACAAATCAAGCAAAACCTGCTAATAACTTTATAAAAAATTTGCTACTATCGGTCACCCATCCCACTACAGTCCTCACTAACCGTTGCTTAACTTAAATACCAATCGTAATCACACAGCTTTATCAATGACGATACCAACAATACTGTACAGTCCATAGTTCATCCAAAAAACCGGTTATCAGTTCAACGCTCGGATCTGTGCGAATACAAATGTATTTATAAATAAGAATAGCGAAGAAAAACTGGTTTGTGTTATTGTTAAATTGGATACTGAATCCTATTAATATTATAAATGCGAAAGTTTGTGAGGATGTATGTAGTATGGATGTATGTAACACTCTTTCACGCAAAAACTACGCAACGGATTTGGATGAAACTTTACAGTAATATAGGTCATACTTCAGAAAAAAACTTGAGAGGTGTCAAAGGACAGCCGGATGGAACGAAGTTTATTTATTATCAACAAAAATAATCGTCGCGACACCCTCTTTCTGGCGTGCACATTTTTCTCTGTCTGTCTCTCTCGCGCATGTTTCTCTGTCTGTCTCTCTCTGGCGTGCGCAAGTTTCTCTGTCTGTCTCTCTGGCCTAAAAAGTGTCGTTACCTTTTTTCCGTCTAGCCCCCTTTCGCAACGCGCGATAAGGAACTTCGTTCCAATAACGTATGGGATACTTTTTTCCCGAAATTCTTGCGGGAACGGGTACAACGCGGGTGAAACCGCGGGGCGCAGCAAGTAGTCTATACATCAATCAATACACTATTCAGATAAATAACATTGAAGTGTCTGTTTGTAATCACTACATAGTATAAAACAAAGTCGCTATTTTTGTCTGTTTGTTTGTCTGTATGCTTAAATCTTTAAAATTACGCAATGGATTTTGATGCGGTTTTTTGTAATAGGTAGAGTGATACAAGAGGAAGGTTTTTATGTAAAAAAATTCCCGAAATTCCCACGGGAACGGGCACAACGCGGGTAAAACCGCGGGGCGCTGCTAGTATTAAAATAACCACTTTTTACTAAGTATGTACTATACATATATTATACACACGAACACATTCCAAAACAATTTTTATTTTTTATTTTGTCTGTCTTTTTGTTCCGGCTAATCTTTGAAATGGCTGGACTGATTCTGAGGGGACTTTTACTGATTTAAGACGGAGTATTTTCGTCTAATTTTATCCCTAAATTCCTACAGGAACAGGTACAATGCGATCTGCCGATAATATTATTACAGTGACATATATAAAAGATTCGGTCCCGTTCCTGATTTCTGAATTCGGAAAGAACGCAATACGATTGAAAGGTGGAATGAAACCTAAAGGATAGATTTTTGTCGTAATTATGTTTAAACAACAAGCGCCCGAGAGCCGACTGCTGTAAGGCGAACGATTTAATGTAATTGCACCCTTATTCTTAAGTTCTGACGAATCTTATAATAGTACTGACTAAACCGATTTTTATCATATTTTCGTTAGAGATTATTTGTTATCTATGAATCAATATATTGTTCCAATAGGATTTACCACAATTCAGTCGTTTATCTATTTAGGCCAAAAACACACTAGCGTTATTTTAACGCGGAATATCTTTTTTGGTGGCTCGTGAAGAAAGGGCAGCGTGTGCGACGCTGCAAACGCGATGCTGCTATGTTCAAAACTGTAGTCTATAAAGATACTAGCATCGCCCCACGGTTTGATCCGCGTTGCGTCCGTTCCCTTAAGAATTTTCTATGAAAAATTGCATATAACCTTCTTGTTGAATGGGGCTATCCGTTACAAAAAGCATTATTGAAATTGGATTGGTAGTTTCTGAGATGAATGCGTTCAAATAAACAAAAAAATTAACGTCAACTTTATTATATATACTAGCTGTGCCCTGCGATTTCACCCGCAGCGCAAGATTTTAAAACTTTTCAAGCTATTTATCATTTTTTCTCTGCGTTAAACCCGTTCTTATACTTCAACGAATATTATAAAAAAGAATTAGCGAAATCGGTTCAGCTGCTCTCGAGATTTGCGTTTAGCAACGCATTCAGCGATTCATTTTTATATGTATTATTGACTAGCTGTGCCCCGCGGTGTTACCTGCGTTGTACCCGTTCCCGTAGGAATTTCGGGATAAAATGTATTCCATGTGTTATTCTGGTATATAACCTACATTACTGTGAAGTTTCATCCAAATCCGTTCAGTAGTTTTTGCGTGAAAGAGCAACAAACATACATCCATACATACATCCATCCTCACAAACTTTCGCATTTATAATATTAGTAGGAAGTAGGATAGGATTAGTACCTATAGATAGATAAGAAAGATCCCATACCAGAGACAAAACAAAACTTTTTCTCTCTGGCTCAGGCTTAACGCCACATTAGCTTTTTTGTTACATCGCGAAATGTAACGCACGTCGCCCTAACGCCGAAACGACCGCGTAAAAAACAAAATCTAAAATCGCCCTAAAACGTACCACTATACAACACAAACAGCCCAATATTAATAAAAGTTACAACTCCATTTAAAATTAAGTTATAAAATTATTAAGTAAAAACAATAAACTTTATTATATTTATAAATGTTACCTTTATTATATTACGTATAATTATGTGATAATTATTTAATTATGACATGTCATAAATATTAGTTATCAAAGAACGATATTTTCAATAGTAGTTAAGTACTAGAAGTCTAGATTACCTAAAAATGTGGTAGACAAATTAATACTAGCTTTGTCTGCGGTTTCACCACGTTAAGGGTAGCTTTCCACCAGAGTCTTGCTACGCTACGTTTGGTAGCTACCATAATATCAATCGGAATATAGTGATTTTCATACCTACCTATCAAAATCATCAAGTTAGACGTTGCGTAGCAACCGTGGTGATTACGCCTAATCCTCCTCACTGCACTGATATCTTCAGTGAGATGAGAGGCCTTTGCCCAGCAGTGGGACATTACAGGCTTTTTGGATACTTTACTTTAATTTCCCACTGCTGTGATGTCATGGCTGACAACCCACTGAGTTTCTTGTTAGTTCTTCTCAGTAGGTGGCGCGATGTGAACTAACGTAAACTTAATTTTAAGCTGACGATTATAAATTATTGTAATGATCTGATGTAAAAAAGACATTTTGAATTTTGAATTTTGAATATACATAGATCAGATAAATGTTTCAATGATTAAAATGTCATCCAAAATTATTAATCATTTTAATAATGTCTGATACATATCAACGTTATCTGGAAATACCTGTAATATGCTGTTCAATTTGATATGAGAACTGTCGCTCAAGTCACCTTTCAAAAGAATTGATCAAAATCAGTTCACGTGTTCGAAAGCTACCTATACCAGCAGAGCGCCCGCAGTATTATAGCAAAGCAATACAGTATTAAATAATACCTATAGCAACATATAGCATTGCCCTGCTGGAAAGCTACCCTAAACCTATTGTCTATAAGTATCAGTGAATATTTTGTCTTGTTTTTGGAACGAAGTTCCTTATCGCGCGTTGCGAAAGGGGGCTAGACGGAAAAAAGGTAACGACACTTTTTAGGCCAGAGAGGGACAGACAGAGAAACTTGCGCATGCCAGAGAGAGACAGACAGAGAAACATGCGGGAGAGAGACAGACAGAGAAACTTGCGCACGCCAGAGACAGACAGACAGAGAAACATGCAAACGCCAGAGAGAGAGACAGACAGAAAAACATGCTTGTCTGTCTCTCTCTCTCTCTCTTATAGAATGCAAGCCAGATATTTTCGTTTCGTCTTTCTATTTCGCATTGAACAGTGTGGTGTCGCGACGATTATTTTTGTTGATAATAAATAAACTTCGTTCCATCCGGGTGTCCCTTGACACCTCTCAAGTTTTTTTGATTCTTTAAATCATATTTTCCTACTTTCGACTAACCTACTAAATAAGTACTTAATTTTCCAGCTGAAGACGACTACTCCTGAAGAAGAAAAAGATTTAGAGATTGGATAATGAAATAAAATCACTACTACATTTGTCCTCACTATCTTTTGCATTTATGATATTAGTAGGATAGGATTGTATCATGATAACTAATGTTTTGTATTCTAATATGCGCAAACGAAAATAGACCTTATTGATGGACCTTTTCTTAGCATGTTTTAATTTACTTACTTTTTACCATGACTGTACCTGCTTTATATTTTTATGTTTTCCACCATTTTGCTATATCGATTGAAATGTTAAAGTGCCTTTCTAGTCTCTATAAATTGTCATATCTAATTCTATAGTGCCAAGGTTCCTCAACCGTGCTATACCAACGTGTAGGTGCCAGCTATCATTAACATTGCTATACTTAATGATATTTAATCGATATACAATAATACTGATTTATGACTTTTCGATTGCTATAACGATTTTGATAAACTAAATTATGGATAAAATATCACAATACTCGTATGTAAGATAAGATAAAAGAGCCGATAAGTAGCATTTTATATCTTATAGTTTTATGATTTCTTTTCGATATTATTTTTAAAGGAATCGATATTATCATGGAAATTTCTAAAAATATAGTACTTTATACTTTAAAAATGATTATTAAATTTTCCTTGTCAACTAAGTTCACTTCTAAAGCTTTGTTCACACTATGAATAATTTTGGCTTGTTTTATATTGTAATAGCACGTACTTTTTTTGCACACTATACCAAGTTCCCGTTGTGACGTCACAACATGGCGCTAGGCCGGTCCCATTCCTAATTTAATCGCATTGTAAGTACTCGTATCTCATAGTTACGCCTGTAAATCCTACTAATGTTGTAAATGCGAAAGTGTGTGAGGATGGATGTATGTATGGATGGATGTATGTTTGTTACTCTTTCACGCAAAAACTATTGAACGGATTTGGAAGAAACTTTAAAGTAATATAGGTTAAACATAGATGTATACATGGGATACATTTTATCCCAAAATTCCCGCGGGAACGGGTATAACCGCCGGATACGGCTAGTCATTAGCATTACATAAGTAATTATTCTAATTATTGACTATTGAAGTAATTAATAAATTTTCCATTACCAATGCTCGAGTACATAAGCCTATCACAATGCTATTGTTTTATCGAAACCAGTTCAGTACTTAACTAGTTACGTCTATAATATCGAGGCATATTAAAATCAAATCGAAAGTGCTTAGGTATTTTAAAAAATAAGATTTTCGATTGATTAAAATTACTTTCCTTATTTGAGTGACTAGCAGTGCCCCGCGGTTTTACCCGCGTTGAGCCCATTCCCGTGGGAATTCCGGGAATTGTTATACGTATAAACCTGTGATTTAAAGTGTTTTGTCTCTTTCGCTCTTTGACAAATAGCATATGTCGGAAAGGGACAAACATCATCATCATCATCATCATCATCATCATTACCGAGTGGATGGTCAACCTGACCAATCCTGGTGTCAGAGTTATTGAGCCGCCAAAGGCCTCTGACTCATGTAACGACTACTATCCGTAGAAAGTCACCGGGACCGACGGCTTAACGTGCCCTCCGAAGCACGGAATCATCATCGGTGATTCAGCCTGCAATGCCCTAACCAAACTGAGGACAGTCTCACAAAGAGATTTTTGTGAGATATTGTCGCGACCGGAAATCGAACCCCGAACCTCCGGATCGTGAGCCGAGCGCTCAAACCACAAGACCACGGAGGCTGTCAATTTGATAACTAATGTGCTGTTATGAAAAAGGCCCTTAGTATCTAGACAGACATTATTCACGGGACATCACCTTTTAAACAATAGTACAAAACTACATGCTTCCGATTGATTGCCGCATATTACGTGGAGGTACTGTAAATGGTTCTCGAGGAAAATGCAGGGAAGTACCTTCATATAATAGCGAGACAATTCAGTAAGGGAACGAACACACTGGCACTACAACAGGTCATATTGACTTGTCTGACAAAACAGTCTAAAGACATGGTTTCTTAAGTATAGCGAACACTGCTCATTTTTAATTGAAACGATATACCAGGTTTATACAAGGCTTGCTTCAAAATCCAGCCTTCTAGTTTTATCTATGGGTTCTCGTTTACTTATCTATACTAATATTATAAAGAGGTAAAATTTGTAAGTTTGTTTGATTATTTGTTTGTATGTTCGAGGTAATCTCAGGACTTATCAGGCCGATTTAAATATTTTCATCTCGAAATTCCCACAGGGACGGGAACAACGCGGATAAATCTAGTTCGCGCGGCTAGTTCTAGACTTGACTTTTACTTGGCAGAGGCACTGTCGTGCCCCACAAATGACGTTATAAAATATCCTTTATTTTGATTTAACGCGGCTGACCGCAGGCAGTGGCGGGACGAACTGGACGCCTACAAGAGGGACTGGCAACTGGTGGCTCCGAATCGAGAAGAGTTGCGGAAATGGGGGGAGGCCTTTGCCCAACAATAAGACGATACAGGCTAACAGTAACAGTTTAATTTAACAGATTAGAAACGTTTTGTCTATAATGGACGCCTTTATAAATTTGAATAGTCCTAAAGACTGTCTAACTACTCCCCAACATGTTATCATAGTCCAGAAGACTGTCTAACCGCAGTCTGGACTTCTACAGTGTGTTCAGACTCTTACAAAACGAAGAACCAATTATTCAGTAAGTAGACTTCAATTAGTTTGACGAGTGGGACTTAGTTTTATGTCCGTTTGTTTGTAAATGACTATATAAGTATCTGTAATGGCAGGCGACATGTTTTATTATTTGTCTGTCCCTGATTTTTCACTCGTTAGAGCATGTCGGAAGTATTTACAAGCCCGTTGGCACAGTGGCAGTGAGAGCGCTTACTGTGTCGGGGGTTGCGGGTTCGATTCCCGTTCGGAGTCAACAATATGTGAAGATTGTTGGCGACGACGTCTGGGTGTCAATTATATTCTTATAAAGTATTTGTAAATGTTTAAGTAGTAGTATCAGTTCTGATTCCATATTACAAGCTTAGAGCTTACTTTGGGTCGAATTAAACGTGAGTGAATTTGTCCGGGTATATTTATTTATTTATTTATTTGAGCGGTCGTAACACAAGGGTTGGACACTAACCTTTTCGAAATGTATGGATGACCAGAGCTAAAAAATCATAGAATACGCTAGTTGGCTTAGCGTTGTAAGATCATTGCGATTATTATGTTATTTTTACATTATATGTACTAGCGGCGCCCCGCGGTTTTACCCGCGTTGTGCCCATTCCCGTGGGAATTCCGGGAATTTTTATACATATAGACCTTCCTCTTGAATCACTCTATCTATTAAAAAACTGCATCAAAATCCGTTGCGCAGTTTTAAAGATCTAAGCATACATGGGACAGACAGCGGAAAGCGACTTTGTTTTATACTATGTAGTGAAGAAAACAATTTATAACTTTTTGTTTTGATTGCTTCAATCTATAGTTCCACCATTCGACCGCAAAAGATCCCATAAGGTCAAAATGATTGGAACCCACTTCATGATACCACAATAAATTGTAGCATGCATAAGGGCCGTGGTAATCACCGCAGAGATAATTATCATCGATTTACGTAATATCAAAAATTGTGTAGCTACTCGTGCATAAGAGCGCCCGATGCTATCGTTGTGTCACGTATGTATATTTACGCATTAAGTAAGTTCAAGTGGTAAGTGGTCAATCCGTCAGAGTTTTTAGACCGCCTAAAGGCCTCCGACATGGTCTAACGATTGAAACAACCGGGACCGAAAATTTAATGTGCCCTACGAAGCACGGTAGCGCTCAGATAGAAATGCCACTATCGGCCATCCATCCAAGTAGAGGTCGAGCTGCACGTTGCTTAACAGTCGCAATTAACTAACATCGCTTAGTCAAACTACACCATGAGCGTTACGCACTAAAAAGTGAGTGAGTGAATCTCAATCTCGAATAAAATGCTGCATAATGATTTCACTTGTATGTCTATATTTGATCTTTCTTAATGAAAATATGTACAGTCAAATCTATAACACCCCTTTTTACGGAAGTGGAAGACATGGAAGACAGGATTATATGTATTACGTAGTTTAATAACATAACAGGTGAATTTTCCTTCCTTTGTGAAGTCGGATAACAAACTAATCTTCTATGTAAACATCACTCTCAACTTATTGATAATTTCGACACGTGTCACAAGTGGTAGCGTGGCCGAGCGGTCTAAGGCGCTGGTTTAAGGCACCAGTCTCTTCGGAGGCGTGGGTTCGAATCCCACCGCTGCCAATACTTTTTGACTTTTTTTTTAAAATATTATTTTTATGTAACTAAAAAATCTAAAAATATATAATTAATAAATTGATACTGAAAAATGATAAAATTAAAATGTATCCTATTGAAATCTTATCTTCATGTAAAAAGAATTATACGTCAATCAATAATCATTAATGAGCCATTTATACTAGATTACTAAGATATACATTTTAAAAATAACCAATTTAAATGATAACATTTACTACGTGCGCACTAAATATTAACGTACTTATAAGATTAACTAGGCATAATTTCATTTATAAATTATTAACCCGGCGCGCGTATTAGCGCCTATATATAGAGCTATCGATAAAAATATCGTTTATCCAGTTGTTTTAGGGTTCCGTACCCAAAGGGTCAAAATGGGACCCTATTAGGCCCATCGCAGACGACAGACTTTTTGTGCGATCGAGTCTGCGGCGCACAAAAATTCGGTCGCGGATTTTTGCGCGTCGTGTGCGTTACTGCATATAATTACATAGGTTCTATTTTCACAGACTAAAAAGTGCGTCACGGATAGTCTGTCGTCTGCGATGGGCCTTACTGAGACTGCGCTGTCCGTCCGTCCGTCCGTCGGTAACCAGGCTGTATCTCAAGAACGGTGATAGCTAGACAGATGATATTTTCACAGATGATGTATTTCTATTGCCGCTATAACAACAAATGCTAAAAATAAAATATTCAAGGGGGCTCCCATACAACAAACGTGATTTTTTTTAACGTTTCTTGCGTAGACGCTTAAACTATTCACTAAATATCTAGTTTAATGTTCTCATGAAATATAATTAATTAAAATAAATAGTACAGAACCCTTCGTGCGCGAGTCCCACCCGCATATTTTGCTTAGGTACTTAAGTTACAGGCCTGATCGAAAGTAGTACATGTATTTTTTCATTATAAAAAATTTCCAATATTTTTTTGAATTTGGTGTTTAAAAATGTTGCTTTGATTTTTTGTTTTTGATTAAGTACATCCCTGTGTTAATAATACTTAATAAAAAACATCGCACACAAATAATAATATTAAACGATTATTAAAGTAATTAGTACTTATTTACTGATTAAAGTAATTAAGATTATATATATAAATAGCAAACCCATTCGTCTTAATAATTTAGATTTTTGATTGTGAATAATTTTTAGTGTATTACTTAGTACTTCAGTACTAGCAGCGCCCCGCGGTTTTATTCACTTTGTGCCCGTTCTCGTGGGAATGTCGCGATCAAAAATAGCCCATAACCTTCCTATTGAATGTGGCTACCCATTACAAAAAGAATTATCGAATTCGGATCGGTAGTTTCTGATATAAGCGTGTTCAAACAAACTCTTCAGCTTTATTATATTAGTATAACTAGCAGCGTCCCGCGGTGTTACCCGCTTTGTACCCGTTCCCGCAGGAACTCCAGGATTAAATGTATCCCATATGTTATTCTTATGTATAACCTACATTACTGTAAAGTTTCATCCAAATCCGCTTAGTAGTTTTTGCGTGAAAGAGCAACAAACATACATCCATCCTCACAAACTTTCGCATTTATAATATTAGTAGGCTACTACAACTAGCTGAGCCGCTTGGTTTTGTCTGTTTTAACTCGAATTTCGATAATTTTTCGTAACTTAACCCCTCATATCCCGCGGACGCGATTTCAAGCCAGACACAATTGATTTTCTATTGTGTTTCTAATGCCGGTAAACAAAAGGTTAATATGAAACTTTTTTCTAAAGCCTATCATACTTACCTTAAAATAAAAACAGTCTAAATATAAAATAACTAGCACTGCCCCACGGTTGTACCCTTGTATCTTTTCCTGTGCGAATTGGACCACAAAACAATTTAACGCATTATTTTTCGATAGTTCACAATCTGTCGACAGTTTCTAAACTCGCGAGTTAGATTGTTAACTAACGGAGTTTACAATATTCCGGTGACATATTTATGGGTCCGTAATATAAAATCTAGTATCCATAACTGAAACTATTCTAAATTAAGTATACCGTAAATAATTTCATAATTATATCTTTAAAATTAGCTTTAACAATATTCCAAAATATATCCGATATTACAACATAAAACAGTTAAGTCACCTATCAGCTGAGAAATAAGTTAGATTTTATAACAGAAGGGAATATATTTGACTTTGACTGAGATTTAATTTGACATTTTGGTTCCAATTCGATTTAGATTTGATCTGTCCAATTATTCATCCAATTTTAAATCGATTCCTCAAGCAAACACTATTTTAATAACCACAATTTAAAGATTTTCAATTCGATAACGCTTAGTACAAAATTTCGTAGAATTATTACTAAAAATATCATCGAATCGGACACAAGTAATACTCATCTTATCACCATACTAATCAATGATTGAGCAATCCGTTGTAATAGAGTGCAATTTCGCGTGACAAATTAACCACGTGTTTATCGATCTAAAAACTAATTGTCTAGTCTAAAATCTAGGACATTTACTACGACACTTCTAACACACATTCACTAACAAAATAAAACGCTATGATGCAAATTTTGAAATAAAAACTGAGAATTTTGAAAAAACACCGATTCAAACTCACCACTACATCACGTTATGTATTAAATGTCTGCACTTCACTAGTACTGACGTCAAACTGAATATATTTCGACAAACGATTTTCAAAAACAGCTGAGACCAGCTTAACTTGACCTGCACCTGGTAACACAATTGCCTTTTCAGAGTATCTCGTTTTATTGGTCACTTGAAAGGTCACTGTCACATTTTTTTCGAAAATAGAACAAGTCTATCAATTCTTTTTTCAAATGTCGATTGACAGTTTTGAAAGAAGGTATTGTTCTGTTATTTCTTTTTTGTTTTAGTGAATTTGAGAGATTTTATGTAACTTTTAGTGAATGGTTTTGGTTATGGCGGCCATTTTAGATCGGCGTGAGGGGTTGAAGTACGCATGCGTCATTTCTTAAGGGCAAGGGTGAAACTAACAATAAAATTGTCTGGATCGCCAGACATTTACCAGACGCAAAGGAGTTTTTAAATAGATCTTAGTTAGTTGAGTATGCTATATATTTTAATTATTATTATTTACTTTACAACAAATGGTAACTACAGGATGAAACTTTACACTTATATAGGTAATACATCAGAACAACACATGGGACACATTTATCCCGAAATTCCCGCGGGAACGGGTACAACGCGGGCAACACCGCGGGCACGGCTAATTTATTACATTAGTAGGATAGGACGTACCGACTTAAAACTCGAATATAAAATATTGTCTTCCTCACTGTACCGATATCTTCAGTGAGATGAGAGATGATGTCTTTGCCCAGCAGTGGGACATCATTCTAATTCTTAATTACTAAGATTGAGGGACTCTTATCTATCTCTTCTGTATCTTAGGTATCTAGGACTCTTAAGTATCTTAGGTACTTGTGATTTAGCTTGGAAGTTTCATCCGATAAAAATATTTTTCATATCGAAAAGTCACAACCTAGGTCTTATCTATAATCTATTATAAGCTAACCTTTATCTATAAAAATCTGATCAGGAATTGGTCCAAATACCTAAATACATCTGGCCTCCATCAATCAAATTAAAATGACATCATTCGATTTTTTTAAATCTGCTGAAATGTCAAAATAGATTAAGAATTTATTCTATTACTAGCTGCGCCCCGCGGTTTCACCCGCGTTGTACCCGTTCCCGCGGGAATTTCGGGATGAAAAATAGACGTTGGCCGATTCTCAGACCTACTCAATATGCTCACAAAATTTCATGAGAATCGGTCGAGCCGTTTCGGAGGAGTACGCGAACGAACACTGTGACACGAGAATTTTATATATAAGATTTACTAGCAGCGCCCTGCGGTTTTACCCGCGTTGTGCCCGTTCCCGTGGGAATTTCGGGAATTTTTATACATAAAAACCTTCCTCTTGAATCACTCTACCTGTTACAAAAAACCGCATCAAAATCCGTTGCGTAATTTTAAAGATTTAAGCATACAGACAAACAGACAAACAGAAGACAAACAGACGCGACTTTGTTTTATACTATGTAGTGATATGAAATTCTGACATTTATTATTATTTATAGATTTTTTATATCTATGCTTTACATAAAACAAAGTCGCTTTCCGCTGTCTTTCGCTATGTATGCTTAGATCTTTAAAACTACGCAACGGATTTTAACGCGGTTTTTTTTAAATAGATAGTGATTCAAGAGGAAGGTTTATACGTATAAAAAAACACGAAATTCCCACGGCAACTGGCACAACGCAGGTAAAACCGCGGGAGGCTGCTAGTAATATTACCTATACGAGGTAAATTGTATGTATAGATGTAGGTAAGTACATTTTTTTGATAATTCTTCTTTCATGACCTACAAATCAAAATGGCCGACTTTTGAACCAAAGATAACTTCGTCTATAGAGAAAAAAATAGTCATTCATTTTGAATAGGTCAGGCCATCAGCTGGTGGGGTTTTTAACCTCCTTAAGACTTCCTACATGGACTTAAATAGTGATGGGGTAAAAATACAATTATAACTCATTTATTGGAATTTGGAATATATTTTCCAATAGGTATTAAAGTACCTAAATAAGTACTTACATTGGCTTGGCATAATTTCTTTGTGGGGTATTCAAGCAAAGTTTGGGCGAATCGCTAGTTAATACTAAGTCTTTACCTACCTACTGTTTTTCGATGTATATAATAAATCGATATATGCGATACGCAGGTATTAAGATAAAGTTATTTATTACATAGATTTATTTTTAAGAATTAATTATTATAGTTACTTAACCAAGATATAAATTTTATCGATATTTCGGTAATATAAATAAAATAAAATAAAATTACGTTTATTGCCCTTATCTTAAAACTAGGTACAATTTAGTAAATAACGGAAACTTAAAACAAAAATTAAAAAAATAAAATAAGAAAGTAACTAAAAAATTAGGGCAAAAGGAAGATGGCTCAGCTGTGCTGTCCGTTGGAACAGCGCTGGTTTTCAGCCACCCCTAGCTCCTGAGGTGACGCGCGGAGCTACAAGTAGTAGAGGGACGTTGTCACGCAACGATTGGTTAAACAATTGAAATAATTAACTAGAGGTACATATTCAAAAATACAAGATAAAATAATAAAATTATAAACGGTAATGATAACAATAATAATAATAGACTACTATCATCACTATCTGATTGGTAAGTTTAACAGCTTGTGTGAGTATGTGTGTGTGCGTGCGTGTAAGTGAGTGCGTGAGTGAGTAAATGAGTGAGTGAATGAGGGGGTGGGTGAGTGAACGAATGAGTGTGTGCGTGCGTGCGTGTGTGTGTGTGTGTGTGTGTGTGTGTGTGTGTGTGTGTGTGTGTGTGTGTGTGTGTGTGTGTGTGTGTGTGTGTGAGTGTGTGGTATCATCGTATAGGCATTTTCTTAGGGTTCTTATGAATATCTATTTCGAAGTATTCTTTTAATTTTAAGCATTTAACATAGGAAGATTTCAAATTTTCTACAGCAAGTTGTCTTTTGAGCAGAGCAGACTTATATTTGGTCTTAAAGGTGTGTATGCACATTTTCTTTCTAAGAGGAGGTGGTAGATCGTTCCAAATACTTGCTGCAACAAACTTGAAACATCCCTTATAACGTGCAGTGCTATGGACCGGTATTTTTAATAAATGTTGTGTTGTAGCACGAGTACTTCTATTGCTGGTTTTTAACCAAGATAACTTTTCAAATAGATACTCCGGACTCTTGTTATAAATGACTTTTTGGACTGTACACGCGTAGTGCAGTTCTCTCCTTGCTCTCATATTAAGGATATTATAATTATTCAGAAAAGGGGTGATGTGCTGTCGTTTCGGAACGTGCATTGAAAATCGAATGCAGGCGTTCTGCACTCTTTGAATGGCACTTTCCATTTGCTGGGTTATTCTTGGGCTATAGGTGCTGCTGCAGTAATTGAAGTGGGAGAGAACAAGGGACTCAGCCAGCATAAGGCGCAGATCTTCTTTTATGTATGTCCTTATTTTGTATAGTGTCTTCAATTTATAAAAGGCGGTTCTTATCTTTTTACTGATGTGTTCCGCAAATTTCTGTTCGCCATCCAGAATAAGTCCCAAATTTCGAGCAGATTTGACAATGTCAACCTCTTTTTCTTCAATTCGTACCCTTTCTTCACTGTCCGTTACGCAGGCTATTTGGTGTTTAGTCCCCATTATCAACATTTGAGATTTTTTTGGATTTAACACTAATTGGTTTCTTTTCGACCAGCATGATATGGTAATTAAATCTTTATTAATTTTATCTACTGCATCTTTCATATCAATGCTTGGGAAGGAGTAGTACAACTGTGTATCGTCTGCGTAAAAGTGGTATTTACAGAATTGAATGTGTCTCGGTAAGTCAGCTGTGAAGAGGGAGAACAGAATTGGTGCCAGCAGAGATCCCTGGGGCACCCCACGCTGCACGGGGAGAAGCGAGGATTGTATATTTTGGCCATCTTTTCCTTTAGTAACAACCATCTGTTTTCTCTGGTGGAGAAAGGTGTGGAACCAAAGACATGTGTTTTTTGAAAAACCGTACTTTCGCAGTTTAGTTATGAGCTGGTCAATAGGTACGCAGTCAAATGCTCGGGAGTAGTCTAGTAGGATTAGTATGGTAGTTAATCCCATATCAGATGCTTCAGTTATATCATCTGTTATATGAAGTAAAGCGGATTCTGTACCATGCCCTTTTCTGAAACCTGACTGGTATTTAGGTATAATATTATTACTATCAAGATAAGTGATTATCTGTGAGAGGATTACTTTTTCTAGGACTTTCGATAGAACAGGCAAAATAGAGATAGGTCTGAGATCGCTCATATTGTCAATAGTATTTTTCTTTGGCAGAGGTGTAACTAAAGCAGTTTTCCAATTGTCTGGGAAGGTGGAAGTGGCGATTGATTTATTAATAATTTGGGTTATTGTTGGTAGTGTTACATCAAGGGTCAATAGAATCATGTCAATGTTTAGAGAGTCGTAACCAGTAGCTTTTGTCTTAATATTTTTTATAATTTTGAGTACCTCATCTTCTGTGGTTTGCTTTAAGTGAAAAAGTTCTGGGTAAGTGTCATCTGATATTAGTAAGTCATCAGTGCTATTTTCCTCGACTGGGGGTAAATTCAAAAAGTGTTCGTTTAATTTGTTGGGGTCATTAAATTCGTCTGGTATAGAAATTTGTTCATTGTTGTTGATTAGTGTTGTGTTTTTGATATTATTCCACAATATTGCCGGATTTTTAATGTTACAGTTAATGGAGTGATTGAAAAATGCCTTTTTCTCTCTTTCCCTGGTCACGTTTACAAGGTTTCTCATGCTACGATAATAATCTTTAGAACTTTTATTTTTAAGAGCCTTTGCTAAGGCATTATTCCTTAAGTTCATCATAAATTTGATCATATTAGTGATCCAAGGTTTGGGAATATCTTTAACTATCGTTTTTTTGACAGGTGCATGTGTATCAAATAGAGCAAGCAGGTACTTATTAAATTCTTCAACCATTAGATTTACATCGTTTAAACTTCTAATGGAGTTCCAAGGGATATTATTTAAATCTGCCATGAAATCATCTTGATCAATGTCATGTAAGTATCTTTTAAATTTTACTACTTTAGGTAATTTATGTTTTTTAATGTTAAAATCAATTAATATCATCGCGTGATCACTCAGATCTCTGTTATGAATAACATTTGTTTTAGTACATTTGCTTGGTGAGTCTGTCAAAACAATATCTATCAGGCTTTCCGAAGTGTCTGTGATTCTGGTTGGTTCATTGATCAGCTGGTGTAAGTTATGTTGAAAACAAAAGTCTAACAATTCTTTTGACTGATTATGTTCTGTGTTTAGTAAATTAATGTTAAGGTCACCCAACATGCAAGTATAGTCGCAATAAGCCATAGTGTTCACCGATTCACTCAGGGCATCTAAGGCTTCGCGGGCACTTACACTTTCTGGCCGGTAGGCCGTACCGAGTGCCAGTTTAGTACCCGTTAGCTGGACTTCTAACCATAGCTGTTCCAAATTAGACATTGGATGTTGTTTAACGCGCGCTGTTATTCCCCTTTTAATATAAAATCCTACTCCTCCACCTCTTTGTTTACCTGATCGAGCTTTATGTATAAATCTATAATTAGTTATCTTAGGCGCGGGTTCATTATCTTTCAGCCAAGTCTCATTTATAGCGAGTATATCCGGTGCGTAATTTGCAAAACTACATATTAGCTCATCATGTCCAGTTCTGAGCGATCTAGCGTTTAATAACCCTAATCGCAAATATTTTGATTGTTTATTTATTTGGGTCATAAGAAGGGTTTAATTTAGTTTTGAAAACTTTTTTATGGGTGTATGTGTAAATGTGTGTGTGTGTTTGGGTACATAGGTGTATGTATGGATTTCTGTATGTATGGTTATGTGTATTGAATTACTCAGATGATAATAGTAGTATGACAATGATAAACTCGAATAAATGTAATGTTTACAAACAGGTATATAAGTAGAAATATAGATATAAGAATTAAAACTAATAATACAACAGGCGAAGTCAAATACTAATTGCCCCCAAAAACCCGGGCCAGATCACTTTCCAAACACAAGCGAATTCTATCTTTTCCTTGTCCTTGCCGAATGTAGACTTTACCACCGCGCGTCCACACATATTTATAGTTATGTTCGCGGGCTAAGGTTCGAGCAGTGTGGAAGAGGTGGCGGTTGTGTTTGGTCAGTCGTTCGTTAATATATATTGGGCGTGTGGGTCCCGGAAGGTCCAGGCCGTCGGTGTTGAGAGTCCGGCGGACGCGGGCGGCGGCGAGGACGGCCTCCCTCGACTCCCGGCGTACAAACTTCACGGAGATAGGTCGTGGTCGACTCGGTGATCCGACCATACCTTCAATTCGTTTTGGTCCCATTCGCTCAGCACTGACAATATCTCTTAGCTCCAGGTTTACGCCGATCTTATTTGCCAGGGTAAGGACTAGGCTCATTGTATTTTCATTTGAGGCTTCCGAACATCCAGATACTTCAATATCATTGATAAAGAAGTGTTGTTCTTGTTCTAGTAGTTCCGACTGAAGTTTGATTACCGTTTCCTCTAGGGTAGTGGTTTTCAAAGAGGAATTATTCTCCAGCTCCAAGACCTTGGCTTCCAGCTCTTCTATACGGCTGTGCTGCGCTTTAATGGTGGTAGTTAGCGAGTGAATAGCCTCGCGGACGCCGGACATTTGGGTTTCAAAGAGATCAGTCATGTGAAGCTTCAGCTCATTCAGCATATAGTCTCTACAGCGCTGCGACATGGAAAATTCGTCCTCACACTGAATGTCGGAGGGCTGTCGAACATGGGATTTTGTGCGCTGTGTAATATTTCCATATGAATCATTATGTGCGCATATCTTTGTTGATCCTTCCTGTGCCGTAACCGTCGTTGTATCTGTGCTACGAATCGGTGTGTTAATATTTCCAACTTTCGGCTTTTTATTTTGGCACTCGGGACAATTCCATTGATCCTTTCGTTGCATTGAACAAAATGATTTGTATGAGACGTTAGCGCATTCAAGATCATATTTCAATTTACACTTCATACATTGTAAAATATCTTTTTTTGGGAGTGCATTCTGACAACCAGCGCATTTCTGAGAGGTATTCATATTTGTGTTTATTATTATATTACGTTTCTTCGGTGTGGAATTAATGTACCTATTTGTGTTTACATGTACATGTAGCGCCCTCTTGTGAAAAATCTGCAAAACTGTATATATTCCGCTAAGATCGATTAATCAAAGGGTCAAGTTAGTTCCGGGGTTTTATACTAGATGTCGCTGAACTGATACAGTTTTTGTAAAATATGCAAGTCATGTAAATAAAATAGCGTCCACTTTGTTTATTCACTTATTTCTCAACACTGTTCAATTCACTGTTAATTGTTAGTCATTTGAGTAGTTTTTCTAAAAGTTTCTAGCCACAAAACGTATAATAATGCACTTTTAAATAGTTATAATGTTCGTTGGCGCTTTTTTTTCACTGGGGTTGTTTATCACTAAAATCCTTACTTAATTGTTTATAAATATCACTGTCCACAATATATGAGGTAATTTGAAGCTCACACTGAATTTATATAACTGTTTAGTGGTGAATATCGATCTATTTATATTTTTAAATACATTATTTGTACGAAACCAATGTTTACATGAGGAGTAGCGCCCTCTATCCTCTATAATATAATTATGTGATTACATCTACTTACCTTGGTACCTACTTATATACTTAGCCTACCCACTAAAAATATGTTTAAACTAACAGCGTCCCGCGGTTTCACTCGCGTTGTGCCCGTTCCCGTGGGAATTTTGGGATGAGAAGTAGCCTGTAAAGTTCGCGTTGAATGTGTGTATCAATCACAAAAAGAATTATTCAAATCGATTTGATAATTTCTGATATCATCGCAATCAAATAAAAGAAATCCAACTCTTCAGCTTTATTATATATGTAGTTAGTTATGTATGTATAGATTTAGTTCCAAAAGCACTTAAAAACAGGCTTCCAGAATTTTACCTAAATCACTACATATTATAAAACAAAGTCCCCGGCCGCGTCTGTCTATGTCTTCTGTACGGATTTTGACGCGGTTTTTTTAAATAGATAGTGATTCAAGAGGAAGGTTTATATGTATAAATAAAAATTCCCGAAATTCCCACGGGAGCAGGCACAACGCGGGTAAAACTGCAGGGCGCTAGTCATACAATAAATTCGGTATGAGTATCGTAAGTGATTAAACAGTAAAATGTCGGTATACATCCGTAATCTACGTAACAGTATACCACCAACAAAGTACAATTATTATCTATGATTACTCCGAGTTGGTCAGTACAATAAAATTGTATAAACAAAGAAAAAAATATGCAATTCAACTTGACCTACATTGGCCCATCTCAATTGCGTAATAAGTAATGAAAGGCGCTTCGCAATGTCTCAAGATGTGTTTGTTTGTAATTGTATTTTCAAGCAGTAGCGACGCCCCCCGGTTTTACCCGCTCCGTACCCGGTCGCGTGAGTATTTTAGTGTAAAAAGTATATCGGTAATATTCGGCTTGAATGCGACTATCCAACACACAAAGTGTCATTTAAGAATTCGGCCAGAAATATTAGCATTTTGCATTGTTATAACGCAATCACCTCATTTGTTCGAAACAATGTATTATTTTTATTTATTTACTGACAACATGCTGCACCCCTTCATGTTACACCCTGTATAAATCTTCTTTCATGTTTTAGTAAGACACCCTGTATACATAGCTGCTAGCCATCGGTCATAGTTAGTAATATAATTACAGGGGTTTTTGGCGGTAAAAAACTTGACTATATTAAAATTTATGTGCGGATAAGCATGAATTTGGTTTTACCGTCTATTTTCTACTGAGGATCAAAACCCATATTTAAATAAGATTGGTAAGGTAAGTTACCTAATTATTTATTCTGTCGATGTTAACGGTAAACCACAGAGTAAAATTTATTTTATCGGGGATAAACCAGAGAATACAATTTGTATGAACCTTACCTGTTATGTTGTTGGTACATCTATACTAATATTATAAAGCTGAAGAGTTTGTTTGTTTGTTTGTTTGTTTAAACGCGCTAATCTCAGAAACTACTGAACCGATTTGAATAATTCTTTTTGTAATAGATAGCCACATTCAACGGGAAGGTTATAGGCTATTATTCATCCCGAAATTCCTACGGGAACGGGTACAACGCGGGTAAAACCGCGGGGCGCTGCTAGTACCTCATAATATGATTCAATATTCAAAAACCTTTTTTTTTGTATGATAACCGAGATCATCGGGTAATTTGAGGTTTCTCGCTTGGTTTCTTCATAGAACATTTTAGTTTTGTATGTTACCGTTAGGTGACTTGAGTAAAACGAACACATTTTAGAACAAAGGCAAAAAGAAATAAATTATGTATTAATAAATTTATTCCTACTATGATAACGCAAAAATATGGGGGAAATGATTATAACCTTCGTGATTATAACAATGCAGTAAAATAAAAACACTTTTATTTAATTTTAGTAACCTGTAGCGACATCTAGCGTAAAGAACGGAAAGTACTTGTTAATTACTTGTATTATTCTCTATACAACCACTTAGTTCATAATAAATGTCATAGATGGCAGCGTAGAACTTAATTAATTACGTCGCGGTAACAAAATCGTACATGATTTATTTTCTACAGTTTTGTTACTGTCAAAAGTTTTAGTTGTCAAAGTCAAGTAAAATACAATACAAAACAACAAAAGTCCAAAGTACTTACCTCAACGGCAAAGTAAACTTTTAAAAATTTAAATTAATTTTAGGGGAAATATTTCTTTGTGCAAACCAGAAGTTTCAAAGCAATCTCTGTATATACACCGAATGTCTAATTAACTATTAATATAATAATATTCGTAAAGTAACTTCCAAAATGGCTACAAAGAAAAAACACTTGGAACACAATAGTGGGTAAACTTTTAGTTTTAGACCTTTATTTTATAAATTTGAAGCATTTAAACCAATAAATCTGTTACAGGGTTCTTGAAACTATCTCTGAAGAAAAACAGATTATTAGAAGATGCTAAAAACAACCGCAGTTCTGATGTAATAATACTTGACGAATCTTTCGATAACTTCAGATCGGAGTTTCATAGAAACGTGAGTTCTACCCTCTTTACATTAAATAAAATAACTTATTTTATGAATTACAAGTAAACTATTTTGGTACGGCCTCACCACACGAGAAGTCGAGAACAAAATGCTTTAATTTTTAAGAGATCCAAAGTTGTATTTATTAAAATCACTGTCATTCAAATAGTTGATATATTAACTATCGCTTCCAGATATCTTCAGAAAAGATTATTTATTCTCCAATAGTGATAAATGACTCATCAGAACTATCAGATAATGATCTGCCTGAAATAAATCTTAATGAAAAGGAGCCAAGCAGGAACGGAAATGTAAGTTGATAAGTTATCCAATACTAGCAGCGCCCCGCAGTTTTACCCGCGTTGTGCCCGTTCCCGTAGGAAATCCGGGATAAAATGTAGCCTATAGCCTTCCTCGATAAATAGACTATCTAACAGTGAAAGAATTATTCAAATCGGTTCAGTAGTTTCTGAGATTAGCGCGTTTAAACAAACAAACAAACAAACAAACAAAACAAACTCTTCAGCTTTATAATATTAGTATAGATAATATAATTAATAATTCTATAATGTTATTAGTATTTTTATACTAAATGAAACAGGTCTATATCTCGTTAGAATGTAAACATATGTATTAAAATACCCCTAAAAGACCCCTATAATATACCTCCTTTCCGCCTTGGAGGTCTAGTGACGTGCACTCACGAACTGGCATTAGGCTAGCATGGTGATTGTACCTCATTATAGGCTTAACAGGTTAATACTTTACTTTACTTCATGAAAATCTTGATCATAAAATCTCATCTACACCAAATATTTGCAGGTATCTTTCAACGCTTCTCACAATTCACCGATTACCCCAAAAGAATCTCAACCCAGCATTGGGGGATGGTCTCCGGCTCAAAACATCATCACAGCCACCCCCAGGAACAATTCCTTACCTTCAACACCTAGAGACGAAGCCAACGAGTCAATGGAACAATGCTCCATCAAAAAAATACAACAATCACAGAAAAAAATACTCAATGAGATATACGGGACCTCCTGGAAGTCCATACCAAAGTTATTTAAAACTTTACTAGATAAACATGAGAATTTCGATGGAGTTTCAAAGAAATTGAGGTTCGATGATGATGATGATGAAAGTGATAAGGAAAACATTAGACATGACCTCAAGATGAATAGAATGTTGTATTTAACTAATTCAGATGTTAAACGGAATGAAAGTAATTATAACGATGTTTCAAAGAAATCTAGAAAGAAATTGTACACCGAAAAGGTTCCCAGCACACCTGAAGTAACAAAAACTAAAGTTAGAACGAGAAATGTTAATAGTACAAGTAAAAAAACTAACATTAAAAAAGGTATGACCATAACCGAAATGGTTGAAGTTATGAAAGCTGATAATTTGACAGAAAAATTGGGTAATTCGACGAAAAATAACAAAAAATTTACGGCGAAAAGTAAGAATAAAGGAGATAGTTTGAATAGCCAGTATGATAGTGATGTTTCGACGAAAAAAATCGACTGGAGCGATAGTTCTACCAAAAATTTTGATAGAAACGATATTTCGTCGAAAAATATTAACAGAAACGATGTTTCGTCGAATAAAGGTGACAAAATCGATATTTCGACCAGAAAAGTTGACAAGACCGATATTTCGGCCAAAAAAGTCGACCGAAGTGACATTTTATCGAACAAAATCGATTATGTCGATATTTTGACAAAAACATTAGACAAAGTGAAAGTATCTTCAAATTCAACAAAAGTTTCCCATGGTGATAAAGTACAGAGATTGAGTTTTATTGGTTCTTTGGCAGGTAATATTAATAATACATTTTTATTTATTATAATGAAATATCATCAAAATCGGTTCAGTAGTTCCTCTGAGATAAAAAAACATTATTCTATTCTTTAATAACCATGTTTAAAATACCTCTTCAATCACAGTATTCCTCAGTAGCCTCACGTACTATGTTTGGTGAGATGAGATGTATTTGCCCACCTGTGGGACATTACAGGCTAATACTTTTTTTTACTTTACTTTTTGATGTAGTATGTCTGTTGTCTATCTGGGAATCCTTTACGAAAGATTTTTAATATAAAAGTTAATATTAGTATTGATAAATAACTTAGCCGCACCCTGCGGTGTTGCCCGTGTTGTACCCGTTCCCGCGGGAATTTCGGGATTCAATGTATCCATGAGTTATTCTGATGTATAACCTGTATTACTGTAAAGTTTCATCCAAATCCGTCAATTCGTTTTTTCGTGAAAGAGTAACAAACATACATCCATCCTCACAAACTTTCGCATTTATAATATGAGTAGGATTTTTCAGACAACGTGCCTTCATGGCGTATCCACCCTGAAGCATTCCATTACATTGACAACTACAAAACAGCGAAGGAACAACTCACTCGCAAGCTGTTCACGGAGTTCAATAAAGCAGTTTTTGATGATGCTATGGACGCAGACATGCTGATAGTTTGGGACTCCAAATTGAGGAGTACTGCCGGGTAAATGTACTTTTAATCACTACATAGTATAAAATAAAGTCGTCTCTGTTTCGTATCTGTCTGTTTGTCTGTCTGTATGCTTAAATCTTTAAAATTACGCAACGGATTTTGATGCGGTTTTTTGTAATAGGTAGAGTGATTCAAGAGGAAGGTTTTTAAGTAAAAAAATTCCCGAAATTCCCACGGGAACGGGCACAACGCGGGTAAAACCGCGGGGCGCTGCTAGTTTATTATGATAAAGCTGAAGACACCGTTAGTTTATTAATTTTGTTATATTCATTGTTGAATCCTCACCCTTTTAATTAACTAGCAGCGCCCCGCAGTTTTACTCGCGTTATACCCGTTTCCCTTGAGAATAACGGGATGAAAATGCCTTCCCGTTAAATTAGCTATCCGTAATTAAAATAATTATTCAAATTGGTAGTTACTGAGATTAGCCCTTACAAACAAACACCTCTTTATATGTAATAGATTTCACATTTTTATCTGAAGTTTCGGCTCCTTGTTTGAATTTGTAATATAAATCCTCAATTACATTACAGTACCACAACAAACCGCCTCATCAAGACCGCATCCGGCGACCGCATCCGCACGTCGAGCATCAAGCTGTCGAGCAAGGTGCTGGACGCGCCTGCGCGCCTACGCGACACGCTCATACACGAGCTGTGTCACGCCGCCACGTGGCTCATTGATGCGGAGCTTAGAGCCGGCCACGGGCCGTTGTGGAAGAAATGGTACGTAGGCTTCTTCTTCATCGAGTGTATGGTCAACCTGGCCAATCTTGGTGTCAGAGTTATTGAGCCGCCAAAGGCCTCTGACATGGCTCATGTAACGACTACTATCCGTAGAAAGTAACCGGGACCGACGGCTTAACGTGCCCTCCGAAGCACGGAATGGTATGTAGTCGATTCAATCTATAGTAATACTAGCCGCGCCCCGCGATGTTACCCGCGTTATACTCGTGCCCATGGGAACTTTGGGATGATGAAATTCAACGGGAAGGTTAGAGGCTATTTGCCTATGGCCTTCCCGTTGAATGTGGCTATCCAAAAAACTTCGGAGCGTTCTCTCTTCTCTTTAAACTTAAGAGCTGAGCTCTTGTCGATGGAGTTCTTTCCACTTTTCTCTATCATCTGTCATTCTCTTCAGCTGCTGGTACGACACGACTTTTGCTCTTTCCTTCAGTTGGTCTACATATGCCCTTCTTGGCCTTCCTCTTCCTCTCCTTGCCTCTATATGTCCTTCTGTTATAGTTTTTATAAATTCGTCGTGTCGTAAACTATTCCTCTTCTTATTTCTATCGTCTTTAATATTGCTCTCTTCTCCCCTATTAGATTCAACACTTCCTCGTTGCTTTTCTTTTCCGTCCAGCTTATTCTTTCCATTCGCCTCCAGCACCACATTTCAAACGCCTCTAGCCTTTCCCTATCCCTTTGGCTCATGGTCCATGTTTCGCTGCCGTAAAGAGCTATGCTCCATATAAATGTTTTAATTAATTGTTTTTTGATGGATCGGGATATTTTGTTTTTAATTATGTTTTTTGGTGTTAAATGCTGCTTTGGCCATGGATATACGGGATATGATGTCTGTAGAGCATCTGGAATCGTTTGTGATGATGCTACCTAAGTATCTGAATTTATTAACTTCTTCGATTTCGTTATTGTTGAGTGTGATTTGATTATTTGTTGAAGGGTTCCGGGTTATTGTCATTGTTTTTGTTTTGTTTATGTTAATTTTTAGTCCTATGTCATTGAATGCCAAATTTATTGCTGTTATAAGTTTTTCTAATTGTTCTCTTGTTTCTGCTAAGGCTGCAATGTCGTCGGCGAAACGGATGGTGTAGATTTTTTCGCCGTTGATTCTTATACCTCCTTCTCCATACTCTGCTATGGCACTGAGGGCGCTTTCGACGAAGATATTGAATATTATAGAGGAAAGGGGACAACCTTGCCTAACGCCTTGTCTATTTGAGCGTGTACTGTTTCATCTCCGGTTTTGATTATAGTTGTTTGTTGTTCGGAGCGTTAGTCTGTAATAAATGCGTTGTTACATGCCAAATGCCTTCACAATTATTGTAGTTAGTATAAAAAGCGCTACCTGCCTTCGCTTGAAGTTTATTCTAAATATATTCTAAACTCTGGTTTGAATGAGATTATTCTAATTTACAGGGCGACCAGAGCGCTGCGGGTGTATCCGGAACTGGGCGAGATATCCAGATGTCACGATATGGAGATTCATTTCAAATACTGTTACAAGTGCACCAAATGTGGATATAGGTAACAAACCATTAAATATTTCATTCTATTGTGTTCAATAAAGTTGGCCAAAAGTCCCTAACTGTATATGGAATCTAAAACTTTTTAAATTACACTCGTAATAGTCCCTACTTCTGCAGGTACACATTCCCGTACACGTACTGATGTGGTCGGGAGTGTGGATCTGTATCGCATGCCTTTCAAAAAGACCGGGCTTGTCTTACCCTAATATAAACTAATGCAAATTAAAAACAAATAAAAATGAACATATTTTGGTTATAAATTAACTGCTAAATCCTATAAAAAAGCTAAAAAATGTAAACTTAACAAACATCTTATATCTCCATTTTCAGTATAAAACGCCACTCCAAATCTATCGACGTGACCAAGAAATGCTGCGGTTACTGCCGGGGGACGTTTGAGTTGGTCCTCAACAAGAAAAACAAAGATGGACGCATCATTTCGACTCCCGCCAGAAAAGGGAATACAAACGAATTCGCACAGTACGTGAAGGAAAACTACGCTACACAGAAAGATGGTACCAAAACTCATGCGCAAGTCATGAAGCTGTTGGGCGAACAGTTTTCAGCAAAGAAAAATAAAAATGTTTGATTAAGTTTAAAGTTTAATAGATTTCGGAGTCTAAAATGGTATATGTGCCAAATATACGACAGATAGCAGCGCCTCGCGGTTGTACCTGTGTTGTGCTCGTTCCCGTGGGATTTTCGGGATGACAAATAGCTTATACTATATCTTTTCGTTGAGTGTGACTACCATTAAAAAATATTCAAATAGGATTGGTAGTTTCTGAGATTGGCACGTTCAAACAAACAAAAAATTAAACTAATTTTGATTATAATCATATATTAATATAGATTTTAATTGTGACCAATAGGACCTATTTCTGCACCATTTATGGGCATTTCGTTTGGTGTACATAAAAATCCATATTATGTCAAATATGGGATATTATGTTATTGGTTATTATGGGACATAAAGCTATCTACCGCCAATTTTGGTAATTTCAAGTCTGACTTAGTATAGGTTTAATATAAATTTTGTAAAATACCGTTTTTCATATTGACATGTATAGCACTATGAAATGCTATTAATCTATGACTATATTCCAAACTATATTAAGTCCCATAATTATAAATACACAAGGTTCGTAAATATTGTATATTTTTCATTATTTATTTATTCGATTTTTTTTTATCATGACTGTATTAAATTAAGTTTATACACAATTTTGTAATAAAATGTATGAATTTAAGGTAAGTGTACACTGGTTTGGTACTGATTTTAGTTTTAATCTGTATTTTTTGTATATGTTGTACTGGTACAACTATTTTAGGTTTAATGTGATTTTGACTTACAATTGTATTGTATTTTATACACTGCTACCATTGACCCGCAGTTTTACCCGCGTTGAACCCGTTCCCGTCAGAATTTTGATTTGAAAATAGTCCAAAAAATGTATCTTGAATTATTTTGTTTGTTGCTGAAAATCGCATGAAAATATGTTCAGGAGTTTTTGATATAAGCACTAAAATACAGTCTGACAAGTATAATTTGTTCTCATTTTATTTTTATTTATTTTTTGTTAAAAAATCAGTTTTAAAGTTTTTACCCAAACTTGCCTTATTACCTTGATACAAAGCCTTTTGTAATAATAACTTGGAAAACTGCATGTATTTAATATGTACTAGTTTAGTTTTTAATTATTTTAACTGTACATGTATTTTGTATATGTATTTCATGGTTTAATTTTATAATTGTAATTGTTATTTGATAATTTAAGGTAAAATATATATTAATGAAATATACACTAAGATATATACGATTGAGTCTATTCCTTCGTTCTAAACTTTCTATTTAATTTATGGACAACTTACCCTCACCTCTGAAAATCCCCAAATCATCCCCACTCTTCTTTATAGTTAACGTTTTTCATTACTAAAGTACCTACCATTCTTAGCCCAACTAATATTATAAACGCGAATCTTTGTGAGGATGGATGTATGTATGTTTGTTACTCTCACGAAAAAACTACTGGATGGATTTAGACGAAACTTTACAGTAATATAGGTTATACATCAGATTAACACATGGGATACATGTATCCCGAAATTCCCACAGGAACGGGTACAACGCGGGTGACACCGCGCAGCTAGTAAGGAATACATTTTCAGTAACGAAAAGTTTCTATGTCTATGTAAATCTGATATTAAAGGAATATTATGGAATGTTATTACCAATTAAATCTATATATATAAAAGAAAGTCGGGTTTGTTACAACACTTATAACTCGAGAACGGCTGAACCGATTTGGCTGAAAATTGGTGAGTAGGTAGCTTAGAACCAGGAGAGGGATATAGGATATATATCCCGTATTTCCTACGGGAACGGGTGCGCTGTGGGTGAAACCGCGGGGCACAGCTAGTATTTAATACGAACAAGATATGAAGATTAAAGTAGATAATATTTTATTAATAATCTTTTAATAACATCTTGTAAATTGTAATAACCGCGTATCCACGAACAAATGATTCTTGAACAAATAAATACATTCAAATAGTATAACATAATATTCGATTCGGCAACTTAAAATTATTTAACTGTACAAGATGGCGGCATTCGTTTACGCGCCAAAATATAAAGGATAATACATTGAATGTTTAGTAAATGGAAGTTAACGGATGTATTCATTTTATAATCTTAATTAACAAATTAGATCTTTCACGGCCATAGCCAAATGAACTTATTATTTTAATATCTATTTATAACGCACGAAGACTTGAAAATCAGCTTCCTCTTCAAAAGGGTCAATTAATTCACTCGGATGACATCTGAAAAATAAAATATGAAACTTTGTCAAACCATAACGATACCAATAACAAATTAACGACAATTTATCGTTCCTTGGTTATGGTCACGGCAGTTTATCTATAATCTATAACCTGCTTTAGTAGAAGTAATGATTGTTCTTATGTACTGCTGCTTGGAAAAGAATTTATGCATTAGCTTGTAATGCCTGTTAACATTCTCTCTCTCTCTCTATCTCGTTCTGGCTAAGTGTAATTTGATTAAAAAAACCATAAGGCAAACCTACCAAATTCTTCTATTATATCTACATTCTCTCTCTCTCTCTCTCTCTCTCTCTCTCTCGCTCGCTGTCTCCTCTTCCTGGCTAATTGTAATTTGATTATTTTTTTAAACCCTAAGACAAAAATACCAAATTATTCTACCAGCTCATACCTTGCAGCCCATCAGTGCGCGGTGTTCTTGGGGCGGCCGCCGCGGGTGAGCTTGAGGTGCACGAGCTTGACGTGCGTGCCGAGGGCGGACGTCTGGCTGAAGGTGGCGGAGCACTGCGGGCACTGGAACGGCCGCTCGCCCGTGTGCGTGCGGATGTGGTTCTTGAGGATTGCGCGTTTCTAAATCAACAATTATATTGAAACCGTGGGAATTTCGGGAATTTTTTTACATAAAAACCTTCCTTTTGAATCACTCTACCTATTACAAAAAACCGCATCAAAATCCGTTGCGTAATTTTTTAAGATTTAAGCATACAGACAAACAGACGCGACTTTGTTTTATACTATGTAGTGATTTTACTGACTTAATCTTCGGAGGGCACGTTAAAGTGTCGGTCCCGGTTGTTTTAATATTTAGACCATGTCGGAGGCCTTTAGGCGGTCTAAAAACTATAACACCAGGGTTACCTACTCGAACATACTTTTCTTTAATTTAACAAGTATGTACTTACACCGAATAATCTGTCGCACATCGGACACGGATAGGCCAGCGGACTTTTGTAGCCTTCGTGCACCACTCTATTGTGTATTGTGAGAGACCACTTCGAGACATAAGCCTGGAACAAAATATATACATTTAATAAAAGTAAAAAGTATAAGCCTATAATGTCCCAATGCTGGGCAAATGCCTCTCATCTCACTGAAGTTATCAGTGCAGTTAGGAGGGTTAGGCGTAATCACCACGCTTACCTAATGCGGGTTGGTGATCATCCGAGCAATGTTTGAAAAGTAGGAAACTAGTTTTCACTCGACCCGGTAATTGAACCCGAGACCTGTCTTGGCAGGCGAGTGCACATACCACTAGACCACCGAAGCGTTACATACCTATAGTTCTATATTAATTAGACCCATTAAAAACTTTAGATTTAGCGCAGCGATACAATACAGAGAAGCAAAGAAAATTACGTCTATCATACTAATATTATAAATGCGAAAGTTTATGAGGATAGATGTATATTTGTTACTCTTTCACGAAAAAACTACTGGACGGATTTGGATGAAACTTTATTGTAATATAGGTTATACATCAGAATAACATATGGGATACATTTTATCCCGAAATTCCCGTGGGAACGGGTACAACGCGGGTAGCACCGCGGCTAATAATATACGTAGTTTAGTTACCTTGTCGCACTTATCACAGGCGTACGGCTTGATGTTCAAATGTACTTGATTGGTGTGTTTCTCTAAAGTTCTTCTGACAATAAACCTTTGATCGCAGTATTCGCATTTTAATCTGAAACAAATAACAAATGCAGATTTATTTTTAACAAGCAGCGGCCCGCGGTTTTACCCGCGTTGTGCTCGTTCCCGTGGGAATTTCGGGAATTTTTATACATATAAACCTTCCTCTTGAATCATTCTATCCATTTAAAAAAAGCGCGTCAAAATCCGTTGCGTATTTTTAAAGATCTAAGCATACATAGGGACAGAAAGACAGACAGATACCGGAAAGCGACTCTGTTTTATACTGTGTAGTGATTTATCATACCTTTATGGGAGGGCAAAAGGCAGGGAGGTTTGGCAATGTTTAGGGGAGACCTTTGCCCAGCAGTGGGACAATATAGGTGAAGAAAAAATATCATACCTTTAAACAAATATAAAATCAGGGGTATAAAATATTATTCTTCTAATATTATAAATACGAAAGTTTGCGAGGATGTATGCATTATATGTATGTATGTTTGTTACTCTTTCACGAAAAAACTATTGGACGGATTTGGATAAGACTTTACAGTAATATAGGTTATACATCAGAATAACTCATGGGATACATTCTACCCCGAAATTCCCGCGGGAACGGGTAGTAATTAATAACTTACGGCAGCTCCGTAGAATTGTTGTGAATTCCTGTGTACTTGAGATGCGTTTTCAGATTGGTCAGCGTTTTGAAATACCTGAAACAATGTAACAACAAAATACTGATGGATTTTATGTTAAAACATCAACTTACCGCACACTTTCAATAGACAAACATTTTTTAAAGATAAATAAAAGAAAATTTCAAAAATATTTAAAAAAATAAGGAGAGAAGAGAAGGCACTAATCAAATTGTCTTTGGTAGAGTAACCAGCGATTATGGTTTACATTTTAGAAAACATATTAACTAAGTATTAATTATTCTCGTCTCATTATATATATTAGTATACCTCAGTATAACAGTAACTTAGTATACCTAAGTATAACTAAGTATTTATACTTATTACGCAGTAATGATCTCTCATCTCATTATATATCTTAGTATACCTCAGTATAACTCAATAATAACTTAGTATAACTAAGTATAACTCACTTATTGCACTCGACGCAGTAGTGTTCCCTGGTCTCGTTGTGCGCGCGCGAGTGCTGTATCAGCTGCGACCTCTTTATGAACGCCGAGCCGCATTCTTTGCACACCCACTGCTTGTTGACATCTTCAGATGAAGAGTCTTTAGGGTGCCTCCTGTAATAAATAATTTTATAAGTTACTAGCTGTTCCACCCGCGACCCAATAGATGTCGCTAGTGTGAATCTAAACCATCCAGGGTGCCACCCAAATGCATACAAAAAATCATTCAAATCAGTCCAGCCGTTTAGGAGGAGTTCAGGGACATACACACGTACAGTATAATCTATACTAATATTATAAAGAGGAAAGGTTTGATTTTTTGTTTGTTTGTTTGTTTGTTTGTTTGTTTCGAATAGGCTCTGAAACTACTGCACCGAATTAAAAAATTCTTTCACCATTCGAAAGCTACACTATCCCTGAGTGACATAGGCTATATTTATTCCCGAAATTCCCACGGGAACGGGCACAACGCGGGTATATGTAACCCAAGGTATGAAAAACATGCCTAAAAAAATTGGTTATTGGCGTGCGCTACTAAATCTATTGATGATACACAAAAACAATGTTCTACACAATCAAAGTACATATCATTGCGAACAAATAAGTTCGCGAGGGCATATGTCTAACTATTATAGTTAAGACACAATAACCGTTTTAAGTTAAAATTAATTAGTTAAAAAAGGAGTGTAATTTTAAGTTGATGATATTCATAATGATGATATGAATCTACATCAAAATAAATGGCTCTACAATCAAGGTTAATTATGTTTCTTTGTGTACCTCTTTAAATTATTAAAATCGGACAGTTAGTTTCAGAGTTATGATGAGAAATATCACTACATAGTATAAAATAAAGTCGTCTCTGTTTCGTGTCTGTTTGTCTGTATGCTTAAATCTTTAAAATTACGCAACGGATTTTGATGCGGTTTTTTTGTAATAGGTAGAGTGATTCAAGAGGAAGGTTTTTATGTAAAAAAATTCCCAAAATTCCCACGGGAACGGCCACAACGCGGGTAAAACCGCGGGGCGCTGCTTACAAAATAGTAATGCTCGATGGCGGGTCTCTTATGGCTACTTACTGTTTCGTGCGGTCAAAGCGCGCGGGGATATAGGTACCTACCTACGAACTACGAACGACGACGACGTGCTATGTAGGTATTATCCCGAATTCTTCCTCACATAAAAAACTTGATTGTGTATACATATATACTCGCGCGAGACATGTAATATTTTATCCCCAATTTCCCACTTGAAATTTTGATTGTGTATATTCCTGCGGGAGACACGCAATGTTTTATCCCGATTTCATGTTTCTTTGTGTACCTCTTTAAATTATTAAAATCGGACAGTTAGTTTCAGAGTTATGATGAGAAATATCACTACATAGTATAAAATAAAGTCGTCTCTGTTTCGTGTCTGTTTGTCTGTATGCTTAAATCTTTAAAATTACTCAACGGATTCTGATGCGGTTTTTTTGTAATAGGTAGAGTGATTCAAGAGGAAGGTTTTTATGTAAAAAAATTCCCGAAATTCCCACGGGAACGGCCACAACGCGGGTAAAACCGCGGGGCGCTGCTTACAAAATAGTAATGCTCGATGGCGGGTCTCTTATGGCTACTTACTGTTTCGTGCGGTCAAAGCGCGCGGGGATATAGGTACCTACCTACGAACTACGAACGACGACGACGTGCTATGTAGGTATTATCCCGAATTCTTCCTCACATAAAAAACTTGATTGTGTATACATATATACTCGCGCGAGACATGTAATATTTTATCCCCAATTTCCCACTTGAAATTTTGATTGTGTATATTCCTGCGGGAGACACGCAATGTTTTATCCCGATTTTCCTACATGAAATCTTGATTACCCGAAGCGAAGCGAGGGCGGGTCGCTAGTTATATATAATTATAAAGATTATTTATCTACACTAATGTTGTAACATTCTAGTTATGTTTCCAATACTTGACTTATAATTACTACTGTTATAGCGCAGACAACTAAAACACTCAATTTAAGCAATTGCACATGATGTTATAATATCCACATCGATATCGTAAAATCTCATTATAACATCGCGCCCTGCGCGGCGCGCGCAGCTGCGCTCTCATTGGTTAGATTTTAATGGCGGCAAGTTCACTGTGACAATACACGTACGCGTGAATTTAATGTTTCGCAATGTGTTTTGTTTTTAAAATTTTGTTTGATTAATTGCATTAGTGAAGATAAAGTAGTGTATGCAACTGCATATAACACGGGTATTAAAACACTCGTTACTATTATGAAACTTGCTGCGCTCGTTTCATAAACTCACACTCGTGTTTTAATACCCTTCTTTATATGACAGTTGCATAAACTACTATTATATCTTTCGCTGTTTTATAATGAAGTGTCTATCACCTTATTTAAGGATCTGAAGGCGAATGACAAAAGTGACAAAAACCCTTAGGCGATTATCACACTGGCCCGCACTACGCAGCGTAGTGCGTGAATGCGTGTTCTTACGTTGCTTGTAAGTACCTCCGTTTGTATAGAAAACACACACAGTGCCAACACTGAAACTGCATCCATGCGCGTTCATGCAAATCACTCGCGTACACGCATCCCCGCGCGTGAGTGCGGGGCGAGACGCAACGTATGGTACACCGATGCCGCAGTACCGTGCGTGATTTAGGAAGGGATTTGACGTGTATTTGGAAATGGATCTCGAAGCCAGCGTGATCCACAAAACGCAACTACGCGCGTGAGTGCGTAGAAAACCCGCACGATGATGCAGATCTGCACTCCCGCAAGTACGCGCGTAGATTCGTCGACACGCGACATGCAGCGTGATGCGGGGCAGTGTGATAATCGCCTAATAGATTCTTCAGTTTTGAGCACATACCTGATCTGATGACTCACAAGCCCATGTTTGGTGGCGAAAGTCTTCGAGCATAAGTCGCAGTTGAAACTCTGCCTCCCTCTCTTATGGGCCGTGTAGATGTGCTTCTGTAGTGAGAGTCTTCCACTGAAACCAAATAAAAGTCAAGTCTGTATCCCACAGCTGGGCAAAGGAGCATGACATCTAGCTGAGAATATCAATACAGTGAGGTAGATTAGACGTAATCACCACGCTTGCCAAATGCGGGTCGGGTCGGGTGGTGATCTCAAACCCGAGCCATGTTTGAAAAGTAGGAAACATGTTTTCGCTCGACCCGAATAGAACCCGGGACCTCAGTCTTGGCAGGCGAGTGCGCGCACACACTACTAGACAAAAATACTCTTCACCAAAACAAAGAATACTCTTCACCTCTAATCACTACATAGTATAAAACAAAGTCGCTATTTTTGTCTGTTTGTTTGTCTGTTTGTCTATATGCTTAAATCTTTAAAATTACGCAACGGTTTTTGATGCGGTTTTTTGTAATAGGTAGAGTGATTCAAGAGGAAGGTTTTTATTTATAAAAATTCCCGATATTCCCTCGGGAACGGGCACAACGCGGGTAAACCGCGGGGCGCTGCTAGTACAATATAAAGTATAGACCAGTATACTTACGCATACACCTTCTTGCAGTCCGGACACTCGTTCGGCTGGTACCCCTCCCCGTGGTGGCGCGTGTAATGCTCCGCGACGTTGCTCTTCGTTCCCCGGATGAAATCGCACTCGGGGCATTTGAATCTCCTGAAGAATACACAATTTATATTCATAATCTTACAACACAATGAATACAGAATCACCAAATTTAAAAGTCGGTTGTTCCCAGTCATCATTACATGGTATAAAACAAAGTCACTTTCCGCTGTCTGTCTGTACCTATGTATACTCAGATCTTTAAAACTACGCAACGGATTTTGAAGCGATTTTTTTAAAATAGATAGACTGTTTCAAGAGGAAAGTTTATAAGTATAAAAATCTCCAATATTCCTACGGGAACAGGCACAACGCGGGTAAAACCGCGGGGCGCTGCTAGTAATAAATAATAAATAATGCTTAAAGGATGAATTATTGTTGAATTTTGACATTGAAGATTCTATAGTTAAATAAAACATTAAAAACTTACTGTATGTGTCCTTTTATATGACCCTTTAGTTTCTCTCTCGTGTCCCAGATCATGTTGCAGAAATCGCACACATAGTCACCGTTACTCTACAACAGACAAACATAAATCATAACATCTTAGTCGAATAGTATGTCCAATAACTGTTAAGTTATTAATAAGAACTTTCTACGGATAGTAGTCGTTACATGAGCCATGTCAGAGGCCTTTGGCGGCTCAATAACTCTGACACCAGGATTGGTCAGGTTGACCATCCACTCGATGGAGAAGATGAAATTAGTATATAGATAACGTATTTAGTGAAATTACAGTTTATAGTGTAGGGCAGGGCACTAACTTCTTTATTATATTTAAAACTAGCAGCGCCCCGCGGTTTTACCCGCGTTGTGCCCGTTCCCGTGGGAATTTCGGGATTTTTTTTACATAAAAACCTTCCTCTTGAATCACTCTACCTATTACAAAAAACCGCATCAAAATCCGTTGTGTAATTTTAAAGATTTAAGCATACAGACAGACAAACAGACAGACACGAAAAAGAGACGACTTTATTTTATACTATGTAGTGATATACATAGTACTAATGTTTTTTTTATAATCAACTAGCCACGCCTTGCGGTGTAACCCACGTTGTACCCGTTCTCGCAGGAATTTCGTGATATAATGTATCACATGTGCTATTCTGATATGTATCCTATCTATTGTACTGTGGTTTCATAAAAATCCGTTAAGTAGTTTTTGCGTGAAAGAGTAACAAGCATACATAACATACAGCCTCATAAACTATCGCATTTATAATATTAGTAGGATTAATATATTGACTTACCAGACTATGTTTCTTCATATGCACCTCATAGCTAGACTTAAGCACAAAGCTTTTCATACAATCTGTACATTTGTAGAGACAATTATTATACCTCTCACTCTTTTCAATCTTTTGTCTCTCTTCCAGCCATTGTTTCTTTGTTAATTCTATGCATAATATTTTTGATAACACTAGAACAAAACCAGTCCAAAATTAAACAATAAAATAGTTAATTTTACTAGCAGTTTTGATAAGTAAATCACTTTTAGCTCAAGTAAAAGATAGATCACTAAGTCAGTTGATTTTCAAATTAATATGTTTGGTTAAATAAAAATATTTACTATATGTAATTAGTATAATAAATAATTCGATACAAGGTGATATTCTTTACATCAAATTCTGTTCAGCAGTTTTGCATGAAAGTGTAATGTAATTCTCGTGTCGAGGTGTTTGTAGTTAAACTCCTCCGAAACGGTTTGACCAATTTTATGAAATTTTGTGTATGTATCAGGTAGGTCTGAGAATCGGACATCTATTTTTCTTCCCCCAAATGTTATTAAGGGTATTCCACCCCTTAATTTTTATATGGCAAAACAACATTTGCAGGGGCAGCTAGTATAACATAATATACATCCATCCAAGCACTTATATGTTCACAAACATTCACATTTATAGTATTAGCAGTGTTGTAATATAATAGTAGAATAAATTATTTAATATGTAGTAACAAAATAAGAATTACCACTGTCATTTTTCTTTTCATCTTGCTTAGCCGGTGTACTGGGTTGACTCTTGCCAGCTTTGGGTTTCTTAGTCACTCTCGCCGACAATGGGGTAAAATCATCGGAGTCTGTATCAGATTCATTGTCTACAAGGTCCTTGTTGTTAGAGACATTGCCTTTGGAGACCTTTTCCTTTGAAGGTGTGTCTTTTTTATCCTTTTTTAGCCAAATGAGAGGCGGAGGCTCCTCCCGCTTTAGTGGAGTGACGAGTTCTTTCTTTATAAGAGGCTCTTGGTAATCTGAGAAAAGATTGGTGTTGTTTTAGAGTCAAATCTACAGGTCAGTGAGTCAAATAAAGAAAGCTGTATCTTTTATTTATCTTTGTGTCTGTTGTCATAAAAAAAACTAGATTGAAATGAGGTTTATGCCTGTTTATGTGCTCACTCTATTTTTTCTTACGATAGTTATAATGTGGTCAATAAAAGTACAGCCAAAAACAATTATTTCTGAAGAGGAAAATGGTATCATAGCTCATTCTTACTCCATCACTAAACCCTAAACCCTGTGCTCGTGGCGTAGGCCTCTGCTTGGATGGGTGGCCGATAGTGGCATTTCTATCTGAGCGCTACCGTGCTTCGTAGGGCACATTAAAATTGTTGGTCCTGGTTGTATCAATCGACAGACCATGTCGGAGGCCTTAAGGCGGTCTAAAAGTTCCCGACACCAGGGTTAGCTACTAATCTACTCGAACTTACTCACTAAACCCTTTCCCTCAAGTAAAGAAGTTGCCTTTGGTTTTACATCAGTCTGGTTTGAATTTAAATTCTGATAGAAAAAAAATTAATATAGGTCTTAAAGAAGTTTCAAAATGACAAGGTTCTAAGTGGACTAGATGGACTGTAGAGATAGATTGTAAATTACCATCATCATCATAACTCATATTATCTCCATCCAAATCCTCTGTCTCTTCTTTCATTTCTATCTTGACTTCGTGGAAGATTTGCGGCATAACTGTTGTTTCAGGCAACACTGTTGTATTTGGTAACACTGTCACATGAGGTAACAGTGAGGTGTGAGGTATCGGAGACTCCTCGTCTATAGGATCGTCTCCTGTCATATTGATTATGTGGCGCGTTAAAGAGTTTGTGAGACATATCGGCTGGATTTTACTTCGGATGTTTTTTAGAGATGAGTAATCCTGAAAAAGATTTAAATTTGTTAGTTCCAAGGGTTTCGATGTATTATTAATTTATTATTTGTTGTTATAGCGGCAATAGAATACACCATCTGTGAAAATTTCAACTGTTTAGCTATCACCGTTCTTGAGAGACAGTCTGGTGACATATGGACGGATGGACTGAGAGCGAAGTTTCAGTAATAGGGTCCCATTTTTACCCTTTGGGTACAGAACCCTAAAAATGCTCGATTCTTACCCCTTCATAGCTCTCCAATAAAATCTGATTTTCCCGTACATTCTGTATGAATGACTCTGTCTTTTGCAACAATCTTTGGCAAATATAACATAATATCAGCCAATCTGCCTGAAAAATGGAAAAGCACATATTTATGGACACAAATTATTGAAGAATATATTTACAATAGACAAATAACACAAAAATGAAAAGGTTACAATAGAAGGGCTAAACTTGGATGAATTTGGAACTTATTAAATGAACTAGAATCTAGATAAACCAGTCACTAAATTATCACACATACATCTGTTTGGACAGGCAATTTACGATCAAAATCAAATATATAAAGACTATTGCCGTAATCTGAAATAACACACTCAACTGTAATACTTTACGGTGAAGTGAGGGTATTGATGTCACTTACTTCGAAAATTGATTTCAGCGAGTCGCATTTCAGTACAAATTGCTGTAAATTACAGTCTTTCGGAGTCGCCAAACACCGCACACAACACTGGCTGTCCAAGGTTTCTGGTGTATCTCCCATTTTACTTGAATTTATTGCCTCAAATATAATAAAACTAAACGAAATTCATAGTTTTATGTATTGGTTGCTAACAAGGTTGCGCTTTGTGTTCATATTCAACAAATTATCTTATATTTACTATACAAAAAGGGAAGCTTGTTTAATTTTTTAAATACGAGCACCAGAATATCAACGAAATGTTATTATTGTTGCACAAAAATAATATTTCTATTTTTATTAATTATAAAAACAATTATTTGATTTTCTTACACATCTCACATCACTCACTCAAACAAACAAATTCATTCACTCTTGCTTTTTACAAATTAGTTGTCACTTGTCTGTCACCTTGTTACGCAGTAAGGCGCGCTTCACACTTACTCGTTCGCGCAACCTCGGTGAGTTTAAGACACTCACAATGGCTTCGTCCTTTTGTACGCGGTTACGAAGGAGGTAAGTGAGAACTGATAAACTAATTGATAACTTTCTGCAAAAACGTCAGTCCCGGAATCACTGTAGAGTACGGCACGCGGCCGCAAAGCTTCGTATGTGTGGAGGAACTCGGCAAAGTGTGCATTTTACGAGGTGCATTTGTGACGAGATTAGCGCGAGAGATATAAAGTGAGCCTAACAACTGTTAGTGCCACAGATAATAATTAATAGATACCACAGATTACAATAGATGAACTTGACTGACACATAGCAACGTCACCATTATCACAGATTACGATATATTAATTTTAGGGTTACCAAATCTTAATTATTTTTACTTTATAAATATCAATCTTAACCCTGCATAAAATCTGTTTATTTCAGGCAAGCACCCATGTAGTAAGGGTGCTTGTACACGGTGCATGTAGCTGGAGCAAGTAAAGATGCGGGTTACACGCGTGAGTAATATGCGCAAGCTATTTGTTCGAGTAACTCGCTTGTACTTATACATGGTGCATATAACTGGAGCAAGTAAAGACACAGGCTACTTGCACAAGTAGTCGTGGTCAAGAGCTACATATGCATGCTATTCGCACGGTAGCTGTATGAGTTGAATCGCGTCAAAATGTCTCGACGAACGAAAATTATTTTAAAATCATTTGTTAAAAATGTAATATTACCAGAATTATTAAATATGCTAGAAGACGATTTAATACAATTACGAACCTGCTCAAGTGACATGCGCGAGTGACCCGCGCGCGTCGCAGAGCACGCGGATTAGTTGCGCGGGTGGCTCGCTTTGGTACATGCTCGAGTCACTAGACCCGCACATGTTTTTTAAACGATATGTTTACGATGCATATAACCCGCGCAAGTGCCTCAACATGCGCAAGCTACTTGCACCGTGTACAAGCACCCTAAGATTATCTATAAAATAAAATTTTGAAAAGTATATAAAAATCCTGAGCATCATCTATGTTGTTATCCCGAAACTGTCGTTAAGATTTCGTTAGGTTACTTTCGAATTCTCGTCCAAAAGCTTTCCAAAAGGCTGCGACAGAGTCATAACAAGAGCGAAGTAATCTGGGATGCCAGATAAATCTGTTGCAGCTGGTTGCAGCTGCACGCTGCACTGAGTTGCTGCAAATGTATTTCTTTGATGCTTTCTAAACTTACCAATAGGCTAATAGGGAAGTCTACAAAGCCTGTAAACAGAACAGACTGCTTGAAACATGGATCAAATAAAACAAATACATAGATGTTTACAGATTTATTTTATATACCACAATTTTAAAGGTATACAACAAAAGAATCGCTTTAAGTACAAATTACTAAACAAACACGTCTGATTTTCAGTCGAAATATAAAATTAACTAAATACTCGTCAAATAATACAAAATTGTTAATAAATTATGACAATATAATATGTATAATGGCACGTTGGCAAGATTAGATACAAAGAGAAATATCTTTAGAAAGATGCAGAAGATTATGTCTTTAGAAAGATATATTAAGATATATCTTATAGAATAATCAACATTACACTTTGAAAGACAAATAGAGCCATATTACTAAACGCGTAATAACATTTTAACTATCAAATGGTTTTGTCACTTTCTGACATAGGCTATTTTTCGAAGAGCGAAAGAGACAAAACATATTATAACAGTGTATTAGTTATACGGCGTTTATTAATAAAGCCGATAAAGAGATTTATGTTCAGCTTATGATGTAAATAAGAGTGCGCATTGAAAATTAAAATATGAGAAAATTATTCGTATTAAAACATAAATTGAGATTCTTATAAGAAATTGCACGTAAATAAGGCACATTGTATAAATATAATTATCTATTAGGCTTGCGCATACGAGGGACTTTAGTCAGCGGAGGACAAAACTCGCGAAATAAAACGTTATTTAAGAACTTTGAGTCCTTTTATGGGCATTATTAGGTAAACATATATTTTTTGTCGAACAAAAAAGTCCAACGGACTTAGTCCCTAGTTTGCACAGGACTTAAATTGATTTTTTTTATTATTTTTGTTTTATATAAAAATGCAGTCCCTATCAGTCATAAATAAATATATTTTTATCAACTATCGAGTAAGGGTACAACCTCTTAACTATGAAACACTTAATCTTAATATTACATATAGAGTTAGGACTTTACAAATGATACATGGGGTTAAAACACTTTGGCAATTATGTATGTTGTAACGGCTGTAGCGATGATCACTGGAACAAACAAACATATTATTAATAATTATTCACAAAAAATAAATAAATAATAATATAAATAAATATACCCGGACAAATTCACACACGGTTAGCCCCAAACTAAGCTCTAAGCTTGTAATATGGAATCTAACTCACTGATACTAGTTACTACTTATAATAATAATTATTAAACTTAATACACAAAAATGTAATAAGAATATATAATTGACACCCAGACGTCGTCGCCAACTACTATGTCTTCATATATTGTTGACTCCGGGCGGGAATCGAACCCGCAACCCCGACACAGTAAGCGCTTTCACTGCCACAGTGCCAACGGGCTTGTCAAATAAAAGTTTATGTCAAATTAATAAGGTTTTATGTCAACTTACCACAAATCGGTTAACTTTGGGAGCAAAACTCTTCGATACTGTCGTCTGCGTCACGTTCATGCTCTCGAATTTTTCACGCAAACTGGAACACATAGAAAAATGTTAAATTACCTTTATTTTACTAATATTATAAATGCGAAAGTTTGTGAGGGTGCAATGTATCGATGTATGTTTCTTACTCTTTCGCGCAAAAATCACAGATCGGATTTGTATGAAACTTTACAGTGCTTAGGTTATACATCAGAATAACTAATGGGATACATTTTATCCCGAAATTTCCGCGGGAACGGGTACAACGCGGGTAACACCGCGGGGCGCGGCTAGTATAATTGACACCCAGACGGCGTCGCCAACTATGTCTTCACATATTTTTGACTCCGGGCGGGAATCGAACCCGCAACACCCGACACAGTAAGCGAACTCACTGCCACTGTGCCAAAGCGCTTGTAAATATATAGATAGATTAGTTGAAAACCAGTTGGTCGTGTGTTACCTCTTGGCGGTCTCGAGCTGCGACTCGTCGTCGTTGTCGCGGTCGATGACGACGGCGGAGGGCGAGCGCGCCGGCTCGCTCTCCGACCAGTTCTCGAAGCGACCGCGGAAGCTTTTCGTGCGCGCTAGCTGTTGGGCCTGGCGGGGAATATGTTTTATTGTTAAGTAAGGAAGAATATTTATTCGAAAACAAAATATCTAGATCCATCAAAATACAATTAATAAAAACATTTATAGCATAGCTCTATACGGCAGCGAAACATGGACGATGATCCAAAGGGATAGGGAAAGGTTATAGGCGTTTGAAATGTGGTGCTGAAGACGAATGGAAAGAATACGCTGGACGGAAAAGAAAAGCAACGAGCTAGTGTTGAATCTAATGGAGGGAAGAGAGCGAGCGGGATAACAGGGGGTGGACCCCTTTCACCTGAAGCGAAGCGAGGGGGGCTGTTAGTATGAATATAGTAATAGAGGGAGTATTTTTCCCAATTGTAGGACAGTACGAAAAAAGAATCGGCACCTGTTTGAGCGCCTCGTCGCCCTGGCGCGCCTGCTCGTAGGCGCGTCTCCTCTCGTCCTCACTATCCTCCTCCTCCTCGCTGTATTCCTCCTCGCTGGTGGTGTCTCCCGTGTGGTTCTTCTCCCCGGGCGGGGGAGGGGTGAAGCATTTTAGGGGTTTCGGACCTGGGTGAAGTGATTGGAAGTTTACCTTGCTGTTTATACATTTTGTTATAGGGATAATGTGTGGATCAGATCATTATTATTGTATAGATGGGTGTCCAGTAGTGGCATTTCTATATGCCTCGGAGAACACGTTAAATTGTCGGTTTAAGTAAGACCATGTCGGAGGTCTTTAGGCCGTTTTAAACTCGACACCAGGGTTGGCCAATACGAGATTACTTATTTAAGTGTGCGGTAATGTTTGGATGGCCCGTTGGCTGTGATTGTTCTTCTGTGCGTGTCACTGGCACTAAATTGAACCAGCCAGTTGGCTTGTGAAGTTGGCCAGGGTGACTGCATCATCTGTAGCCCTGTTGAGGTCGGATGTAGTGCATCTAACAGGGCATATGGCAAAGCAGCAAATGCGCCATCGTTTGGGATGATTCTCCACAATCATAAATAATTTGGGGTGGCTGTGATAGTGATGTCACATAAAGTATCCCGTACCGGTGTACTCGTCTCGCGGCGCCTGCTCCATCTGTCGGAACACGCTGATCATCTTGTTGGCGGTGCGGCGCGCGGCACCAGCTCGTATTACTTACCGGTGTACTCGTCTCGCGGCGCCTGCTCCATCTGTCGGAACACGCTGATCATCTTGTTGGCGGTGCGGCGCGCGGCACCAGCTCGTATTACTTACCGGTGTACTCGTCTCGCGGCGCCTGCTCCATCTGTCGGAACACGCTGATCATCTTGTTGGCGGTGCGGCGCGCGGCACCAGCTCGTATTACTTACCGGTGTACTCGTCTCGCGGCGCCTGCTCCATCTGTCGGAACACGCTGATCATCTTGTTGGCGGTGCGGCGCGCGGCACCAGCTCGTATTACTTACCGGTGTACTCGTCTCGCGGCGCCTGCTCCATCTGTCGGAACACGCTGATCATCTTGTTGGCGGTGCGGCGCGCGGCACCAGCTCGTATTACTTACCGGTGTACTCGTCTCGCGGCGCCTGCTCCATCTGTCGGAACACGCTGATCATCTTGTTGGCGGTGCGGCGCGCGGCACCAGCTCGTATTACTTACCGGTGTACTCGTCTCGCGGCGCCTGCTCCATCTGTCGGAACACGCTGATCATCTTGTTGGCGGTGCGGCGCGCGGCACCAGCTCGTATTACTTACCGGTGTACTCGTCTCGCGGCGCCTGCTCCATCTGTCGGAACACGCTGATCATCTTGTTGGCGGTGCGGCGCGCGGCACCAGCTCGTATTACTTACCGGTGTACTCGTCTCGCGGCGCCTGCTCCATCTGTCGGAACACGCTGATCATCTTGTTGGCGGTGCGGCGCGCGGCACCAGCTCGTATTACTTACCGGTGTACTCGTCTCGCGGCGCCTGCTCCATCTGTCGGAACACGCTGATCATCTTGTTGGCGGTGCGGCGCGCGGCACCAGCTCGTATTACTTACCGGTGTACTCGTCTCGCGGCGCCTGCTCCATCTGTCGGAACACGCTGATCATCTTGTTGGCGGTGCGGCGCGAGGCGGCCAGCTCGGTGCCAGCGTCGGTGGCGCGCGACGCTCGCACCACGTCCTCCGGAACGTACGGCTCCGGCGACAGCGACGATTGGCGCTGCCACCAAATATTTACTATCAAACTTTAACTCTTTCAGTCACGACACGCCTCGCGGGTTCACATGAATACTTATCGCCATACTATGGCGTGACTGACAAGACAACTATAAGAAAGTTATGGCGGCTACTATAAGAAAAAGAGGCGGATATTCAGACATTTAAGGCAACTAAAGTCTAGTACTGATCTGTAGAAGTAATCCCATCAAAAACGTTCTGTAAAAACAAGCCAAGTCTCGATGGAGCTTCTTGTTTATCTTTAAAAAGTAATGAAATCTAGACAAAGTCGTGCCAAGTCTAAGTTTCCTTATTGCGATTTCTTTATTATTTATAGGTAATGCTGTTTGACTTGGCCGTTGACTTGTACCCACTAACATATAAAGAATGTTCGAAATATATTCTCAACAAACATTCATACTACGTAATCCTCTGTGTACAAATGTGTTGAACATTCACCTTTATATTTACAACATTTAATTTACAACAAGGGTACAAGTAAACAGCCAAGTCACACAACATTAAATATAAATAATAAAGAAATCGCAGTAAGGAACCTTAGACTTGGCACGACTTTATCTAGATTTCATTACTTTTTAGAGATAAACAAGCAGCTCCATTAAGACTTGGCTAGTTCTTTACAGAATGTTTTTGATGGCATTTCACTTCTTTTTGTGGAAACGTGGGCTTATTGATTTATTTAATTAGAACTGTATCAGAATCTCTTAAGGTCTCATAGATTTACTTGGTTATATTTACGTCTTAGATTTAATTATTTCATCTTTATTATGTTCATTATATAGTTATATATATTACCTTTTTGTTAACTTTAAATATTCTATCATTTATTTTTATAAGTAAATTCATAACTACTTTAGACTGTAAATGCAATACACATAATATTTGGTAATAACTAGCTTATATACTATTTTGTTATAAGTGCTGTAAATGCCTATGATTGGTGTGCATACCAGAATTTTTCTCATTGTGGTTATATCGAATTTAGTTAGTATGTCCACTGTTGGTATTTCTAAAAATAAATAAATAGATACTCTTATTTGACAACATCAGACCTTCGATTTTTGACATCAACTGAAGCGGCCCACCAAGTTGAATATTTTTTGTAAAGGTGGTATATGTATAGTTAGGTTGGACTCTTGTGTTTTCTAATCAGGGTCACCAGGTACTCCAGATCTTCGATTATCCTAGTTTTTTTAGTTTTCCCTTTATGTGGCCATTAAAGCCTAACTCTGTACTAAATTTCAGCTCTCTGAGTTTATGGGAAGTACTAGTTCTATTTTCATGATCATGGATAAGTGAGTGAGTGAGTGTCATAAATGCGAAACTTTGCTTTCGTTTAACTTCGGAAGTAAATGACCTACAGACTTGAAATTTTGGATTTTAAGTATGTGATTATAGCTTACTGGATGACGAAATTTCTACGTTTTGGTTTTATCCAGAGGGTCTCAAATAGGGGCCTGAAAATGCGGCGAAATGGTTCCAGTAAAGGATGGTACGGCAGTGTTTGCTTCGCGCTCAACTTGGCAGATACATAGGAAGTAGTTACCTGCGTGTGGCGCGGCGGCGTCATGCGGAACTCCTTGCGCGGGACCTCGGGCCGGTAGGTCTCGAAGAAGCGGAAGCGGTCCGAGATGTCGGCCGTCTGCACCGCCGCCTCCTCCACGCGGTCCGCCGCGCGCACCACGTCCTTGGGTATAAACGGCTGCGGGGGGATGCATGGACCAAGTTTAAAAAAATAAGAAAAATAGGAGTTTTGGATACTTCTTTTCTGACATTAAAACATTATCTATATATCTATACTAATATTATAAAGAGGTAATATAAGTTTGTATGTTTGAGCTAATCTCGGGAATTACGAGTCTGATTTGAATAATTCTTTATGTAATAGATTCAACGGAAAGATCATATAGGTTATTTTTCGTCTCGAAATTTCCACGGGAACGGGCACAACGCGGGTGAAACCCCGGGGCGCTGCTAGTACAGCAGGGCCCCGGGGTTTTACCCGCGTAAAATGAATACAGTAACTTACGATTTCCTTCCGTTTGGGCGCTTCCTGCGGCGGCGGCGAGGTGGGCGGCAGGTTCTTCGCATTGGCATCTAGTTCCAGGAAGATCGAGCGGGACTTCTTGCCGATGCCTGCAGCATAGAGTTGAGGAATTACTTCCATAGGGCCACATTAATAAACGCGTATTAAGAACATTGAAGCCGTCGGTCCCGGTTACTTTCTACGGATAGTAGTCGTTACATGAGCCAGGTCAGAGGCCTTTGGCGGCTCTATAACTCTGACACCAGGATTGGTCAGGTTGGCCATCCACTCGATGAAGAAGAAGAAGAAGCTATCAAATGGTGTGTCACTTGCTGACATACGCAATTTTTCGAAGAGCAAAAGAGACATTATAACAGTGTTTTATTACACCGCGTCATCACTACGTATAAAACAAAGTTGCTTTCTGCTGTCTGTCTGTCCCTATGTATGCTTAGAACTTTAAAAATACGCAACGGATTTTGATGCATTTTTATTTATATATAGATTGATTCAAGAGTAAGGTTTATAAGTATAAAAAATCCTGAAATTCTCACGGGAACGGGTACGATGCGGGTAAAACCACGGGGCGCGGTTAGTTGACTTTAAACAATATGAAATGTAAGAAAAGATGTAAGTAGAGAAGGAGATGGGGTGTGTCCCCTCTACCCCCCCCCCTGCCCCCCTCCCCCCCCCCTCCCCACCTTCATTGAAGAGCGCGCGGTCGTCGATGTCGCGGTTGCGCGGCGGCGTGTTCTCGTCGTTGAACTCTCCGTTCTCGAACCGCTGTTTGATCGCGCGAGCCTTCTCCAAGTCCAATTCAAGCTCTTTGCTGATCTTCTCCGATGATGTCACTCCTGATGATAAACGAAACAGTTTAATAATGATTACCGAAAAAAAGATTAGTACTTAATAGTAGTTTATGCAACTGTCATATAAAGAAGGGTATTAAAACACGAGTGTGAGTTTATGAAACGAGCGCAGCGAGTTTCATAATAGTAACGAGTGTTTTAATACCCGTGTTATATGCAGTTGCATACACTACTTTATCTTCACTAATGCAATTAATCAAACAAAATTTAAAAACAAAACACATTGCGAAACATTTAATTCACGCGTACGTGTATTGTCACAGTGAACTTGCCGCCATTAAAATCTAACCAATGAGAGCGCAGCTGCGCGCGCAGGGCCGCAGGGCGCGATGTTATAATGAGATTTTACGATATCGATGTGGATATTATAACATCATGTGCAATTGCTTAAATTGAGTGTTTTAGTTGTCTGCGCTATAACAGTAGTAATTATAAGTCAAGTATTGGAAACATAAGTAGAATGTTACAACATTAGTGTAGATAAAATTAATTTTGAATTTAAACTAAGTGTAGTTTCAATTCAAAAGAGTAGTGTTCGCTTAAACTTAAGAACAATCAGTAGTTAATTTTTGTTTCACTTTTAACCGACTTCAAAAAAGGAGGAGGTTTCTCAATTCGACCGAATATATGATTTTTTATTTCATTTGGATATTTTGAAATTGTTAATTCTCTGAAACTATACTTGCATGCCTAACTAAGGCCAAACATGTTGAAACTTATAGCCTTAGTTATTTTACCACCATTATGTACACGTGTTTTTATTTAAGCAATTATTATTTCAATGGTCTTTTTCCAAAATTCGCGATTTTTACACATTATTAACATATTACTACGGGTTTTTTCGTGGCATCCGTTTATCCCAAAATTCCAACGGGAACGGGCACAACGCGGGTAAAACCGCGGAGCGCTGTTAGTAGATGTTATATAACATACCTTGTTCACTTTGAAGCACAGACTGTTCGTACATCTCCTTTATCTTGGCTTGCTTGCCCTGAAATGAAATAAATAATAGGATATTACCATACATTACATTAAAAGCGATTGGATTCTTATAATCCTAACTAATATTAATATTATAAATGCGAAAGTAACTCTGTCTGTATGTCTGTTACGCTTTCACGCCAAAACTACTTGAACCGATTTGAATGAAATTTAGTACACAGTTAGTCCAGAGCCTGATAAAGAACATAGGCTACTTTTTATCGCGAAATTCCTGCGGGAACGGGTACAACGCGGGTGAAACCGCGGGGCGCTGCTAGTTTTTTTAATAAAAAGTAAATGATTCGCCTATAATGTCCCACTACTGGGGAAAGACCTCTCATCTCAATGAAAAAATCATTACAGTGAGGAGGATTAGGCGTTATCACCACGCTTGCCTAATGATCTCAAACTCGAACCAAGTTTGAGAAGTAGGAAACATATTTTCGCTCGCTTTTTAAAGCGAATAGTGAATAATTTCTGATAGATAACGCACCATAAACAGCCTGCTCCGAATATTCTGTATCTCCTGTTTTCGCTCGCGGTGTCGCTCGCTGTTCGCGCTCGCGCCTGACTCGAAGCGCGAAACGATCTCGTTCATGTTACAGAAGGACACGGGCGCTTCACTCTTCGTGCTGTGCTTGTATGAGTTTTTGAGAACTGAGTCTTCGTCTGGGAAAAAGGGGATGTATTATCATATGAGGCCTTAGAGCGAATATTTAATGGTCAAGATGCTACGAACAATATTGGATAAATATTTGTTAAAACGGGAACTTACGTACGACGGAGGTTACTGTTGAGTGTCCCTCAACACGTTTCGGTCACGTCCGGTGACCTTCAGTGCGAGGAGAGACGCTGTCGCTCTCGCTTCACCCACCTCCTGATGAAGGTCACCGAACGTGACCGAAACATGTTGAGGGACACTCAACAGTAACCTCCGTCGTACGTAAGTTCCCGTTTTAACGAATAAAAATGAAATCAACGTACGTTTCAATTAATAGTAAAATAGTATTGGATAAAGTTTCTTACGTCAAGTTCGAGTTAGTAGTGTCAGGGTACATCTCCGTTACCGTGCACTGGTTTTAAGTCATTAAACATTATGTAATAGTAATACTTAAATGATACTTTGCACGTTAGGTAGTCGGTCCCGGTTGTTTCAATCGGTAGACCATGTCGGAGGCGTTTAGGTGATCTGAAAACTACTGACAGGGTTGCCAACTAAGGTACTCAAAATTAATGAATGATTTTAATGACAATGAATTCCTGATGCTTACCTTCCTCCTCATTTTCGCTGGAGCTGGCCTCGACGGCGACTCCGTTCAGGTATTCATCAGACACGCCGATATCCATACCCTTAGCCTTGAACCTGCGACAAAAGAAAGAAATTATTAGCCTATAATGGCCTACTGCCGGGCAAAGGCCTCTCATCTCACTGAAGATATCAGTGTAGTGAGGCATAATCACCAAAATATATTCTAACTAGCAGCGCCCCGTGGTTTTACCACGTTGTGCCCGTTTCCATAGGAATTTCGGGAATTTTTATACACATAAACCTTCCTCTTGAATCACTCTATCTATTAAAAAACCGCGTCAAAATTCGTTGCGTAGTTTGAAAGACCTGAGCATACATAGGGACAGACAGACAGCGGAAAGCGACTTTGTTTTATACTATGTAGTGAAGCTAATAAAAAAAATCATTAAAGGCCTTATACATAACCGCTTACTAGCAGCATTTTAGCTAGCAAATGTTTTGTCCCTTTCTGACATACGCTATTTTCTAAAGAGCAAAAGAGACAAAATACTCACTAACAGTGTTTTAGTTAGAGAGCGTTTATGAATAAGGCGTTATCACTATACTAGAACACTATAATGTATTTCTTTTGGATTGGCACAAAATGTGGACCAATGTCGTCAATTTTCCAGCCGAAGACGATTGCTTCTGAAGAGGAAAAAGGTTTAGAGATAGGGTAAGAATGAAATAAAATCACTAAACCTTTTTCCTCTTCAGGAGTAATCGTCTTCGGCTGGAAAATTGACGACATTGGTCCACATTTTGTGCCAATCCAAAAGAAATAGAGTATACATAGCAACAATATAAAACTAAACCTACCTAAACATTATCCTCACTTAATTAATATTAAACACAATTTTAATAACCACACCACACACTAACAAACTCCACTGAAAAACTAACATCCCAAATAAAACTACTTTTAAAAGAACCATTGTAAAATGCACTATTTAATAAAACACTAACCTTTATTACCAATGAAATAAAGTTTAAATTGTAACATAATAAGATATTTATAAGTTGGTATCGATGAGATACGAGAATCATATGGATTGGGATAAAAAATGGTGTCAGATTGGGATTGTATTGATGTGTTTGGTATACATTGCTTGTTAACCGAATCCAAAAATCTATACATCTACGATACTTCTCTTCTTCTGTCTCTTTCGCTCTTTGGCAAATAGCGTATGTCGGAAAGGGACAAACCATTTGATAGCTCGTGCTGTTAATAAGCGGTTTTACCCGCGTTGTGCCCGTTCCCGTGGGAACTTCGGGATTGTTTTATACATGTAAATTGAATTCTCTTGAATCACTTTATCTATTTTAAAAAAATCTGCTTTAAAATCCGTGCAGTAGTATTTTACTTTATCGCGAACAGACAGACAGACAGACGCGGTCGGGGATTTGGTTTTATAATTATGTAGTGATAATATAAAAGTATAACAATAAATAAATAATTAGAATTGGCAACCCATTTTCCTAAATTTGCTAAACTTCATTTTCATACAATTCTTGATAAAAACTAGAAAAAAGCAGTGTATACCACATTACTATAAAAAACCGCTTACAAAGGAACGTTCTCAACCGATCCCGAAATAGCATCTCTCCTAGTACACTCCTTATGACGTAAAACTATGTGTAGCAAGACGGAATTGTGTTGATACTTAGATATTTTGATCTTTATGCCAAATGTATTCTTAGAGATAAATTATGTTCAATAATGGCTTCGACGGACCAATAAAATGTTTACAATGCAATATGCTGAAAAATCAGAGTTTAAAAAATACCCAAAACAGCAAAAAAATTTTACTAATCAGTAAATTTTAGTTTGCCTTTGGTAAAGGCAAGGAAACCGTCTCTGAAATGAAAAAAAACGGCATCGAAATCGGTCAGACACACATACACAAATGGACGTCCAACTTATACACACCTATCTTTAGCGTTGAGGGTTAAAAAAAGTAAATTATCAATTATAACTTTATATAATACACACATAAATCTAGAATCACCGCTAAAATACTCTCGATCAAAACATCATTCATAGAAAACACAAACACACATTAAAAAGATACTTAATCAAATACCAAAACCAATCCATCCTACTATACCTTCTAAAGATCTAACAAACAAACAGGATGACTAACGGGTGCACTCTATCACAAAAGCAATAAAACTCAAAATAGCGTGACACGGAACTGTTAAAAAATATAGCTTGGCCTGTCGAGATGAAAAGAGATGTGATTAATTCTTATCGAGTGGATGGTCAACTTGACCAATCCTGGTGTCAGAGTTATAGAGCCGCCAAAGGCCTCTGACATGGCTCATGTAACGACTACTATCCGTAGAAAGTAACCGGGACCGACGGCTTAACGTGCCCTCCGAAGCACGGAATCATCTTACTTTTCGGGCAATCAGGTGATTCAGCCTGCAATGCCCTAACCAAACTGAGGACAGTCTCACAAAGTGATTTTTGTGAGATATCCCCACCGGGAATCGAACCCGGAACCTCCGGATCGTGAGCCGAGCGCTCAAACCACTAGACCACGGAGGCTGTTAAGATGTGATTAATAAGAGCAATTAATTTAAAGTTTTAACATTTTTTATGTACTTTTCATATTTAAGTGATTACGGAGCTACATTGACTAACAGTGGTATGCGGCTTCACTTCCGATAAAGTAAGTTCGTGTAGGTTAGTAGCCAACCCTGGTGTCGGAGTTTTTAGACCGCCTAAAGGCCTCCGACATGGTCAAAGGATTGAGACAACCGGGAACGGACAATTTAAAGTATTTAGACATTTTTCGTCTTCTTGCGGTGTTTAAGTCGATAGTAATGATTAAATCAGTACAGGCGCCTGAACTTCAAGGTAAGTAAAACAAAATGGCTGCCATTTTACTATGGACGGGGGTAGAGATTTTTTTTTATGTGATTTGTCGATAAAAATCACCATATTTTACCCCCCTTAATACTCCGACACGGGTGACCGGACACATTGTATAATTGACACCCAGACGTCGGCGCCAACAACTATGTCTCCACATATTGATGACGGGAATCGAACCCGCAACCCCCGACACAGTAAGCGCTTGTCAAAATGCCTATTTAGCCAAAAACCAGTTTAGCCAAAGTACTTACTTAGCCAACTTAGCCAGTAGCGCCGCGCTCTTCTCCTTGTGATGGGTCTGCGGCGGCGGAGGTTGTTCCGTCTTGTTCGCTCGCTCAAACACCTCGAAACGGGACTTCACATCCAGAGAGGATAACTCCTCAAGACCTAGCTCGGGCTTGTCTGATGCTGTGGATAGGGGAATATGTTACAATTGATACTCGTTTAATAGAAATGGATCGTCATTTGGGATGCAGGCATAAATTAGAAGGGCTCTCCTCTTTAGGAGCATCTTCGGCTGGAAAATTGACGAAGTTGGTCCAATTTTGGGAGTAAGAAAAAATAGAATATAGATTAGTGGCCAACGCTAGTGTCCGAGTTTTTAGACCGCCTCAAGGTCTCCGACATGGTGTGGCGACGAAACAACCGGGACAGACCACTTAACGAGCCTTCCAAAACACGGTAGCGCTCAGATAGAAAAGGTTTGTTAACTTTTTCTTGAGAAGGATTTGTGTTCGAAAACGGCCTTGTTAGGACTTGATTCGGGTTAGGGGAGGTTTTATCAAGGGGTTGTTGTTATTTTCTGGAAACTTTGGTAGATAAGAAAAGGCTCACCTCTAACGACATCTGGTGGTAACTCAACGGGGTTGTTTTCGCAGATTATCATCTGATGCTTTTTGGGGCCAGCTGTAAAGGAAATAATAATAATTATTTTGTGTCATAGTTTCAATACAGAATGATGGCCGATCAGTGGCCAATGCGTAATTGTTACATTCGGGATTCTATATTTTGACCGGAAGCGTTAGCCCAGCTTAGATAATTTCTATCAAAATAAACTTATTTTGATTTCTTATTACTCATATTTTATCAGAACTTTAATATCTCAGAAACAAGCACTTTGGGTCAACACAGTGAACTACATCGCCAAATATAAAAAATACATTTGCCCTACTTAACAAACTACTGCTCCTCACTGTACTGATATCGTCAGTGAGGCGAGAATCCTCAACCCAGCAGTGGGACATTACAGCCCTTGGCCCAACTTGCCCAAACTTGGCCAACTCACTAGCCCAAACTTGCCCCAAAATCTTCAGAACCAAAAGTGTCATATACTCACCATCGACCTGGTCTTCCTCATCAACTGGTTTGGGCTCGAACAGCTGTTTGAAGTGCGGCTTGCAGTACAGCGTCGTGTGGTCGCTTTGATACGTTTCCACACTGAAAGAAAGAAGTTCGAGTAGGTGAGTGGCCAACACTGGTGCCGGGGTTTTTAGACCGCCTAAAGGCCTTAAGATGGTCTAACGATCGAACAACCGGGGGCGGTTGTACGTGCCCTGTGGAGCACGCAGAAATGGCACCTATATACGACACGTTGGTTAATAATAGCGATTACATAACATCACTTCAAACGTCGAACTAGGTTTTTTATTCTACTATAATGAACAATAAAGATATGTCTACAGACGGGGCTACCTTTCAACGTTTGGTCAATATTGTTGGACGTTACGATAATGTTATCCTTAACTATACTAATATTATAAATATGAAGGGTTTGTTATTTTGTGTTTGTTTTTTGAAGTCGCGTTTGTAAAGAATCGTAATAGATAGTGACGTTCAAAAGTGGAGTTATATTAAGTTCCTTTTCATCCCATTTCCACAGGAACGGATACAACTCCGGTAAACCGCGAGGCACATGTTGTTAAAGTACTATATTTAAATACCAAATTGACCAAATCTGTTCTCGAGTTGTAGCTTGAGTACACGTAAGTAATTAAGGAATGAAAGAAAGTCTTACGCCCGTACTCAGTGACGGCAAATGTAGTGACTGATTTTGACAAATAATATATGTTAAACTAGCCGTGCCCTGCGGTTTTACCCGTGTTGTGCCCGTTCCTGTGGGAATTCACATAAACCATCTAATAAATAGTCCGAACAAAGCCTAAACATTTGGTTTGGATAGGTGACCCCTTCTTGAGTTATAAAATTACAACGAAAAGTGGCATTGATTTTTATATATATATAAAAAACGTCAAATAATTCATCTCAATGCACTTTTCGAACGTGTGCATTTACATTTAATCGGAGTGGAGCTGTGCGGACCACAACCGACCAATCATAACGCATTACTAAAAGATTTGACAATGTCTATTTGTTGTTTGACAATCCCACTGCGCTGTGATTGGTGATTCGGTCTCCGCACCGCTTCAATGGACGCACTTTAGATAATAGTGGTGTAATGTAGGTAGGAAGAATATAATAGTAGTATAACATACGCGAGAAGAATATAATAGTGTTGTAACGTACGTAAGAAGAATATAATAGTGTTGTAATGTACGTAAGAAGAATAAATAATAGTCGTATAACATACGTGAGCTGTTTGCTGCACTGCACACATCGGAAACACTCCTTGTGCCACACTCTGCGCTCCGCCTTGACCCTCTCCATCGCGTACACTGGCCGGGAACACTTCTCGCAGTTAGGGTTCGATTGGCCCTCGGAAGCCGCTTTCAACTTCTTGAAAATCTTCTCGGAGCTTTTTGACTGTTGGGAAAGAAATAAAGTTGAGGAATCGTAACGTATTCAGACGAATCTTTGCCCAGTTAGTTATTCTTCATCATCGAGTGGGTGGTCAACCTGACCAATCCTTGTGTCAGAGTTATTGAGCCGCCAATGGCCTCTGGCTCATGTAGACTACTATCCGTAGAAAGTAACCGGGACCGACGGCTTAACGTGCCCTCCCAAGCTCGGTAGCGGTTAGATAGAAATGCCTCTTACTCACCACAGAGATAGAGCCCTCTTCCTTGTGCCGCCTGGACTTAGTCTTCTTCTTGACCTGCCGCTGCTCCGAGACCTCCGTGTAGCTCCGCTGCACCACCGACTCCGACTGGATCAGAGACGAGGAGGACTCCATCGTAGCTGTGGCGGTAGCGAGCGCCATTGCTTGCTTTTCTGGAAAAGGATTGGCCGTTTTACTCGTACTATTAATTGAAACGTACGTTAATGTCATTATTATTTGTTTAAACGGGAACTTACGTACGACCGAGGCTACCGTTGAGAGTTCCTCAACACGTTTCGGTCACGTCCGGTGACCTTCATCAGGAGGTGGGTGAAGAGACTACTAAGCACTCAGTGCGGGGAGAGATGCTGTCGCGAGCGCTTCACCCACCTCCGTTCGTACTCGTAAGTTCCCGTTTAAACAAATAATAAGGATTGGTCGTGTTTAGTAGAAAAAAAATATTAGCCAGTAATGTTGTACTGCTGGGTAAAGACCTTTCGTCTCACTGAAGATATCAGTTCATTGAGGAGGACTAGGCGTAATCACCACGCTTGCCTACTGCGGGTTGGTGGTTGAAGAAAGATTCTTGTATATGATTTTGGCAGAAGGGTTGCCTACTGATCGCGAGACTTCCTTCTTAGAGTTATTTCGCATCATAGCGGTAACCACAAGTTTTTCAGTGTGCCCACACCCAAAAACGGTGCAATCCACTCGAAACGTCAGGATATTAAGCTAAGTATATTTACTTGCCTTGACAAAATCTTTTGCAGCACATAACTGTCAGGCGTTCATGGTGAAGACTTAAGTCGAGAAATGAAACATACTGTCGCCTAGATATTAGTGAAATTGTAGTATAAAAGGAAGCATATAAATCAATTCATGCATCAACTATTGCTTTCTCTGGCGATCGATCGATCACGCGAGATACTGTCGTCAATGTTGTAGAACATGCTTATTTATAATCTTACAATGTTTGCTCCGAGCCAAAAGTCTTGACCTATGTTAAAATGTTGCGTGATGGAATTGAATAAAGACAAATTCATACACGGTTAATGAGGGTTTTCATGAAAATGACACTTTTGACAGATTTCTGGACCTCACGTCTCAGTGCTGCTGCCTAGTGGGTGTCATTTCATAATACCCTCATTAGACCCAAACTAAGCTTAAGCTTGTATTATGGAATCTAACTAACTGATACTATAACATATATGTATATATTTTATACGAATATTTAAATGACACCTAGACGACGCCAACAATTATGTCTGCACATATTGTTGACTGCGGGCGGGAATCGAACCCGCAGCCACCGACACAGCTAGCGCCTTTGAACGCGCTAATCTCAAAAACTGCCAATCCAAATTTAATTATTAATATACATTTTTTTTAATTTTGCTCATAAACAGGAATGGACACAACGCGGAACCACGCGGCGCTGCTAGTCTATACTAAAATTTGTAAGTTTGTTTGTATGTTCTCGGGTCTAGTCGGAGCTAGTCTCGGGAACCACCAGTCAGATTCGAATAATTATTTTTGTAATGGATAGCCACATTCAACGGGAAAGTGATAGACTATTTTTTATCCCAAAATTCCCACGGGAACGGGCATAACGCGGGTTAACCGCGCGGTGCTGCTAGTTAAATATAAAAGGGATGACCAAGTAATTACGTCAAGGCGTAGCAAATAGATTATGCTAATAAATGTCTGCATCTTTATTCATTGTTATTTACATTGGAATAACAAACTACCATCAGCGTGGCGACTAGGATCCTATAATGAATCCAACTACATTAATCAACTTATATGTTAAATTCTGACGCTCCTGCGCAGGACTTAGTTTAGATAGTTTTTAGAGTGTATTGTCTATGAAACATGATAGAAGTGTTCACTATAGACAGACCGTCTAACAGACTTTTTCGTCTGTCGCTTTAACACCGACTAAAGAATAACACTGATAAGTTTTGTTAGACTGCCTAAAATACATTTCATTCTTAAAATCATGGGGATTTATAATATATACAACTAACTAGGCAACGTTGTTTTGCCATATAAAAGTTAAGGGGTGGACCACCCTAATTACTATAAATTGAGATGTAAGCTATCGTGCTATCGTGTGCAAATCAAATTTTAAATCGGTTCAGTAGTTCAGGAGTCCATCGCGGACAAACAACGAGACACGTATTTTTTATATTATAAAGATATATATACACTGCTATATTGAATCTGTTAAAACGATCCCTATAAGGACAGGATCAATATGTGCAGTATTCGCATAAATCATTGGCCACGCAATCAGCACAGTAATCCTGGCAAGCACAAACTCAAAGTACATTGTTTACGTGAAAATGGTAAATTAAGAACACCTAGATGCATTGGCAATGAAGTTTTTTGGCTAAAACCCAACAGTGCATCACAGTTCGTATATTTGAGAAATAAATTTAAATAATGCAGGAAACTGTGTGTCTTCTGACTTACCTATATGAAGCGATGCACATGTCAGTATATATTTTTGGAAATGTAATCTTCATTTAATGTTTATTGTATAATTACGTGGTCGTAAAGACCACAATTACTAATTAATTAACGTACTAGCAGCGCCCGCGTTTTACCCGCGTGGTGCCCGTTCCCATGGGAATTTCGGGATGAAAAATAGCCTGTAACCTTTCCGTTGAATGTAATTATGCAAATCAAAATTTTACCCCTTTATAATATTATATAGTAGAGATGACTACGGGTTTTTCCCCTCCGTAGTAAAACGTTAGTAAAGTGTAAAAATCGCGAATGTTTGAAAAATACTACATCTATCAAGTCCTAATGTTCATGAATTAATTAGTTTTAAGATTACGTAGTAAAAAATACCATTATCTCTACGGTTTCCCTTCAAAGTTTATTTCTTTAAGTAATAAATTGAAATCGAATGTCTCCAAAAAAAGGCGAGGTAAAGATTAAATTGGTCAAATACTTCTTAAACAATTCTAGGATGTGTGTCAGAAACACCATGCTGGTTGAACGGTAGACCCAAGTAAATGAACTTTCAGACCGCACCATACGCAAACGACTCACAGCTCCATAAATCTAAATATAGCTTGTCCCAATTAACTCTGTACCAGTAACTTGACACCGCATACATCTATTTAATTTGGGTAAAACAAAAGGGATGTTGGTAAAAGAAATCAAATGGGCTATTTCGATACGGACAGACGTTGCTATGTGTTTTTTTATAGGAACAGCTATAAAGAAAAATGTGTCAAAAGAATTTTTTGTGGCTTCTCGTTGAATTTTTAATGTTCATTCAGTACTTTGTTTTTCATTGGATTTAACCAACTTAGGAGAAAGATGATTTTTTTAAATAACAGTAATATAATTATAAGGCTGAAGAGTTTTTGTTTGTTTGAATGCGCTAATCTCAGAAACTATCAGTCCGAATTGAATAATTCTTTTTTTAATAGATAGCCACATTCAACGGGAAGGTTATACACTATATTTCATCACGAAATTCCCGCGGGAACGGGCATAACGCGGGTGAAACCGCGAGGCGCTGCTAGTTACCTTTATATTCGCAGAAACAATTAACGAATCAATTCCATATCGTTCTGCGTTATATCGGTCGCACGGTAAACAAAATTTTGGAAGTGTGTCAGTGAAATAAAGTTATTTTAAACATGTACGAACAAACAAATAATACCTACAAGTTTATTATACAAGATGAGATTTTAATTTAGCTCATTTTAAGCCTGAATTACCTAAAATACTAACGGTGATATTTTTTCCCTTAATACTTTTTGCTAGCTCTGCTCGTGGTACTTGTTCCCGCGGAAATTTAGGGATAAAACTTAGCCTTTATCCTTTTGCTAGTCTAATCTATCTCTGTCCTAAATTTAATCAAAATCTGTTCAGTGGTTTAGGCATGAAAGTGTAACAAACAGAATTACTTTCGCATTTGTAGGAATAATGTAGTATACCTATAGTAAGGGTTTCTTAATTCAGTGACTTTAACTTCTTTATACAGTACTAGCCGCGCCCCGCGGTGTTACCCACGTTGTACCCGTTCCGGCGGGAATTTCGGGATAAAATGTATCCGATGTGTTATTCTGATGTATAACCTATATTACTGTAAAGTTTCATCCGAATCCGTCTAGTAGTTTTTTCGTGAAAGGGTAACAAACATACATACCTACATCCATACATATAATAGTAGTATACTACTATGTACTTACCATGGTATATATCCAATGTTTTTGGTATTGGGTAAGGAAAATCCCAACCACGAATCAAAATAATGTGCAATTTCCTTAAGTTGAAGTAAATAAGATTCATTTATCAAATGTGTATTCAATGGGTAATTATTAATAATTATTATATTTGATCATTCCTAATTATGGAATCAATAACAATGTATCCTCTACTTGCCCTACAAAGACCTTTAATTCAAAGAAAATAGATTTTACCATTTTAATCCTACTCATATTATAAACTAACAGCGCCCCGCAGTTTTACCCGCCTTGTGCCCGTTCCCGTGGGAATTTCGGGAATTTTTATACGTATAAACCTTCTTCTTAGATCACACTATCCATTAATAAAACCGCAGCAAAATCCGTTGCGTAGTTTTAAAGATCTAAGTGTAGCGCCACATCTGCGGAACGTACGGCGCCGAACCTTCCGATCTATGACACATCAGTCGAAATTACGCCGCGTACTGATGTGTCATAGATAACTTGAAATACACTACGAGCGTATTTAGCGGAAGGTTCGGCGCCGTACGTTCCGCAGATGTGGCCCTACACTAAGCATACATAGGGATAGACAGACAGCGGAATGCGAGTTTGTTTTATACTATGTAGTGATGCGAAAGTTTGTGACGATGTACAATGTACATATAATATTTTTATTCTGAAATCCCCACGGGATCGGGTACAACGCGGGTGAATCCGCAGAACGCAACTAGTGCAGAGTATTTATAATAGGCATGAGTTAAGCTGGTCGATATTTGTACAAGTAAACATATATTTACCTTGTTTACTCACACATATATACATAAATTCCGCGCCCGGACCAGAATATCTTAAAATAATATTTAGTCAGGAATCTCTGAAATACTTGCACTTAATATTGTGTTGGTACACATAACCATTTTAACGGTAGACCACGGCCAGGATTTTATAATACAGCTTTTATCTATTCCCAGCTTGTGTTATGGAATCTACCTCACTTATACTACTACTTATACTATTTAGAATATATAATTTAGCCCGTTGACACAGTGGCAGTGAGAACGCTTACTGTGTCTGGGGTTCGATTCCCGCCCGGAGTCAACAATATGTGAAGACATAGTTCTTGGTGAAGATATCTGGGTAGTAGTTATCAGTGAGTTAGATTCCATAATACAAGCTTAGAGCTTACTTTGGGTCTAATTAACCGTGTGTGAATTTGTCCAGGTATTATTATATTTAACATGAAGGTTAGTAAGTACCTACAGTTAGGTTAAGAAATACTTTAACCATCCCATTATAATATTTAATTATAATATAATATCCGATACGACCCGAACGTCTAAAAATTTTCTGAAAACTCTGCCCCAACAACTAAACGTTTGAAAACTCCGAAACAAGGTTTCGCCACCAACTCGAAGTAACCTTATCCCTTCCTCAGTAGCGGGTACAACGCGGGCAAACCCGCGGGGCAATTATAAACCACTCGTAACAGAACAGGTCACGACATTTCGAACTGTAGGTAATCTAAATCTGAATCGGGAACGGTATTCAGTTATCATCAACATTTCGCACCTGGCACTTAACTTCGGGCTAAAATAAACTGTTTCCCGACTGCTAAACGCATTATTATGTGTTTATTTGTAAGAAACTGTTGGAAATAAGTAGGTTAATCATTTTGAGAATTTCGTACATTAGCTGGGTGAAATAGAACCAGTAATATAAAGGCCTTTTTTTACTTATCGAATGTCGTGCTTGGATTTTAATCGGATGTTTTAGTGGTACATATACATATATATTTGACCGCTACTTGGGTGGCTGATAGTGTCATTTTTATCTGAGCGCTACCGTGTTTTGAAAGGTTCATTGCACGTTACTTTGATGGTTTATGACATTGTTTCAATCGTTAAGACGTTGTCGGTGGCCCTTAGGCGATTTAAAAATCCGACACCGGGGTCGCCATATTTGGATTTTTTGTGCGAGTTTCCTCACGATTTGATGAGGTTTAAATTGGTATTTATTCTGGAATATCAAGAAAATAATAACAATATTAAACCCAAAACACGGAATCACATCATTTTTCCCTAACATAATTAATTCCTATTTATATGAACACAGCAAACAAGTCAAAAAACGAAAAAACTATTATAAAATGCATCACCCGATTCTCGGGTAATAATTTCGCGTGTGGCAACACAGACGTACCTGCAGCGATGCGCCGGCGCACAATATATAGGATCGGTTAATTTTAGAGCTGTTATGTCACAGTGGACAATACTCAAACTGACTGGCACACATTTAAAGTACATCTCTACTTCCTAGTCGCAATAAGGACAGCATTCATTTAAGTACTAACTAATAAAATTTGTCCCAATTCATCTCAGTAAGATCCATTAGGAATTTGGGGGGAAAATGTACTATATACATAAAAATAAAATTGGGAGTGCCTGTTTATAATTTTAAAATAACCGCTTTTTACTACATGTACCTATATCTCTCTCTTCCTGGCTATGAAGATTTATATTGTATAATTATATAATTATATGGGACATAATTATACAAAAATAAGATTTTTTACAATTTTGGTCTGTCTGTTTGCTCCGGCTAATCTCTGAAATGGCTGGCCCCATTTTAATAGGACTTTTACTGAACTTTTACTAACGATAAGTAACGGACACGGAATTCTGTTTGTCACAACGACGGCTGCGGCGACTAGGCATATTTTGAGGAAAAAACAGAACAATGAAAATTTAGTTCTTAAACTAAAATTGTGCTCTTTTGAAAATATTAACTTCGTCACCGTTCGCCGGCACCGTGGCTAATAACTATGTAACTGATGTAACTGTGTACCTAATTACTCACAAATCTGTGAAGCAGTTTTAGCGTGAAAGATCACCAACATCCATCAATTATCGCGAAGTTACGATTAGTATAAAACATCAAAAGGAGTGCCATTATTTGCCATTGCCATCCTGTCATCGCCATGCTATTCTTTTAAAAAAGAACACAACATTAATATCTATACTAATATTATAAAGCAGAGCTTGTTTGTTTATTTGTTTGTTTGACCGCGCTGATCTCAGGAACTACTGGATTTGAAAAATTCTTTTTGTGTTGGAAGGTCCACTTATCGAGGAAGGCTATAGGCTATTTTTCATCTCAAATTCCTACGGAACGTACGACATATGAGCAGCTAATGTTCAATGTTACGACCGCCTTAAGCCCGTCACAGACTTAGCTATAATATAATATATTAATATACCGTACTATAATATATATTATAGCAAGCTATCACACACTGAGAAATATATATTTTGCCTTCATTAATTGATGGTCGTCCTAGTGTTAGTATATAGTAATATGCAATAATGTATATTACGGTATCGCTTGGTGACGTCACAGAAATATATATTATAGCTGAGTGTGCGGTCACGCGAAAATTAGTATAGAAAATATATAGTAATATGCCTAGCTATAAAAATATTTATATATATTATAGCTAAGTCTGTGACGGGCTTTATACCAAAACAACTGCATCATCACGGAAATCCTACCGCAAACATTTTTAAAACTGAAACCGCTCGTGCCCAAGTTACTTAGAAACAAAAATAAATGACGATACAGCAACGAACCTCTGGAACAAGTACCTATAACTGTTTTTCCGGTAAATGACGTCATTCCATGTGTGGTGTAGCGGCCCATATAACAATGGGTCGCATTGTCAATATTTTGCGAAATTGCATGTTACATGCACGAATATAACGAAGGTATTATAGAGTATTCTTTCATTGAGTTTGCATAATGGCAGTAAACTTTTGCTGTCCAAAGGAATAAACTGTACACTGATATCTTCAGCGAAGGTTATTGACCTGAAGCGACTTCAGGTCAAAAATCTTGTTAGTTTCATTAAAAAGGCTACGGTGTTTTTTAGCCAACCTAAAAAAAAGGAGGTATCCTAACTAATAATATACATATTATAAATACGAAAGTAACTCTGCCTGTCTGTCACGCTTTGACGCCAAAACTACAGAACCGATTTGAATAAAATTTGATACACAGTTAGTCCAGAGCCTGAGGAAAGACATAAGCTAATTATTCTCGCGGGAACGGGAACGACGCGGGTGAAACCGCGGGGCGCGGCTAGTTTCTCATAAAATGTTTGATCGAACTCGGTGTTTCGCCAAAAAAAAAAAATCTCGGATCTAAACAACTAGTTTTACTTATTACTAGTGCAAGACACTTAATGACGATTAAGTTCTATTAAATAACTAAAACAACACATCTCTTTATCGTTACATGGTAATCGACAACACGCTAATTAAACGCGCATCGCTCGTACCAATTAGATCTGAAGAAAGTAACGGTACCAGAGAGTTATAATTACTGTAACGTTACGGGAACGAGTTGGTCGGCGCGGTGGAAAACATCACTATTTGTTTTAAACAGGTGTTTACGAAGAAAGTTGATTTAGTTTCTAACAAAAAGATACTGGATTTTTATAAATATGTTAAAGCAAACGAGCATTCTGTTATAAAGGCCTCAAATCTCACCAAAGATATCAGTAGAGTGAGGAGCGTTAGCTTAGCAGTAATCACCACGCTTGCCTCAATGCGGGTGTTGGTGATCTCAAACCCGAGTCATCTATACTAATATTATAAAGCTGAAGAGTTTGTTTTGTTTGTTTGTTTGTTTGTTTGTTTAAACGCGCTAATCTCAGAAACTACTGAACCGATTTGAATAATTCTTTCACTGTTAGATAGTCTATTTATCGAGGAAGGCTATAGGCTACATTTTATCCCGGATTTCCTACGGGAACGGGCACAACGCGGGTAAAACCGCGGGGCACTGCTAGTGTTTGATAAGTAGGAAACATCTGAAGGTCTTAATTTTGAAGATTGGTCCAGTATTTGTCCCCTATCAAAAAAAGAACAAGTCAAGTTGAATAAAAGGTTATAAAAATCAGCCGATTCAGATAGAATACGGTCTAAACAAATGATAGAACCAACTAAAAAGGTTTTAAAACCATTTTTTATCCCTAATTTCCCACAGTTACGACAACGCAAGTAAAACTAACCCATTACGAAATCAAGTAAAACTAACACATTACGAATCCCATCTTCGTACCAAAACGAAGTTATTTGCGACACTTCCTAATTCCAACCAGCGACCGTTGCACATTAACCGAGCAGAGCATCATCAATCCACGTCTCCAAAGTTCACGAGATGTGCAGAAATTACTCCGTACATATAATATAATATAATAATAAATTCACACAAGGTTCATTCGACCCAAAGTAAGCTCTAAGCTTGTATTATGGAATCTAACTAACTGATACTACAACAAATATAAATACACAAATACTTTATAAGAATATATAACAACGATGTCTTCACATATTGTTGACTCCGTTGAATCGAACCGGCAACCCCCGACACAGTAAGTGCTCTCACTGCCACTGTGCCAACTGATGAACTGGTATGCCACGGTGCAGCGACAGCAAAAAGTTCGTTACAGCAATTCTGAATGTCAATTTCAATTTTAGATCTAAGCCAACAAGTGATTTCACCTTACCTCTGTCTCGATAACCTAAGAAGACCTAACCTAACCTAAGGTAAGATGTAAAGTTTTTAGTAGCAATGTTGCATGCTACTAAAAACTTTACATCTTACATTGTTTTACTTTTAACTAGCAGAACCCCGGTTTTATCCGCGTTGTGTCCGTTCCCGTAGGAATTTTTATACATATAGACCTTCCTCTTGAATCTCTCTATCTATTTAAATGATGTCGGTCGCAGTTTATTTATTTTTATTTATTTATTTTATTTTATTATTATATATTAAACGCCTCGGTGGTCTAGTGGTATGTGCACTCGCCTGCCAAGACTGAGGTCCCGGGTTCAATTCCCAGGTCGAGCGAAAACATGTTTCCTACTTTTCAAACATGGCTCGGGTTTGAGATCACCAACCCGCATTAGGCAAGCGTGGTGATTAGGTACGTCTGAAACCTCCTCACTGATATTTTCAGTGAAACGAGAAGCCTTTGCCCAACAGTGGGACATTACAGGCTAATACTTTTTATACTTATTTATTTTAGTTGTTTCAATCGTTAGACCATGTTGGAGGCCTTTTGACGGTCTAGACTCTCAGATACCACTAATGGCCACTAATACTCGAACTTACTTACTTTACTGAGTGGATGCCATACTACAAGTTATATACTAACGTTAGTACATATAACTCAATGGTATTGAATACAGGTTTAAAAGTAAAAGACAAAAATGTGAGGAATTTCAAAAGAAATTAGGGCATTAGCACAAAGAAACAGAATTAGATGAAGGTCATACTTCATCGTGTCAACGTCGGCGAGGCAAATCGTTGGACAATGAAATATATACACGAACGGCTCGAAACACACGAAAGCATGTTGTCAAGATGATTGAAGCTCGAAACACACGATAGCATGTTGTCAAGATATAGATTTGATACTGATTTTACTATTAATTGAAGTTAAATGTCATTATTATTTGTTGAAACAGAAACACTCAACAGCAACCTCCGTCGTACGTAAGTTCCCGTTACAACAAATAATAATTGATACTGAGTTACGATCCTGTAGTTAATGATCTAAGGAAGAGTCACAGTGAAAGGTTTGTCCGCGGCGACAAGCAATTTTGTTTTGTAAAACGAACACAAAAAGCAAATTAAATGTAAGATTTAAAGCAGAGTTTAAAAAGAAAGCTGGTATTCAGTGCTTGTCAATATTAATGTGTTTTTATTTGGACACATTACCTAGCTTCACTATGGCTTGCTACTCTTAACTAATAAGTAAGTAAATTTAGCCTATTATGTCCCAATGCTGGGCAAAGGCCCGTCTCACTGAAGATATCAGTACAGTGAGGAGGATTAGGCGTAATCACCACACTTGCTTAACTAATATTGCGCCAAATATAATTTAGCCCATAAACGGTCACAAAGACACAAAGAAATATAGAACAGATCGGGATTTAAATAAAATTCAAAATTGACTGATCAACTCAAAACCTACCAGATGCATGATTTTCCAAAATTCCATAACACCATCGAACACAAAACACTTTTGTTCACAACCATAGTCTCAATTGGTCTCAATCACATTTCGCAATCAATTATGCACTAAGAATATTCACGTTTCACCTATTTCATACTATTCACTTTGTTTAGGTATTAACTGACTACCTATAACATAAAAAGGTGTGCAAGTGTTTTACAAAGTCCGTTCTACATACGCATTATGCAGTAAGCTAGAGGTAGTAGGTAAACGTTATAGATTAAACAATAAACAGAAAAGAAATAGCGTGTATTATCTTTTACAAGCAGCCCCCTGCGGTTTTACCCGCGTTGTGCCCGTTCCCGTAGGAATTTTTATACATATATACCTTCCTCTTGAATCACTCTATCTATTTAATAAAAACCGCGTCAAAATCCGTTGCGTAGTTTTAAAGATCTAAGCATACATAGGGACAGACAGACAGCGGAAAGCGACTTAGTTTTATACTATGTAGTGATGGACATGGACTACTAAGTAGGTATAATGAAAGTATATAATAAGTAAGTTCGAGTCGGTTACTAGACTAATATTGTTGTCAGAGTTTTCAGTTTAAACCGCGTAAAGGCCTTTCGACATGGTCTAACATTTGAAACAACTAGGACCGACAATTTAACGTGCCCGATGCATGTTCAGATAGAAATGCCAGTATCGATGCAAGTACCAATTATTACAGAGATTAAAAATCAATATACATAATTCAATAAGTGTATAAGTACTGAAAATGTTTTGCTTCAGCATTACATTCAGTGATATGACTTTCTTCATTACTCACTTCGCTCCTTTATAATGAAACTAGCAGCGCCCCGCGGTAATACCCGCGTTGTGCCCGTTCCCGTGGGAATTTCGGGAATTTTTTTACATAAAAACCTTCCTCTTAAATCACTCTACCTATTACAAAAAACCGCATCAAAATCCGTTGCGTAATTTTAAAGATTTAAGCATACAGACAAACAAACAGACAAAAATAGCGACTTTGTTTTATACTATGTAGTGATTACATTCAGTGATATGACTTTCTTCATTACTCACACTTCGCTCCTTTATAATGAAAAGTACAATAACAAAAAGTAACTCTTATAAACAAGTTTGTTCCTTAGTTAATGGAAAATATTTAAAGATCAATTCTAAGAAATGACTAAACGCCAGACGAGCGTCAATCTACCTATTGTATAATTTGAAAGCGTGAAATTTGAAATTAGGCTATTTCATTCACGTTTAGAGTTTGCCAGTATTAATTTAGTTTCACTGGCTATTTAGTTTTCACGTTATTTCAATCGTGGACAGTTTTAATCATTGTTTGTTAGTAAGAACCTGACAAAGGATTTCTAAACGTTTTCGCTGTGCGATTGAGCAAGTTTTAAAGTTGCGAGGGAGCTTGTCAAACGAAGCACGCCTGAGCACAAAAGAGGCATTGAGCAGAGCAGAGAGAGAGAGAGAGCAGAGAAATAAAGCATTTATTTATTGATAACTAGCAGCGCCCAGCGGTTTTACCCGCGTTGTGCCTGTAGCCGTGGGAGTTTTTCGGGATGATTAATCTACATTTCCGTTGAATGTGGCTATCTATTACAAAAATAATTATTCAAATCGGGCTGATAATTCCCGAGATTACCTGGAACATACGAACAAACAAACAAACAATTTACCTCTTTATAATATAAGTATAGAAGTTGAACACATTAACCCCCAACGCAAAAGAGGGAAGTTTGACATGTATATGCGTCTGCGCATCGCAAGTCCTAATGGATCACTAATGTCAAATCAAACTTACAGCTAAATGGCACCCTCATATTTACCACCCTCTTTTACCATCGGGGGTCAAAAAGCTGCATCTAATTGCACACACCGTCACGTCTCCAAATGATTACTCTGTTATTGTAACACATACGTTATGTTTATACTTGAACGTACTACATAATGTATTAAGTGTTATTCGACGCCCTGCGCTGACCACACTGCATGTTGTGATTTTAGCGATTCCATTTGATTCACTGATTCATCGCAGTGGAATTTCGTTGAGGTTCGCAAAGATATTGGCTGTTAAAGTGCATTGGGGACGTCGGTGTGATGCCCTTTGTTTTATGACACAGCGGGCATTTATGAAAACAGACATATCTTATGCTTTATTATAATTATAACTAAGTCCAATTTATTGATTGCGAAATAATACCTAATTATGCAAGTTAGGATGACTTGGTTGGTATTCGTAAACCGTCAGACTGATGATATTTTTTGGTATGAAAAAACAGTAAATTAATGTTGAATCACCCGTTAGCTATAATCATGGGCGACCATTTCACATAAACACACATCAAACCATCGTCAAACTCAACACCCCCTTTTTTGTGTGGGGGTCAATGTGTAAACAAATCTCGACTCTGTAAGCTTGCTTTTATTAAACGTCACAACTAGAAAAAGTGTTAAATAGCGCGAAAAACAAATTGAATGGGCATCTAAAAATATTCTCTCATAAACAGGCCAGAAAAACAAAATGTCAGTATAGTAGTTGTTTAATGTGATCGTCAGATAATGCGTAATGTAAAGGCCTATCCGCACTCGCACGCGAATCACGGCGCGAATCGCGACGCGAAGCGCGGCGCGAATTGGAGCAAGAACTGCCAACAGTCCACACTCGCAGAGGTTCGCGCCGGGCTCACAGTATAGTTCGCGCTCCTTGACGCGTATGCATGCCAAGCATTTAATATTTAATCTTCCAATTTTTCTCAATTATAGTGATATTTGTTCGAAATTATTTTTTGATGATAGCAACATCTATTGTCAATTAAATGTACTAAATATTTTGCGCAGACGCTATCAGATGCCGCTTTTCTCCAAATTTTTACTGAAATCTCGTCTTGTATGGTAGTGTCCAGCCCCTGTGAGCGACTGAGCTGCCCGCGAATGTAGAGTCTTGTCGTGTTCGCGTCGCGCTTCGCGCCTGCGAGCCCTTTGTCGCGGGACAAAAAACCGACAATTTTCGGGGAACACAGCGCGAACGAGCCGCGAAGCCGCGAAGAATATGTGAATCGGATCTACACTCATGTTACGCGGGTGCTTCGCGCCTTCGCGCGCGGTTCGCGCGCGAGTGTGTAGACGGCTTAACAACTGTCTTCACTACATAGGTAGTATAAAACAAAGTCGCTTTCCGCTTTCTGTCCCTATGTATGCTTAGATCTTTAAAACTACGCAACGGATTTTGACGCGTTTTTTTTTAAATAGATAGAGTGATTCAAGAGAAAGGTTTATATGTATAAAAAATCCCGAAATTCCCACGGGAGCGAGCACAACGCGGGTAAAATCGCGGGGCGTTGATAGTTAATTAAATTGTGGTGTCACTGAACTGGTTATTAGGATATTTAATTACTAAAAGTATATATATTTAGGTTGAGATAAGCGCAGTGATTACATGATCCTCTTAGGATGGCTTTCTACACGATCTATACTATATGCTACGCTGCTATGCTAAGTTTTACAAACGTATCAAACATCAAATCTATCGATATCAAACATAGCATTCTAAGCGTTATCTTTGTGCGATGTTCCAAGCTGTGAGAAGTGTAGTTTTATAAGCTTCAAAAGACGTGTAAAACTTGTTTTTTTTAGTCACCGAGAGCTTGTAAAATCCCTCAGACGTCCACCTATTGTACTGATATCTCCAGCAAGCTTTTGCGCTGCTTGATATCTGCGGTATGTCATTACAAGCCCTTATTCTTAAAGCTCAAAGCCTCCATTAAGGTCAGTAAAGCACATTAAACTTTACCAAACGAATAATAAAACTTTTATCGCAAACTTTTGAGTACAATAGCCGAACTTTCGCCCGAGATATGTTGGAATGTCCGCCTGACTCACTCAGACGTTTTAAAGATGACCTAATCACGAAACAATCTGGGCTTTATGTAATTACAAATGATGTTTGAAGAAAGTATATATACAAATAGATATTAGATTTATTTTCTCTGTGTTGAGTAACGAGAATGAATGGGTGTGAAAGTTCGATTACGTTTAGTTATTTGAAGTTTGAAATGCTTTATCATCACACATAGTATAAAACAGTCGCTTCTGTTTGTCTGTATGCTTAAATCTTTAAAATTACGCAACGGATTTTGATGCGGTTTTTTGTAATAGGTATAGAGTGATTCAAGAGGAAGGTTTTTATGTAAAAAAAATCCCGAAATTCCCACGGGAACGGGCACAACGCGGCTAAAACTGCGAGGCGCTGCTAGTCATTCATATATGATGATGTTACGTTTTATCTTCTATCAATTTTATTATTAAGAGTCTGTTTGTTTGTTTGAGTGCGTTAGTCTTTACTAACTACCAATTTGAAAAACAGGTATAGGTAGATTTGAAGGACTACTGTCGGAATTCCTGAATAATAAGTAGCCTGTAACCTTATCTTCATATCCAACCAGTTCCAGAGATTAATGCGTTCAATCAAACAAAAAAACTCTTCAGCTTTATCACAATTCTGAAGATCTACAGACCATTTTATGACCTGATTACTATCTTGTAAGAGCTACAGTTAGGGATTGGTACCAAGACCAATCACCGCTCTTGAAGAAGAATTAATCAATCCAAGTACTTCCAACCTAATTACAGAGCACAGTCACATAATCAGTCTATCAATAGCGGTGTTGGTCAGCGTACATAGAGCTATTTTTAAATCTTTAATGTCAAGCAAATGTACCATGAGAGACGTTGGCTGGCGACCGCTTTAGAGCGAAAATCGCTTGAGTGTTACAACTTAAAATGTCTTATAATCGATTCTCGGACTTATCTATGCGAGTTTTAGTATTGCAAAGAGTAGAACTTACCACTGAAAGTTAATTGTGAAATGATTGGTGGATATAGTTCTTCCAATCAAACAAATCATAATAATTCAAGGGGAAGGTTATAGGCTATTTTTCATCCCGAAATTCCCACGGGAACAGGCACAACGCGGATAAAACCGCGAGGTGCTGCTAGTGTAAAATATGAGTGTCATTTTTAAAACATGACTCGAGCTAAGACGTAAATATCCAGGTAATTTCAAAGGTACTTTACGACAAAATTAAAATATTTTATCGCTTCTTAGAAATGTATTTTGGCACAGCTTACATCCAATATATCATAGTATTAATAATCTTTTTTCTACGTAATCTTCCAAGATTGTCTATTGCTAAAGTTAGATGGATGGATGTTTGTTGATGTTTTTCGTAAATTACAGAAAGTGGCGTGATCACTACGCGCCCCTACTGCGGGTTGGTGATCTTAAACCCGGGACATGTTTGGAAAGAAATGATTTCTAGGAATTTTTAATTTATTAGGACACAAAATAAATTAACAAGTGTAAGTTATTTACCTACTTGAGATAAATACGAGTATTGGTATGTTGACCAGAATGTCGATAATTTATACAAATAACACGTAACACACACATCAACGTTGTCGTTATGAAACCACTAGCCGCGCCCGGTTTTACCCGCGTTGTGCCCGTTCCCGTGGCAATTTCGGGAAATTTTATACATATAAACCTTCCTCTTGAGTCACTCTATCTATTAAAAACAACCGCGTCAAAATCCGTTGCGTAGTTTTAAAGATCTGAGCATACAAAGGGACAGACAGCGGAAAGCGACTTTGTTTTATACTATGTAGTGAAGACAGTTGTTACATTACGCATTCGTCAAAATCCGTGCAGTAGTATTTGTGTTTATCGCGAACAAACAGACAGACAGACAGACGCGGCCGGGGACAAAGCGCGAAGCTAGGAAAATAGCTGCAGCTGAATATACACGACTTATGATGGCGGCTCGCGAGCCATGGCTCGCGAGCCCGTGCGCTAGGTGGGTACGCGGCTTTAGGCATCACAAGTAACTTTTATGTTATTGATGTATGTACGTTTATGTATTGACGGCATGAAGTACGGTATGTTTGTCTTTAATTCAATCACAGCGACTAATCGAAACAATTGACTCGATCAATTACACAACTCGATACGAGCTCTGTCTGCGTACAGATTTACGACTGGACATTCACTTCTTAAAGAAAAAATACTTGATATTTAGGTGGGTACTTAACTAACGCGTTGTGGAAATTTTATACATGTAAACCTTCCTCTTGAATCACTCTATCTATTTAAAAAAAACCGCGTCAAAATCCATAGCGTAGTTTTCAAGATCTAAGCATACATAGGGCCAGACAGACAGCGGAAAGCGACTTTATTTTATACTATGTAGTGAAGATTAAGATACAGTTATCTTAATGAAACATTTGCCAGTAGACGATCAGATTCATCTGTTCTTGGCAAACTGTGGACATATGTTTACTATACTGTAACGGTGTTGTTTTCAAAGTCGACTATTTGGAGAATATTATATTTGAAGGTCACTTTTTATTGAAGCCGGTGTGAGATGGTGATATGATGTAAAAAACTGCGGAGTTTTGAAATAATCCTGCTATTCAGTCACCTATATATTAAAACTAGCTGCGCGCCAGGGTCTACCCGCGCTGTGCCCATTCCCGTGGGAATTTAAGAACCACTCGACCGATTTTGTGCAATCTTCACATAAACCATCTACTAAATAGTCCGAACAAAGCCTAAACATTTGGTTTGGATAGGTGAGCCCATTCTTGAGTTATAAAATTACAATGAAAAGTGGGATTGATTTTTATATAGAGACAAGCGACTGAGGGCACCTTCCAGGCATAGGTTTGACTCACTCTAAATATAGGTATATTATACCAGTACAAATAAAAACTATACCACAGAAAAGGTTCTAAATATATCAATACAGTGAGGAGGATTAAACGTAATCACTACTGGCATGTTTGTGATCTCAAATCAGAGCCATGTTTGACCAGACAATGAGAAACTAATTGCCGTCTCAATTCATTACTTAGTCTAAATTCTAAAGCCAACTAATGAGTCGTTATCTGGTGAAATATTTGTGATAACACTTGTCAAATGTTGGTTTAACGAACTTAATGGATACTTAGAACTAATAATAAATACATGTACGAGTATATTGTATAGTGTATGTTTGAGTTGCTAGTTGGCCAATCCTGGTGTCGGAAGATTTTAGACTGCTCAAAGAACTCTGTCATGGTCTAATTTTTTAAATCATTTAAAAGTGTATGTTACTCAAGTAGAAATATGTGCTTGGGGATAGTGTCGGCATAGAATTGTAATAGAAATGATTTATTCATTTATAGCTTAAGAACTAGCAGCTTCCTGCAGTTTTAAAGTGTGTTGTACCTATTCCTGTAGGGATTTCATGAAGAAAAGTATCATAGCTATCATACAAAACATATTTTCAAATCCGAAAGAGTCAATCCAGAAAAAAATCACACATACAGTAAAAATTTACAAATTTTGACTATAATATTAATTTTAAAGTTGAAATTCTTTGAAAATTAATTACTACGTGAAGCATCAAGTAATAAATTGAGTTTAATTATGTTTTCCTGATAACCATTTAATTTATTCTTTTAAAATTTCAAAGAACTTTTTGACTTATGTTACATATATACCTACACTAGCAGCGCCCCGCGGTTTTACCCGCGTTGTGCCCGTTCCCGTGGGAATTTCGGGATAAAATGTAGCCTATAGCCTTCCTCGATAAATAGACTATCTAACAGTGAAAGAATTATTCAAATCGGTTCAGTAGTTTCTGAGATTAGCGCGTTTAAACAAACAAACAAACAAACAAACAAACAAACAAAACAAACTCTTCAGCTTTATAATATTAGTATAGATAAGTTATGTAGGTATATATCAGATGGTTTATCAAGATAAAGGTTTCATTTATCTGAAATCATACTATATCAAATTGGAAGTGCATAATGCAATGCTGCAAATTATTTTATAAGAGAGGTAATTAATTATACTATTAATATATTTTTAAAACTAAACATTATAAGATTCATAGAGGATAGTCTGGTAAATTAGTTGGACTTGCAAAACAATTTAAAAATACATTAAGCTTATGTCATTGAGAGCTTTCTTCACAATTATTTAGGCGAAGGTAACTTTTTTCGGCGATTTGACCATCACCTCCTAACACATATTGTGTTTTGAGTCACTGTAGTCAAGTGTTTGCCAATTACCGGGCTATTTATGGATCCCGAAAATTAAAAGATATTTACACAATATTGAACACATTCCCGCCAAAATCGAAGGGTATGAAAGTTCCCTGACCCCGAGGACGTAATAACATCGGAATGCACACATGATAGTGCCCAAAGAGGTTTTATTTTCACTGTATTCTTTTAAAAATAAAAGTATGCTCGCATTCAGACATTTCCGGCAACGTATCAAGTTTACTTCAACAAATATTGAATCAACGGACCTGTAAATGTTAGTATATACGTATAAAAAGTTATGTTTAATTTAAAAAACTTACATTTTCCGTAAATCACAACATAAAATAAAACTTTTGAAATAAAAACAACACACACGTTCACTGTGTTCACAACTACACTGAGAAATGTCAGTTTTCTGGTACAGTGTTGCTAGTGCACGTCAGATATTTTCCCCATATTAAATGTGCTTTGAAATATTTATTTAATACATAATTTGTTTCAGATTTATCTCAGTAGTAACGTTTGTTTTATTTAAAATATATTTTTTATCTAACTCGTCGTGCGACGAAATAAACAGATAAATTCGCTCAGTGTAGCCAATTGAGAATATAACGTCTACAAAAAGTGTGGACACCTCTTGTGGATGCCAGCTGAGAGGTTCACGTTACCTTTCGTAATTATTATTAGCGGTGCCTAAAAATAGGTCAAATATTTAAAAATGCCGGTTGGCACGCATTGCGATCCAGAGCGGTCGTAATCGCATTCGCGGTGCTGAGTGGATTAATGTTTATGCGACGTTGATTTCTTCGGACTATCGAACCGTTCTCTTGAAACTTGTTCAAAGATAGCATTAATTACTTACAACTGCGATTATTCTCCTTTTGTATCGTTTTGTCTAGTAATGAGTAAGTTATTACTAGAAATATACTTACATGATTAATTATCTATTAAATTGATGTAAATAAAACAACAAATGAACAGTAAACATTGTTATTGTAAATATTTTTATTGTATCCCTTTACAATCGCGATGCACCCGACGGCATTATCAAAGCTTACCCAAAACTCACAATGGCGGTTATTCCGAACGAATACCAAAGCGATTATTTCTTACTATAGCGAAGTAAATAGGCACATAATAGTTTTATTTTGAATTTTTAACACGCCACCGTCAGTTTCAATTTCGAGAAATTATTACAAGCGTTTGTAAAATTTCAGTCGGCTCTCTTAATGCTTTAAATGAAAATATAGATACATACAAATATAACTTAATACATGGCAATTATTACATTGAATATTTCTTACAAATGGAAATTTACTGATTACAATTCGAACAGAGACTTTCTTTTGCAACAAAAATAAAACGAGAGGGAACATGACAATGCGATTTAGGTACAGGATATCAATCTAGCTATACATGAGTACTACATGTTTTCTTTACTTTCCATTATGCTTGGTAAAAACGTGCTTTTCTCCTACTTATACATGGTGTTATACTACATTCTTTGATAATGATTAAGGTATTTAGACTTTTACTTCAGACTGATGTTAGTCATGAATATAATTATTTCACTAATCTATCAGTTAATTTTATCAGAGACTAAGGGTGGATTGCACAAGGATTCTTACTTTGATTTAGCGCCGAAATATATTTGATAAATAAATGACGTTCATTTTTAAATTTTTAGTATTATTTAAGTTGCAAGATTCCCAGTTGTTATGTTTAAATATATTTGTTGCATAATTAAATTACATTACAAACAGCTTTTGTTTATCCAACATATTTATGTAAGTACTTAATATGTAGATTTAAGAGTTTATGTGCAATCGGCCCTAATAAAAACATTATTTTTAATGGTCTCTGGCAAAATTCATTCACATATCACTTCTTTACAATCCCATAAATACATATTAAATTATTTAAAATAAACAGATAGAAACTAGTGAATATAGTGAATTAAATTATGTGAAAGATTACAATTCTTTGAAGAAAACGAAGACATTTCAAAGAGAGCTTCATTGGTGTTATTCAGATTTATTCTATGTTCAAGCCGTACCAACAAGATTGCGATTTAGCTTAGCGGCTAAACGCGTTCAAAAGTTTATCTAAGGACTTTTTAATTTTTTCTAATTCAAAAATTTGTAATGTATTTAGCGTAGAAGAATATTATTCTGATAACAATTTAACTATTATAATATGTTTATAAATAGTCATTACTTTTTTACTAGTTAAAGTGTCGCTAGATTAAGATCTAGATAGCGATTTAAATTATTATTTTATCATAGAAATATTAGAGAAAAATTGCTAACGATGTATATGCATTCATAGAAACATAAACGCTGCTCCCAAAATATTGGGTGTAATTTTTATTAATGGCAATATTAGAGGTCCAAAAATAAATAAGTTATTTCGCGCGTTTTTGTTTTTAATAATGCATAGACATTTTGAGACACCAAAAATAGACCGACGTTATTGTAAGTAACGCAACAATAAGTTGAGATTTATTTAGAAAAATATGTTTATTTTTTAGGCATTAGAAAGGATGCTTTCATTTAACTATGTGCTAGCACTTATGTGTAAAAAAACAGTGAAACTATAACGCCTTTAACAGTCCTATAAAATTACAATAGAAGTTGATAACAAGTTTTAAAAGTTTAAAACAAAATAGTTATACGTAATAAAGTTTTAAAGAGTTTTAATTCATCAAAAGTCAAAATGCCAATCACAACTTCCTTGTCTTTCCTTTTTTGCACGATTTTTAAGAAACGGGACATGACCCGGGTTAAGTTGGAAAATACGAATTTACTTATAGTTCAATTGAAATTAGGCATTGAACAGAAACGATTCAGAAGAGAGTTGCCATAATGTTTTTAAAAGGCGTTTTGTATTTTCGTGCTATTAAATAAAATCGGTTTGTTGGACCTCAGTACCTAATAATTATTTATTCAAGCATAAAAATATTAATTTGGACAAACTTATGTCGTTTTCTTGGCCTTTTAAAATAGGTATTATGTGTACCATCGCGATAGTAATTTATTTAATTGTAACATAACAATAATATATTTTTATATACTTTATTTTGCCAAAGCGATATGTATTTTTATTGTAGCATTGTGTTTATGTATGCTATGTAAATACTTTTTATATACTTCAATCGTGTTATCAAATACTACCTTTATTTAATATACACAACTATGTTTTGCTCCTTTAAATGAATCACGCCTATCTGTACATAAAGCATTATAAAATAAAATCTAGTTCTTACTATTTTAATCACACTAAGCTATGCGTTAACTGGCCACTTATTTAAAAGTCCTAGCGCTTACGACGCCATTTTGTAGTAATACAAACTACAAAATGGCGGAACTAATTCGAATGCAAAAGAAGGTTTTATATCTCCTCATCACAGAATAGTTTAACTTTTTGTTAATGCAACATTTTCGATAAATTAGTTGCAGTAACAAACAGCTTTAGAGAACGTCACCTTTTAATGTCTATATAGAGGAATAAGAGCAGTTGTTCTAGATGTGTCGTGAAGAGTGATCTATCGTATTTATTACGCTAAAACCAAGATGATGCACCTCCTAATTTTGTCGACAGTTCACCGATACCTCGGCCGAACATGTTGCCAACCTGGAAAAGTAATAAAAAAATTTAATATTCGGGACAAGTTATGTTCATATGTTGCGATGGTAAAAAGAGGAGTGGTAGGTAATACATAAGCCTGAAGTACCTAACTATGAGTGGACTGATGTGTTACTGTGGCTTCAAAGGTCTAGAATTTTTAGTTTAATTCAGAGTGTTCTCCGTTTTGATATAAATGTCTTGTCGTTTTTTATTTGTACCTCTCCAAATAAAAAAGAAAATTCGGCTTGATAATATTAACTTACCTTTCCTACGACGGCAGTAACGTTCCCAAGTTTAGCCTCTTCAGTGAGGGCTTCTAGTTTTGACTTTCCACCCCTGGAGCCTTCATCTGAACCTCCATCATCACCACCACTGGAACAACACAACATTAAGGATAAAATCAAAACGAAAGTATATTATCTTCAGAATTATTAATAAAGTAGTTTTAGCGCTTGTGGCGTACTTTATCTAAGCGATGTTAGTTCATTGCGATTGCTATCAACTTGCAGCTCGAAACCTACTTGGATGGGTGTCCGATAGTGGTATTATTATCTGAGCGCTACCGTGGCTTTGGAGGGCACGTTAAATCGGTCCCGGTTATTGCAATCGTTAGACCATGTCGGAGGCCTTTAGGCGGTCTAAAAACTTCGACACCAGGGTTAGCCACTACCTACTCGAACTTACTTACACGTGACAACACTAGCAAAGGAAGGCAAGGCACTGTACACGTTGACTTTCTTACCCTGAATCCTGTTGTGTGAGCAGAAGACTGCAGGTCGCCTCCTCCGTGTGCATCCTGGCCGCTACGCTCTGGTACGTCTTGGAGTTCAACTTGTCGTCAATCACTCCCTGAAGCTCGAAATCGCTGTACATTTTCTGAAAAATAAATACAGTACAACTTAAACCACTTAAAGAAGTGAGTGAATAAAATATGTATTGCATTAGTTTTTAGTGATTAGGAACCGACGTTAATACCCAGTTTTGAATATAAAATTATCTTGTTAGTAAATTAAAGAAACAGGAAAACTTTTCAAAAGAATATCAGGAAAAACCTACGATGACAATCAGTCGCAGATCTATAATCTAATTTAACTACCCCAATTTAAGGGAAAATTTCTACGTTAGCAACACCGAACTGTTTTTTTAAAATTGAATAAATACTAAAGCATAGATAATAACATTTCCTTCCTAATCACTGACCTGTATTATACATACTGTATATGGACTGGCTGCACCATACAAATGACAGCTAATATGTGTGGCAATTTGAAGCGCCCCTATGAGTTTCCCGAGAACTAATTTTGACGTACATTGCAAGCAAATGGCCCCCGTATGAGATGGTAACAGCGGCGACGGCGAGTTTTTTGTGTAATATAATTTTATTTCGTGGTATTTAAGTGAGATTTCATATTTAATTGTGAAAGTTGAGCTAAATAAACATGATAAAATGTGTGTTTTGTAAAGCTCGCTACAGAAAAGGGAGTAAAACGTCATTTCACAGGTACGTGTATTTTATTGTTGTTTTTATGCAAATTTGTCTTGAAATTGTGTTTATAGCATTGATTACTATCTGAAAATTGTTTGCAATGATATCTTAACAAAATAATGATGATATAATGATGAATTTCGTGAGAATTGATGTAAAAATTAGTTTTGTTTATGCACTAGGGATTGACAAATTCTTATCGATAAAATATCGATATTCAATACTAAAAGTTGACATAGGTACTTAGTATAAGCTTAGGCTAATTGGAAGTAATATAATATAATATACACCCGTATTTCGGCATTGTGAAAAATTAAAAAAAAAGCCTGGGTCAGCCTCACACGCTATGCGAGGTCGATTCGACGACTGAAATTCGAGTCTTATAATACGTATGCAGAAAAATAGTCGTGGTTTTAGTAATAAATCTTTTGGTGTGTCTCATTACTCAGCATGTACATAATTGGACATCTTATTTATGTTATGTATAAGTTATCAATTATATTTTTGCAGATTTCCTTCCGAGTTGACGCTAAGAAACGTGTGGTTACAAAATATGAATGCCTTAAACTGGACCCCGAAGGAAACAGATTATCTCTGTTCCAAACATTTTGATATATTTTATATAATAAATATTTTTTACAATAAAAATGTGAAAGTATTTTTGTTTTTTATTTTGTCTGTTATTATTGTGTTGGTCTAGTTCGTCCCGCCAACATAACTGGCCTACAATAGCTCAGGATAGAGATCAGTGGAAGGAGGGTAGGGAGGCCTTTGCCCTGCAGTGGGACATTTATGGCTAATTAATAATATTAATAGACGTAAATCAAGTCCGCACCATCCCTATTGTTATCTCCAGCACAGGCGTCATACCCAAGACCCTACACAGCAGCCTAGAAACACTCAATATGAACCCCAATGTATATAAACTATTACAAACAGCCGTCATCCTCAATACTTGCAGACTTGTCCGCAAGTTTTTCAATTTATAATTATGGCACTTGGCTTCGGCCCGTGCTCTCTACATAACCTCCCTTGGGAGAGATATACATTGTATAAAAATAACATAATAATAATAAGCTACCCCGTTTTGACAAAACAGTTTTTTCTTTGGCAAATTTTTAGAGTTACGGTAGGTAGTGTTATTTATAATCATCGATATATTTGTCGACTTATGAACATCACTAATTTTAGTTCCATGGAAATTCGTATCCGCCTACAGCGCCAAAATGGCGACACTCAAATAGACTTAACATTATTATGACTGCAGCCAGTCCATTTACTATAGGTCAGTGTTCCTAATACTTCAATAGTATCAAGTCCTTTAATATTAAAGTGAAAAGAAGAAATTAAAGTAAAAGAAGTGAATGGAATTCTAGCGCAAGTCCGTCTCGCACTTAACCGGTTTTTCCTTTTTCATCTACAGACATAATCATACACCTAATCCCTAAAAAGCACTTTTTCTTTACCTTATACTAGGACTTACTTAGTACTAGGAGTTACCTACATAAATAATCATGTACCCAATCCCTAAATAGTGATTCTCCACTGATTCTCTCACCTTAAGTATGATAGAGAGACAGGCGACCTGCTGGAAGTGCAGCGCGGGCCGCTCGCCGAGCCACAGGCTGATCATGTTCACCTGGATGCCGTACCAGTGCTCGAACAGCTGCAGGATCCAGAGCTCGTCTGTCACCTGGTAATGTGGACTTAGGTGAGAAGGTATCATCATTGGTGGGAAGCTCGTTTAGTTCATCATCATCTTGTATGTGACAAACTCCTGTCATAGTATTAAGGTAACTTTCCGCTAAGACAGAATGGGTATGATCTGTCTGTCTGTTACGCTTTCACGCCAAAACTACTGAACCTATTTGAATGTAATTTTGTACACAGTTAGTCCAGAACCTGAGAAAGGACATAGGCTACTTTTTATCGCGAAATTCACGCGGGTACAACGTGGGTGAAACCGCGGGGCGCGGCTAGTACTTATATACATATAGGTAAGTAATACCTTAGATCTGATTTGGTCCATAGAGTTCCTCATGAAGTTCACGTATCCCTGTCCGATGTCCTTCCCGGATCCCGACACGTTGGCTATGGTCAAGATCGAGCCGATTAAGCTGAAAAAAAAAACATATTGTCTATGACGGATTGAAAAATGAAAGCCTCTGTAAACCGTATTCAGTATCTTCTAGTCTATCTAAAGATATCTAGAAAATATTTAATAAAATATTTCGTCAATCGTTTATATTGTTTAGATTAAATTAATTGATTTGACAATGATTGTGAGCCTAACTAAGCGTGCGTTTCAACTGAAACGGAGCAGAGCTGTACGGAATCCAATGAACCAATCACATCATATTAGAATTATCGAACAACGAATTGACATTGTCAGAATCTACGTAATGTGTTGTGATTGGTCTATTGGATTCCGCACAACTCCGCTTCAATTCAATAGAAACGGACTCTAAAGACTACAAAGCATCAAACCAGTTAAAAGTCTATAGACTTTTATACGAAGGTCCTACTCTATTATTATATTTCTCTATGGTCATCCAGGATGGCCCTACTACTCAAACTGACCTTCCCTCATCAAATCTGGCTATCTTCGCCAGCGTGGCTTCCAATACCGCAGACAGCCTGGTGGTCATGCCAGTGGACATGGCTTGGAGACAAGCTTCGATCTGGGCATCCATCTTGGTGTGGTACTGGTACTGGAAGGGGTAAAATGTTAGACGGTGTTTCGAGGGTTGTTGGGTTGTCTGTCCTTTGTCGCTCACGATTAGTCTGCGGTTTTGACCTTTTGACTTAAAAATGAGATTGAAGGGAAAAAATTAGGAGCCTCTGAAGAATAAACTGTATTTGTGGCAGAGAAAAATACGAGTAAGAAATCTTCATGCATGGTATCAAATGTGTAAAGTTATTGAAATAATAAATGAAACTAGATATGATTTTACTCATGTTACAATAGTTATAATGAACGTCTTTGAAAGGAATAATGTCTCTTCTAAATCTTCTATCTTTGCCTCTTCTAAAATTCCAGGAACTTCCTGCTATTTCCCGACATATCGTTAGGATAGACAACACAACAGACCCTTCAAAAAACTTATGTACTAATAAGTAGCAAATGTATGAACGCAGTGATACATAAATGGGTTGTGAGTAAGCTTGACAACGAGTTTCATCACCCTTTTCAGGGATTTAAATTTTGATCAAAACCAGCCAATTGGATCAAAATAAAACAGGCTATAGACATCAAAATCGTTTACCAGTCCAATGCTCTGCTATCAAGAATCCATTTACTTACAAGTCCCGAAGGTTTCTCAATCATTTTCCATTTACTTTTGGTTGATTGGGAGCTTACCTGCGTCTTCATACAGTCATTACGCCTCATCCCAACCGAAAACCCTGAATCTCAAAATTGTCATAAAAATGGTGTTTTTTGTATGGTGAATATTGTGGTGCTATTTCGGTTTGTGGTGGTCAAAGTGAGGGGTATGAAGTTTCTGGGATGTGGCGTGATGAGGGCCTTAACGCTAGAGTAGGGAACTAACAATATCCACCCCCTCGACTGCACACAGTTTGAGGGCCTGGTTCTTGGCGTCGAGGGCCACATTCACCATCGCGCAGGTCTCCGCGGGCAGGATGTAGTCCGTGGACATGAAGGTCACGCTCTTCTTCAGCCAAGACTGAAAGGAGGGCCATTGATGTGACATTGGTAAGTAGATTGGATATGCTACATACGGCTCAGTTTGGTGCATAAACAGTTAGAGGTTTAAAGGTCATATTAATGTCAATATTTCGAAGTGCTATAATGTCAGTATGACCTGTCATGTGCGAGGCCTCTTTTAACTCATTATTTTAAACCATATTTAAACCATGGACTTATTACTTTGAGTAATAAGACCATGATTTAAACACACTACTTCTTGTCTACTTGTCTAAGGTGTAAATGCCGTCATAACTGGACCAAACACATTCGGAGATATACCGAAACCAAATGTTACCTGGAACGAAGACTCGGTCCTCTGAATGCAAGTCTCCATCATGTCACTGGCCATCAGCTTGAGCCGCTGTTCCAGGTGCGAGCGGAACTCGGGCTCCGGCCAGTGCAGGTCTCGGATGAAGCACTGCAGAGCGTCTAGCTTCCAGAACAACTCCTCGCTCGTTGAGCATCCGTTGCTGTAGACCAATAAGATTGTTGTGAGAAAAAATTATGTTCTGGAAGATCTAATTCTGATTTGGCTGCAAGCATCGAACGTAGGTAGCTGCAGCGAACACTGTAGTCTGCGGTTCTGCGGTCGCAGTATGCCGCAACATATAAATGGTCGGTCTGCAGCCAAACACGGAATGCTGCTTTTATAAAAATTTGGACAATCATATGGATTGAGGGAGCATAGCACTTTTCTGTATTATATGGTTACGAAAATGAATCAGTTTGTTTATTGAAAATTCAAATAAGAGAATTGAAATTACGCAACTGCAACTCGTGAACCAAGAAAACTGTGTACATACCTTGTGACTTGAGATTAATATATTTTTTTATTACTGACCCTTTTATTTCCCACCGCTCCTTCTCGAAGCCCTTGTGAAGTGACTGGGCTATAGACGATTCCATCAGATCCACGTATCGCACCACCAGGGGCGCGAAAGTCTCTCTGAGATGCTCGTGGAAACGTCCTCCTTTTAGATTTTCTGTTGACAGGAATCAAATGCATAACCACTAAACGTAGGTAAGATCAATTTTTCCAAAATTACTGCTTCATTTTTTATAACGAACTATCATATCATTAGTAGTAGTAGTATTTATCGCGAATAACAACTATATCAGTAAGGCTCTTCATACAGTTTCTTTTATTTTTAACTAATCACTATTTCATTGTGAAAATTAATAAATTGTTTTTATAGTAAGGCTGTCTAGAGTTTTAGATAAATGATATCTCAAACTCACCATCAGTCCTTAAATAATCATTCAAAATCTGGAACAGCGGGAACGAGTCCCACGTGTCCGGCGGCTGCTCCGTCAACACCCGGTCCATGTCCACCGCGAACAACGCCCAAAAGATTTCTGCGTGCTCTACCAGCAACTCCGAGAACCACGCAAAGGCCTGTGATAAGACAATATAATGCTTATTCCTATACAATTATAGTCTATTTTACTGTATTATGGATTGACAAATGTAGTTCGTACTTCTAAAACTGAATGCTCAAACTTTTAAGACTGAAGTTGATTTCGGTATTGTATCTCCGTTAGTTCTACGTGGATGATGTCATAATTTGGACATGTTACTTTGACTCGAATAAGTGAGTAAGTGGTCAAAATACAAAACTTAAATTAACATGCAATCAAACACAGGAAAGGAGTGAAGCTTATCAATAAACTACATAAAAATCTATTTAGTAAATAAGCTTTAATAAAAGTATTGATATTGTTGGTTCTAATGTTGGTTTCGATTATGTGTGCGGGTCGGTAGTGTCTAGATGTGTGTTGTATGGAAGCCAAGATGTATTCTCAAATATTAGCGAACTACAAAAGCTTTTAAGTTGTGTTTTAAAACCTAAGATTGAAACATAAGCTAAAGTTTTCACTGTGAATGATAACAACTGTGATTTTCGGAGTAGACTGTTAATTGTCATAATATTTTAAAATGTCATTCATTTATTGAATCGTGTCTTTTTAGCAAAATCTAAGCCTAAAACGAGAAACTGGAAACTCTTTAATCAATCTAATTTAACTTTTCTATTCAAAAAAATCATGCAATGCTTTTACAACTAAGCATTTGCCAAGCTTATTTTAAATTGTTGAGTCTACTCCTTCGTGATCAAACCAAAGTGAAGTATGATCAATTGAGTGAACAAAACGATCAAGTGATTTGATCAGCCGAGCAATTTATGAGTAGTTACATTTTGTTGACCGCTAGAATCCGGTTTTGTGTTATAAACCTGTGGAGAAACAAAATATAAGATAGAAGAGGAATAAAGTATAAACACAGTTAATATTTATGCAAACATCTAACGGACGTCAAGTGAGAGTCATGTTAAGAATAACGAAATCAGTTGACGTCCAAGCGACACAGAATAATATAATATTGGAGAAAATATAACAAATAGAGGATACCTTAACGAAAATATATATTTTATAAAATATCTTCTTTTATTTGGTGAAATTATTGGTGATGCTAAAAACATCAAAAATTGTAGCAAATTAGAAGTTGATTTTAATTAAAATCTGATTGATTTCGTTGATAGTAATGCTTTAATTTCACCAAATAATACCAAAATGAATAATTACAATAATATTGCCTCATTCCCCATACTAATATAATAGGCTTCAGCGACAGGAAAGAGGGTGCTATCCAGTGAGATTATATAGTCTGTGGTCAAATATTTCAATGAAGGCAAAGACGAGAATAATTAATTGATATATTGTTTGAGTTAAACAAGAAAACGAAGCGAAACTATCATAACACAAGTGATGTAATCTTTTTTCAAGGTCAAAGGATGTATAAGTAAAGGATAGGTTAGGTATACAGTTTCAAGGATAATAGGAATTATCAAAAGGCCTAGAATCTAGGTCTCTAACGAAGACCGCTACTAAGTTGAAAACTAACATTGAAATATTGTACCAGAAACAAAATACCTACACAACATTGATATATTTAGACAAGGATAAAATAATAGTTTTTGTTCAGTAAGAGTATAACTTTTAAGACCGTTTTAAGACTGTTGGGCGCGGTCGTAGCGTGAAACTTTTGGCTCATTTTCTATATCCAAGTTACAATTTATCTCTCTCTAGTCGGTTTAGTCTAGCTAGACAAAAAAAATTGTAACTTGTCAACAGAAAAATCAACCCCCTTTTCGTTATACTCTCAATACCTTCTACTGTTTCATCAATATCATTGACTTGAACAAAAGTTACCTCGGCGTAGTGTTCTTCATTCTGTTGTAACAGATCAACACACAGTTCAGCCAAATGTATTAGATCTTCTAGTTTCTTTGCCGGAGTTACCATCGTTTCACCTCGTAGATCCTCTGTAAGGGCATGGGTGTTTGTAACTTTAGAATATGCTATGATATTAATAATACCTATTTTGTAAGCATTATTTACTTGCTGCATATTATTGAGAATATTATTCTCTTATTTAAAACTACTGAGTTGATTAATACCGTCGTGCAGTCGGTAAATCAAAGTGGGTCCACTTTTAGTAGTGTCAAAATATGAATTCTAACTTTTTTAATGACTATCGAGTAATATGAATATGACAAGGTTTGTAGTATGTACAGTAATAACATGGGTCGAATTTATTATTTGAAAAAGTACTATGGCGAATAGGATCTTGATGTACGGTACCTACCAAAGACATTAATTCTCTATTTTATTTATCCAGATTTTTTCTACAAAATTTCGACGAAAGTTCTCTAAGCCTAAATCAAGGCAATCAAGTCGAGAGCCAGTATCTATTAACCATTTCCTAGTTGATCAAGTACTGACCTTCAATATTGGCCTTCTGACTCAGCTGCGTGTAGTTGAGCAGCGCCGCGTTCTCCAAGCTGGTCTGGATCATGGAGCGCACCTCCTCGGGCGCCACCGGCGTCACCACGTCCTTCATCAGCACGCGCTCCAGGAGAGAGAGGGTGGCCTGAGGGAATTGTATGATTTGTAGTATTGATGTGACATGACAGCCTGCACTCCCTTTTTTCCCAGGTGCTCAAGGTTTTACCAAGCCTTAATTGATTAGGTTATCCGTAAATTTTATTTTATTAACAGAAATTGAATATTACTGGCTGATTTGCGTGATGAATCCTTCTGACTATACTAATAAGTATTGCGAGTGAGATGAAAGGTCTTTGCTCAGCAATGAAACATAGATTTTTCCGGGTATATGATATTATTATATTAATATTATTATGCTCATTTACCTTCAAAGCCCCCTCCGGCCTTCCGAACGGGAACGCGTATCTGAAGTTAGTGATCTGGTCCTGCAGCAGATTCTTCAGCCTCTCCTTGATCTCCGCGAACTTCTCCTTCTCCTGGACCGTGATGCTGCCGACTCCGTCAGGCCTGCCAGGCAACGTTGCCGTACTGTGAACCACTTGTAACGTGGAGCTTACTCTAGTTGGACACAAGCTGGTTAGTGTTGGATTGTGGGCTTAACAGTGTGCTAGTATTTTAAATGATACTAGATCTCGTTTGACCGATCTTGTTAAAATTTTGGGACCTGAATATATTTTAGTCAGTTTAGTTTCTTTAGTGTACTGAATCTTCAGTGAGATGAGAAGCCTTTGCCTTGTAGTGACATATAACGGCCTATTTCTTTTTCGGTTCCTAATGCCTGAATATATTTTTATCAAAACTAGCTCAATGTACACTTACTGTAGTGCTTAAGTTCAAAGAGTTTTCAAAGTCAATTCTAACAATGAGCTACTTTAATCAGAATCCAGGAGAAAAATAACCTTTTATATAATTATGTTTATTCTTGATCAGCATACATGTATAAGGCCAGACCAGCTAGATAGGCGTTGGTCGAATCCATTTTTTTGACAATGGAATTTGTAAAATCAGTTCTTTATTAGGATAAAGAGGAAACGACTAATTTCGTCTCCACAGCTGTTTATCTATTTGTTTTTCTTCTGAGTATTTCCAAATCTTTTACTATAATATTATGTTTATAATTTACTGGTACAGAAGTTGTGAATCCCGACTGTTAAAACCACAAATCCGGAAATGTTAGTAAGGTAAGCAGGTACTTAGTCACTGAAGCACATTTATCATCACATTTGGCAGAGGTTAGAGGGAAAATGAGTAAATAGGGAGAATCTAATAGTTATCCAAAGCACAGTCACATCCAGGTGAGGCAGTTAGTTTAGGGCGTGAGTACATCTCTAAAAGGAACTGTATCTGATTGATATTAAAGTTCAATTTTGCCTGAAACTAGGTACTTTTTTCGTTTGCTATATTTTTTAAAGATGCCTTTAAAATTCCATTGACAGAATTTTTTGAGACACTTTGGAGGTATTTTTAAAGAAGCCAATTTGATCAATTTTCAATAGCTGTTGATTTTTTCAAATGCAGCTCCCAGGGATATAAAAATATATCATTCCATATTCCACATATTTATTTACACATCTAATAATATGGGGCCTAAAGCATATCCTTGTACAACACCAATCTAACACAAAGGGTAAATTCTATCACCAACCTTCGAATATTAATCTTTGGAATTATTTCCCTTTTCTAATGTACTAGAAACAATATTACTCGTAAAATACTGTGTTTATGATTAAACAAGATAATATTTATTAGAAAATGTGAATCAAACGCTTCAGTCTGTACCAAGAAATAAATAATTAATTGTGAAAAATCCATTCAATAGTTTTTGAATAACATCGCAGCTCAGTTCAGCTTGGTAAATATTCCTCGCACTCACTCATCTTCTAATTATAAATTTTATAACTAAGCATTGATTATTTTTTTAAACAAATTGCATGACCATTCATTGATAAACGTCATTTTCATTCATAAGAAAATCATTATTCATCTTTACATCTTGTTGGACAGCGCCTTTATCTTTCTCATCTGGACAAGCCGTTCAGCCTGCTCCAGTATCTTCAATAACAAATCCAAACTTACCTATTTCCATGGACATGGCTGGCGCAGAAGGCGAATGAATAATGCATCAGAGTCGGGTCCACTGTCTGGTGGATGTGTTCCGCTTGCTGCAGAAGGTCGGAGAGGTAACAAAGATGGCGGAAGCAGCCCCGGACGCCGTACCGGGCGCAGTACTCGTCCAGGACGAACACTTGACCCGGGGAGAACCAACCCTGGAAGAAGAAAATTATGATGTGAAGCTGACTGTTGGTGGATCAGAAAACAATATTAAATATCTACCAACAGAATTAAATAAAAGAAGAATAGCTGAGATTTGGTCCAGTTATTTCAGAAGATTTTATTGTAAAGCTTTTGAATATTGTTATTAATAACCAATTTTCGTAAAGCAAGTAAGGTAAAACAATATATATTTAAACATTCTGATGTTAAAGTAAGATTAATATACGAAGCAGTGTTCTTACCAAAGAGCAGTAAGGATCTTGAAGTCGGTACTTCAATGTGAGCGACTGCAGCGTGGAGAACAGCTGGTGATGATCGAACTGACAAGGATCCGCTTGGATGTAGTCCTCCATGCCATGCTTACGAGCTTTATCTGCATCTGGAAGGCAACATTTTTTAATTTATAAACCAGTGTTTTGCTACTATATCGGAGTGACAAAAACTGTATCGATTAATATGAAGAGGTTGCAGATACAGTCGTATCGTATGTCAGTCTATTATATTTTTGAAATAATTATCTACGAGTTTTCACTTTCTGTTGAAGAAACCAAGTTCCAACTCCAACAGAAGAGTCAAGAATGGTTGATTATTCCCAAAATATTTTGCCTTGCATCTTAATTTCTTGTGAATGTTGCTTTACATTTATCTTGAGGTTTGCTTTTATTCTGACAGCAAATATTAGATACCGAAAGGTCTCGCGAATGTCCAAGCCTTTACTTTTTAATCCCAACAAGAGATGTCCATAACTAGAGCAACGAAAAATGGGGGATGGTCATAATTAATTATTGGTATCACTTCTCACCTCCCATGATCTTATGGTGCGTATCGGACGTGGTGGGCGGAGTGGGCTTGTGGCTCTGCCCCGTGGCGCGGTATAGCGCCATTACCCACAGATGACACTCGTTCTCATCCGTGACCCCCATTAGAACAGACTCGCCATCTCGGACAGCGTTCATAAAGTACTTAGCTCCCTCCAGTTCTGTACAAGATGTGTCATTATTAATTTCTTAGGTTAAGTAATAAATTGTTTGACTATGTTGGTAGCTTTTAGATGGTCTAAAGGATCTAACACCAGCCTTGGCCACACACACATTAAACTATTAGAAACAATATTTCGTAAATGAAAATTCAAACTTAATGGCTAAAATGCAAAAAACTTACCCTGGCCAACAATAAGCTGAGCTGTAAAAGAAAATATAGGTAAGTCAAATCTGAACAAGAACATAGACACTAGTCGACTATTATATACATTTTATCTAGATCATTATTCTAGTAGTTCTTTCCAATGCCTTAGTAGTCTAGTAGTATGTGCATTCGCTTGCACAAAATCTCTCGAAGAGATGTTTCACGAAGCATTGACATGTTAGTGATTAGTGATTACGCCTAATCCTCACTGTACTGGTAACGTCATTGAGATGAGAGATATTTGCCAAGCACTAGGACATTATATATTTTCGAAATATCATCTTAAAGCTCTCATTTCTACACAAATCAGTTCAAGGACGAAATCTTTTTCTACATAATTTTTCTGTTTAGCTCTTTCTCTTTCTTCCACTTACCACTCGCCAGCTCGATGTAGTCTACCGTGAAGCCGTCGAGCTGCATCATCTCCGCAGGCTCCGACTTCTTGTCCTTATACGAGCACAGTGCGAAAGTGTACTGGCTCACCTGCACCAGCACCATGTAGCGGCGCTTCCATTTACGCCACACGTTCTTGCCGATTACGTGGAGGTAGCTGGAAGAGACACAGACAATAGAAGAAGATAAAGGATATCTTTAGTTGAGATCATGGATTTAATATACGCTTAGTTGAGATCGAATTTTATATGTGTTCTTGACTTAGTAAAAAAAATATTAATTACAACGGATTAAACATTATTTTTAATTACGCTATTGAAACTATTAAGATATGAACACTTATAAACACTCTTTCACACGCCGGCGGAAAGAACTGGACGATTTTAATGAGGGTTGGAAGGAGTTGGCACTGGAAAGAAAGAAATGGAAGGAATTGGGGGAGACCTTTGCCCAGCAGTGGGACAGCGAGCTTACGTAAAAAAAAAAGGTATGCAAAAATGTTTTATTCGAAATTAAGTTCCGTCTAGATTAATTTTTACTATTCCTCTATTCTGTTTGTTTGTTTTTATGGTCAGTATTTCTGCGTCCAATAGTCTGTCCTTTGATTTTTTAGTTTGTACTTTAGATATTTTTTCCTTCCAAAGAAGCAAATTAATTGAATTAATAATTAAATCCCATGGACCACTTACCCGCAATGTTTCATGTTCAAAGGCTTGTCCATTCTGCATGCGATTTTGATTCTTAAATCTTGGTCGGGAAGGTTCTTCGGGACTGTCATGCGATGCCATTCCGGTGCCTGTACATAATATAATGGGTTCTACAAAGTATCCTTAGTATAATTTGATAATTGTCTACAAACAAAGTTTTACCTAATATTTGACGCTCCTAGTACATACTACTAATATTTTAAATGCGAAAGTTTGTGAGGATGTATGTATGCATGTGTGTTACTCTTTCAGGCGAAAACTGCTGAACGGATTTTCGTTTCTATGAATAAAGCTTATTCTTACCTTGCTGGATAGCGGAGTCGGTCTGAGCACCACTTTCCCCAACTCCTTGTCTTCCAAGGCCAGGACTCCAGGGTTTTCAGTATAAAGCTTCACCTTCACCGCTGGAAGAGGCTGCGTGGTGCTGAAGTCACCTTGGGTGTCCCACCTGTCCATTTGAACATTTAATATATGGACAATTACGTCAATTAGTTAAATGTCGATTTAACGGACGTCTCTGAGAGCGGCAGTGAGTCAGGTATTCTTACATAGGTTTCGATGCTTCAGCCTGATCTGTCTGCAACTTGTCTCCTCCTTCCACCTCCATGGTGCAGTACACTATCCTGTTAGGAGCTAGCGACTTCAGACCCTTCACCTCCATTACTACCACCTATAATTATGTCAAATGATTAGAAGGTTAGGGTAGTTTAGGTAATCATTTCAAATCTTTATATATATCATTTTTCTGTACGTGTGTGTGTATGTCACTGAACTCCTCCTAAACGGCTGGACCGATTTGAATGTTTTTTTTGTATGCGATTGGGTGGCACCCTGGATGGTTTAGATTCACATTAGCGACATCTATTGGGTCGCGTGTGGAATCACCACGCGGCAGCTAGAAGTATGTATATGAAATAGGATTTCCCCTTGCTTTGATAGACGGTCGAAGTGATGTAAGGTACAATGCAGGCGTCATGATAAGTATAATTTTTTAACCGACTTCAAAAATCAAACGAGGATGTTCTCAATTCGATGGGTATTTTTAAAGAACACTATAATATTACATTTGTGACCTAATTAAAAAAATCAGGGGGTTGCACTCCGGGAGTGTCGGCAGAAGAGACAACTTGAATATTAACGTCAAAACGTGTTACGAATTTTCGATCAGGTCACGTGTCATGACGCGAGTTTAACATTTTTTACCTATCACAAAAAAAAATTTTCCACTTAAAAAATCGATAGTAGTTTACGTCGTCGCTGCTCATTCGTAAAACGCATATCGATAATTGGAAGAATTCGAATTTACATTTGTTGCAAAAAATACTATCACTGAAATGTAAGCCAAGGTCAAGGCCGAAATGTCCCAAAACACTTTAGTTACTTAAATTCTATTGAACACTTGAACGCTTCCTTTATATCTGGTTGTTGCATTAATTACCTCAATAAAAGTTGTTGTATTTATTGTTATTTTATGTTTCGAGGCACCGGTGAATTTGCATAATTAAATTCAGTCGTTATCAACCTTCTTACTCAGTAAACGATCAAAATGTCCTACATAAAGGCTCAATTTCATTTTCTATTATTGCCTTTCTACAACAGAAATGTAATTACCAATTTACAGTGTTTTAGGGTTTCGTACTCAAAGGGTAAAAACGGGACCCTATTACTGAGTCTTTGCTGTTCGTCCGTCCGTCCGTCCGTCCGTCTGTCCCGTCTGTACAAGCTGTATCTCAAGAACGGTGATAGCTAGACATTTGAAATTTATTGATGACACAGATGCTGTATTTCTATTGCCGGTATAACAAAAAATAAAATGAAACAAATACTCAAGGGAGGCTCCCATACAACAAACGTGATTTTATGCCGTTTATTAAAGAACGGAACCCTTCGTGCGCGATTTCAACTCACACTTGGCCGGCCGAATTGTTCTAAAAAGGTATTTTTCCGAATGCCTTTAGATCAATGGATCTCCCAATAGAAATAATACAAAACTAAGCGATTGTCATTTTGAAAAAGTTATATTATGAACTATGTATTTTGCTTTGAGGCTCGTATCCTTATTACCCGACTGGAATAATGAGGAGGACCGAGATTTATTTTTGGCTGCGGATGATATAATTATATTTTCGAGTATTGATAATAATACCTATGATAATATTTTTTACTTGTAATTTTTTTTTCTTGAACAATGAGATATTACTCTATTTCCGATACTGAAACACATCATTCATCAAAATTGATATCACCATACCTCAATTTGGAATGTCAAAACAACATCCACTTTGGTCAGTTGTGTGTCCACATCCCCTCCATCCCCCTCGCCCGTCAACTTGTTGGCGAGCGACCCTTGCGATCTGAAACACAGCTGCTTACTCAATCTTGGACTCGGATCCGGCCCAGCATTTGATCTGCTATCCGTAACCACCATTTTGTTAGTCCCATCACCATTTGATAATCGTCCATCACGATCATTTGAGAATCGTTCGTTCATTAGGCATTTCGAAGGCAAGAAATTTATTCAAAAATTTTGATATTATAGATTGAAGTAATGTAATTATTTCATTACAATTACAATTATATAGGAATAGAATAGAAAGCATTCGATAAACATTTTATAAAATCAAGAGAATTTGACCACAATAGTAAAGTGGAAACAAAATTCAATGATGTTGAAAAATTTAATGCAAGAAACAATCATTATTTCAAAAACGTTATAATTAGTCATTGAAGATAACAATAAAGTTGAACATCATTCGGAAATATCAACAGAAAATATGTTTTATGATAAGGAACATTCACAAACATTAACATACGAATATGGGGAATACACAGGTTCATCAGTTAATTGTTATTAGGGTTATTCCAAGCAATGGAGGGACAACGACCCAAGGGACAGATACGTGGCGGCATTACACAAACCATCACCGACACCAAGAATGATTAAGCATACAAAAAGGGACAAGTCACTAACACTTCTGCAACACACACAGTTAAAGTTAAAGCTTAAATTACTTCTGTAGAGAAAACTAAAGTTACGTCTGTGTGAATAATGATGAACTGCAAACACACGGAGTAATGTGTTTGTGAATGAAGTAAATAATAAAATAGATGGTGTTTATAGAAGCGAAGCTTATAAAAAGCTTGAAGCTTTTGAATACGTAAAAAATAAATACAAATTTAAAAAAAGTGAAACAATACAAAATAATTAGCTGTGTTTTAGAAAGCTTTTTCTTTAGCTTCTGTTTTATTATTCCGTTTAGCTAAGCCTGTATTTGTAGCTGTTCTATTTTTTCGTCTACATTTACGTTACTATAAGCTTTAATTGTTGGCAGTGTTTTGAAGCTACAAATGTTATATTTAAATCATCCTGGGTTGTCATTATTCAGTTCCCTCATAAAGACCACATTACTACAAAGGGATCAGCTTTAAGCTCAGAGCTACTCTATGGTCTACTGTGGTCTACTAGGACTTGACAACAAGGACACGAAGACATCAGGCTAGGTAAGTGTGGGATTCCTTCTAAAACAAGACACGTGCTTTAAAATTATCAATTTTTTACTCTTTACTTGTACTTCCTTTTTTATTTGGTCCGGATAAGTGCCAGGGACAAAAACCGAAAGAGAAGATGAACAAGTTGAGATCATAGTCGGGTCTGGATTAACGTCACAAATTATTATAAGTGTTAAAGGTATCTTGGATCTTTACGATATTTTTGATCTATATCAACTTATATTTTTGGTATGGATAATGGATTTAGATGTTGATTGGATGGATTTTGAAGAAGATTATTTTTTAAATTTAAATGTTGACTCACTGCTTGCTAACTTGTTTTCGAAATTATCTTTCAGAAATGACTAGATTTTGAAAATTTTGAGACGTTAAATCCAGAAGAATACATTTAAGAAGAGAAGAACCCAAGTGCGTAAAAGGTTCAAACCAATAGAACTAAGATTTCAAACAATTTCAAAATAGATTTTTGGGGAAATGTCGATGAAATTGATTCTTTAAAAACTATAATAATTATGATTGATCAAAAGTTTCATTAGACCATGAATAATTAATTGATTAAATTCGTTCCTTCATTAGTACTACATAATATTCTCCATCTATTATTCATCACGGAAAAGATGACAAGGCGGATGAACCACAAAAGTCATTACTTTTATTACATGCTTTGTGGGTCACTTAGTATACCTTACGTTTTCAAAACCTTTGACTAATCATAAAGCGTCACAACACCGACCACATCAAATACTTAATTTAATGATTACATTGTTAGTTACAGATGATAATACTCAAGTCACAGAAATAATTTAAGACATAGACAACGCCTCTGTAGTCTAGTGGGACATTTACCCCAATCTTAGCAGGCTCATGGTTAGGCTCATGCTGAGGCATTAGGTTCAATTCCAGGTCGAGCGAAGCATGTTTCCAATTTACTTTTCGAACATGGCTCGGGTTTAAGATGACCTTCCCGCAGTAGGCAATCGTGGTGTTTACGACTTTTCTTCCTCACTGTATTGATATCTTCAGTGAGATGGAAGGAATTTACCCAATAGTTGAGACATGGCAATTTTTTTAAGACAATTCTATATCTCAAGGACGGTACTCGTCTATTCTTTTCACTGCATTAGATTGGTATCTTTCACGTCTTTTATATCCTGTCCAGCAATCGGACCTTGGCCTAATTTTTTCTTGGATAAGCCTTATTAGTTTGTCAGGATTGTGACGTTTGCAGTGATTTTTCAAAAGAGTTACGATGGTTTTAACTTAATTTTTTATTTCTGTGACTTTCACAATTATTTTACAGGTTTTGTGGAAGTCTACTTTCGCAGAACACATAATTAAGTGGAAAAAATAAATACTTTTGAAAATTTAAACTGATTTTTGATTTTTTTTGAGAGTGAACTTCCACTTCACCATTAGATTTTGAATGATACAAACACTTAATAACATGGGACTTAGTCATGAAATAGAACAGAGAAACCTCGACAGCCATAGTTAAGCAAAACGTAATGTTAAAATTGGCTTTAAAATTCCACTACAGATCAAATGCTTCTTTACAAATGTCAGTACGCCTTACTGAATATCTTCTAGTTACGCTTCACTGAATATCTTCTCATTTCATAGCTGATGTATTTTCACGAACACTTTTCGAAGGAAGTGATAAGTGGTATACCTTATTAATTGTTAAAGTAGTTTTTTATTTCATTAATTCATTATAAAAGTATCTTCCTAGATTCACTTCATGATCAAGTCCCATGTTATTAACTCAAAATGTACCTACACTGTCATGGTCTAGACATATAATGTAGACACTGACCTGTGATTATATCTTTTGATCTTATGGAGGCCGTATTTGGAGTCCGCGCCGCCCTTGGAGACCGGCAGAGACTCCAGGTTCGCCATCAGAAGGTTGATGGAAGACTTCAACTCCTCGATGTAGAGGGATTCCATCTCTTTCAGCACAAACTTCGGCATCAGTTTGCGGTTCTGTTGTGCAAATAAACAACTTATTGTACTGATTATTACTGATGTCACAGTTTTAAATCTTCTCAAGATATGATTTGACGAAGAAAAGAACAAAGCCTCAAATGTTATTGCCTTCAATACACGGTAGCACTTAGTTGTCACTGGAACTATTTGAGTCAATGAAAGACTATGTAGTTCCATATCAATCTGTATAATACAATATCTATCTGTATAAAGTAAATTTACCATCTGCTCTATTACTACTTCATGAGCAAAGTGTGTAAGTAAGTAAGGTATTTGCTGGTTCTTTTTTTCAATGCAAGAAGAAAATGTTAAATTACCTTCTCCATCTCATTGACTTTCTGCATCCTTCCATCAAGCTCTCTCCTGATGGCTGCCGCTTGCTCATCAGCTGAATCCAACTGTGGAACAGAACATGGGATCAAGTCAATGGTTTGTGAGAGGAAAGGAGGAAAGAGCATCACACTGCCTTCTACTTGCTCAAAGCTCAAAGTTTTGTCACAAATTGTCATTGTTAGTCCGTTCGGGGTTTTATAAACAGAAGAATTGCGAGTCCCAATAGAACGTGACCCTTAACAGTTCACTTACTGGCTCGCGTTCTAATTTACTTACCAGTTGCAAATACCTGACAACGGACTGGTGCAGTTAAAATTAAACCCAATAATCCCCATGTGAACTAAGTAAGTAAGTAAGTTAGTTCGAGTAGGTCAGTGGCTAACCCTGGCGTCAGAGTTTTTAGACCGCCTAAAGGCCTCCGACATGGTTTAATGATTGAAACAACCGGCACCTACAATTTAACGTGCCCTCCGAAGCACGGTATAAACTAGGACGTGTCCCATGTGAACTGACAATCTATAATTTTAACGTTCAAGGGTTTGGGAGTTCGTTAAACTTAACAGCCGTTTTTTAAACGGGGTATACTCAAAACGGAATAAATTTATTTACCAACGTAAGCACAACAGAAATAATATATTCACAACTTCCCCAAACATGTTCCAGTTATTAATTAACCTTAAGCAATTAATAACTATGTTTTTAACCCTACACCTACCCTTGATATGTTGCGTCATAATATAACTCAAGGGAGTCCAAATGGTGCTTTAACTCGGTAATATTAAAGCTAAACTTTGTAATTTTAATTGAGGTTATTTTGCTGAGGGTACTTTGGGTTAATCAGGGATATTAAGAGGTAAATAATTAATTCATAGAGATGTTACGTCATTTAGTTTACAGCAGCAAAAATGGTAAAGTATCACAGAAAAATAAAATCAAATATAGTGCCTAAGCTTTGAATCCTTTTTCGTAAGTAAGTAAAACCATTTTTGTGGTGTCAAGGTTAAAAGCTTCATAAACACATCACTAGTAGAAGGAAAAACAATAAACTGTGTAATAAACGCGTATTAAGAACAGTTTATCTATCAAATGGTTTGTCACTTTCTGACATACGCAATTTTCCGAAGAGCAAAAGAGACAAAACACAATGTAACATTAATTACCTTCCTCTTGACTCCCGTGCATAAAATTCTAAAATTCCGTGAAAGCAAACATGAGAAAAATATACGAAACTCCTGAGATCGGGAGACTACAGGAAGAACGCAAGCGAAGCTTATATAGTAAAAAGTAAAGCCTGTAATGTCCCACTGCTGGGCAAAGACCTCTCATCCTACTGAAGATATCAGTACAATGAGGAGGATCAGGGCGTAATCACAAGAATCGTCTAGTGCGGATTGGTGATCACAAAATCGAGCTTTGTTTGAAAAATAAATTAGAAATATACTGCCTTTGACCTTGAATTGAACCGGGGACTAAAGTCTTGGCAGCCGAATGTTCATACCACTAGACCATCGACGAGTTAGCAAATAAACAGAATAAAACTAGAAACAATTCGACTTACAAGCAATGCGTTGAATAACAACTGGTGCTCAAACTTCTTGACTCCCAGGATCTGCTGGAACATGTCATAAAGCTGTTCCTTGCTGAGGATGCACTCCGCGTTGAGGCTTTGCTGCTGAGCGCGCGAAGGTCTCTTCGACTCATCGTCTCCGGGGATGCCTGGGAAGATCAGGATGGTGGAGTTAGGTGGAAGAACGGATGCGAGTAAGCCAGTAGCTGAATGATGGGTGTGGATATTGAGAGGTAAGGGTGTTCAGAGGTATACGAGTACTTCATCATTTTAAGTACTGGGTTAAGACCCAGAAAAGATCTCATTATGTTATTTTTTATTTTGGGATTTTTTTTGGTTTCTTTGTGTTCCAAAATCAAGGTTTACGGAATATTTGATGACATTTCTGTCTGATTTCTGAATTAAGAATTTCTTCATTAATATAGAGTCAGTATAAACTAAGTACCTATTGAAAAAGAAGTTATAAAACAGTTGCTGCTGAGGTTAAATTATCAAATGGTATTTTAAGTAATATATTAATCTACACATAAAGTTATTGAAGTGGAATATAAAATTAAAAGTGGAATAAATTACTTCACAGTAAAAGCAGATTCAAAATTAACATAAAACACAATAAAAAACATTTAAAGCAACATTGATCGGATCCATACACATGCAGTGCTTTACCTACGTTAGTCGGTTAAACATATCTTATATTTTAAGTTATTTCAACAAAAAGTTAAGCCAATAAAGCGCCATTTACATGATACAAGTTTCTTGCCTGTTGCATACAATAAAATTGAAGCAATTATTTTCTTGCATGGTCTAAACAGTACGTAACATTTTGATCTTTTGCGCAAGTTTTGCTTGCCAAAATTGTCTTGGTGTAAACAGCACATACAACAATTTCTTAGGCGATTCTTGCATTCAATTTTCTCTTCATTTGCCAACATGAGTGCAGTAAGTGAAGGTGTGTTAATCGTTGCTGCTCTTCTGAGACAAGAAATATTGAGAAATCGTCGTAAAAAGAGGTGTTGGATCAAAAAATGGATAGCAAGAAGAGGAGTTCTTGGAGCGTCTAACAATCTTTGTGTAGAATTACAAATAGAAAAGACGTGTGGCACTCGGGGACTGCCGCGGTAAAGCTATTGCATAGTTATTTTTTCTATCACTAGATGGCGTTAGTGGGGAGCGTGAGCTTTTTTCGTTACGGAATTTCTGGATTCGGTCCCCGCGCTCAAGGCCCGCGATAGAAGCTATGCAATAGCTTAAAAATTTTATTTTGTTTGTAATTTCCTTAGGTCCTAAACCGCCAACTCCAAATTCTTGTGCAAATGCTACAAGTGCAGCATTACGTGCATCACGATTCTTGTAGTTTACATTTTCAGTGTCCCACAAACACTCATGGCTGCGGTAAATCTCTATAAACTTTAATAAGTCAGCAGAACCAAATTTTAATACTTTTTGACTCATATTTTTTAATAAACAGACTCTACAAAACCTCCCAACACTTGAATGAAAAATTTGACAACGCAAATACGTGCAATACTTGAAGCAACCCGTCAATGACATTTCATTGACGGGTCACGCACATACAACTCTCTGTTTAGACAAGTCAAAACTTGAAAGCAATAATCTCCTAAACATTATTGTATTGGTCTAAACAGAAGACATTTGCAACTATTTTCAGTCAAGACTTGCATTCAATAATTGCGTTCAATTTTTTTACTTGTATCCTCGTGTAAACAGTTGCGTACAATTCTTGAAGGGCAATTATCGCACTTCATTTATTGCATTCAATAATTGCACTTGAATGTACAAGAAAATTGTATCGTCTAAATCACGCTTAACATTATAAAAACTTCAAATAGTTTACTCAACAATGTAAAAGTAGGTAAAGTTAATATTTCCAACATCGGTAATCGAAATGTATTTAATCATATAGTTAGAAGAACTATAATTAAAAATGACATAGTCAATAAAAATAATAATAATTAAATATAATAAAATAACAATAAAAATTTAGCTCTAAGCAATAATCACGTGACTGAAGCTATAGTAGTTGTAAGAAAAGTAATTAAATAATAATCAAAACTTTTTGTTAGTGATACCTGTAATTCCTGTTCGGGGTGTGTCATGTGAGAGAGACATGTAGTGAAAGACAAGGAAAGAAACACAGATAGTGAGATACGCAGGCACACACATTAGGACACAAATCCTTACATATATTATTAGGATCTACACACGACTAACATCGAAGACGCTAATGGTTCTAGTACAAAAAACAATCTAGATATTCAGGGATGTGATATTACAGACATGGCAAATAACAATTTAGGTTATTTTGATTCAAAATTAGATGCTAGTTATAATTTTGGAAACTATTTGGACGTCACTACAAATCTAACACATGGTTGAAATAATTTTAAAAATATTGTTTTGTCAAATCGTGCAACATTTACGGTTACTATTAAAACAACATATTATTTAAACGCCAATTATAATCCTAACCTAGACAAACAAAGTAATTTTAATATTATTATTAAAATGATTGATAACATCGAACACCTAGCAAAAATAAATGAAATTTCCAATCAGTGGTACACGTACATATAAATAGAGACACTATTGGTGAACATTTATACCCATTAACTTATATTATCTTACCTTTCGTAATGGTTACTAAAATGAGAATCATTTCGAACAAGCATGTCATACAAACATACATAGCACTGCAAACTGAAGCTTTTGTTTATGCATGACACACGGCGACATGCTAATATCGATCTAACTAACTGTTAACGAAAGATCAAAATCAATTCTGGAAATATCATCATTCAATACTATAACTTTAAGAATATCGTCTTTAATTTTGGTATCAAATAAGTTGATAATAATCTTATATTATTTTATTCTTATGTCGTTAACAATCAGTATATTTCATCTATCACCATTTATTTACTTAAGAGCATCAAATTATTTACTTCTCGTATTGAAATACACATCGTCTTTATTTTCTTAGTCATCAAGATTAAATTATAGTTACTAGGGGTCACTTGTAAAACTATCTTAATTTTATTTGGAATTAACATTATGTAATTTGAAAACAGATTGCATTCATTTCGTTCTAATCTTTTAAAATCATCAAAGAATATTACAATAGCAGCCTCTCAATCATAATTTTAGTACTAAATAAAATTAATTCTGTTATCCAAGCCCCCATTGGTTTCCTCAGTGATTACAATTAATATAATTATTTTATCTTAGTTATGATGCTTTCAAGTGTTTTAAATTAATATTATTTCAATAGTGTTTACCTGTCCCTTTCATGATGCAGTCAAACTTAGCAAGCCAGGAGGATAGTACGGTTTCCTTGCTTAGTCCATCTATTTCTGGCAAAGACCTGTTATTGGATTTAATACCATATTACAGTGTAAATTAGATTAACTTTTCAAGTTCAAGTTGTTTGAGATTTTTAAGTAAACGTAAACTGTGTTTTTTTAAGACAGAGGTAAAGATGGTTTCCAATCATAATTCATTGCAATGATGGTAAAATTCAAGTTTGATTCGAATGGCATGTCGAGTGAAATATATGATTGACTCGAATCAACTGTTTGGTTCAAAGCATTGTCAACATCATCAACGTTATTTAAATTATTACTTACTTTGATTAAACATGATCAGAATTCAGTCTAAAAGTAGTTCGCAATTAAGTAATAATGGTAAAGTTTGATTCAAAATTGATTCTTCTGATGACCAGATTTTTAATTCAGTATATAAATTGAAAGAGTTACTTAAAACCTATTTTGCTGTTCAAACCTGACTCTCTTCTCGATATTATTTCTGAAGACCTCTCGGAAGTCGTGATGGGAGCAGGCTCCGGACTTGACCATCTGTTCCACTCGCTCCGACTTGAGGAACACGTCATGGTACGACTGGACCGCGTTCTGGAAGGCCTCGTCCGCCAGGATCTGGGTCTCGCCTTTGAGGAAAGCCTGTGGAATGATGCAGTGTTAATATCATGTAATAATTTTGGAAAGATTTTTGAGGAATGTGGCTTGGATCAGTATATACAAATACTGTTTGATTGACCACACTATGCCCAAACCAAGTATTAGATAAATAAACTTACCACAAATATTGGCACAAAGGACCCTTAAAGCTTTACTTGGATCAGCATGCAAATGGTTTGTATGATAACCTGAGCAAAGCCCAATGAATTTTTTAATTTGTGCTTCTGAGGGGCGTAAACCAGGTCGGTTCCAGTTGTTGCTATCAGATTTAGCCAATAACTTACTCGAACTGTTTATTTATCAGGCTGCATTTCGCTTTAACATATAAATGGAATCCCTTGTATGTACTAAACTTATAGCCGTATCGGAAACCTTTAGGCAATCTTACAACTTCGACACCAGGATCAACCACTGACCTACTTCTTGCATTACTTTTCTACCTGAAATCGTGCTTGTATAGTTTCCAGCTGGTGTGGAGTCAGCTTGGTGTGTCTCCTGGTCATGTCTGTCGGCTGCTTCGCGTTGAATGGGTGCGCGATACATCGAGACACGAACACGTAGAGCTGCAATCTTCTCTTCTTATCTTCTTCGAGTTTTTCAATCTTTTCCTATTTCATATGAAGTCATTAATGGGATGGTCATATTCGTACACAATAGTATCGGCTCGTACACAATAGTATTGCCGTTTCACTCCGCCAATGTATTGTGCGAGTGAGACAGTGGACAGTTTTTTAGGAAGAACAGGAACTTCAAATCACCTGAGGATCCTGATCCTTGTCCGAGTGGCTGGCTCCTGAGGGGCTGGGCGAGGGCGCAGGCGCCTCCCCCGAGCTGGCGCTTCCCGTCGAGGTCCTGCGCAAGAACGATCTAAACGATCGATAGCATTAAGTCGTCAATGTAAGTGAACCATGTGTATACAAACAGACTCTTTTGCCAAAACTGTCTGAACAGTTTTTGATGACGTGCATACCAAATTACATATTTTACTTTGCACATTTTGCAAATAACATCAAAGTTTCAAGGTAAGTCTGTGTGTTTAAACATGAATTAATGTTGTGCAACTACAAACTATTAACTAAGTATTAGTGATATCTACTAAAGTACGGCAGTTACTGCTGGCATTTTCTTAAAGGGTCTTGATGACTTATAGTTATAATATTTGAAATACCTTGATTTCAAGCCTATATTGATCGATCGTAATCATATATTCTCGACTTAAACTGTGACCACCGAAACCGATTCAAAATAAAAGAAATTAAAGATTTACATAGCCACAAACCTACAATTGTTTTAAATAAAGCGGCGAGTTATTTCAAGGTTTCCTTCACATAACACGCACCAATTAATAAGAAAATAATTAGGTCTATAATTAATTGAAATCGTTGCTACGAAAGCTTTGCCGTATAACACATTATATTATTAATATCAGTTAATTAACGGACCCAAACCTTTGTAAAGGGTTCGCATAACCTAGATTTACTGTTTATTAATTATTTCACCCGCGTTGATCCCGTTTCCGCAGGAATTTCGCGATAAAAAGTAGCCTCTGTCCTTTCTCAGGCTCTGGACTAACTGTGTACCAAATTTCATTTAAATCGGTTCAGTAGTTTTGGCGTGAAAGCGTAACAAACAGACAGAGTTACTTTCGCATTTATAATATTACTTAGGAAGTTAGGATTACTTTGCTCATAATTTTGATGTTATTAAGTTACTTAAAACAACAAGTAACTCATATATAAGGTTAAGGTAGGTAACTGATATTTTTACTATAACATCATTGAGTTAAGTACAGTCATGTGCAATGAAATGGATACACGGGCAGATTTGCAAATAAACGTATACTCTGAAAATTTCAAAAACATATAGCCACTTAACAATTCATACTATATAACCACCCGAGTTTCTCACAATAATGTATATAAAAGGCATTGATCATCCAATGCTTTGGGGAATCATGTTGGGAGCGTCGGTCAAACGTTATTCGGTGAACCAAGGCTAACCCCGAAACTCAAATAGAAAATCGAAATCGGTTTCAAAAATAAAATTTGCTTTATTGCATGTTATTAATCTACTCTAAAAAAATTAAAATATATGGTCGATAAATTTTCTTCTTACAATTTCTACTCTTTACTCATTAAGAGTTGATCTTCAAGCGATCTAAAGCTTTGATAAGCATTTCTAGAATGGTCCATGAGTTAATGGACGTGGAGACGATATAAAAGCGCAATACAGACCAAACCCGCCGGCAATTCAAAAAGATTTAGGATTTGTGACCTTAATTTATAGAGAATAAGGGCAGATGGCTTCAACTTACCCATCAGTAAAGGTTAGCACAAAATGTCAGTGTCAACAGACGTATGGAAAAGAAAAATTGTAGCTTTGTTTTACAGCCCAAATAACTTTAACAGACTGAAACAACGCTTTGTATGTAACAGACATTTAAGAGCGTAAAACTTTTTAACCTACCATGCTTCGAAGGGTACGTAAAATTGCCGATCCCGGTTGCTTGAATCGATAGACCATTTCAAAGGCCTTTAGGCGGTCTAAAAACTCCGACACCGGGGTTGCCCACTAGCCAACACGAACTTACTTTCCAACATTTTTAACGTACGTTCTTATTTTTTTTTAACTACGGTATGTTACAATCTGTTACCCTAAGTAACAAGTTGCCTAACATGTCGGCGAATGCTAGCGGGCTCGGTCTGTGTTGCGCTGATGAATAGCCAAGACACTTACGCATGAGGAGGAGGCGCCAGTGCTTGAGTGGTCTCCCTCTGTCGTGTCGCGGGGTGCAGAGGGGCGGCGAGTGGCGCGGTCGTCAGGGGGCTGGGGCCTTCGACAGAAATAACGACGTGGTATCTTCAATGTTGAGATTTGTAGTAGTTTGATGTTTTTAACTTGGAGTTTATTGTTCGTGTAATTTACTGAGTTATTATGCTACTTGTCACTTTTAGAATTCATCGGTAAAATGTTCAAGTCTTACTACTGCATTCGCTTAACGACGACCTACAATGACTTACGACTAAAAAAAGTATAAAGTATTAGCCTGTAATGTCACACTGCTGGGCAAAAGCCTCTCATCTCACTGAAGATATCAGTGAGTAGGATTAGACATAATCTCCACTGGCCACATATGTGTTGGCGATCTCAAACCCGAGCGATGTTTAAAAAGTAGGAAACATTTTCGCTCGACCCGGGAATTGAACCCGGGACCTCAGTCTTGGCAGGCGAGTGCATATACCACTAGACCACCGAGGCGGTCAGACAGATTAATAATTGCAATTTAATCTTAGAAACAAAAAACTGTATTTCTGTTATTTAGACGCGACGTAAGTTCTATTGTAAGACTGATTTCCATTTCATTAACAAAGTGAAGGCTCACAAAATATACATACCTGGAAGTCCGGCAGTGGATCCTCTGGGGAGTTCAGGCTTGCCTCTAACTGATGGTCTACCACCTGCCAGCGATCCTGGAGGCACTACGGAGAAAGAAATAATCAATAAAGAATTCTAGAATAAGTGACATAATGAGATGTGAACATAGAAGATTAGATCTATACTAATATATTAAGCTGAAGAGTTCCATTGAACGCTAATCTACCAATCCGATTTGAATTATTCTTTTTGTAATGGATAGCCACTTTCAATGGGAAGGTTATACGCTATTTTCCATCACGAAATTCCCACGGGAACGGGCACAACGCGGGTAAAGCCGCGGGGTACTGTTATATAAATTTACTGTTTGAGAACCAAACTTCTTTAGAAATATACCTACGTCTTAAACTAAATGGAAAAGTATAAAGCCATAAACTAACACCGAAAAGTTACGCGATCTTTAATGAAATATTGGGTACATAGTTCAGAACTTTTGTAAATATTAATTACTACGCTTTGCTTTTGGGGAATCTAAATAGTTTATCTTTAAATAGTAAAATATATCGATCGAGCCAAGCCGATGCTCCAAGTAACTGAAGCTGAACAATGTCGCCTTTTCAGGATCCTGAAATAGACTTTCTTATTGACTGGATGCTATTTTACACTTCAGCGGACAATCGAATAAAACAAATCTTGATAGATATAAAAATTGAATTTTGTGAAGGAAAATAGGGTACGTCGACATATCGTAATTCCATCAATATTAAACATCCAATTTTCTTCATCTAAGCGCTACCATCCTCACTTTCTTCTTAGCGAATCAATCCTCACTATACTGATATCTTCAGTGAGATGAGAGACCTTTTTTCAAGACATCTTTTCTTTCTTCAACAGACTAATACTTTCAAACATGGCGGAACAGCTTCTATGATAATAAAATATGATGATGATGATAAGTGATGAATACAATAATCAAAATCCATCTACCTTTTTGTTTACCAGGCAGTTTCGAAGGTTGCTTCTTATGCTCATCCTCGCTGTCTTCTTCAGAGGAACTTGGATCGATCATGGTACTGGTTCTGCAACAAATGGGACAGTCACAATCTAAAATAGGGGGAAGGGTCTTGGCTGTCCACATGACTCACTACCATAACCAGAGATGTCCATTAAAACGACGGTTAACTAATTTACGTATTTTTTTATATATGTACTAGCAGCGCCCCGCGGTTTTACCCGCGTTGTGCCCGTTCCCGTGGGAATTTCGGGAATGTTTTTACATAAAAACATTCCTCTTGAATCACTCTATCTCTTAAAAAACTGCATCAAAATCCGTTGCGTAGTTTTAGAAATCTAAGCATACAGACAAACAGACAAACAGACACGAAACAGAGACGACTTTATTTTATACTATTGTAGTGATAACACGTGAAAGTCACTCATTAAATCTCTACTAGGGAAGATTACTGGCTGGTGTTGGTACTGGAGCCTCGTCTTGAGTCCCACATACCCCGTAATTTACCCGAACACCGGGGATGCGTAAAAATATTTCCCCGCTTAAAAAAAGGTAACTGAAATATTGAAATCTATTATCCTCAAACTAAATCCTTTAGGTCACAGAAGACGAGTCCTGTAAAGACCACGGTTCCTGTAAAGGGGTCAAAACGTCAGATAAAAATCTATACTAATATTATAAAGCTGAAGAGTTTGTTTTGTTTGTTTGTTTGTTTGTTTGTTTGTTTGTTTAAACGCGCTAATCTCAGAAACTACTGAACCGATTTGAATAATTATTTTTGTAATGGATAGCCACATTCAACGGGAAGGTTATAGGCTATTTTTCATCCCGGAATTCCCACGGGAACGGGCACAATGCGGGTAAAACCGCGGGGCGCTGCTAGTGTAAAATAAAAGCGAAGTGTCTCCGTAAACGTAAGTAGTTTCAATACAAAATGAGTAGTGTTCTCAATCAATAAAAATATATTATTATTTAAACCCAGTGGGCCATATTATAAACACGTATTATGGTATTAGGGCCGGTTCACACATGTCTCCGTTTTACTGTTCCGTTTTATCGTGTACGTACCAGTAAAACGGACTCCCATGTGTGAACGGGCCGTTAGATGTGTGGTTTGTCACTTTCCGAAGAGCACACGTATTAGACAAGTGGTTTGTCAAATGGTTTGTCACTTTCTGACATACGCAATTTTCCGAAGAGCAAAAGAGACAAATCTATACTAATATTATAAAGCTGAAGAGTTTGTTTTGTTTGTTTGTTTGTTTGTTTGTTTGTTTAAACGCGCTAATCTCAGAAACTACTGAACCGATTTGAATAATTCTTTTTGTAATGGATAACTACATTTAACGGGAAGGTTATAGGCTATTTTTTATCCCGAAATTCCCACGGGAACGGGCACAGCGCGGGTAAAACCGCGGGGCGCCGCTAGTATAGTATAACAGTGTTTTAGTTACACCTCGTTTATTAATCCTTATTAAGTAGGTACCAAAAGGTAAAGTACACCGCTATTGGATCGCTCGGTAACTCTTTAAAAACTTTTAATAACACCAAACTGTAAGCCGTGCTTCACACTTAACGGTATCTCAAATTAAACTTCCAAAAACTTTGTCCAGACCATTTTAACCACCTTGGTGAAAACGCTATAAAATATTTCTTCATTTCGTTCGCTTTTGAACTCCTGACGGAGAAGAGGGGAGAATAGGAGAAACTTGTTCGAAGTGTGTTTGTTTGTGGTATCATATCCTATTAATATTATAAATGCGAAAGTTTGTGTGTATGTATGTTTGTTACTCTTTCACGCAAAAACTACTGAACGGATTTGGATGAAACTTTACAATAATATAAGTTATACATCAGAATAACACATGGGATACATTTTATCCCGTAATTCCCGTACGAACAACACGGGTAAGTACGCGAAGGACTTCCATGTTTTTCACTGTCTTTGTTTATGCTTCAACACTAGGGTTGGCCACCAACCTACACGAAATTACTTAACTTAACTTAGAAATGTCGAATTCCCTATACTTAACCTAACAATGAGATATACGTACCCAACTACGATTAAAGTATGACCTATTTAAAAACCACAGAACTACAATTCTAAACGAAAACAAGAAAACCAAACGCGAAAGTTTAACACATAAATTTCTATGTTCTAAAATAAAACCTCAATTGAATTGAGGTCGACTCAATTCTAAACAACAGTCAAAGTCTATAAACAATTCTACAACAAACAAAAGAGTTTTAGTAAAAAGTTTAGTAGGTTTTATCGAAACCATCGATTACCTAGAGACTTAAACCAAAGAGTTTCGGTTCATATTCGTATAAAGTTCGTAACGCCTCATTCGTACGTGCGCTTTATTAACAGGGTTAGGGTTAAAAAACTTTGACGTTTTTTGAACGCTGGCCGTTGGGAATAGAGCATGAAACGTGTTACTCTATTGCAACTTCTATTTCAGCATTCGATCAACAATACACAACTAGATATCGGGTCACGTACAAAATCAAAGCTAAATACTGTCCGCGTGGATGACGTGTGACAGCTTATTTTGTTTACTACCGAACTGAAACAAAAGTTTTAAAACAGTTCGAAGATCAACCTAATTACAACCATGACACCTACCAATAAAGTAGCAAATCTTATTAATAAAATAAGAGCTCACTTTTCAAATGAGGCCTTATTCACCGCGACGTATTTTTTGCGCCGACCCGACATCTAGTTGTGTGTTGTTGATCGAAGGCTTAAAATTCAAAATATAACGACACAATTTTTTAACGCGCGTTAATAAAGCGCTCGTATGAAAGAGGCCTAAGGGTTGAATAGAACATGCAACCGTTGAATTATATATTGAACCTACTGTCATGTCAGCATGCACGCTGGGTAATATTGGAGGGTTTCAGAAAACCGCGGAATTATTCACGAAGCCGGTTTAATTAAATGAAAGTTCAATAGAATGAGGTTTTCGCTGAATCTGGTCATATAAGAGTTTGTAGTTCGTGTTATTATTGATTTTAAGATTTGTCCCATCGCGGACAAAGTCTCGCCAAAAATATCGATACAGCGCCCCGCGGTTTTACCCGCGTTGTGCCCGTTCCCGTAGGAATTTTGGGATGAAAAGTAGCCTATAATATTCCCGTTTAACGTGGCTGCCTATTACAAAAAGTATTTTTCGAATAGGATAAGTAGTTTCTTAGCGCGTTCAAATAAAGAATCTCTTCATCTTTATCATAATAGTATTGAGACTTATTTAAGTTGATCCAATTTCGATTGGATTTAAATTCGATCGTTAAGATTCACGGTATGATGGCATGCATTGCTTGGGTTAAAGTCCCTGAATATATTTAGATTTTTAAAAATCGAACGTGCTTAATGGTTATTTTGAGGTAAGGAAAGAGGTTTCTATGTCTATCACGCGTATATCACAAAATAGAGAAGTGTAACAGAAAGTGCTTCGCTCTTCCATAGGTAACACACAGGATATATTAAAATAGACATATCTATAATAACTAACTTACTTATATCAAAACCAATTCAAAAAACAAATCAAGAAAAACCGTTTCCTTGTTACTGTCGAGATTCCGAACGTGAAACCAAGTCACGTTTTGTTTGGAACGAAAGAATCAACAGCCGAAATCTCTGGCAGTTTGCTCACAAAAATATTATTCGTTCCGATATTTTTCGATGCAAAACTTTTACGTAAACAAGGCTTCCCAAAGCCGTAAGTATTACAACTTGACTTGCTAAGTAGATACTTGATGCTTTGGTTTGATCCGAGATGTTGTTCAAAATCCGTCCAGCCGCAGACGTGTATTCAGGGGATGAGGAACTTAGGGGGATCATGTACCAGACATTTTAAATAATTTGAAGAAGGTTTTTTGGTTAATTTCTAACGAATTTGCTGAAAAAATCCACTTGGACAATACCTCCTTCGAAAATCTATAGTTAAAACAAATAATTATATTTTAGTACAAAGATTTCGTTGTTAAGTTCCTAAGAAAATATTTTCGTAACTCTATATACATATACATACACAAGAATAAGAATATATGACACCCAGACGTCGTCGCCAACAACTATGACTTCAGTATTTCCTACCCTCCGTTGGATGGCTGTTTATTGGTTCTTGTTCCTATTTCCATGTCATAAAACTTTTCTATTTCCGATCTGAATAGAAGGATCTAGGGATGGGACAAGATAGCCGGGAGGATTTTGTTGAACATAACATATTAGATTTTGTTATATTGTCAGCAAAATATCCTGTAGTAAACTAAGTATATGATATTTATAAAACTTTGTATTGATTTATCTTATATATAAAAATCTCGTGTCATAGTGTTCGTTCCCGTACTCCTCCGAAACGGCTCGACCGATTCTCATGAAATTTTGTGAGCATATTGAGTAGGTCTGAGAATCGGCCAACATCTATTTTTCATCCCGAAATTCCCGCGGGAACGGGTACATCGCGGGTGAAACCGCGGGGCGCAGCTAGTTATATTATAAAGAGGTAAATTTGTAAAATTGTTTGTTTGTATGTTCGAGCTAATCTCGGGACTTACCAGTCCGATTCGAATAATTCTTTTTCTAATAGATAGCCACATTCAACGGGAAGGTTAAAGGCTATTTTTCATCCCGAAATTCCTACGGGAACGGGTACAACGCGGGTAAAACCGCGGGGCGTTGCTAGTACTAACATACGTTCGTTAAAGTTCACCATTATTCACGCTGTTAAGTGTCTGTTAAGCATTATTTCATAACTTAAATAGTCTGTTAAAGTTATTTAGTCAGCCAGTAGAACGCCACGATTTTCCTGTCTCTTACGTTTGTTGAGACTGAAATTTTGTGCTCACGTTTACTAGTACCTAAGCTAAAGCAACCCACCCAGTATTCACTAGTATACCTTCATTAGCATATAAAGGCAAAGTATCATAGAGTTTATAGCAAAATTAAAATCTAGAAAATTATATTTTAATTGCATGAAATATAACACTTTTTATACAACACGTTGCTGCGTCACCCACCAACAATTAAAGGCAAAAACTCGCCACATATTTTCGCGATATAAAACCTTATAAAAAGTATAACACGAACATATTCGGAATGTAGGGAAAACTGTTTTGCATAAACAACGGTAAGTGGGCTGGTTGTGACTTGTAAGCTTTTGAAATATGTAAGCATACTATGTACGCCTAATGTACTTATTTCGTGCGGTTACGTTTTTATGTCAACATTTTTTATGGGGAAAGCTATGTGTGTTTATAACAACTAACATTATAAAAGTTATGAGTCACTTTTACGAAAAACCAATGACAGTGTAAAAACCGTCATAAAACGTGAATAGTGGCTACCCCTACTGCTTATCAGGGTTTTAACTAAAGCAACATTTTGAATATTGACATTTTGAAACTACGTTTACGGGTATTTAGCTTTTATTTCATAAGTAGCCGCGTCCCGCGGTGTTACCCGCGTTGTGCCCGTTCCCACGGGAATTTGGGGATAGAAGTAGCTTAAGTTAATCTACATCAGTAATCTGCCAGTGAAAGTCCAGTCAAAATCGGTGCAGCCATTTCAAAGATTAGCTTACAAACAGACAGACAAAATTAAAAAAAAGAATTGTTTTGGTATAAGTAATGAATATTACTTGTCCCTTTCCGATATACGGTATTTTCCAAAGAGCAAAAGAGACAAAACACTTCATAACAGTGTTTTAGTTAATACATTATTTATTGAATAATCCGGTTAGACTAAAACCCCAACATCTGTGTCTATGCCTAAACCTAGGCGCAAACCTAACCGATGACGTAATATGTTATTTAAGACCGAAGACAAACTTCAAGCTATTAATAGAAACAAGAAGTTTCTCAGAGAAGCCATGTTGACTACGTTTCAAATTGAAAATCAATACAAGAAATCCGTTTGAAATGGATACAGAATTATTTCATTTTGTACTCGGAGTTCCCCGTGGTTTTACCCGCTCTGTACCCGCTCCGTGGTCAGTAATTTTAGGATAAAAATATGCCAATAACCTTTCTCTTGAATCATTCACTCTGAAGCGCTCATGACGTGGTTTTACTTTGCTCTGTTAAAGAAAACCGCATAACACCAAAATCCTTTAAGTAGGTAGTTTTTGAGTTTACCGCGGACATATAGACAGACGCAGCGAGGTCTGTCTATCGGTATGTCCGGTTAATACTAGTACTAGCTGTGCCCCGCGGTCTCACCCGTAGCGCCCCCGTTCCCGTGGGAATTTTGAGATTTTTATCCAAAATTTTCTTTGTTTTTAAAATGTATTCTGCTATTCAGGGCGGAGACAAATCCAACGAAACAAACACCATGAAAATAGATCCAGCCGATCTCGAGTTATAAGTGTTGTAACAAACCCGTCTTTGTTTTATATATATAGATAATATAGTCTACCTAGGTAGACTTTAGTTTATACTAAGTATTAGTAGATATGTAAAGCAAAATAGGAGAATCAACAACCTCACTTTGTTAATCCCCGACCCCAAGAAGGGTGTTATTACTTGGATGTCGGTATCTGGTATCGAATGCTCTGAAACTAATGAACCGGTTTTCATCAATACTCTATTTTTTTTACTTGTCCCAAAATGTGGATCAATGTCTTCAATTTTTCAGCCGATGACGACTACTGAAGAGGAAAAAGGTTTAGAGATAGGGTAAGATTGAAATAAAATCACTAAACCTTCTTGTTCAGGAACAATCGTCTTCGTCTGGAAAATTGTCGACATTGGTCCACATTTTGGGAAAAGTAAGAAGTATAGGGTTTTAATTTTAAATTTTACTTGTTATAAATAAACCTTGATAAAATATTAATGATCCTGAAAGACATAACAAAATAACCATGGTGATGATTTAGTTAAAAAATAACAATGACCATTTTTCTATTGTTGTGTTTTGTTCAGCGTCAATTTACGTCAGGCTTCCCTTGTTTGTCCGAAATTAACTTTAACACAATAATTCATCGCTGTATTAAATTAATGATGCAGTACTACCCTACTTGTACCGAATTCCATTGATTGCTTGGCCCAAAAGAATAACCTACTTTTGATGAATTTTGCCCTCGTTCAATCAGATCCAGAGTAAATAAATAAATAAAAAAAATTTTATTGCCATTTGAAAAAAAGAGAGAACCCACACAAGTTCCTATATACTATGATACTATTCCAAATTCAAATACACACTTCATCCCCAAATTCATACGGGGACTTGTACAAGCAAAACCGCATCCGTCGGTTGTAAAGAAATAAATTTCGCAAGTAATTTTCCACTTGAACGCAGAAAACAGTGTATTGCCCCTTGTCACAAAACCCGTACAATACCATAATTAAGTTTCGCCTTCTCTGTCTCATTTAAACAATGGAAAGAGACAAAGTATAAAGTAAATGACTTTAGTTTCTCGTCGGAGCTGGCACCAGTGTCTCATTTAACTTTATTTGAATACTAGCAGCGCCCCGCGATTTTACCCCCGTTGTGTCCATTCCTGTGGGAATTTCGGGATGAAAAATAGCCTATGTTACTCGTGGATAATGTAGCTTTCGAAAGGTGAAAGAATTTTTAAAAACGGTCCAGTAGTTTTTGAGCCTATTCATTACAACCAAACAAACAAAGTTTTCCTCTTTATAATATTCGTGTAGATTATTCTCTCCAATTGTTTTTGTCTATTGAAATAATTAAACTACTTTATTTAATGTTGTAGGAAATTAGCTTGAAGTAACTTTTTAAGTCCTGAAATAGTTATTATTGTAATCAGGGATAGGTAGATATGCTTATTTCCATTTTAACTTTACCTCTTTGTACAGAGGTTCTGCGAACACATAACATTATAGAACACACAGCGCCGCGCAGTTTAACCTTCCCGTTGAATATGGCTATCTATTACCAGACGAATTATTGAAATCGGATTGGTAGTTTCCGATTTTAGACCTTACAAACAAACAAACTTAGAAACTTTACCTCTTTATAATAATAGTATAGATGTTTAATGTCTGTGCGCGTGTGTGTATGTGTGTGTGTGTTATAAAGCTCATCAAGCTCACCTGTACCAAAGTAAGTACCAAAAAAGTAACTACTTACTTAATCGACTGAGTTTACGTAGGACGGAATAGCAAACAGTAAATATGACAGACTAATTAAAATCGCAAAGTAATTAAACTTAACCCACGTTAAATTAACAACAACAAATAGAGTAACAGCTAAACTTTTAACGACATTTAAAGGTCGAGACATTTCATCTCTAGTTTATTTTGCGAGTTAATAAGGTCGAAACATCTCTAGTTTATTTTGTGAGAGCAACCACTTGTACCTACACAACAAGCTACCTACACGAAACGAAACGAAACATGTTTCTTAATTTTACCACAAAATAAAACACTCACACAACGAACTATTAACAGAATAAGCACGCACACTTACATGCGCTATACAGGGTGACACATAAGACGTAGTACAAAATAATTAATTATGGTTAGGTTAGTGACAAAGAACGTTATTCACTACATCACTAATTAAAATTCATCTAAATAACTTTTGCTAATTTTCTAACAAAATAATTGAATAAATTCCTGTAAGTTTGGTCACCCTATGGACGTTTGGTGACGTCATGTGACGTCATGTTAGTTATACTTATTAGGTACTTGTCACATTATCTAACGTAATCTCTGTGTGCCAAGTACCTAGTCAGTCGCCAGAAATAATTTCTGATATCAATACACAAGTGAAAGATTTGGTAAAACAAATCAAATCATTTATTTACAAGTATGCAGTATCTTATTATTTAAACATATTTCAATGTCATATTATATTTCTCTTCGTGTCACATGCGGATTGACATCGCTCCACCAATGTTCATTGTGTATGTTAAATAAACCTATTCTTGTAAATGTAGCTTCATCTGACCACAAAATGTTATGATTTAGGTTTTGCAACAGCCACCTACAAAACCGTGTTCTTTTGGGATAATCGGCTAAAACAATATCTTGGACCCGTTGAAAATGAAAAGGGTGCATTTTTTCAGATTGCAATAGTCTCCAAATAAAAACTTGGGTTGTTCCGAATCGTGCCGCTGCTTCTCGGGTGCTTGCCTCAGGATTGCGGATAAAATATCTAAGTACTCGTGTTCGAAACTCTTCTGTGTATCTTGGTTGCCGGCCTCTGCCTTGGGCATGAATTGGAACAGCAAATTGCCCATAGTCCCTCAAATTTTGCACACAATTATTTATCAATTGCCGTGTGGGGATCGGACTCTCTGGGTAGAGTTCGTGAAACAGAGCTTGCGTCTGCACCGTACTCCGCGACGTAAAATACAATTCTACCATACGTAATCGTTGAATGTTTGTGAATGGATAAGGAGGTGGCATTATTATTAACGAATATTTATTTTTTTCCAATCTCCAAATGAAACTGATTAATCAATATTTTCTTGTTATGACAAGTAACTTCAACGACGTGTCATTTATTTTTAAATTATCAGTCATGATGATAAAGAAGGTGAGTGTTTACAACAAAGTAGTTTCAACCTTTTTGTTTTCCACAAAGTAGTTAGGGTAACCATGATGGGGTCAAAAATAACGGAAATAATTAAAACAATGGTACAACGATTGCGATTATTTAAACAACACGAAACATAGTTCGGATTATTAGCACTAGGTAGGTAAGTTAGAAAAACATGTTTCGTATTACGTCTTATGTGTCACCCTGTATACGAGTTTTGGAGTGGGCTCGAGTGAGTAAGGTTAAGGCCAACTCTGGTATTTAAGTTCTTAGACCGCCGCCTAAAGGCCTTTATTACGGCCTTTAAACGGGAACTTACGTACGACGGAGGCCCTAAGTATATTGTCAAACGATTGAAACAACCGGGGCCGACTGCTTAACGTGTCCTTCAAAGCACGGTAGCGCTCAGATAGAATTGCGACGATCGGCTACCCATCCAAGTAGAGCTGCACGTTGCTTAACAATCACAATGAGCTAACATCGCTTAGTCTAACTATGCTACGCCTCCGTGGTCTTGTGGTTTGAGCGCCCGGCTCACGACCCGGAGGTTCCGGGTTCGATTCCCTGTGGGGATATCTCACAAAAATCTCTTTGTGAGACTTTCCTCAGTTTGGTTATATTAGGGCATTGCAGGCCGAATCACCTGATTGCTCGAAAAGTAAGACGATTCCGAGCTTCGGAGGGCACGCTAAGCCGTCGGTCCCGGTTACTTTCTACGGATAGTAGTCGTTACATGAGCCATGTCAGAGGCCTTTGGCGGCTCTATAACTCAGACACCAGGATTGCTCAGGTTGGCCATCCACTTGATGAAGAAGAAGACTATGCTACGAGCGCTACATAATTTGGCTACGAAAACGTGTAGCAACCATCTATGCATGTGTGTGACTATTTTCGTAGCATGTCGTAGCTCTTTTGGATGTACGTGTAGTGTATGTTTGTGGTTTTACTATGTCTGTTACCAAGTAAGTACATACTTAATTCACTTTGGTGAGTAGTTAAAATGGTTGAATAGAAGTGGATAAAGGCATTAGTAAGCTAGTTCTTAAAATATATCTTAGGGCCGACACTGCGTCAAGCGTGCGCACACAACGTGCGCCCGCAGCGTGTGGCTTCATACAAAAGAGAACCGTCGCGTGCGCCATCGTGTGCGGTTTCATACAAAAGTGAACCGCCGTATAAAAACTTCCGAAATTCCCACGGGAACGGGCACAATGCGGGTAAAACCGCGGGGCGCTGCTAGTTGAGTACAAGTACCTAATCCTAATAGGATAACGTCAAAACAAACGGAATATCTAATTGGATTAAAATCTACTGTAATATTCTTTTGATAATGGTTTCTCCGGATCTTATTATTTGCTTTATTTACCTACTATAGAATTGTACTTGCAGCGCCCTGCGGTTTTACCCGCGTTGTGCCCGTTCCCGTGGGAATTTCAGGAATTTATATACCTATAAACCTTCCTCTTGAATCACTCTATCTATTTAAAGACGCGTCAAAATCCGTGGAGTAGTATTTGAGTTTATCGCGAACAGAAAGACAGACAGACGCGGCCGGGGACTTTGTTTTACTATGTAGTGATAACTCTACAGAGACAGCTGATTTATCAATTTTTGATATCGGATGTTTTAAATAACATGGACCTAACATTTTTTACGATAACGCTTATAAATAAACCTCTCGGCCACCCATCCATACCAGTGCCCGTGCTAAACGTTGAAAACTATGCGAGCGCCGCCTAAGTTATATTAATACCACTTATGTATTTACATGTAACATCACTTATTTCAGCTTAGCCGCTGATCCCCGATTAGTAGGGAGAAATAAAAGGGATAAGGGAAAAACAGCCCCATCGTAAGCTCTCGATTAACTTCAACTTAGACGGCTTAAAAGCTTCTTCTCTTCTTCATCGAGTGGATGGTCACCCTGACCGATCCTGGTGTCACAGTTATTGAGCCGCCAATGGCCTCTGACATGGCTCATGTAACCGGGACCGAAGGCTTAACGTGCCCTCCGAAGCACGGAAAAAACTTAAAAGCTTGTAAGCACCAATACAGGTTATGTAAAAGTTTTATGTTCAAATACTAACCTAAACGAACTTATTTGGGATTTTGTACTCTTTTTTAATCGGCTTCAAAAGAGTCATTTTTTTGTTTCATAATTATAGTACCTAGTTCTTATAATATTATTATAAAAACAATAAAAAAAATTGATACATATACTGAAATTAGCGCGTACAAAGAAACAATAAAACTATTCGATTTTATTATATTTGTTGTAGCAGCGACCCGCGGTTTTACCCTTCATATAAAAATATATACCCGGTATATACCCGGTCTTCATATAAAAAGTTATTATGAAATCGATTCAAACGGTGACAAACACGGATAAAAGGACAGTTTCATATTAGCACACTGTTATCAATACGCTACTTAACTTATTGATTATTTTACATAAACTCGAAAAGCTGAAAACACTCTGGCATAATTCTTTATCATGTCACTAGCAGCGCCCCGGTTTTACCCGCGTTGTACCCGTTCCCGTGGGAATTTCGGGAATTTTTATACTAATAAACCTTTCTCTTGAATCACTCTATCTATTTAAAAAACTGCATCAAAATCCGTTCCGTAGTTTTAAAGATTTAAGCATACATAGGGACAGACAGACGGCGGAAAGCGACTTTGTTTTATACTATGTACCTAGTGATAGCTCTTTCGCAATTGCCCGAATTTTAATAGAACTTCCAAGAGGCCGAACTTCATATAAAATCATACACGCATTGTCCAATCTTGTCGGCGCCCATAAGAAATAGTATACACGAAGACAATTAAAACCCGGATAAGACAGTCAAGTGAGAATGGGCTCTTATAAATATGAATAACTCTTAACACTTAGATAATAGTTAATTAATACATAGCTTAATTAACTGAGAAACAAATGAAAAATGTATTATTCACTTCGTCACCGAAAAGGTTTAACCAAAAACGTAACAACAGTAACATCCTTGAAAATTAATCCCTAACGCAACGACAATAATTAAAATTAAACCGTATTAAGATATATAAAATTAAAAACTACAACTTACCGCTTATTCTATAGAAGGACGACCATAGTTTTTTTAAATAGATATATTTATTTATTATTTACACTTTATGTACAGCGGTTCCACTTTGCGTAATGCTCGCTAGGTACTCGGATGTCATATTATGAAACTGTCGCATTTGTCGTGCGCATGCGTGAACATGGCCGCTCCGCGGTCGATACTAGCAATACGATAAGAATACTGAAGGTTGCGCCGCCCCTATATGAAATGAGGTCAATATTTCGTATCGTCCCGGGCTTCCGGCAGAGTGTTGCCGTTGAGAACTAATAACAATAGGTGTTGCCAGCTAAGAAAAACTGTAAAAATAAAAAATATTTTTCTACTTCAGTTTATAAATATAACATAATATTAAGCCTTAAAAAGGGTAGGTATTGAAGAAATTTAAATTCTTTAAACTAAAGTACATATGTAGGTACGACTATAGAGTAGTGTAATCTATCGGAGGGTTTGGTAACTATTAATGCGGGACTTATTTTCCGGTGAAGTTTTCTAGTTTTGTTTTATTTTGGGCTAGCAGCACCTTGCAGTTTTACCTGCGCTGTGCCCGTTCCCGTGGAAATGCCGGGATTTTTTAATACATATAAACCTTCCTCTTGAATCACTCTATCTATTTAAAAAAACCGCATCAAAACCCGTTGCGTAGTTTTAAAGATCTAAGCATACATAGGGACAGACAGTGGAAAGCGATTTTGTTTTATACTATGTAGTGATAGTGATATTGATAGTTATGATACTTTTCGAGCAATCAGGTGATTCAGCCTGCAATGCCCTAACCAAACTGAGGAAAGTCTCACAAAGAGATTTTTGTGAGATATCCCCACCGGGAATCGAACCCGGAACCTCCGGGTCGTGAGCCGGGCGCTCAAACCACAAGACCACGGATGTTAACACACGGTTAATTAGACCCAAAGTAAGCTCTCCAAAGTAATTAAAACTCAATACAACAAATTTAATAAATCTTTTATTTATTTACAAATCGTCATCGTTGGAATTCAAATACCGGACTTCTGAATTGTTCGTAACAGTCCCCCTGAGGCGGTTGAGCCTCGCTAAGCCCCTCGCTCCTCTGCAAGCGATGCCAACGTATAACAAGATGGCGCACAGACCTAATACCACCACGGTGATTACAGCTGTCTTCCAAGTACTGGATTTACCTGAGGAATACAAAAAAATGGTAAAGACACTTACAAATTTGGAATGCGTAAAATAATGATAAAAATGTTTGTCCATAAAACTTGTCCAATACCTTTCCTAGAATCATTAACATATATTTCTGCCTTAGTAGTCAGCTTTGCCTTAGTTGTAGTAGTTTTAGTCACTTTAGGCGCAATTGTACTAGTGACAACTATTTTAGTCGTTGCCTTCGCTTTGGTAGTTGAAGGCACTTTAGTAGTTAATTTCGTCGTTGTAACAATTTTCTTTGTTGTTGTTGGAGCTAAAGTTGTTGTACTCGGTCTGGGCGTTGTTGTAGCTTTACGTGTTGTTGATATTGTTGTAGATGTTGTTCGAATTGTTGTAAGTTTTGGTGTTGTTGTTGTTAATGAAATGATTGTTGGTTTAGCTGTCGTAGATGCTAATGTTGTTGAAATGCTTATTGGACTTGTTTCGCTGACTAGTTCTGCTGTTTGAGGTGACTCTTGATCTGAAAAAGAAAATAATGAATTAATTTTAATTTGTTAATTCGTAACTTGTAGTTTGCGAATAAACAATTTATGGGGTTCACGATTTAATAACTGATTAAGGTTTGCCTCTGTCATTGACAACGTACAGTTCTTATATATCCCTTTATTTATTCGAGGGTCAGCCATATTAATCAGGTTTCATGGACCCTTATGAGTTGATAGGAAGATAGGAGATGCTGTGACGTTTCGGTCACATCTGTCACATCGTCTCTCCCCGCACTCTGCAGGGAGAGGCAATGTGACTGTCGTTTCACCCACCTTCTGAAAAAAGTCACCGTACGTGACCGAAATGTGTTGAGGAACACTCAACAGTAACCTCCGTCGTACGTAAGTTCCCGTTTTAACAAATATTTATGATACGATTGACATGACTGATGGATACCACAATCTCTCTGTGAGGTAACTATGCTATAGCAATGTCAAAAAGATTAATAATGATTGGTATCGAAACGTAGCATGGTACAGGTTTGGTTCTTACCGAAAACGCAGGCGTCGACGTAATCTGAGCAACAATCAGGGGATGGATCGACGCAAGAGTCTGCGCAGCCGCAGGCTTGCCCTATACGCAAAAATGTCTCCCCGCAGCGGCCTTGACAGGAATCTGGAAACACCAAATTATAACAGGAATTATCCTCCTCACTGATATCATCGGTAAGATATAATTAAATATACCCGGAAAAAATCACACACGGTTAATTAGATCCAAAGTAAGCTCTAGGCTTGGATAATAGAATCTAACTATGTAACTGATACTACTACATATACATAAACAAATACTTTATAAGAATATATTATAATTGACACCCAGACGTCGTCGCCAACAATATGTCTTCACATATTGTTGCTTCCGGGCGGGAATCGAATCCGAATGTCCACTGTCTATCTATCATGGTCCAAGTGATACAGCCTGTCGACTGACAGACAGACACACAGATGTGTAGATAGACAGCGGAGTTTTAGTAATAGGATCCCGTTTTTCCCTTTGGGAACGGAACCCATAAAACATATATTATTGACGCGTATTTAGAAATGGAGTCCCGTTTTTACTCTTTGGGTATTCCTTTGGGTGTTCCGTACCGTCAGAGTATTCCCTGTCGGCGGATGCAGCCGCTGCTTTGGCTGCAGTGCAGTTGTCCCCAAACTGCAGCGCGACGTCATCAATAGCGATGTCGCTTGAGAAACTGGTGCCTCTGATGCCTTCAATCACGATCTGGAAATAACACATTTCAATTAGGAATTCATCTAAATCTGAGAAGAAATTTCACAGGTAAAGTATGAGAGAACTTTTGACCTGCAGTAGGACATTGCAGGTTAATACTCTACCATATATTCTCTCTCACACTCACTTCACGTAAGTATTTCCTTCTCTATTGAAGTAGGTTAAACATCTGCTCCTCACCTGAAAGTCCTCACTAAGTTCCTTCAGGTCTCCCACCCCCTGGACCCACAAGGGTCCAACGTTTCCCCATCTCTCGAATATCATATAGTTTTCTCTTGCTTCCGTCGGCATATCGAGCATTGTATGCAGCCCTAACGAGTCCGGTTTCTGATACACTCTGAGACCGCCCACACTCCTGAAAATGTTAAAGAAAATAAAACTGTAACCTCGGCAAAATATGAAGAAAATTAATTTTATTGGCAAACATTAAGCTTCTAAGCTGCGATCCGACTGAATGCGTATTGCGTACGAGCAAATTAAACTATACGTGAGCTCATGTATTTATTTGGTTAGTGGTCAACCCTGGTGTCAGAGTTTTAGACCACCTAAAGCCCTTCGACATGGTCTAACGATTGAAACAACCGGGACCGACTACCTAACGTGCCGTCCGAAACTCGGAACGTGAACTAGTAAGTACAATAACTCGCTTGTTCAAGTTCTATTGAACTCACCCGCTTGTAAAACTTGTTTGTAAACTCTCTCAATCTAAACTAACATAATAACCATGAAATAGCGAAGTTACGCAGTAAGGGCCGACACTGAGTTCAGCGTGTGCACGCCGCGGTTCCATATAAAAGTGAACCATCGCGGGCGCCCGCGGCGTGCGCACGCCGCGTGTAGCTTCATACAAAAGTGACCCGTCGCGTGCGCCCGCCGCGTGCGCACGCTTAACACAGTGTTGACCTTAAGTGCTTCGCTCTTCCGTGATAGTAACCACGTACCTCCCATACATATTGTAAAACAACGAGAAACAGGCATTTACTGAGTTTTTCGAGTCATACACCGGCGATAGTAACCGAGCTGTGTCGTTGACATTTCTTTTGGAACTTTCGATGAACATGTAGTAACCTGCGAATGAACAAAACGCAACTTAAGGAACGAATAATGTAATGTCAACTAGCTGTGCCCTGCGGTATCACCCGCAGTGCAGTCGTACCCGTAAGAATTTTGGGATTTTTGTTACTTACTGGTTTCTTAAGTTTAAGCGAACACTACTCATTTTGAATTGAAACTACATTTACGGATACACTTCGCTTTTATTTTACATTTTCATCTGACGTTTCGGCCCCTTTACAGGAACCGTGGTCACAGAAGACACTGTCTTCTGTGACCAAGCGAAATGTATCCGTAAACGTAGTTTCAATTAATTTGTGTTAATTATTATTATCCTGTTACTGACAAGGAATAATAAAATAAAATAAAGAATTATTAAAATCGTTCGCCGTTCTCCTTTTTTTGTGTGCTTTAAATATATTTCATAGTTAAAAGAAAACAACGAACCTGACATGTTCCTGCCGTAAGTGTGATCATACGGAGGTCCTGTGAAGAAGTAACTGGGGGTCTTCTTGTTGATTCTGGTCCAGTCGAAGTTATGCCGCTCATCCTGCTGCCAGCCGCACAGGCCAGGGTCTTCGAAGTCACACGTTAAGTTCGGCTGCATTGCTGAAATAAGTGGGCAAGTAAGTAATGCGTTCCACTGCTGAGAAAAGGCATCTCATCTCGTCGAAGGTTTTACAGTATAGTGAGGATTAGGCGGAATCAACCCGTGCCATGTTTGAAAAGTAGTTTCTTCTTGGTCTCTTTGATTGGATGTAATTATTACGGAAATAATATTGCAGTATCAGCTCCCGGCGGTTCTACCCGCTTTGGGCTCGTTCCCTGAGAATTTCGGGAATTAATGACCTACCTACAATGTTCAAAGAGAAGAAGTATTACTAACGGGTTCGGGAAGACTGGTTAATAGTTCCTGAGATTGGCCCGTCCAAATAAATAAATAAATAATTCTTCAACTACATTAAAGTCCTTAATTAATACTAGCAGCGCCCCGCGGTTTTACCCGCGTTGTGCCCGTTCCCGTCGGAATATCGGAATGAAAAATAGCCTATAACCTTCCCGTTGAATGTGGCTATCCATTACAAAAATAAAATAGTCAAATCGGATTGGTACTTTCCTAGATTAGGCCTTACAAACAGACAAAGTAAGAAACTTTACATCTTTATAATATGTAATATAGAATAGATTGTCGAAAATAACGTTACACACCTTTAGTACTGACGCAGGAGGGTAAGACGGTGGAGTTCCAAACTATTCCGTTGCAATAGATGGCTGATGGACCCACCAGCTTGAACCCTGGCAGGCAGAAGGTGACCACCCATGCTCCGTGGTGCCCGACCGAGTAGATCATGTTGGGAATCACTGGTAGATCAGGGCATCCTGGCTCTGTAAGGGAATTTCAGCTATATTAAGTCTGGCAAGTGCGAAGAGTTGAGGTGCGATTACAGTAGCCACCTTATCCATAAACACTCTCTTTCTCTCTTTTTTAGGGGTTCCGTATACAAAGGGTAAAAACGGGACCCCATTACTGAGACTTCGCTGTCCGTCCGTTCGTCTGTCACCAGGCTGTCTCTCAATAACGGTGATAGCTATATAGACAGTTGAAATTTCCACAGATGATGTATTTCTATTGCCGCTTTAACAACAAATACAATAAAATAAAATAAATATTCAAGGAATTCCCATACAACAAACGTAGTTTCTTGCCGTTTTTTAATGTACGGAACCCTCCATGCCCGAGTCCGACTCGCACTTGGCCTTTTTTTATTATAATATTACACCCAGTAGTGCCATCTATTGGATGGATTCAAACACCACGCAGAACGGCTAGTGAAATATATGTGGTTACTCTCGTTACTTACGTACACAGACGGGCAGGGGCTCCACCCACTCGCCATTCCTGCAGATCCCGTACCGGTCCCCGACCAGCTCGAACCCATCCTGACACATGAACTTGGCTATCCTCCGCTGACGGTACCTCACTCGCCCGTGAGCTATCTCGGGCCGAGGGCATGGAGGTAGCGTGTACGATGCGCGGTAGTGTTGTTCTGAAATAAACAGTTTTTGAGATATAGTGGAAAGAACTCCATCGATAAATGCCCAGCTCAAGTTTAAATGATGATTTGAGAAGCCGTGCGTTTGTCGTATTGTGAACGTACGATCGTGTGTTTTCATACAAATCGAGCAGTGCGGCAACAGTGCGGCGTCGGTACCGCGAAATAATTTTAGTACGCACTGTTGCCGCACTGCTCGATTTGTATGAAAACACACGATCGTACGTTCACAATACGACAAACGCACGGCTTCAGCACCGCAGCGGTCCGACACGAAACGCATAATTTGAAAGCACCCTAAGGACTGTGGGGAAGACAAGAGATTAAAGCGCAAAACACACATAGTGCAGCGGGCCCGCAGGCCATTGTAACACCTCTCATACAGTCACGAGCTTTAATTTGGGACCCATTTCCATTAAATGTTGTTAGAACATTCATAATGCAATAAGGTCGAAACTTTTGTTTGACAGAAACGTAAAGTTATCGATGGAAAACAATATGACATTGATATTGCGATACGCTGATATTGCGATGCGATTACGCTATTTAGAGCTAATGTTTGCTCTAAATAGCGTAAGTTTGCTACACGATATTCAACCTTAGGTGGGTCCCAAAGTAAAGCTCGTGATTGTACAAGGAATACAGCGTCACGGGACACGCACCCGCACTAGGACAGACTGACACAGACTAGGCAGTCTAACTCAGACATTTTCCTGACAGTCTGTAGAATTACTTTGTCAAGTTTGACAGTTGTCTACTTTACATCTCAAAATTCTCACTTTAGGATTTAACATGTATGTATATAGTATTGAAAATTGAAATATATTGTTATTAATAACCGTATGGTTAACGTCCACGTTATCGGCAGGATGTCCCCTGTCCTGTGGGTTTCCGCCGCACTGCTGTGGGCGGAACCTTCGATGACCTAACTTCATGATATGCCAAGAGAATGTGCTCTAATCTGAATAGGAACGTCTAAACAGCGCGATTCTAAAGGTTAGTTTTATGCGGTGTTACTTTATGTACCAAATGAGTTTAAATTGAGTCTCAATTTGAGGTTAATTAAAGTAGTAGTTATATATATTAAGTATTAAGTTATATTAAGTATTTTGTCTAATCTCTATCTATAAAGGAAAAAAGTAAACTATTAGCCTGTAATGTCTAGAGATGAAACGGATATCCGGTAACTATCCGGTATCCGGCCTATCCGGCGGCCTTAATACTATCCGGCCGAATACCGGATAACTACTATTCGGCCGGATAGACATCCGGCCGAAATAAAAAAAGATCTGGATAAAAAAAATTGTTTAGTAATTATTTAGTAAGACTTAAGAAACATAATTAGGTATTGTTTAAAGTAGAAAATTAATTAATTAGTACTCATACTGTACTAAGGGCAAATTATGGTGAATAAAAACCAATTTTTCTGCATTGAGAGGCAGCAGGCGGTTTCGCTTCTCTTCATAAATAAGGCCAGCTTCAGAAAAAAGTCTTTCGCTAAACGGCTAAGTTCCGCCGGATATTCGGCGGCCGGATATCCGGCTATCCGGCCAGGTGGTAGGCCGAATATCCGGTATCCGGTATCCGGCCAAACTGCTATCCGTTTCATCTCTAGTAATGTCCCACTGCTGGTCAAAGGCCTCTCATCTCACTGAAGATATCAGTACAGTGAAGAGGATTAGGCATAATAACCACGCTTGCCAAATGCGGGTTGGTGATCTTAACCGAAACATGTCTGAAAATTAGGAAACATTTTTTCGCCCGAGAATTGAACCCGGCACCTCAGTCTTGGCAGGCGAGTGCACATACCACTAGACCACTAAGGCGTTCTATCTATAAGTTAGGTAAATAAAAGCGCGACCGCTGGCTTAATTGCGCTCAAAATTAAAGAATATATAAATTAATAAATTAACATTATTATCTATATGTTATATGAGTGTCAATTGGATCGCCATCGGGTTGTTTTAAACGTTTGGTTATCGTAACATAACTACGTTCGTTAAAAAGTTTACGATATGTTTTCGCTATAAAATGTCTTTGACAAGTAAATGGGACGGTTTTTCAATATGATCAACATTTTCATCAGCGATTAATTTACTGTGTTCTTTTTACTATCAATTATTTATAAACTTATACATATAAGTAAATGAGAATGTTAATTTTTAGTTAGAAGAATGTTAATTTTTAGTTAAAAGAAGTTAATTTTTTTTAACAATTATTAACTAGCAGGAAGTTTACAATGTTTTCCTGTTTCTATGTACCTACTTATTACTTTGGTATACTCATCTTAACTTAATATAAGCGGACAATTATAAAAGATTGTAATGATCTGATATAATAAAGTGATATTGATTTAGAAGATAAAATCTTCATATAAGTTGAAATGTTAATTACTTATTACGGTTTATACGGACCGAACGTTACGAGGCGTAATGTAACATTCACAGCGAACAACGAACAAATTTTTCACTGCTAAAAGCCGCTCGTCGCTCGCTCCGTACTCACTAAACGAACGTTCGCCGTGTAACACGTTTACATTACGTCTTTTAACGTCGGTCAGTACCATTATTAACTGTCACTGTATAACTTATCTATATACGAGTATTCTAAATGCACATGTTCCAAAAAATAATATTGCGTCCTTTAATAAATGCAATATTCGGCCCTTGAATTGTAACATTTCATTGGACTTATATAATATATCTTAGCTTAGGTATAAGATAATCATCACCTAGTATTAGCATCTAGTTGGCAAGTTCAAAAAGGAAAGTTTTAAATACGTTTTTCGTAGCCTGTAAACAAGCTAAATATAAACGAACCCCTAATAAAAAAAATGAATTAAAAATAATATAATTTAATTATTAAACTTACCGCCCTCTATGCAACCACTCAATAAAATAAAATAAAACAACTTTAGCCACATTTTGAAAACTACTTGTTTTAAACTAATTGGTAAAATAAAAATAAATAATTAAGTTAATGTGTTTATGATTCTACATTTGGGACTAGACTGAACTCTGTGACACAATGTCAGACAAAGTTTAAATATTACGGCGGAGATTTACCATAGATTAGTACACGTACAGAGAGGACTTCCTTCTTAATAAGTGGCGTAATTTGAAAGCGATAAAAGTTCATTGCAATTGTTAGCAATGTAATCCGGTCAAATTAAACCAAAAAATGAGGGTGAGTTTGCATAAAGTCCCAACAAGCTGAAAATCAGGAAAATTGTTCGAAACATAATTATAAACAATGTGTAAAAGTTCCCCATCATTCCCGTGTATGGAATTTTTTTTATTCAAGGTCAAATGTCAAAAAAGAGTGTTTTTCGCGAATATCTGAAAAACGGTGCAATGTAGCAAAAAAAAGTGTATGATGAAATGAAAGCTTATAAAATTCTCTATAACTTTAATTCTATCCACTTTTTCCATATTCCAAACCGTTATTGAACTACACGCTCCAGAAATGTCAATATTAAGGACCTCGGGCAGGTAACTATGGAGCCTGCCCCAATGCTCAACAGTGACATGACCCATGTCATTTGAAAGGTCTTGAAGAGTTGTACAAGTTACTCCTAGACAGTTATATCGAATTCGATGGCCAACTCGGTGTTTTCGACCACCGAAGAATTACCACTGGAGGTGCTGTGGAGCCTGGACGGAATGCTCAACAGTGACATGACTTACGCATTTGAAAGCTCTTACAAGTCACTTTTTGATAGTTATGTCGAAATCGACGCCAAACTCGGTGTTTTCGACCACCGAAGAAAAAACACTAGGTGTATGTGCAATAATGTGCAGTTGACCCTGATCGTATTGCTCAACAGTGACATGACTAATGTCATTTGAAAGCTCTTACAAGTCACTCCTTGACAGTTATATCGAAATCGACGACCAACTCGGTGTTTTCGACCACCGAAGTATCGACACTGATCGTATTGCTCAACAGTGACATGACACATATCATTTGAAAGCTCATAAAGAGTTTTATAAGTCACTCTTTGATAGTTATATCGAAATCGCCGTCCAACTTAGTGTTTTCGACCACCGAAGAATGGAGTTGGGCTATGCCATACCGAAGTATCGACGCTGATCCTAATGCTCAAAAGTGACATGACCTATGTCATTTGAAAGCTCTTGAAGAGTTGTACAAGTCACTCTTTGACACTTATATCGAAATCGACCGCCAACGCGGTGTTTTCGACCATCGAAATATCGACACTGGGTGTATGTGCAGTTGACCCTGATGGTATTGCTCAACAGTGACATAACTTATGTCATTTGAAAGCCCTTGAAGAGATGTCCAAGTCACTCCTTGACATGTCTATCGAAATCGACCGCCAACTTGGTGTTTTCGACCACCGAAGAATGGAATTTTCTCAAGGTCCTTTATTAACTAATGTGTACATATATTTTTTTATTTTTGGTTAAAAAACACCGAGTTAGCCGTCGATTTCGATATAAATGTCAAGGAGTGACTTGGATATCTCTTCAAGGGCTTTCAAATGACATAAGTTATGTCACTGTTGAGCAATACCATCAGGGTCAACTGCACATACACCCAGTGTCGATATTTCGATGGTCGAAAACACCGCGTTGGCGGTCGATTTCGATATAAGTGTCAAAGAGTGACTTGTACAACTCTTCAAGAGCTTTCAAATGACATAGGTCATGTCACTTTTGAGCATTAGGATCAGCGTCGATACTTCGGTATGGCATAGCCCAACTCCATTCTTCGGTGGTCGAAAACACTAAGTTGGACGGCGATTTCGATATAACTATCAAAGAGTGACTTATAAAACTCTTTATGAGCTTTCAAATGATATGTGTCATGTCACTGTTGAGCAATACGATCAGTGTCGATACTTCGGTGGTCGAAAACACCGAGTTGGTCGTCGATTTCGATATAACTGTCAAGGAGTGACTTGTAAGAGCTTTCAAATGACATTAGTCATGTCACTGTTGAGCAATACGATCAGGGTCAACTGCACTTTATTGCACATACACCTAGTGTTTTTTCTTCGGTGGTCGAAAACACCGAGTTTGGCGTCGATTTCGACATAACTATCAAAAAGTGACTTGTAAGAGCTTTCAAATGCGTAAGTCATGTCACTGTTGAGCATTCCGTCCAGGCTCCACAGCACCTCCAGTGGTAATTCTTCGGTGGTCGAAAACACCGAGTTGGCCATCGAATTCGATATAACTGTCTAGGAGTAACTTGTACAACTCTTCAAGACCTTTCAAATGACATGGGTCATGTCACTGTTGAGCATTGGGGCAGGCTCCATAGTTACCTGCCCGAGGTCCTTAATTTTGACATTTCTGGAGCGTGTAGTTCAATAACGGTTTGGAATATGGAAAAAGTGGATAGAATTAAAGTTATAGAGAATTTTATAAGCTTTCATTTCATCATACACTTTTTTTTGCTACATTGCACCGTTTTTCAGATATTCACGAAAAACATTTATTTTTGACATTTGACCTTGAATAAAAAAAATTCCATACACGGGAATGATGGGGAACTTTTACACATTGTTTATAATTATGTTTCGAACAATTTTCCTGATTTTCAGCTTGTTGGGACTTTATGCAAACTCGAATGTCTAAATTTACCGGGGTAATGTGCAGCTCGGCTCCTACGTCGATAGGTGTGATAGTGGCATTTCTATCTAAGCGCTACCGTTCACGTTAAACAGTTGGTCCCGGTTGCATCAATGGTTTGACCATGTCGGAGGCCTTTAGGCGGTCTAAAAACTCTAAAAAAAAGAAGAAGTGTCCAAATACTTAATTTATTCTACAGTCACTTTATTAGTTCATCTCATTCATTTACCTAACTAAGTGGTGGACCATGGGAACTTTACCCGTGGTCCAAGTGAATGAACGACATGGGTCAAACTAAGTTTCTAAGTTCAGTAGGTCAGTGGTCGAAGTTTTTAAACCACTTGGCCTCAGACCAATTCAATAGTTATAATGTGTCCTGTGTGTCTCTTCTATATCACACTCTTTGACCAAAAAGGATGCGCATGCGTCGTTATCAAAGGAAGCTTTTGAATGATAGTAGTAACCAAAATAATATGATAATATCAAAGCGTTGGAATTCATACAAACAATAGAAAAAATAATGGACAATGCATATCTTATCGCTAAGGGTAGGTAAGTACCTATCTGCTTACTTATTTTGTATGATTCAATTTGCTTAGATAAAGTATTGGAAAAACGTGATTCACTGTTTTCTTTAATGATTGTACACTGACCCTTTTCATAGGCCTAGTTTAGGAAGACGCGGGGCGTCCAGCGGAGCGTGTAGCGTAGCGATGTGCGGTACATAATGTATTAGAGAAAAACATGCGTGATTAAGTACATGAACTTCTTCATAAAATGTAGTATAATTTATATTAAACCTTAACAGACATAGCACAAAATAAATGAGCTGGAAAGAAGGCAGCTTATATGAATACATAATATGTTATACTTAATATGAAGCAACATTTACGTTGAATGAAACAAACTAATAATTATGTTATAACATGACGCAAGGCCGGAACGAGGTCGTAGGAATTTGAGGATTTAATCCCGCTGTAGTATCATAATTCATTGAGTACTTATAGAGTCAGAGGCTTCACAGGAGAGGGTTCATGTAACAGTCTTTCGATCATTAAACAAATTTGAAGATTGAAGAAGATTAATTTATCTTAATAATACAAGAGCTACGGTACGTATGCTATACAAACTAGCAAAAAAACTTTATAAACTCGAGGGTCTTTTACCAAGAGATATCTTACGAATCCATTTTCTACCAAAACAAACTGTTAACTTAAAAGCATCGTAACATCATTGGCTTAGAACCTCATTTTTTTTAATCGATTTTAAAAACCGAAGTAGCAGGTTCCCTATTCGGTATTTTTTGTGTATTTGCTATTTACGAATCGCTTTTGAAAACATTATTACGGTTAAAGAAGGGTGTTAATTTATACGGTCATAAATCATGATATTCCGATATTCGTGCGTAAAAAAATACGTTATATTCATAGATTTAGAATTTTTTTCCTACATCTATGGTTATATTATATAATAATATAGAATTCCCGCGTCAAATTTAAAAAAAAAAACGGACGGGTAAACAGGAACCAAAAATGTGCATAATTTGATAACTGTCAATTTAAATTACACTGTCACTGTCATTTTGCCTTGCTCGTTAATCGTTTCGTTTGTTAATCGACAGACAGATACTTGCTTGCTTGCTTGTGCTTGTTTGCTACTAGAGATGCACATAGCCATAAAACATTGATGTTTCATATCGATATTGTTATTGAAAACCATCTTTTGCAGGTTAATGACAAAAATGAGGTACACGATTACAAAAAAAGACGTGTGGCACTCGGGGACTGCCGCGGTAAAGCTATTGCATAGTTATTTTTTGAATCACTAGATGGCGTTAGTGTGCTGAATGACTGCATCGCGCTAACGTTGTGTTCTGGGCTTATAGGTAGGCAATGTTTGAGGAGCGAGAGGTTTTTTGATTTCGTTACGGAATTTCTGGATTCGGTCCCCGCGCTCAAGGCCCGCGATAGAAGCTATGCAATAGCTTAAAATAATTAATATAAATAAAGTCAAAACAAACGGGCATACGACAGACACAGTGCTGTAGATTTGAGAAACTGTCAACTGAATTTAATCCATCCATGAACGCAAAGTTATGCTAAAACATGCTAAAGCATCACAAAAAATTATCTAATTTAGATTATAGAATTGGATGGTCATGTCTTGCAGTTATATTAACAACATCGATATTTTGATAAATCGATTTTTTTAGCCACGCCTAGCACGCCCGGCTTGAGTGCTTGCTTGACGCTTGTGCTTGCTTGCATGCAATCAACTTGTTTATTTTTGGTTGTTTGTTGTTATTACTTTCTTGTGTATAAAGTTTTGAAAAACACAATAAGTAATTTAGAACAATGGAAGAAATATGCAGAACATGTTTATCAGTTACCAACGCTGAACACATATTGTCAGAGGAATCCGAAATATGGTTGAAAATGAGAACTTCCCTAAATATTCAAGTGAGTTCAGATTATTATTGTTGTTATTTAGTGATGAATTATTATTTATTGAACACAATGAATTCGTTTAATAACCGCAAAGGAGAGTAGGATAAAGTTCAGTTTGAAAAAGTTAATAAATTAAAACTATGTATGTAAAAAAACACTCACATTAATTTTACAAATGGAAATGTGTGTGTAGTGTGTACTATGATGCTGTTAGTCCTAATACCTACCGTCATATAATGCAAAAGGACTGGATTTTGATATAAATCTGTATTTTGTATACAAAAGGGTACATTTTAGGTATAACTGGGAATACCTCTTACAATATAAATTGATTAATTATTTTGCTTGTTTATGGATGTTATTTAAACTCATGTTTCTCACCTAAGATGAGAGATGACATTACAGGCTACCACTACTTTATTTACAACTAGTAGCGCCCCGCGGTTTTACTCGCGTTGTGCCCGGGGAATTTTTATACATATAAACCTTTCTCTTGAATCACTCTATCTATGAAAAAAACTGCATCAAAATCCGTTGCATAGTTTTAAAGATCTAAGCATACATTGGGACAGGCAGACAGTGGAAAGCGATGTTGTTTTATACTATGTAGTGATACCATGTCTCTAAATTTCAGATGAATCTAGGAGAAAGATTACCAAGTGCTATATGTGAATCATGCTATAAGAAAATGGATGAATTCATCAAATTCCGAGAAGAAGTCTTGATCAATGAACACCGACTAACAGAAATGTTAGAGAATAATACACTCACAGAATTCTACTCAAATACAAAAGGAGATTTTCATCTAAAAGATGAAAAAGAAACTCCAATAAAAAAAGAGTTAGAAAATATAGATGAAGATTATTTTGACTCTATGGAATGCTTTACCTCTATAGACGAACCAGAAACAATAAAAAAAGAAAAAATATTTAAGAAACTTAAAGGTTCTAAAACTAAAATGAAAGAAAATAAAATTAAACTTAAAAGAAAGAAAATAATTGAAAACTTAGAATTTCAGGGTAATGGAGAAAATATACACGATGCCTTAAAGTGTTTAATGTGTTTCAAAATTTGTAAAACACAGCAAGATCTGTCTCGACACTATAAAGACGAGCACACTCAAACAGAAGTCTCAATTAATGATAATTTTGTAATAGTAGAAGATCATGATAGAACTAAACTTAAATGTAACATCTGCGGTGATTTATTTGACTGTAGAAATGATGTTATAGAACATAATAGTAAAGTACATGTGAGCAAAAGACCTTATATTTGTAAGCTATGTGGTGAGTGTACTTTATACTTTTATTATGTCTGAGAAACTACCAGTCTGATTTCAATAATTATTTTTGTAATGGATAGCATTTACAGAGGAAGGCTATAGGTTTTTTTTTATCCCCAAGTTCCCACGGGAACAAGTTTAATATGGGTAAAACTGTGGGGTATGGTTAGTATTTAATAAAGGATTAGTCAGTTAGCTCAAAACATATTTAAAATGAGGAATCAACTTTAAGTTCAAAGCCATGAGTTGATAACTAAGTACTAAGAAAATACAAGCTTTATATTATTTTATTTACATAATACAAAATATTCGTAACTCGCTTTGTCACTAATGTACTCAAACTTACTCTTTTAAGGGTCAACACTGTGTTAAGAGTACGCCCGTCGCGGGAGCACGCGTCGGTTCACTTTTATATAACACCGCCCGCGACGATTCACTTTTGTATGAAGCCACACGCGGCTGGCGCCCGCGACGGCTCACTTTTGTATGCATCCGCGGCGTGCGCACGCTTAACGCAGTGTTGGCCCTAAATGAGATTTGTTTAGTTTCCCGGACTCATCTGACTGCTACACATTCCATCTTCCAGGGCGCACGTACATGACCGCATACGCCATTGTCCGCCACGGGCGCGTGCACGGCGGGTACAAGCAGTTCTGCTCGTTCGGCTGCGGGTACAGCTCGCCGCACGGGGGCGCGCTCCGGTGCCACGAGAAGAGACACAACAATGAACATAGTGTAGGTATTGATGATGATTCCCACCGTTTTCCATTTGGCAGACATCTGTTTTGGCGCCCTCACATGACTGATAGTCGATTTTGGCGGTAAAAGTTCTGTAGCAGCCGCAGCAAGAACGCCAGGCTACTTTTATATTAGAAAATATATATATTTCCACGGGAACGGGCACAACGCAGGTAAAACCACGGGGCGTTAATAGTTATATTAAAGAGGTTTCTCTTTCTCGAAGACATGAATTCTTCGGTAAATATTGAGACTCACGTGAAGTGAGAATCATTTCCTATACTCATATTGAAGGGAGAGTCATCTGGGAGATATTATTATGTAAGGTGGGAGTATGGGGTTTCAAGTGAAACGAACGAAGTACAGAGCAAGACTAACTTTATTACGCTAAATACCTGAATTATATACTGTCACAGAATACATACTCACTTATACTACTACACCATCCATCCAAGAGAAAAAAAAAAATTACATAGGTACATTTTTTTTGTACATACCATAACAATACAAGATTACATTACAGATTACAGAAGATTACAGTTTTTTTTTTTTTTTTTTCATTCATATATTTTTTTTTTTTTTACAAAGCAATACAACATGATAATGACAATACAAGATTACAAAAAATACATTTTTTTTTTTTTTTTTTTTTACATTCACCATATACGTTGGTTAAATTATTCAATAAAACATAGTAAAAGATAATAATAACTTCATAATTCATTGTATATATAACTTTGTACGATTTTTATGTACTATTTCTATTTTTCCATTTTTTAATATTTCTACATTGGGTGTTTTATCGTTAACTACTTTATAAGGACCTGAGAATAATGAACATAACTTGTTACCAGTTTCATTTTTAACCAACACCATATCATTAGGCTGGTAAATAATTGGATTAGTATATTTATCATAATTTAATTTTCTATTTTGTTTACATTTTAACAAATTGTTCCTAGCTTCCTTTTGTGACATCTGTAAACGATATTTTAGTTCACAGGGGTAGTCATCAAGGTTATACAATGGTTCTAAATGTGCGGTTAAATTACTGGGTAGTGAACATTTCTTTCCAAATACTAATTCATAGGGAGTAAATTTTGTTTCTGAGTGGACCGTTGTGTTGAAAGCAAATGACCAGAATGGAAGCCAACTACTCCATGTTTCAGAGTGATTGTCGGTTTGAATTCTAAGAAAAGAATTTAAATTTTTATGAGATACTTCCAATGCGCCTAACGATTGATGATGATAAGCTGTAGAGTTTAACTGTCTTATTTGTAATAAACTACATACCTCTTTAAACGTAGCTGCGATAAACTCCTTTCCTCTATCTGTAGTTATTTCTTTCGGCACTCCATACCTAAGGATAAAATTGTTAACAAAACTTTTTGCTACTTCTTCTGCTTTTTTAGATATCAAGGGATATGCCTCAACATACTTGGTTAGTTCACATTGAAGGGTTAAAATATATGAGTAATTATTATTATCAACTTCAAATGGACCTACTAAATCGAGATATACCTTTTCAAACGCCGTATTGGCAGTTGTTGTTATATTCATTGGTTCCTTTATTGGTAAGGAATGTTTCTGACGTTGACATTTGTCACATCGTTTAACATATTGTCTGACATCATTATCTAACCCAGGCCAATAATAATATCTTTTAATATTATTGATCATCCTTCTCATGCCAGCATGGCCACTGCTAGGCAGGAGATGGAAATCGTTTAAAATTACTCTCCTATCATCTCTGTTATAAATCGTTTTTACATTATTTATTATACAAAGGCGTGGTCCTTTCCTATTCTCCATACTCTTTATTTCTTTAATCAATTTCTTAATAAAATCTTTATTACCATCTTTCTTTATTATGCATATTTCGTTTACTTTAATATCATCACAAAATTTATCTAGTTCATTCACGAATTCGCGTCGCGTCATTTGTGAGTCTGAACTAAGATATTTTATATATATTACCTTTTTCTTTGAATCATAACAAAACGTTTCATTTTCTTGACATATATGTCCTAACTTTCTCAACTTTATTAAATCATTGGCATTCACCATACACATCTCTACTGATTCTACCGGTTTAACATGAGTACTCACGACTTTTGGTTGATCAGGCCTCGAGTCAGTGTGTACCATATCCAACGAGGAAGAATCTGGAATGTTATTCTTCTTTGATTGAGCTCGTGTCAATACATTAATATCGTAACACATATCCTTCAATTCTTTCGATGTTAAACAGATTCTAGATAAAGCATCTGCAGCTGCGTTATCCGAACCTTTAACATACTCTACTTCAAAATTATACTCTTCTAATAATAATCGAAACTTCATAAGCCTACTTGAAGGGTCTTTCATTCCGAATAAGTAAATCAATGGCTTATGATCTGTTCTTATTTTGAAATATTGACCATATAAATAAGGGCGAAAATGTTTAACGGCCCAAACTATAGCTAATAGCTCTTTTTCTATGACCGGGTAATTAGACTCTGCTTTATTCAATGTTCTACTAGTAAAAGCTACGGGACGTTCATTTTTATTTGATAAAATTGCTCCTATTGCCTTATTAGAAGCGTCAGTTTGTAATATAAAATGATTGTCTTGTGAAAAATCTGGGTAATCTAAAATAGGAGGTGAAATAATACGTTGTTTAAGTGTATTGAATGCATTCTGACATTGTTCATTCCAAATAAAATTTACATTTTTCTTACAAAGATGATTCAGGGGATATGCAATTTCGGAAAACTTTGGAATAAACTTTCTATAATAGTTTGTGAATGCAACGAATCTTTTAACTTCGTCTACATTCTGGGGACAAGGGTATTTTTCGACTATTGCAACTTTTTCTGGGTCGGGTAGAATACCTTCATTTGATATCAAGTGTCCTAAATACAAAATTTGTTTCTTTAGAAACGTACATTTAGAAGGATTTAACTTTAGATTTACTTTTTGTAATCTTTCGAATACATTCTGCAAATTTCTATTATGATATTCTAAATTACGACTAAAAACTATTAAATCATCCATGTAAATTAAACAGATTTCATTGTTTAGACCTGACATTGCCAAATTCATCAGCCTGGAAAATGAACTAGGGCTGGTTTTTAAACCCATAGGCATCCGACACATTTGGTATTGACCCGAACAAAAAGCTGTGTATTTTCTACTCTCTTTATCTAATTCGACATTATAATAACCTTGGTTTAGATCTAAATGTGAAAAATATACACTTCCAGACAACGACTCTAATGTCGGGGAGCGGATGTTTATCGTCTTCTATGCAATTATTCAACTTTCGATAGTCTACCACTAAACGCCATTTTTTATGTCCAGTAGAATCACATTTTTTAGGTACTAATAATACAGGACTCGACCAGTTGCTTCTACTAGGTTCGATAATGCCTTGTTTGAGCATTTCACTAAGTTGTTTCTTAATTTCCTCTTTATGAACCCTAGGCAATCTGTAAGGTTTTGCAAAAACTGGAGCAACATCCGGTTTTAAAGAAATATCGTGTTTATAAATATCCGTAACAGACAATTTATCTCCTGGCAAGTAAAAAATGTTTGCATACTTGGCACAAATCTTTTTTATACTCTCTGACTCTTCGCTATTAAGATCGTTTAAATTTAATAAAGAAAATAAAGATTTTACTCTATCTGAGGTATTCTCTGACTTATCAAAAGAGCAAATACTATAATCACTAAGACTATGGACTACTTTTGGACTAATACTAGCTAGTGAAATATTTTTATCAGTGGTATTCAAAATTCTAACTGGAACCATGCCATTTATCGGACTTGCAATCGAACTAGCAAGATAAAGACCATCCTGTAATTCCTCTGAACAAATAATACAGTCCGTTTTAAATTCAGTTTGAATAAAATGCACCGACTCACTGCGAGATGGCATATAAAATTTATCTACTTTACAACTACTGTTAATAGGTATCATAACGTTTTGTGCCAAACCAAAATCTAAAGATAAAATGTTTTCATTGAAGTCTACGGACGCCCTAAATCGTTCTAAAAAGTCACGTCCAATAATTCCATTAGATAATATGGGCAATGAATTAAATACAAAGAACTTATGCTTAATAACTTCTCCTTTTATAGATATTGGAATGTAAACATATCCGATAGTTTGTACTTTGCCCCCGAGTCCATTTATTGTAATACTATCTTCATGAAATGGGATATTCAATTGATTTACATGTTTATATGATATAGCTGATAATGATGCACCCGTATCGATTAAGAATGAATAAGTTTTATTAAGTGAAGCTATAGACAAATTAACAAAACAATCGCTACTACTGCTTAAAATGGAATGATATTGATTATTCACGAAAAAATTTGTCCAACTGTGGTTCTACATCCGAAGTGGGCTTCTCATGCTCATTAATAATATTTACGTAATTCCTATTCATCCCTTTACGCGTATTTCCACGATAAGATCTGTTGTACATACCTCGACTGTAAGCTCCGCGCTGTCCTTGGCCTCGCGACGACGGCGAGTTCCAACCGCGCTGCGATCTCCCTCGGGACGCGTGTCCTCTATGTGAAGAAATTGGACGATTGGGTCTTCCACGGGTATACCTAAGGTTGTTATTAAAATTTCTAGATCTATAATTTTGATTATACATACCCATTACCTCACCTGAAGAGGAGGGGGACGAAGTTTCCTCATCTTTGGCTGCCTGTATCGCATCTTTCAGCGAGCTGAAATTCCTAGCCGCTATCAAAGTACTGAGCCTACGATTTCGCAAGCCATCGGAAAACTGCTTAATCGCTTGTTTTTCATTGATAGGTTTCAAAACATTGTAGTTTTCAGTATTTCCGTCGGCTTGTGCAATCGTAAGGTTCACAAACAACTCCGTGATTTCCTCTCCGAAATCTGAAATAGACATGTCATTTTGTTTTGTAATATGTAACTTTTTTTGAATAGCCGTAGCCCCTTTACTTGGTAACAATTGTTTTTTCATATCAGTAACTAAAGCTTCAATGCAAGAATAATTATCTCGGAGACGTAATTTGGCAGATTGTGATAGTCTGCTTTTTAATACAAATTTAATTAAGTTATTTTTGCAATCAGATGATTTGAGCAAGGAATCGTAATACTGAATATTATCTATTAACTGCTTTATGCTCGCTTCATCGTTTGACATAACGGGCATTAAGGTCAAAGCCGTTTTTAAATCAAAAGTATCCATTTCGTTACAACCTTTGTTTTCAACACAATCGGCACACAAGTGTAAAATATCCTTATATAACAAATCGAACTTTCTACATGAATTCTCATAAAGCGATATCTCCTCACATTTAAATTTTCCCTCACTTATCTCTTTTTTGAAATTTAATAACCAACTGGTATACTCATTAAAAATAACATTCGCTTCCTTTAGCTTAATTTGTAATATATTCCCCTGTCGTCTACTTGGTCCAATTTTAATTAAATATGATTTTACTTTATTTAATTCTTCATATAACTGATTTAAAACAAAAGCCATAACTTACCACCAATATAATATGTAGTACGCACGTAAATACATCAAGAGTAAACATTTTAAGTGATTAATAATTTTTAAAAACAAAACAAAAATGAGCGCATAATTATACGATAAAGTTCATTACTTAAAATACGGTCCATGGATATGTTTTCCCAAGACGTATAATAATATATTTGACACTATAATACACGGCACTACGCACGTACGTGCTACGATTTAATTATTTTCGCACTGCACTCACACTTTCGCCTTGGAGTATACGGCCTGGCCTGGCTGGTAAGTCTCGTCTGCTGCGGCCATGGGAAGAACGGGCTGCTGGAACTGACGGAATAGGGACCTCCGCAACGTATTCCGGGTTATTTCCGACGATATCCACTTCATGTGGCACCTCTTATACGTTCGATAAACGCAATATATTACTCCAACACATATGATCAGTACAATTATTCCCAATAATATGTTAATAGTGGAAAGGTGTACTCTGACTTCCTCCAAGTGTGAATTATTGTCGCCTGCTGCTGCATTTTGCACTATTATTGTCTCTTCTTTTGATTGTTGTTTCCCCATGTCTTTTTTTGCACGTATATTTGCGGGCACGAATAAAGTATATCTAACTCCATGATTATTTATTAGTCCATCAAAATAGTTCCACAAAAATTCCACTCCTAAAAAGGGACGCGCATCGCGTTACCGAGCGGACTCCTTCTTCGGCAGGGTCGCCATGTAAGGTGGGAGTATGGGGTTTCAAGTGAAACGAACGAAGTACAGAGCAAGACTAACTTTATTACGCTAAATACCTGAATTATATACTGTCACAGAATACATACTCACTTATACTACTACAATTATAATATGTTTATTTCCAGTATCAGTGCAAGGAGTGCGGCAAAGGGTTCATGGTGAAGACCTGGTACGACCAGCATCAGAACGTGCACAACAATGTGAAGCCGTTCGTCTGTGACTTCTGCGGCATGGCCTTCCATATGCACAGGTAATGTTGACTTCCCGGCCGTTTTTTTGGGGGGTGTCATGGGGTACACGATCTTGAAAACTCGTTATAAATATAAGAAAAAATCCTTATAAACAAAATGGTCTAGGTCTCCCAGTCTACTACCTCTCTCTATTTTCATCCCCCCATATTAAGGATGATGGGGTGTTCAGTTTGAAATTGCTGGACCGATTTTGACGGGACTTTCACTGGCAGATAACTGATGTAACAAAGAGTAACTTAGGCTACTTATCCCCAAATTCCCATGGGAACGGGTACAACGCGGGGCGCGACTAGTCATCAGTAAAATGTTGTGTTGAACCAGATACCTGATGGCGCATCGGAGCCGAATGCATCCCGGCATGTCGGCCGTCAGCCGGTACGCGTGCGTGCACTGCCGCTTCACCTGCGAGAGCAAGGTCACGTTAGATGCGCACGTCAAAACGGTAATACCCTATATGCTCTCCGCTATATTATACTAGAAGGAAATACATGTTTTTCGCTATAATACGAGAATACTAGCTGCTCTCTGCGGTTTCGCCATAATATATGAAGACATAGTTGTTGGCGATGATGTCTGGGTGTCAATTATATATTCTTATAAAGTATTTGTGTATGTACATAAATATGTAGTATCATATAGTATCAATGAGTTAGATTCCATAACACAAGCTTAGATTAGGTTGGGTCTAAATAACCGTGAGTGAATTTGTCCCATTTTTTTCGACCTTCTCTATTCTATGTACCGCCCAAGACTTAAAGCAAAAAAGTCTAGATCAAATAACAATATTTTTATTTAATTATCTTACCACCAAGTTATCTCTTCACAAGGAATACATTTTCAATTATATAACAAAGTATACTGTGAAAGATATAAGGAAAAGTTTAAATATCGCAGCTACCGTTACTTCGCTCTGCAGTGGAGTGTTTAACAAGCCATTAATTTACTGTACCTATTTGTTTTTTACAGGAGCACAAGATAGGCGTGGAGTCGGCATCGAAACATTTGTGTGACTTGTGTGGGAAGACGTTTACCAGACTGGAGCTATTGACCAATCATAAGAAGATACACTATGGGATCAAACCGTTTGTTTGCGGGTATGTTGGACCATTCTTACCTCACTTAAATGCGAACCACGATTTTTTCAACCCTGGTGAGGGTAGGTTTTTCAAGAAAACATGCGATACATCTATACTAATATTATAAAGCTGAAGAGTTTGTTTTGTTTGTTTGTTTGTTTAAACGCGCTAATCTCAGAAACTACTGAACCGATTTGAATAATTCTTTCACTGTTAGATAGTCTATTTATCGAGGAAGGCTATAGGCTACATTTTATCCCGAAATTCCCACGGGAACGGGCACAACGCGGGTAAAACCGCGGGGCGCTGCTAGTATTAAATATGTGGTAAAATATGAAAACAAAAAAAAAACTATTTATAATCTTTATTAGTATGAAGACATACCCCCACTGCACTGTTCCCGCACCACACCTAAGAGTGGGGGGTAGCCTGAAAACTAGTGTTGCTCGGACTCACACCCGGCAACACAAGCTGAGCCACCAAATATTTGCTCACATAGAATAATTAATGTTAATATATTTTTTGTATATATCCTGTATTTTGTAAGCAATTCATTATTTTTTATTTATTCAAAAAGCACGTTAATCCGAAATTCCTGAAATCGGTAATTTCAGATTTCTTAAAGGTTGAATAATATTTTTTGTAATGAAGTTAAAGGCAAATGTTCGTTTTCTCGTATTTCAGAATATGCAACAAAGCTTTCAGTAAGAAGTACAACCTGCAGGTGCACATGAGCGTGCACTCCGAGTCCAAGAACAGACCGCAGTGCAACACTTGCGGCAAGTTGTTCGCACAGAAGAGTACCCTGCACAGACATATACGAAGGTAGTCTTTCAAACTTTCGGCGATCTTTACACATTATTAACATATTACGGGGTTTTTAGTGGCCCAGAAGGTGGTTTTGGTACGTAAAAACCACTTTAAATCAAAGTAAGTGTTTTTTACTTACTAAAACAATCTGTGCCGCGAAAAAGCCCCGTTGTCATACCTTAACAATATACGAAGGTAGTTGAATGTTTATTTTATATAGGTACTTATTGGAAAGATTTTATCCCATAGATATATCTTGAAAACTTGTTTGAAATATAAACAAACAAAAAATCTTCTAGTTAATATATACATAAGTTGAAGAGGTTTTTTTGCTTGAACATGGTAACCTCCGGAACTATCTCGAATATGTTTGTTGTTATAATCAGAAAGTGGCACAGTATAGATTGAAAAAAAAAGAGCGGGTTTTTATGTTTTTTTACTTTTTTATTTGATCTTAATATTTAATTTCTTCTTTTTCAGACGACATCCGGATGAATTGACGTGATTAGAAAAGGCTGCATTTTCATAACTAGCAAACATATGAGTGTATGAAGTATAATAAATCGAGGACAGAAATAGATATTATGTTTACATTTTGACGCCTAAAAGGAATCAACGGCGCCGCCATATTGTGAAGTAAAATATTTTTCAAGTTGCCTGAATATTTCGATACGATTGCTAAATGAAATGAATTAAAGGAAGTCAACAATATTTGCTGTTCTACTTTACGCAAGTTCTTTTAATACCAATGTTTAACATAAAGTTATTTGACGTATACGTTCTCTTGTATAGTCTTTGTTTATATGTTTTTAAACCCCCGCCAAAACCACCCCTCGTGTTATTTGGACGTCTATCTGTCTGTTGCATTAAAGCTCTCAAACAGATGGACCGATTTCGGTTCGGTTTTTTTTTCATTTGAAAGCCAGGTTGCGGTGGTTCTATGTTTGGTAAAAATCGGCTGGACCGATTTTTTGTTATGTTTTTATAACTAACTTGTTAGGTGTTTCAAATGAAAATACTCAATTTAATAATGTTACTCTTTATTTCTTCAAGTCTTTTATTTTACATTTTTCTCGCAAGAATCGGGACTTTAGTCTATGCGTCGATGAGAAAATATACCTTAACAATATTACTGTAAAAATCAAAATTGCCTGTCACGGGAAACGCATAGACAACCATTTATTTTTTATTATAGTATATTGAGGTGCTCCTAATTGATACAGCTATCACGACAATCACAATACTTTTAAGAAATAAATTAAAAAAGAAAATTGTACAATCGTATGTTTGTTTTATTTACATTAATACACGCCGTGGCCTTGGGACTTGCTCAATTTTGAGTAATTTCTCGTTCCATCAAAAAACATTAAGTATTCATCCATAAAATGTGGCCCCAAAATATTGTTTCAAAAATGTGTTTTTAGTCTCAAAACCACAAACTGCTTCTAAAATAAATGTAACAGTAACTTTCCTTTTGGAAACAAAATAAATTTCTTTAGTGCAATTAGACGTATGTGACATAATTTAATATTATAATTAAAATCTTTAATATTCTTCGTCTTGGATTAAAACTCGGATCACATACACAGCGCAGCTTTAGATCGCGTAAATAAAATCATGATAATATGTCTAAAACATACCTTATTAATACTGTGATAAAGGCGATGTCTCAACATATAGGCAGGATGGGACAATGTCACACTAAAGTTTACTTATCATATAGTAGGACCCTTTCATGTACAATACTTTTTTAACGAGTTCATATAAGACAAATATGACATGGTCACAATAATTTTTGAGATATAAACATGCCATTTGATTCTCGCCAAACTTTTTTTCTAAAGATTCTCTTTTCTATGAGCTTAACAGCAGGGCTCAAACATTAGTACACTATTTCGTTAAATGTGACATAATAAAACTTGTCAGACAGCATTCAGCAATCAAATGATAATAAGAAATAAAAGGTACTTATGTCCATTCAAAGATAATTATTTTATCACGGACATAGTTCACATTATGCAATATAATGTGTACACGATTGTTATAGTAATATACAATGAGTCATAAAAAAATTAACTGATTTTAGTTATAGAAAATATAAATGGGAGATTGTAAACAAACTGTTAAAGCTCTCATAGGCACTGGTGTTGATCTAAAGCCGCCCATTCATTCGTCGAAATCATCTTTCCTTAGCCTCTAGGAGACCGCTTATTTAAATATTTACAAAATTTTATCCTATACAACTAATTCCAAGGGATTTACACGCATTTTCAATGTTTTTCTACAATTTCTCGCGTATTGCACAGATGCATAGGAGTTTATCGATTTAATTTTGGATTTGAATTATATTTTTATTATGTCTTTTACTTTAAATATTACAAGTTTAGATACTACTGTGAAGGTCGATGTTTTAAACAAAATCTAAGGGAATCACAGTAATAATACATATAGGAGGTAGGTTACAAAATATGGGTGGCGATATCTAGTATCCGAACACCAGAATACGCAAACGTCACTCAATTAAGTGGAACTTAGTCTTGCACATTTTTGACAACATTTGTTAAATGGAATTGAGAGTAACTTAATTTAGTGTGGTGTGAATATAAGCAATTCATAATTTCCCTGTTAAATCTTCGATCAACAAGACACAACTAGATAACGGGTCACGTACACAATCAAAGCTTAATGCTGTCCGCGTGGATGACGTGGTGACAGCTTCATTTGATTACTACCAAACTGAGACAAAAGTTTTAAAACAGTTAATTACAACCATGACACCTAGGAATAAAGTAGCAAATGTTATTAATAAAATAAGAGGTCACGTTTCAAGTGCGCTGTTATTCACCGAGACGTAGTTTTGCGCCGACCCGATACCAGTTGTGTATTGTTGATAAGTGTTAAATCGTGCCCTACCTTCTGTATGCATTTCATTACTGTACCATATTCTAACGACACATGGCAAGAGAGTCAACTACAAAATATCAGAAAAACAAGTTACAATAAAGAATCACTTACAGAATTTGAGATCAAACCCCTTGTAAAATTTTCACATAAATAAATGTATCGGGAACGGACAAATTCGTTATTTTATCACTGATTAACACTTCACTAATCGGGCGGTCGGTGTAACACATCCTGTATTCTGGAACTTTCGTTTTTCTCTTTGCTGTCTCTGTGTTTCTCGTTTTTTTTGTCTTCAACACTTTTGTGGTCTTTTTTATGGTCTCTGTTCTTGTCCGACCGGTGATGTGATGATTTATGTCTCGAGGAGGACGAGTGCCGTCGATGGTGATCGTACTTATCCCGATGTTTCTCCCGCGAGTGCCGATCCTTGTGTGAACTTTTATCTTTGTCCGATTTGTCTGACCGATCTGATTTGTGTGTCTCTTTAGAATCGGAACGTTCTAGTTTGGATTCTTTGTCGTTCTCACGCGATTTGATTTCGTCAGCTTTTGGTTCAGTTTTAACTGGTTTTGGGTCTGATTTCTCCGTTTTCTCCACTTTGATTTCGATTTTGTCTGGTTTAGGGTCAGTTTTTTCTGGAGTTTTAGGGTCTGTTTTCTCTGATTCAACTTTCTCCAGTTTTTCCACTTTGATGTCGTTTTTCTCCACTTTGATGTCGTTTTTCTCCACTTTAACTTCAGTTTTTGTTTCTACTTTATCAGTTTTCTCCTTAGATTCAACCTTCTCTGTTTTAACGTCAACCTTCTTAGTATCTGTTTTCTCTGTCTTCTTCTCGTGTGATTTTCTGTTGATGTCGAAACTCTTCCTCGTGTGCGACAGTTTCTGGGGCTTGTTGAGTTTCTCGTGGAACTTAGCGCTGAGGGCTCTCATTTCTATTACACCAGCTTTGTGTTTGGTTGCAGATGACTTTTTAGTTTCTGTAACAAAGGCAAATTAACATTTAGATAACGTATAACGTGTAACGTAGTATTTAACCGGAGTAAGCAATACTGATATCTTCGGTGAGATGAGAGGCTTTTGCCCAGAAGTGGTTCATTATACAGCCGAATACATTATACAGCCGAAGTAAAATGAATAGTTATCATAGTATTACCTGAAGACGGCGCCGAGGCCACGTGGTTGACGACGACGGGCGGCACCGGGTCGGCGGGCCGCTCCTCCGCCGGAGACGACGCCTCCGATGACGGGTAGTACTGCTTCAGGCGCAGGTGCCACGCTACGGGAGGAAATATAACAATTTTATAACATACAGTAGCAGTAGCCCGCGTTTTACCCGCGTTTTGCCCGTACCCGTGGGAATTTTTATACATATATAAACCTTCCTCTTGCATCACACTATCTATTAAAAGAGACCACGGCAAAATCCGTTACGTAGTTTTAAAGATCTAAGCATACATACGGACAGACTTTGTTTTATACTATGTACCGATATTTACCAATAGAAGCGACAGCAGAAACGGTCCTGAACTGATGAATGATATTCCTCGGCAAGAAGTAGATGTCGTCGGAACACAGAGGTATGCGAGTGTACCGCACTCCCTCTCTGCGCAGTTGGTTCAACTTCGCTTCTTCTAGCCTGTGGGTTACAAACAGATTATAAAGTAAGTTTAAGCGTACACTACTCATTTTCAATTGAAACTACGTTTACGGTCACAGAAGACACGGTTCCTGTAAAGGTGCCGAAAAGTCAGATAAAAATCTATACTAATATTATAAAGCTGAAGAGTTTGTTTTGTTTGTTTGTTTGTTTGTTTAAACGCGCTAATCTCAGAAACTACTGAACCGATTTCAATAATTCTTTTTGTAATGGATAACTACATTCAACGGGAAGGTTATAGGCTATTTTTTATCCCGAAATTCCCACGGGAACGGGCACAGCGCGGGTAAAACCGCGGGGCGCCGCTAGTGTAAAATAAAAGCGAAGTGTCTCCGTGAACGTAGTTTCAATTCAAAATGTATGCTATCTAATATCCGCTAATATCCGGTTTTATCCGCTATATAGCGTTCGCGGCGTAGTTTGACTAAGCTATGGTTATCAACGCAATTGTTAAGCAACGTGCAGCTCGGCTCCTACTTGGATGGGTGGTCAATAATGGCATTTTTATCTGAGCGCTACCGTGCTTTGTAGCGCACAATAAAACGTCGGTCCCGGTTGTTTCAATCGTCAGACCATGTCAAAGTTCTTTAGGCGGTCTCAACTTCGACACCAGTGTTAGCTACTAACCTACACCAACTTAGTTGACAAAGAAAGACGTCTCTCTCTTGTCGATGAAGTTCCTTCCACATTTCCCTAATCAGTTCATTCCATCTTACCCCATCACTATTTTCTTTCTCTATACTACGCAAAAGAAAGAGATTCTTTCACATTTCCCTAAACAGCCATTCCCAAGCGGTCTCTTCGACATATTACAAAGGAACGTAAAGTAACGATACTGACCAGGTGACACACTGCGAGATGGGCGGCTCGTACAGGTCGAGCTGCAGCAGCTGCACGAGCTTGGTGAAGTCGGCCGCGTGGAACGCCACCACGTCTTTAGTGATGCGCCCGCGGTCCGATTCGTCGCCGCAGTGGATCGCTTTTAGTACACCTAAGGATAGAATTACAAATTAAATGGCGTGCAGTGATAATTTAGAGTAGTGCAGTAATGTGTCAGGTTAGTGCAATGTCTCGTAATGTTAAGAAAGTTTTTCGCAATATACAAACCATGAAGAGAATCATAAAATCCAATAGACTATGATTGTAAAAGGTAGTAGCGTTTCGTCATTCGTTCAAAAGTCAAAATAGACCAAAACTGCAATGTAAACTATACACTACGCACTAGACTTCGCTTTCGAAAGGTCAAACCACTAACCACTGGCATCTCTGTGCCAATTGCCAATCATATGTCGTAAATTTTGCGTGCAATAGATATACACACATCGTCATCAACTCCTGCATGTATGTGCAGGTTCCCTTACCGACGGCGGCGGTGGTGATGCGGTCCAGCCCGTGGCCCACGTGGTCCGCGTGCGCGCGCGTGCGGTCCTCGAACAGGAACTCGCGCGCCTCGCTGTACCGCGGCAGGTACTGCAGGTTGCGCAGCTCGTTCATGCCCGTCCTGCAGGTCACATAACACATATTTAAAGCATTCAATAAATACATCATGTTAACATTTTCTTTAAAGTATGGTAAGTTTGAAGTAAACGGAGTCTTTCAATAGTTATTCACAGTGAGGTAAGTCAAGTAAATCAAAAGTCTGACATCGTGTGTGTGTGTGTGTGTGTGTGTGTGTGTGTGTTACCGTCTCTTCTTGATGGGGCTCTTGCCGAGCTCTGCGGTGGGCACGAGCTGCTCCCCGGGCCGGATCCACAGGATGGGCCCGTCGTTGGACTCCTGCGGCGCCATCTCCACGGCCGACAGCGGGCCCCAAGGCATTGTCTGCGACAAACCACCCTCTTAATACACCTCCAGCCGATTACGGCCACGGCGACCCTTTCTACTCTTTGAGGATCCCAGTTTTTAAATGCACATACCAACAGACTACCGTTCTCGCTATATAGCATCTCAAAATTCAAAAGGATCAATAATTTCTAGAAATATTCTTTGAAAACTCTTAAATATGCCTAACTACGTACAAGCTTAAGAAACGGGCACTGTGCCAACATGTCAAGCATCTCCGGGAAGTATCCTCCCACTTCCTCGTGAACTGTTCCCACCAGAGAGATCTGATGCAGCGGCCCGCAGCGGAACGTGCCCGCTGCATACGTTTGTTGCACCTGTGGGGTTAAAAAGTGTTATGTTAGTATTGGATTAGGTATAGCGGCTGTAGAGAAATTACTACTTTACAAGTTGTTCGGCACGGTGGTTCCATCCGCGTCCAAAAGATGGCGCTAGAGTAAAAATGATGTAGACCACGATTACATTATTTATTAGGTTCAGTAGGATCAAAGCCATATGCAGGTAAAAATCTTCCTCTTTATAAAATTAGTATAGATAGCTGCTTAGCTGTAATTTGCCATATGGACCAATCAGTAGAGGCCGAATAGTCTTGGTTGACTAGGGTATTAATGTTTTGAAGTACTCCAACATATTGCTAGTTTGTCCATGACAGCTGCAATGTCAACTTAGCTGCAGTCTCGTGGAATGCAGCAGAGTGCAGTTGCCACAGTTGCGGTGACAGCTGCATGCAGTGTCCTTGAACCTGTCGCTGCAGATCGCAGACGCGCGCACCTGGCGGTAGTAGCGGTCGAGCGTGGTGGTCTCGATGTCGGAGGCGCGCGCCAGCACGCCCGCCTTGACGCTGAGCGCGGGGTGGTCGGCGGCCAGCCGCTGCAGCAGGCACGGCAGCGCCGCGCCCGCGCCGCGCACCACGCCGCACACGAAGTACGCCCAGCCCGAGCTGTCCTCCGAGAACACCAGCTGCCCGCCACCACACCACAAGTTTATACATATTATTTTGATAGTTTATGAGGATTGATGTAAGTATGTTACTCTTTCATGCAAAAACTACTGAACGGATTTGAATGAAACTTTACAGTAATACAGGTTATACATTAGAATAAAACATGGGATACATTTTATTCCGAAATTCCCGCGGGAACGGATTCAATGCGGGTAACACCGGTGTGATTAATATTTAAGAAGATTTTGCGTGAAAGATTAAGAATATTAACAGGATATAGGAAAAGTTTAGAAATTGTTTATGCCTTCGTTTTGCCATTCTAAATTTGTCTCAAAAGTATCATAAGATTCCGTGTCGGGGCACATTAGTAATTCAAGGAATCTCACGAAAAACATTTCAAACACTATAACTTCAGTCGTTTGCATTGTATAGCGGAATAGTAAGGTATGTAAATCTTTATAAATATTGCCCATACACTTTATTCTATATCTATTCACCTTGTAATTTCGCGACTACACTACGAGACACTGCAGTTACACAGGAGGTAATATATAGGCACAACTTAAAAAAAAAAATCTTCATCATACCTTGAGGAACTCCTTGGCGAGATTCTCCTGTTGGCTAGCGTTGAGCATGTCCACGTCCCTCTGGTTCAGATACACCACGCTGGCGCCGCCGTTGGGATGCGTCTCCACTCGCATTAGTCTGGAGATTACATACAGGAATTAGGTAAATAAGTTAATAATCTATACTATACTTATAATATTATAAAGAGGTAAAAATTGTAAGTTTATTTGTTTCTATGTTCAAGGTAATCTCAGGAATTATCAGTCAGATTTTAATAATTCTTTTTGTAATAGATAGCCACATTCAACGGGAAGGTTATAGGCTATTTTTCATTCCGAAATTCCCACGGGAACGGGTACAACGCGGGTAAAACCGCGGGGCGCTGCTAGTCTATAATATAAAAATGAATGGCTGAATGTGTTGCTAAGCACATATTATATTCAGAACGACTGCACCAAAATGTTCGCGCTAGAGGAACTGTTGAGATACTGTTAGCAGGTTTATTAATAACTTTTGTCCCGAAATTCCTATAGGAACCTTGTCTTACATAAGAATAATGCATACAAACAAGCATGGTAGTTAAGTCAGTTTTCTTGTGACATAGTATTTGTTTGTTGTTTGACTTGATCCACAATTTGGCTATGATTCAAGATAATATTTTTAGTAAGGGGTATTATTTTTATTCGTTAAATCTTAAAAAAATTGGGAATAAAAATCCGATATAGCCTGATGTAAGTCGGTTGGAAAGATATTTCATTATTGTTTGCAAAAAAAGCATATAAACTGAGTGGTTTCTAAAGGAGCGTTTCTATTATGCAAGTGCTTGCATGCATGTATGACGTCACACTTGTGTTTTGCCTACAACCTAATTGCATACAAGTTGCAACTTGTTTGCAAGTTGTGGTTTCCACTATACAATTTGCATGCAACTTGCAACTTGTATGCAAGTCACTTGCATAATGGAAACGCTCCTTTAGTGTATTATTACAGAATGGTCCCTTTTAACCGGTTTAGTTAATTTATTTTATTTGTTTCTTTGATCTTGATTTCTTGATATTCTATTTTTTCTGATGTGGGTTAAAATTCAAACTAATAGCAGATATACCGACAGACTATTATACAGATAACCCAATACAACGTCTTTCATTTAGAAAAATGATTGAGTGAATTGAATGAAATCACTAAACCTTTTTCCACTTCAGAAGTCTTCTTCGGCTGACAAACTACATTAGTAGGTACACATAACTTATTTAAAAACAGGAAATAGCTGCGTACGTTTGTGTACATATGTCGAATGTCGACATTCTCGACTGTTTCAGAATAAAAGTAAAACAGAACGTATTTTCCAGTTTTGCAATCCTACTAATATTATAAATGCGAAAGTTAATGAGGATGTATGTATGTATGTTTGCTACTCTTTTACGAAAAATCTACTGGACGGATTTGGATGAAATTTTACAGTAATATAGGTTATACATCAGAATAACACATAGGATACATTTGACCCCGAAATTCCCGCGGTAACGGGTACAAAGCGGGTGAAACCGCGGGCCCGGCTAGTAAGTACATAATTATAAGAAAAAGAGTGTACATATTTCTCACCTATGGTACTTCAGCCCCTTCACTGCTGGGTTATCGGCGACGGCCGTCCAGCCGGGCTCCAGCGCCGGCCGGTCGCGGCGGCACTGCACGCCAATGGAGCAGCGCTTGACACGCGAGCGGCGCCGGCACGCCGTGCACGACGATGAAGAGGAGTGCCGGGAGGAGTGTGATCTGAGGAACACAAAGATTACTTGTAAATGTTTGTATTTGCGATGTAATACCTATAATACTGAAATTGATGGAAGGACAGTTGTTGAAAGTACGTTGGGACTTTTAAAAATGTGGTACTGACTAATTAATACTTTGAAATATCTAAATTGTTACTACATAGTATTAAACAAAGTCGCAGTCCGCTGTCTGTCCCTATGTATGCTTAGATCTTTAAAACTACGCAACAGATTTTGATGTGGTTTTTTAAAATAGACAGAGTAATTCAAGAGGAAGGTTTATATGTATAAAAGTTCCCTAATTTCCACGGGAACGGGCACAACGCGGGTAAAACCGCGGGGCACTGCTAGTTTAAATATCTAAACATTATCCTTTTGGGCTTATTATCCTATTGTGATGTAAAAATGAAGTGAGTGTAACACCAAAATTGAGAGTGTATTATAGGTAGACTCCGTTTTGTTGTTAATAATTTATACTTTAGACTAAACCATGGAATGATTTAAAACTAATTTGACTGAAACCACTTCATTTTATTATTTTTGGTATGGTATAGAAAATCATCCTGCGAAGGTCAGTAGTTTTGAGTAAAATTATCTAGGTATTCACAAAATATTGATAACTGACACTGACATTATTATGAGCAGATTTTTTCTTTTTTTTTACAGTTAATTTGCAAAATTGTTTAGGATATAAAATTTGAAATCTTTAATGCAATAAACTTCTGGAATAATTATAATGTATTATAGCTTTATTTACTGAAACAAGCAAATTGCCTATTTTCCTCTAAACCTCTCTCGACAACATAGATAGGTATTGAAAACTTACTTTTCTCTATCTTTTTCCTTCTCCCTCTCTTTTTCCTTTTCCCTCTCTTTTTCCCTATCTTTTCTCTCACTCTCAACTTTAGTCTTCACTGGACTAGAGATAGTTATCTCCTTCTCAGTTTGCATAGCTTTCCCCAAAGCCGGATAAAACTGCTGAGTTGATGTTCCTTCATGTTTTATCTTCAGCGGTAACTCTAGGTTTCCATAACATGGTAACTCTCGCCTTGGTGCAGACTGGAACCTTATTGCTTTCATGGTAAGACTGAAATGAGTAGCTGGTTTCCTCAGGGTCGAAGCATCTAGCAAGACATTGGATCTGGTGACTCGAGGATACTTGTATTTGAACATGGAGTCTTGGAAGTGCGTGTTGATGATGCGTAGCTGCTTGGAGACTGATGAGAAGATCCTTTTGGTGACATCATCGTCTGGGATTTTGCGAGCGAGTTTTGTCTGCTTCCAAGATGCGTGAAGACCTCCGAAATAGTCAGTTCTTAGTGGACTGTCGCTGAGCACACTATGAGTTGGGAAGAGAAGAGGATTCTTGGCCACTGCAGTCTTCTTGAGGACGTGAAGGTTGAGGATGGTAGCACCTCCGTACCCACCAGAGTCGAACACAGGCCATATCTTGGTAAGTTTAGCGGGAGTGGAATTTTCTCCAAAAGCACAGAGTTCTTGGGAATCTTGGCTCAGTTTACGCTTCTTTCCTGTAGGAAAATAAATTTATTTGTTATAGTTTATTGATTTTACCATATTGCAGATAGATAAAATTGTTTATGTGTATTATGAGAAAAACTAAGAAATACTAAGGTGGTGTTCTTAGCATGTACCAGATAAGGACTTACCTATTTCTGAATTTTAAATACAAACAAAGGAAACTAAGTTATCTTCGTAAATCATCTAATTTGATGAAGTTTTGTATGTTTTGATTGAAAGATCGGCACGGAGTTTGTGGAAAGGACAAAGGTTGCCAATCTTTCAATTTTCATAAAGATACATAAATTATTTATGGTGGAGACTTAAATTCGAAGTAAAGGTTTCTCAACAAAGATTGTTTGGTGATTTTTTGTGACATATCTTTATACAAAATTTTAACAAACATTTAAGAGTGCAAGGACATTAAAATTGCATTTACAACAAATAGAAAGTATTAGTAAACAAGGTCAGAGAATGATGCAAGTCTAGAGCTATCCAAGAATACTCTAACAGCATCAGAACCAGTTCAGCGTAACATTTTCCTGTCAAACTGCGCAGAAATTCGAGACAAAAACCCACAAAAATACGATGAAATCCTTACAAGAGTGTTTACAAACATAATTGACCTCTGTGATGTAAGAATCAAAATGATAGGTTAATTTTTTCCCACCAATATTTATCGAAGTAAATACAAAATATACAAGTGAATACTGCCTTGTAGATGTCCCAAAGAAGGAGCTCTAAGATTAGAATACAGTAGAAAGGCTGAATACCTTTGGATTCGGATGGTGATGCGACTTTTTGCTCGGTTGACACACTTGGACTATATCCCAATTTCGACAGTTTTCTATAGTCATGGGATACACGGCGACGTTTAACTGCATCACCGGCGTCCCCATCGGTGTTTGAACCCCGGTATTTGTCGACGTAATCACGATTTTCACCAACTTTTACATGCGATAGTCTGGGTTCTTCCGATGACGCCATTGTTTGACCGACCAAAACAGTTTTCACAGAAATTAAACACTATTCTTCAATTAAACATCGACGAATGTGACTTGCTTTATCGCAATCATGTGGTTTAAATTAGTATTCAAATACAATTATTAGAAACACATTGATTGTGAATAAAAAACAACTTGCGACGCCATTTCTGTGCCGTGAAACTTTTTTTTTTAAACTGGCAATAGTGAATCTGGCAATGAAATGTAATGTGTTGTCAACGTGGATTGGTAAAATATTTATTTCTTCATTATTCAAAAATAATTAAAGTCGTTACTAAAAATGGAAGTACAATAGTCACATTAAATCATAACTATATCAAACAATGTTTAAAAAATTAATAATTCCAACACTAATAATACCAATGCCATCTATACTTAGTACCAAGAACTAAAAAGTAAATTTATGCTATATCAAACTTCAATAAAAAATCAACAGATGTCAGTGTACGAATCTTTACAATCGGTTTGCCCCATTTACCCAGAAAAACTACGATGTATTCTGTGGTAGGTGGTACATAGAGTCTGTTTGCAAGTTGACTACCTTACAAAAAAATAAATGTAGGTAATAGTAAGTTAATTATTACCATACGAACAAAATTAATCATTAGGTAAAACAAAAATAACAATTATGTAGTAGGTTCCTATGTTCTAAATAATCCATAAAATATAATTCGTCATGTTCATTCTTTATTTACTTTTAACAATTCGCCAAAACTAGGGTCGGTCGTTATTAACCAAATTCTTGATCACCGATAACTGATTCATATTACGTCATTACATAACATAACAATAAATAACATTGATTAGTAGTCTACTAGCGGTTTTAAATTCGATTTGAGCTTGTTAAAAATTTGTATGCGGTAAGTATATCGGTTGACCATGAATATTTGCGAGCATAGTATAAAATTATGCCGGTTGAGCTATAATTTTTGGAATAGACGAGTGGGTATGTGTATAAGTTACTCACATAAGTATTTCCAGATTAAATACGGAGACACTTAGGCAAGTACCTATCTACTTAAAGTTAAAAAAGAAGTGCAAATTCCGAATAATTTTAGGGGATTGAAGTCAAAAGTTAGTTTGATAGAGTATGGTAGAGTCTTCATAGAAGCTATTATAAAATATAATCCTTTCTTTTTGTAGACAAATAGGAAACCTCAAACCCTAGTTACTGACCTATTTAGGTAGATAAAGTAAGTACTATAGTACTTAAAAAACTAAAGCATGACATTACACGAAGTTAGGTTATTAAGTTAAGTACTACCTACTAGGTCATCAGCCAACATACACCAACCTTAATACGCAATTCAAAATCGTTTGTTAATTCAAAATATTCAAATAATACAAATATCCGTGTTCGCCAACATATCTAAATAAAAATTAATAAAATGTGTATGTTAATACTCTACAAACAGCGTGCGTTTTATTTTTGCCTGCGGCCTTGGGAATACGCGGTAACAATTTTCAAAATAATCGACGATCGATTTTCGCATCTTCACGTTTGGATGTGTGCGTGTTTTTTATTCAAATTTATTTGTGCTGTCAAACAAAGGAGTGTAAGTAAACTTGGTTATATTTTAAAGTTATTATGTACATAGTTATTTGATTTTGCTTATTTACTGGCAGACTACGGTTTAACACACTAATTAATAGTATTTATTCGTTTACTTGTGTTAGTATTGGTTGGTTAGTTTAAATTCGCGGAATCGTATTTAGGTATTTTTTACCGACTTAAAAAAGAATCGTAGCTACTTTGGTATTTTAGCCGACTTCAATGGCAGGTGATTCTCTAATAGGATGTAGGTATCTAGTTATTTTTCAGTGTGTTCGGGTATAATACAATAATTTATGGTTGTTCTTTAAAGTCTAAACACTTTACAATCTTTCTCTGTAGGCGACGTCAAAACTATTCAGTAGGTACCTACATTACATTACCCCATCACTAACCTTATGTTTATGACACTATCCACCCCATTACGTATATTTTTCCTCTTTATAAGAAACATGCAGTCTGTTTCGAAATTCAGTCTCATTCGTTTTTTTAGGGTTCCGTACCCAAAGGGTAAAAACGGGACCCTATTACTGAGACTTCGCTGTCCGTCCGTTCGTCTATCCGTCCGTCTGTTACCAAGCTAGAAAGTTGAAATTTTCACTTAAGAAGATTTCTATTGCCGCTATAACAACAAATACTAAAAATAAAATAATACAAATATTCAAGGGGATCCCTTGTGTGATTTTTTGCCGTTGTTTAAAAGTACGGAACCCTCCGTGCGCGAATCTGACTTGCACTGGCCGGTTTTTATTTTTCTCGTCTCGGTTTGCAAGAAAAAATATATTTCTTGATTCCGTTTTTATTTGAATTTGGGATTGTAGCCTTGTCCTGTTATTTTTCCGACTTTCCAATTCAAATTTATATATTGCCATAATGTATATTTCCCAGGGTTAAATCAACTGCAAGAAAGTGTCGCAAGATAAAATAGCGAGCCACTTCGTAATTCATCAAATATTATCTCATTGGCGTTGTACTCACTTCAAGGATATTAAATAGGTACATATCAATACTATGTACAGTACTCGGCCGGGGAGCTTACCCGTCGACGAATGAGGATGGTCAGTTAATTGATGCGCGATCGCAATAATTTAACTATACTTGCCGACAATTTTAGATAGCAGATTAATGTTATTGTAAAATGTTGGGTCTGGAAATATATATTAATCTAGCTATCCCGCGCGGTGGTTCCACCCCCGACCCAATAGATGTCGCTAGTGTGAATCTAAACCATTCAGTGTGCCACCCAAACACATACAAAAAACAAACTATAATATTAGAACCTATAAAGAGAGACTAGACCGACACTATCCGACAATCCTCCGAAGCTTGCCGTAGCTTCATACAATAAGCATGGGTAAAGGTTCCTGCCGCACACTGTACATGTGATTGTGTTATTATTATTCAAAACGTAATATAATAACGATATTGTTTATTAATGTGACGTCAATTACATGTTTTGCGAGAGTTACCGACTTATGGTTTTTATCAATAGCTCCGATAAAGATGGCCGCGGGGCATGCAATGAAATATACTTTTGTTACCTACTTAATTAATATTTAGTAAAAAACTAGCCGTGCCCCGCGGGTTTACCCGCGCTGTACCCGTTCCTGTGGGAATTTTGGCACTCTTGAATCACTCTATAATTATGTCGGTGAATCCGTGCTGAAGTTTTTGAGAAAATCAATTATAACAGACAGACTTTGTCAACTTTGTTTTATGTATGTATAAAAAAAATAAGCTAAATTACCTACATGCTTACTTACCTTAATATGGCTCATACAAAAATCGCACCACCCTCATCCCTTTGTCTAAATCATTAAGTAGGTAAGATGATACCGTGCTTCTGAGGGCACATTAAGCCGTTGGCCGGTTATTCTACGGATAGTAGTCGTTACATGAGCCATGTCAGAGGCCTTTGGCGGCTAAATAACTCTGACACTAGGATTGGTCAGGTTGACCATCCACTCGATGAAGGAAGGACGTGCTAGTGTGCGAACAGCCTCGTGTCCTCATATGGGATCATACATAGGGATTAGGGACAGACAGCGGAAAGCGACTTTGTTTTATAAGTCAAAATCAGAAGTCTCATGTCACTAAACTATAATATACGAGTATCAAAATAAAATAATAAAATTAAATAATAAAAAATTTCAAATATTGTAACTGGTTAGTTTTAGCCTGTAATGTCCCACTGCAAGGCAAAGGCCTCTACTCTCAAAGTACTGTAACGTGAGGGGATAATGATACCTATATGTACTCTACTTTTTCAGGGGTTAAAATTTGGACTTATGTCATCAATCTACCCGAAGACTATTCCTTCTGAAAAGGAAAAAGGTTAAGTCTTCTTTTCATCGAGTGGACGGTCAACCTGCCCAATCCTGGTGTCAGAGTTATTGAGCCGCCAAAGGCCTCTGACATGGCTCATGTAACGACTACTATCTAAGTGATTTTATTCCATTCTTATCCCGTCACCTTTTCCCTCAATAGAAGAAGTTGTCTTTCGAAAAATCAGTCATGACAGTTTAAATTAACTATGGTATGAAAAATACAATATAGTTACCTCGCTTGTAGCTTAATCAAGAGTTAATCGTCAGTTTAATTTAAATGATCATTATTAACTAACTAGCATTTATTATTAAGGCGTTTGCTTAGAATGAGTAAGTTTATAATCTATTTTTTTTATGATTTAACCACATTTTGTGCCGACATTTAACTTAAATATCGTCAATTTTCCAGCCGCGGACGGTTGCTTCTGAAGAGGAAAAAGGTTTAGAAATTGGGTAAGAATGAAATAAAATCACTAAACCTTTTTCCTCTTCAGGAGCAATCGTCTTCGGCTGGTAAATTGACGACATTGGTCCACATTTTGTGCCAATCCAAAAAAATAGAGTATACAAGCGTGCAATAAAAGCGAGCGTCCCATGTAAAATTACTTTCTCGCAGGCCAAAATCTTGCTTACAGCCAGTTAACGAACAGGCGATAGTTTTTGCCGGTATTAAACATTTTATACTAGGCGTAATCCTCCATACGAGTACTATAATAATATGCGTAAAAAATAAAGTATTAGCCTGTAATTAGCCCAGCAGTGGGACAACTGCTGGGCTAAGGCTAAAGCATCTTACTGAAGATATCAGTATAAAAAAGAGAAAATTACCTATACGCTCAACGTTTGAAACTTTGCGATGAATGAACTATGCGTCATATTGCAAATACAAAATACTTAGAATGTAAAAATGTAGTAAATATCCCACTGCAGGGCTAAGGCCTCTCACTGAAGACATCAGTACAGAGAGGATGAGCTAATAGCTATGAACAATGCGTAATGTTGCAAAAATTATAAAATGGAATGTAAAAATGTGATATAGCGAGGCGACCGCTCTGTTCCAGCGCCGCATTCGAAATAATAATTGTATTAAGGAAACATGAGCGGCGCGCATGTGTTTGTTTGTTTGTTTACCCGTCGGTGACGTCATATGTTTATTCTCGGGGGACGTGCGGCAGAGTTGGATCGCGGGTACAAGTTATTATTATTATTAGGTATTTTATGATGAGACATTTTTGCGTATAGTGGATTGTTTTTTGTTTATTGAAGTATAGTGAATTGTTGTAAGAAGCCTCTTCCTAGCATTAGTACTAATGGCGGCTGGTTTAATTTGGTCGTTGGTACGCAAAATCTTTGAAAAGTTTTTTGTAATTTTTTTAATGTATGCGAATAATTAATGTGTTAATACTTCTCGATTTATGAAATTGTTTCATTTTGTTTTTTTAACCTTCTCTCACAAAATTTGTTTTTTTTTTTCATGATACTTATTAATTGGGTATGAAATATGAATTATAAAGTAATTTGTGGAATCAAATATATATATCGGATGAGATGAGAAAATAAACTTGTCTGCCAGAGACTGAGGGTTCTTTCATCCCTAGAAAGTCTTTATAGGGGTAAAACTTGAACATAAAGCATCAAAAACAATTCAACAATAAGATACGAAATTCTTTTTTCATAACATTTCGGCGTGCAGTCCAAACAAGTTAGTATCTTAGCGAGATGTTGAAAAGTGGGTCCAGTTTGATTGATAGCAAGAACTGCAAGCGCTGTGTCGTCAAGGGTATCACATGTGGCCCGCCGCCTCTTGTTTACACACGCACACAGCGGCGCGCACGCACACGCGGCCGCGCCCGTCGGCCCGCTTATTTAGGTATATTGTTGTTTATTTTATTCGGCGCTATGCTCCGACACGGGGCGAGCCTTTCGACTCAGTTTTAACGCGCACGTTTTATGAAACGACAACTATGCGTCGATGTTCGCTCGCCGCCGATAATAATTATTCATATCGGAACCACTTCTAGCGACCGAAATAGCAACGCGGTAAACAAATTCGCGATTTTATTACCAGCTTCGCATTGTTGATTATTTTAATCGAAACGTGTTTTTTTTTTCGCGCATCTATTTACTTATTTATTTTGTCATAAGACATTCGCATGTCACCGGGGCCGCGAGTTGTCTCCGCGAATCTTAATAGCAGTTAATCATAGTTTATTTTTATCGTGTAACGTGTGTTAAAAAGTGTTGGGGCCACTTGTCGCGGCTCTTTATTTTGCTCATACCTAGTATTTGATTAAAACTCGCGAGTTGAATTGCGGAAGCGATTTCGTTCGTATAAAAAATAATGTTTGCAAATTCACACTTCTGTTACGAGATCCTGCGTTTACAACCTAATTGAGCAGATAACAAGTTTTATATTCGTTTAACGTGAAATAAGGAGTCGAATGATTGAATTTATTTTTAATAGTTACTCGGAGGTGTGTTTAGTGCGCGCTTTTTCGACTATCTCGGTATTTTGAAAGATTCGTTTTTTGGCGGGAAGGCTTCGCTGAAACCGACGGCGGACTGCCCGATAACTGGGCCGGACAAAAAGTTTGTAAAAAGTGTTGAACATACAATATCGGATGCTGGCGAGTGTTTTTTCAACGCGTTTTCGAGGCTAACGCTAGTTGTTTGAACAAGTGTGTTTTCTAATGGATTTATTTTGAGGTGAGTTTAAATTTACTTGTGTTGGTGTTTGTATTGTTTGTTCTTGGTGTTTTGTGTGCGTGTTCTCGCCGGTGGCGGGAAACCGAATACCTGGGCGCGTGTGTGTGTGAGGACAAACAATGGCGGAGTGTGTGTGCGACTTATTGTCACTCCGAGAGGGGACCGAGGGACCGCTTGTCATGTATTTAGGCGAAGAAACTTTGATGAGTTGACTTTTTAATTTATGACCGCCATTTATGGATTGGTAAAATGACATGAAACGTCACTGAATGTATTTGAACAAGTATCTCATTTATCTTTATTGATTTTTTACATCACGCCACTAAATATCATGGGTAAACGCGAAATGTATGAGTACGGTGTAGATAATAATAGTTGTGTGATGGAGGTACCTACTAGGCTTGTGTTTTATTTATAAGTAAATACATAACGTGCATAGACAGGATTTTTTGAGAAATTTTGCCGATGGATTCACCTGTACCATAAACAACTAGGTAGGTACATAAGTACCGATCTAAACTATTTTATCATTGAGTCTAATTCGTAAGCAGTTTAAAGTTATACATCAAATTCATAATTACGTAGGTACCTACTTACTTTGGAAATATTATCAAATAAACTAAGCGAATATTAGTGAAGCGATTTAAAAAAATATCATGAAAATACCTATTAAAGCGTAACAATTTTATTCTACTTTAAATTAAGTGATCCGCGATAATTTTTAAATTCAAAAATGTTGATTTACATACAATGACAAAAAATAATTTATTTATTTTATTTCACTAATTTTAATTTATTTTTGTAATTCTGAACTAAAGTTCATATTATGGAGAACACAAGGTCTATTAAGTAACATTTAGGTATTTAAAAACAAATTAGTCATTTCCTATAATGCATTTCATTTGTGTTGAACTGATAAAACATTAAAAAAACTTTTTTGGCACATTAATTAGACTTCAATAAAAAAATACTTGTAGGTAGGTAGGTACCAGTAATTACATAATGATTTAAATTTATCTTGTTATGTCACGTCACTGTTAATTATGACAACAATTTTATTTGATGATAATAAATTCGGCTATTTTAGATTTTCCTTAACGAATAAAATAATATCAATAACTTAAAAATAAAATTTCTTAATATTGAATACCTAGGTAGGTACTTATTATACATTTGAAATCGTTTTAAGCACATACTTATACAATATATTTAATATATTTACGATATATTTTTGTTGGGGACGTTTTTAGTTCGTTTTTACCCATTGTACTCTGTCTAAGAGTAATAATTATTATTAGAATAAAATAATAATGGTTTTCAATTTCTTTATTTTTCATAAGTTATAATAATTAATTACATCACCAACCCGCATTTGGTAAGAGCGGCCGATTATGCCTAATCCTCCTCACTGTACTGATATCTTCAGTGAGATGAGAGGCTTACTTTACTTTACTTTTGTAATAATTATGTACCCACATGCACAAGTGAAATATATTAAACTAGCAGCACCCCGCGGTTTTACCCGCGTTGTGCCCGTTCCCGTGGGAATTTCGGGAATTTTTATACATATAAACCTGCCTCTTGAATCACTCTATCTCAGAAGCACGTATTTCAGAAACGACCAATCCGATTTGAACAATTCTTTTTGTAGTTGATAGCCACTTTCAACAGGAAGAATTTAAGCTATTTTTTATCTCGAAATTATTAAAGGAACGGGCACAATGCGGGCGCTGCTAGTAACTTAAATTAAACATATTATTACATACAGTGTGTTATGTAAGTATGTATATCTATCTATAGATAGAACTTAAGTCCCCATATTATCAAATTCGAAAGGGGTCAAAAAAATGTAAAACTCTCGTGTGTCACAGGGACTGAGAAAAGTAAATAAAGGGGAAAGGAATAATAAAAACAAGGGCAAGCGGCTTAAAGGGTTTTTTTCTTAAAACCAGAGAGAATGTTTGTTCTTGTGTTTAGTGCGCATGCTTTAGAACCTCTTTGGTTTTATTTAAACTTTTAAATTTTGAATTACTTATTGATTCTCTATGTGTTCGAAATATGAAATAAAATAGTTTGAGTAGGTATCTGTACTAATATAATAAAGATATAAATTTTGTAAGGTTTTTGTTTGTATATTTGAGCTTATCTAGGGAATTACCTGTCCAATTTGAATAATTCTTTTTGTAATAGATGCCTCATTCAACGGGATGGTTATAGGCAATTTTTCATTCCGAAATTACTATGATTGATTGAGTATAACGAACATACAGGCACGGTGTAGAACTTTGTTATAATTTTTGAAAAAGAAGAGAAGATACGTTCTACGAATGCGTGCTACGAATGCGTGCTACGGATGCGTGATACGTGTGCGGGCGACGGTGGCGTGCAACGGACGCTTGCTACGTAGCCGTGCTACGAATGCGTGCTACGGATGCGTGCTACGGATGCGTGCTACGGATGCGTGCTACGGATGCGTGCTTCGTGGTACGTAGGCGTGCTTCGGGTGCGTGCTACGAATGCATGCTACGATATGCGTGCAATAACTTTCGTTATACCTGTACAAGTCGAACAACGTAGCTACGTATCTTTCTCGCACATCTAGCTTGCAGTGGCGCATGTTCATAGCACAGTTGCATAGAACCAGTGGAACTAATCACAATCTTTGTAGCTTAGCTTACACATTATGTGGCATAGATTTTTGAAAAAATAAGCATAATACTCAGGTGATTTAAAGTATGAAATTGTCTAGTCGCCGCGTTTTCCCTGTACCGTGGCACCCTACTTTTGGCCTTAGGGTCTTACTTAGGAATTTGCACATGTGTGAGTAGGCATAACGCTCGCTTTCCATTAAACTTGCGCGCTAACAGCTTTTATACTAGCTTATAGTAACGACTATTTATTTAGATACCTATATTTACATTCAACCTATTATAATACCGTGATTGACCGTTGATAAACCATACTTAGGTATCTAAAATCTGTGCCTATACCTAATCTAAAGATTTATCCCGAATTTCCAACGGGAATTACGCTGGATAAACCAATAGGTAAAGAGTAATACTTACGTGTATGTTTTATACATTTTTGTGTTTAACCGAAGCACGCATTCGCGATAGCCTTATCTCGCAAAACACAACAATCGTAGAACAAGCAAACTATCACAGACGGAACTCGGGCACGGTGATAGAATCTCAGGTGTGCCGTGTGCATACCGATAATTAACTAGGCAATGCAAATAAAAAATCGTACATATACACAAGTACTAATTTATTGTTTGTACGAGATTTCGCGTTAAATGTTTTCTATTTAGTTTAAATATTATTTTTGTTAGATATTGAAGTGGAATTTGGGTGCGAGCTTTTATTTCTTTGGATGTAGTGGAATGTGTGTTTAATTTATTCAGATTATCCTTATGCTTATGTAGATAGTATTTGTTTTATTTTTACAAAATTAGTACCGTTTTAAATTTAAACTTTTAGTTACTTCGATTATTACCAATTATATCCTCAAGTATTCCAGATTTTCTTTAATAGAGAAAACCTGCAGGGATAAAATGCACGCCAAAGACAATATTATATTTTTTCTCCCTTCTCTTTACATAGAAAAAGAGTGAGAAAGATGTCTTTAGACAAGAAAAAACAAAGATAAGACCATTACTTTGCATGCTTCATCCATGGTGATTTCGATGCGGTTTTATACATTTGAAAGTCAGTCCTTGCAGTGGTTTTTACTTTTTAGCTATATTTGTTAAAATCAGTCTAGCCGTATTTGCGTAGGGGCTTTCTTTTAAATGTTACCTGTATACCACGGTTTTTGACATTGACATTTAATTAGTCATCAGTTATATAGCCGTATTCTAAACGCGCGTCAAAACCAGTGCAGTAGTATTTAAGTTTATCGCGAACAGGCAGACAGACGCGGCCCGGGACTTTTTGTTTTATAATTATGTGAGTCGGATGAACCCGGAAAAGTGGGCCCACATCACATCTCAATGGGTCCCCGAAGGAGGGCGACGTCGAGGTCGACCGAGGAAGCGTTGGCGGGACGATCTAATCGCCTTTAACAGCGATTGGTGGGTGCTCGCAAAGGACAGGGAGGGTTGGCGATGTTTGGGGGAGACCTTTGCCCACCAGTGGGACAATATAGGTTAAATAAAAAAAATAAAAAATTATGTTACCCTAAATATTACACCGAATAAACGCATCGCTCCGTCTGTCCATTTAGCGTCATACAACGAAATAGGTTTGTAAATTCGCCTTCCTACTGATAAAAACAAAACAACCTAAATAATGTCGGCCTCGAAATCTAAATATGTGGCTATCAGCGACGCTTCCGACCTCCTTTTGTTTCCTAAACAAGATCCAACTGAAATATACAAATTCTAGTTCACACTGGTCTGTTAGGTCAGTTCGGGGGGAGTTTTCATTATTTTTGGGTAGAGTAAGATATTTTGGAGGCTGGAATAACTTATTAAAATGGGTTTTTAGTGGTTAGAAAACAACCGGGACCGACCATTTAAGCACCCTCCGAGGCATGATACCACTATCGGCCACCCATCTGAGCTGAGCTGATGCTTAACAATTGCAAAATAGCTTAGTCAGAAAACGCCACGAGTGCTACACCCACCAAATCAGATACTCCTTACCGCTATGCCACAACTTCAACTATTGAAACTATAATAACTTTTTCTCTTACAATACGCTAACAAAGAAATCTATTCCCATACCACATTGTTTTCTGTTTCCCCTGTCTGTCTGTCTGTCATTACGTAATAGATCTAGATTTATTGTTTACATAGTCTTATCACCTAGGTATTAGAGTTTAAAATGCCTTGATGTTTCCTTGTTCTAGTAATAACAAGATTAGTTGTATTTCATAACATCTAGTTACACAAACTTTGAAATTTTAATGTTAGATTTAACGTTAGCTCATCTCGTCATTGATGACAATTATAGTTAAATAAAACTATATACTTACTAGCCGCGCCCCGCGTTGTACCCGCGGGAATTTCGGGATAAAATGTATCCCATGTGTTATTCTGACGTATACCCTATATTATTGTAAAGTTTCATTCAAATCCGTTAAGTAGTTTTTGCGTGAAAGAGCAACAAACATACATCCATACATACATCCATCCTCATAAACTTTCGCATTTGTAATATTAGTAGGATAGGATTAGGATTTCTTCTTCTTCTTATAGTTGTCAAAACTATTCGATATCTTCCAAATACTGTATGTAGAGTTCAATAGAGTCCATTTTGGGTCTCAATGCCCTAGATTTATTTAGGCCTGAACCAAAAATCATGATATTTACAAGTTTTGGTTCCGTTTTTTTGTCTTGGATTTTTTAAAGTACAAACGTTTTTTGACGTCTTAGAATAAGATACGATATTTTTCCCCTAAAATTCCCACAGGAAGGGAATGAATGCACTCCTTAAAGACAGATACTTAATTGTTCTAATGTTTTAGGGTTCCGTACCCAAAGGGTAAAAACGGGACCATATTACTGAGACTTCGCTGTCCGTCCGTCCGTCCGTCTGTCACCAGGCTGTATCTCAAGAACGGTGATAGCTAGACAGTTGAAATTTTTACAGATGATGTATTTCTATTGCTGCTAGAACAACAAATGCTAAAAATAAAACAAATCAAATATTCAAGGGGGGCTCCCATACAACTAACGTGATTTTTTTACCATTTCTTGCTCGATACTAATATTTTTTAATAGATAATGTTACCGAACCCTTCGTCTGCGAGTCCGACTCGCACTTGGCCGGTTTTTTAATTATTTAACCAACAATCAAAATGTAGTGACGTTTTTGATAACGTTTTTTTGATTGCGTTTATGTAATTATTTATACAAAATGTACTCATCGTGATAAGAAATTATAAATAACTCATAAAACAGATTTACTTCTTATTTACGTTTTCATTTTGATACCAAAATCTTGATTTAACTGGTTTTCAGGCTGAAATAATTTTTGGAAGTTTAGGTATCTTTAAGACTTATGTAAGATTAAGATTTCGTTGGATTTTGGGGGCTAAATTCTTCAAAAAAGGAGGAGGTTTTTAAGAGGAGAAGAATGGAATGAAATCACTAAACCTATTTCCACTTCAGAAGAACCTAACCATTATATAAGCATATTAGACTTTAACTCTCATAAAAAAATTGATTTTAGGAGTATTACTAATAGTGGTGTGTGCACTCGCCTGCCAAGACTGAGGTCTCTGGTTCAATTCCCAGGTCGAGCGAGAACATGTTTCCTACTTCTCAAACATGGCTCGAGTTTGAGATCACCAACCCGCATTTGGCAAGCGTGGTGATTATGCCTAATCCTCCTCACTGTACTGATATCTTCAGTGAGATGAGAGGCCTTTGCCCAGCAGTGGGACATTACTGGCTAATACTTACTTACTAAAAGTATTTAGACTTCTTCTTTTTCATCGAGTGGATGGCCAACCTGACCAATCCTGGTCAGAGTTATTGAGCCGCCAAAGGCCTCTGACATGGCTCATTGTAACGACTACTATCCGTAGAAAGTAACCGGGACCGACGTTACAATAGGATAGATTTATGTAAGAGTACCCAGTAAGGTAATAAACTTGAATACCTAATTTATACCAGTTTATGTAGGTAGGTATATACTTTAATTATACATTAGTCGGGAATGTAATGATAAGCAAGAAGGTAGGCATTATTTACTTTTTATGAATGAATTTAATGTGAATTAGCGAGATTCATTTTTAAAGTTCATTCTATTTTACATACTCATGAAATGAGTCATTTTATTTAAGACTAGGTACCTAACTACCTATTTGCTATTGATAAAACGTACCTACATCCCTACTAGCGTCGTTGATTACCTAGATTGAGCTAGTTTACAAGCTGCTAGCGAGTGTTCGGTTTCGAAAATACCTACTTAAACTAACTGTAATTTGACATGTGTGATAATATGATAGGTACCTACCTACTCGGTTTCTATTAAAGAAGCCTAACTGGCTAGTTAAAACTTATTTTTAACTCATCTTAATAGGTGAGTACCTACCTGTGGTATCTACTTATGTAGATATTTTAGGAACCTAGGTATTATTACTTTCCGTAAATACCTAACTGCTGATTTAAATAGGTAGGTACATACATACCTAGATACCTATGAGATAAGTTGCGATAGCGCGTAAGTACATTCAGAATACATATCATATTGAATCAACGACGAATCTAATAGAAATATTCATCATAATTTAATGTTCAGGCAAAGTATACAAGTCGGTTGATGCAAACAACAACATAGTTGTATGTGTGTTAACACACACTGCCGGCTGTGAAAACATACCAGCACACACACAGGCACACAGCCACACACAAAACAAACCAGGAAACGTCTAGCGAAAAACAAACAAGGGTCTTTTGTGTTGTGTAAACAATTGGCTGGCCGTATGCAACAGGCGTGACGTTCGCTTGAAAAAACAAAGTTACAGGTTATACTCAATAGATGTCGCTGAAATTAATAACAGACTATCATTAAGTTAGTTCCAAAGTTACATAATAGATGGCATTGATTTTAATGTTACAATCGTTTGTTTTACTATAGTGCAAAAGGAAATTCTAAAGAAAATATTGATTTATTTCGTGTGTTGGAAATTGTTTGAATGGTATTATTTAAATAAATCGTATAGGACGTAATCTTTTTCAATAATAACATAAACGTTTTTGTTTTACACCTAACTAGCTATTATATCTAATGTTTATAATTTTATATTGCGTTTTTATTTCATAAACATCTTCCTAGCTAGTTACTTGTCATACATAAAATAATATATAACTTACGTGTGTCGATTCTTTTTTACAAAAAACGAACACGATATACCCATATTGTATTCGATCCCGTGGGAATTTCAGGATGAAAATTATCCTATAGCCATCCTTATCATTTTCGCTATTATTTCAAAATCTGATAGTAACTAGCTCCTTATAAGTTGTATTGATACATATGTTGGCCTGTCGTCAGTCTTAAGACTCGATCAGGGTGGGTTCCTGACATACTGCAACTTGTTTGCTTTGTTTTTATACGAAACTAGCTGTGCCCCGCGGTTTCACCCGCAGCGCCCCCGTTCCCGTGGGAATTTTGAGATTTTTATTCCCTATAAACCTCATGGAGCCCAAGACCTTTCCAACGAATGCAAAACCGTGGAAATCGGTTCGTGCGTTCTGGAGTTATAGCGTCAGGGAGGGAAACCCGACTTATTTTTATATATGTAGTAGATAATGATAAATACTTAATATGTTACATTAGGAAATGCTTCATTAATTCAGTGAATACCTATTTATGACGGTGTATGTTTTACAAACTTTATTCTACATCAACTATAGGCCAATACTGTAGGTATATGTTATGTATAATGAGCACAATTTTCCACTCGTTATTGGCAGGTTTCTTTTCAATCTAGATCGAAATCTAGAACATAGGAAAAGATAGAGTGAAACGGTAGTACCTATAACAGCCAGTAATTACAGAATAATTTCCAATTTACAAAAAGCCTTAGACACACTCGCGTACAGCCAATCCATACTTAAATAAAAACCATAACATACAGTCAACCAGTCGAGTTTATTATTGTTTTTTCTCTCTTACAGATTGTATTCAAAACACCGGTGTTGAATTGAATCAGTCATAGCAAGCGTTCGGATGAGGTGCACCGCAAGGGCCTGTTGTTGGTCTCGGGTTATTCATTAGGTATATCAAAGAGTGTAGTGGTGGACTTTTGAATGTGTCTGCAAAGGAATGAGGATGAATACGTAAATGAAACGGTGAGTAAACATTGGTTTATCTAGTGTAGCGTCGTGTTTTCATTGTGTTGTACCTATTCATGTGGGCATTTTGATACCTATAAGTACTATGTGTTTTAAATTAACTATATTATATTTATAACTAGCAGCGCCCGGCGGTTTCACCCGCGTTGTGCCCCTTCCCGCAGGAATTTCGCGATGAAAAGTAGCCTATGTCCTTTTTCAGGGTCTGGACTAACTGTGTACCAAATTTCATTCAAATCGGTTCAGTAGTTTGGCGTGAAAGCGTAACAGGCAGACAGACAAAGTTACTTTCGCATTTATAATATTAGTTAGGATTATTCATTAACAAATGATGTAAGCTTTTTATTGATGTACAGCATATTTAATACCTTCTAAAATTTATCAATTGGCATTTTATAAAGATAATTTTAAAGATAATAGGAAGCTCTTTAGATTACTTATAAATAATATAACTAAAAACCTTAGCCTGTTGACTTTGGATCTTACAAAGGGGTAAAGTCTTCTTTCACTAATAAATATTATATTTACATCTACACTAATGTGTATTTAAGGTACCGAGATAAACTCCACATCCTTTTGTTTTCGTAAGTCGGTTAAAATATTAAAATCTCGTGTTTTGATTATCATCTCGTCCCGTAGGTACCAAGTTCGAGCTCCGGAGAGGGCATTTGTTTTAACAGTTGTTTGTTCTCTACTAGGATGTTTGTTTTTCTATGTTTGTGTTTGTTTCCAACCTAATATGGAGGTAGATGTGTTTGTGTGTGGGTGGTATTAGTTTTTGATATTTTTTTATTTTAATATGTTGGTTTATTTTAAAGAGTCATTTTGATGCGCGAGTTTATAAGCTACACGCCAGCGAGTTAAATAGAACGCGAGAGAGAAGTAATGCTCTGTTAAAATCGCGATGACTTTACGCTTCTAATATCGCTGTTTAAAGTTAAATTCTAGATCACGATTATCCAAAGTTGATCCCGTTCCCGTAGGAAGTTCGGGATGAAATTTTGAAATAAATCGTTCATTGAACATACGTAAGTCTTTAGATAAATGTACCTACGTCTCGTTTGCGTTTCCGTCTGGAAATTTCCAATTACAAGTTAAATAAATTCTTAGGGGATTGTACTAATTACAAACATGTTAATTGGATTTTGTATCCAGGGATCCCGGGATCAGATGTAATAGCCTTCCGATCCCGCCAACTTGTATCCACCGATACCGGGATCCGTTTCCTATAAAATGACAATGAAATAATTTTACACGGGATCCGTGGCTGCGACATGTGCGACGTATTGCATTCGCCGGCTCGCAGCTTGTAAACTCGCCCGATCTAATCGCACGCCTGGTTCCCAATTCCTAACCCCATGTTTTTCACCAACCGATAAAGTGCTATCTGTTTTCAAAATATGTTTTTCTCGACATTTTCACCGAGTCACGCTTAAACTCGCACCGTCATTGGAAATCAAAACATTCTTTTACAAATTCAATAAAAAACCTTTGAAAGAAGCGTTTTTCAAAATATTTTGAATTCGATAGGGTATTCAAAACATATTATTAAGCTATGAGAAGGGTATGAACCAATTAATTTGATCTCTGGAGATAGGTATAACTTAATTGTGCAATTGCTAAAGTTAGCTAAATATCTACACTATCTACACTAATATTATAAAGAGGAAAACTTTGTTTGTTTGTAATGAATAGGCTCAAAAACTACTGGACCGTTTTTAAAAATTCTTTCACCATTCGAAAGCTACATTATCCACGAGTAACATAGGATATTTTTCATCCCGAAATTCCCACAGGAATGGACACAACGGGTAAAACCGCGGGGTGCTGCTAGTACCTTTATAAAAATGAAACTGACTCAGATTTAAAAAATATTTCTCGGGTTTTTCCTTTAAAGAAAATACCAACGAGGTTTTGTCAGATCAATGCATGGAATTAAAACTATACCATAAGAAACTTTATAGTAGCGCACGTGGCGTGTGACAAAGTTAAGCAACGTACAGCTCGGCCCTTTCTTGGATGGGTGGCCGATAGTGGCATTTCTAAGCGAACGCTACCGAACTTCAAAGGACACGTTAAATTGTCGGTCCTGGTTGTTTTATTCGTCATACCATGTCGGAGGAGTAAACTACTAACTTATCTGTAGCTTAATGTTTATATAATTTGTTCTAACTACAATATTATATACGTGAAAGGAATTCTGTCCGTCTAACTTAAAAAATCTTAATTTAAGTATAATTTCACGCTTAAACAATTTTTGTTCAATTAGCTTATATAAATAGATTAGAACGTGAAACTTAAATAAATAAAATACAACTTATTCAAATTTCTTTTTTTCGATTTTTTTCAATTCCCTGCTTCGGAGGGCACGTTAAGCCGTCGGTCCCGGTTACTTTCTACGGATAGTAGTCGTTACATGAGCCATGTCAGAGGCCTTTGGCGGCTCAATAAGTCTGACACCAGGATTAGTCAGGTTGACCATCCACTCGATGAAGAAGAAGAAGATTCCAATTTCTAAGCGAAACCGGGGAACACACCTTATAGGTAATCATATGTAAACTTTTGAAAGCTATAACAAAAACTAACCGAACATAACTAACTATTGTACCGAGAGAAATCCTTATCAAAAGTAAAAACATAAAGTAATACGCAAGTTAACCACAAACCAAAAGAGTACACAAAGAGCACTTTACACAAGCAACTTATTCTTCTACTTTAACAACATGAGCAACTTTATCAAGCGACAAAAATTGCTCGTTAAAGTATTTGTCATAAGTAGATAAATTGTACGTACACATAGATATGAAATTAGTGTACTAACATCACTATATTTATGTTACGTTGTTATGCTACGTATTATATGACTCGTACACTCTGGTGAAAAGGCAATTTTACTCGACAAAACTTGCGCAACAAAAGTTGTACAACCATACCTAAGGTAAGTAAAATACTTCTTGTTTGTTATGACTAGTATATACCAAACGTTGTTCAGTACATGTCTAACAAACAGCCATTCTGCTAACGAGCAAATACTGTAAACTACTGTCTAGTATATCGGACGTTCTACAATACAATACATCTCCGTCAAACAACCATTCTTATAACTGACAAATTTTGCAATTTACTCGCCAAAAATTGCGCAACAAAAGTTGCCCACACAACCACACCTAAGGTAAGTAAACAATACTTCTTCGAGTGTTGATTATCGCCGACCGTGGTACCGTATATACACGTGAAAATCGAATGAAAACAAGCAGTGGTATGTAAGTTGAGTCCAGGCTGGATTATTTTATAAATACGATTATTAACCACAGGTGCATGACGATAATGCAATTCGACTTTTTATATAAACATTAATGTAAATTGTTTACAATACATGAAGGTAAACTTGCGGTCTAGGTACCATACCGGGGTTTGATAATCTGAAATCTATTACTAATATCCGTAGTGTTATTTATATGAGCAACGCCCCGTGATTTTACCCGCGTTGTGCGCGTTCCCGTAGGAATTTCTGGAATTTTTATACTTATAACCCTTCCTCTTGAATCACTCTATCTATTTAAAAAAACCGTGTCAAAATCCGTGCAGTACCATTTGAGTTTATCGCGAACAGACGACAGACAGTTGCGGCCGGGGACTTTGTTTTATAATATGTAGTGATGCAGCCTTAGTGTTATTTATACTTCGATTAACAATACACAACTAGATGGCGGGTTCGGCGCAAAAAATACGTCGCGGTGAATAAGCTCTTATTTTATTCATAAGATTTGCTTCTTTATTATGCGTCATGGTTGTAATTAGGTTGAACTTCGAACTGTTTTTAAACTTTTGTTTCAGTTCGGTAGGTAGTAAACAAAATAAGCTGTCCCACGTCATCCACCCGGACAGTATTTAGCTTTGATATTGTACGTGACCCGATATCTAGTTGTGTATTGTTGATCGAAGTATTTATATGAAAAATAAATAAAGAGGAAAAGGCTTTTCAATTTTTTTTGTGGTATAGTACTAGCCTAGCAAACGTACTAACTGACGCACTCAGACACACCCTTCAAATCGACAATTAACTATTAATATTTTATCATACATTTACCCGCGTTGTGTCCATTCCTGTGGGAATTTCTGGATGAAAAATAGCCTATGTTACTCGTGGATAATGTAGCTTTCGAATGGTGAAAGATTTTTTAAAAACGGTCCAGTAGTTTTTGAGCCTATTCATTACAACCAAACAAACAAAGTTTTCGTCTTTATAATATTATAAGTGTACATTACATGTGAAAATCGTTCATTAAACCTAAGGAAATATTTGACTTCTTTGAGTCTCTGAGTACGACGGTAATGAATTTCGTAAGCCTAATTTATTGTATTAAAACCGGTCAAGTGCGAGTCGGATTCGCGCACGGAGAGTTCCGTACTTTAAAAAACGGAAGAAAAAAATATTGAATTTATTTATTTTATTTTCATATTGTTATAGCGGCAAGTGAAATACATCATCTGTGAAAATTTCAACTGTCTAACCGTTCTTGAGATACAGCCTGGTGACAGACGGACGGACGGACGGACGGACAGCGAAGTCTCAGTAATAGGGTCCCGTTTTTACCCTTTGGTTATGGAACCTTAGAAAGGGTGCACCTAAACCTACGTATTCACGGATTCCCGTTTCGTAGCCGTAGTCGTAGTATTTCGTAGTCACTGGGACTACGAAATCTGGCTACGAGATGGAACTAACTTGAAACGTCTTACTAAAGCCTAGTTCGCATTAAGCTAGTAATTTAGTCGAGTAGCGAGTAGTATAGTAACTAAAATACTCGCTACTGCCCCAAAATCGTTCGCACCATTAAGCTAGTAATTTAGTCGAGTAGCGAGTAGTTTAGTGCCCCAAAATCGTTCGCACTTCGTTCGAGTACAATTTACAAGTGTTTTATAAAATAAAATTTAAAAAAACTACGTTTAAAAAAACCGACTTCAAAACTAAAAAGCAAAAAATAACTCTATAATAATCATAATATGAGTACTACTAAGGTAGTAATAATTATTAATTATATACTAGTATTGTTATTTTTGGAGTCGGTGACAGCCAAGAAAGAACTAATTATTTAACAATCAAAAATTGTTAAGCTATGCTCGCGTTATAGTTACGAGTATACCTTACCCGAACCTTATTGCGAACATCCAGCGGAGAGAGGAATTTATTTTCATAAGCTTCTCTCTCTCCGCCTCTCTCTCTCTCTCTCTCACTCTCATCCACACACACAATCTCACTTGGCTGTCACCGACTCCAAAAATAACAATACTAGTATATAATTAATAATTATTACTACCTTAGTAGTACTCATATTATGATTATTATAGAGTTATTTTTTGCTTTTTAGTTTTGAAGTCGGTTTTTTTAAACGTAGTTTTTTTAAATTTTATTTTTTACTTTTTAGTGTCTACTCTCTTTGTTTGTTAGTTAATTAGCTTCTTATTTCAATAACTCTTGGTAATGTTTTAACAGTGAATTAATTATTTTTTCCTATTGATTGGAACAGCGCGTGCAGCGGTTTGTTTAATTCGCCCGCTGCATATTTCGTACTTTTTAATTTGTCGTTAAATTTAAACGGACGGTCCAATTTTAATAATTTAAAAAGGTATTGAAAGTCACTTTCCTGAACTTGATTGTAGATGTATTTATTTTGATATATATTGATATCATCACGCGAATATCACAAGCTAACTATTGCAGTAGTTTTTAAATTGAAGAAATTTAACTAGAAGTGGTAATTGTACGTAAACTATAATAGATAGGCATATACCGTCGCGGGTTTAATTGTGCAAAATAATGAGTACTTCAAACGTGTAGAACATTGTTTTTATGTATCATCTATAGTTTTCGCAGCGCACGCGACATAAGCACGCCGATAAGTGATTTTTGCTATACCCTCCGTTACATTATTGAAATTTTAGCTAGGTTCCTGAAGGAAATTTGGGATAAAACTTTAAACGGGACCAATGGGAATGTCTACAGCATCGAACAAAAAAAGAATCATGTAAATCGGATGAGAAACCCCAGAGTAATCGGTGTACATACATAAAACAAAAAAAAAAAAAACAAAAAAAAAAAAAATATACCCACCGAATTGATAACCTCCTCCTTCGGTTTTTGAAGTCGGTTAATGAACAGTCTACAGCGCAATAAAGTAAATAAACTGATGTTTTTTATTTTCAATTTAATTTCCTTTAAGTACACCAAACCCGGGTATATTCATAGTATTTTGTAAAATCAAGTATGCGGATTGTTTAATTGGTTTATTTTTATATTGTGGGGACTTAATATTCCATAAGCATTCATGATCAATATATTTGGAAACAAATTTTAAAGTATTTTCTTCACTCCAGCGAAACGACATTTTTGCGACTAATGTACTCGACTAAATTGACAGGTTCGGACTTGTTTAGCCGGCGAATTAGTGAGAACGGACTCGAGGTGGGGGGTCCTACTCGCCCTTCGAAAATAGAATGAAATGGATCGACTCGACTAAATTACTTACTAAACTACTAGACTAAATTTTTGGTGGTCGGACATGTTTAGCTACTAAATTACTCGCTACTCGACTAAATTACTAGCTTAATGCGAACTAGGCTTTAGATCTTAACCTCATCATAGTCACAACCTGTCTGACTCGTTCGCGAACAAGCAGTCTAAAAACAGTTGTACGTGCAAATTAGGATGGCCGATAGTGGCATTACTAACTGAACGCTAACGTGCTTTAGAGGACACGTTAAATGGTCGGTCCCGATTGTTTCAATCGTCAGACTATGTCGAAAGCCTTTTAGGCGACCTAAAAACTCCGACACTAGTGTGGGCCACTGACTTACTCTACTAACAAGTTAAGGCCCATCTCGTAGCCAGATTTGGTAGCTAGCTACGAAATGAGAAAAGTGTTTTCCCATCTTGTAGCTAGCTACTAAATGGGAACGATCTATTTGGCAGGTTAGGGTTTTTTTTCTTTTTACTAGTTAAAATCCTAAATCTTGAACTTTCGAATTCCTATTTCGTAGCCAGCTTCGAATCGGGATTATTTCTCCCATTTGGAAGCTAGCTACCAAATCTGGCTACGAGATGGGCCTAAACCTACTAACAGACCAAAAGTCTAGTGTAGTGCAAGATAGGCTTATTATAATTGAGAATATAGATTAACTAGCAGCGCCCCGCGGTTTTACCCGCGTTGTGCCTTTTCCCGTAGGAATTTCGGGAATTTTTATACATATAAACCTTCCTCTTGAATCACTCTATGTATATAAAAAAGCCGCATCAAAATCGGTTGCGTAGTTTAAAAGATATAATCATACATAGGTACAGACAGCGGAAAGCGACTTTGTTTTATACTATGTTGTGACAAATAAAAGCATCCAAAATTAAAACAAGTACTCAATTAAATTCTTCCTGTAGAACTAAAAAGATAATTTTTCATTTTAAAAAAACGCGAATTCTGCTTCCCTTATCAGTAGTAAACATACCAACGTACATCATGTTATCAGTGTATTTACTAAACTAGTTATCACGTAGAGATAAGGAATCGCAAATAAAAACAAATGGGTACATGCTAATATTATATAAAAGATTATGGGTAAGTGTGTCAGTAATGCTTGGCTTAGATTTAAAATGGACGTTTACATTGTAAGATCTCTCACGATCACTATACGATCTCACATAATGAGACTGCAGCGCCCCGCAGTTTTAACTCGGGTTTTGCCGTTCCCGCGGGAATTTCAGGATGAAAAATATCCTATAACCTTCCCGTTGAATGTGGCTATCTATTACAAAAAAAAAATTCAAGTCGGAGTGGTAATTCCTGAGGTTAACTCGAACATACAAACAAACAAATTTACAAATTTTACCTCTTTATAATATTAGCAGCGCTACATAGCTTTAACTCGGCCTTAAGGCTTCCGACATGGTCTAACGACCAAAACAACCGGGGCCGACAATTTAACGTGCCCTCCGAAGCACGGTAGCGCTCAGATAGAAATGCCACTATCGGCCACCCATCCAAGTAGGGGTCGAGCTGCACGTTGCTTAACAATTCCAATGAACTAACATCGCTTAGTCAAACTACGCCACGACTGCTATACAATGCTACGTCGGTGCTCACTATACAATGCTACGTTCCTATGCTGCGTCTGCTTGGTGAAGACGAAACATAGCATAGCATATCTCTGATCGTAAATACCCTAACGCCCCATTTCCGATGCTCAATATAGACTGGCTCAGCTTCAGAGGAATATATTGATGATTTTATGAATGGTTAATATTTTTGCTTTAAGAAAAATCGAATAGGCTGTGGTATTTGTGGGTACTCAACAATAATAATGATTATAAACACATATCTGATATGTTATGAATAAAACAGAGACAAAACCGTTAAAAAACTAGTCTCGATTCAATATTGTTTTAGATACAACCGCGTATGTAAATATTTTGTATATAATTATTATATAAATAAAGTTTATTTATTCATAAACCAGTAAAACAGATAATATTATCATAAGTATGTGAAGCTAACCCCCTTGAGAAAACGTGCCTATTAAGTCTCGTTTTTGGTCAAATCTGTATCGTTACTATGATTCTATTTTTGTTGTTACACTTTTGTAACTCAACTTAATTGTTGTCTGTGATCTTCGCTCTATAAATGTAGTGGAACTCATCTATGGTTTTACCTTTCTCTTGAAGCAAAAGAGTAAAGTACTCTATTTTATCTTAGAGAGTTAAAATGTGGACTTATTTACACGTTTATAGCCGACGACGATTCCTTCTATAATGGAAAGACGTTTAGTGATTCCCTTCCATTCTTATCCCATCACTGAACCCTTTTCTCAAGTCCTCAAGTTCAGGCTGATTGACCCGAGGATGCCTTATTTAATTATTTTTTGTTAAATGTAACAAAACAAGCTTTTTTGAATTGTGCACTAATTATTGAAGTAATTAAGTACTTATTAAAGATTAAATGATGTATTAAAATGTTGTTTATTTCTTTTCAGAGACCAATGGTGCAGTTACCTATAGTGGTAAGTACTTATTTTTTACATTATGGCGCGTTTACATTAAGTAAAGAAGTAGTAAGAATGTATGTGGTTGCTGCAGGTATTCGGTCACCGACTAGTATGTATAGTAGATATATTCCAACCCGTCGGTCATCTAATTGGTTATGAGAGTGAAAGCAGAACTAGCAGTCAGTTTGAATGGAAAGATTGAACTAACCAATTTGATTTAAAAGCAATCGGTCGCCGAAAGCGGCGGTCGAATAAAGGAGTATATTAGAAACTAATACGTAGAAAAATGGAAATAATTAACTAATTAACGTATTTTAGTACATTGCCAAAATGTCAAAAATCACTCATTGACTTCTCCTAATGTATAATTATTGCGCTAAATGCAGTTTTTTACCAAATTTTAGTAGTACCCAATTAGAACCGTCGTTGTTTTGTAAACAAAATGCACAGCAACAAATCCACACAAAACAGTTTAGTTGACATGTTGTTCAATTTCTGAAAAACAAATCAACAATGAACAAAAGAGTATAAGACTTCCGCTACCGGTCATTATATCAAAGGAATGCTAATGTTGATCCTTTTCATTGAGAGACGGAGTGAATTAGAACCATTTTGTTGACAGAAATAGTGTAATCACTACATAGTATAAAACAAAGTAGCTTTCCGCTGTCTGTCCTTATGTATGCTTAGATCTTTAAAATTACGCAACGGATTTTAACACAATTTTTTTTAATAGATAGAGTGATTCAAGAGTACGGTTTATATGTATAAAAAGTCCCGACATTCCCACGGGAACGGGCACAACGCGGGTAAAAGCGTGGGGCGCTGTTAGTACATAATAAAAATTACACTTAAAGCAGTCGGTCCCGGTTGTTTCATCGTTAGACCATGTCGGAGGCCTTTAGGCGGTCTAAAAACTCCGACACCAGAGTTGGCCTTCTTGAACTAACATACTTTTTACTTAGTTACTTGTGGTTTTAAACTGCCGGTTATCGTAAGATAACGTACGTTAATAAGTACATGATGTACGCTGGTAAAGGTCTTATCATAAACGCTTATTAACAGAACTTTAACTATCAAATGGTTTGTCCCTTTCCGACATACGCTACTTGTCAAAGAGCGAAAGAGACAAAACACTTTTAGGAATAAGGTGAACAGTAACATAGCATAATTTAAATGAGAGTCTGTTAAAGTTATTACAGCGGCCAGTAGAAAGCCACAATTTTAGAATACACACATTTTCTTACGTTCTGTTGAGACTGATATTTTCCTGAACAATAATATCTAGAAAATGATTTCAACCCTGAAGCCCTATTTTAAAAATCTTCGATTAAATTTTTTCCCCTTTGACATACCCTTATATTAAGACCGTATAAAGGTCATTAGGGATGCATCCCCTTGTTTAAAGATAAGATAATTGACAAATAAGCCGTCGACAAGGTTCCATATAAGACTCGTCATTGTTTCACAAGGTTCTATATGTTAAGCTATAAGAGCTTTATATGTCTAAGTACATATAACATATGATAACTAGTAATAATATTACAAAGACGTAATTTTTTTAAGTTTGTTTGTATGTTCGAGCTAATCTCAGGAATTATCGGTCCGATTTGATTAATTCTTTTTGTAATAGATAGCCACATTCAATGGGAAGATTATAGGCTATTTTTCATCCCAAAATTCCCATGGGAACGGGGACAAGGCGGGTATAACCGCGGGGCGATGTTAGTAACATATGACCAAGTAACATAAATGTCCTTGCATGAATCAAGGAATGTTTGTGTAAATGCAAGAAATGAAAAAATGTGGAGCTGTTCTGAGCTCAACTGACCAATCACAACGCATTACGAAAAGATTTTGACAATGTCAATGCGTTGTTTGACAATCAGTGCGCTGTGATTGGTGAATTGGGGTCCGCGTCACTCCACTTCGTTTTATATGGAAACGCAAGTAAAACCATGTGTTGTAATGTGTCTAATTACGAACTTACTCGCGCTTAATTTTCTCCCCCGAAAATTAAGGCACATTAAGACTTCTTCTAGAATATGGCTATCCACTCTAAAAAGTTTTATCCAAATCAGATCGGTAGTTTCTGAGATTAGTGTCCAAACAAACAAAAAAATAAGAAACCAAAAAGCAGCAGCTTTATTATATTAAGTACTAGCTGCATCCCGCGGTGTTACCCGCGTTTTATCGGTTCCCGCGGGAATTTCGGGATAAAATGTATTCCATGTTTTATTCTGATGTTTAACCTATATTACTGTAAAGTTTCATCCAAATCCGTTCAGTAGTTTTTGCGTGAAAGAGCAACAAACATACATACATCCATACATCCATCCATACATACATACATCCATCCTCACAAACTTTCGCATTTATAATATTAGTAGGATAGATGGTGTTTTTGCCCTTCCGACTCATAAAATAGGTTATTTTACGTCTGTCCGTTTCGGTTGCGTCATTCGGTGACCAACAATAAAATATTAATGGTGGCTTCCTATTGGTCGATCTTTACCGAGCTTTGCGATTTATTTACAAGTAGCTATTAGCTATATTGTTTTTCGTTTCATATTTTTTTTTATTACTGGCAAGCTTAAAAGAAAGTGCTCGTAATTTAAAAAACCCCGACACCAGTGTTGGCCATTAACCTAATCGAGGTTAGTGGCGAATACTGGTGTCGTAGTTAGACTTACCAAACAAAAAAAAGTATGGTTTAACAATTGAAACAACTGGGACCGACAAATTAACGTGCTATCCAAGGTAGCACTCAAATAGAAAAGCCACAAACTTATACATCACATAAAGAGTCCCAATATCGTACTTCCTATCCTATCCTATCCTATCCTACTATCCTACTAATATTATAATGCGAAAGTTTGTGAGGATGGATGTTTGGATGTATGTTTGTTGCTCTTTCACGCAAAAACTACTGAATGGATTTGGATGAAACTTTACAGTAATATAGGTTACACATCAGAATAACACATGGGATACATTTCATCCCGAAATTCCCGCGGGAACGTGTACAACGTGGGTGAAATGCGGGGCGCAGCTAGTTGTGATATAATAATCAAATACTTCGACTAAGCAGACACAAAACAATCTTACCTAGAACTTAGTTTGTGTCTAACTAACCGTGTGTGATTTAGCTGTTAATTTTTTATCGTCTAAATCAAGGTAAAAGTAAAAAGTATAAGCCTGTCATGTCCCATTGCTGGGCAAAGGCCTCTCATCTCACTGAAGATATCAGTACAGTGAGGAATCAAGGTAATCTCTTAAATTACGAGTTAAACCAATCTAGGTTACCAATTAACCTATAACATACATTAACTAACGTTACTTTAACTTTACTTTAAATTATACTTTTGACAACGAAAAAGCCGTCTTAATAATAAATTTCAGCTTTAAAAAGAAACCGAGAACTAACAAAGAAACCGTTGTTTAATTTTGTACAACAATGCTGGAGAAGTGTAAATGCCCCCTTTACCTAAAGGGGGTGCCCCCTACTGCCCCCTGAGGGGGGACATAAACTATGCTTAACGTTTTATTGTACTTCGCTTGGTACGACTGACGCCATTGAGTTTATAGTGCGAGAGACGGACATGCTTATTTTATTCGCTTTTTCTATACTAATTTTTTATTTTTTTGGTCTGTTTGGGCTAATCCCGAAAATCGCCATTCGGATTCGAATAATCCGTATTGTTTGCTTTATTTAAGAGGAATGTAAAGTTTTATCCCGCAATTCCCACGGGAATGGGCACAATGCAGGCAAAACCATAGGATTCTGCTAGTACTTGATAACTTGAAATAATATAAGAAATATTACTAGAAATATTTTATACATATTCCATTATGACAAGTTGTGTTTCCAAAACCCTTCAATGATCTAAATAAAGAAATAGCATCATAATTTATGAGAGATCAAATTGAGTAGGCGCCATATTTTCCTGTTCTATTTTAGAAATCAGTACACACATATACAGGGGTTCCGAACGTCCCTTATCTTATAGTCATAATACTAAAGCAATAATACTTATTTTAAGTCAGTCAATGAAATAAGAGCCTAAATATACGTTGGGACATAGCAGTTTAACATTTTTTTTAAATCAGACAAGCTTTTTGCGTTAACTAATCATGATCAAAATATTACTGGATCTCTGGCAAGTAGTTTCCTAGAAGCTAACGACAGATTAAACATTTATTTATGTTAAAAGAAATAAAAAAATATATTTTAATTCTACGAGCTTTTATCAAGTGTCTGCAATAAAACTTCAAACAAAAAATAAGACCTAATTTTTGGTTTCCGATTGAGATTTTTTTTAAATTTTGCATGCAAGTTTGGATTGCTGTGCATTACATGATAACAAAAAAAAGCTTGTTTCTATCATACTGTTTCAATGGTTTAATAAATACTATTAAAAGTAGACTTCTGAAACCGGCCGTAAGCTCCCGTATCATAAGTAGTGTGGGCGGCCGCTGTTGAGCGCGCTGGGCGGTACTGTTCAGAGGGCGGGGCGTCGCTTCCGGCTGGAACGCGTTAATTAATATTCACTTTAATCTAATACTGTGTTTGTAGTTTACTTTCTTTTGTTATTAGCATAAAAAATAACCAATATCTTGTAGTAAAAGATTGGCTACTGAAAACAATGTCTTTGAAAAAAAATCTCTGATTTTTTTTTAGATTTAAAGTGTAACGAAAAAAATCTCAAACCTCGTGTTTGACGTTTTTTGTATGGAAAAATTACAAATTAATAAATCAAAATTATATGTTATATCCGAGTTTTGGTAGTAAAAACGTATTTTTTGTATTTATTGAAAAGATTTTTCTCTCCTATACAAAATTAAATTAGACTTTCAGTTCTATAGGATTTTTATACTCAATATAAATGTACTGAAAATGACGGAATTACCAGGCCTTTTTTATTTACCAATAAGGTTTTTAAATACACATACGTCATCTTCGAATTTTCACAACAATTTATAGATTTCTTATTTCTCAGATAATACAAAAGACTTGATACGACTGTACAAAATATTTGCAAATAAATTAGAAAATCTACTAATTTAGATTCGTGACATTAAAACGTAAATTGTCATAAGAATTAATTTAATTTCTAATGTTCGTTAAAACAACAAAAAAAAATCAATACTACATGAAAGAAATCGTTCAATACTGAAATAAGTTTTATTAATTTATTAAGTCTAAAATCAACAAAGAGAATAATAAATAAATTGAGCGATCTCTAGCTATACCTTTTTGTTTAATAACCTTAACAGTTCAATCTAATTTTTCCACTCAATTAAAAGCAAAATAAATAAAGTCTGTTAAAATATACGTTAATTCACCAAAAAGTTAGAAACATTTGATAAATTACTAATATTCAAATATAGAACCTCATAAAAGATAAAGCTCTAATTTTAAAAATGGATGGAACAAAAAAAATGGCGGCTTTCCCTCGCGTTTTTCTATTCATTGCGTTATTTTTTGTTTTTTACCGAATTTGCTTTCTTTCCAAATGTATGGATAAAATAAATTGTAATTTCTCTGGGTTAGATAAGTAGTAGGATATCGATGAATGGTAAATCATGTGCCAATAAAAATGTCAATGCCCCTTAGTCTCAGCTTGGAAGCATTTACACCAAACGCGAGACGGCCTCTTTTTTAAATTATTATTTATGGCTTATGATATGACTCAATAATTGTTTTTTTTTTTTGCGGAAATTAGTGACCTTAACAGCTTACTAAAATGGCCTTGAGGTAGGTAAGTACATTAAATTACTATAAATCATTAAGGTATCTTAAAAATTAGTTGACGAAATGTAATGTTTAGCGTTTTATGTTTAAAAACAGATATTAAGACGAAGCACATACATAGTTTTAGCTGTAAAAAATCAGTTTGACATAATCTAATAAAATAAAACTGGTAAATACATTTTAAGAATATTAAAATAGAATAAAACAGTGATTTCACGATCAATAAATTAATATGTTAAGTAAATAATTAGGCGCTAAGCGCATGTTTAGGTCATTATCAAAAAACTCCACCATTCTATTTTCGTAGAAACATGGCCACGAAAGAGAGAAAGAAAAAACAATGATTACCGATCACAATACGATATGATGACCACACATATTAATTATTATATTACTGACAAAAATGGTCGTTTATAATATTTAAATATTAGTAATGTAGTTGAGTCAACATGTTAGTTTGTCTGCAAAAACGCGGGACTAGTTGGCCTTGTAAACTAGTAGTATTTTGACGAATTAAATTTGCAAACAAGACAACATTTTATGTTTAATATTACTTAGTGTATGTGCTTGGGTTTGTTCGACACGTGTATTATATTTTTATTTAGTTAATGAAAATTTGGCGTGGTGGTTACGCCTAACCATTGCCTAATCATTGTACTATCTTCAGTGAGATGAGAGGCCTTTGCCCAGTAGTGGGACATTACAGGCTAATACATACTTGCTTATTTTTTAATGAAAATTAAAAGCAAAGAACTAGCGGCTTCTTATATCAAGCTTCAAGGCTAATTAGCGTTAAGCTTGCTAGAATGCGGAATCCTTATCAATCATCAAATCAACTTATAACTTGCATCCTAGCGCCATCTAGTGTCGTTGCAGGGAAAGCACGGGCACAGCTAGTAATAAATTAATTGAATGAACTCTTTTTTGAATTCGTAAGAGCTTCGTTTAAAGAATAAAGTCACATATACGTGTTAAAAATGACGTTTGACGTTATGCTAACTTAGCTTACTCAATGTGCACATATAGCTCACTTAATTCTAGTTTTCACTGGATCTGGACATTTGATGGATTAATTAAAAGAAACAGATGAACAAACATTCATCTTTACTCATATATATTTGTTACATTTTTAAAATATAAGGAACAATAATTATAATATTTTATTGAGATGATTATAGTAACGAGCTCATGTGAATAATTTAAGCAAATTTTAATTTTGAGAACTGTTTATTTATGTTTAACTATTTACATAAATATATTTCACTTTATTTGATTTATAAATGAATTAAAATGTTTTATCGTCATTTAATCGATGTGAGAAAAATATTTCCTTATTACATATTTCAGAGGAAGATGAAACTTGAAACCTTATGCAAGCCACACACGATCAAGTTAACCATCAAGTTTGCGGATCAAGCGGACTTGATTGCTCCGGTGTATGGCTATCAATGGGTGAACATGACAAGTCTACTTACACTGTCAAGTTTAATGGATGCCGTATCAAGTCCGCTGCAAGCTTGATGGTCAACTTGATCGTGTATGGCCCGCATTATTAAATACATTTTTTTAAAAATTTAATTGGTGATAAAAACGGTTTTTATCAAGATTTAGCACTGGTTGAATTTAATGTCAGTAAAATAAAGACTGACTCATTGGAGTGTGACCATGATCAAGTGTCATTTACGAAATTTTATTGACAAAAGCGTTATAATAACAAAAGATTTGCAAAAAAATATTTTTTCTAAATGATATGAAGTGGCCGTAATTATAATTAAATTTTGATTTAAATATTTTTTCTCCTCCTCACTGTACTGATATCTTCAGTGAGATGAGAGGCTTTTGCCCAGCAGTGGGACATTACAGGCTTATACTTTACGTTTATTATCTTCATATTCACAAAATAGTAATAAAGGCGAACTTTTAAAATGTTTTAAATAATTGAAAAATAAGACAATACACAATCATTGTTATTTAGTTGGGCACAAGTTGTGTTTCTTAATATAATTAGGTAATTAATAAATAATTTAATTTGCTATTTTTGTGCAAAATATATGAATATCATGAACCTTAATGAAGTAAATTGAATAATAGTACAATAAACTATGCTAATATTTTGCTAATTGGTCTCGATTTTTTATACGAGACTAGCAGCGCTCCGCGGTTTTACCCGCGTTGTGCCCGTTCTCGTGGGAATTTCGCAAATTTTTATACACATAAACCTTCCTCTTGAATCACTCTATCTATTTAAAACCTGCATCAAAATCCGTTGCGTGGTTTTAAAGATCTATGCATACATAGGGACAGGCAGACAGCGGAAAGCGACTTTGTTTTATACTATGTAGTGAAGTCAGTTTGGTCTGTCAAATGTGTCGGTGTAAATGTGTCCATACGCATGCGCCTGAAGTACTTATTGGATTATAATTGAAATAAATCCAGCTCAAACTCCCAACAGACTTGGTGATAACTGATTACTATGTTATCTTGTCTGCAGCCTTAATAACTTATAACTTTTGCGTTTATATCTTGACCTCTTTCCTTAGGACTATTTTCACAATTACCATAGATTTTCCTATTTTTCTTGTACTCTATAGATACAGTAACTCTATTAGTTCTGTCAGTAGTTATCATTACGTTTCAAGATCTGTCTCTGGTTTATATTTATGAGATACGAGCGAGAATATTTCAAATGAGTAACCGAAAAAGTAAACATTTTGCATCGTCAATAATACACTTGCTCTCGTCTTTTCCGCGCATGCGTATTAAAGGCCAAAAGAAAGATCGGTTTCTGTCAAAAATATGCAAATTTCACCAATAAAAATGTAATTTAACACCGAAACTATGAATAAAATGTTAGTTTTTTGTGTAATAAATCAAAATGGTGTTGTTAAATTGTGTTTGTGTGTTGTTGTGAGGAGCTGGTGAAGAGCGCGAGGGCATGTTGGCGTCCCTGTCGGCGGCCACGGCGCATGCTCGGCTGTAATGTTTATATTATTTGTATTTGAGCTGTGTATCACGTAAACTATAACTACCACAGCCGAAGCGCCAATACTGCGCCCTGCGTTGCCCCTCCCCGCCTCGGTAGTTAAATATTTCTTGCTTATTTCGCCCTAGCATTGTTGTTGCCGCCGCCTCGACGGCTGTTGTGTATTGTTTAGACGCGCAACCAAATATATTTTAAATATAAACATTTTGTTTTCTAATAAGCTATTGCAATTAATTGTCACGTGAAGAGTTTCGATGGTATTTTGTGTTTTATGCACTGAAGTGCAGTACGGTAAATAATTTGCATTCGGAATGCATTTTGCGGGGAGCTTATGAGTGGTTCATCTCGTCGCTGTAAAGTGTTTTATTAATTATTTTTATTTATGTTTATTGATCAATATTTATTTATTAATGGCCGTGAGTGTAAATAAACGGTTTTATGGCGGATTCTTGTGGGGAGAAGCAGTAAGTTGTGTAGAGCTTTAAGTTTGTGATGGTGCTGTGGCATTATGTAAGCTTTGTGGATTTTTTTATTTTATGCTAATTTTTATTGACTTGTTTATGGTAATTAATTAGATAAAAAACATTTTTTTATTAGTTTATTTATGTTTTTTTTGCAAAATTAAATGAATTTCAGCATCAAGCTAACGTAAAAAAAGGTTTTCAATTTAATTCATAATTTTTTTATCGAAATTAAAATTTTGAATAGAAAAATAAAAGTGATTTTCGAACGCAATTCGAACGCGCTTCGTGAAAAGTTTGAATTTTCTCGGCGGAACTTATGAGCACGTGGTCTGTCGCTCATGTGCACTGCGCGGGGACCAATCACAGCGTCGCTCATGAGCGGCTCGGCCAATCGGGGCGCACCACTGTAAAGCTACATTTTTGACAGCTGATAAGAGACAGGCGGGAAAATGATTTTCTTTTTTTTAATTTATTTTTTTACATCATAAGTGTATAGTGACGTTACCTTTTTTCGGAAAATTTAATAAATATTATTTTATTTTTAATTGGGATTAATTTGATTTGGTCGAAAATGGATTAAAAATGCTTACGTGCCATTTCTAAGCGATAAACAAACACAAAGAAAGTCATGCATTACACTTATTGTTTAATAAGCGCGTGTTATAAAATGTGCATTTTGGCACGTTTTGTTTTATTTTGTCGTAACATTCGCACTATTAACAGTTTCGCATAATAATATTAATTATTGGAAATGGTTTTTGTAAATATTTAATCGCATTGTCCTTTATTTTTCGCAAGTATCTTTTTTTAGAATTTTTGTTATGAAATGGGTGTTAGATAAGTTTTTTTATATTATTTCATACCTTGGAATAATGTCGTAGAATAATGTTGTTGTTTTTTTAATACATACTGCTTTTTTAAGGCGTGTTGTTAGGACAGCGAGTTTGCAAGCTGCGAGTCGGCGAGTTCAAAAGAGCGCGAGCGTCACACATGTCTGAATTCATGCTCTCTCACTATGTTCCCTTGGATTCAGCTCATAGCTTGAAAACTCGCTTAATCTGAAAAAGCCGCTGCCTAAGAAGGATTTTTATTGACTTGATTACGGGCTGATAAGACAGTCTATAATTTTTCCCAAAAAATACTGTCTTTAGATTCATTTGAATCGACTAGGTTAGTGCCCAACCGGAGTTTTTAGACCGCCTAAAGGCCTCCGACATGGTCTGACGATTGAAACAACCAGGACCGACTACTTAACGTGCCCTCCGAAGCACTATTAACATAGTATATTTAAATCGAAATGATGTAAAGAAGTGGACCATATAGCTTAAGGTATAAGTAGTGCGTTTAAAGTTTAAATACCTTTTTAATTTGCCAAAGTTAGTTCGAAATGGTCAACTCTGTGGTGTCAGAATTTTAGACCACCATAAGCTCTTTGAGATGGTCTAAAGATTGAATCGACTGGGACCGACAAATTGACATTAGAGTTCATAATGTATTGATTTTAAAACCCTTAAAAATGGTGTAAAAACAGACTTGTCAATCTATACTAATATTATAAAGCTGAAGAGTTTGTTTTGTTTGTTTGTTTGTTTAAACGCGCTAATCTCAGAAACTACTGAACCGATTTGAATAATTCTTTTTGTAATAGATAGCCACATTCAACGGGAAGGTTATAGGCTATTTTTCATCCCGAAATTCCTACGGGAACGGGTACAACGCGGGTAAAACCGCGGGGCGCTGCTAGTTTATTTATAACACACTAACTATTTATGGAAAAAGTAGCTTATATGGACATTAGTCTAGGCCTAGAGTTGGATTGATAACACCGTACAGGTAAGCCACTGCTTGCCTGGGTGGCCTGAAATGATTAGGTTCTATATGGAACGAACCAAAAATGTTTGGAAATCATAACTTAAATATGGCGGCGTTGAAATCACCAACACACAAAGAAAGCCTGGTGATTACTAACGCATATTTGACACTGTACTGATATCTTCAGTGAGTCAATGGTCTTTACCCTGGGAGGGCAGCTTCAAAAACCATCGCATATTATAGTCCTGACATACTAGTTCGATGCAGTCAAGTCTGACTTAAGTTAGTTTAACAGATCAAGTAAGTAAGTTCGAGGTTAGTGGCCAACCCCGTTGTCGGAGTTTTAAGACCGCCTAAAGGCCTCCGACATGGTCTAACGATTGAAACACCCGGGACCGACCATTTAACGTGCCCTCCGAAGCTCGGTAGCGCTCTGATAGAAATACCACTGACGGCCATCCATCTAAGTATGGGCCAAGCTTCAAGGTGCTTTATTCAGGAAATAAAGCCAGTTAGCGAGATAGACATGCCTTTTGACAAAGTTAAAAACGAGAGAAAATCTTAGTCTTGGCGTACATTTTAGATCTAAAGTAGACAAGTCTATGAGGCAAAAAATATGTGATATGAAAATCTGGACTAATGTCTATGTAGGTTGCATTTGTATTTGTTGTTGAATATTGTAGGTGGAGTATTTTGTTAACACTAAAATGCAGTGGCATTCTATTTTAGGAACAGTCGATTAGAGACAACTTGTCAGTAGGTACATTAGGTACGCTAGCCTGCTTATAGGGGATGGAATCACCCACAAATACTAAGTAAAGACAGAAAAACAAATTTAAACCAATTCATTATTAAACACAACATAAATTCAGCGTCAAATTAAAAGCAATTTCAACGAAAGCTTCGAAGTTGGGCGGGCGGTGCTTTTGAGCGGTTGGGCGTGGCGCTTTTCAGTGGCGAGCTCTGATTGGTCGAGAGCTTTTCATGCGCCCGCCGTCACTGTAAAGTGGGAGGTTTTGTCGCTTTTCAGGAGCTCACAAATTACAGAACTCTTTATGTACTATTTATAGAGAATTCATATTGGGTTTATGTACTCCTTGCGATTTAAAACAGATTGTATAATTTGTTTTTGAATATAATTTGAAATTGACAGGATGTGATTTAGGAAATTATTTGTTAGAAATATTTTTGTAGGCGTATTCAAACGAAAATTATGAAATAGCGACCGATTTTATATTATCGATATTTTTAATGAAAAATTCCTTTTCAAATTTAGATAAAGTAAAAAAACTTAGCATCGATATTTATAATGAAAAATTCCTTTTGAAATTTAGGTAAAAATAAAAATGAATTACTTCCTTGAATCACGCTGTCTGATGAAGACTGCTTGAAAATAAGTTCAGTATTTTTAGGTTAACTTGATTATATATACAGACGTAGCTTTGCTTAAAACAATGCAAAGATAGAGATACCATTTCAATATTAATTAAATTACAACATAATAACACAGTAATTGATCCGCGTAACTGTACTGATATCATCAGTGAGATGAGTGGTCTTTGCCCAGCAGTGGCATTACAGACTAATACTTTATTTTTCACTTTTTATAATAGGTAAAAACGGTACTGCCAAAATGTGACATTTTCTACATTTTGCAAAGGTTTCTCTTTCTCTGAAAATTACCTCCAATGAAGGTTTAATAGACAAAACCCACTGGTCTGATTTTGAAAGAAATTCCACAAGAGATCTATTTTTTAGAGTTTACAATCTCTCTCTTCCAGTGCAGGCGTATTCACTGGCTAACTAGCAAAGATTAGGATTACACATAAGCAGGGAGTTCGTTAGTTCGTCAGTAAGCGATATTAAGTCATGGCTACTTTTAAGCAATGAGTGTGATTGTGTGAATGAATGAGTGTGTGACAATTAGCGTGATTCGGTGGGCACGTAACATTATGAATCCCAGTTTTTATATCTTTAGACCATTTCGGAGGCCTTTAGGCGGTCTAAAAACTCCTACACCAGGGTTGGCCACTAACCTATACGAACTTTCTTAGTATTACGTGTCCTTTATTGGCATCTGTATCAGACGTTGTTATTTTGATAATAACCGCTATCACAGCACGTACGTTTTATCAATGGACGCTATTGGTCCCTATCTTGACTATTGAATTAAAATCTTCACCCGGTCGATATTATAATGATTGATTTTAATTTATTTTACGACATCTTAAACTACATAATTTGCTAATTATATAATTTTATTAGTCTGACTTTAAGTATCGTGTGAATTAGTCTGCATGTGTTTTTTTATTTGCGTGTGTATTTGATAGTGTCGTTTTATTGTTGCCAAGGAAATACAATCATTTGGAAATATTATGTAGGTAAAGCGCTAATCTATACTAATATTATAAAGAGGTAATTTTTTTAAGTTTGTTTGTATGTTCGATTATTATTTGTATGTTAATTACCTGTCTGATTTTAATAATTCTTTTTGTAATAGATAGCTACATTCAACCGGAAGGTCATAGGCTATTTTTTATCTTGCTGTTCTTACGGGCACGGGCACAAAGCGGGTAAAACCATGGGGCGCAGCTAGTCAAATATATAGTGCGGCGGTGGACCAGGTGCGGGCGTGTTGCATTGCTTGTATTTGTCTAAAAAGTGTTACACTAGCCCGCAACTTACCCGCTGCGGGCATGTGCGTCTTGCGCTTAAGGCTTTACTAGATTAAGCTTGTTAGCGAGTTCAGTAGCACACGGGAGGCACTCATAAAAACTAAACTAGCTCAAACGCTCATTCTCTGTCGCTCACGTTTCTAATAAACTCGCTAACTAGCTCTACCTTAGCGACGCCATCTTAAATTAAGCAGTGATCTAGTTAGGTAGCAGTTCAAATATTTAGATTTTTATTGTCCTTGAATTTAACAGCGAAGTTATATAAAAATTGTGCGAAAACCGGATTTTCAATACTCAAAATATTAAATAAAAATTGCGACGAGATGAACCACAAAAAAACGTAATATTTACATTTTCAAATATAAAAGTAATATCAACAATTATTAATTTTGAATAAATTTCAGATAAAAATTAATAACATTTCCAAAAAAAATGAGCTTTAATGTTAGTGAAATTGGATCATTGTGTAAAATTATGACGATCAGTATTAGTTTATAAATAAATGAAGGAACATTCAGTGTGAAAAGTTTTATCAAAAGTGACAAGTGATTATTGCTCCACATTTTAATAAAGAAGATAACAAGAAGATATCACGATGCTGTATGCAGTGAGACAGGTAATATTACTTATATAATCCTATCCTATCCTATCCTATCCTATCCTATCCTATCCTATCCTATCCTATCCTATCCTATCCTATCCTATCTTATCCTATCCTATCCTATCCTATCCTATCCTATCCTATCCTATCCTATCCTATCTTATCCTATCCTATCCTATCCTATCCTATCCTATCCTATCCTATCCTATCCTACTAATATTATAAATGCGAAAGTTTGTGAGGATGTATGTACAGTCAACCAATTTGATTCCTAGGCCAGTATAGAACCATGTCATAATTAATCAGTTTGTTTATCTTTTATGACATTGATTATTACGTGTTGCATGTCATGATAACATCTCGACCTTTGCGAACATGTGTCAAAGACAATGAATAAGAAAGGAGTTTGCGTGTGTATTAATAACTTTTAAGTGTTAGAAATTAGGTATAAAAAAAAATATTTTCTGTCAAAACGTCCGCGTCATACTAAATAACTCAATACTTTTTTCTGTTCTTGTCAAGAAGCTAAAACGTATATAAACTCTTTACGTTTAGTTCATGTTGTGAGCGGAAAGTTGATAATCGTTTGACTTGCACTGACGTTGAAGTTATCTAGTTGTTAATGCGACAAAGTTGTATAGTGGCCTAGGAATCAAATTGGTTGACTGTATGTACTTATGTTTGTTGCTCTTTCACGCAAAAACTACTGAACGGATTTGGATGAAACTTTACAGTAACATAGGTTATACATCAGAATAACACATGTGATACATTTTATCCCCAAATTCCCGCGGGAACGGGTACAACGCGGGTAACACCGCGGGGCGTGGCTAGTAAATAATAATTTATTACTTAGTTAAATTTATTAAAAGAACTATTGCTCGCCGAGAACTGTTCGACTTAGCAAAACCGCGACTTTATGGCCAAGTATAGTCCACGTAAAGTAGGGTTTGTTTTTACAATACCTTCTGATGGAAAGAGATCTGAATTATGCTGGATAAAACGCAACGAGCTACCAGCAATCTTAATTACTAATGAACATTAGATTATATTTTATACCACAACTAGCCGCGCCCCGCGGTTTCACCCGCGATAAAAAGTAGCCTATGTCCTTTCTCAGGCTCTGGACTAACTGTATACCAAATTTTATTCAAATCGGTTCAGTAGTTTTTCCGTGAAAGCGTAACAGACAGACAGAGTTACTTTCGCATATTTTTTCGAAAATATCAACTCCCGCCTTTCCTTCACTGTACCGTGGCACTCCTCTACCTACGTGCCTTACTTTAACTTAATTAACCCACCAACATATCAATAATGGCTACCGATTACGTGTAACATGAACTATATCAAACAAGCGGCCATATAGGTGCCATTACAGTTTACAATAACGTATGTTACAACGTTGTTATTGTTTGCCGTCTCGGTCGTACGTACCTCTTTGTTTTACCAAAAAAACATAACAGTGGAACCCGATAAGTAAACAATATTGATTGCTGACTCAAACTTAAAGTATGGTATATACAATCAGGAAGGCGAAACGATCTTACAACCATAATATAAATGTATTTTGGGTGGATTGATGGATGTTTGTTGCTCTGATGTATAGGGTACAGATTTCTGTATAGTTTTCCAAACGATTCCTATGGAGAACGGCCCGAATGAATTGACAGAGTAGTGAGTTTTTTCCACTCGGTGCAGATGTTCCTATGTTTTTCTTTCTTAACTGTTCTCATGAAGAACTAGGCCCAAAACGACAACTTTAGGGTGTGTTTAAAACGGAGAGGAGCTGTGCTGAGTTGAATTCAACGATCATAGCGGATTAGATTACCAAATAACGCATTGACTTTGTCAAAATCTTTTCGTATAGGTATTGTGATTGGCCAATTGAGCTCAAATCCGCTTTTGAAACGTAGCCTCTTCGTCCATTGGAAAGGGGTATATGATTTCTATACTACTTATCTCATTTTGTTGAGAGAATCACTACATAGTATAAAACAAAGTCGCTTTCCGCTGTCTGTCCCTATGAATGCTTCGATCTTTAAAACTAGGCAACGGATTTTGACGCGGTTTTTTGCAAATAGATAGAGTGATTCAAGAGGAAGGTTTATATGTATAAAAAAATCGAAATTTTCACGGAAACGGGGACAACGCGGGTAAAACTACGGGGCGCTGCTAGTTGCTAATAAGCTGCTAGCAGGCTAGTTTTTTAGACAGTTCAGTTTTTAAGACAAGGCTGACGCTTTCATTATGTTAAACTCTCTTTTATCCCTCAACAATCATCACAAAAAAATCTTATTTTATTTTACGCCTCAATATGTTTTAAAAACAAAATGGCGTTCGTTTTAAATTGTGTTCTCATCTCTATTAAACTTAGTGCTTAGTTCTTGTCGGGGAAACTGATGCTGGATTTTCCAATTGTATTGTTAAATGTTAAGTTGTGTTCTATTGGGTGTGAAATAAAATAAAATGTTCAATGAAAATCTTTTGTTTTTTGATTATACAATGTACTAAACCGATTTGTTGAATCCGCATTGAATCTAGGTAACTATCATCCTAAGAAATACTTATCGAGTTTAGTTCTATCACCATCAACTAACATTTAATATTTTAACTACTTAGACAATATCTCACAAAAATCTCTTTGTGAGTTTGGTTAGGGCATTGCAACTGATTGCCCGAAAAGTAAGACGATTCCGTGCTTTGGAGGGCACGTTAAGCCGTCGGTCCCGGTTACTTTCTACGGATAGTAGTCGTTACATGAGCCATGTCAAAGGCCTTTGGCGGCTCAATAACTCTGACACCAGGATTGGTCAGGTATGACCATCCACTCGATGAAGAAGAAGAAGACTTAGTTTTCATTACTTGTATAGTCTTGCTATGTAACCAAAGGGTTATTTCCAAAGATGTACCTAATAGTAATATTTTTCTGCAGAGCACATCCTACAGTCTTCAATAAATGTTCTTTACGTTACAAGTACTTTCTGCTGCCGTTGCGTCATTTCGTCTTAATATGTACAATAGGTATAATAATTATGTATTATGTTTGTTTGTCACGTTTTGTCAACGTTACCGTGACTGAAGACATGTTGTTTTCGTTAGAGGAAATAAATACAATGGTCAGCAGTTTTGGTTTAACTAAATTTATTTTCATAAAATCGAAATCAAAATCGTCCGTGGTCTAGTGGTATGTGCACTCGCCTTCCAAGACTGAGGTCTCGGGTTCAATTCCCGGGTCGAGCGAAATCATGTTTCCTACTTTTCAAACATGGCTCGAGTTAGCGCGGTGATTACGCCACTGTACTGATATCTTCAGTGAGATGAGAGGCCTTTGCCCTGCAGTGGGACATTACAGGCTAATAGTTTACTTTTTTACTAATTCAATAACAAGATAAACTTTAACTGGCTTAAGTAGATGCAGTAAGATGATATTTATCAGATTGTTTTCTTAAGTTACAGCGAACAGAATTTTGAATTGAGGTTACATTTACGGATACACTTCGCTTTTAATTTACATTTTTATCTGACGTTTCGGCCCCTTTACAGGAATCGAGGTCACATAAGTGTCAGGCTTCATCAATTTTTAAAATGTACGAGCGAGAAATATGACATGAGTGACACTTTTTCAATTTCTGTTTTTTTGTCTCGTATATAAACTACAAATGTTTTTTCGTAATTATTATTTTTTTTAACTCCGAAAGGGCTGATCCGATTTGACTGATTTAGGTATTGAAATATTTTAGGAAGTAGCTTTATAAGTTAGCATTACTCTTAACTGATCATTTGCAATATTAATTATGTCATTCTCACAACAGACTTAGAAAAAGAAGCACATATACAGTGGAATTGAGAAACGTTCCCTTTTGAAGTCGGTTATAAAAAGAATAAATAACTAATCGAGTTAAAACACTATCATTAACACGTATAACTAATTTTCATTTATGAAACACACAATGGGCATAAGAAAACTGTTGTACCACGTCATCGCATATTGTATGATGATCTATACCCAACTTATCTAACACGAATCTAAGGATGTTATTAAAAAATTGTTTATATTACACTATACATTCATAGAGGCGGTTTTGTTTACAATACAGTAACATTATTTATCAAAACAGATTCTGTGAGTGACCTCATATGCATAGTTCAACGTTGAATTAGACACTAGTTTTTTAACTATTCATTGTTCAGGACTGTAATTGGTTAAAATTAAACTGAATATTTAATGTTGTAATCCTTTGTGAAAATAAAGATTTGGAATAATTTTGGATTGATTGTCGTGTTGAATTTGATTCGATTTAATATGTTTTTTTTTGTGAAGTGTGATGCGTGTTTTAAGCAATAAATATCAATAATATTTTCTCTAGTTTATATTATTGGTGTTGTGCCTATATTATTGCTTTTTTAAAAATAATATTAAACTGTTAACGATGGATTTTTATACAAGGAGAGTGAATTTGTGAAGATGTGGTCTAAATATAACTTCTGTGAACTTCTGCACTCTTCTGTTAATATGTGTTTCTTCTGTTTAAATAAGATGATAACAGTAAAATGAAAAGGTAATGTTGGAGTTATGAAGTTTTGGATACGTTGTAACGACCATAGATTGTTTTTTTGTAATAAATACCTAACCAAGATTATTAAAATATTTGTCCAGTGGCTCAAATAGAAGAAAAAAGTATGTGTTTTACTTAATAATATTAATTTTTGTTGCAAAACTAAACTCAGTCTTTTAATTACTCTTTACTCCAACCCTTAAAATCAAATTCAAATATTTTTATTTCGTTTTTTCTCCAAGACTCTCTTCTGAGCGCACCGCCCATTCGTCAGAACATCAGCACAGAATGATAGCCAAGAAACCGTGGTGATTTTAAAAAAATAATTTTAATATAAGGGTCGTTCTCGTTTTTAACCAACCTCTTTTAAAGTTTTATGTGTTTGTCCGCAGATTTTGTTATAAGGGTAGGAGATTATCTAAAAAAATTAACCGACTTTTTTAAAAGGGTTGTGTGTTTGTCCACAGGGACCGGAGCCGGCACTAAACTCGAACCCAAGTGGCGCTGCAAAGCCGCCGCTAATCAACTCATTCGAGCTGGACCGTTGTTTGGACAGGTGAGGATAAGGGTTGGACCTCATCTGGCAGCACGGAATCGCCTTTTTCTGTCGCCCTTTCTCTTTATGTCGCTTAGAACTGCCATTTGCTAGACCGAGACAGAAAGCATAATGCGTAATGCATAATATGATAGTAGCTTCACCCTGACTTCAAGTTCGGATTTAGGGTTGCAAAAAATTGACTCCAATCCAAACCCAATCTTTTCTTCCAACAGTCTTCTTCTTCTGTAACCGATTCACAATTGAAAAGTTTTGGACCACAGTTCTATGTCATTTAGCTGTCTCTGATTGAAAAAAATTACATATTTTCAACTAATTCACAATTGGCCTCTTACCAAGTTTTTCAACCACGGTTCTGTAGCATATTATTTTGACACATTACCATTAAAAGTTGGACTTCAATAAAGGAACAGTATTTTCAGTGTATTAAGTGAAGGGTTGTATTACAGGGAGGAGTCCAGGTGGGGTGGCGAGGCGGCGCGCCGGCGCCGGCGCAGCTCGCCCCCGCGCCGCGCCTCACCCCCCCGCGATCATGAGCCTCTCGCACTCGCTAGGGTAAGTTACCACCAATCAGAAAATATTACATGTAGCCATTAGATAAAGACCATGCTTAGAGCTGCCCAAGTATCTGCTAAGTTCCTTCCTTATCTGCTAAACTCCAGAAGTATTGCCAAGCACAGCAATAATCGAAATAGAAATACTACTAGCCACTTATTCAAGTAATGACCTGCATCACGGTGCAATGCAAAAAGAAGATTTTGGATTTCTTCAAGATTCCACTGCAGCACAATTGATTTTCTATGAGATTCTCTATGAGTTGCCAGTAGACAGGGTGGTGTAGCTACCATAGCTTGCCTTGCCATAACGCTCGCCTCGCGAGCAATCAATTACATAGTATAAATTGGCGTGAAGCAGTCACTGTCCCGTATCTATCTGTATGTATGGTCGTGTTTAAGAACCACATAACTGAATATCATGACGATCACCCACAGATACTTTTCATCGCATAATTCCTACGGAAACCTCATCCTATCTTAATTAAGCTAAGCGAAGCAAAAGAGGATTGCTTCACATACGTAGGATAAAACAAAAATTTCGGATTCTGATGCGGTTTTTTAATAGATACAGTGATTCAAGAGGAATGTTTATATGTATAAAATTCCCGAAATTCCCACGGGAACGGGCACAAAGCGGGTAAAACCGCGGGGTACTGGATTTATTAAATGTCGTCCCTAGGCCTCTGCCCCAACATCTCCGACGGGTGGCTCCGCCCACTCGAGCCCGGCGCCGGTGTCTCCCGCGGGGTCCGCTGGCGCGCCGCGCTCCCCGCTGCCGCTGGTAGCGCCCGACCTGCTGGCCATGCAACTCTTGGACCAGCACTCGCAGCTACAAGCGCTGATGAAGCAGAGGCTCTTCCATCAGCATCATATGCAGAAGCAGGTGGGTTGTTTGGAAGTAATTGTAATCAACTGAATGTACCTAGCTTTTGACTTGTATAGTAATGATTGAGGTGTTTGACGTGGTTCGTTAATTGGTATTGGCTTAATTCTAGGATTAACTTTTACCTTTGTGTGCCAAAACTCCTGAACAGATAAACTAAATTTAAACTTAGTTCCTTCAAGATATTTATGATCGTTGTAAGCAAATTATCAAAAAACCGTCAGAAAATGTAACATTTTAATAAACAGTTTTGGTTTAAGTATCATGTCAGATGTTTTCCTAAGCACCTATTTTCCTTGGACCATGAACATTACACAAAATCACCAATTCAAAATCCATTCGGGTTAAAACCTCCAAACGATCTTCCAAAACTACCCTTATATTTCCAGCACATGACTTCCGAGGCTGCTAAGCGACAGCTGGAACAGTCCCGGCTGCAGGACCAGATAAATCTGAACCTGCTCTCACAGTCCCACCTCCCACCGCCCGACGCGTCTCCAGGTAACTTCAACAGGAATCACCAGCAGATGAAATTATATACCCGGACAAATTCACACACGGTCCATGAGACCCAAAATAAGCTCTGCCGAGGGTAGCAGATTCGATTTCGCTGTTCGATGCGCTGTTCGATCGCTCTTCGCGGGCTTGTCAAATTGATGGTCAAGGGATGTGAACTCATCACTATTGTTAAGCAACTATGTCTAGAGTTACCCTAATAATAACCTTCAATGCTATTGTCTAATTCCGGTAACTACCAAGATAGAACGATAGACTCCTAAGTAGATAATGCGGAATACCACTATTTTTATTGAAGTGAAAACTTCTGAAGCGGCGTTGCGCAATTTTTGTGATGGGGAAAATAAATAAATATAACTTTAATATTCAAGTTTTCACTTCTGCCGGTACTCTTGGAGTCAAACCGGTTGATTTTTTCCGTAATCTAGAAGTTTCTTTGTTTCTACGCGCTTAGCTCAGACACTGCAAATTCGATTTGAATAATTCTTTTTGTAATTCAAAGCCATCTGTAACGGGAAGGTTGTATACATATAGGTTATTTTTGATCCCAGAATTCCAAGGAAAACGGGCACAACGCGGATAACACCGTGGGGTACTGTAGTTTACTAATAAACTAACTCTATCACCTTTTCTTGAAGGCTCGCTGCAACAACAGCTGGGAGCGCAGCAACAGCAGCTGGTACAACAGCTGCAGGCCGTGCAGCGCCAGTACCTGATGCACGGACCGCTGTCAGTGCCGCCGAACGCGCCACCAGGTAACTAACACATTCATTCCACCTAGCGCTCGTGGAGTAGTTTGACTAAACGATGTTAGTTCATTGCAATTGTTAGCAACGTGCAGCTCGACCCCTACTTGGATGGGTGACCGATAGTGGCATTTCTATCAGAGCTACAGTGCTTCGGAGGGCACGGTAAGTAGTCGGTCCCAGTTGTTTCAATCGACAGACCATGTCGGAGGCCTTTCGGCGGTCTTAAACAAACGGTCTTGAATGATTTCACCTTAATGGTTGTTTAAATCGTTAGACTATTTCGGACATTAAAAACTCTAGGGTTGACCAACCTGCAAGATATTTTTTCAGGTATATTATTATGGGGGTAATTTAACTGGCAGGCTGTTTATTCATGGTTGGTAATCTACCAAAATTAGTATTAATCTGTAATGTCCCACGTTGGGCAAAGGTCACAAAAGATATCAGTACAGTGAGGAGGATTAGGCGTAATCAACCGACTTGCCTAATGCTGATTTCAAAAATATTTAGGAAAGGAAATTGCCGTAAGCGCAATGGACCAGTTAGACACCTTTCATAGAAATACAAGGACTTCACGCAATCCGCAACCGGCCCGCACCCGCACTAGGAGTGTTTTGCGCTTATGTTTATTTATTATGAAAGATAACCTAACCAAGGTGAAGACCAAGATATTTGCACTAATTTTAATATAAAGTGTGTTTCAAAGGTCTTATGCTATGGGGAAGCGAGATGGAAGAGCACCCCCTGTTCGGCCGGGGGGTGTGCAAGTGGCCCGGGTGTGACGCCCTCGCCGAGGACTACCAGGCGTTTCTCAAGTGAGTGGTAACTGTTGCTTGAATGTAACTTTCAGGTTTTTTAAAGACTATTTTGGATGTTGGTTTGAGAAAGTTCCAATTTATACAATCAACTAGCCCCGCGGTGTTACCCGCGTTGTACCCGTTCCCGCGGGAATTTCGGGATAAAATGTATCCCATGTGTTTTTCTGATGTATAACCTATATTACTGGAAAGTTTCATCCAAATCTGTTCAGTAGTTTTTGCGTGAAAGAGTAACAAACATACAACCTTACAAACTTTCGCATTATATATATTTATATTTCGCATATAATATTAGTAGGTAGTAGGATGCAGAAGTCGTTAGTCCTTACTGTTAAACAGTCTCAACTCAGCAATGTCCTTACTATGTAATCATTGGTACGCGCAGGCACCTGGAAGCTGCGCACACGCTGGACGACCGGTCGGCGGCGCAGGCGCGGGTTCAGATGCAGGTGGTGGCGCAGCTCGAGCTGCAGCTGCGACGCGAGCGCGACCGCCTCGCCGCCATGATGCGTCACCTGCACGCCGCGCGCGACTCGCATCTGCACGCGCCCAAACACACGCACGGTTAGTACTCTTTAAGGCGGATTCCCACGACCCGCTAGGCGATAGGCCGTGCCAGGTGTTGCCCCGCCTGTGTAGGCCTGTCGCAGCCTGTACTGAGCGTTCCCATGTGACTTCCGATGGATGGAACGGCCATGAGGCCACCGCAGGCCTCATCGGATGCGACGGTTCCCATGGCCTGTCGGTCTGGCCTGACGCGGACTGACCTGTGAGAAATCAGGCCGTGGGAAGCTGGCTTTAGAATTCTTCAGGCCATTGACAACATTATTGATTTTGGCAAGAGAGATTTAAGAGACTACACTCTTCAACACCTTTGTTGTTTGTTGGTTTGCAGGAACAGCTAATGAAGGAGCATCTCCAGGTCCAGTGAGACGCCGCGTCTCCGACAAGTCAGGAGTCGCCATTGCTGGAGGTAATCCATCATTCTATTAATATAGTAAAGAAATTAAAATGTATTGAGCCACTAGCTCACTAACAATCATGTAAGGATCGTGACGTAGCACTCGTGACGTAGTTTGACTAAGCGATGTTTGTTCATTGCGATTGTTAAGCAACGTGCAGCTCGCTACTTGGATGGGTGGCCGATAGTGGCATTTCTATCTGAGCGCTACCGTGCTTCGGAGGGTACGGTAAATTGTCCGTCCCGGTTGTTTCAATCGTCAGACCATGTCGGAGGCCTTTAGGCGGTCTAAAAACTCTGACTCCAGGGTTGGCCACTACCTACTCGAACTTACTTACTAAGGATCAGTATAGTGAGGGATTATAGTCTTCAAACATTCTTTTAACTTTTTGAGTAACAAAATCTATATATATAAAAATGAAACCCGTTTTCCTTGGTCAAGGCATCACGCGTGAATGGCTGGACCGATTTCCACGGTATTGCATTCGTTGGAAAGGTCTCAGGCTCCGTGAGGTTTATAGGGAATAAAAATCTCAAAATTCCCACGGGAACGGGGGCGCTGCGGGTGAAACCGCAGGGCACAGCTAGTAATATATAAATGAATTATTATAAAAATTGCATTTTACATTTCTCTCAAGGTCTTCCGTATATGCTCGAAAGAGCTGGATTAGATGTCCAACAAGGTAATAGAAATAATAACAAACTTAAATACTGTAGAAATTAACAAATATCGAACGTAATTTCAAGCAAATCTTAGCTGATTTTTTTCAAAATATTTCAGAAATCCAACGTAACCGTGAGTTCTACAAGTCCGCTGACGTCAGACCACCGTTCACTTACGCATCTCTCATCAGACAGGTTTGTAGAAAGCTTTTGCCATTGTTGCTACCATTCGACATTAATATGAAGATTTTCCTTACATTTTCTATGGAAAATTCGTTGTTGTCACTTCCGAAGGAAAGCTTGTAGTTAGTTAGTATCAGTCATACATTTATAAAGCATACAATCAATGGATAATTGCATTTCCAAATCTATACTAATATATAAAGAGGTAAAATTTGTAAGTTTGTTTGTTTGTATGTTCGAGGTTATCTCAGGAATTATCAGTCCGATTTGAATAATTCTTTATGTTATAGATAGTCACATTCAACGGGAAGGTTATAGGCTATTTTTCATCCCGAAATTCCCACGGGAACGGGCAGAACGCGGGTACAACCGCGGGGCGCAGCTAGTTTCATATAAAAAGCATTTATCACAACGACTTTATAACAAAGAACACCACAAAGATTGTTATTGGGACCAAAACTTTTCTTCATTCATATAAATGAATTAAGTATACTAAAATTTACAATTTTCCATGATCATTCTCTTTTTAGTAGATCATTTTGATAAAAACGTAATTTTTCTTAAGTCTAACTTTATTTTTTCTACATTTCAGGCCATAATAGAATCTCCAGACAAGCAGTTGACCCTGAACGAGATCTACAACTGGTTCCAGACAACGTTCTGCTACTTCAGACGCAACGCCGCCACGTGGAAGGTACGTTCTGGAACATTCTGTACCATTTACTAGTTCTATGGGTATTTGATCTTTGTTTAAACAGAAAAAAACATTTAATAATCATCTGTGGACGTGAAAACTCTTCTCTTACAAATTAAATTCATAGTCTTTTATTGTCCAAACTTAAGGAAGCACTTCTAGGTGTCGTATTTTAGGAAATGTGGTTACGTCAGAGGTGTTAACATCTGTTAAATATGTAGCGTGAAACGGTTGTCGATTGTGTCAATGTTCTAAATATAAGTGACAATTAGACAGAGCATGTATGACACAAACGTGTAACTGCAAGCATAGTAATTTGAAAAATATTTACGTAACGAACATAATTCAATATTTATATATCTCTCTTCCTGGACAAAGCTTTAATGATTAATATTTTATCTATATTTTAAAAATAGTTTTTTATCCCATCAGATACCCATAGAACAATTACTTCAATGTAAAATATTACTTCATAATTATACTTTAAATTAATAAATAACGTGTCAATGGATTTAAAGGTAAATAATAATTTACTGAACTCTATTGTTTTATTGTATTATGTATTTGATTTTATTGAAGGTAAATATAATAATATTAGTTTGTATTAGTAACTCGTTATTGTTTTTATAACTGTGCGATATTTTTATTAGGAAATTAAAATATAAACAAAGAAAAATTCGTAAACAATATGTTTCACTTTGGACTATAGTTTTGTAGTACTATTAACACATCCTGTATACCCTACATTGGGTGATATGTTGACCATGTCGGAGGCTTTTAGGCGGTCTAAACACTTCCACACTAAGGTTGACCACAGACCTACTTGAAATGAATGAATGAATGAATATACATTCAATGTCAAATAGCAACACAATATTTTTTTGAACTCAAGTAGTTAGATTTTGATTTTTTTTGGCTAAGTTTGATAAGATATAGACGATTATTTAAGACTGGAAATATCATCAAAATATCACACAGTTATAACCAATATATGTATATGGATAAATACTAAGAGCGTAATGGCTCATACAGAACGCGGTCCGCCACAACCTGTCTCTCCACAAATGCTTCATGCGGGTTGAAAACGTCAAAGGCGCAGTTTGGACCGTCGACGAAGTTGAGTTCTACAAGCGGAGGCCGCAGCGGGCTGCGCACGCGCCGCCGCCGCCAGTCCCGGGGTACGGGCCCCGACCACAGACCGATTCTAGAATATTTCGTTTTTACACTAGCATGTACACTTTACAAGATTTTACATGTTTTTACATAGATACACAGATTTTTTACATGGTCACACAGATATCATTAAGCACAACTTTTCATAGTAAAACACTCTTGAAATTACTACATGGCAACACATAAATATATCAAGTTTTACATAATCACACATTATATGAATTGTATAGTTTTTGCTATTTATACAATTTGCAGATAATTAATAAAAATCACATCAAATTGTTCAACTTTTTACTCAACTTTGTACTTAATAACAACACTTTTTCAATATTTAACACTTTTATAACAAGGTACAAACTTCAATTCATTTTACACATAAGTGTTCATATGTGATAATATTTTAACCCAAAAACATTTATTACTCGAATCCACACTTTTGAGATGATTCTTACACATAGTTCACCCTGGAAACTTCACACTTACATAAACACATGGCCTTTGTACTCTTAAATCACATTTTTACACTTTCACCAAATTACTATACATTTTGTTCCGAACTTTACTTGCCAAATTTTACTTTTTTACAATTTTACACAACCTGTTTCACTTCACATATTTTACACAATTCACATAATTCAATTACAGATATACTTAACATACTGATCTTACAATCAACTATTTTAAAATATTTTTTTACCCAATATTACAAACATACATTTTACAATATTTAACAAAACTTAACACTAAGCATCAACACTGAACAGTATTACACTGATCAAGAAAACTATTCAAATGATACCATACTCATTTACTTCCCACTTGACATTAAACACTTCACAAAATTGAAATTAAGCCTAACTTTATGTACTACATACACTGATTTATTACACCTACACTTATTATAATTGTACTCAAAAAACAATAAAAATGAGAATAACGACTGTTACATTCAGACATGACGAAACTATAAGGGTTCTGTGTTTACCATTTGGCTACAAAACCCTAAACACTATACTTTTTCTACACTTCAAATATCTTGACATAAACTTTACATTTACACTTTCCATAAAATTCCTACAAAAAAAAAGACATTTTTGACACACGTCAACACAACGAACAAAAGTTATATTATTTCTCACAACAAAAACATCTATAATTAATTATATTTCTACATTGTCAAAACAAAATAAACTATTTACACAACGCTTACCATGTAACACTTTACAAAAAAACAAATAACAAAATGACATGTGTACTTACAGTTTACATAATCATTAACACAATGAACAATACTAATACTTATAATATTGTAATTAATATTTCTCTACCATTTGCTTGAAAACTAATAAAAATGCAATGCAAATAAAAACAAGCAAGGAAAACACAATCTTTCTCAAATTCTGGAGTGATTAAAGAGAGAAATAATTTACAAATTTTCATTCTGCTTTTACATTATGGAACTAACATACTAACACTACTTATTAAATAACATTCCATGGAATACTATACAAATAACACATTTATTTTAAATTAAAGTTACATTAACAATTTTCGGTACATTTAAATCTTCTCTTAAATATTTTCTATCTAACCTAGCGATGTATCTAACTCTTACAGTGTAAATAAACGTTTCTCGTTTCAGATTTCAATTCGTTTTTGTATTGTGTAGTGTATTGATCTTGTGAGTGACGTCATAAGGGCACGTCATGACCATTATGACGTCACCAATTGTGACGTTTTGTAAATTTTTCGTATTTAGGTTTCGTTGATTTGTGTGTGTACGTGGGTTTCGACGCAAGGGTGAATAACGTGTTTCTGGCTTGCCTATTAACCTTGCTCCTCTCAATTCCACTCCTGGGGTGAAGGGCTCCTGCATGACACCACTGTACTCCACGACGATCTGATTGTGCTCTCATCCTTTCTCTAACATTTTCAAAATAAAACAAAAAGCGATGAAAGCACAAAAACCATAAACTATCTTGTAGAACTTTGCTAAATGAAGATAACTTATAGAACGCTATCCGGACGAACCTATCCCTGCACAAATGTTTCGTGCGGTACGAGGATGACTTCGGGTCTTTCTGGATGGTGGACGATGCTGAGTTCGTGAAGCGAAGGCACCTGAGCCGCGGCCGGCCCCGGAAATATGAGCCCGCGCCGCCCGGACCGAACGCTCAAGCACAGTAAGGGCGCAGCCGCATCATACGTTGCGACCGTCCAACGAACCAAACGCGATACAGGCCATACCCCTCTCTACCCCCCACAGACTTCAATCCAACAGTCTTCAGCTCATTCGCGTCGATAACTCGGTGTTACTACTGATATTGTAAACCATGAGTCGTTGGGCGATCGCGTCCCAATAGCATTTCTGTATGTGGAAACATCAAACCGAACATTATCAAAAACGATAATTTTTGGTACATTTAGATCAATGTTTCTGATTATTATGTAAAGTGTATCACTGTGTAAGCTTAGATTAATTATGTTAGTTTAGAAAACACGTGATTGTTTAAAATATTATACTCTAGTTGTTTTATGAAATAGTGTGATTCTATGCAACCATTATGTCATCTACATAAACATAATCTAGTGTTTATTATCACACTACTTTCATAAATATTAGACTGCAAAGCTATAACCAATTGTTTTGCGATAGATTTTAACATCACATCAATGAACTTGTTTAATAAATTAGCTTAATTCGTAATATGTTGCTGATGTAATTCCGAAAACTCCATTTGATCTAAAACTTGACGATATGCCGTACTCAAGTCTTCGATTGTGAACATTTTACTGATGCATGAGATGTTAATGTAAGAAGGATCGTCGTTGGACTCCCAAGTAAGATTAAAGATAACTAAATATATTATATTATCCATCTTTAATCTACGCATGTCATCCCTAGTTGTGGAAGGTAAGTGTCTGCTTGTTCGCTTTGCCTGTGCATTCATGTCGCATGTTAGTATTAGTCGTAACATTTTCTCCCTATCTCTATAAGCTTGCCTTTTATCTATTTTCTATTTTATTCTATTTATATTTCCGTCTCTTTCATACACACACATTCACAACAGTACACAGTACAAACGAATTGGATAAGCAAATCAAAATTGTACACTTTACAAAACACACAAAATTCACTGTAATTTAAAAAAAGGAGATCACATATTTTAGAATGGGTCTCAAATGGCCGGGTATGATTTTTGTATCATTTTTTATTTAAAAGTCAAAAGAATTGAAGAATATTTTTTGGCAATCTGGTTTGATAGACTGTTTTTTTATAATTATGCTTATGTTATCCAGATTTATGGGAGCTCAAAGTCCACCGATGATGACAAGTCCTCATGGGTACAACGAAGCTCTAAAGAGGAACCTTCAGGTATTTGTGCGTTGATTTTTATCATCATTATAAACTACTCTTTTCCAACTCTAACTAAAAAGTTAAATTCATTTCTGTCGTAAAAAAAGTATCAGCCTGTACTCTTCCACTGCTGCGCAAAGGCCTTTCATCTCACTGAAGATATCAGTACAGTCTTCTTCTTCATCGAGGGGGGTCAACCAGACCAATCTTGGTGTCAGAGTTATTGAGCCGCCAAAGGCCTCTGACATGGCTCATGTAACGACTACTATCCGTAGAAAGTAACAGTATTATCAGTACAGTGGGATTAGGCATAATCACAACGCTTGCCAAATGCGGGTTGGTGATCCATGTTTGAAAAGTAGGAAACATGTTTTCGCTAGACACGGGATTATTTCTGTCGTTAATAATTCGAACATCATTCTTGATATTTACGAGCACATTGACGCCAAATCTAGTATTTTAGTCTTAACTCTGAACTGACCCAGAATGATTTCCTTGTCCACCAGGGTATGATGGAAGACTGCAACCTCTCGTACATGTCCGGTGACGACCACATGATGCAGACTGATGACTATCCTTCGTCACATGATGATTACAGGTATGAACTAAACAAGCTTTTTACACTTGTTAAATCTAAAGCTCATATAGATAAAGTGTTGGTAACGATATTGTATAAAAATATAAAGTATTTTATCTTGAAATCTTCTATATTGTTTTATTCTTAATATTGATATTCTCCGCAGCCGACCACCGATCATGAACGGCTACGGCAGCAGCAGTTCGTCGCACGACGTCAAGGCCGAGGATCTGAGCGCCAACGAGGCGCAGGACATCAAGCCCAACATATATGCACTCAAGAACGAGATGCAAGCCTCAGATTATTCTAACAAAGGTAATGAAGTTTTCTTAAAAAAAATTGTAAGACATTATATTATAAAGTAAGACTGAAATACATCTTAAATGTATAATGTTACGTACAAAACTTGTGTTTAAATTGAATGATTTTGGGATTTCTTTTCAATAATAATATCTTTTTGAGAATCAAAATGTGACTCTGACACGTCTTTGTCACGAATTGAGAGACAGAGAGAGATAGACTAAATGCAAAAGTTAATTTGCTGATATGTCTTTTAGATATGTATTCATATCAGTTAGATTTCATAATATGAGCTTGGAACTCAGTCTGGGTATAACCACCCGGCTATATGATGTTTTTGGGCTCGATTCTTTAAAAAAATAAGTCATAAAATCGAACTGTTCCGTAATTAATATTTAGCGCCTGGCATAAATGCAAGGCTGTATTATGAAAAACATCATATGTAATAGTTTTTTTTTGTATTCTGACATTATTTTTTTGTATTTTTCCAGGTGACTACTCAAACTCCAACAAAGAGTCGCCAAGCAATCGTTCCAGCGAGACAAGTCCTTACGACGACTACCCTCGCTCCGAAGACAGATATCGTCCTTCCATATCCCACATCAAAGACGAGGCAGAGAACCTCTCGCTCAACGAGCAGAGAACCGACAAATAAGCCAATGATGGCTCCGGAGTGACTCCGCTGGTGACGCACGTCATCTATGTAGTTGGTGGAGTCAACGTTGATGACGTAATCAAAGGTGATGGCGTCATCAATGTTGACCACGAACTCGTCAGCGAAGTCATCGACAACGAAGTTTGACGTCAGTGACGTCACCAGTGCAACCTGTAAGTGAACACGCGTAAAGACGCTACAATATATCACAGTATGTTATACTTAAAATATTTAACTACGGGTGTAGATTCTATTTCGAAATATTAGAAATGGTGTTTTAGAAGTGTAATGTGTTCAGATAACCTTACTTACGGAATTTTTACAAATATGGACGATCTCGATTGAGGAATTGTTAGTTAACCAAATATTTTTTATTTTTTTCCTTTAAGCCCGGTTTTAACGGGACTCTTTGAAGTATTAATAGGTTTTACGTTTTTTTTATTTGTAGTTGCGCTATTCGAATAATTATTGTTAGTCTGTACCTAGAAGTTAAGTGTTAGAAAAAATTTAGGTGAAAAAATAAATTGGAAGAATAATCATAAAATCAACGATTGAAAAGTAACCTTAAAAGGTCATATCAATATTTAAAAAATAGTTAATCAATGTTTATTATAAAAATTAATAAGAACAATAAGTAGTTGTATTTTTATTTGGCAAGTTACGCAAAGCGTTTCAGTTACTACAGGATTTTATTTTTTGATAATGGCAACTTTCAGCTTTTGCGGTTCGAATCTAAATTTTAAATTAAGTTTATTCTTATTTTTAAGGTTGGTAATAGATTAAATGGAAAACCATATGAATATTTAATATGAAACTGGAGTTGATTTTATTTTTACTACTTACATTTTTTCTGGATTTGAAGATCTCAATAATTTCAATATCCAACAATAGTGGTACAAAAGAAAAATACATTTTTCTTTATTAAGTTCTAATGTGTCATTTTGTGATTATCGATCTGAAGAATATTTAAAATATTTTTTAGTTTTTTTTTATTTAAAAATAGTATTTGAGTGGCATTATTTTTTTAATTGACACATTTGTGTTTACATAATTCCACATTTAAATTTAGATTAAGTTAGGGTGTATATATTTATGGAGCTATCATAAAATGTATAAAAACTTTTTAATTAATGGTAACACTAGTTTATTGTAAGCGTTTACTTAAAAAAACATATGCTTATAAATCGTTCACGTTGTAGAAAATATACCTAGATGAAAAATAAAATAATATTATGTAGTTAAAATTTCACTTACTGTTAAATGTGATTGATATATTTTTTTCCATTGAATTGTTTATTTTTCGTGCATTTTTGAGGCATTTAATTACTATTACAATTAATATGTTGTTTTATCATTTGTGATAGAATATAATATCGGTTGTGATAAGTTTTGATTTATTTGATAAAAAATATTTTAAAATATGTATAAAAATGTTTATAATGAAGGAACTAAAAATAAGTATATATTATATATACTTATTCAAGTATGTATAAGAATATATTACATATACTTGTTCAACATTTTTCAAATAAATAAAAACTTGTCAAATTGTACAAATATTCATTTTTCTGTTTCATATTTTTTATATATATTTCTTGTTACTCTACAATAAAAAAAAAAACTTTTTTTTGATATACCAATTAAGGGTGAAAATGCCATATCACAATATGTATGTATACTTAACGATAACTTAGTGATTTAATACGATGTTTACGATTGTATCGATTAAAATGAAAAGTAAAAATATTGCATTACTATAGTATAGTGTGTAACCGCCTTTAATGTATACAAGTAATTTCAAATAGGTTGCACTTCCAATTCCTTAAAATGACATTTCAAACTTATTTTTTTATTTTATTTGTCATCTGTCAACGTCAGAGTGAAAAATAGCGGGAAACTATTTTCTTTTTTTTCAAAACCTTTTTTATAGACAAGTACAAATCTTTTACAGGACATTATTTGATTTCTTTTTCAAAAAATGCACGGCAGTTTCATGTCTATGGAATTGATTTTAGCTTTTTTTTAAGCTTATTTTTGGTATGATTTGTAAAAAAGCTTATTTTGCTAAGTTTCTTTAATGAACATGGGAAAATATTTATTGAGAAAAAACATTTTTTTTTTCTAACATATTCTTTATTTTTTTTTATTTTGCGGGGATAAATATTACATTTACATTACATTTGTTTTAAACCCAGATATTCAGACAATATGACATTATTTTTAAATGAATGACAGTTTTCATAAAAAAGGAATCTTACTTATTAGACAGTGTGAAAAATAAATAATTTTCCCATTTCATGAAATATTACGAATGTGACTGTTTGTAGTCCTCGTGTGGACTCGAATACATATTAAATTTATAGATCATTGTAAATTATACTTAATTAGTGTTGTATTAAACGAATTCATTACAATAAATTCAAATGAGTTTTATTTTCAAATGAATTTTTACCGTCCCCAAAAACCGAAAGAGATTTTTTTCGTATGTTTCCTGATTTCTTAGCTGTTTATTATTTGATTTAGAAAATTCTTTCGCTAGGCATATGACTTGGTACTTTTATTACCAAAGATATAAAAATTTATATTTGGCACATGCTTAAATTATAATTCTTTGAAAAATAATGCAATCCAGCCCCAACACAATGACTAACATATAAAATTAAAACCGAATTTGGTATCGGAAGTGGTCCCAAGTGTGCTTCAATGAAAGATGATGCACCGACATTCCGAAACAAAGTTTATTCACGAACAATTCCTGAAATATGTCCTATGTATAGAAACAAGTTTTTTTTTTTGGGTTGTTTATGAAGCATAAAAAAAAAATTCATGACATCACTAGTGCATGATTAATGTTTTTGTATAAAAAATGAGATGTAGTATGTTTCATACTCTGTTTTTGATAAAAGGGAAATTAAAGATGTACGATTTTTGTTCCGTAACGGAATATTTTGATACCGAGAAGCAGACATGAGTATTTTTACCGTGCTTCGAAGGGCACGTTAAGCGATCGATCCATGTTTTACCAATCATTAGACCATGTCGGAGATCAGAGATATGAGTATTATTTAATGTGCCTCAGAGGGCACGTTAAGCAGTCGGTCCCGGTTGTTTCAATCCTTAAACGCGGTCTAAAAACTCAGACACCAAGTTTGACCACTAACCTAATCTAATTGAATGAATGACTTCTCTTCAAGAGTAAAGTACTCCTCAAAAGTTCCATTGTCAGACCACCATCAAAGATTTCTCCCCAAGCCCTATAAAATTAAATTACTCCACATTTAGGTACTTTGTTCGTAACCCTTAACCCGCCATACTCTAAAACGTGCTTCAATTACAATGAAAGAGATTACCATTATAAATAAAATGCACATGTTGAGTACGATTGTTAAGAAAACATCGATAAAGGACGTCACTAACCGATTCAAGACGTGTCATGCACATAGACTGATTTATAACGACGAACAAGTGTAATAGGGATGGGTAAATTGAGTTTTCATCGACAGTTAAAAACTTTCTTATTTATTTGGAATTAAAACTCACTTTAATGACGCAGATCGTTTTTATTTAAGTAAATTTTTAAGTTTATGTAGGTTAGTAGCCAACCCTTCAATTTCATCTTTAAAAATATGTAACAATAAATACCAGAGAAATACACTTTGATAGCTGCTACTAGAACTTCTATTTTTGATGTATGATTACCATATTTAGCTTTCAAAAACTTAATTTTTTAGTAGGTAGTTAAATGATAATTTAACCACTTTTTATCTATCGTGCCAACTCTATACAAATAGAGCCATCACTACGATGACATCTGTTGTTTAATTATAACTTAACTCGTAAGCGAGTAACCACTAAACCGAACAAAAAATAGAAGAAAAAAAACATTTTTTCTTTCAATATCTGGTTACTGAACTGTATGAAGTAAAAAAAAACTTTTTTTTGTAAGATTTTACTTTTTTACGCACATGTTTAGGAGTTATAACTTTTTTCTGTCTTGTCTATGCTTTTTTCAGGTTTTTTTGTGTTTTTTTACATTTGAAGAAAGTGTCATTTCGATTCGAGATGGAAAGTTAGGGTTAATAAAATATTTTAGTTATTTCCAATGTTGTTTTTTGTTCGATGAGTAATGATCGCACATGTGGGTGCACGTGAGAAACGTTTTTTTTAAACCTGTGTCATTCATAGTTGTAAAGTATTATCTTTTGATGTTTTTCTGACAATAAAAAGGGATTTTAGGTTCTCTAATTAGAAGTTTTAAGTTCAGTCGCGCGACACGCGGCAAATAGATACTTACTTTAAAATGTAATAATTTTAATACTTTTACTTTTTATTTAAGTATAATTTAAAGTAAAATGAACTTGATATTAACACTTATCTTAATTTCAGGATGAAAAAAGCCTTACCTTCCCGTTGAACTTGGCTATCCATACATCAGAAATAGTCGAATCGGATTGGTAGTTTCTGAGATTAGCGCGTTCGCGATAGGTCAGAGTACACAAAATGCAAATTAAGGATTGTGTAACTTTATGCAATTCAGCCGTCAATTTAATGCCCTATTTATTAAACAAGTAGAGATACCTAGTTTTAGAAAATGTCATCAACCTTTAAAATAAACTTTTTAATCAGTAGCTTTCAAGCACCGACTCTAAAAAAACAAAAGAAGTAGAGCTTTCAAAGGAAAGTTTATTTATAATTTGAGCTTTTTTTGACATGTGTAGTGTGGCATGGCACAATTACTCGGCTACCATTATTGTATTTATTTCACTTGTTTTTTTACGACACATGTGCGCGTGCGCTTACTTTTATACCTATTCACGCATTACCAATGTGGGGGCTGCATTTTATGATTGAAGTTTGTTAATGATAATATATAATTGGCAGTAATTAATAAATTAAATTTTAAATAAAGAATCACGTCAAGTTGTTGGACGCTACTTGATTTTTGCGTCAGTAATAGTTTAAACTATTACGAATAGTTTAGTTGTTACTATATGTTTAGTTTAGTCATTTATTTTAAGCCTTTCTTTTTTAGGTTTTGCTATGGAATAAAAAATGAGCATAAAATATTGTATTTTTTAAAATAAAATTCATTATTTCTTAATAAATTCCGAAACGAAGTTTGAAAATATACTAAAATTATTTGCGCTGATGAAATAATTATGGTTTGAAGATACTAGAAAAATCTGCTCAAAATGCTCTGATAAACAGTGGTAACAATAATATTATTCAAAGCGGGCCTCGGTTGGTGTCACGTGAAGTCTTACTTCGGTGTACCACCGCGATGATCAATGGATCTCAAACTTTTACAGCTTTCTCTATAAATAGTTTATTAAGTCAATATTAATACTTATAATGCACTGGCCCGTTGGCACAGTGGCATGTGAGAGCTTACCAACTGAATGGGTAGGTATTCGAGTTCGATTCCCGCCCGAAGTCAACAATAAATGTGCAGATATAATTCTCTGAGACGTCAAATGCTTCCTTAGAAGGGATTTAAGTGATTTTGACATGTAATTTATGAAAAATATTAATTTATTCATTTCGAGTAGGTTAGTGACGAATCCTGGTGTCGGAGTTTTTAGACCGCCTAAAGGTCTCCGACATGGTCTAACAATTACCACAACAACAATCTCAGGAACTACTTGTCTAATTTGAAAAATTCTTTCAGTGTTTCAGTCCACTTATCGAGGAAGGCTATAGGCTATTTTTGATTCCGAAATTCTTACGAGGACGGGCACAACGCGGGGCGCTACTATTTCTTATAAAACTTTGAGAACCTTAAAACTCAACAAGTGTAAGCATTTCTCGCTCCTCGACCTAGATAAAACTAATGTTAAACATTCATTAATCATAACACACACATAATCACCTACATCTATATTTATAGTTAGGTACAATAGGTCATGAGGTACCTATGCTCTAAGACCTTGGGTCGTAGATGGGACAACATTTTTAGAAATGTTACCTCCTCGAAGAGTAATCTGTTTGAATGAGATTTGTTATTTTATTATTATGATCAGTAAGTTATTTTTAAGATTACTGTGTAAATTGTATTGAAAGATTTAACCTAATTTTTTTACGCTAATTTATACATATACTCGTAATAAAACAAAGTTCCGAAGAGCTGTATGTAATCGATTTTGTCAAAAACTACTGAACTGATTTTTATGCGGATTTCACCAATTAACAGAATAATTCTAAGAGGAAGGTTTGTGATTACTTTTCAGGTAAGCCCACGGGGCAGTGCTAGTTGGTAATAGTTTGAAGGCTATAGTGGGTGATCCTTGAAAATGTTATTTATGTGACTTCATATCGATATTAGAAACTGACTCTTTACATAATTGTGAACGATTAATAGTATTATTCCCCAATCTTGTGATTCCGTGGTGGATCTTCGTTCAAAATAATAAAAAACGGCTAAGTGCGAGTCGGACTCGCAGACGAAGGGTTCCGTACCATTATAAGTAATTTTAGTTATTTTTATTTTTGAAAAAATCTAAAATTCCCCGAAGACTAATTCGCGGGCACAGCTATAGTCCTACTAATATTAAGTATAAATGCGAAAGTTTGTGAGGATGTATGTATGTTTGGTACTCTTTCACGAAAAAAGCTACCAGACGGATTTGGATAAAACTTTACAATAGGTAATATAAGTTTATACATCAGAATAAGCCCGTTGGTACAGTGGCAGTGAGAGCGCTTACTGTGTAGGGGGTTGCGGGTTCGATTCCCGCCCGGAGTCAACAATATGTGCAGACATAGTTGTTGGCGACGACGTCTGGGTGTCAATTATATATTCTTATAAAGTATTTGTCTATGTATAAGTAATAGTATCAGTGAATTAGATTCCATAACACAAGCTTAGAGCTTACTTTGGGTCTAATTAACCGTGTGTGAATTTGTCCGGGTATATTTATTTATTTAATATTATAACAAATAGGATAACTTATCTCGAAACTCCCGCGGGAACGGGTACAACGCGGGTAACACCGCGGGCCGCTGCTAGTATTAAATATACCATGAAGACAAGGACGTAATCACCACGCTTATCTACTTAACAAACAGTTTAATGTCTAATTAATTAATACGTCAGTAGTGTTGATCGCCGTTCGCCACGTGTTGTCTTTGAGGATATCAACCTCTCTGATAGCTACATTGTAACAGAGACCTGTGACCCGGTGAAATGGGTGTCATGAACACCTAGGCATTGAATTAATCTAGTCATAATACCTATTATGAACTAGCTGCTCGCTTTCTGCCGTTTCGTATCAGTTCCAATGGGAATTTAGGGATAGTGTAACTGTAAGGTATAATGTTGTATTGATGTGTATGGTATATTGGTTCGAAAGTTTCATCATAAAGATTATTGTAGTTTTTGGGTCAAATAGTAACATCCATCCATGCATCTGTATGTATATTTGTATTCTATCTAATAAAGTTGATGAATTCGATTTTTTTGTTTGTTTGAAAGAGCTCATCTGGGAAACTACAAAAACTTTTCAATGGACAGCCACATTCCACGATAAGGTTATAGGCTAAGTTTCATCCCGAAATTCCCACGGGAACGGGCACAATGCCGTTAAAACTGCGGACTAACTTTCGCTTTTATATCCTATATATCGCATGTTGACTCCGGGCAGGGATCGAACCCGCAACCCCCGACACAGTAAGCGGGGGTAATCTCACTGCCACTGTGCCAACGGGCTTGTCAAATCACTATCGGCCAACGGCAACCCCGTTGGCCACTAACCTACGAACTACTTACTTCATCCCAGGTACAACCGCGGGACGTTGCCAGTAGCACATAACCATAAAACTTAATCCATTTTTCCAAAACTTAACTACCTACTTAGTAGTGCTACTTAATGTTCAACGGGTTACGAACTTACGACCCCAAACAAATTAAAATTCCTTGTCGCAAAAAAATATTCTCCCAAATTGACACCAGAAGCTTTTGAAGCCTTAATGACAAGCATTAACATGGTTTTTTGTTAAAGTTTACTCAAAATGTGTTTAGGCAGTGATGGGATATGTTGTTGATATAAGAGGTTTATCGTTTTGGATATAAGTTTGATATCTCACTCAGATACACCATTTAATCGTCATTTAACTAATTGACGTTTCTCATTACATGTCAGAATCATTCATTAAATCTCTATCAAGTAAGTATTTGACGTCTCTAATGCGTTAGTAAGAGAAGTAAGAGAAGAAGAAAGTAAGAGAAAGGTAATTCCTAGTAAGCTAGACTAGAATATGCGAATATTTATCTCGATGGATGGATGTTGGTCCGAATGTAAGTACTCATCACAAGTTAGACTGGCGTCTTGAGTTTATAGGATACTTATCATGCGAAAATTTGTGAGGATGGATGTATTTGTTGCTCTTTCACGCAAAAACTACTGAATGGATTTGGATGAAACTTTACATTAATATAGGTTACACATCAGAATAACACATGGGATACATTTTATCCCATGTTCCCGCGGTAAAGGGTACAACGTAGGTGAAACCGCGGGGCGCAGCTAGTCTAATATACATTTATCTTCGTAATTTCATTTATCTTTCATGGTTCAAAGTGTGTTAGAAAAAACTTTTTTTTTTAAATATTAAGTATGTACACGATCTATGTAAGTGAAGTTCTATTATTTTTATTTATCTATGGAAAGACAGTGACGATAAACTATTTTTATTTGTGAAATTGGCGCCAAAACCGTAAAAAGGTAAAGCAAAATTACACTTTCAGTAATGGATTATTTTATCATGTCTAATTTCAGACTTATTTTAATAGCCATAAGGGTTATTAAGTTGTTTGTTAAAGACGTTGATGGCAAAAAAATCATGTGTAAGACACGTGTAGTGGTTAAACACGGATTTCGAAAGTTGCTAGATGGGACAAAGATTTTAAAAGTTAATTTGTAAAAGTAGGAAAAATAGTAAAGTGGAAAGTTTCTTGTTTGAAGGCGGTGGTAAGAGGGTCCCTTTTTCATAACAATAGTAAGTAAGTATTAGCCAGTAATGTCCCTCTGCTGGACAGAGGCCTCCTATCTCACTGAAGATATCAGTACAGTGAGGAGGATTAGGCATAATCACCTCGCTTGCCAAATGCGGGTTGGCGATCTCAAACTCGAGCCATGTGTAAAAAGGAAACATGCTTTCGCTCGACCCGGGAATTGAACCCGGGACCTCAGTCTTGGCAGGCGAGCGCACTACCACTAGACCACCGAGGCGTCATAACAATATTCCCTGGACAAAACGGGTACAATTTGAATAAAACCGGGAGGTGCTAGAAGCTTTATAATTTCGAATATTAACGTACTTATTCATAAACCCTTATTAGCTATCAAATGGTTTGCTCCTTTCTGACATACGATATTTTCCAAAGAGCAAAAGAGACAAAACACATTATAACAGTATTTTAATAATAAAGTGTTTATGGAACTATCTGATGAAAAATACTTTTTGTAATTATATGCTTTATCCTGATTTTTATAAGAGACAGTTTTTGCAAGCTAGAGTAAGGTAGGTATACTCTATTTATTTTGGACTGGCACAAAATGTGGACCAATGACGATTGCTTCTGCAGAGGAAAAAGGTTTAGATATAGAGTAAGAATGAAATAAAATCACTAAACCTTTTTCCTCTTCAGGAGCAATCGTCTTCGGCTGGAAAATTGACGACATTGGTCCACATTTTGTGCCAATCCAAAAGAAATAGAGTATGAGTTTTGCTAGTTGCAATTTAATATTCTTCCACTACTCTAGTAATACAAATAATGTATTGATATTTTCAGGAAACTTTGAAACAGGCTGATACTGATGTTTTTTTTTTTACAATAGTACCTAGAACTTATCTAGAGTCTACCACTGAACTCTACTACCTATATTAACCAAGGCACATCTTGCAATCCCTTAATCCTTGAACTTCAGTGTATGATCCCAAACCGATCCCGATCTCTCCCGGCCATTCCCGAGTTACACCCGGGTGTGATAACACGTCGGCCATCTTTGAATTATATTATAGGTTATGTGTCAAACTGACAGGTTCCCGCCAAAGTGAATTGGATATTTTTATTTTTGAGGTGAGTACTTTTTGACTTTTGTTTTTTTAGTAGTTTATTTTGTCTATATCTTTTATTTTCGTTATTTTTTTTTTATAAAATATTTAATCGTGATACCGTATATCGTAATAATTTGTTTTTTTTTAAATTTATTTATAAATATGAAAATAATATTTTTTAAACCTCCATTAAGTATTAAAATGTATTTTGAATTAATAAACTGTAAATAGACTAAAGAAATATTAATTGAACATTTTTGACGGGACAATTTTTTGTAAGTACTTAGTTGATTTTTAATTTTTTAAACTTTTAGCATTATAAAGTATCTATTAAATTTACCTACTTATATAGGTACACTTTCATCTTAGTATTTTTTTAAACTATTTAACTGTTCTGAGTGCTATAAAATAAAAAATAAAATAAATATAAATATAATTTTTATACATGTAAACCTTCCGGAAGAATCATTCTATCGATAAGTGAAAACCGCGTGAAAATCCGTGCAGTAATATTTGGGTTTATCGATAACAGACGGACTGACAGACGCGGCCGGGGACTTTGTTTTATACTATGTAGTGATTATGGGTTAGTTTTACCGTCGCCATTGCTGCACCGTGGCACTTCAATAATGATTTGTTAAAAGAATTAATCAAAATTGATAACATAATCACTAGTATAAAACAAAGTCGCTTTCCGCTGTCTGTCTGTCCCTATGTATGCTTAGATCTTTAAAACTACGCAACGGATTTTGACGCAGTTTTTTAAATAGATAGAGTGATTCAGGAAAAATGTTTATAAGTATAAAAATTCCCGAAATTCCCACGGGAACGGACACGACGCGGGTAAAACCGTGGGGCGCTACTAGTAAACTACATAATAAACTTACATTGTAATTACATGATACTCTGGCTCTACAACTATTAAATTAATCCGTCTCTCGTTACCTAAACTATCAACTTTGTAGTAATTAATCAAAAAGTGACATGCCGGAAGCTTTTGGGCGGACAGAAAACTTTAACACTTCGGATCGGTCAATAACCTATCTATACAAATATAATAAATCTAAAGAGTTTGATCGTTCGTTTGGTTGAACGTGCTAATCTCAAGAACTCCTAGACCGGTACAGGAAGGTTCAAGGCGATATTTTTCCGGTAATTCTTTCATGAGCTTCGCGGGGTTAGTTGTACTCTGGCAGCAAGCCTCGGGGAGACGATTGCTCCTGAAGAGGAAAAAGGTTTAGTGATTTTATTTCATTCTTACCCTATCTCTAAACCTTTCTCCTCTTCAGGAGTAGTCTTCGGCTGGAAAATTTACGATTGGTCCACATTTTGTGACAATCAAGAAAAAATATAGTATAATATGTTTGTTTTTACTCGTTGCCAAAAAAGTAGATCACTCTGATAAAATAATGTCACTTCAGGTTAGTCCCATTAATGACACCAGCTTGTACCTATTCTGTCACAAGCACATTGATCTCCAAAGATTAATGTTTTCATAACGTATGATCGTTATAATTACTCTCAAAACTATTATTAAAACCAACCAATATTAAATTGCAAAGACTGCCGTTACTTCCTTTCAAAAAAACAATCCACACGTGTCACGTCTAAATAAACGATTAAATTTATAATTCGCAGATGCTGTGCTCAAGATAATACATTAAGAGAAAGTTTATTTTTATAATAATAGCAAGAGTTAACAACCACATGCGAAACCAGCTACAGGCATAAACACCACATGTTGAGGCACCTTAGGATTACTGAACTCTACTAGGTAAATGAACTTACAATGGCTAGCTTCGACATTATATCTAGCTACGAAGACGAAGTACTCTTCAGTGAGAGAAAAAACGTGACCGATCTCCACGCCTACTACATGACGCAATTCAACTTAGAACTCGATAATAATAAAAAGAAGGATAGCTTCAAATATGGAGTAGAAGAAAGCTTCAATTTTGAAGTCTTAGACGGATGGACAGATAATGGTAACACTGGCAACGATTTCGGAATTATAGACGATGTTATTGACAGCAATATCAATGACCAGAACATTAAAGAAGTACTGCTGGATTTAGATAGCATTGATTTCGAAGAGAAGAGTTATGAAACGGAATCGTTTAACAGCAAAGCGAATGCTTTCGAACATACAAATGAGTATATTGATGATGAATCGCTGATTGATGAGCTTTGCAGAGAAGACGAGCCTAAAACACCTGAAGGGTTTAAAGATTACGCTGTTCCTATGACAGAAAATATTCTTCCGTCAATAGATACAGTATTTTCTAAACGTCACGCTTTTAATTATGAAGAAAATCAGTACTTTAACATTACAAATACTCAAGAGCCGCCGATTAGCAGTATAGATCATTACAGTTATCCTAACAACATTCTGTACAATCTAGATAATAGTAATAAGTATGTTCTTCCCGATACGCCAACAAGTTGCACCGAATTCAACTTTGATAGAAATGAAAGGAAGATTTCTGTCTGTGAGTCTGTGGAGAGCGACGTTCATAGTTCCACGTATTATGATGAGAACTCAGAAACTTTTGATGAAGATGAACTGTTTGTTAATTTGGATGACTTTGGCATTCATATTGAGAAGGATGACGATGTTAATGTTCCTGAGAGAAGTAATCAGAGGAAGGTTGAAAAGGAAAAATGTCAAGGTGAGAGAATATTTGTGTATTATTCAGAAAACAATTGAAAATTATGTAAAATGACTCTTATACAAATACTCTTAGAATACGTTTTCGCAGAGCGGAGCTTACTGAGCTCAACTGACCTATCACAATGCATTACCAAAATATTTTTCCGTTGTTTGACATTTTTTCGCCTGCCAAGAAGTCCCGGGTTCAATTATCCTCCTCACTGTACTGATAACATCAGTGAGATGAGAGGCCTTTGCCCAGCAGTGGGACATTATAGGCTAATACTTACTTACTTGACAATTTGAATTGTGATTGGTTGATTGTAGCCCCAGGGCTATACTTCGCTTAAATGGAAACGCATGTATATAAATCTTGAACTGTAGTTTTATTGATACATTTCTGGTTGCAGGTGAACGGGTGTGTCTATGGGAACACTGCTATGAAAAATATCCAAATCAAAATACTTTGGTAGAGCACATTGAACGAGCCCACGTCAATACTTATAAAGGTGAGAAAGAATTCAATTAATATATTTTAGACCAAAATTAGGTCTTTACGTAACAAAATTATATAGTGGTAAATATTTGGGTATCTATTTTATTCTACAGGAGATGAATTCAGCTGTCTATGGCGAGACTGCGCGCGCGCACGGCGGCCATTCAACGCGCGTTACAAGCTGCTTATTCATATGAGGGTGCACTCCGGCCACAAACCTAATAGATGCCATGTAAGTTACATTCAATTTAGTAGAGAATAAACCATCGCAGACAGTTTTTAGATACCTGCTTAGTTATAGTTACTGCCATACTTATATAATTAAAATGGACAGTTTTTTTTGTAAAACTTAACAACATACTTACCAACTGTTTTTTCCCACCAGCACCCAGGATGCGGCAAAGCTTTCAGCCGCCTGGAGAACCTGAAGATCCACGTCCGCTCCCACACGGGGGAGAGGCCCTACGCCTGTCCTGCTCCACACTGCAGGAAGGCCTTCTCCAACTCCTCGGACAGAGCAAAGCATCAGCGGACGCATTTCAATGCTGTAAGTTTAGGAATCGAACTTTAATAACCCCTTACGCAATATGCTGCCCCAATTTTTACCAAACATAGCTCAGAAGCACCTTAAGGAATCTGGCTTCCAAATGAAAAAATCACATTGATGTCGGTCCATCCGTTTGAGTGCTTCAGTGCCACATACAGGCAAACACATACACACGACTTTTGCGACGAGGATTAAATTCATCATTTCTTAACCCCTATAGTCGATCCTGGATGCTTCAGTCATTGGACCATCTTAAAGGCTTTAAGAGTCTAAAAACTCCAACACAGGGCTGCCCACTAACCCACTCTACTATTATTTTTTACTTAAACTCATTTTTTAAATCCATATTTTTTCCGCAGAGACCCTACGCCTGCGGTGCCATAGGCTGTGGCAAACGTTACACAGACCCTTCATCCCTTCGCAAGCACGTCAAGTCTCACCCCCACATGGAAACTGTTCCTAGAACCTGCATCCCCCCCTCTCGACCAATCAGGAGGGAGGAGCAGACAGTACCAAGCTCACCAGCTAAACTGGCCACCTTGAGATGTATTCGAGATAAGCTTACTGTGCCAAAGTTGCATAGACTGTGAATCTTTATAAGGATATATGGAACCTTGTATTAATTATGGTACTTGTCCACATCTTCTTTGCTTTCGATTATCCTTGATGTTATTAGCGAGTTTTACCAGAATTCCTCTTCAAGAGGAATAGTAGGACTTTGTCAAAGTATACTTACTCGTAACATTTAACTTTATACCACTTGACTTGTATGAGCCAATGTGACGACTGTGCAATCTTTAAGATGGAACCTATATTTTTTTTACAATCTGTAGGACTTTACCAAAGAAACTTTGGAAATAATTTGTTCATCAGCTAAATTAGCTTCCTTGATGCATCAGAAATAAACTTACTGTGCGAAAGTTACGGGAACTATAAATATTTAAGGGATGGTAAACATTTTCAAAATGCTGTAGGTTTTTTTAGAATATTAATTAGTACCTACCCTATACGTACATGTAAATATGTGTACCTTTTCTTAAAGAGTCTATTTACACCAAAGTTTATTACATATTATGTACTTATTAATTTAGAATTTTATCCTAACCTACGACATAAATCTCTGAGCTTACAAAAAAATAACACAATGCTTAAACTTTAATATAATAAGGAATATATATCTTAAAGTAAAAGCATAAAGTTTATATTTGTGCTATTCGGTGTGCCAAGAAATTAAAAATAAGCTCAATTTGAAGACTGAAAGGAAATAATTGGCTCAAATTAATTGTTAATTTATTAGTTTGTAAATTAAAATTGTGTGTTTTGAACACAGTAAAATAACTACAGCGTAGACCAAAGTTATGTTAATAATTATTAATTTTAATAAAAAGAAAATAATTAGTATTTTACTACGATCTCTTAAAAAGACAATTTTGTAAATATTAGGTTAATAAAATAGGTTATAAAGCCCTTCCAAGATGCACCTAGATTTGCTCAATTTTTGTATTATTTAAGTAGGTTAAGTAAAACTTAAGATAAGTAAAAATAAGTTTGTATATCGTTTGGTTTAGATTGGGCTAGTTCACAGGCTGCGACCAGATAGTTCAATACAACAATCGCACAATTATGTGTAACTCGCTCGCTAATGTTCTATTGAACTAGCAAGCTAACAGCGTGTAAATAAGCTCAATTGGAAAGGAGACGTTTCCAACGAAGCGGAGTGGAGCTAAGTTGACCAATCACAACGTGTTATGAAAGATTTTGACATTGCAATGCGATGTTCTGATTGGTCGAATGAGCTCCGAACAGCTCCACTCCTTTGTAATGAAAGCACACCCTAGAATTAACTTTCTTACTTACAAGTTAAGTTTAAAATCATTTAGGTATCTTACCAAATATTGTGAAAACATTAAATTAGGGACTTCATCGCTACATAGTATAAAACAAAATAGCTTTCCGCTGTCTGTCTATCTGTCCCTATAAATGCTTAGATCTTTAAAACTACACAACGGATGTCGACGCGGTTTTTTTAAATAGATAGAGTGATTCAAGTGGAAGGTTTATGCGTAAAAAAAATCCCGAAATTCCCACGGGAACGGGAACAACGTGGGTAAAACCGAAAAGCGCTGCTAGTACTATCTAAATTTGAAAATAGTTAAAGCCAATGCCCAAAGCAAATTGTTCCCATTTGTACGTATTCAAAATATTTATCTATACCTATGTACGTAAAGTTACAATGTAAAATATAATCAAATACACTTAATGTTTTAGTCGTAAATAACTAGCAATAAGTTATCTAATTAGTAACATGTGTACAAAATGCATGCTTTCCAAAGAATCTCGATAATAAATATTGTTTCAATAAGATTTATTCCATAAGAGATCTCTTTTTGTTCAATTTGTTAGCTTTTATCATATTATTATAGACAGTTGCTGTCTTTATTTTAAGAAATAAATTAATTTCGCTAATGAGTTTTTTTAATTTACATCTTACCGTTTTCCTCTTGCCTCAAAAAAGCAAATCCTAACTAATATTAGAAATGCGAAAGTAACCCTGTCTGTCTGTGTCTCTGTTACGCTTTCACGCCAAAACTACAATTTGGTACACAGTTAGTCCAGAGCCTCACTTTACTGATATCTTAAGTGAGATGAAAGGTTTTTGTCCAGCTCTGGGACATTGCAGGCTAACTAATACTTAACCATAACCTTAAAAGTACATGAAAAATAAACAGTTTGTAACCTTTGACTGAAATTATTTTACAAATCTCGAGCTGACGCATTCCAATTACTAAGTTATGATTATAACCATTTAGGCTAAGATCCCGCTATACCACATCCTTCACCGAGATGGTTATTTAATGAAATGTATTTTATATTTAACTAGCACAGCGCCCCGCGGTTTTACCCGCGTTGTGCCCGTTCCCGTGCAAATTTCGGGAATTTTAATACATATAAACCTTTCGTCTTGAATTACTCTATCTATGTATTAAAGAAAGCCGCATCAAAATCCGTTGCGTAGTTTTAAAGATCTAAGCATACATAGGGACAGAGAGGAAATCGACTTTGTTTTATACTAGGTGGGCCAAAAGAAATCACCCTACTAGAAGATGCTCTCATTTTTGCAAATGGCCACCAATTTCAAATCTGTTTTGACATTTGTGGACTAGACAGATGCAGAATACCAGTGAACACGCCATGGAGCGATATACTCCCCAAGAACGCCGCTGGTCAAACGACAACAGTGGACGGTGCGCGCTATAGAGCCATGTTGACCGAGTTTTTGCTGCCGCAATTGGATGAATTAGGACTGCGGTTCCAACAGGACGGAGCAACAGCACACACTGCGCGACCCACAACCGATATTCTGAAGGCGGCGTTCCCGGGTCGCCTCATCTCTCGTTTTGGCGATTTGCACTGGCCTGCAAGATCGCCCGATTTAACCGTTTTAGACTTTTTTTGTGGGGTTTTTTGAAGTCCCGTGTTTACGTGAACAAGCCCGAGACTCTGGAAGCCCTCAAGGACAACATTCGACACGAGTGCGAGAATCTGTCGCCCGAAGTTCTCGCTGATATGATAATCAATTGTGACGGCGCCCATTTAGCCGATATCATCTTCTCGACTTGACCAATACAATTCTAAAGGTTCAAATAAACATAATCAAAAAAGAGAATCGAAGTTTTTCTTTTAGAAAAAAAAAGAGAGCCAAACAACATCGGATGACTTCTTTTGGCCCACCCGTTACTATGTAGTGATAGTGATTTAATCTATACTAATATTATAAAGCTGAAGAGTTTGTTTTGTTTGTTTGTTTGTTTGTTTGTTTGTTTGTTTAAACGCGCTAATCTCAGAAACTACTGAACCGATTTGAATAATTCTTTCACTGTTAGATAGTCTATTTATCGAGGAAGGCTATAGGCTATATTTTATCCCGAAATTCCCACGGGAACGGGCACAACGCGGGTAAAACCGCGGGGCGCTGCTAGTATGTCAATAATTATAGTGCATATGGGTTGTCTAACAAATTTCAGTTATATAGATGAAGTTTGGTTTGTTTAGCCCAAAAAAATCTCCCTAGTATACCAAACTCTAATCCTTTATCCATTCCTACATAATATAGGTACTTAGAATGGCTTATGTCACACCGCCCGGTTTGCACTCATCTATTTCTAATCAAATAACTAATACTTACACCAAACTTGATAGCAACTAAGTAGCAATCTAAACTAAGGGTCAAGGAAGGTGGTGGCCCTTGGCACACGTGTCAGTGTTCAGTATAAAAGCTTCAGATCTGTTCTGGGATGGTCAGAAGTGATCTTCTCTAACAACCAACGGCACTCCAGCAGGTTCCAAGTATGAAGATTCTGGTTTTGACGGCGCTTATTGGTAAGTCCATTATTTTGTCTATACTAATATTATAAAGAGGTAAATTTTGTAAGTTTGTTTGTTTGTATGTTCGAGGTAATCTCAGGAATTATCAGTCCAATTTTAATAATTCTTTTTGTAATATATAGCCACATTCAACGGGAAGGTTATAGGCTATTTTTTATCCCGAAATTTCGGCGCGGCTAGTTAAATAATGTAAACATATAATATACTAGCAGCGCCCGCGGTTTTACCCGTGTTGTGCCCTTTTTGTTGTTAAAAGTTGCCTAAGTTATTTCTTGTTACATCAGTTAACTGCCAGTGAATTGTGAAAGTCCCGTCAAAATCGGTCCTACCATTTCAAAGATTAGCCGGAACAAACAGACAGACAGACATATTTTTTAAATAATGTTTTGGTAACTATTATGTATCGTGTGTATAACTATATGCACTTAGTAAAAAGCGGTTATCTACAAACAGACACCTTAATTTCATTTATTTGTATGTATAGATGTACAGATATCGTGGGTAAATAAAAATAACATTGGCACACTATTGGGCAAAGGTCTCCTAAGATGTCTTAAGATGTCCTATGTTTACTGAACCATATATTTTGTCTGCAGCCGCCGCCGTCAGCGCAGGCAGTGGAGGTGGACAGTCACCAGACCAGCAGTCACCATGGCAGGTGGGCAAGCTGTACCGCTACGAGGTGCAGTCCCAAACCCTCGCCCGTCTCCAAGAGGGCTATAGCTCCGGTTCTGCCTTCAAGGCCCACTTCATCCTCCGGGTTCCAGCTCCAGGCCGCCTTCAAGCCAAGCTAGAAGACCCCCAACATGCCCAAGTCCACCAACAGCTGCCCGAAAACAGAGACCTCCCTGAGGACTTAAAATACGAACCTGTAGAGAACCTCGACAAACCTTTCGAGATCGTTCTCGACGGAGGCCGTGTGCTCACCCTCAGTGTGCCGTCAACCCTGTCACTCGCGCATGAGAACTTGCTCAAAGGTCTCATCGGAGCTCTGCAGGTAGACCTGTCCACCCACCGCAACATCCACGGCTCCCAGGACAAATACGACAAGGAATCTCAACAAGGAGTCTTCAGGAAGATGGAGACCGACGTCACCGGTGACTGTGAGACCCTGTACACCGTCTTACCCGTCGGTGCTGAATGGCGCCGAGAGGTCCCGAACTTCGCTACCGAAGAAGACGCTATTGAGATCACCAAGAGCAAAAACTACGGACATTGCCACCAGAGAGTAGCCTACCACTTCGGCGTCCCCGAAGGCGCTCAATGGACAGGAATCGCTAACAAGCCCGAGAATGAGCAGTTCATCAGACGAGCCACTGTCGCCCGCTTCCTTGTGTCCAGACAAGGCCCCATCTACAAGGCGGAGACCACTAGCACCATCCTCGTCCACCCTCACCTGTACGGCAAACAGAAGGCCGAGGTGTACAGCAACGTTCGTCTTAACTTGGTGTCCTTGGAGAAGGATGAAGCCGCTGTTTGGCAAAAACCTGAAGGAAATCGCTTAATTAAGAGTCTCTTGTACTCGTTAACGACCAAACAAGTCGCTTACCACGACAAATCCGCATCTTCATCTTCTGAATCGCACGAGCATGCTCCCCAAGAACAGCAGCAACCCAGCAGGATCCGCCGCTCTTTGACGCCCAAATACGTAGCCGTCAACAAACAGAACGTCAACCGCAACGACCGCAGCTCATCTAGCTCCTCGTCCAGCTCAAGCGACTCAACATCAGCTTATGTCAACGACGAGATACCCCTGATTGATCAGCCCGCATACGCCGCCCTGTATATGAGCCACCAGGCCCATGCTGACAAGAAAGAAAACACCATGAACGCGCAGAAGCTCCTGCAAGACATCGCTCAGCAAGCTCAGAACTACAACAACATGCCTAAGGCAGATTTCTTATCCAAATTCAACATCTTGGTCCGCGTGATTGCTTCCATGAGCACTAACCAGCTCGCTCAGACCAGCCGCAGCATTGAAGTTGGCAAGTCCTCAAATAACAACATCAAATCGGACATGTGGATGATCTTCCGCGACGCAGTCGTGCAGTCCGGTACCTTGCCCGCCTTCCAGCAGATCAAATCCTGGATCTTGAGCAAGAAGATCCAGGGTGAGGAAGCCGCTGAGGTCATCACCTCGCTCGCTAAGACCCTTCGCTACCCGACTAAGGACGTTATGTCTCAGTTCTTCAAACTGGCAATCAGTCAACAAGTAAAGGAGCAGAGATTCTTGAACAGCGCTGCCCTGATCGCTGCTGCCAAGTTCATCAACATGGGCCAGGTGGACAACGCCACTGTCCACTCGTACTACCCCACGCACATGTACGGCCGTCTCGCTCGCAGATACGACTCGTTCGTTTTGGACGAGATCCTGCCCCAACTTTCAAATGAACTGAGGGAGGCTATTGAGAAGAAAGACCAGAGCAAAGCTCAGATGTACATCAAGGCTATCGGCAACTTGGGTCACCGAGAGATCCTAAAGGTGTTCGCTCCTTACTTGGAAGGCAAGATCTTGACTACCTCTTACTTGCGCGTGCAGATGGTTAGAAACCTGATGGTCCTCGCTTACCAGCAAGACAAGCATGCCCGTGCTGTGTCTTACAGCATTTTGAAGAACACCGCTGAGCCCTACGAGGTGAGAGTGGCTGCTATTAGCAACATCTTCATCGCCGAACCCACCAACGCTATGATGCAAGCTATGGCTCAGATGACCCATGATGAGCCCAGCGTGCAAGTCAGAGCTGCCCTGAAATCCGGAATCGAATCATCTGCTGAATTGAAGAACTTCCGCTATATGAAACTGTAAGTATATATTAATAAAAAAAAAGTATAAAAAATATAAATATTACCATAAAAACAATACATTAACGTCGTCTTATACTTATTTTCAGGGCAAGAGCCGCTCAGGCTGTCAAATGGATGCTGACCAAGGAGAAGTTTGGCTACCAATACTCCATCAAGCGCATGAGCGACTATTTTGACGACGAGCAGGAACTTGGCATCTTCAGCTCTTACACCCACATCGGAAGCCAGGATTCGGTGGTTCCTAAGTCTCTGAGGTACACCTTGAAGAACAAACATGACGGATGGAGGAGAAAGAACTCGGTAAGATATTAAAGTTGATTCTTCTTTCCTCACTTGAAGGCCTAGTGAAGGTGTGAAGACCTGGTGACACAGTGAAGGATAACCACCAGTTTCTAATATGATTTATCATTTTGTCCTCAGGTTGAAGCATCCTTCTCCAGTGTTGAACAGTTCATGGAATACCTGAAGAACACCGTCCTGACCGCTCCTCCCAAACCGGAAGCAAACCACAAATACCCCGCTAGCAAGATCGCTGAACTCCTCAACATCAAGAACCACAACATGGAACCCTTGGAAGCTTCCGTCAACTTCGATCTCTTCAACCAACAAAGATACTTCTTCTTTGACGAGAAGGACCTCCAACAACTGCCTCAAGACATCAAGAAGTACATGGACGAAGTTGCCAACGGAGTGGACAAGCACTACACCAAGATTGTAAACCAGGCTCAAGTGTCCATCATGTTCCCTGTAGCTATGGGTATGCCGTTCATCTACAAATACAAGGAGCCCACCGTAATCCACATCCAGAGCAAGGCCAAGGGAGACATGAAGTATACCAGGGAGAATGGATTCGAAGCCAACATGGACAAGGAAATTGAATTCATTTACGCGAGGAACATCGATGGAAGCGTTGGATTCATGGATACTCTTTCCAACCAGTACGCCAGCGTCGGCGTGGTCAACAAGCTCCAACTGAACGTGCCAGTGAAACTGAACATTGTTTTGAAGCAGGGAGAGGTTAAGCTTCGAGTTGCACCCATAATGCCTGAGCAAGACACAACTCTGATCCATTACAGCGTTTGGCCCTACAGTGCTAGCCAGAAGAAGGATTCATTGGTCACCATCTCGCAAGACCCTTCAACTCAGGTCGTTGAACGCCGTCGTCGCGTTGTGTCACCCGACTTCAAGCTCGGCCAGAAAATCGGCATGCTCTTCCACCTGAAGGGGTACTCCTACTCGTCAGACTACAACAACGTGAACACAATGTTCCCCCACCGTGATCTAATGACGAACATCGTCTACTTGTTCACTCAGCAAGACGTTGCTTTGACTCACTTCAACCTTAGGTACCTCGGCAAACAGTCGCAAAACAAGGCCGTGTCTGTCAACGTTGTATACGGTAAGACTTTTCATTATAAATATTGTTTTTATTAGCACAACCTGCTTAGTAAACTCTTGAACAGTATACCAGTTCAATAAGTATGGTGTAATTTGCATTATCAAATTATGTAAAAATAAACTTTGCCTTAGCACTTACTGTCGTTATAACTAACTAACTTCATAATCTATTACAGATACTCTCTACAACCAAAAACACGGTGGACAGATAGGAGAAGCTACTGACATTAATGATGTCAAGCCCAACAGCGAGTCACGTCGCGAAGAGATCCTGAAACGCGCCGCCGCCGGAATCGACTCCGCCACGGTACAAATCGTCGACTTCAGCACCATCTTCGAAGGCCCCCTCAAGGCTGACTACTCCTTCACCGCCGCCGTAGCTCAAAGCCAAGTCAACCGCAAGATCCAGTACGTCTTGTACGCTGGCAAGAACTCTCCTCAAGGCAACAGCCAAGTCAACGCTGTAGGATCAATTGACAAACCTGAAATAACCTCCCTGAACTTCTTGGAAGCCCTCCAAAAAGAACTGAAGGCGTCAATCAACGCTGACATCAAATATGGACCAGGCCATATCCAGATCCTAGCTGAAGCCCAGCGTACCAAACGGTACACTGAAGAGCTGAAGAACTGGCCTAGAGCTAAGCAATGCGCCGAACAGATCACCCGCGAGAACAACTTCTACCAGCCAGCTTGCCATACGATGCTCCTCATGGCTCACACTCCTGACAACCTCCAAGTCCAGATCAACTACAAGAACGTCGATCAGCAAACAACTAACATGACATACCATCTCTACCAAATGGTGAAGTATCTTGGCTACTGGAACAGCGAGATCAACCCGTTGAAACGCAACCCTGAAGGCAAAATTGAGATCAACGCTGATGCGTACTACACTCAAGGTATCATGCAGTGGTCCATGACGTCGAAGTACGACCATATCGTGATGAGCAACGTGCGAGTCCCGACTTGGACCGTCAGCGCGCTTGCGTTCTACACGCCTTTCAACGTGTACGACCGTATCGGAAACCATTACTCCAGGCACCAGTACCAACGTGAGTTTAACGTACTGATTTTCTCATGTATCGAGAAAAACATGTTAGGTAAATTTAAGTTTAAGTAATATGGTAATACAAGCTAAATTCGTACTTTCTTTCCTCAGCTTACTGCTCGGTGGATGGCACCAAGATTAGGACTTTCAGCAACCGCACCTACGACTACACTCTGAGCCGCTCGTGGCACGTGGTGGTCCAGGACCTCGCTCACGAGCACGGCAACTGGCACAGCATGGTGATCCTCGCTAGAAGACCCGCCGAGAATCAACAGCAGATCTACATCTCTTACCAGTAAGTATTCGCTGAATAACCAATAATTAATGAAATTGTATTATGATTACTCCAATCTTTAGAGATACTCCTGAGAGTAAGAGAGAGACATAGCCGGTCTCAAAAATAAATACTTATATCGGCCACCTATCCAAGTAGGCGAGCTGCACGTTGCTTAACAATCGCAATGATCATCGCTTAGTCAAACTACGCCACGAGCGCTGGAATGAGTTATTTTTCTTAATATTATTCCTTTAATTGTTATTATAGGACTGAAACCGGCAAGGACTTGGAAATCGAAATCAATCCTGGAAAGGATTCTCAGAACTACGAAGTCCAGGTCAAGTCTAACGGCAAGAAGGTTTCCAGCGGTGACCTCACCATGTACTGGGACGCTGTAGCTGAGAAGCCTCTGCTGTCGTACTACACTCAACGTGACGGCGTCCTCGTCCTCTCCATCGAGAACAACAGACACCAAGTCATCTACGACGGCCAGAGATCAGTCGTCTTGTCCCAGGACCATCGTAACAGAGCCTATGGCATCTGCGGCCGCCTGACCGGAGACAGCCGTGATGACTACCTAACCCCCTACGGTCTTGTCGACCAGCCAGAACTCTATGCTGCCACTTTCGCCCTTAACGACGAATACAGCGACCCTCGCACCCAAGAGCTCCAGAACAAAGCTAAGAAACAGGCTTACCAGCCCAAAAACCAGTACACCTCGATCCTCCGCTCCGACATCGAGTGGGAAAACAACATGGCGTCTTCCTCCGAAGAAGAATGGAGTGGGCAGACTGTGTACAGGTCCAGGAGCTACTTGAAGGAGCGAAAACCTTGCGCGCTGCAGCAGCAAGTTCAGTATTACGAGAACCATGGGGAAATATGCATCACCACCGCCCCGTTGCCGGCTTGCCAGTCGCACTGCCGTGGTGAGGGTTACCAGCTCCACCCCGCCCAACTGGTCTGCAGGCCCAAGTTGGATCAGCAGTTCAGGATGTACAGGGACCAGATCCGTCAAGGACAGGACCCTGAAGTGTCAGGAGTACCCCAGCTGCAGCAGTACAAAGTACCCACAGCGTGCTCAGCGTAAAACAACGACATTCATTCAACGAAACGGAACGAAAATGTGATCATGAATATTATAAACTATAGTATTTTATGAATCAGATTGGATGTATAGTATGTATGTATGTATGTACAGAAAACATAAACATTATCTATTAGTGTATACTTATACGTTTTATGTATTTATATTGTGATTTTTGTATATATATAAATGTATTAGTATTATTTTAATATTAACCTAGAATAGTATAAAGAGCAATTAATGAAAAATGAATAAAAAAAAATATGAATTGAATATAATCTAGTTTTTCTTCGATGGTTACTAATAGAGGTGGAAGCCCACTGCGGTGCACGGACAGGCTACGCATAATATTTTAACAAGCTTCTCTTTATTAACAACCAGCCAGGGCCCTGTCTATCTGTCTATTAAGCGTTAGCAAAATGTATTTAAACCGTAAATTGTAAATTAGAACAGGCAGGGTACGATTTAAAACTGAATAATATTCAATAAGCAAATCTATTATGTACATACTTTTTAATTTTTATTAAAAGCACTTATAGCAATTTGTTTGTAGAATTTGTGGCATGATAGAAATGACCCTTCCTTATCGACAAATGTCAATGTCAAATAAAGGAATATAGCTGTCAAAAGTTTCAATGTCAGTGTCGCCATTTTTATAGCGTTAAAAAAATTATTGCCAACGTAGGGATTTACCTGATATTTAAGGAAGAATTAACTCGGTTGAGATCTTTGTCGTATACATATTTATTTTTAGGGGATTTTTATCGTTTAAATATTAAATTTACGTATTTTTAAATTTGAGACACTATCGAGACATTATTGAGATTGTTGAAAACATAAAAATAAGAAATATCAGCAGGTAGATTAATCATTTGTACCTACATATTTTATAATTTATAACTATTTACACAACTGCACAATTTAAATACGTTTTCTTAAAGAATACAAAAAATCTTAATATCCGCTCTATTCAGACAACACAACATACATAATAAAACTGAGGAGTTAGATTTTTTTTCAAACGTTTATCTCGTATTACCAATTCGATTTGAGTAATTATTTTTACATTCCATGGGAAGACTACGGTGTTTTTTTCATCCCGAAATTTCGATGGGAAAGGATTCAATGTGAGAAAAACGGGCTGGACGCTTCTAGTATTCAATAAATGTAGCCATTTCTTTCAGGGTTTTGACATTAGGTTAGGAGCGTTAGGGTAAAACAGTTTTGAAAGATGGCATGGAAAATTTATTTGGTGATTAAAGGTAGTTGGCAGGCTGAATAAAGTTTGCCGATGCTTATATTAAATAAAACGCAAGACGCTTTTTACACATGTCTTGAAGTTCCGAGGCGATTTTAAATACCTAAATAAAACATTTGTAAAATCAGATTTTGAATTAGTAATTCACTCAGTGAATTAGAATAAAGTGTTGTGTTGTCACTTTTGAACATCGAACATAAAACTGTTTCGGTAAGTGTATTACGACCATTTTAAGGTTTAATATCATTTAATTCAAAGGAGATTTAAACTCCTAGCTTCTTTTATGAAAAAAGTAAAAGATGTACGGCAAGAATTTGAGTATTTTATTTAAGAAATTAATTATTTTGGAAGTCGAAAAACGTAATAAAATTACCTGCGTCAGATCCATCACTAATTTCAGGTATTGTCTACTTCTACTTTTCAGTGCCAGTTAAAAATTACATGCCTTTTTCTAAGTGGCCAATTGTTACTTATTTGTTATGCTAATTTTAAAATATCCAACCTCTTTACCGTAATAATTGCATTGACAATGAAATGGTTTGATGCATTGCAGAGTTTTACTCTACAGAAGTGAAATAGTACCTAGTTAGTTGTGGCCTTTCATGGTTACAGAGTTTATGGACTGCTTATACCTGCAATATGGAATAACAAATGAAGGAACCGGGCTAACTATTAAATTAGGTATACTTACATGTATAATCTATTTCTTTTGGATTGGCACAAAATGTGGACCAATGTCGTCAATTTTCCAGCCGAAGACGATTGCTTCTGAAGATGAAAAAGGTTTAGAGATAGGGTAAGAATGATATAAAATCACTAAACCTTTTTCCTCCTCAGGAGCAATCGTCTTCGGCTGGAAAATTGACGACATTGGTCCACATTTTGTGCCAATCCAAAAGAAATAGAGTATACATAGGCTTTGAAACTTCATGGTATCATCTCATAGGTATTTATTGATATTGTTAAACTAGCAGCGCCCATCAGTTTTACCTGCATTGTTCCTGTAGGAATTTTGGGATGAAAAGTAGCCTATAACCTTCCCCTTGAATGTGATTATCTATTACAAATGATTTATTAAAATCAGATTGGTAACTTCTGTAAGATATTGTACCTAATTTGTTTTATCATAAAGACTAGCAGTGCCCCGCGGTTTTACCCGCGTTGTGCCCGTTCCCGTAGGAAATCCGGGATAAAATGTAGCCTATAGCCTTCCTCGATAAATAGACTATCTAACAGTGAAAGAATTATTCAAATCGGTTCAGTAGTTTCTGAGATTAGCGCGTTTAAACAAACAAACAAACAAACAAACAAACAAACAAAACAAACTCTTCAGCTTTATAATATTATCATAAAGATTTAGGGTGGATTGCACAAGCATTCTTAATTTTATTTAGCCTGTAAATTACATTCGTTTTAAATAGTGTTCTATTTCATGCAATATAAATTAATAGTATGAATGAACGGCTTTTGTTTATTAATAAATAGATTTAAGAGTTTTTGTGCAAGCCACCTTAAATTGTTAAAATTGGCAGTTTCTAAATTCTTTATCCTATATCCTTTATACTAGTTATAGAAAATGTGATGGTTTGTGAGGATGTATGTATGTAAAAAAGTATGTTTTAGTATGTTAATGACCAACCCTATTTGATAGATGCCACTCGACATCCATGGATTTTTAAATCTCTGCTTTTGTACTGAAAGATCCCAATTTGGTAAATAGGTTAGTTTGGAATATATTTTATGTCAGTCGGTGGGAATTGATAAAGAGTAAGTTACATGGAGAACAACTGTCTTTACATACTATATAACAAAGTCCCCCAAAAGTTGTCAGTCTGTTTATAGTTAATATTCCTAAAAACTACTCAATGGATTATAATGCGGTTTGCATTGGCATAAAAAGTAATTCAAGACGCTTTGTGACTCCTTGTCATGCCATAATTCCTACAGAAACGGGTGAAACCACGGGGCACTGCTAGTACCTACAAAAAAATTAAAACAGGTTGGGCTATGAGTGACTACTCCTGTTCATATGGGTATAGCAAAGTGCTGAATAGTGTCTATCATTTAGGAGACTCGAAGTATGGGCGAGACCCCACTAAATCTGGGATAACGTGCGTAACTTAAGCGCGATCTACAAAATTTCACACTCGCGCCATCTATTGGTTTGCGGGTGGAACCACCGTGCTAGAAAGCTAGCTCAGTGTAGTAGAGTGTAGAGTGTAGAGCAGTAGCTCAGTGCTCAGCTAGAAGTGTACTCAAGTTAACCTCGATACAATATTAGTAAAAGGGCTGTGCTTATTAGACAGTTAAAGATTAACCATTAACAGTCTTCTGTTCGGTTAGCATTTAAGTATCGCGACATAATCCTTCGACATAGACAGAAATCTCACGGGAGTAGACATATTTCTTTACTTGTAAGTTAGACCAGCTAGTCTGGCACGTTAAATTGTCGATACCGATTGTTTCATCGTGATCTCAGACTTCAAATAAGAACAAATACCTAAGAAACATTTTAATGGTTTTCTGTTGTAGAACTAGTCTGGATTGCGTCAGATTACGTCAGAACCGCGCCTCTCAAGCGCACGTCTGCCATTGGTTAGTATGTGACCTTCGTCACGTAAGCAAACGCATTGCATTATGTGGGCACCACAGGGGACTGCACTTGTACCTTCACTTTTTTAAATCTTTACCCATGCATTAACCATGCATACTAATATGCATTAACCATGCATACTAATACTTTGCCTATGTTTCGTTAATGAAGTCTCGTATTAATATTATGATATCGGATAGTTGGATAGTAGTTGGCTATTTAACTTCTTTATTAAAACGTCAATCGTTTTATCGCGTTATAAAAACTAAACGGATTAAAAATATGTGCAAATAGTTATCGTGTTAAAAATGTCTAACATTATTTTGTGTAGCCTTGAAAGTCTGGCAAAAATATTTAATACCTATGTTGTAAAGCTAGTAAATGATTAATTTTGACATTTAAGTCTTTGTTATAGTCAAGAATGAGCACACGTCGACATTTCGGTTATTTATTTATTTATTTATTTGGCACAGTAACAACATACAAATCATACTTATAATTAAACTTATAAATAGGAAAACAATCGTGAATTTGTACATCAATTATAACTGTGCACAGCATTGAAATACACACACAAAGATTATGATTTAAGTGTAAATTACGGTTTTGGAGCTAATAAAGATCTTACTGACGATTTATATTTACCAAAGGTGTCGAAGAAAATGTCTAAACTTTTGTTATGTTCATTATATAATGCGCACATTCGTGGTAACGGGCTATGAGAGGCTATGAGAGGTTACATTATAACAAGACGACCTTTTTATATCCTCTAAAAGAAGTCATAATACTTGTATATTATGCAGTAGAATATTTTGCATTAAAAACCAGTTGTGTACATATTATTTGTCTGTAGCATTTATCATTATTTTGTTTTTTAAAATTACTTTCATCTTTTTAAAAACATCTCAAAATAAACCTCTTTTTATGTGCAAGTTGTATTTTCAAAAACCTCCCACGCCCGTACCCAGAGACGTCGAATGATTTCTTGTGAGAGATAAATTTTGACGTGTAATGTATGAAAAATTACGTCAATTAGTTAATAGAAGTTTTAAGTTAGGGTCTAGACAGACGGACTGGCGTGCGGACACAGTTGGCGTGCAGTTGGATTGCAGTCTGAGTGCAGTTACAACGACTAACTGCACTCAGACTGCAATCCAACTGCACGCCAACTGCCCGTCGACGTGCAGTTTGATTGCAGTCGAGCCAACTGCATTCAAACTGCATCTGAACTGCCATTTGGCAGTCGGATTGCAGTTGAATTGCAGTCCGTCTGTCTAGACCCTAAGGCAGAAGGGTAAGGCCTTAACAAGTCTAACTTCCGCTTAACTATAATAAGCAATTTTAACTGATTCTGCCTCTATGAGATGACTTTGCCCCCTAAGTGGGACATTACAGGCTAATTTACTTTTCTGCCTCAATGACGAAAATCAAAACAGTTTAATAAACACAATTAGCAAACTAAATACACATATAGATGACCCTCGCGAATTCAAAACAATTGCCTACATGAAATTTATTCCTCAATTGAATCAAATAACAAATATTAGTGACGCGATTTTCAACTCTTGCTATACACAAATAGAGCATAGATTCGTATTACTGAAATTGAGTTGGGTAGTATAAATAACATTTCACAAGGCTGTTATGTTTTCGTCATTAAATTATGATAGATTGCACTAGGAATTGCTTCGTTACGTTTTAAAGTGTTTCGTTATTGGCTCTGATTTAGAAGTTCAAGTTGAGGAGATTTTGTTTTTTGTTTGTTTGTTTTGATTCATTTAAATTTGGAGGTTTTCGAAGAAATGTAACTAAATCCAGAGAAAGGCCTAGAATCAGTTACATGAGTCAAAGAAAAGGAAAATCGTCTGTCATGTCGTATAGAGAGGTGACGAACGCATTACGATTTTTTTTGACAATGTCAATGCCTTGTTTAATCTCAATTTCTTTGCGTTGTGTTTGGTCGATTGAGCTCTGCACACCTCCGCTTCGCTTTAGAAACGGACCCTGTTTGTGGTATACTTTCAAACGGTTAAACGAATTTCGATATTTTTGGAACGAAGTTCCTTATCGCGCGTTGCGAAAGGGGGCTAGACGGAAAAAAATGTAACGACACTTTTTACGTCAGAGAGAGACAGACAGAGAAACATGCGCACGCCAGAGAGAGACAGACAGAGAAACATGCGCGAGAGAGAAAGACAGAGAAACATGCGCACGCCAGAGAGAGACAGATTCGGTTATTAATTTGTTTTATGAGGAAGTTTACTTTTCTTTATTTTGAACTTATCTTCGCTTTCCTTGGTTACCTAAGTGTAAAGTGATTAATTTGTTTGTTTGTCCGTCACTTCTGAGCGGAAAATGCCGTTGTTTGCTGCAAGATGGATGAGCATCTGGAGTTTATGACATTATCAGCTCGTTAATTTTGTATCTAGTTCTTTAGTATCTGTTTATTGAATCATAGGATATCTACTCTACCTAACTGCCGCACTGAGAGACGTCCATTAAATCGACTCTTAAGTAATTACTAATTAACGTAAAATTTCATAGCTGAGCAAGCATTTGGCAATACTTGGTTCTCCATTCGTTTAGTATATTTTCTAAATCATATGTCAAAAGTAATTATAGAACTATCATTCTCGCAATGATCACGTAACTAAATATAAATTTGTAATTTTTTTTTCACGGACTACAGAAATACCTAGTATTCAAAGTTTTAAAGAACTTTAACAGTGGAGGTGGAACTTTAACAGTGAAGTTATTCAAAAAGATACCTCTTTTGTTTGTGTTTTATTTCGAGATTACCTTGTTTTGTTAAAAACGACAAAGTTGTCCAAGGAAGTATAGTAGCAAACAGTAACGTCTGTTTGCTGACATGATTTTTCTACTATCACTACATATTATAAAAAAAGTCCCCGGCCGCGTTTGTCTGTCTGTCTGTTCGCGATAAACTCAAATACTACTGCACTGTAACAGCCTCCGTGGTCTAGTGGTTTGAGCGCTCGGCTCACGATCCGGAGGTTCCGGGTTCGATTCCCGGTGGGGATATCTCACAAAAATCACTTTGTGAGACTGTCCTCAGTTTGGTTAGGGCATTGCAGGCTGAATCACCTGATTGCCCGAAAAGTAAGATGATTCCGTGCTTCGGAGGGCACGTTAAGCCGTCGGTCCCGGTTACTTTCTACGGATAGTAGTCGTTACATGAGCCATGTGTGAGGCCTTTGGCGGCTCTATAACTCTGACACCAGGATTGGTCAAGTTGACCATCCACTCGATAAGAAGAAGAAGACTACTGCACGGATTTTGACGCAGTTTTTTTAAATGGATAGAGTGATTCAAGAGGAAGGTTTATATGTATAAAAATATCCGAAATTCCTACGGGAATAGGCACAATGCGGGTAAAACCGCGTGGCGCAGCTAGTATTGAATACAAATTCAATGTTTGATGATACTGGACGAACCTATAGATAAGTTTATTCAGATTTATAATCTCTCTAGTTTCCTTATACATAACAAAATTCAAGAATTTATGATTTTAAAATGACGACACACCAAAGCGGATCACCCATGAATCTCGGAATGAGTAATCGAAGTGCGTGCGTGACCAAAGGTGCATCGGCAACTTACGTCGGAAATTTAGAAACGGCTTTGAGCAATATGACTAAAGTAAAAAACCTTACACCCATACTCAGAGACGTCAAATGCTTCCTAATTTAATGTATGATTTTGACATGACACGTCAATTAGTTAAGTGTCGATCTAATGAACGTTTCTGAATACTGCAGTCAGTCAACACTCTGAAAATATGAGGAAAATGTAATATGACGATGATGATGACATATACTGCCTTATTGATAAATAAACGCTTGTAACTAAACACTGTAAGTAAACATTGTAACTAAACCTTCCCGTTGAACGTGGCTATCTATTACAAAAAGAATTATTCGAATCGTAATGGTTAGTTTCTGAGATTAGGGGGTTCATTCAAACAAACTGCAGATTTATAATATTAGTATAGATTGTGGGATAAAATGTACTATTTATTTTTCAAATACACTTCCATATGTCTTCCAAATATCTTCAGTGCGAGACAGAGGACCACATATAAATATTTTTTTCTTTAACTTGCATCAAATCCGAAGGTTCTTATAAGAATAGTATTTGAAGTTAAAAACAGTGCCACAGACCACAGATAGCCCTAGTATATGTAAATATCGGTCCCTCAACCTGCCTACGTTTATTCACTAAAGAATAAAATTAACAGTTTCAAGACAAAAGTGAATAGACAGACATACAATGCCATTATAAGTATAAATATTTGTATTCCACGTGAAATCACATGTTGGCGAATATTTACTAAATGCCCTTGATTTTATATCATCCGATAACATTGTAAATGCATATCTTGTGCAGCATACTGCGAATTTCATAACACATCATCCTCGTTTCACTCATATTCCTGTAGGAATTGTGGGATAAAGAGGAGTGTACCAATTTTTTTAACCAAAATGTATCCAAATCTGTAACCAATTTTGACAAATTGACATTCTTCCTTATAAACTTTCTCACCTAACTTACACCCTTTTATTGGAGAAGTAGCACCTTGCAATTTTTACCCGTTCCCGTAGGAATTTCGGGATAAAAAGTGGTATATAACCTTCCTTTTGAATGTGGCTATCATATACAAAAATAATGTTACAAATCCGACTCGTAGTTCTAAAGATCATAGCGCTCAAACAGCAAAACAAACTATTCAGCTTTATTGATAGACTAGCAGCGCCCCGCGGTTTTACCCGCGTTGTACCCGTTCCCGTGGGAATTTCGGGATGAAAAATAGCCTATAACCTTCCCGTTGAATGTGGCTATCTATTACAAAAAGAATTATTCAAATCGGATTCATAATTCCTGAGATTACCTCGAATATACAAACAAACAAATTTACAAATTTTACCTCTTTATAATATTAGTATAGATTACCTATTTCAGATTATGAAGGTTTTATGATCGTATCATTATATCATTTGCAATGCTTTTAGCACTATCGTGTTGCCACGTCATATCAACAGAAAGATTGGTGTCGGTTTGTTTGCTTTCTGCTGTTTTTTAATCATCAGATAACACTGAAGTGATAACCTAAATGACAAGGTTGATTATCATTTATCACCCACCTCTCTGGAGTTTCCTAAAGATTGACGTTGTGTCTCGTGTTTTAATTTATATAGATTGGATTTAAAATCTTCACTGCACAATGAAATTTGAAGGGCGAAGGGCTTTTTAGGGTTCCGTAGCCAAATGGCAAAAACGGAACCCTTATAGATTCGTCATGTCTGTCTGTCTGTCTGTCCGTCCGTCCGTCCGTCTGTCTGTCCGTATGTCACAGCCTTTTTTCTCCGAAACTATAAGAGCTATGTTGTTGAAACTTAGTGTGTAGATGTATTCTGTGAACCGCATTAATATTTTCACACTAAAATAGAAAAAAAATAAAATTTTAGGGGGGTCTCCCATACTTAGAAATGAAAAAAATATTTTTTTTTTCATCAAACCCATACGTGTGGGGTATCTATGGATAGGTCTTCAAAAATGGTATTGAGGTTTCTAATATCATTTTTTTCTAAACTGAATAGTTTGCGCGAGAGACTCTTCCAAAGTGGTAAAATGTGTGTCCCCCCCCCCTGTAACTTCTAAAATAAGAGAATGATAAAACTAAAAAAAATATATGATGTACATAACAATGTAATCTAACACCGAAAATTGGTTTGAACGAGGTCTAGTTAGTAGTTTTTTTTTTACGACATAAATCGTAAACCGCAAAAAAATACTGATTATTCATTCAATAACTCAAATGTAAATAAAAAAACATTTATTTCAAGAACTTCTTTATTATGTTACTCGCTGCTACGGAACCCTTCATGGGCGAGTCCGACTCGCACTTGGCCGCTTTTTTTGAATGTAACTACATTTATCATTATCAAGCATTCATAAATCAACGCTAGATTTTTATATATTAATGAAAACCGGGCTACCTATACTGTTTGCTAGACTTAACATAATCCTATTACCTCTCCCTATAATGTTGTCTCCCTTTCAAGAAATTCTTTGGTCGCTGTCGCTTGCCCCATGGCACCTCCAAATGATTTGACATAACCACTTCGAAAATACACTATTTTGCATAAAATATCTGCAGTAAGTAATATGAAATTGATATTAATAAAACAACGTAGTGACCATGAAAAGCCGTGATCAGATGCTAAGATCGTGTTAAGCAAGTTTTTCTTGCGTGCTCTATCAGCTTATACATTCATGATATCTAGTGAGAAGTCTTACTTAACTATTTTACTCGTGTAGCTGTTCTCAAAACTGGTTTTAAATGAAAGGGCATATTTTCAAAAAAAATTGGTGACAGAAAATCGAAATTAGTGGCAGGAATGGCATTAATGGACAATGTCTTTGCTGAACATTAGGCTGAAGCAGGCCAATCAATAGTTTTACTATAATTAAGTACTTTTCGCTCACTATTTCTCATCTTTAGGTGGAAATGAGTTGTAAAATGAACAGTAGCCATTTTATTTTAACCTTGTAAGATAAAAAACAGTACAATATCTTATCTTGAAACATGATATGGTGGTATCCTAGCATCAATTAACAATTTCGTATTATTAGAAGGTGGTTTAGGTGCTGGGCAAGCATGAACCATCTAACCATGGAGTCAGTTAAGTTGCATGATCAATTGACAACCCCTCTGAGTTTCTTGTTAGTTCTTCTCAGTAGGTGGCGCGATGCGAACTAACGTAAACTTAATTTTAAGCTGACGATTAAAAATGATTTTAATGATTTGATATAATAATAAAGCGATTTGAATTTGAATTTGATCTGTCTAACATTATCTATACTAATATAATAAAGGTGAAGAGTTTGAAATTTTATTTTTTTGGTCGTTTGAAAGCGGAAATCTCAGTAACTACCAATCCAATTTGAATAATTATTTTTGTAATGGATAGCCACATTCAACTGAAAGGTTATAGGCTATATTTCATCCCGAAACTTCCACGGGAACAGGCACAACTCGGGTTAAATCGTGGACCGATGCAAGTCATCTAATATGACTGGAATAGAGGACACTCTACTTCTTACTAAATTTTGTATAACTAGGTACTTCCTATACATTAGTCTGTAACTTAATTTATCTCTACTATATCTTAATACTCTATAAAGACTATTTGCACAAATTGCAACAGTCAATCGGCTAGGAATGTCGGTGGGTGTGCGTCGTTCGTTCACTCGTGTTTCTAGGACTTGTAACCTGCATTAAGGTCGGTTACTTTCTATTGGGGCCGCACTTGTTTCATAGGAGAGCGATCATACACTGTCATACAGTTCTTATTCATCTTTTTACCCCCTGTCCCTGAAGAGTTAAGTCTAGGTATTAATTTCTGGGTATGCCTCCATAGGTCCTGAGAAGGTAAATCGAGTGGTTTATACACCTAAAAGTAATGTCCTGTAAAGTCCAATTTGAAAGCAAAGGTCTCTCATAAAACCTTATATCGGTACAGTGAGAAGGAATTCATATTATTGCAACACAATTAAACACCATTGTATTGTATCTTCGTTAAAACTATTCGATATTAAAACGTGATTAATACACCCAATCGCATTTATCTTCAACGTTACAACATTTTTCGATAAATTGCGTGCGCTCGCGTGTGTGACGTCACGGAGGCACGGTGCTATCACCCAATAGGAACGCGGCATTTGAGAGGCTTGGCTAACTAACTGTCATGGCCGCAAATGGTGTGTTTGTGTGGGTTTTCCTTGAGATCTCGAAGGGTTAATGGATATTATCACGTTTTGCGGAAAGGAATTCATGCAACGATTGCTTGCGGTTTTATAATTTTGATAATGGAATAGTCATGTATTTGCGTAATAGTTAGACGTTTGAAGCTAAATGTAGTGGAAGATTTTACTTAACAATTTCCACAATAATTTTACTTTAAGTCAAGTCACTAGCCTTGTTTACAAAACTTATAGCATATATATTTTATTGTCTGATGAAGCTCGCTTTTATTGATTATCAAGTTGTATTCTTGCTGATCATCGTGAAGTCAATGAGTCATGTTTATTTTTATAACTAGCAGCGCCCCGCGGTATTACCCGCGTTGTTCCCGTTCCCGTGGGAATTTCGGAATGAAAAGTAGCCTATAACCTTCCCGTTGAATGTGGCTATCCATTACAAAAAGAATTTTTCAAATCGGTTCAGTAGTTTCTGAGATTAGCGCGTTTAAACAAACAAACAAACAAACAAACAAACAAAACAAACTCTTCAGCTTTATAATATTAGTATAGATATGCTTATCCAGTTTGTGACTGAGTAAAATACTGAGTAAATGTTTGCATTTTGCTACCTGTAAGGCTAAATTCTTCTTCAGTCGTTTGGAAATGTTAAGCAACTTGCTGGTTGGATGGGTGCCCGATAATACCACGTTTCTATCTAAGCCCAATACCCCCTCTAAAGAAATTTTGGTATAAAACAGACACCAGCCCGGCAAGCATATAAATGAAGACATATATCTCTACTCTTCCTGAGAGATTTGGTAGACAAACTGATGTTACCACTAATATATTGCCCAATAATTCGACGTTGCAACACCGGATTAATTCATTCAATTCGACTAATCTCTGTTATGATTTGCTGGATATTGTATGACAGTGACATGTTTGACACATTTTCAATGCATTTTAGTCTTTACTTGAGGGCAAAATCGCGAGTTTTCGACATTGCATGAAGATGTAGAGAAGGCTGCAGCATCGCGGTAGATGCAGGTCGCTTCCAATCGAATGACTTGGAGATCAATGAGGTCTATGTCCAGCAGTAGATATCCTTCGGCTGACATGATGATGGTGATGACGAAGAAAAAACCTTTGTCTTCAGTGTTATGCTTGCCCCCCAGGGTTAACCACTGACCTACTCCAACTAGCTTCATTGTCGAACCCGGTTGACCTATTAGAGGCTTTCAGGCGGTTTAAACCAGGGTTGGTCACTCAAATAAAAAACCTCCTTTTTTTTGGTCGGGTAATAAGTACTCTTTACAATATGTTAACTATTATATTATATACTTACCGCCTGAACGATTTGACTAAAACACTGTTAAAAAATGTTTCGTCTCTTTTGCTCTTCGGAAAAATGGCGTATGTCGGAAAGGGACAAAACATTTGATAGTTAAAATGCTGTTAATAAGCGTTTCTGACTAAAGCCCTAACTGTTTATTGCTTTGTTATTTAATTACTTTGTCTACAATAAATGCAATGTACCTAGTTAAAGTAATACTTAGTAATATTATGCAATACGAGTTATGTAATAATACATAACGTGTATACAGAAGTGGTTAACCTTTCCGTTGTCAGGCAGATTTTTTAAAATAAAATTATGTGGACGAGTTTGCGCTGAACTTTGATTAGGAATTTATTAGCATTTGAAGTTTAAAAAATAAAAATACAAATAGATTTTAGACAAAGCTAATCATCATCATCATCGAGTGGATGGTCAACCAGACCTATCCTGGTGTCAGAGTTATTGAGCCGCCAAAGGCCTCTGACATGGCTCATGTAACGACTATTATCCGTAGAAAGTAACCGGGACCGACGGCTTAACGTGCCCTACGAAGCACGGCATCATCTTACTTTTCGGGCAATCAGGTGATTCAGCCTGCAATGCCCTAACCAAACTGAGGACGATCTTACAAAGAGATTTTTTTAAGATATTGTTGTCCTCACCGGGAATCGAACCCGGAACCTCCGGATCGAGCCGAGCGCTCAAACCACAAGACCACGGAGGCTGTTAAAAAGACTGTGACAAAGCTAATTTCAAAAGTCTAGAATTCAGATATTTCACTTTTTAACACTCAACTGATCCTAAAGGCCTTATTCATAGCACTAGCTATCAAATGGTTTCTCCCTTCCCGACATACGCTTTTTGCCAAAGAGCGAAAGAGACAAAACACTTTAAAACACTGTTTAAGTTAAATATCGTTTATGAAGAAGGCGGTATATCGCTAACTTTAGTAATAGGTACAATATCTTTTTGTTGCAGTCGATAATAAACGATAGTATATTACAGATGGTATCAAATGTATTGTGTTCAACTTTAGTTGCCGAACTACTCTTGAACAGAAATTGCCTGCAAGCGTTAGTATACAATGGGAAGGTTATAGGTTATTTTTGTCCTGAAACTCTCTCGGGAACGGACACAACGCATGATTTTTTGTGCCGGGGTTGAGTCCCACATACCCCGGTTGTTTCCCCAAACAACCGGGGATGCGTAAATGCATTCCCCATCCATAAAAAAAAGGTAAAACCGCGGAGCGCTGCTAGTCTTGTAATAATCGCGCACATATTAATGAAAATCGCGTGCATGCCTAGCATTTTTTATATTAGTAGGTTTTATAGATCTAAAACGCTGACTATGAATTTTAGGAATCTCGTTATTTATAACTTCGTTGACGTCACGTCAGCATGACTTGACTTCAGAAGGATCATACAATATGGGCGTCTTATTACTTGAAGATGATTCTTCTATTTTTTACTGACGTCAGCAGATGTGGGCAAACCGATTAAATGAGTAAGTGTATGTGGTAGTATTTGTGGGTGCGATTTATTCGGATAGATAGGTAGATGCTTGTATGTCCATATGTAACTATATGTATGAATACCGATAGTTACACTACCCGTAGGAATATTGGGACTCTACATTTTTCTTTCTCTACTCTATTCCATCACTGCACTGATATCTTCAGTGAGATGAGCCTTCGACCAGCTGTGGGACATTACATGTTATTACTTTACTAGTTAGATATTTAGGATGCTCTAGTGTTTATTCTTCTCCAGTGTTCAATCCAAATAATATCTATTTTTATTCCAACTCCTAATTAAAAAAGCAATCTATTTCATCATTAAAAGTCACCGCAAAACACTATCGCGAGTACTCAGTGGTTAGCAACACAACCTCTTTTCTTTATTCCCCAGTCGGTTATTAAAGAATCGAGTTGCGCATGCGATCGTAAGACGTATTGTCGACCAATCACGTGCGAGGATGCATTCTGTCCGACCATTTTGTACTTTTGAGTTTTTATATGAATTCCTTTATATATATTTTTTTTACTTCAGTAATTCATAGTGTAATTAACGAAGTAGACGTTAATAAAGTAGGTCTGTTATTTTTGAAATGTTGCTAAGCAAAAATGACAAGTAATTCAGAAAATGTTTCGTCATACACATTTTAACGAAAACGACAAAATTATAGCATAATCAACAAAACATACAGGTATTTGCAAAATACACACAACACTTGACAATAATGAGATAATTTTCCTTGACACTCGCCTACGTGGCATAAACACAACTACATGTACGTAGCATGTTATATAACTACTATTTAAAACTAAAAAACTCCAGCAATAAAAGGCAGTCAATCAAAGTATCAAAACTACGCACACATATGCACCGTATACGCACGCGTCACTTTCATCGGACACCTTGATTGTGCGCGGGCGCATGTGTGCGTTAACACAATGCGAATCAACGTAAAACTTCAGTTGATACCTGCGTGTCACCGCGAGTGGACGTCCCAAGCGTAGTGATTGATTACCAAGGTGTTTGTGTTGTGCTCCGTTTTTTTTAACTCGTTGGTAAGTTCTGATTCTATTTCTATCTGTGATCTTGAGGTTTTTGCCGTTGCCACTAATAAAATTGGCAATCAGTTTGTACCCTTGACGTTTTGTAAGTGTTACTGAATGTTTCATGTTATTTTAACTACATTGACACATATTTGATGTAAGTTTATTGGCAAGGCGTGTTCTTATCATTTTGATTCCACGTGCAGTTTTTACTTTACTAATATTTGATTGCAACGTTTCAAAAACGTAGGCAAGACTGCGCATTAGATTGTATTCTCATGGCATATGCCGCATTTGATTACATAAAAGTTTCGTAGCTCTGTGTTAGATTTTTCTTAGGTTTTGGATAAAAAAGGCCTGTTTAACTAAACTTGTTTAAAAAAAAAGGTTATAATGATGAATGCTCTGAACCATATTGTTATTAAATCTACATTATTCATGTAGTTTTATTTCATCTTTGCTATTTAAATTACATAATTTCTTGGCTCTCGCACGTAGTGGCTAGTATGTACTTCAGATTTAGCGATTTGATGTTTATCTTTTCCTTGAAGAAATGACTATACAACCATACATCAATCTTTCAGAAAATGAAGGGAAGAGTGCATGCTAAAGCCATAATACCGACTTTTCGTCTTAAGATTTAATTTTTCCTTTTGAAGTATTCAGGTGCTCACTATAGACAAAACGCCCCGCAGTCATTATTTTAGCTTTTTATAGAGAAAAAATTAAACCGACCAAATATAGGATGAAACACTAGTATATTATAAGTACGTAAGCTTGTGAGGATGCACGTATGATGCATGTTTGTTACTCTTTCAAGTAAAAACTACGCATCAGATTTGGATGAAACTTTACGGCTATATAGGTTATACATCAGAATGACACATGGGATAAATTTTATCCCGAAATTCCCGTGGGATTGGGTACAACGTGGGTAAGACCTCGAGGCGCTACTTGTTATGTACTATCTATACTTAAAAGAGTAATGAAGTGTAAGTGTATGACGTAATATTTTCACAACAATCAATTGTACGAACGAACTAGCCACGCCCCGCGGTTTCACCCGCGTAGTACCCGTTCCCGTGAGAATTTCGGGATAAAGTGTATCCCATGTGTTATTCTTATGTATAACCTATATTCCTGTAAAGTTTCGTCCAAATCTGTTCTGTAGTTTTTGCGTGGAAGATTATCAAACATACTTCCTCACAAACTTTCGCATTTTGTGATTTTTCATGATTTGTAGTCCCATTTCAATGTCAGTTGCTTAATGACAGTGTTACGTTTATTGTACTTGTTTTATTTATTTGTAGTTGCTACCTGATCATTATATTTATTATTACTAATTGTTCTGCGGCGTGGTTTCATCTGTAATCCAATAGATGGCATCAGTGTCAACATTATGCAGATATTTGTTTAATTTGAGTTGAGGCGTGCACATTTTTGCTGGCCAGGAATGAAATCCCCTACATAAAATTATTAGGAAGTAGGATAAAACATAAAGTAATTAAATTATTGTTATAATGTAAAAATATTTACTTTAAAATCGACAAATTTTTACAAAACGCTAATAGCCAACATGGCGCTTTACGCCAATTAAAACAAAATGTCGATAAATACTTTCCATTTGATTGTAAAATAGACTAAATTATCGTACTTTTCAATTGACACAGCAACACACTATTCGTGTCATTGACATAAACTGAAGACTGCTAAATTGATATAAAAACAAATTAAAAATTAAAGCAATTAGGCCTTTTAAAACTTGTCGGAAAATAAAGATAATATGGTAATTAGGCATTTATGTAAGTACTAGGTGAGTGGCCATCCCTGGTGTCGGAGTTTTAGACCGCTTAAAGACCTCCGACATGGTGTAACGATTGATAAATAGGAATGCTATGGTTATTATAGGCTATTTTATTTATTTATTTATGGTCGCTAAAACAACTTGGTCATCAGCGACCGACAACCAATATGTACTAATGATAATATGTATGATTAAATGAGATGTTAGGTAGGTAAATAAAATAATACGTATAAATTACCAATCTATAAAATACTAGCTGCGCCCCGCGGTTTCACCCGCGTTGTACCCGTTCCCGCGGGAATTTCGGGATGAAAAATAGATGTTGACCGATTCTCAGACCTACTCAATATGCTCACAAAATTTCATGAGAATCGGTCAAGCCGTTTCGGAGGAGTACGCGAACGAACACTGTGACACGAGAATTTTATAATATAAGATTTCCAGCATAATCTATATAGCTCTCATCTCTATGCCGGCATTGATTTTATTTTAATCTATAGATACTAATATGCACTCGCCTGCCAAAACTGAGGTCCCGGGTTCAATTCCCAGGTCGAGCGAAAACATGTTTCCTACTTTTCAAACATGGCTCGGGTTTGAGATCAACCCACATTTCGCAAGCGTGGTGATTATGCCTAATCCTCCTCATTGCACTGATATCTTCAGTGAGATGAGAGGCCTTTGCCCAGTAGTGGGACATTACAGGCTAATACTTTTTTATTTACATACTAATATAATAAAGCTGTAGAGTTTGACTTTATGTTTGTTTGTGCACGCTAATCTCAGAAACTACCAATCCCATTTGAATAATTCTTTTTGTATTGTATAGCCACATTCAACGGAACAGCCTCCGTGGTCTTGTGGTTTGAGCGCTAGGCTCACGATCCGGAGGTTCCGGGTTCGATTCCCGGTGAGGACAACAATATCTCACAAAAATCACTTTGTGAGACTGTCGTCAGTTTGGTTAGGGCATTGCAGGCTGAAAAGTAAGATGATTCCGTGCTTCGGAGGGCACGTTAAGCCGTCGGTCCCGGTTACTTTCTACGGATAGTAGTCGTTACATGAGCCATGTCAGAGGCCTTTAGCGGCTCAATAACTCTGACGCCAGGATTGGTCAGGTCGCCCATCCACTGGATGAAGAAGAATTCAACGAAAAGGTTTATAGGCTATTTTTCATCCCGAAATTCTCACGGGAACGGGCACGCCCACTGCTACTTCAAGTAAAATAGTAGATTTTGATATTAATTAGTAGTAAAGTATTTTTATAAATCAAAACAGGATATAATAGTACTTACTTTAATTAAAATACGTTTTAATAGTACTTTAAGTAAGTAACGTACGTAAGTTCCGTTTTAACAAATAATAATGACATCAACGTACGTTTCAATTAATAGTAAAAAAATACGTTTTATTGTTACTTTTTCATCTATACTAATATTATAAAGCTGAAGAGTTTGTTTTGTTTTGTTTGTTTGTTTGTTTGTTTGTTTAAACGCGCTAATCTCAGAAACAACTGAACCGATTTGAATAATTCTTTCACTGTTAGATAGTCTATTTATCGAGGAAGGCTATAGGCTACATTTTATCCCGAAATTCCCACGGGAACGGGCACAACGCGGGTAAAACCGCGGGGCGCTGCTAGTCAGTCAATAAAACCCATTCTTTATCATTCCGAAGTTAAATTATCCGTTACACGTACTCTATCATTTATGGCTTAATTTGGTCAAAATAACTGGTGTTTTATAAGATTTGTAATAAACATTACATAAAAATAAATATATAGTAATAAAATATGTAAATTATTCGTCGTCGCTTTTGCTTTGTTGTTTCCAAGGAAATCATGAAAACACGTTTTCGCATTATTGCGTATCATCACTACATGGTATAAATCAAAGTCGCTTTCCGCTGTCTGTCCCTATGTTTGCTTAGATCTTTAGAACTACGCAACGGATTTGACGCGGTTTTTTTAATAGATTGTGATTCATGAGGAAGGTTTATGGATGTATAAAAATTCTCGAAATATATACCTATAATACTATATCTATACTAATATTATAAAGCTGAAGAGTTTGTTTTGTTTGTTTGTTTGTTTGTTTAAACGCGCTAATCTCAGAAACTACTGAACAGATTTGAATAATTCTTTCACTGTTCGATAGTCTATTTATCGAGGAAGGCTATAGGCTACATTTTATCCCGAAATTCCCACGGGAACGGGCACAACGCGGGTAAAACCGCGGGGCGCTGCTAGTAATACTATAAAAAGGTAAAATTTGTAAGTTTTTTGTTTGTATGTTCGAGCTAATCTCGGGGATTATCAGTCTGATTTGAATAATTCTTTTTGTAATAGATAGCCACATTCAACGGAAAGGTTATAGGCTATTTTTCATCCCGAAATTCCCATGGGAACGGGCACAACGCGGGTAAAACCGCGGGGCGATGTTAGTAAAAAATATAGGGACAGATAGACACCGGAAAGCGACTTTGTTTTATACTCGTACTATGTCGTGATTTTCCGATATCTGTTGTTGACTGGTTGTTATGCAATTGTCCGTTAGATCTTATTTCATCGATAGCTTTATCGAAAAATTCTTAAGGCCGGAGATGTCGTTAAATAATGGAATTTGCATTTAGCGTCAATAGTGACCGTGAACTTCATAATAGAAGAAGATTGTCTAACGAAAATTAGTTAAATAACAAACGGGACTATTTAATCTGGAAAGCTTGGTCATGGGTCCTATATTACCTATCTATACTAACATTATAAAGCTGCAGAGTTTGTTTGTTTGAACGCGCTAATCTCAGGAACTACTGGACCGATTTGAAAAATTCTTTCAGTGTTGGATAGTCCACTTATCTAGGAAGGGTATAGGCTATTTTTCATCCCGAAATTCCCAAAGGAATGGGCACAACGCGGGTAAAACCGCGGGGCGCTGCTAGTACTTAATGTAATAAAGCTGAAGGGTTTGGTTTCTTTTTTATTTGGACGCACTAATCTCAAAAACTATCAATACGGTTTTAATAATTCTTTATCGAATGGATAGCCACATTTAACGGGAAGGTTATAAACCATTTGTCATCCCCAAATTCCCGCGGGAACAGGCATAACGAGTGTAAATCCAGGCGCTTCTATTCATCTTCATAATTCGGCTCTTTAATAAAAATGCAAAATAGCATTATATTCTGATTTGAGGCAAAAAACCCGGTGTAAATGGGGAAGTCAGCGGGGAAGTCAGTCAGCGGTTCAGTCACTGTCGCTGTGGTGTAGGTTGACGTCGCGTTGCGTAGACGTCAAAATGTCTCGTTTTTCGTTCAAAATTTCTCTTTTTCTCACTGACTTCATAAACGTGTGCTCACTGTACTCAGCGTACCACTACCGACTCCATGTAACCGAATGACGTCATGGATGGCGGCAGTGTCGGCGCCGATACCGACCTGTATAAACCTGGCTATACATTATGAAACAGTATCCTATATTACAACATTCCAATTTTAAATACAATAACTAACCTACTATTCATATCCACCAGGACACGTTTGTATATTAAAACTGCTACTACAATGCCCCCCTCCCCAATAATCGTAGCGTCATACCAAAACAATTGAACTAGCTACGACTAAAACCAAAGCAAACACTAGGAAGTCTAATCTAGAACTGACAAAACTGGTGCGAACTGGATTTAAACCAAGTCCTATCACGAGGAATGGAAACTCACATGGAATAATGACGTTTTCAATCCAAGACAATGTCTGTTCTATAGTTTATCTGTTCTCTTCATACTCATTCATTCATTCATATCATTCATTTCGAGTAGGTTAGTGAACAACTCCGTTGTCCGAGTTTTTAGACCGCCTAAAGGCCTTCGACTTGGTCTAACGATTGAAACAACCGGGACAGACAATTTAACGTACCGAAGAACGGTACCCCTCAGGTAGAAATGCCACTATCGGCCACCTATCTAAGTAGGGATCGAGCTGCAAATTTCTTAACTCGCTCGAAGCCAACTAATGATTTTTCTGTATAATTTCATCAATATCAGTTTGGCTAGGTAATGACCGTCCATTACTCCATATCACTACAAAGTATAAAACAAAGTCCCCTGTCTGTCTATCCCTATGGTATGCTTAGATCTTTAAAACTTCGCAACGGATTTTGATGCAATTTTTTTAATAGATAGAGTGATTCAAGAGGAACGTTTATTAGGGTAAAACCGCAGGGCGCTGCTAGTCACTACAAAGTCGCTATTTTTGTCTGTTTGTTTGTCTGTTTGTCTGTATGCTTAAATCTTTAAAATTACGCAACGGATTTTGATGCGGTTTTTTGTAATAGGTAGAGTGATTCAAGAGGAAGGTTTTTATGTAAAAAAATTCCCGATATTCCCACGGGAACGGGCACAACGCGGGTAAAACCGCGGGGCGCTGCTAGTATTCAATAAATAATTATATCAATTCAAATACATATTTATATAGGAAGTTTAACAACTGACAATCGCCTAATTTCCTTGCATATTACAAAACATTTTACAATAAATTATTCGCTAACAATAGGCGTGAGAAAAACCTTAAATGAATGGCATAGAGTTGAAAATGGTGTAAACAATATTGAATTGAAGTATTCAGTCACCTTGTGGTCTGAGCGATTTTTTAATACGTTAAGTTGTCGGTCATGATTGTGTCTCGCAAATTGTGGCTAATTTGATCTAATTTAGTGATTGCTGCCGCCTACGCTGTCTGTATGATCTATTATGTATATACATGTAGTCTTGTACTTAAGACATCTGATCTTGTGTATGAAAATTTCAGATTTTTATTATTATTTGTATTAAAAAGGTAAATTAAAGTAAAGTATTAGCCTGTAATGTCCCACTGATGGAAAAAGGCCTCTCATCTCACTGAAGATTTTGTAATGGATATAGCCACATTCAACGGGAAGGTTATAGGCTATTTTTCATCGTGAAATTCCCACGGGAACGGGTACAACGCGTGTAAAACCGCGGGGAGATTACTATATTCAAAGTTGTTTTAAAGCAGTATTCTATGTTTTCCTTTTTCGCCTCAGAACAACATTCTTCCACAACCTACCCTCAAAGAAACAAGCGTCAGGAGACAAGACACCTTGTCAATTGGCAGTCATAATTAGTAATTAGTCATCACGTCGGCCCACACTAACACACCCATGGATCTATTCCATTCCCCTAGTCACGTGCTGCTGTCACACCCCTGTGGAAAAATTCCTGATGCGTAGGCAGAACGAACAAGTACTGAAGTGTTATTGACAATTATGACGTTTCCTACTGTTGTATACTATCGCTCCGTAGCAGTTTGACCGAGCGATGTCAGTTCATTGCGATTGTTAAGCAACGTGCAGCTCGCTCCCTACTTGGATGGGTGGCCGATAGTGGCATTTCTATCTGAGCGCTACCGTGCTTCGGAAGACACGTAAAGCAGTCGGTCCCGGTTGTTTCAATCGTTAGGCTATGTCGAAGGTCTTTAGGCGGTCTAAAAACTCTGATACCAGGGTTGGCCACTAACGAAATGAATAATGGAATAAACTTTTAGACACGTGGAAATAACTTCGCTAGACGAATCTCCTTAATCAAACAGAGAAATCTGCTTAAAAAAATCCCGAAATTCCCACGGGCACAACGCGAGTAAAACCGCGGGGCGCTGCTATTACATTATATATCATTATTTGTGGGTTTTGGTTCAGAATCAAAATCACAAGAATTTGTTTAAGGCCGATGACCTCTTTTTTCTCCATAGACCATCTACATCTACACTAATATTATAAAGAGGAAAACTTTGTTTGTTTGGTTGTAATGAATAGGCTCAAAAACTACTGGACCGTTTTAAAAAATTCTTTCACCATTCGAAAGCTACATTATCCACGAGTAACATAGGCTATTTTTCATCCTGAAATTCCCACAGGAATGGACACAACGCGGGTAAAACCGCGGGGCGCTGCTAGTACCTCATATTTTACTAAACGTACTATCTCATTCATGCCATTGAACTTGATCACGTCGTGTGACCATGATCTGATACTTATGTAGGAGTTTAACATCGTATGAAAGTGCCAAAATCGCCGCTAACTAAAACATATATTTGACCTTTCAGAAAGGTCACGCGACCTTGTGTTTTGCAGCGCATTTATTAAGTTATTAAGTGTAAGTGCAAATTAGTAATAACTAACTAATAATCACGGAACTAGGAACGTTTAGAAAACCTTAAGGTCCGTGAAACGGAACGGAGCTTCGCGGAGCCTGATTCACCAATCACAGCACATTGGGATTGTCTTCAAGTGTGGCCCAAAAGTTGCCTGAAGTGGTTTAGTGATATTATAAAACTAGCAGCGCCTCGCGGTTTTACCCGCGTTGTACCCGTTCCCGTAGGAATTTCGGGATGAAAAATAGCCTATAACCTTCCCGTTGAATGTGGCTATCTATTACAAAAAGAATTATTCAAATCGGTTCAGTAGTTTCTGAGATTAGCGCGTTTAAACAAACAAACAAACAAACAAAACAAACTCTTCAGCTTTATAATATTAGTATAGATTTAAGATGTATTGAACTATGGATGTCTGGGTGAACGAATACTAACTCGATTTTTGGCACATACCTAAATACTTGTAGTTAAGTAAGTAGGTTCGAGTAGGTTTATGATGTTTATGATGTTTATGACCAACCCTGGTGTCGGAGTTTTTAGACCGCCTTAAGACCTCCGACATGGTCTAACGATTGAATCAAGTTTGACCGTCAATTCAACATTCCCGAAGCACGGTACCGCACAGAATGAATGCCACTATCGGCCACCCGAAAAGAATAAAACATCGAATTGTAAAATTTTCCTGTCTTGCTTAAATGCCTAGAGATATAAATAGCAGCACATAATGTGTATTTTGCTCTTATTTTCGACCTTCAATGTCGTCGAACTTTGGTGCCAAGAGTCTGTTCTTTTAATGATGTGAAACTGAAAATCTGTGTGTAGTACCTGTATTGGGTTTTAATTATCATGTGCATATCATTTTTCAGTTTTCTGCTTTCCAAACTTCTTGTTTTTTTAACAACTACTGTTTGTCTATCCGGCTTTACCGCCCTAGTAGCGCTGATCTACTGGTTGACTTGCTATTCTCATTTCCACACCTGATATATTTTGCATCTATTACCGTTCTGTCTTTCCTAATTTAGTATTAGTACTTCAAAGGTAATTACGTGTCATCAGGCAAAACGCCCGGGAATATTGCCAACTAATAACCGAACAACCTATAGGAATGTTAGCGACAAACAATAACAATTATCCTACAGTTTCTCCCTTTTCATGTCTTTTCCAAAACATTTCCGGGATAAAAATACCCTGTAAAAAAACTCAAGTTCTAAGCTTCCTGTGTGTAAAATTTCATCGAAATCCGTCCAGTAGTTTTGCCGCAACAGAGCAAATGATTCAAGCATCATCATATTTTTTTGTGATTGTAATGTTACATAGACTGTCCTTCAGTTACTCAGACAAAGTCATTCATGTATCTCGTACGTGCAGACTTTGTGGCTTTTACGTAAGCGGTAATAGAGATGTGTGTGTAAGTGATACTTTTTAGGATTCCCAACACAAATAAAATAAAGATAGGTTAATAGATGAGAGCCGAGGCGTTGTCATAAGAGCTTCTCAAATCATTATTAGTAATAATGTAATAATTTATTACATAGTATAAAACAAAGTCGCGTCTGTTTGTCGTTTGTCTGTTTGTCTGTATGCTTAAATCTTTAAAATTACGCAACGGATTTTGATGCGGTTTTTTGTAATAGGTAGAGTGATTCAAGGGGAAGGTTTTTATGTAAAAAAATTCCCGAAATTCCTACGGGAACGGGCACAAAGCGGGTAAAACCGCGGGGTGCTGCTAGTATGTACTAAATTACAACTCAATGCAAGAGACTAACAACGTCTCGCTGTTGTATCCGTGTTGTGCCCGTTCCCGTTGGAAATTCAGGATAAAAATAGCCTGTAACCTTCCTCTTGATTGTGGCTTTCTTTTACAAAAATAATGATTCAAATCTGACTGTTAGTTTCTAAGATTAACGCATACAAACAAACAAAATCCAACCTCTTCAGCTATATCATATTAGTACTAGCAGCGCCCCGCGGTTTTACTCGCGTTGTGCCCGTTCCCGTGGGAATTTCGGGAATTTTTATACATATAAACCTTTCTCTTGAATCACTCTATCTATTAAAAAAACCTTGTCAAATCCGTGCAGTAGTATTTGTGTTTATCGCGAACAGACAGACAGACGCGGCCGGGGACTTTGTTTTATAATATGTAGTGATAGATATATATTATAGATATAGTCTTATTTACAAGCAGAAGGAATCGTGTGCAGAACTTCAAAGTGTGAACTTCCTGTTAGATTCAAAGTGAACCAATTGAATGATTGCTACCTTTGACCAACCTTGGGCATAGTGGCAAGTTTTCTAGATATTTCCAAGATTTCTAGACAAATCGAGCTGTCGAAATTCTAGAAATTTTTAGGGATGTTTTCAAAGTTTTTAAAAGATTCTGGTTAGTTATATTAGGTGCGAATTGTATTCGTAGATCTAAAACGAAATACGGGGTGTCGTGGTGCAGGCAGCGATATTGACTATAGAAGTTAAAACACAAATATACATATTATGTATTTCTAAGCACAGTGTAAGGTTGAAGTTCAGTCAGTAGCTTTTCCAAAAAATATATTCTCTAATATCCATTGCTGCACCGTGGCACCCCCGAAAGTTATAAACAATCTGTAGGTACTAATATGGCAAAGTCATATAAACCTTTAACACACAGATTTAAGTCTTATTTATAACTACTGAATGGAATCCAGCCCACTACGCAACTACGTACAAAAGTCCTTGAAAGGGGGCGCATCTAATCTGTCACGTGAGCCGGTGCAACGTGATGCTTCGACGTGACGTCACGTGACACGTGTCCGTGCCAAGTCACGCTGGTCACACCCCCGATTTGGTGACGTCACACGTATAAATAACATGGCCTGATTGGTATTCTTAGCATAAAATTATATTGGATAATTATATGCTAAGAATGAAAAACATTGGTGGAGTAATATGGGAATAATTGCATAGTGCGGTAATGGAATTTTGTTTGTGAATGTAATAGCGAGTTTACAAGCTAAGATTGGCTCGTCGCTCGCTCGCTTTGTAATGAACACGCTAAATCTCCGCTCGACTTGCAGTTGCGATCAAGATTTGGACTAGAAATGTCAAATCGCGTAAATAGCAAGGTCAAACAAGCGAACATTTCGCATGCACTAAAACCTATATATAAAATAAAAGATTGACGCCATCCTGTGACGAACAGACATGCCACCACACAGAGGGGATCTACGATAAATTACTTCAATTGGCGATACGCAATGACAATGTTTATATACGGGTACTAGCCGCGCCCCGCGGAGTTTCCCGCGTTGTACCCGTTCCCGCGGGATTTTGGGATTTTTCATACACTAAAACCTTCCTCTTATTCTCCTTCCTATTATAAAATACTGGATAAATATCTTACGTAACTGACAATTTGTTTGTTTGCATATAATAAGAATATCTAACGTCAAAACCTTTTTGAGAAAATAAGATTCGTGTAGGAAGAGTACATGGCAATACTATTGTTTATGGATGGGCTCTTCGTTTACAATTATGCTACGTTTTATCCTGAAATTACCACGGGAAATCAATATTAACCGACACGATTTGAAAGTAGGAAGGTAGTATACTATTCATAGTTTTAAAATCTGAATCTAATATGATTCTTTCACTATTAGGCCTTCGCTAACATCTAAGGTTAGGTCCAATTACCTACTACCAACACTGCACTCGAAAACAACCTCTATCACCACGTAATAAAGTTCCACTTCACTACTCCACAGTGAAAGAGTTCACAATTTCAATCCTAAGGACAATTGCTTGACCCGTGACTGTACAGACTGTTGAATATACGATTTTCGTCTTTATTGCTAGTTGTGTAAGGTTGTCTTTTCTTTGTGGTAACAAGTGTTAGCGATTTGCTAAAAATAGGTTGTAGTAATTTGATTTAAGTGAAAGGCATTTTTTGCTAATATAAGAAGTAGTAATTTAAGGTCATAAAGTATAGCTTTTATTTTAAAACTAAAACCGCCATAGTGTAACTAAAACACTTATAATGTGTTTTGTCTCTTTTGCTCTTCGGAAAATTTCGTATGTCAGAAAGTGACAAAACATTTGATAGCTAAAATGTTCTTAATACGCGTTCTTAATATGGCCCTAAGTGCTTAATTAGTACCTATGTTTTGTAAAAAATAAGCAAAGGCCTCTCATCTCACTGAAGATATCAGTACAGTGAGGAGGATTAGGTCAGGTCAGCATCCACGCTTGATGATATAAAACCCGAGTTATGTTTGAAAAATAAATGAATTTACTTAGCATACATTAAATCCTACTAATATTATAAATGCGAAAGTTTGTGAGGATGGATGTATGTTTGTTGCTCTTTCACGCAAAAACTACTGAATGGATTTGGATGAAACTTTACAGTAATGTAGATTATACATCAGAATAACATATGGGTTACATTTTATCCCAAAATTCCTTCAGGAACAAGTACAACGCGGGTAACACCGCGGGGCGCGGCTAGTATCTAATAATTAAACATGAGTATTAATATAAATTCTTCAAGTTATTGTACAATTATCCTTAGTGCTGTTTATTGAGAATGAAATCATAGTAATTCTAGATAATGTAACACTAGTTAACACTATTCATTTATGTAATCACTAGGAGCGCCCCGCGTATTTACCCGCGTTATGCCTGTTCCCGTGGGAATTTCGGGAATTTTTAAACATATAAACCTTCCTCTTGAATCACTCTATCTATTTTAAGAAAACGCGTCAAAATCCGTGCAGTAGTAATTGAGTTTATCGCGGACAGACAGACAGCGGCGGCCGGGACTTTGTTTTATAATATGTAATATGTACTCTCAGTATGTACTATGAGATCATGTACGAGTATCAAGAGATTAAATTAATAGGTACCTATGTTATCTTCAACATATTATTAACATTTTATTCAGTTATATTAGTAGTAATCAGTGGTTTAACCGGTGTCGTATTATTTCCTGTAGGAATTTCGGGATGAAAAGGTGTATATTATCTTCCTTTTGAAAGTGGTTATCTTTATATTAAACAAGCAGCGCCCCGCAGTTTTACCCGCGTTGTGCCTGTCCCCGTAGGAATTTCGGGATGGAAAATAACCTATAACCTTCCCGTTGAATGTGGCTATCTATTACAAAAATAATTATTCGAATCGGACTGATTATTCCTGAGATTACCTCGAACATACAAACAAACTTAAACATTTTACCTCTTTATAATATATCTCTATGACTCTGACACTAGGATTGGTCAGGTTGGCCATCCACTCGATAAGAAGAAGAAGAAGAAAGTATAGATGAAGTTTCAAATCCCACGGGAACTATTCCAGGGATGACCGCTACGAACCTAAAATCACTTTAGCTATATTAGTTTTAATGTTTCATATGTATTGTTTTATCCCGAAATTGTGTACAATGCAGGGAAACCGCGGGGCGACTAGCAGTCAATCAAAAACACTTACCTAACCCATTTTATCTTTTGTTACAGGTTTAAACAGTTCTTAAACCAGGCACAGAGCGTGCCAACCCTGAGATCCTCTCCATCATCACGATATCACCCAAAATGACAACTCAGCCGTTTAGAAGGAAGCCGTTCAAAATCTTAAGCACGTACCTGAACACGTAAAGACTTAAAAACAAAGCAATAAAAACCAAAAACTATTTTATAAATAATCAGTGATTAATTAGTTCCTTTAATTTATAAAAATTGTGTAAAATTAGTGTTTTAACTGTTAATTAGTGTTAAGTGCAGTGCAGTGCCATTGTCGATATATTTATCGATAGATTTTAGTTTAATCGATATTTGAAAGACTCAAAATGTGGTGTTTAATCGGGTTCTTGTTCGTGGTGGCTGTGGCAGCTGATAGAAGTAATTTACCCCCTATTTGTGATAGGTAAGTGTATTTAGCACTTAATTTAAGTTTTAGTTTAGTAGATACCAGCATCGCCCCGCGGGTTTACCCGCGTTGAGCCCGTTCCCGTGGGAATTTTGGGAATTTTTATACATAAAAACCTTCCTCTTGAATAACTCCATCTATTTTAAAAAACCGCATCAAAATCCGTTGCGCAGTTTTTAAGATCTAAGCATACATAGAGACGGGAAGCGACTTTGTTTTATACTATGTAGTGAAAAGGCACATCGCGGGTAAAACCGCGGGGCGTTGCTAGTTATTCATAAGTCATCAGTCGACATATGTACAAGTACAAGTACACTCAACCATACAATATTTAACTACAGTTTGCCTATTTGTTGACACTTATTATCATCTATTATCACTACATCACATCTGAATGCCGCCGGGACACATTGTGAAGGCAGGAAGTACTGTTGGCCTTGTTAGGTCGCTTCGACCACTTGCAATGCCTAGTACTTGTGTGAATGTACTTAGTGTGTAGTGGACTTTATAGTACTCTTTATAGAACCTTTAGTATTGAATTGAATTATTTAATTACTTTTAATTATTATCCGGGAGGAGAAGGGTTTTGAGAAACTGTTTATTTTACTCAAGTTTTTTGTTTTAAAGAAAAATCTTAAGCATTCTATCTCTATCAAATCAATTATAAATAATATAATGTCTTAAATATCTTAGTTAAATAATCTTAAGAGTGGCGGGAATGGGGGTTGGTTTTTGCCCAGCAGTGGGACAATACGGGCTTATAGTAACAGTAAATAATCTTAACGCTGAAGTATAAAACTAAGTCGCTTTCCGCTGTCTGTCTGTCCCTATGTATGCTTAGATCTTTAAAACTACGCAACGGATTTTGATGCGGTTTTTTTCAATAGATTGAGTGATTAAAGAGGAAGGTATATATGTATAAAAAATCCCGATGTTCCCACGGAAACGGGAAAAATGCGGGTTAAACCGCGGGGCGCTGCTAGTAATGATTTAAAGTACACACTCATATTATCAACCATTTACATTTTATCAATTTGGAACAATGCCAATAATATTAAACTAGAATTCAAAAGTGGGTCTCAAAAAAAAATATTATTGTTAACTTTCAATTAAATTTAATTACTTAATTACAATAAAACCTTTTTAATAAAACTGTTGCCCGAAAAGTAAGATGATTTCGTGCTTCGGAGGGCACGTTAAGCCGTCGGTCCCGGTTACTTTTTACGGATAGTAGTCGTTACATGAGCCATGTCAGAGGCCTTTGGCGGCTCAATCACTCTGACACCAGGATTGGTAAGTTTGACCATCCACTCGATGAAGAAGATCCGTTCCTAAACGAACTAACTAACCCCATCTCTTCAACGCTTCCAGCATGATCTACTGTCATGGACCACTGCTGGACACGGTCCAGATGGCCGGCCTCTACAACGACTCCAAGACCTTCGTAGATATGAAGATCAAGTGGTCTGAGAACATCACCATGGAACATTTCTATGAAATGATGAACAGGTAATTCTTTTGTACCACATCCCCTACATCTTTCGTGTCAATGGCTACAAAAATAAAAACTAAATAAATGTCGTGATATTATGTAGAACTAGCCACTCCCCGATGCTACCCGCGTTGTACCCGTTCCCATGGGAATTTCGGGATAAAATGTTCCATATGTTATTCTGATGTATAACCTAAATTACTGTAATATTTCATCCAAATCCGTTCAGTAGTTTTTATGTGAAAGAGCAACAAATATACTTCCATACATACATCAATCCTCACAAACTTTCGCATCTATATATATTATATATATGTATATAAAACAAAGACGGGTTTGTTACAACACTTATAACTCGAGATTGGCTGGACCAATTTTCATGGTTTTTGTTTCGTTGGATTTGTCTCCGCCATGAATAGCAGAATACATTTAAAAAAAAATGAAAACTTGGAATAAAAATCTCAAAATTTCCCACGGGAACGGGGGCGCTGCGGGTGAGACCGCGGGGCACAGCTACTTTATAATATTAGCAGGATTAAATGTCCCCGGACCAATAATAGTATTCGTTGCTCACGTGCCCAAGACTGCAATAAAATACTTTCCCTAACCTTGAATCTGAGTGAAATATTGTCCAAAGCATTTAATAGTCTGGAATCATTGCCAAGTGTCAAAATAAAACAATTCATTCATTGCGAATTTTATTAATCTAATTCTTTTTGTATAAAAAACTTAAAAAGCGTTATGTGACATTCTGTTCACAAGCGCGGCTTACTTAAAATATCAGTAAAATCTATACTAATATTATGAAGAGGTAATTTTTTTAAGTTTGTTTGTTTGTTTGTATGTTTGAGCTAATCTCGGAAATTATCAGTCCGATTTGAATAATTCTTTTTGTAATAGATAGCCACATTCAACGGGAAGGTTATAGGCTATTTTTCATCATGAATCATACCGTCATTTCCATCCCATAACAACTCCAGCACTAATACGCTGGTTCTTCCAGGACAGGTTCCCATCCGACGAAGGCTGACATCCAGGAGTTTGTGAACGAGAACTTCGACCCGGCGGGGTCCGAGCTGGAGAACTGGAGACCTTCCGACTGGAAGGATAACCCTTGTACGTTCACATAGTTTTAATTAATTCAAGTTCGATGGTCTTGTGGTATGTGCACTCGCCTGCCAAGACTGAGGTCCCGGGTTCAAATCCCAGGTCGAGCGAAAAAAAATCCTACTTTTCAAACATGGCTCGGGTTTTTGATTACCAACGTCTCTGGGAAAAACCCTCTATGAAGTTCTGAAGATCAGTGAGGTTAAATGCTTTATTTTTTATTAACTTTATCAATATTTTGTTCAGCGTTTCTGAAAAAAATCAAAGACCCCGTGCTGCACCAGTGGGCGTCAGATCTGAACCGCCTATGGCTGGAGCTAGGCAGGAAGATGAAGGCGGAAGTCAAGGAGAACCAGGAGCTCTACTCCATCATATACGTGGATAACCCTGTTATAGTTCCTGGTGAGTTGTACCATGAACAAGACTAGACTGAATGTAGCCAGGTATTTTATCTGATGATGATACCTTGATTCAGGGTTCAATTCTGATAGTTTCAATCATAAGACCATGTTGACCATTTTGATGGTGTTAAAACTCTTGACGTAATCTTAATCTTTTTGAATGGAAACTACGTTTACGGATACACTTCGCTTTTATTTTTAAAAAGTAGCCTATGTCCTTTCTCAGGCTCTGGACTAACTGTGTACCAAATTTCATTCAAATCGGTTCAGTAGTTTTGGCGGTATAGGACATAATATGCTACTTTTTATCTCAAAATTCCCGCGGGAACGGGTACAACGCGGGTGAAACCGCGGGGCGCTGCTAGTATTGAATAAAGACCTATCTTAACGTTCAAAATTTTCCAGATCTTTTCTAACCCACACATTTCCCTACACCTATTTCAGGCGGTAGATTCCGTGAGTTCTACTACTGGGACTCCTATTGGATCATCGTCGGTCTTCTCATCTCCGAGATGCGGTCTACAGCCAGAGGAATGGTCAGCAACTTCCTAGACATCGTCGATAGGATCGGCCTCATTCCTAATGGAGGAAGAATCTACTATGTTAAGAGGTTAGTTGGGTAGGACTGAGGGTTGTCCCGAAACTTGTTTTGCTTCTTCTTCTTCTTCGAGTGGACGGTCACCCTGACCAATCCTGGTGTCAGAGTTATTGAGCCGCCAAAGGCCTCTGACATGGCTCATGTAACGACTACTATCCGTAGAGAGTAACCGGGACCGACACGGCTTAACGTGCCCTCCGAAGCACGGAATCATCTTACTTTTCGAGCAATCAGGTGATTCAGCCTGCAATGCCCTAACCAAACTGAGGAAAATGTCACAAAGAGATTTTTATGAGATATGTCCCCACCGGGAATCGAACCCGGAACCTCCGGGTCGTGAGCCGAGCGCTCAAACCGCAAGACCACGGAGGCTGTTACAAGACCACGGAGGCTGTCCTAGTGACTAAATCCTAGTGATTTAGTTCAGTTGTAACGGTCAAATTAATAATTCCATAATTCCATCTCATATCATCACGGTATCTCCAATTAAGTTGCATTTAAGCCGAAAAAACCGAATGTCTTCCAGGTCCCAGCCCCCGCTGCTGATCCCCATGATCAAGCTGATCATGGACGACACCTACGACTTGGAGTTCCTCGGGAACCACATCCATACCCTGGACAAGGAGTTCGACTTCTGGATGACCAACCACACCGTGGATATAGAGCATAATGGACATAAGTAAGTTTATTTACAAAATAATAGCAGTGCCTTGCGGTATTACACCTGTTGTGCCCGTTCCTGTGGGAATTTTGGGATATAGAATAGCCTATTACCTTCCCGTTGAATGTGTCTATCCAATATAAGAATAATTATTCAAATCGGATTGGTAGTTCCTGAGATTAGCCGTAACATACGAACAACATTACAAATAACTTACAAATCCTAACTAATATTATAAATGCAAAAGTAACTCCGTCTGTCTGTTTTGTACACAGTCAATTTGGTAGACAGTTAGTCCAGAGCCTGAGAAAGGACATAGGCTACCTTTTATCGCGAAATTTCTGCGAGAACAGGTACAACGCGGGTGAAACCGCGGGGCGCTGCTAGTATTAATATATATAGAGGGTTTAAGTTTTAGAAAATATGTACATAATTTAAGTATGGAAAGTATGTAAAACAAGATAAAAATGAACTTGTTAGAAAATATCAAATACTCAAATTTTGGCCAGGCCCGAATCTCACCATCAATTGCGTATCGATTTTCTAACGTGTGATGATTATTTCATTTTATCGGACCCAGGCAGAGACAATAGAGACAATAAAGGTTAGAAAACCAATAGACTTTAGTATTCCGGACAGCCGTAGTCTGTCAAAATAGTCTTAAAACTGACTGACTTTATATAGTTTAATTATGGTTCCTCTCATAATTGCAGTGTCCCTACGGGGTGTCACAACTTACATTATAATTTAGTAATACGTGATAAGCAATAAAGATTTGTATTTGAATTTGACTAGTCCCTATCAGAATGTATATGTATGTTTCAGGTACAAGATGGCTCGGTACACTGACGGCTCGCAAGGCCCGCGCCCCGAGAGCTACAAAGAAGATGTAGATGTTGCCAAGTGAGTAATCGCCCTTATTTATTTAACCTTCTTCACAAGTAATAGGTTCGCGTTTTTACCCTTTTGGTACGGAACCCCGAAAAAAATAACGGGTTGCACTCCGGGAGTGACGGTAGAAGCATAACTTGAATATTAACGTCAAAACGTCTTACGAATGTTCGATCAGGTTAAGTTCCGTGCTTCGGAGGGCACGTTAAGCCGTCGGTCCCGGTTACTTTCTACGGATAGTAGTCGTTACATGAGCCATGTCAGAGGCCTTTGGCGGCTCTATAACTCTGACACCAGGATTGGTCAGGTTGACCATCCACTCGAAGAAGAAGAAGTGTCCTGACGCGAGTTTAACATTTTTACCCATCAAAAAAGTGCACAACGCCGCTCAAGAAGTTTTCACTTCAAAAATTGTTTTTAACGCCCATGACTATGTTTCCAGACATTTCGAAAAACATGAAGATAAAGAGGAACTGTACGCTGAATTGAAAGCGGCTGCGGAGTCAGGGTGGGACTTCTCTTCCCGATGGTTCATACTCAATGGAACCAATAAAGGTAATTCAAGCTTTTATATAGTTTCCTGTCCTGGAAATTCCTGTGGGAACATACAACGCGAGTAAAACCGCGGGGCGCTGCTAAGCTAATACTAATATAACGACATACTCATGTCAGTACCTACTAAACTAATAGCTATTTTTTCCCAAAGGCAACCTTACGAACTTGAAGACAAGGTCTATAATCCCAGTGGACTTGAACTCTATAATGTGTTGGAACGCAGAATTAATGGCGGAGTTTCATTCAAAACTTGGAAATACCGCGAAAGCAGATTACTATAGAGAAATACACGCCAGGTTCATGGATGCTATCGACCAGGTAATAATAATATTTATACATTTATATATACTAGCTGTCCCGCGCGGTGGTTCCACCCGCGACTCAATTAGATGTAGCTGGTGTGAATCTAAACCATCACGGGTGCCACACAACCGCATACAAAAAAAAACATTCAAATCGATCCAGCCGTTTAGGAGTTCAGTGACATTGACAGTATTTGACTCCATAAATGGCCGGTAACACTAAACTTTCTGTTCCTGCAATCTCAGATAGCAGATAATCATTAAATTGTATCTTAAGATCATAGACACCATGTAATTACACATGTAAAATGTTGGAACGGATTAAAATTTGACATTTATTTACACAATGTCGAAGGTAATTAACAACCTCCGTGGTCTTGTGGTGCGCTCGGCTCACGATCCGGAGGTTCTGGGTTCGGCCAATATCTCACAAAATCTCTTTGTGAGACTGCCCTCAGTTTGGTTAGGGCATTGCAGGCTGAATCACCTGATTGCCCGAAAAGTAAGATGATTCCGTGCTTCGGAGGGCACGTTATGCCGTCGGTCCCGGTTACTTTCTACGGATAGTAGTCGTTACATGAGCCATGTCAGAGGCCTTTGGCGGCTCAATAACTCTGACACCAGGATTGGTCAGGTTGACCATCCACTCGATGAAGAAGATCGAAATTTGTCTTCAATTTGCAGATCCTCTGGCACGAAGACGTGGGGGTGTGGCTGGACTACAGTCTCGAGCAGAACTGGCGGCGAGATTACTTCTACCCCACGAACATAGCGCCTCTGTGGACAGGATCCTATGACAAGGCGAAGAAGGAGTACTATGTCAATAGGGTCATCAATTACTTGGATAAAGTTAAGGTGGGAATTGAGTGTTTTAAAAACACTCACCTGTTAGTACAATATATACATATAGAATAGTGTAATTATAGTTGTTTGACATAAGATTTTTTTTTTAAACATGGTTGTTTGTGACTCAAAACGGATCAAAAATTAAAGATACGGAGTCTCGAAGGACGGGATATATTACGAAATCTGAAGAGTTTAACTTTTTGTTAGTTTCATCGCGGCTGTCTCTGAAACTGTCTGTCAGATATGATAAAATATGTATATTATGATTTTTTCTTATTCTTTACCATATTTTTTATTGTTTTATGTAAGCCTATTTTTAATCCTGAAGTTACCGGCTGGCATATCCAGCACATGTTCGGTTCGGAATTGTCACCAAGGCCCATTAAAACCTTAAACCCTTGCGTTTCCCGACAGGTGGACATATTCGAGGGCGGCATCCCCGCCACGTTCGAGCACTCGGGCGAGCAGTGGGACTACCCGAACGCGTGGCCGCCGCTGCAGTACATGGTGGTGACGGGGCTGGCCGACACGCGCCTGCCCGCGGCCGAGCGCTACTCCGCCGAGATCGCCACCAAGTGGGTGCGCAGCAACTTCGAGGTCTGGAAGCAGAAGACCGCCATGCTCGAGAAGGTACGCACTCTTTATCGACCTTACGTACTGGTTTCTTAAGTTGAAGCTAACACTACTCATTTTGAATTGTAACTACGTTTACGGATACACTTCGCTTTTATTTTACACTAGCAGCGCCCCGCGGTTTTACCCGCGTTGTGCCCGTTCCGGTGGGAATTTCGGGAATTTTTTTACATAAAAACCTTCCTCTTGAATCACTCTACCTATTACAAAAAACCGCATCAAAATCCGTTGCGTAATAAAGATTTAAGCATACAGACAAACAGACAAACGACAAACAGACGCAACTTTGTTTTATACTATGTAATGACTTTTATCTGACGTTTGACCTTGACAGAAACCGTGGTCACGTGTATAGTCCTCCTCGCCGTCCTGGTATCAGTGAGATGAAGCCTTGACTCAATTGTAGGACGTGATCTTAATTTTTTTGGCCATTTTACAAAGTGCAAAAGAGACAAAACACTTTAAACAGTGTTTTAGATGAAGATCATTTATGAATAAGGCAGAATGTCTTTATAATATGTTGTTATTTCCAGTACGACGCAACAATTTTTGGCGGTTTCGGCGGCGGTGGCGAATACGTGCTCCAAACTGGATTCGGTTGGACCAATGGAGTCATAATGGCGTTATTGGACCGCTACGGATGTGAGTATATTCATTAGATGTCATTTCACCCGCTTAGACACATGCTACGTTTCATATATCATCCTATCCTACTAATATTATAAATGCGAAAGTTTTTGAGGATGTATGTATGTTTGTTACTCTTTCACGCAAAAACTACTGTACGGATCTGGATGAAACTTTACAGCAATATAGGTTATACATCAGAATAACAAATGGGATACATTTTTTCGCGAAATTCCCTCGGGAATGGGTACAAAGCGGGTAACAACGCGGGGCGGTTAGTTGCTAGTGTTAAATAATTATAGCATCGTAACAGTGATGTTGGTATCAAACAGTCATATCAAACGTATCATAACAAAATTCGTCCATGAAATGCGTCTTTATATCTACACCTTTAGATGTCATATTCGCATAACATTAACATGTCATTTGTGTGAAAATAATAATTAACCCGCGAGGCCTTTAACGCTTTATATTTTTATAAAAGCTGTATTTTGTGTCGTTAACAGTCTCAAGCCGTACTCAGAGACGACAAATAATTCCTTATTAGAGATTTAAGGACTGATTTTGACATGTAGTGTATGAAAATTACGTCAAATAATTAAGTGTCGATTTAATGACAGTCTCTGAGTGCGTTTGTTCGTTCTTGCACTTGTCTGAACGAACATGTTCGTTAAGAAATTCGAGAATAAATGAAAATGCTGGTTGTTGGTGTAAAATAATTCCCAATTGACCCCGTTCTTTGCCCCTATTGGGGACAATGGGAATTTTAATCTCGTCTAAAGTTTAACAAGCGTGTGATTACCCTTAATCCTATTAATATATGAATTTCCTTAAATAAAATAAATTGCTTTTTAAAATTTAAATTATTTCTGTATTATATGTCCTAAAATATATCTATAAAATAACTAATCGCCATGTTTTCTGTTCATCCGCCCACATACATACATACGACAGTGGCTTCACCTGGTACGTTTTTCATTTTGTTTGTCATGGGTACTATGGGTACTATCTACTAATGTTTGTATGTAAATAGATTAAGTTGGGGTAGATTTTTTATATGTCTATGTGTTTTAGCATGAAACATCAGTGTTATTAGAATGTAGAATGCAATATGTTTAGTTAATTAGGAATCTACATATAATTTATAAATGTCATTATATATATTTATTGAGCCAATCCGCTAAATTATCTGCTTTGTATTCAGTTTATTTTATGAGTTGAAATCTGTTTATAAATTAATTTTAATATTTATTTTTACTTCTTTTTCCATCAACAATTCACACTAGGGAAGCACACAGGGTCATTACGAATTGTACTAATCAGAAATCCTCCTCAGTGAAATGAGAGGCCTTTGCCATGCAGTGGGACATTACAGGCTAAGAGCCTTATTGATAAACGCTTATTGACACTAGCTATCAAATGGTTTGTCTCTTTCCGACATACGCTATTTGTCAAAGAGCGAAAGAGACAAAATACTTTAAATCACTGTTTAAGTTAAATATCGTTTGTAAATAAGGCAGTAATACTTTATAATAATGTAATAATAAATAATAATAATAAATAAATAGCTATTAGGATAACTTTATAGCCTAATTCATAATCTGGTTTGAACTGAGCGTTGATAGAAATGGATCTGGGAATATATTATATTTTATGTGTAGTTTATATATATTTAATATATCTTATGGTTGATATTCTTTTATTTTTTTCTATGCATGTTTCCAGTGGGCTCTTCTAGACTAACAAGGATTTGTAGCTTTGGTATCTGTGGTGTAGTGGTACATACTTGTATTATAGTGGTATAGGTATATTATATTTTTATTTATATTATAATACCTTTGTTATATTTGTCATAATTTGACATAGTATTAAAAATAATTACTAAAATACTAATTGATTAATTTTATAATGATTTTAATAGCAATTCCCGTTCGTCCCAAACGCGTTTCGGGGCAAATGACACTTTGGTCATGTGTCAAACTTTTTCTAATTATTGTAACTGCAATAATAATTTCAGTTAATTTTTAATTTAAATAGTTACTTAATAATTTTTGCATACTTAATAATAAAACAGTCAATTATGTCATACTCATATTTAAATACTCAATTAGTTCCTAACTAGTATAAAATGCTCAATAATTAATTATACCCTAGTATACCTTACTACCATCCTTTTGGACTTCGCACTAATGAAGTAAAAATAACCAATAATATTTTCTTACATTGACGTAACGTAAAACAAATACCCAACTACAAAGATACAAAGCCCATTACCTAGAAGAGCCCCGTCAACACAATGTTGATCGGTGGCTTTTCTACAGACACGATGTCGGCAGTTGACGGATTCGGTACGGCGGAGTCGTCGGCAGTGTACGGAGCGCAAGTCGGCGCCGGCAGCGTCGCCACGGCTGTCTTAGTGGTTATAGCGTCGTTAGCTGCCGGGACGTTAGGGTGAGGTGAGTTGATGTGTCAATGGTTTTATTTTTGTTTCTGATTGGGTAATTTTTTTGTCTATGACTTGGCTGTAGTTTTTTTTCTATGTCATAATTAGTATAGAAATTTCTGTAAATAATAAAATTGTAATTCTCCGCCCGACTTATATTTTTGGAATCCATGGACAAACTAAAAAGTCTATAGACAATATAGAGTCTATGACAATATAAACCGGCTTCTTAGCCAAGTCCACGCCTAAATCTGACAGGCCAATATGGCGTCTTTGTTTTCTTTACTTAATAAAAGTTCTTTTGGAAAAGTAAGTCCTTTAACATCCAAAGCATATAACTCACTTTTAGATCATTTAATAACAATATTTTTTTTTTGTTCCAGATATTGTTTTATATTTAATAAAACATTTAATACCGCAATGAGGCACAGTAAAAGTAAGAATTTTCCATTTTTATTATATCTGTGGCAGAGAACATAGTGTATTATGGTATAGAATATTTCGTGTGTTTCTATCGCTTAGGATAGACATATTTACTTACTTATTAGTACTTTTTCTTGCCACAGACTATGCATAGCATAGATTACAGGGGATAGTTGTCATCTCAGAACTTACAATTATAACTTTTAGGTTCTCAGTGCTTCGGAACCTTTTTTTACTTAAATATTAAACTGAGATGGCATCTAACTCTGCACAATATATTTACGGTACGTATCCCAAAAAGCTATCCCTATTTCAATCGCAGATAGTAGTGTTTTATATCTTGTTCTAATACCCACCATAATTTGACATTTATTGACATATAAGCATGTAATCTGCTATCTCGGGATAGGCAGGAGGGATAGGTTTTTTGGAAACGTCCGATAATGTAGATAGAATATGAATTACATATCTTTACATTATTTTTTTTTGTAGAATTTAACGTTCCCGCTGTTAGTTTACAAAAACAATAACTTCAACACTTAGTAGCTAACTAATATAGGAAAAAATAGGTAATTTAGTTTGTATTAAAATTAATATTATTGTGATATTTATAAAATGCATAATAGTATTCTAATTATATGAAGTTTACATTAAGCTTAGAGCTTAAAAAGATTTAGTTTTATTTAGTGCTTAAATCTGTAGCTGAAGAACTAAAATCTAGGTTCATTCAGGCACTAAATGTGTCTAATGTTAGCCAAATCAGCTTTTTTAGTTTTACTAAAATATAAGTTGTGTTTTTTTAAGGATATTAATTATTAAGCAATGAAACATTCCTTATAAAGTGTGATATTGAAAATACCAGTATTTTATTAAAGAAAAAAAATTATGTCTAACGAATATTTTTATATTATTATTATTTTACTAACATAACACTGAATCGTATTTATTTTGTATATTTTAAGTTATTGTTATTATTATAATAAAGGTTTATATACTTATGCTACTTAATGTAAATTAAAAATTTTTTTTTAGATAAATAAATTATTTATTTCTTTGGGTTAGGCTGCGTTTTTATTGAAGCGGGACGGAGCTGTGCGGAGCTTTAATCGACCAATCACAGCGCAGTGCTATTGTCAAACAACGCATTTGACTTTGTCAAAATCTGTTCGTAATGCGTTTTGATTGGTCAATTGACTGCCGCACCGCTTTAGTAAAAACGCATCCTAATGATAAGAAATTCTTAAGTAGCTATTATTTTCATATCTTGATGAGATACTTTAGCATGAAAATTAAATGTATTCTGCATAGGTTTCAATTAGGTAGAACTGTGTAGTGTGATGCGGAAATATATATTTTGTTATTCAATTTAGAGTGTATTCCCGTTGGCCCCAATGGACAGTTTCCCATTTGCCCCTCATTGGGGGAAAATCGAAATAAAATATACATCTTGTTAATTTTGACTTCATCGTTTATTTAACAGATATTTGATTATGTTGTAGATAAACTAAAATTTAGTTTTTCTTCAAATACACCGTATTTAAAGGAACCATCTTGAAAACCACCTTTAAATAGAGTCTTCCTATCTAGACTACATTTCCGCCACATTAATAAAAAACCAGCTTTAACACGTTACAGTCACGAAAGAATCTAATTCTAACGCCAGGCATTGCGTGATGTAACTACATTACTAGTTTTACTGTTGCCTTGGTGTTTATTGGTAAATTACTTCGCGGAATAGGGTAAAATAGACAAAATTTTAAACAGCATTTTTAAGCAAATTAAATGCTTCTAAATTATAACTATTCACTAGCAGCGCCCTGCGGTTTTACTGGCGTTGTGCCACCGCACCGCAACTCGCCCGCCCGATTCGCTCGGTACAATTCGCCGGTCGCCGTTCGTGACTTGATAAGTACATTGCTAAGCGTTTATTTCAGTCGCCAGACGCTTCGCCGTTCGCACTGCGCGAGTATTCGCACCGGCGAATGTCCCGTGGCCAGCCTGTTAGACTGTGTCACGGAAAAGTACCTTTAAACTTTTAGTTTATCACCATGATGCAACCTCTAATGAAATAAACGAAGTAAAAAGATGACGGGAGATCGTGACGTGTGGTCGATCGTGAGCGAATCGCTCTTGACATATAAATAAATGTTTTACTTTATATTTAACCAAGTGTTAATATAGATAAACTTTATAGTTATTGTTTAACCCCTCCTAACAACGCGGATCCAAGCCAGACACAATTGATTTTCTATTGTGTTTCTAATCCCGGCAAACAGGGCAAGGTTAAGTAATAATGATACTTATTATTAGGACGGTTTGCATTTTAAGTAGCTTACATACTTAAAACTGACAAGATTGCACATATATTTTCTTACTTATGTTAAGTCATCACTACATAGTATAAAACAAAGTCGCTTTCCGCTGTCTGTCTGTCCCTATGTATGCTTAGATCTTTAAAACTACGCAACGGATTTTGACGCGGTTTTTAAAAATAGATAAAGTAATTCAAGAGGAAGGTTTATATGTATAAAAAATCCCGAAATTCCCACAGGAACTGGCACAACGCGGGTAAAACCGCGGGGCGCTGCTAGTATACTTATAAACGTTAGGAGTAACTAGAATTTTCCCATTATCCCCAACCGTGAGCCAAGCCAAGGGCAGGCGGTAGTTCACTTTAAATCAGGATTTATTAGCAGGACACTAGTGCACGACAATATAGTGACGTCACGCGGCTTCCTCTGCTATTTCTATCATTTAATAGCTCTCGGCGGACATGTAGTTAAATTGACTCACATAAGACCGCTCTGTTTATTTGTAGTGACTGTTTTGTCCATCCATCCATCCTCACAAACTTTCGCATTCATAATACACTAGCAGCGCCCCGCGGTTTTATCCGCGTTGTACCCGTTCCCGTGGAAATTTAGGGATGAAAAATAGCCTATAACCTTCCCGTTGAATGTGGCTATCTATTACAAAAAGAATTATTCAAATCGGACCGATTATTCCTGAGATTACCTCGAACATACAAACAAACAAACTTAAAAATTTTACCTCTTTATAATATTAGTATAGATATGTATTACCTAGTAATAATATCATAACATTTCCTCTTTTTTCACTTTCCGAGTCGCTTCCGCTAAGTAAATAGTTTTAAAGTAAATATTGGTCCAGAATACAACCTTACCGATATTGATACAAAGTCATCGTCACGCCGTCGTAATAGATAACATATGTAAATGTTAGTTTAAATATAAAGCATACGATAATTGCGGAAAATTTTCGAGTCTATTTATTCATATTAAATGTTCTAGTGATTTCCAGAAGATTCTAGTTTTCTTTGTAACTGTGGTTTACAAGGAACTCTCCATTCTTATATTACTATACCATAGCTTTTAGACGCGGGAAAGACTCGGAAATAATTATACACGGTTAATTAGACCCAAATTAAACTAAGCTTGTATCTATACCAGGTAAAATGTGTATGGTTATCTCGGGAATTACCCGTCCGATTTGAATAATTATTTTTGTACTAGATAGACATATTCAACGGGAAGGTTACAGGCTATTTTTCATCCCGACATTCAAACGGGAACGGGCACAACGCGGGTAAAACCGCGCTGCTAGTTATGGGATATAACTAACTACTACTACATAAACATACACAAATATTTTATAAGAATAAATAATTGACACGCAGACGTCGCCAACAACTGTTTCTGCACATTTTCGTTGTTAACTTTTGACGGGAATTGAACCCGCAACCGAGCGCTAGCGCTCTCACATGCCACTGTGCCAACGGGCTAAGAAATGGGATAAGAAAAAGAAGAAAAATATTTTCACTAAACCCGTTATTTAGCCAACTTTTAATATAAAGTAACCAAGGTATTAAGTGTCCAAAACAGCTTTGCTTCGATATATTTCCAACATTCAAATCCCATACAAACTAATTATTAATTGGAACAGTCATAGTTTTCCAAATGAAACGAACAAATCCGAAATCCTTAGTGTTAAAACCCATATTAAAATCACACAATCACACAGTGATCTTGACAGCTACAGCCATGAAGTTAATTCCACCACTTCCGGTTTATTCATTCACACAGCAATTCGCGGTACATAGTATAATTATTTATCACAATACGGTGTTATTAGAGTTAGGGATAGACAAGTTTGTATGTGGTTTACGGCGGTACTTCTTATAGAGAACGCACAGAAGAGCAATCCTACTAAAATTATAAATGCGAAAGTTTGTGAGGATGGATGTATTTTGGTTACTCTTTCACGAAAAAACGACGCCACGGATTTGGATGAAACTTTACAGCAATATAGGTTATACATTAGAATAACACACGGGATACATTTTATCCCGAAGTTCCCGCGGGAACGGGTACAACGCGAGTAACACCGCGGAGCGCTACTAGTTTATACTAACTTAGGTAGCTTTTCATTTATTGTCATCTTCGGAATTAAGATAATGGCCAATCCTGGTAACAAGTATTGTGTCCGTTCCAGTGGGAATTTCGGGTTAGAAAAATAACCTATAACCGTCCCGTTGAACGTGGCTATCCATTACAAAAAGAATTATTTAAATCGGATTGGTAGAATCTGAGATTAGCGCAAGAAACAAAAAGCAAACTATTCAGCTTTATTAAATGAGCATAGATTTTCTTCGCTCATAGTTAGCTGGCTTGTTGTTTTCAATATTGTTAGTTCAACTCCAAGGTTAAACATACAGGAGATACTGCGACACAGACACGTGCAGTTCAGAAAGTAGAAGTCTCCGACTTTTTAATATTGTACAATACTATTATATACCTATTCTTGTTGTCAAAATAATCCGTGCTTCGGAGAGCACGTTAAGCCCGGCTACTTTCTACGGATTGTAGTCGTTACATGAGCCATGTCAGAGGCCTTTGGCGGCTCAATAACTCTGACACAAGGATTGGTCAGGTTGACCATCCACTCAATGAAAAAGTCAAAATAATCGTTTGACATCATCGCCGTTGCTTCACCGTAGTACTACCTACAATCGATATTCCCTTGTGACATTTTTCAAGACACTAGAATTAGGGCTGGGATGTTATGTACTCAGCACGCCCTTATTTAAATAGTTAGAATTAAATTATAATTCCCAGTATCCCCGTTTCATAAAAAGCGGGGCAAATAGGAAAATATATATCGACATCAACGTATCTCTTATGTAAACTAGCAGCGTCCCACGGTTTTACCCGCGTTGTACCCGTTCCCTTGGGAATATCGGGGATTTTTATACATAAAAACCTTTCTCTTGAATCACTCTATCTATTAAAAAAACGGCGTCAAAATCCGTTGCGTAGTTTTAAAGATCTAAGCATACATAGGGACAGACAGAAAGCGGAGAGCGACTTTGTTTTATACTATGTAGTGATGATGAATGATAGAGTTCGTAACCAGATAATTAAAAGGAAATTAGACTATACTTACCAACCATTACAGATAATATTATGGTATGTTTCCGTAGCAAGAAATCAAATATTAAATTGCTTTCTATAATTGTAAGCTTCTACGTTACCTTACTTACTAAGGGTATGTTTCTATTGAAGCGTATGAATTTTTGACGTTGACAAACCCGTTGGCACAGTGGCAGTAAGAGCGCTTACTGTGTCCGGGGTTGCGGGTTCGATTCAACGGAGTCAACAATATGTGAAGACATAGTTGTTGGCGACGTCTGGATGTCAATTATATATTCTTATAAAGTATTTGAGTATTATCAGTGAGTTAGATTCCACAACACAAGCTTAGAACTTACTTTGGGTGTAAATTTGTCAGGGTATACATTCACTAAAGCTATGCTATACTATGTTTGGTATCTGCCACTCATATGACACATAGTATAGACCCAAACTAAGCTCTAAGCTTGTACTATGGAATCTAACTTACTGATACTACTACATTTACATACACAAATACTTAATAAGAATTTAAAATTTACACCTCACGTCATCGCTTATTATGTCTGCACATATTGTTGACTCTGGGTGGAAATCAAATCCGCAGCCCCCGACACAGTAAGCGGTGCCAACGGGCTGAAAAAATAAGAGTACAGTACTTCTGAGTATTTTTTTCTTAAATTCTCTGCTTTCTTGATCAATCCATCTGCAGTGCATAAGACCGATTACAAATTCAGTACAAATAAAACACAAAAACAATAAAAATATTTATTACCAAAACTAATTAAAATAAAAACATTCAGTAATAAAAACTACTGACAAACATACGTACAAGTTTCGTAATTTAAAAACTATTTACCACATAAAAAAATGATCGAATGCGAATTAAATTGAAGTCGGAATCAAATTTTGAGTTGAACATAAACAATACTTAAATCTAACTGGCATATACCTTTAATTTTTAACGGAAAAATATCCAAATAAAAACTGTAGTACCAATACCTTTAATTTTTAACGGAAAAATATCCAAATAAAAACTGTAGTACCAATATTTCCGCCACAGACACAATTCACATATTTAATATACTTAAAATTCAACGTTATATATTTTTTTGTATCTATGTTTGGTATTACGACTTCTTGTTTTAAAATAACACTAACAGACGCGTTAACCACACGAAGGTCGTTTTAAAACTGAATGGTGCAGGCAGCAATCGCTTGATCTTGCGCCTGCGCAACTATAATTGTATTAAATCCTGCGCTTACAGGGTGTTCTAGATACTTCATGTAATTTTAAAAGAGTTTTTTAAAAATATATTTCAACTTTGCTGGTTTCATGGCAAACACTAATAATTTTGAATTGAATACGTTTACGGATACATTTTACTTTTTTACCTAACGTTTACAGAAACCGTGGTCACGTGGTAAAAGTATTTCCAATTCAAAATGTAGGCCATTTTAAATATCCTAAACGAATTAGGAATGTTCGAATTTCAAGATATAATTTATATCTATCCCTTTTATTGAAGTAATATCTTTACGGATAAATATTTATCCGTTAGAAGGTTCTTTCTTACTGGCCGTAACAGAAAAATAAATATAAACAAAAAATAAAAACATTTGAAAAACTTCGTCTTTTTTAAAGTTGGGTAACAAAATATTATTAGGTATTTTATTTGAAGTGTGAAATGTAAAGAATACGATCAGATATTTTAAGTTACCTATTTCATTAAAATAAATAAATATATTAAACTTTTTTTAAATACTTATATTCAGTTAAGTAACATGCTGTATAACTTAACAAACAAACAAATAAAAAAACTGGAATCTTTATCATATTGTGAACTCACCTCTTAAATTACAAGGTTTTGTATAATTAATATTACTTTATTCATTGTCATGTAATCCTTACTTCATTTAAATATGAAAGTTGAATTCAATTACCTGTAATTATTTCGATAAGTATTAACAAACTATTTATTACGAGTTCTATAAACTTATTCCCACAAACAAATGACAACTCATTTTGAATTGGAACTACGTTTAGTATTCTACGTAAAAAGTATAGACGCATAACACCTCAGTCTTCTGTGACCACGGTTCCTGTAAAGGGGCCGAAACGTCAGATAGAAATTCTACTATAATATTATAAATGCGAAAGTTTTTGAGGATGGATGTATGTATGTTTGTTACTCTTTCACGACAGTACTGGACAGACGTCACTACTGTTTCATATGTGTCCTATATGTGTCGCAAATTGTTTCTGACACAAACAAACACCATCTGTTTTGTTCATTGTATCTGTATGCAAACAATGATCTCATGCGCTATCTATTGTGTGTCATAGTGGAACAGTTTTTACTTTAGCTTGTTTAATACAGCGGGAACGTTCAATACATATCTATTTATTTATTTAAAAAATCGTAGGTGAAATATGTATAGTGAATTAAATACAAAGATTATATGGCAAACTGTCATTATATGTTACTATCACTAACAAATTAAGACCGAATTGACACATGATTTTTCAAAATTGTATCCCATAGGAGGGGTTTTCACGCCAAAGACTATAATTATCTTGTCTTTCGTTTATCTCTTTTCTTCATATAGAAATAGAGCGAGAGAGAGACCTTTATAGATAAGTTTTTTTTTGTTTTGGCAAACATTTTAGCCTTGCCGAAACAACGTTATTTCAGAGATGTTTTACTTAACAAAATCTATATTTACAGGTTACTGGTGTACAGAAAACGAAAAGAGAATTACACATTATTGTCCAACGGTGAAGATAATATGAAACTACTTTCGAAAAGACCTTACACAGAACTGAGAAGCTTGAACGGGGCATCGAACCAACGACAGTGAACACCTTCCAGTGAACATCAATAAGTCGGGACAAATAGCACAAGTAATAAAAAAACTGAAATATATCATTAAATATTACAATAAATATACATATTCATGTGAGTAATATATAGAGGTGATTCAACTACGTACTTCTCCAGTACTGGAGCTAAATCCTGCTATATTATATGTGTATTAATTGAGTCTCAATTGGGTCGCGATGAAACAATTTAACACATTCAGCATTCTGGTAGAACATAATTTGTCAAAATGGTCAAACTATTGCATTGCATTCTGCTATTTTAACAAAATGTGACTCCCAATTGAGATTCAATTGGCACTCAATTTAGCATCCAGGACGGAGTTGGTATAAAACATTATTTAAGGGCAAAAAGATACCTTATATTGTTGCAAAGTCCTCATAAGCATGGAAATTTTATGGACTTTTTATGTAGTCTCTCCTTACAGAGATAACTTTCTTGTGCTCCTTGTACCCTACCATAGGTTTTTAACTAACAATATTGAAGCGAGTTTAAATCGACTGAAGGTAAAACTAAAGTAAAGTATTAACCTGTAATATCCCTTCTGGGCAAAGTCGCCTCATATAGTACAGTGAGTAGGGTTTAAATTTTATGCTGGGATGATAAAGTGTAATTCTTGAAGGCTATTATAGGCTTATTATAGCATGATTGAAGTATAATTTGGTAAGAAATCTCTCAATTATATGTTAAACAAGAACTTGCGTACGAGAGGTTACTGTTGTGCGTTCCTCAACACGTTTGGTCACATCCAGTGACCTTCATCAGGAGGTGGGTGAAGCGACAGCGGCAGCTTCTCTCCGAAAGCCTCGGTATTGGGGAACACTCAACAGTAACCTCAGTCGTACGTAAGTTCCCGTTTTAACAAATAAATGACATTAACGTACGTTTCAATTAATTGTAAAATACTCTCAATTATGGCTGTAAAGAACTGAAAATGTAAAAAAGCGAAGTTAGGCCTTTTTGCTTTACTGCTCGCGATGAAAGTCTTTAACTTGATATCGGTATACTAATCAATTTGAATACGACTCATATGTCGTTCCGGAAAAACTGTCGGTGTGACCTCATTTGCTCTGATACTGAAAACACAATAGTAGGAGTATCCTGTACAAATTTGGAAATCTTAAATTACAATTGTAATAGAAATAATCAATTTTAGCAGCCTCACTAATGAAACAGTTATCAGGATTTTTGGAGTAAAAGTTTCCTTAGGGTCAACACTGCGTTAAGCGTGCGCACGTCGGTTCACTATTGTATGACACCGCACGCGACGGGTGCACGCGACGGTTCACTTTTGTATGAAGACACACGCGGCGTGCGCACGCGGCGGGCGCCCACGACGATTCACTTTTGTATAGAACCGCGGCGTGCGCACGCTTAACGCAGTGTCGACCCTTAGAATACAATTTTAAAATATTTATGTCACATTATATTGTTTTATACTAAGTATAACTACCGAGGATAACGGTTTCATTGGTAAGGCTGTATGTAAAAATGTATACTAAAAATATATGATGATAGACACATCGATAAACACTCAAGTTTTTATGAAATAAATAGGTGAATAATATTATTTAACCCAGTTTGCGCTGTGACATACGTGTATGAAGCTTTGATGTATTTTTAACTATATTTAAGAGGCGTGCCACGGTGCGGCCGGGTGACAGTGACTAGCAAAGTTTTTGAAAAGAAACCCTATAGTGTAATCGCTAATCGCTGTTGTCGCTTGCACCGCGGCACGTTAATACTAGATATCAATAAAGATTGTTTCACAATATTATGAGATGCAGTGGAACTGCTTAGTTGAAATTGGAATTTTTGCCAAAATATTTTTTTACCGTTTTTACTGTTTAATTTAAAGGTTCTTTACCTTAGATATCTTATAACTATTGTGAAACAAACTTTTATAGGAATAAATAGATATAATAGGTAGGTAAATGAAATTGAAGAAAAAAAACAAAAATATAATGTTTTAGGCTTATTCTTAACGTCCCTGGTGGGGCATATGGGAATATTATTTCCTAACATCCCCTATATTTATTATCCAATATAACGTTAGGAAATTAAACATCTGGACACCTTCTTGCCCTTTATTTTTAAGACGCAAGTTTAATAAGAGGCCCGAACAGTTTTGGGCCCAAACAGTTTAAATAGATTTGGGTCCAAAACTTTAGTTAAGAATAAGCCTAAACCTATGTTTAACTTTCGTGCTTTAAACTATGAAAGTTATATTAAAAAGCTCAAATTTCTATGAGCAATATCATGTATACATTTTGATGTGTTACAAAATCTGCTATTCAAAATCACGTGTAACAGTTTACATTTCATATTAAAAGCCATGTTATATTTTTGAATAAAAATCATGTGAATTTTATATGAGTAGGTATACACAAGTACTTTGTTTATTACATTTTAGTATTATCAAAGAAATATTCATGACAAAATAATATTTATAAGTAGAAATATTAAATAGGTATTATATAGTTCACCATTTTTGGCGAAAACTGCTTGACTTTTAGAGAGTAGTTTAGATTTTTGCCCAAATTTACTTTTCTTTTAACCTTATTTTTGTATTTTTGATAGGTATTTCATAGTATTATTAGTGTATTATGTTTTTTTAGTTTTAAGGTTTAGTGATTTTAATAAATAAGTATTTTTATAAAATATAATGATGATTGATTTTGGGCACACCAACATTATATGCTTATTTATTGACAAAAAAATATCAAACATGCCAATATGATGGCAAAGTTCAAAAATATTTTTTGTTTGCAGGCTTAGACATACATAATATTTTAGATTATGCATTTATTTACCTGTGATTTTGAAATGCAGATTTTAAATAAAATAATTAAACAAATGATTAATCTAGTTTAATTTTATTTAAATCATATTACTTGACATATTGTTTTAAATACTACAATTAATTGCTGTTGAAATAGGACATTTTAACTAAAAAATAACATGTTTTAGCTCATTTATTAACTTTTTAAAGCGAGATTAATTATTACATTAATTTGTTAATTTATTTACAATACCTATAGGTGCTGGACACCGCCAAGTTTTAATCATTTTAGTATATTTTAATTTCACAATAAATCTAACCTATATAGGCAATGTGTATGATGTATAATTTATTCAATTTAAAGGTATGATCTATGTTAATTTTGCGATAAGCCCTATCTTTGATTACTTGGAAATATAGTTATCGAAAACTTGGGCCAAATTAAAAAAGCCTCCGAGATGTGTTGACTAAACAAAGTAGTAAAACGTTCTGAGTTAAAGACGCGGGTTCAGTTCCCGGTTTGGTGCCAAAATTTTGATTAAAAATATTTCCAAATAATAAGATATAAATTATCTTCAATTTAAGTATTAAGGTGATGAACACCAAAAATCTCCTGCTTTTATAAGTTGATTATTAGTTATAGAATTACAAATTAAGTAGCAAATTTTAATCATAAAATAGCGAAAAATCATTTTTGTATTAGACAAAGCTTCCTATTTCTATTAATTTTGTGATATATTATATTTATGTGTATGTAAGTAGAATGTATTTTCATGTAGTTTAATGTTCCTAGGTTTTGATGTTATTTTAGTCACCTTGTTTTTTATTAGGTTTGAGTTACCACGTTTTGAGTCTGCTGTCTCGATACTGGTTACATTGTGATTCTGTATTTAGATTATAGATAATGATTTTTGACAAATAAATATTAATTTTATGATATAGCTCACTGGTTTTCTTTAAAATAGTTCTATTAAAAAACCATTAGCTTGTAATGTCCCACTGGTGCGCAAAGGCTCGTCGTCTCACTAACGATATTAGTACAGTGAGAAAGTACTGTTGATCGTTTAGCATTGATTTCAACTCTCATCACTGTTCAAGTATTCAGGTTATTCCATTGCGATTCTTGAATAAATTCTCGACTCGAATAAACAAAAGACCAACGTCAGGAAGACCACCTGTCAACAAGGCCATCTGTCAGGTGGACTAATAAATCCGCGCCATGGAGACAGTTGAACCAGCGAGTCGAATATACCACAGGATAGATAGACCAAGTGAAGTGGTTTTAATGTCCACATTGTTAAGTTAGATAGACCTAGGTTCAAGTAGGCACTGTTGTCAGTAAAAATGGCTGCCATAGATTGAGACAGATTTACTACAACAGTCTTCATTACTAGATTGCATGTGCATCAAATAAGTTCTCTAGAATCTGTTATACAAAGTTGCTGACACAGCATAACATTTATCAAATACTAAAATATTGCACAATTGAAACAGTGTCAGCAGAAGCTAAACTACATTGAAACAGGGTCAGTAATACAACAACATTAGTCAAAAATGCAATACCTTTTTCTATTTTTATTATTTAACTCATTAATTTACTGTATTAATTTTACAAATTCAGAATCATTTTTCAAAAATAATAGGACTTTGAGGTGTCTCAAAGGTACAAAAAATAATGTGAAAAATAGAGGTCAATTTTCAAAAAATGTGAATTTTCTGAGTTATACTAATGTTAGTGCCAGCGACAGTGATATAAGTGAATCTTCTCAAAATTTCCTTTTCAAAGGACTATTGATTGATGAAAATGTACCTATTACACATTGGCACGCATATAAGGTAAATTAAATCCATACTGTAACTGCAGCGGGCACCCGCGCGGTTTCATACAAAGTGCTACATCGCGGGTTCTGGACGTAGGCACTTTTGTATGAAACCGCGCGAGTGCCCGCTCGTGACGGCCCGTGGCGGTCCCACAGAGTCCACGCGCGTGGACACGCGACGTCCGGGCGCCTGCTTAACGCAGTTACACGCTTTAGACAGAGGTATATTATCCTGTGTTCATTTTGATAAGCATAGTATTTTTAAAGGATGCAGTTGAGGCCCAACTTAGATTAATACTGTATCTATACTAATATTATAAAGCTGAAGAGTTTGTTTTGTTTGTTTGTTTGTTTGTTTGTTTGTTTGTTTGTTTAAACGCGCTAATCTCAGAAACTACTGAACCGATTTGAATAATTCTTTTTGTAATGGATAGCCGCATTCAACGGGAAGGTTATAGGCTATTTTTCATCCCGAAATTCCCACGGGAACGGGTATAACGCGGGTAAAACCGCGGGCGCTGCTAGTCTAAAATACTAAGCTTTAACTTTACAGGCCAATCACAAAAAATGTTATCCTACACACCACCAAGAGATGGCAGCACTGAGGAAATGGCAGAATAACCTGAAACGCGTAGCCGAACACAACAGATTATTTTTACAGGGAAAGCAATCATACTCATTGAACTTAAATCATTTTGGTGATCTGGTAATCATATTTTTTATTTAATTACATTACTTTACTACAAGGTATATTTGTTTATAATGCAAATGTTGTCTTAGTTCAACTATTCACTACTAGATGGCGTTAATTTATAGTTCTAATACATGCTAATAGATGTCACTGTACAGAGTTAAAATTAAAACTCAATTTAAACAAACAATGCAGTTAAAGAATAATATCATTCACTTAATTTACACACAGGTTTTCAATGAAAAGATAATAAAATAAATATTGTTCATTAACTGCACATGACGTCACAATACGTAATTTTATATAGAAACTTCCTAAAATAATTTGAGAAATAATATTATACCTGTACACGTAGGATGCGCTCTAGTGAACGCAACAACTACCAGCACCCAGATAGCCCGTATGACGTCCAGGAGAGTGAGAGAGATAACATAATCACAAAAATAGCCTACCATGCTTTCTCAAAAACGTTGCTAGTTCTTAGCTAGTTGCATTTAATTCTTCTTCTTCTTATCGAGTGGATGGTCAACTTGACCAATCCTGGTGTCAGAGTTATAGAGCCGCCAAAGGCCTCTGACATGGCTCATGTAACGACTACTATCCGTAGAAAGTAACCGGGACCGACGGCTTAACGTGCCCTCCGACATGAATCATCTTACTTTTCGGGCAATCAGGTGATTCAGCCTGCAATGCCCTAACCAAACTGAGGACAGTCTCACAAAGTGATTTTTGTGAGATATCCCCACCGGGAATCGAACCCGGAACCTCCGGATCGTGAGCCGAGCGCTCAAACCACTAGACCACGGAGGCTGCATTTAATTAATGTCTCTGAGTACGAGCGTAAGCTATTTGTTTCGTTACAGAGTGTCAAAGATTACTTCAAAAATATCCTGAAACTATTCACTTCCCTACCACTGTTTGACCCTTTCGAAGACCACCGTAGAACTGCGTATAAGAAGAGTTTAAAATCTGATATACCGACAAAGGTTTGTCATTCTTTCGTACCTACACGTAAGTGTTAGTAGCCTGTCTCACTGCTGGACAATAGAATAGCATACATCTCACTGAAGATATCAGTACAGTGAGAAGGACGAGGCGTAATGAATTCCACATCACTGTAAGGAATTATTTGGTTTCCATTGTTTTCCATTGAAGCGGAGCTCAATTAGACCAATCACGACGCATTACGAAAAGATTTCGACAATGTAAATGCGTTGTTTGACAACCGCAATGCGCTGTGATTGGTCATTCGCGCACAGCATAGCTCCGCTCGGAAAGGGTGCGTTTCCAAAAAAAGTGTTTTTGTTCTATCTTCAAAAATGGCGTCCATAAGAACACGCGCATTGTTTTCCAGTTCGACTGGCGCGACCGCGGGTTCAAACCCCGGTTAGAGGAGCAGTGGCAGTGCGGTGCTTGCTACGCCTTCGCAGTGACACATGCGTTGCAAGCACAGCTGTACAAAGCACATCGAGTATGGACCGAACTGAGGTACCTATCTAACGAAATAGTATGATTAATCAATTGTTGTACCTCAGGAATATGGTAGATCAAGGGTTTAGACCACCACGTAGACATTTTGATAAACAAGGAAATTATGAAAACATTATGATATTTGTTGGAATTAAGTTGAATCATGTTGGATAATAATGAACTATTTCTGCTTCTTCTTCTCCAGTCCAGTATTTAGTTAGCAAAGGGACTATGGATAATTATGTTGGACCACGGATAATTATGTGGGACACTGGTAAACTTTGAACTATGTAGTTGGACCAAGAGTACTTTTACATAATATAATTTTTATAACCAATTTCTGTCCAGCCCTCAACAGATCATAGATTGCAGCTATGGTGACGGCAACATGGGGTGCGGAGGTGGGTCTTTAAGGGGTGCGCTTCGATACGTCGCTAGAGAAGGGCTGATAACAGAGGACCACTACCCTTATAAAGGAAAGGTGAGAAGTTAGACGTAAAAGTCTAACTGTGGTCTTTATAAGAATAAGAATTTGTATTTGTTAAACATGAGTATTTTAAAGGTGGTAAATAATATTATAAAGTATCTTTTCACCAACTATCTAAACCTTTCCGATTGCCAGCAACGTCACTGCAAATACAACAGTCTGTTAGTGTCGGCGAGACCCCGGCGCTGGGCCACCCTTCCCGCGGGGGATGAAGCCGCTATCGAAAGAGCAGTAGCTACTATAGGCCCGGTAGCCGTGGCTGTCAATGCAGCGCCTTTTACTTTTCAATTGTACAGGTATGTTAAAGTAAGTCAGTTCGTGTAGGTTAACCAAACCGGAGTTTTTAGACCGCCTTAAGAGCGTTTGTCCACCGCCGCCGGCACCGGACCGTCACCGGGAAAGAGATGACGGCGCCGAAGTAGCGGTAGATACATTTAGAGCGTTTTGCTTTAGCCGCGTGTCCACCGCACATCCGTCACGTCATAATAAACTCGGGCCGAAATAATCTCGTTCCCGGTGACGGTCCGGTGCCGGCGGCGGTGGACAAACGCTCTAAGGGCTCCGACATGATTTGAAGATGAAACAACTGGGGCCTATGATTAAACTAGCGCTCCGAGGCACGATTGTGCACACCACTATCGGCCACCCACCCCAGTAAAGGTCGAGCTGCACGTTGCTTAACTATCGCGATGAGTTGACCACAACTTACTCCAACTTATTTTCTTATCTAAGGTGTGTTGGAGTCGTTTGTTATCCATCAATTAAATCAACGAAGGGTACTTTTGAGATTTAATTACTAGCTGTTCCCGTGGGATTTTGGATTTTATATTACTTATTATCCTATTTCTGACAGTAAAATAGACTAGTAAAATAAAAAGAATCATTAAAATTGGTCCAGCCGTTGTCGAGTTATAAATGGTGTAACGAACACGTTTTTTTTTATATTACAGAATTTTCTTTTTAATTACCAGTACATCAGTGTTTTTAAAATTACAGGAGTTTCCTTTCATTACAGAACTGTTCATTCGTTTACTTCCAGAAGTGGTATCTACGACGATCCATTCTGCAGTTCCTGGGTGATGAACCACGCCATGCTGCTGGTGGGGTACACCCCGGAGTACTGGCTCCTGCTGAACTGGTGGGGCCGGCAGTGGGGGGAGGGGGGATATATGAGGTAAGGGGTATGATACGAGGTGTTTTTTAGAGTTCCGTTTTGAAAATAGTATCCTACTAATATTATAAATGCGAAGTGAGGATGTACTCGTATGTATGTTTGTTACTCTTTCACGAAAAAACGACTGGACGGATCTCGATGAAACTTTACAGTAATATAGATACATCAGAATAACAAATGAGATACATTTTATACCGAAATTCCTGCGGGAACGGGTACAACCCGAGTACAACCGCGGGACGCTGCTAGTCTTTACTAAGGAAGCATTTGAATTCTCTAAGTATAGCAGTATGTATCTAATTAAAGTTTATTTGTTTCAGAATAAAACGGGGTTTCAACGTCTGCGGCGTCGCCAACATGGCTACATACGTGGAACTGTAAATATGCAGTTTTGAATTATTTCTATTTGCACAACTGATCTAAATCATGATAATAAATGGATGACGTATAAATTATTGCGTTTTTGTTTTTTAGACCCAAAACACAATATCATCAACTAGCTGTGCCCTGCGGTTTCATCCGCATTTATTCCGTCACTGCTTACCGTTTAAACCTTCCCTGGATTACGACAAACATTTCAAAACCAGAGTGAACTAAATGGATCCAGCCGTTCTCGAATTTTATATATATAGATAGACTAGCAGCGCCCCGCGGTATTACCCGCGTTGTTCCCGTTCCCGTGGGAATTTCGGGATAAAAAATAGCCTATAACCTTCCCGTTGAATGTGGCTATCCATTACAAAAAGAATTTTTCAAATCGGTTCAGTAGTTTCTGAGATTAGCGCGTTTAAACAAACAAACAAATAAACAAACAAACAAACAAACAAAACAAACTCTTCAGCTTTATAATATTAGTATAGATAAGGCTTTTGAACCTTTAGGCTCTATATCCATGGATTTAATATACAACTATATTTGCTTGCACAGCCTTTTTGAAATGCGTTTATGCATCCCCGGCAGTTCGGGGAAACGACCGGGGTATGTGGGACTCGTCCCGACGCGATCAACGGGCCGGGAAATACCCACTAAAACTCCTACTGTGTTCCGTCAGCCTGCATGTGCAGTGAAATATAGCTTTATTATTAAGCTGCGTTTTCGCTTTAAGTGTCACCTATTAAATATTTGTAAGTTCTAAACAGTTCCGGACATAATACTTCCAGGCTTCTTTATTCACCTAAAGAGCAAGCAAATGTTCAGAAATCTTAGTGACAATGAAACTTCACACGCATTATAGGCTTTCAGATTCGCTTGACAGTGTACTTTACAAAAATTAGGCATGCTTACCTATTGATACTTTAGTACTATTATAGCTTTTAATGAGTGAACCAAAAATAGAATTTGTTGTAAACACGCAAGAGCGAAGCACTTACTTATGTCGTGGTTTTAACGGAAAAATATCACATTCATTTCTACAAGGAAACTTATCTTGCCTAGTGTAACTACCGCACTCAAAAACGTCAAATAAATTGAATGAACTAATTGACGTAATTGTTTACACATTACAATTTATAAATCACTCATTAACCTCATAAGGAATCAATTGCTGTCTCTAAAGGCGGTGATAAGTAAAGTAAGTTCGTATGGGTTGGTGGTCAACCCTGGTGTCAGAGTTTTTAGACCGCCTAAAGGCCTCCGACATGGTCTAACGATTGAAACAAGCACGAACTATTTAACATAGTTAGTAGCTAAAGTACCTTTTTGGATCGAATAAGTGAACAAACTTAGGTAACCAGAATTAATAAGTTACAGTTTAAAAAAATGTATTAGCCTGTAATGTCCCACTGCTGGGCAAAGGCCTCTCATCTCACTGAAGATATCAGTACAGTGAGGAGGATTAGGCATAATCACCACGCTTGACAAATGTGAGTTGGTGATTTCAAATCAGAGCATGTTTGAAAGTAAGAAACATGTTTTCGCTCTACCCAGGAATTGAACCCGGGACCCCAGTCTTGGCAGGCGAGTGCACATACCACTGGACTACACAGGCGTTTAAGTTAAATTTTAAATAAGAAGTAATTTATTGACATTGACTTATAATTAATTATTTATTTGCTTAACTGTTTCTTAATATGATAAAAGTAGGTTTATCTTCTTTTGTTTCAGTTTTCGTTCACATTATGAGGGAGAGGCGCCGGTGTGCAGCAGTGAGAATAGTGTGTAGTTTCAATATTTCTTTAACAACCTCCGTGGTCTTGTGGTTTGAGCGCCCGGCTCACGACCCGGAGGTTCCGGATTCGATCGGCATTAATAAATTAATAAAAATATCCCCATTTTTTCCCCAGATGTACTTGGCTCTGCTTCTAGCTGCATTATCCCTGACCTCAGCAGCGCCTAGCATCACTAACGACCAACCACCGGAACACTCCAAGGCACCCGACTACTTGCTAAACCCAGGATGCCTCAGACAATTATTAATAGTAAATGAAATCAAATTTTACGTGCCTTACGAACGGTGCGAGGATGAGGAGTACATTCTTCAAAGAGTGTTGGATTTGATTGATCTTTCAGAATGTCAGGATGTGCAGATAATGATTAGTATATGTAAGTTTTGAAGCTTTTTCTAGTTTAATCGTGCGAGGCATGCCTTTTGAATGGCATGTGTGCCTCAGGATTTGTTTTGGGTATTTATCTGTGAGCATTCGCTGCATAGTCTGTTATGTACAATGCATTGGTGTACAGAGGTACCTGTGCCTCAGTATTAGGCATGTGTGCTGAGGCATTCGCGGTGCAAGCCTTATGATGTTGCACGCGATTTTAATATAATCTGTTGTGTGTCCGATTGACACATATAAAAGGGACTTTATCAATAATGTTTTAAATAATTTCAGTCTTAACTAAGAATTATTCTCGGGGAAAACAATGTCTTTGATTTTTTTAAGGAAAGAGCATATTTTTTCCTTCGTTTTTTCGTAGTTGAACCAGCATCCTAATCCTCGCCACTGCACTGATATCTTCAGTGAGATCCTTTAGCCTTTAAGACTGTTGGCCAGTGAGGTCTTTTCCACCGGAAAATTACAGGGTTCTTCTCTTTTCAGACACTCTTGCCATGATGGAACAGGAAGACCAAGTGGAACTTCTCCAAGAACAATCTTATCTCCAGTCACTTGATGACCATGTGGAGATGAAGAAGACACCTGATCAACATCCTCAACATCTGGAGAAATATGAAGAATACTTTTATGATTCCGAAGAATATTATTGACTAGTTTAGTGTTTTTATATTATTTTTTTAAAGAGGAATCTATTTTATGAATCAATGATCTGTATGTCTTTGAGATAAAGGTTTTGTGATTGCTTCTCTTTATTTAACAGATTTCTCTCCCTCTCTCTTTCTCATTATTTCTCTCTCTCTCTCTCTCTCTCTCTCTGTCTATCTATACTAATATAATAAAGCTGAACAGTTTGTTTATTTGTTTGTTTGAACGCCCTAATAAAAACCGCGGTGCGCTGCTAGTAACAATATATATTTAATGTTTTAACAGACTTTATCACAGCTAAATGAATTTACATTTCAAACACCTAATATTATCAATGCTATACATATTTATTTAAACCTAATGTTTTATTCCAGTGGTTATTATTTTCTTTACTAGCCTGGCCCCGTGGTTTCGCTTCCCGACTGTCTGTCTGTCTGTCGGTCGGATTTTCACGCAGTTTTCACCAATATTTCGTACATTGCCAAGAAGCCCCGCTAATCTATACATTGGCTAGTCATTGTATATAATGGCTCAATTATACAGATTGACGTTAACATAATAGAATAATTTAAAAAATATTAAAAAATCCGTTGTAGAATCCTGATATACTTACATAAAATATTTATATTTATGTACTACCTGAATCCGCAAACATTGCTTTACCATGTAAACATTTAGGGGTGGACTACCCTTAATATTAAGGGGATGAAAAACAGATGTTGTCCGATTCTCAGACCTACCCGATATGGACACAAAATTTCATGAGCATCGGTCAAGCACATTTCGAAGGAGTTCAACCACGCACCCTGTGACACGAGAATTTTATATATTAGAAGAAGAAGATATTGAAAGAGTCGTAATAATGAATGTAGGTACTATATTACAATATGGATGACGTAATTTTTGTATTGGTAAGTAATTATTTTGCATATATTATTTCCCCGCAGTTCTTTATTGGTGCATAAATTATTCAAGAGTCTCTGTATAATCACGTTTTGAGTAAGCTTATAAAAATAATTATTGATTATAGTTGTGTGTTTAGGGTCCCGTTAGTATTAGAAGGAAAATAGCATTAGCCTGTAATGTCCCACTGCTGGGCAAAGACCTCTCACCGAAGATCATCAGTACAGTGAGGAGAGACCACGCCTGGTTGGGTTGGTGTCCTCAAACCCGAGCTTAGTTTAAAAAGAACATTGGACGGTTTCGCTCAAACAGGGAATTGAATCCAGGACCCCAGTCTTGACAGGCATAAACCACTAGACCCGTTAATATCAGACACAAAATCTAAATATAATAAATTATATAACTTTCTCATTAAAAAGGTAGGTTCAAGAACAGGCACAACGCGGGTAAATCCGCGAGGCGCTGCTTGTATTAATTAATCGTCTTTCGGCACGGTATCTGTCTGCCAATTAGTAGTACCTATTTTTAGCATTTCAAGTGATATTGAATTGAATTTAAAATTGAATTTTGTAATAATATTTATGTGTCTTGTATGCCGGATGCGGGTTCAGAGATTCCAGTCCTTTAATATCTGAAGATATGTGATTTTCTTTTAAAAAATCAACGGGTTGACCTCCGGGAGTGCCGGCAGAAGTGACAACTTGGATATTAATACTATAGTTATAATTATAACTACATATATCAAAAATAATCGTAAAAAAATACTTGTCGAATTTTCAGTAATATAGAGAACATCTTTTGAATAACGATTAGTGAAACTTTGGAGATATAAAATGGCTGACATTCATTTTTGGAGACAAGTAAGTATTTTTTATTTATTTAAGTACCTTTTTTTGCCAACTGTCCTAAGATTAATAAAATACATAATTAAAACGATTGAATCGAAATCCGATCGATACAGTTGACGCCATATTGATTGAAGATAACTTTTTCAATTGAGCGAACGCTATAGGTCTAACTCGCTAAGGGTGCCTGTCCATCGACGCGGAGCGAGCTGGCGGAGCGGAGACACGGACAAATACTAACCAATAGGATTGCGTAAAATATCTGAGACTTCAAATTTTGTAGTTCTGAGGACCTTAGAGACATTTAAACTTTTGCGACAATAACCTACTTAATATCCACGCTTCTGTGATAAAATACACATAAAACTACTGAGTCGTGAACATTACATTTATGTACCTACTTTTTACCATTTACATCTACCATTTACCACAACTTTAAGAACGCACCGTCACCTTATTCACTGCCACACTCAGAGATACTTGTCGTAATTTTTAGGGTTCCGTACCCAAAGGGTAAAAACGGGACCCTATTACTGAGACTTCGCTGTCCGTCCGTCCGTCACCACCCGTCACTGCTGTATCTCAAGAACGGTGATAGCTAGACAGTTGAAATTTTCACAGATGATGTATTTATATTGCCGTTTATTGATATCATTTATATAACAATAAATAATAAAAATAAAATAAAACAAATATTCAAAGAGGGCTGCCATACAACAAACGTGATTTTTTGCCTTTTTTTTAAAGTACGGAACCCTCCGTGCGCGAGTCCGACTCGCACTTGGCCGGTTTTTTCATACATTTCATGTCAAAATCACTCATAAATCATAAATCTCCACTAAGGAAGCATTTGACGTCTCTGACGGCGTTTACCCAGTTTAGGCCCATCTCGTAGCCAGATTTGGTAGGTAGCTACGAAATGAGAAAAGTGTTTTCCCATCTTGTAGCTAGCTACTAAATGGGAACGATCTATTCGGTAGGTTAGGGTTTTTTTTTTACTAGTTAAAATCCTAAATCTTGGACTTTCGAATTCCTATTTCGTAGCCAGCTTCGAATCGGGATTATTTCTCCCATTTGGAAGCTAGCTACCAAATCTGGCTACGAGATGGGCCTAAACTGTTTACCCAAGCGCCATTTTTGTCGAAAATTCCTCCGGAATTCCGAAAGAAGATAACTTTACACCGTTTCAGATGTTTATATTTGTGACGACTTTCTTCTTCTCTGTAAGTATGGGAATGATGTTGTCATTCCCTACTGTGCTTAACGCTGCCATCTTGCATTCAAACTCATCCGACATCAAGGCTACTTCAGATCAAGCATCTTGGATTGGTAAGAACCTATACCAAAAATTTAATGGTTATTGATTGTAGTACTTTTGTAAACATATCCTATTTAAAGATATCCTTAATTTGCTGAACTAAACCTTTGACCATAGATAACTTTACTTTGCTAAGCAGAATACGATTCACTGAAGTATTAAGTTACTGAAAACAAGGTTTTTAAGCAGATTTTTCTTTTGCCCAAAAGAAACAAATGGTTGAAGATCTATTTTCACCAATTAAACTTGTGAAAAGAGATACTTTACTAAAATCATTTTCGATTTTAAAACTAACTTTCATCTTACAGCCTCGAGCAACGGTTTCTCTGCGGCAATAGGATCTTTGATCATCCCTCCCCTTTTCCAATTATGGGGTAGAAAAGTGGCTCATATTATTATCAATGCTTGCGAATTACTGGGTTGGATCATATTCACTTTCGGTAAAGATATCTACGCTCTCTACGCTGCGAGAATCGCGCAAGGAGTAGCGCTGGGAGCTTTGTACATACACGGCACCATTATCAGTGAGTACGTCCATCCGAAGAGAAGAGCATATTTAATTACCATCAAAATGTCTTTCGTGGCTCTGGGAAACTTCTGCTGTCATGTCTTGGTTCCCTTTCTCACTTGGCGACAGATCTCAATGGTCCCGATATCATTGGTCGCCATGGCTATACTACTAACTTGTCTTTGGCCAGAGAGTCCACACTTTTTAGCACTCAAAGGAAGATATGAAGAATGTAAGAAGTCTTATTATTGGCTGAATGGAGAATCAGCTGAGAGCGAAATGCAAGTGAAGAAAATTATAGAAATGAGAAAACTTAAAGTGGAAAATAAGAAGAAAGGACCAAACAGTTTTGTTGCCTATTTGAAGACATTTGCAGAGAAAGATTTTAGGAAATCTATTCTCATTGCTTGCTTGCTCAATCTTGTCATAGATTTGACCGGAAGATACTATCTCTTCGCGTATCTGTTTGAAATCATGAAGACGGTTCTGGAAGGCAATGCTTCGGTCTACTACTTCAGTATCGCAACTGACGTACTAGCTGCTCTAGCTGCCATGGTCTCTTCAATCTTCACGAAACACTTCAGTCGACGAATCTTGCTGTCCGTGTTTGGAGGCATGTGCGCTACTTTGATGCTCTTAATAAGCGCTTTCATTTACATTCAGACTGTTTTCCATTTATCATCAACTTACAAGTGGGTTACAGCTTCTGCTATCATCCTTCAGTCAATACTCCTCAGTATTGGCATTACACCAGTAAGCTTCATTCTAATTGGAGAGATATTTCCTCTCGATCATAAAGGGAAGGGCATATCAGCTGCTGGTATTATTTTTTCCGCTTTTTACTCTCTCACCTTGAAGACTACATTGGTTTTGATGGAGTATACTGGCCTGTATGGAACTTACCTGATTTATGCGGTTATAACGATTTTGTGCTTGGTATGGCTGTACAAGATCCTGCCGGACACCAAGGATAAAACACTGATGGATATAGAGAAGGAGCTGGCGGATGATCACTGGGTGGAGGGAGCTGCAGTTGAGAGAAACAGGTTAATGGGTACAAGGGTTATGGATGGCAAATAAAATGAACAGAAAAATGAGTGGCCTGATTTTAGAACATAACCAATAGTTGTAATGGTACCTCAGGTTTGGGGATTCAAAAATTTTCTATACATGGGTGTTACAGACAATAATATCATGATTGAAACTTTTTTAACCGTTTTTTAGACCGTGTTTTTTTGTGTTTGCCAAAATATTTATCGAGGGCGATTTAATTAGGACTAAAGCAAATAAATGATTATTATATACACCTTCTTAATATGGTTTATTTTAATTTTATTTATTTATTTAATTTTTACATCAGCGGTGTTTACACATTGACATTAATCATACATTAAGTAACATGTATTCAAATACGGTGTGCAACACCAAAGATGTAATTAGCATTCATAAAGTGTAGGTTACAACAGCTGAAGAAGAAATAATTCCATATAATATTTACTGGCCACGCCCCGCGGTTTCACCCGCGTTGTACCTGTTCCCGCGGGAATTTCGCTATAAATAGTAGCCTCTGTCCTTTCTCAGGCTCTGGACTAACTGTGTACCAAATTTCATTCAAATCAGTTCAGTAGTTTTGGTATGAAAGCGTGACAGACACACACAGTTATTTTTGCCTTTATAATATTAGTATTACTCCTGGATTAATACACATCCAAAATAGTGTTTCACAGTGAACGAACTAATTACCTAATTACCTATCTAGACAAAAGTTTCGTTGGTAATTATAAAATGACGGTAATTCGAGAAGTGGACGCCCGACCGGGTTGAAATCTTAATTCATTTAGACCAGTTCCTCCATTCGGCCGCAACGAATAGGAAACTATTTTACGCTTTCGTTCCAGTTTTCGATTGGTACAAAGTATAAGTGAAGGCAGTTTTTAACCCATTTAATTTTTATCTCAATAAATATTTATTTTGCTACGAAACAAAGCCTATATAAACATGGCATACAAGAAAATCATCTGTTAGCTGACGGTCAACGAACGCGAGGAGTCGACGCGTGGTCGAGGCACTGGAGTCGACACGTACCCGTGCATGCCCTCTTTTTTCATTCAACTAACTCCGAAATAGTTATTTAAATAAGAACAATACTTCGCGTATAATAAGTATTTTGTTAGTTTGAATGTGCTCATTATCAAAACTCAACGTTTGAATAATCTTTAGTAAAAATTATTTACATATAATATAATACGAATTTCGACTCGCATTGTGTTCCGTTGCGCATATTGCTGCGATACCCGCCCGCCCCCTTCTCACATATCCATTTAGTTTTTGTGATCTGTGGTTTAATGTTTGTATTTGTAAAGGAAATTCAAGACACATCAACGCCTTTCCCCTCGATTCCCTCCTGCCTTGGACCACCGTAACCTAATTGAGAGTACAGTGAGAGGCACAAATGCGATTTATCTGTTCGCTCCTACCCTGTTTGTTTAAACTACCCTCAGACTGACTTAGAACCGTAAACACCTTGAAGTTAAACTCAACCAACAAGACGAGTTATCTACTTGTTTATTATACCTTACTAGCAGCATCCCGCGGTTTTACCCGCGTTGTGCCCGTTCCCGTGGGAATTTCCGGAATTTTTATACTTACAAACCTTCCTCTTGAATCAATCTATCTATTTTAAAAAAACGCGTCAAAATCCGTTGCGCAGTTTTAAAGATCTAAGCATCATAGGGACAGACAGACAGACGGTCAGACAGTGGAAAGCGACTTTATTTTATACTATGTGATCAACTAGTTGCGCGGTATTACCTGTATTGTACCGTTTCAATTTTGGGATAAATTGAATTTGGGATGTATGTTTTATTCTGCTTTTGCATTATTATAGTTTTTAGGGTTCCGTACCCAAAGGGTAAAAACGGGACCCTATTACTGAGACTTCGCTGTCCGTCCATCCGTCCGTCTGTCACCAAGCTGTATCTCAAGAAAGGTGATAGCTAGACAGTTGAAATTTTCACAGATGATGTATTTCTATTGCCGCTATAACAACAAATACCAAAAATATAATAAAACAAATACTCAGAGGGGGCTCATACAACAAACGTGATTTTTTGCTGTGTTAAAACACAAACTTTAAAAAGTACGGAACCCTGCGTGCGGGGATCCGACTCGCACTTGGCCGGTTTTTTATTGAATGTATGGATTGGAATATCGAAAACAAAACAAGAAGTATTGTTTCACTGACATTTTTCGATATCCCATATTCAATACCTTTTTCCTTTTTTTTTATCCTATGAAAACTGTCGGTTGCGAAATGAAACTACGTTGTGCACCAGTTTTAGAATTGTTAGTTTTATTTTGGATCTAGACTTAACGGTGGCATAGTTTTAAATGAAAGTATATTGTAAGCGGTATACGCACTAACTGCCGCGTAGGCGTTCCGATTGAGCGGTCAGCAGCGTGACGCGGTTAGAATACCGGCTGACCGCACGGTCAACCGCAATCAATCCGCATCAAGCGGTTGGACCGGTAGACGTGTTAATCGGTCTCTAACGAGTTTCATAAATCTCTTTTTTAATATAATATATTGTTGAATTTTAATAATGAATTTCTCTATGTCGCAGTTCAGAGCTGCTCAAATCGCAAAAAAATATTATGTACTTCCTAACTGATCGGGCGGCGCGCCGTACTGAACCGCTAGTACGTATAAACAAAATGGCCGACAACCGTGAGACGGACTGCATCAGTCCATTCAACCGTCGCGGTTGAAATTAAGATGTAGTTAAATGCGCGGTTAGCCGCACCCGCGGTTCACCGCTAGTGCGAACGAGATCTAAAAACTTGAGCGCAATAGCTTGACAGGTGTCATTACAGCGGGCACGTTAAGCAGTCAGACCCGGTTGTTTCAATCGTCAGAACATGTCGGAGGCCTTTAGGCGGTCGGTAAAGACTCTGATATCAGGGTTGGCCACTACTCGAAATGAATGATGATACACCCTTTAGACCACTTTGGACTGACTATTGTTCGACGCGGACAAACTCTCTTCGCACACCAACTACAATTAACAGTACAAAAACTCAAACTGAAGTTCCGAAGATTAGCGTAGCCGAAGTTAGCACTTTAGCTATCAAATGGTTTGTCCCTTTCCGATATACGCTATTTGCCAAAGAGCGAAAGAGACAGAACACTTTAAAACAATGTTTAAGTTAAAGGCGGTATATAGAATCTATGTTTCATAATGCGTGACGTCACATGGGCTGTTTGTTTTTACCTTGAATGCAGTATTCCTTTCAAAACTTTTTGTATTAGTATTCTTGGGTAATGTACTATTTTTAAGTATTAATTTTTAGTTTTATATTCAGCGACAAATCTTCATATTAGTTCCAGTATACAGGGTGGCTTTTGAAACCGATCAGTACCTAGTCGAAAACTGTAAGAGATACGAAGATGATTGATGAGCCTTGTCATAGATTTTAGTGGCAATGAAAATTGTATTCACATGTTTTTGAAACTAAGCTTGCATCGAACGGGAATCGAACCGGGTAAAATGCGAAAAATATCACTCTGTATTTTTATTGACCAATGACTCTGTATTTTTATTGACAAGGTTCATAATAATGAATTATTTTAATGAATTTAGCTTAGAAACATTAAATTAAATTTAAAGTTCAGGTAAAAACGTAATATGTTTCGTTCAATATTACTACATAGTATAAAACCAAGTCGCTTTCCGCTGAAAACTACGCAACGGATTTTGACGCGGGTTTTTGAAAATAGTCAGAGTGATTCAAGAGGAAGGTTTATGTGTATAAAAAATCCTAAATTTCCCACAGGAACGGGTACAACGCGGGTAAGAACCCGATATAAGGGTAGATAAGGGTAGAACCGCGGGGCGATGCTAGTTACTTACATTACTACATAAGAAATGCAGTTCTTTTTATCTTTTAATTTCAGAAGTTTCATACTTGCCCATACTGACAGATTTTACTAGAAAAACAAACACCCTGTATAAGAGAGCTGACCAAATCGTTTATTGTTTTATCTGAAAAAATTACCATTTTGTTAAACGACAGCGGTTTAAACAACCGATACCACGCATATTACGTACCACAGTTAAAAATTTAGATTTAATGTAAACAGACGTACTATTTCGTTCGGACACAAAAATAATATTTATCTACACTAATGTTGTAACATTCTACTTATGTTTCCAATACTTGACTTATAATTACTACTGACACAACTAAAACACTCAATTTAAGCAATTGCACATGATGTTATAATATCCACATCGATATCGTAAAATCTCATTAAAACATCGCGGCCTGCGCGGCGCGCGCCCTGCGGCCCTGCGCGCGCAGCTGCGCTCTCATTGGTTAGATTTTAATAGCGGCAAGTTCACTGTGACAATACACGTACGCGTGAATTTAATGTTTCGCAATGTGTTTTGTTTTTAAAATTTTGTTTGATTAATTGGATTAGTGAAGATAAAGTAGTGTATGCAACTGCATATAACACGGGTATTAAAACACGAGTGTGAGTTTATGAAACGAGCGCAGCGAGTTTCATAATAGTAACGAGTCTTCTTTATATGACAGTTGCATAAACTACTATTATGTGTCTTGTATGCCGGGTGCGGGTTCAGAGATTCCAGTCCTTTAATATCTGAAGATATGTGATTTTCTTTAAAAAAATCAACGGGTTGACCTCCGGGAGTGCCGGCAGCAGTGACAACTTGGATATTAATACTATAGTTATATAGGTGACTATATCACAAAAATATTTGTCGAATTTTCAGTAAAATAAAGAACATCTTTTGAATAACGTTTAGTGAAACTTTGGAGATATAAAATGGCTGACATTTATTTTTGGAGGCAAGTAAGTATTTTTTATTTATTTACCTATTTTTGCCAACTGTCCTAAGATCATTAGGTCATTAATAAAATAGATAAGACAAAAGGATTGAATGGAGATCCGATCGATACTATTGACGCCATATTGATTGAAGATAACTTTTTCAAATGAGCGAACGCTATAGAACTTGTTAAGGGTGCCTGTCCATTGATGCGGAGCGGAGAAACGGACAAATATTAACCAATAGGATTGCGTAAAATATCTGAGACTTCAAATTTGGTAGTTCTCATAAGGACCTAAAAGACATTTTGACTTTTGCGACAATAACCTACTTACCTATATCCACGCTTCTGTGATAAAATACACATAAAACTACTGAATCGTGAACATTACATTTACCTACCCACAACTTTAAGTACGCATATCGTCACCTTACTCACTGCTACACTAAGAGACACTTGTCGTAATTTTAGGGTTCCGTACCCAAAGGGTAAAAATGGGACCCTATTACTAAGACTTCGCTGTACGTCCGTCCGTCCGTCTGCCACCAGGCTGTATCTCAAGAACGGTGGTAGCTAGCTAGACATTGAACTTTTCAAAGATGATGTATTTCTATTGCCGCTATAACAACAAATACTAAAAAAAAATATATTCAATAATTCCCATACAACAAACGTGATTTTTTGCCGTTTTTAAAGTACGGAACCCTCCGTGCGCAAGTCCGACTCGCACTAGGCTGGTTTTTTCATACATTACAAGTCAATCACTCATTAAGGGTTGGACCTCATCTGGCAGCACGGAATCGCCTTTCGGCGGAATTCGAGGATTCCGCGGAATCCTCGAATTCCGCCGCATGCGATAGGCATTATGCTTTCTGTCTCGGTCTAGCAAATGGCAGTTCTAAGCGACAAAAAGAGAAAGGGCGACAGAAAAAGGCGATTCCGTGCTGCCAGATGAGGTCCAACCCTTAAACTGTACTAAGGAAGCATTTGACGTCTCTGACGGGGGTTAGCCAAGCGCCGCTCTAGTCGAAAAGTCCTCCGGAATTCCGCAAAAAGATAACTTGACACAACCCATTGCCGTTTCAGATGTTTATATTTGTGACGACTTTCTTCTTCTCTGTAAGTATGGGAATGATGTTGTCATTCCCTGCTGTGCTCAACGCTGCCATCTTGCATTCAAACTCATCTGACATCAAGGCTACTTCAGATCAAGCATCTTGGATTGGTAAGAATATGCAAAAAATTTAATGGTTATGTCTGTGATTGTAACGTTTATAAAGATATCCTATTTAAAGATAACCTTAATTTGCTGAACTAAACCTTTGACCAAAGCTAACTTTACTTTGCTAAGTAGAATAGGATTCACTGAAGTATTAAGTTACTAAAAACAAGGTTTTTAAGCAGATGTTTCTTTTGCCCAAAAGAAACAAATGAAAAAAACTTGTGAAAAAGATAATTAACTAAAATTATTTTAGATTTTAAAAGATGAAATTTATCTTACAGCCTCGAGCAATGGTTTCTCTGCGGCAATAGGATCTTTGATCATCCCTCCCCTTTTCCAATTATGGGGTAGAAAAGTGGCACATATTATTATCAATGCTTGCGAATTACTGGGTTGGATCATATTCACTTTCGGTAAAGATATCTACGCTCTCTACGCTGCGAGAATCGCGCAAGGAGTAGCGCTGGGAGCTTTGTACATTCACGGCACCATTATCAGTGAGTACGTCCATCCGAAGAGAAGAGCATATTTAATTACCATCAAAATGTCTTTCGTGGCTCTGGGAAACCTCTGCTGTCATGTCTTGCTTCCCTTTCTCACTTGGCGACAGATCTCAATGGTCCCGATATCATTGGTCGCCATGGCTATACTACTAACTTGTCTCTGGCCAGAGAGTCCACACTTTTTAGCACTCAAAGGAAGATATGAAGAATGTAAGAAGTCTTATTATTGGCTGAATGGAGAATCAGCTGAAAGCGAAATGCAAGTGAAGAAAATTATAGAAATGAGAAAACTTAAAGTGGAAAATAAGAAGAAAGGACCAAACAGTTTTGTTGCCTATTTGAAGACATTTGCAGAGAAAGATTTTAGGAAATCTATTCTCATTGCTTGTTTGCTCAATCTTGTCATAGATTTGACCGGAAGATACTATCTCTTCGCGTATCTGTTTGAAATCATGAAGACGGTTCTGGAAGGCAATGCTTCGGTCTACTACTTCAGTATCGCGACTGACGTACTAGCTGCTCTAGCGGCCGTGGTCTCTTCAATCTTCACGAAACACTTTAGTCGAAGAATCTTGCTGTCCGTGTTTGGAGGCATGACCGCTACTTTGATGCTCCTAATAAGCGCTTTCATTTACATTCAGACTGTTTTCAATTTATCATCAACTTACAAGTGGGTTACAGCTCTTGCTATCATCCTTCAGTCAATATTCCTCAATATTGGTATTACACCAGTAAGCTTCATTCTCATTGGAGAGATATTTCCTCTCGATCATAAAGGGAAGGGCATATCAGCTGCTGGTATTATTTTCTCTGCTTTTTATTCTCTCACCTTGAAGACTACGTTGGTTTTGATGGAGTATACTGGCTTGCATGGAACTTACCTGATTTTTGCGGTTATAACGACTCTGTGTTTGGTATGGCTGTACAGGATCCTGCCGGACACCAAGGATAAAACACTGATGGATATAGAGAAGGAGCTGGCGGATGATCACTGGGTGGAGGGAGCTGCAGTTGAGAGAAACAGGTTAATGGGTACAAAGGTTATGGATGGCAAATAAAATGGAGAGGAAAATGAGTGGCCTGATTTTGGAACATTGAAAAGGACATCAAACCAATAGTTGTAATGGTACCACAGATTTGGGGATTCAATAATTTTCTATACATGGATGTTACAGCCAATAATATCATGATTGAAACCTTATTACTTAACCTTTTTTAGACCGTGTTTTTTTTGTGATTGCCAAAATATTTATCGAGGGCGATTTAATTAGGAGTAAAGTAAATAAATGATTATTTTTTACATTATAAGGTTCATTTTAATTTTATGTATTTATTTAATTGTTACATCAGCGGTGTTTACACATTGACATTAATCATTTATTAAGTAACATGTATTCACGGTGTGCAACACCAATTATAGATGTAATCAGTACCTATTCATAAAGAGTAGGTTACAACAGCTGAAGAAATAATAAGATAGTAGATTTAAGGCTAGTGTAGTGATTACGCGTAATCATTCCCACTGTATTGATATATTTAGTGAGATGAGAGAACTTTGCCCAGCAGTGGGACAGGCTAATACTTTTAGTCTGGACTTCTGGAGGTTCCACAGAGGTACTTACTGTAGGTATGTTGTATATTTTGTTTATTTGAATACGAGTATATGGTATTTTTAGCATTGAGTTATACGTGTTAGTACATATAACTCAATGATTTTTAGTTGGAATATTTTAAGATAGCTAGATTCATAATATAATCGGTTCAGTAGTTTTGGTATGAAAGCGTGACAGACACACACAGTTATTTTCGCCTTTATAATATTAGTATTACTCCGAATAATCTCTCGATTAATACACATCAAAAATAGTGTTTCACAGTGAACTGAACTAATTACCTAATTACCTATCTAGAGAAAAGTTTCGTTGGTAATTATAAAATGACGGTAATTGGAGAAGTGGACGCCCGAGCGGGTTGAAATCTTAATTCATTTAGACCAGTTCCTCCATTCGGCCGCAACGAATAGGAAACTATTTTACGCTTTCGTTCCAGATTTCGTTTGGTTCAAAGTATAAGTGATGGCAGGTTAACCCATTTAACTTTTACGTATATAAAGATTTATTTTGTAACGAAACAAAGCCTTACCAATATGCATGGCATACAAGAAAGTCATCTGTTAGCTGACGGTCTACTAACGCGAGGAGTCGACGCGAGGACGATGCGTAGTCAAGGCAGCGCGAACATGGGGTCGACACGGATTTGTCACATGCTTTGACATTTGACAGCAAAACTAGGCCTTTGTTACGTGACGTGATTATTTGTGTTTTTGCTCGACTCCAGTTTGTGTAGGCGACTAACAGCTCATCTTAATAACTAAACTTGATCCATTATGACTTAAATATTTGTATTTAATAAACAGTGAATCAAGTTTAACCCGTATGAGTACGTTTAATGCCTAAAGATATTGAGAGATGCCAACCTACGCGCTGAGTACGAAAACTAGTGTCCTATTAGAAAACACACACAAAGTAATCAAAATAAAAACAATACATACTTCGCGTATTATAATTATTTTGTTAGTTTGAATGTGCTTATTATCATTGCGGTATCAGAACTCAACGTTCGAATAATCTTTAGTACTATGCAAGCATTGTAAATTATTTAGGTACATATAATATTTCGACTCGCAAATCTCGCAATGTGTTCCGTTGCGCATTTTGCTGCGATACCCGCCCCGCCCCCTTCTCACATATCCATTTAGTTTTTGTGATCTGATTTGTAAAGAAAATTCAAGACACATCAACCCCTTTCCCCTCGATTCCTTCCTACCTTGGACCACCGTAACCTAATTGAGAGTACAGTGAGAGGCACAAATGCGATTTATCTGTTCGCCCCTACTCTGTTTGTTTAAACTACCCTCAGACTGACTTAGAACCGTAAACACCTTAAAGTTAAACTGTACCAACAAGACGAGTTATCTACTTGTTTATTATACCTTACTAGCACCGCCCCGCGGTTTTACCCGCGTTGTGCCGGTTCCCGTGGGAATTTCCGGAATTTTTATACTTACAAACCTTCCTCTTGAATCCTTCAAAATCCTTTGCGTAGTTTTAAAGATCTAAGCATCATAGGGACAGACAGACCGACGGACAGACAGCGGAAAGCGACTTTGTTTTATACTATGTGATTAACTGGCGGCGCCCCGCGGTATTATCCGTATTGTACCCGTTTCAATGTTGGGATAAATACAATTTGGGATTTATCTCAAGCTGATGTTTTATTCTGCTTTTGCCTGTCATTTCCGCAATAAACTACTTAAAATGAACATTATTATAGTTTTTAGGGCTCCGTACCCAAAGGGAAAAACGGGACCCTATGACTAAGACTTCGCTGTCCGTCCGTCCGTCTGTCACCAGGCTATCTCAAGACAGGTGATAGCTAGACAGTTGAAATTTTCCCAGATGATCTATTTCTATCGCCGCTATAACAACAAATACTAAAAATAAAACAAAACAAATATTCAAGGGGACTCCCATACAACAAACGTGATTTTTTTGCTGTGTTTTAAAGTACGGAACCCTCCGTGCGCGGGTCCGACTCACACTTGGCCGGTTTTTTATTGAATGTATTGATTCGCAAACAAAACAAGTAGTATTGTTTCACTGCCATTTTTCGATATCCCATATCCTTTTTCCTTTTTTGTTGCCTTTTATGAAAACTGTCGGTTGTGAAATGAAACTACGTTGTGCACCAGTTTTAGAATTTGTTAGTTTTATTTTGGATCTAGACTTAACGGTGGCATAGTTTTAAATGAAAGTATATTGTATGCGGTATACGCATTAGGCAAGCGTGGTGATTACGCCTGAAACCTCCTCACTGTACTGATATCTTCAGTGAGACGAGAGGCCTTTGCCCAACAGTGGGACATTACAGGCTAATACTATACTATACGCACTAAATGCCGTCAAGGCGTTCCGTTTGAGCGGTCAGCCGCGTGACGGGGTTAGAATAGCGGCTGACCGCACGGTCAACCGTATCAAGTGTTTAGGCCGGTAGAAGTGACAAACTGTCTCTTCGCAGGCTAACAACAGTTGTCAGTGCAAAAACTCAACCTGTAGGTACAAGTACAAAGATAAGCACGTACAAACAAAAAATAAACTTATCAGCTTCATTATATTGGTCGGTCTGTACTAAATAGATTGAACACGATGAAATTTATTTCAAAATTCAACTCTCATTCAGGAAAACACGAAATAATTTTCAATTAAAAACTTCTAACCCACAAAGCTGACGTCTCTAACACTAAAAGCGGTTAATACTAGTTCAAACCGGAAAATACTGGTTTCGGTTGGTAGACAATCTTTCTTTTTGACCGAATAAAAACAAAAAGATTTTTCCTTAATTTTGGTTGTTTATTTTATTTTTACTAGTTGCGCCCCGCGGTTTCACCCGCGTTGTACCCGTTCCCGCGGGAATTTCGGGATGAAAAATAGATGTTGTCTGATTCTCAGACCTACCCGATATGCACACAAAATTTCATGAGAATCGGTCGATCCGTTTCAGAGGAGTTCAATTACGCACATGAGAATTATATATATTAGATAGATTTAACTTGTATTATCACTACATATTATAAAACAAAGTCCCTGACCGCGTCTGTCTGTCTGTCCGCGATAAACTCAAATGCTACTGCACCGATTTTGACGCAGTTTTTTTAAAGAGTGATTCAAGGGTAAGGTTTATATGTGTAAAAATTCCCGAAATTCCCACGGGAACGGGCACAACACGGGTAAAACTGAGGGGTGCTGCTAGTGCTTTATATTTGAACTGCTTTAGTCCAGCTTGAATTGTGTTGTTTAAGTTAAAGGCGGTATATACATAGAATCTATGTTTCATAATGCGTGACGTCACATGGGCTGTTTGTTTTTACCTTGAATGCAGTATTCCTTTCAAAACTTTTTGTATTAGTATTCTTGGGTAATGTACTATTTTTAAGTATTAATTTTTAGTTTTATATTCAGCGACAAATCTTCATATTAGTTCCAGTATACAGGGTGGCTTTTGAAACCGATCAGTACCTAGTCGAAAACTGTAAGAGATACGAAGATGATTGATGAGCCTTGTCATAGATTTTAGTGGCAATGAAAATTGTATTCACATGTTTTTGAAACTAAGCTTGCATCGAACGGGAATCGAACCGGGTAAAATGCGAAAAATATCACTGTGTATTTTTATTGACCAATGACTCTGTATTTTTATTGACAAGGGTCATAATAATGAATTATTTTAGCTTAGAAACATTAAATTAAATTTAAAGTTAAGGTAAAAACGTAATATTATGTTTCGTTCAATATTACTACATAGTATAAAACCAAGTCGCTTTCCGCTGAAAACTACGCAACGGATTTTGACGCGGGTTTTTGAAAATAGTCAGAGTGATTCAAGAGGAAGGTTTATGTGTATAAAAAATCCTAAATTTCCCACAGGAACGGGTACAACGCGGGTAGAACCGCGGGGCGCTGCTAGTTACTTACATTACTACATAAGAAAATGCAGTTCTTTTTATCTTTTAATTTCAGAAGTTTCATACTTGCCCATACTGACAGATTTTACTAGAAAAACAAACACCCTGTATAAGAGAGCTGACCAAATCGTTTATTGTTTTATCTGAAAAAATTACCATTTTGTTAAACGACAGCGGTTTAAACAACCGATACCACGCTTATTACGTACCACAGTTAAAAATTTAGATTTAATGTAAACAGACGTACTATTTCGTTCGGACACAAAAATAATATTTAATATACCACCTTACGCATAACGCTCTTTTACCAAAATACTGTTATGAAGTGTTTTATCTTTTTTGCTCGTTAGAAAACAACGTAGGTCGGAAAGGGACAAACTTTGTGACTAAAATACTGTTAAGTAGCGTTCATGAATAAGGCTCTTTTGGGAATCTTTCGTTGCTTTTTATGTGAATAATTGTCTTCTTAAATACTTAAACTAGTGTTTTATCTAGTGGTGCAAATTTTTATTTAGGCAAGCGCAGCCTTGATAGCGGTGGTGTGGTGTGTGGTGGTGTCACGGTGTAGCATGACACCACCGCACACCACCGCTAGACATAACAGTAATTCCAGACGATAAGATTAAAAGACATAATTTTTTTTGGCTACGGGTCTCTTAAATAAATCGGACACAAAACTTAAAAAAGCTTGTCATTATCGTGGTCATTGCATCTTGGAACCCTTGCTAATTTTTCCTTTATTGAAGGTTGAAAATATTGAAAAGGAAGTGAAAAGGTTTTGAAGATGAATTGTAAAGATAAATATTTTTATAGACAGGTAAGCAATCTTTTGAGCCACGAACGCGGCGGCAGGTTACTTCCTTGGTGCCTAGAGCTTGGTGGCTTGCATTCTAGGTAAGCGTCTAGCTAGGAGCCAAACGCGTACATCCTAGTGGAATGTTCGCGAGTGTTCTCGCAAAGTTTCGTTACTTAGGATGCATACCATTAGGGTCTAGGCGGGTCTAGGCGCCGAGCAAGCCTGCCTGTGCTTTCGTAGCCATATGCTATTCAGTTTTTTAAGCGTCGATTACGTTAAGATTGTAACCTTTACTGCACACCCTCAAGTTCAATGCATCCCAACCCAGCTTGCAAACTTGCTGCATGTTGTTACACTGAAAAACTACTGAAAGGATCTATATAAATATGTGAATTGGATCTAAAAGAACAGCTATGCCGCTATTTTTCCTAAAATGTTCAAGGAAACTCGTATAGCTTTGAGCGTGGGGCCTAAGGGGGAGAGCGGAGGTTTAATAGCCTAGGGAGGAGGGGGGAGGGGAAGTAGCAATATAAACAATTAAAGCGACGCCATTGCAATGAGGGTAGAACGGTATGGTTTTAAATAAACAAGACAAGCCCGTTGGCACAGTGGCAGTGAGAGCGCTTACTGTGTCGGGGGTTGCGGGTTCGATTCCCGCCCGGAGTCAACAATATGTAAAGACATAGTTTTTGTAGTTTGCTCTTACCTCATCATAACCATTTCCAGTATCATATTCCGTGTCCATCTTCCAGCTGTTCATCCTGACCAGCTCCCTGGCGCTGTCCATCAGTATGGGCATGATGCTGGCCTACCCGACGGTCCTGAACGCAGCCATCTTGAGATCCAACTCCTCAGACATCAAGACCACTCCGGATCACGCTTCTTGGATAGGTACTATAATTTACTACAATTTTTCTTCTTACTAGCAACGGCCCGCGGTTTTACCCGCGTTGTGCCCGTTCCCATTGGAATTTTGGGATGAAAAATAGCCTATAATCTTCGCGTTAAATGAGGCTTTCAATTGTAAAAAGAAAGATATTTTGTCTTTACAGAAGACAAAACAGACAAACTTTTGACCAGACGAAAAAAGAGGTTTCAGGCTTTGTAATTTGTATAAGAATTTTCTTAAAGATTTTCTATTTTCTAGCATGTTATATTGCAACACATTCTTCTATCATAAGATTTATTTCTACAAAAAATTGAATCTAGTTAGATTTAATTGATTGTATAATAATAATAAATAATTATATTATATTTTAATTATTATTTTTTATTTTAATTGTCTCCTCGGAGTCACGAGACAGGCCCGGTCTTTTTGAGAGGCATGCGAGGGGATACAGATCCAACTCGTAGAGGCCCTTTGGAGATGTTTTATGTAATGGATTACAACTGCAGGGACACACTCCCGACCACATCAGTACAACATGTCCGGGAATGTGTACCTGCAGAAGTAGGGACTATTGTGAGTAAAAATTAAAGAAAGAGACTGGGCTATGGAAATGAAGGTTGGATGGACTGGAAATGGGATATTGCAAAGAGGTCGGCACCTGCCATAACAAGTGGAACAAGTTATTGGCGGCAGGCCGTGGCTCGCCGCCCGCTGGATAGGCCCCCCGAAATAGCCGAGGTAGAGACGGCAAGGGGGCAACATCAGTGCGGGCGACTCGGGGGTGTAGAGAGGTGTGCTGCGCTTTCTCTAAACATTACTCGCGGCGTTATGCCCTTTAACACTTCCACCCCCGGATCACACAGCCGACATCGACTGTGCCTCTAACGACCCCCCTCTGGCCGGCCGGTGAAGGCAAGCCAGAGCCGAGAGTCCTGCGGGCCCCCTTGGGGTCCACTCCGATCGGGGAAGGCTCGCCGGAGACGAGGGTTATTTTAATTATTATTTAAATTATAATTATTGTATTCCCATTAACCAAAATTTGAAGGTAGTTTCGCCTTTCTATAATCTTTAACTCATATTCTATTCTCATCAATTTCAGCTGCATGCAACGGTCTCTCAGGAATACCTGGATCATTGATCATCCCCCCCATATTCCAGCAGTTGGGAAGAAAGGCAGCGCACATCTACTGTAACGCCGTCCTCGTCATTGGCTGGATCATATTCCCTTTAGCCAAAGACATCACTGGTTTGTACGCTGCGAGAGTCATCCAGGGTCTTGCAGTGGGCGGCATGTACATCCACTCTACCTTGCTCAGCGAATACGTGCATCCAACCCGAAGAGGCTACTTTATTACCATCAAAAAGGTCTTTATAGCAATAGGAACTTTGTGCTGTCATATCATGCAACCCTTCCTAACTTGGCGTCAAATCTCTGTCTTTGCCATATTTCCACCTCTTTTGGGAGTCATTCTGACCTGCATGTGGCCAGCCAGTCCTTACTTCCTGGCTCTGAAAGGAAGATACGAAGAATGCGAGAAGTCGCACAGATGGCTTCATGGACAATCGGCAGAAAGCGAGATGCATCTGAAAACAATTATAGAAATGAGGAAAATGAAAGTGGAGCAAAAGAAAAAAGCCAAAAACGGTTTTGTCGAGTATTTGAAGACGTTTACTGAGAAAGATTTCGTGAAAGCTGTTCTAATATCTTCTTTACTCACTCTTATAGTAGACTTGAGTGGGAGATACTACTTATTCGCTTACGTATTCGAGATAATGAAGACAGTATTTCCTGTCAGTCATTCTTTAGTGCTTTACTTCAGCATTGGAACTGATCTGCTGACCGTGTTCGCCGTCACAATTTCCACAATCTTCACGAAGTATTTCAACAGACGTGTGCTGTTATTTGTGTTCGGGCCTGCGTGTGCAGTGTTGTTGTTATTAATTTCGTTAATCGTGTACATTCATAAAATATTCGAACTGCCTCAAGTGTATATGTGGATCACAGCTTCGGCTATTATAGTACAGTCGGTAGTCATAAGCGTTGGCGTTGCGCCTATGACCTTCATTCTGATTGGGGAGATATTTCCTCTAGACCATAAGGGCAAAGGAATGGCTGTAGCTAATGTAGTGTTCACGATATTCTATGCTCTTACGTTGAAGACTACACCGGTTTTGATGGAGCACACAGGTCTTTATGGCACTTACTTGATATATGCGGTTCTGATGATAGTGTGCCTGTTTTGGCTGTACAGGGTCTTGCCGGAAACTAAGGATAGGACCTTGATGGATATTGAATGTGAATTGGTAGATGATATTCGGATGGAAAGGATAATTGAAAGAGGCAGATTGTTACGTTAAACTGTAATTCAAGTATACATAGTAATTTAGTGTTGTCAGTTTTATTCCATCTGAGATATGCTAGATCTAGACTAAGGGAGGGTGGTTTCTAACAGGCAATAAAAATTATCACTTATATTATTCAAGAGAGGAAATTATTTATTTGTTTTATTATTCTTCTTCTTCTTCATCGAGTGGATGGTCAACCTGACCAATCCTGGTGTCAGTGTAATTGAGCCGCCAAAGGCCTCTGACATGGCTCATGTAACGACTACTATCCGTAGAAAGTAACCGGGACCGACGGCTTAACGTGCCCTCCAAAGCACGGAATCATCTTACTTTTCGGGCAATCAGGTGATTCAACCTGACGACAGACTCACCAAGAGATTTTTGCTTATCTCGGTATCTGCCCGTCCGATTTGAAAAAATATATTTTATAGCCATATTTGCAAAGGCTTATTTATCGCGATATGTCCATGGGAACGGGTAAAACACAAGTAAAACTGCGAAACTCTGCTAGTTTAATAACATGTATGGATTTTACACACGATTTTTGGCCTTAAAACCTAACCTTAAACTAAGTTCTACGGTTACACGGAATCTAACTAACTTAAAAACTGTAAATTCATTTGTTATTATACCAAGTTAAAAGTTGCGTTCATAATCAAACAAGTTCCAAAGCTTGCCGCTAGATGTCACTGTACGGAGTTAGCACACGCAAGCGTTATTTTCTCAGCGTTTATCACTACCCCGGTGGTACCGAATCGTAGTAACTCTGGTTTCCCTTCAATACGTATAAATCTTTCGCCTTTTACTAAAGATTTCCGTGGAGGGGGACACTCAAATGAGTCTTTCATATTTTTGATACTCTGCTTTGCAGAGTTTAATAAGTACTAATTTGACTTTAAGTTTAATTCCAAGGTTAAATTACATTGAATAAAAATAATGTTACATCAAGTAACATCATCCATTAATACCCACAGACTGCCGCGCTATTGAATTGACCGTTCGCTCGCAGTCTAACTAACCAATATAATAAATCAATAAGTTCGGAAGCCGCGATTACAATTCTACAAATATTTAAAATAGTACTTAATTTGTAATCTATATTGTTTGTTTGTTTGTTCAAGGTAATCTCGGGAACTACTGGTCCGATTTGAAAAAATATTTTTGTAATAGATAGCCACATTCAACGGGAAGGTTATAGGCTATTTTTCATCCCGGAATTCCCATGGGAACGGGCACAACGCCGGTAAAACCGCGGAGCGCTGCTAGTAAATAATAAATTAATTCCTACGATGATGTTATTTTAAATTTACCTTTGCCGTCTCGAACTTATAAACGCAGAACGAACTTGGTCTAATTACATTTTTATTTTACAATTAAAACTTATACCTAAATAGGTGATCAAGCTATTACGGAAATAATAATCATTGATTACTCGACCAATTACTTAAGTAAGTACCTATTAAAATAGAAATTTAACTTTACCAGGAAGTAAACATTGTTAAAGCTAGGTGTGAATCAAGGGGCCAGATAATGGTCAAACATTAATTTACTTCAAACATCTACAGGTAATGGGAGCTAAAACAGAGGGGGTGGTTTGGGGTGGAAAGGGGATGAAACTCCAATAGATAGGGGAGAGTTATGGCTATTGTCAGACGCCTGAAGGGTGCTGTTTGAAGCAGGTGGCTATTGAAAGATAATTTTCTTATTACCCTGTTTAAGGGTGAAAAATAGGGGTTTAAATCTTCTATCGTATAACCTTTTTACATAGTAAATGGTTAAAAAAATCAACTTGTAACTTAAGAGAGGCTTTGCTTAGTTGTTCTGTTACTTTACTTAAGTAAGTTCCAGTAGCCTAATGGCCAACCCTGGTGTCGGAGTTTTAGACCGCCTTAAGACCACTGACATGACTTAAGTCGTTAAGTCATTAATTTACATTCGTTTCAACTTGAATGGGTATCGAAAATGGCAATCACTGAAGAAAGAAGTACTGTATGAATTTTCTGATCTGAGCGCTGCCGTGCTTCGTAGGGCTCGTTATATTGTCGGTTCCGCTAGAATCATCAATCGTTAGACCATGTTGGAGAACTTTAGGCGGTCTAAAAGCTTTTTAATTTAGACCGCCTTAAGCCCTCCTTTATGGTCTAACAATCGAAACAACCGAGACTAACTGTATAACGTGCCGTTGAAAGCACGGTAGCGCTCAGATAGAAATGCAACTATCGGCCACCCACCCAAGGACGTTGCAAAGACACGTTGCTTAACAATCGCAATTAGCTTACATCGCTTAGTCGAACTACGCTATGAGCGTTTAGTTGGTTACGTATATTAATATAAGAAACTAGCAGCGCCCCGCGGTTTTACCTGCGTTGTGTCCATTCTTGTGGGAATTTCGGGATGAAAAATAGCCTATGTTACTCGTAGATATTGTAGCTTTCGAATGGTGAAAGAATTTTTTAAAACGGTCCAGTAGTTTTTGAGCCTATTCATTACAACCAAACAAACAAAGTTTTCCTCTTTATATATTAGTGTCGATGAATAAAAGAATGTCAGACAGTTAATTAATCTTAAAAAGTGTGTGGTCTAAAACTAAGTTTTATTTTGCACAGTTATTTCAAAAGGTTTTTCTTCCGCACAATTTATCAAAGCTCCCAAACGAAAGCAACAAACATTGCCACAAATTCAACTTAAAAACTTCAGTTATATAAAGTTTGTTACAAGTTACAACTTAATTTAATGGACTATTTCTTTCATTTATGACTGAAAACTGTTTAATTTTCAAAGTTACGGTTGCCTCAAGTTATTGCCAGCTCTTTGTCAAACGGGTATTAAAGAACTATTCTCGTTACAAACTTAGCGAAACGAATTTTAATGTTTTTACAAAGTTATGTGTAATTTGTAATGATTTATATATGATACTACCTGCGCCCGCGGTGATACCCACGTTGTGTCCGTTCCGGTGGGAATCTCGGTATGAAGAATAGCCTAAATTCTTTTTGTAATGGATAGCCACATTCATCGGGAAGGTTATGGGCTATTTTTCATCTCGAAATTCCCTCGGGAACGAGTACAACGCGGGTAAAACCGCAGGGCGCTGCTAGTCGGTTCATAAGAAGAAGGCAAAATACTGAAATTCCCACAACAATAATGAGTAAAACCGCGGAACGATACTGTATTACAAATACTGGAATTATCCATACCGTATTGATTATATAAGTACAAAGTCGCTTTGCAGACAAATAAATTATTCAATCTGTCGCCAAAGCGAAGGCCGCTGACATTCATGCTCGGATCAAATATCATTAAATAGTAAGTTTTGACATGAGGTGACTTAGTACCGGAAAATGCACTCAGACTGGAAGCAGACTAATCATACGATATGGAATTAGAGTTTTCATTTATTTAGTATCTCATAAACGGATTTTTAGAAAATACGTATAATACTACCTGAGCCCATTGAGTTATATGTACTTCGAGTAGTCAACCCTGGTGTCGGAGTTTTTAGACCGCCTAAAGGCCTCCGACATGGTCTAACGATTGCAACAACCGGGACCGACAATTTAACGTGCCCTCCGAACGTTCTCTGCACGGATTTTGACGCGGTTTTTTTAATAGATAGAGTTATTCGAGGAAGGTTTATTTGTATAAAAATTCCCGAAATTCCCACGGGAACGGGCACAACACGGGTGAAACCGCGGGGCGTTGCTAGTAAACTTTAAAGTTCTTGGTAAACGAATGGTTGATATTATCATCATTATCGCTCTCAATTTATTGTCAAACAAGTTCCAAAGCTTGCCGCTAGATGTCACTGTACGGAGTTAGCACACGCAAGCGTTATTTTCTCAGCGTAAACGACTACCCCGGTGGTACCGATTCACAGTAACTCTGGTTTCCCTTCAATACGTATAAATCTTTCGCCTTTTACTAAAGATTTCCGTGGAGGGGGACACTCAAATGAGTCTTTCATATTTTTGATGCCCTGCCTGATGGCTGGGTTAATTATTCATACCGCAGTCCGCACCAATTCATTTAGAAATAATATAATTATAATTTATTAATAATACAATATACAATGCGATTAAAATAAGAATAGGACGGGCTCTCGGCTAACTTCACTCATATATGTACGGTCAGCAGAACAAACTTAAAAAAAATAGATTAATTTTAAATGAATGACTAAAAATCGTTCATTTTATAAAATTTATATATTTATAAGGTTTTTCCCGATTTTTTAATTATCATCTAATGTAAAATAATATTCATAAATAAACATGGAAAATAATATTCTTCATACGGCAAAACTAAAAGATCTTGAATAAATGAATATATTATTAACATAAAATACTCTTGTTTTATTCCGAATAAAAATCTCCCGATTTTTAGATGGCAAATTGAACGAATTTAATTTTTCAATTTTGCAATATTTTTTAACATTGCTTTTTTTGCACATTATACTATAGGTACCAAGTTCCCGTTGTGACGTCACAACATGGCGCTAGGCCGGTCCTATTCTTATTTTAATCGCATTGTACTACGTCATAACTTGTACAAAAATAAATAACAATAACATGACAAGTTTAATATGAATTAATATAATAATTAACATATTATCTGGGTGGTTATAATAAAGAGATTGATGCCAAAACAGAATAGAATTAAAGAAAATATTTTTGTTAACTTAAAATATAAAATAACAACTTTTATGTAAACGGATGTTATTGAATGGTCAAGCAAGATAATAAACTAAAAACTAACTAAACAAAAAAGAAACAAAAGGGGCTTTTTTCATAACTGTTACCTTATAACATTATAAACAGCATTTTAGCAATCAAATGGTTTGTCCCTTTCCAACACACGGTATTCTCCAAAGAGTAAAAGAGATAAAACACTTTATAACAGAGTTTTAGTTACAGAGCGTTTATGAATCCTACTACTAATATTATAAGTACATATTTACATGCAAAGTTTGTGAGGTTGTATGGATGTATGTTTGTTACTCTTTCACGCAAAAACTACTGAACGGATTTAGATGAAACTTTACAGTAATATAGGTTATACATCAGAATGACACATGGGATACATTTTATCCCGAAATTCCCGCGGGATGGGTACACTGCGGGTGATACTGCGGGGCGCGGCTAGTAAGACCATATATAAATTTTATTTTTTTCTTTACTAAATACAATTCGACTAATATTCCACAAACCGAATAAAAAGCTCTACCCATTTCCACACAGTCGAGTAAAAGACGAATCCAACCACAAAATAGTCATAACAAAATTCAATATTTTCGTCAATAAACCGAATTGCTAAACTGTTCCGGAAATAAGTAAACTGGCCGGAATAATTGAATACCGTTTGGCGAGCGCCGGAAACGGAAATGCATCGGAAATCGACGCAACATCCTCAGCTGAAAATTTAACTCATCCCGGCTTTCAGTTTGAGAACCTTTCCAAATGTTTATTCCAGTTTTAGGTTTTGGAATTTGTTTCAATAGCATTCTTGTATAGTGCCCGTGCCCCGGGTTTACCTGCATTGTAGACGGTCACGTGTTAATTTCGGATAAATGCTACTAATTATAAATGCGAAAGTTTGTGAGGATGTATCTATGTATGTATGTTTGTTTATTCCTCTTTCAAAAAAACTACTGCACGGATTTGGATGAAAATTTACAGTTAAGTATATTTTATACATCATATGTAGTTATACAGTTAAATAACACATGAGATACATTTTATCCTGAATTTTCCCCGGGAACAGGTACAACGCGGGGCGCGACTAGTAACCTATAACCTTCGTCTCGCATTCTTACTGACCCATGACCCATGACATGACAAAAAGAAGTAGGTATTGGAATGGGCCTGTCGGTTCCCGAGATGAACGCGTGCAATCTGACTCAGGGTGTTTTTGGAACGAAGTTCCTTATCGCGCGTTGCGAAAGGGGGCTAGACGGAAAAAATTAAGACGAAAAGTTGTAACGACACTTTTTGCGTTAGAGAGAAACATGCGCACGCCGTGCGGCCGTGTGTCTGTCTGTCTCTCTCTCTCTCTTATAGAAAGCAAGCTAGATATTTTCGTTTCGTTCTATTTCGCATTGAACAGTGTGGTGTCGCGACGATTATTTTTGTTGATAATAAATAAACTTCGTTCCATCCGGGTGTCCCTTGACACCTCTCAAGTTTTTTTTAAATCGGTTCGTAAGGGCAAGTCTGAAACTATAAGCGAAATTAATATCTATAGTTAGGTTAAGGAATATCCAAAGTTATAACAAGTTCGACGATATGGTCGACCCGTTATAACTTTCAAGCCAAAAACCGTCTTCAAACCGGGTTTTTATTAAAAATACCACTGATTTTAAAATGCCGCTTAAAAAGTGGGACCTATCTGTTGGTATATATACCCTTTCATATACCAAAATAATTTTCGAAATCGGTTCATATAAAAACAGAGATATCAAGTTACAAACACACTTGTACAAAAAAGCGTTGAATTAATTCATTCAATCACTTCGTGTAGGTTAATGGTCAATCCTGCTATCGGAGATTTAGACCGGCTAAAGGCCTCCGACATGGTCTGATTGAAACAACCAGCACCGACTGCTTAACGTGCCCTTCGAAGCACGGTAGCGTTCAGATAGAAATGCAGCTATCAGTCATCCTGAGAATATCTTTGAACTGAAGTCGGCTTAAATTAAAACTCCAATAAAAGACAATTTTCCCAAACTACCCTCCCGTGTTAAATATAAAATTGTTTTTGTCGAGCTCATAGTGAACCGTCATAATGTCTCGAGCGTAGACTGATAAATGACCCGCGTGTGAAAAAAATACCACCCCCCCCCCCCTATCCTCCTTCCTCTTCTAGAGGGGACAACGTACCTGCTGACCTGTTTCACCTGTCTACAAACAGACTGACATTACTATAAACTGTTTTATATTATATTGTAACTAATTTATACATCATAATATTATAACAGTTTATAATAATATAAGGTTGGAAGCGTTTGGGCAAAGGTCTCCCACTTTTGCCCAGCAGTGGGATGATACATATATACGTTAATTGTTCTTCAAATCTATTTGTATTACCATATCCATAGTTAAGTAAATAATCATAATTTGTAAGTTTGTTTGTTTGTTTGAGCTAATCTAAGGAGTTACCGGTCCGAATAGAATATTTTTTTGTAATACATAGCCTCATTTAACGGGAAGGTTATATATAGGCTATTTTTCATCCCGAAATTCCCATGGAAACGGACACAACGCGGGTAAAACGGGGGTAAAGCGGGGGCGTTGCTAGTGTACTATAAAAAAGAATATCAAAAAAGTAACAAACAAAATATGGTGGTATAAATAAATGGTGGAAATATTTGGTTTATTTTTGTTTATAAAATCTTTATATATAAAAGATACTCATGTTACTTAATCCATTCATAAGTCAAGAATGGCTGGACCGATTTTGATAAATGTTGTTTTATTTGATTTATCTTCGTCTGGAACAGGATTATAAGTAATAAAAATCCCTAAATTCCCACGGGAACGGGTCCGCTGTGGGTGAAACCGAAGGGCACAGGTAGTAAATACTTAATAAAAATCTATTTATTCAAGGAGTATATATTACATGAAAGTAGAGTTACATTACAAATACACATATTCTTTAGCTGGTATAGTACTTACAATTTCTTTATAACCAGGCATAAACGTAAGATACAAACAGATATACACAATAACATTAATATAAAACCAAACACTATTAAAAATATTGTTAATACTACTCCACTCATTATATATTCTACTCTTATCATCATCACCGAGCTGACATTTTGGAAAAACAAAATATTTTCCATAAGAATTAAAAACATAATCTTTAAAAATAACCAAAAATAACGGCGCCTCCTTCTTTCTCTTGCTCAACAAATGCAGAATAAAAGCCAAAACAATTGAGAGTGTAGTCATCACTATAGAACCTCGGAAATACAACAAAATAGAAGGAGACGCTTTATTATGCTGCGGTATATTGTTACCAATCTCAGTCAATAAATAAAAATGACACAGCAGACTAAAGCACGACATATAACTGCGCGTGGACTCTCTCACATCCAAAAACAAAATTAATATAGTAAGTAACGAAAGTAAAACGCATGGAGAAACCAACATGGCCGCTAACACATCGGCGTGGCGTTCTATTGTAAATAACATCGTTAGGGCTCTTTCTATATTCTGGTCTTCCAATTGTTGGTAATCCATTATATTCCACTCGGTCCCATATTCAGCGGCGATCATAGTGATGGCTCTTTTTTCAAAACTGAGCTGCATATGAGACTCTCCTTGTTTCTCTAAGCCCAAGACCACCTTGCACCGTTGGCTGTCATAAGGCCAGTTCCATAGATCAGAATCACAAGGAGATTCGAATATTCTAGGCACAATGCAATATACTTTCCCACTACTTTTAATGTGGCATGTTGAGTACTTAAACTTCTGATGGAAATCTTCTTCTATTTCATTGTAATGGTTTATTATTGGGACCCAGATATAGACGTTTGTTTGAAGTATGTCCGTGAGTCCGTTGTAGTCTTTAGGGTCCCATGTCAGTCTTCGATCCTGCCACGAAAGACTCATCCACACGCTAATAGAAAACGTTTGGGATTCGGTGTAATAGTTGAATGAATTTAACGTGATGCGAAGGGAAATTTTGAGGGGATGAGTCTCGTTCGATTGGACCGGTCTGTACTCATGGTAACACGCCAAAACATCGTCCATGAGTTTCTTTTCCCAATGGTTCTCTGAAGACATGTTGTCTATGACGCAGTCAGCGGACATCCCGCGATATATTTGCACTAGAAAGATAAGTGTTGCCAGGAACATTGTTGCGAACCAACTGAATGAATTTTGTGGTGTAATGAGATACTTATGACGCCCCCTATTTACTGATATCTATGTAATTTGATACTAATGATAATTGATATGGCGCGACTGTGTTTGGAGTTTTAATAACGCAGAGTCCCGCGGTTTTATTCGAAAAGTTTTCATTCCCGTGGGATTTTAAGGAATAAGGGAACCGTTTTCTTGGATGCAGATGTACAAGTTGTAAAAAAATAGTACTAGGTAATGTCCCACTGCTGGCAAAGGCTCTCATCACACTGAAGAGTCGGACAGTGATTAGGTTTATGATTGTAATTAAAATGTGTATCCGTAAACTTAGTTTTAAGTGAAAATAAGTAGTGTTCGCTGAAACTTACGAAACCAGTATTATGATTTTGATTAACTATCCGCGCCCCGCGGTGTTACCCGCGTTGTACCTGTTCCCGCGGGAATTTCAGGATAAAATGTACCTATGTGTTATTATGATGTATAACCTATATTACTGTAAAGTTTCATCCAAATCCGTTTTGTAGTTTTTTCGTGAAAGAGCAACAAACATACCATCCATCCTCACAAACTTTCGCATTTATAATATTACTAGTAGGATTAAAAGATTTTTACTTTAAATTAAATACTTATCTATAAACTAGCAGCGCCCCGCGGTTTTACCCGCGTTGTTCCCGTTCCCGTGGGAATTTCGGGATAAAATGTAGCCTATAGCCTTCCTCGATAAATAGACTATCTAACAGTGAAAGAATTATTCAAATCGGTTCAGTAGTTTCTGAGATTAGCGCGTTTAAACAAACAAACAAACAAACAAACAAACAAAACAAACTCTTCAGCTTTATAATATTAGTATAGAAAAGAAACACCTCTGCAATACTTGAAAATAACAACAACATCCTTTAGTGTCGGTGTCTGTCTGTCTGTCAGAAAACAGACGTGAAATTATGTGTTTTCCCTGACGGAGGGTCTGGGGGTAGAACTATATTTTTTTGTACATTTTTTATGGTCAGTTGTGCCATTTATCATTTACTTTGACGGGGGATGATAAACTGAGGGCTTTGTGTTTATTTGTTTTAAGATGTAAAAATAAGGAGTGTTTATGAAGCACAGTTATGAAGAGTCACGGCACAGATTAGATGATAGTTGCTAGCAACTCCTGAAACTGCGTTAAGCGGGCGTCCGCGCGGTTTCAAAACACTGGCAGATAACTGATGTAACGAGGAGTAACTTAGGCTACTTTTATCCCCAAATTCCCGCGGGAACGGGTACAACGCGGGTAACACCGCGGGGCACTGCTAGTTATGTTATTACTCGTAGTGACAATTATGTCTTTGTTGATAAAGATCTTTAAACCTAAACCAAGTTCAATCATCCATCACACACGGGACATTTAAAATCAATCGCTCGCTCACTCGCCATCAGCACTAGCTAACTCGCTAAATCTAACCGAGTCGTGAATTTCCGGTTATTAATTCCTTAGATAGCGGCAATCGAATGCCTTCCGTGTTTCCAATAGCGTTTTCAAATAAATTCTGACCAGTGACATATAAGACCCAAGTCTGCGAATCTGTATGCAAAACTTGTACCGTTAGCAGAAACATCGTATATAAAAAATATTTATCGTGTAATGTAGGTTTTAAAAATATTTATTGACTAGCAGCGCCCCGCGGTTTTACCCGCGCTGTGCCCGTTCCTATGGGAATTTCGGGATGAAAAATAGCCTATAACCTTCCCGTTGAATGTGGCTGTCTATTAGAAAAAGAATTATTTAAATCGGACATTAACTCGAACATACAAACAAACAAACAAACTTACAAATTTTACCTCTTTATAATATTAGTATAGATTACGTTTTTCAATTTCTTTGTACTTAACTGCCAGCCAAAGAATATTGGGCTAAATACTATTTTGTACAAATAGGATTATTCTGGCAGCACCAAAAGTGGCCTATCTTATTTGTGGCCTAACAGGCAAAACAAGTAGCCTTCCTTTCTTTAGTGTCCTTCTTCTTCATCGAGTGGATGGTCACCCTGACCAATCCTGGTGTCAGAGTTATAAAGCCGTCAAAGGTATCTGACATAGCTCAAGTACGACTACTATCCGTAGAAAGTAACCGGGACCGACGGCTTAACGTGCCCTCCGAAGAACGTTAGTGTCCATAATATGGATTCATAAACCAAAAGACTGTCTAACACCAGTCTGGACTAAGATCTACATAAATGTATTAAGAACAGTTTAGCTATCAAATGGTTTGTCACTTTCTGACATACACAATTTTCCGAAGAGCAAAAGAGACAAAACACAGTACGACATTGTTAGGGTTCCGTACGCAAAGGGTAAAAACGGGACCCTATTACTGAGACTTGGCTGTCCGTCCGTTCGTCCGTCCGTCTGTCACCATGCAGTATCTCAAGAACAGTGATAGTCAGATGATGTATTTCTATTGCCGCTATAACAACAAACACTAAAAATAAAATAAAACAAATATTCAAGGGGGGCTCCCATACAACAAACGCTTTTTTCTGCCGTTTTTTAAAAACCCTCCGTGCGCGAGTCCGACTCGCACTTGGCCCGTTTTTAGTTACATCGCGTTAATAAGGCGGTCAATCTACGTACCGCATTTGTTTGCTGTCGGTACAGTGGAACAGTTTGGCGTACGTAGGCGTAAGATAACAGTAACATATTACACAGATTGCATTTACATAAGTAACACTATTTATTGACATTTTAGAAATGGGATAGACATTGGAAGGTGAAATTGACAAAAGGAATTCAATACAACTAAATCACTTTAACAAAGTCTTTATAAAATTTAAAATATGACCGTCATAAAGTTGATTTCGGAAAAAAATGTATTCCATGTGTTATTTACTGTAAAGTTTCATCCAAATCCGCCCAGTAGTTTTTTCGTGAAAGAGCAACAAACATGCATACATACACGTACATACATACAGACATTCATCCTCAAAAACTTTCGCATTTATAATACTAGCAGCGCTCCGCGGTTTTACCCGCGTTGTGCCCGATCCCGCGGAAATTATATAAACCTTCCGCTTGATCTTCTTGATCTATCTATTTTTAAAAATCCGCGTCAAAATCCGTTGCGTAGTTTCAAAGATCTAAGCATAGGGATAGACAGTGGAAAGTGAAGAAGTGTTGTAAATCACACATTTGTTATTTTCCCAGATCTAGTAGGATCGCGCCTATAAAATCGAAAGCAGATAAAAAACCCTCCTTTATAATTAGTGGGTAGGTATAGACAGACATAGGTCATGTCACGCAATGCTATGTCGGACTGGCAATCCAATATGGATACGCCCACCAAATAAGTCAAACAAAAAATAATAAATACGTATGTATATAGAACAAACAAATAAATTTAATTATACTAATATAAAAATAACAAAACTTTAACGACACTGAAGGCACGACTTAGAGGTATACAATAAAATATGGACTAACAAGCAGCGCCCCGCGGTTTTACCCGCGTCGTGCCCGTTCCCGTGGGAATTTGTGGATTTTTTATACATGTAAACCTTCCTCTTGAATCACTCTATCTATTTAAAAAAACCGCGACAAAATCCGTGCAGTAGTATTTGAGTTTATCGCGAACAGACGCAGACAGACGCGGCCGGAGACTTTGTTTTATAATATGTAGTAATAGTTAACAGATAAAATGATTATTCCTTCTGAAGAGGGAATAGGTTAAGGGATTTCATTCTATTCTTTCCCCATCACTGAACTTTCTTCAGTGGAAGTTTCTTAGGTCAAAAAACAGATAATAAGATGGTTTAAATTTTAACTCTCGGAAGAAAACATATAATATTTATATAATAGCATTATTTCCCCTGCCATAGGAAAAATCTTTAAATATACTAACAACATGCTACAATACAGAATAAACTCATTATTTTGTTATTCTGACTTTAGAATCTAATTCACTCATGTAATAGCCATGTCAAAATGCTAGCCGTGGCGTCAAGTATACAATTGTCTTATAACAATTTACAACGCCTTATTGCGCGCTAATAGCCATTTATAACCATATCTGGAGTTCATGCTCCAAATGACAAATCATCACTACATAGTATAAAACAAAGTCGCTTTCCGCTGTCTGTATGTCTGTCCCTATGTATGCTAATCACTACATGGTATAAAACAAAGTCGCTTTCCGCTGTCTGTCTGTCCCTATGAATGCTTAGATCTTTAAAACAATGCAACGGATTTTGACGCGGTTTTTTAATAGATAGAGTGATTCAAGAGGAAGGTTTATATGTATAAAAAAACAAAGTCACTTTTCGGTGTCTGTCTGTCCCTATGTATGCTTAGATAGATGACAGATGTATGATTTTGAAAGTCGATTAGTGTCGATTTAATGGATGTTTCTGAGTACGGCAGTAAAACTACTACTTATCTAAACTTCTTAGATATTGTTCCTTAAATCAAAGGATCTATTTCTACGTGATCAGATTTCCGTTCACCCCTCAATGTCTTTTCAATATCCCCCAACGTCTCATCTTTAGTTTCTGGCAACACCTTGTAAATCGATATCAAACAGACACCCAAACAGACCCCATATATCCCATATGCACCTGTCAATCCCGTGTGCTTCATCAATACAGGAGTCAGTTTCATGGAAACGGCTACACTGAATGAAAAAATAATTCCTGACAAACATCCTCCTATAGCTTTACTTTCCAACGGAAATAATTCTCCCACCAAAGTGAATGCAACGGGTATTACACCAAGATTTACTATAAAATACTCCAATATTGTGATTATTGCTGTCATCCAACGAAGTCCTGTAGAGAATGTGTACAGAGAGTCCAGATAAGTCAACAGACTGATCAACATCATCAACAGCACGGCCGCCGCGCCCGTCGAGTACAGCAACGTGCGTCTTTTGAAGTACCGAGTGACGATACTCGACAAGAACAGGGAAACTACCCCCATCAGATCAGCCCCGATGGTGAAGTAAAACACAGACACGTTGTCACCCAAGAGCTGTGTCATTATGTCAATGATGTATATCGCGAAGAAGTGTTTGCCGCACAGGTCTGCCGCAAAAGTTAGTATAGTTACAATAAAGAAAGATTTAAGAAAATCTCGTTTTAAAAATACTTTGAAAATCCGTCGCATCGTACTTGTTTTGCTCTGGTTATCTTCTTGGTGTATCCTAATTTTCGAGTCTATCAGATTCCTTAACTGTTTTCTGGATTCTGTCGAATCTCCATGGAGCCAATGAAATGTTTTCTCACATTCAGCTTCTTTTCCTTTGATAGCCAAAAAGTAGGGACTTTTGGGCCAAAATAAGTTTAATAAGAAGGATAAAACGGTGCATCCTGCGGCGAAGATTGGGATCTGTCTCCAAGTCCAGAAAGGCATCATGATATGGCAGCACAGGATGCCAACACCGATCATGGTCTTCTTAAGACTGACCGAGTATCCTCGTCTGGTTGGGTGCACATATTCAGCTAATATTATGGAATTGTAGTAAATTCCACCGATTGGAAATCCATGGAGGAACCGAGCAACGTACATGGTGGTAATACTGTTAGAGAAACATAATAAAATCCAACCAAGTAGAATTAGGACATTCATGGCTAAGTGAACAGATTTTCTTCCCAACTGTTGGAAAATTGCTGTCATTGTGAAGGCACCGACTATTCCTGCTATACCTTTGCCGGCATCTGAAAAAACAGTAAACATTTTAGAAGATACAGTTTGAAATAGATTACTGTAAATTTAAAAACTTGTTATAAAGTCAAATCTATTTGGGAATAGGTACAGAACTGGAACTGCTCTTTAAGCATACTATTGCATATAATTAAATATCATAATATTCAAGAAATCGGATCATAAATGGCTGTCATCAGGTCAATAAAAAAACAGAAAAAATTGAAGAACTTTTTGAAGATCACAACACCAAAATACTCAACAATATTTATAAGTCTTACTTATCCAAGATATGTGATCCTTGGCACTGGCTCTGTCTGATCCCATCGCCATGATGGCTCCAGTCAGGGTCGACGGGTACGCTGTCATGATGCCAACCGACATCCCCATCATCAGGGTACTAGTTACGATGGCCATCTGTAATCATATCATATCATAGTTTTACGCCATACTCATCATCAGGTAAGGTTCACAGGAACCAGGAGCGCTTCACAGAAACCGTTGTCACGGATAGCACGCTCTGTGACCCTGTGACCACATAATAACTTCTTGAATGCACTTTTAGAACTTAACAAGTAAAATCTAAAATTTTAAAAGCGTCGACTGGGCTGATTTTTACCAAAGACAGAAAGTAACTAGCTTTCAAATAATGAAAACTGCATCCATTGGTATATCTGTGTATCATACAGATACAAATACACACGCATAAATCGACGTTAAAGTTATATATAACACCCCTCTTGTCGGGGGTTGAACATAAGAAAAGAAAGACTTACTAGAACTTTTCAATACAACCCTAGTTTTGTCTTAATATGTCCCTTGTATTAATTATTATTATTCACTAGCAGCGCCCCGCGGTTTTACCCGCGTTATGCCCGTTCCCGTGGGAATTTTGGGATTTTTTTTACATAAAAACCTTCCTCTTGAATTACTCTACCTATTACAAAAAACTGCATCAAAATCCGTTGTGTAATTTTAAAGATTTAAGCATACAGACAAACAGACAAACAGAAGACAAACAGACGCGACTTTGTTTTATACTATGTAATCATATTTTTTCTGTTTTTATAACTATGATTTTTCTATTATTGTGATTTGATGCTTTTAGTATAAAAGTTTTTCAATTGATGTAATTGGGTTCTAGTTTTCATTGAAATAAATAAATAAATAAAAATTTTATTAAAGTTACAGTTAAGCAAATATTTTTTTAAATTTAGTCACTTGCCTGTCGCCAAAAATAAATATCTGGAATTTTTATCATTTTGTACACGTTTACTTCACAGATGAGGTAAAACCGAATGCACTTGAAACAGGTTTAAAGATTATTATTTAAATAAAGTATTTTTAGTATTCACGTGTTACATGAATGGTTTGACTTATTAAACATTTAAAACTAATTACAAATCTTTTAAAACAAACTATAAATATATCACAACTAGCAGCGCCCCGCGGATTTACCCGCGTTGTGCCCGTTCCCGTAGGAATTCGAGATGAAAAATAGCCTATAGCCTTCCTCGATATGTGGACTATCCAACACTGAAAGAGTTTTTCGAATCAGACCAGTAGTTCCTGAGAATAGATATATATTATAAATAAACTAGCAGCGCCCCGCGGTTTTACCCGCGTTTTGCCCGTTCCTGTGGGAATTTCTGGATGAAAAGTAGCCCATAACCTTCCCGTTTAATGTGTCTATCCATTTCAGAAATAATTATTCGAATCGGATTGGTAGTTTCTGAGATTAGCGCGTTCTAACAAACACACAAACTCTGTCAGCTTTATAATATTAGTATTGATAAATATCTTTCGAAAACGTATTTGAATGTCTGAAGGAAAGATTAGCATATTTCACGTATTTTAAGTACGTCATGAACTGAACTACAAAAATTCAATGTAGAGCTCGTGGCGTTTGACAGAGCAGTGACTCATTGCGATTGTTAAGCAACGTGTAGCCACTTGGATGGGTGACCCATAGTGACATTTCTATCTGAGCGCTACCGTGCTTGTAGGGCACGTGAAATTGTCGGTCCCGGTTGTATCAATCGTCAGACCATGTCGGAGGCCTTAAGGCGGTCTAAGGCGGTTGGCCACTAATCCACTCGAACTTACTTCATTTGATTTTTCGAAGGAGGCTGTGTCCTCCATAGTTTATCGATTTTGTATGCAAACCCCGTATAACAAGCATATTAATATAATTATGCTTGTTTTGGAAAAACAATGTAATAAATACTTTTTGAAAAATAATAAGTTGAATAAAATGTTTAGTGAGATGAGAGGTCTTTGCACAGCGGTAGGACATTACAGGCTAATACTTTTTACGTTACTTTACCTAATAAATATCAAAAAAAAAATATTGTAGGGTTTGTAATGACTTGAAAATACTTATAACCTTGATAATAGGCATGATGACTAATTTTCAAAATCTCTTCTATGATTGTAAACACTAATCTAGACGTGCATGCCTCAACGTGTCGGTCGTGTCGTTGAGGTATGCATTAAATGTTTTATTCGCGATTAAGTCCCGTCTAGATTAGTGTTTACAATCTCTTCTATGATATTCGGAAGTATCTAATATGTCTAAAATATCACATTTCAATAGAAAATTAAGGTTTTGGTGCAATAAAATTACATATCGTTCGTTGTCGCTCAATTTTTTTGATAAAACTTGTAGAATTATTTTGAATTTCAAATCGAAAACGTTTTTCGTTCTTTTTAATTGTCTTTTGTTTTACATTTTTATCTGACCTTTCAGCCTTTACAGGAAAAACCTGAAATGTTGTAATCAATTATAAATAATAAATAATCAAAATATACCTTTGCATATGTAAGAGATAAAATAAATTATTAGCACTTTTTGATATCAATTCCATTGTATGCAAACAACAATAGACTGAGTATTTACAATCTAAAGGTCTATTCATTAACGTTTACTAACAGCAATTTAGCTATCAAATCGTTTGTCCCTTTCCGACATACGCTATTTTCCAAAGAGCAAAAGAGACAAAACACTGTTTAAGTTAAATATCGTTTATAAATACGGCGGTTAACATTAAATCACAGTCTAAGAGTAAATCAATATAACATTTTTTTGTATCTTGTATGTTGGAACGCGCTCAGCTCAAAAACTATCATACGATTTAAATAATTATTTTTGTATCCGATAGCCACATTCAAGATAAAGGTTATAGGCTATGTTTATCCCGAAATTCTCACGGAAACGGGCACAGCGCGGGTAAAACTGCGGGTCGCTGCTATGCTGAAACTGTGTTCGCGCGCATCCGCGCGGTTTCATACAAAAGTGCTACGCCGCCGGACGTAGCACTTTTGTATGAAACCGCGCGGGTGCCCGCGCGTGTCCACCCGCGTGGGCACGGGACGGTTACCAGTCCGAGCGCTCGCTTCAGGCAGTTTCAGGCCTTATACCTCATCAGTTTCAAGGTAAACTGACAATTGAAATGTTATGAATTGAAACATTAGCATTAATAATAAGCGTTTTAAAAGATGTAAAGATGTATCTTGATGTAGCGAATGTGATATTCGCGTATCGCTCGCGATACGCGCATGTTCGTGTGCTGTTCGATAACTGAGTGAGCAGGCGAGCAATGCAATTCCTAGACCAAAAGTTTTGAAAAAACCATATGATACGAAACAGGCTCGCGCCTATTCAAACCTTGCATAAGTACGTCAAGTAAAATATAAGTAAAAGATAATCAGGACTCTATTTAAGTTGGTTTGGAGCCGTTTAAGCCACTGGTTTCCTCGCCGTATCAAACAACTGTAACAGCGCGCTAACTGTTCGCGGGGTGCTCGCGATCAACGCATTGTTACATCTAGACACACCCTAATAAATCAACACTTATGAGTTATACCTGCATATTTGTTACTGCCTCCCGTGTAAAGCGCCATTTACATGATGCAAGTTTCTTGCCTGTTGCATACAATAAAATTGAAGCAATTATTTTCTTGCATGGTCTAAACCGTGGTCTAAACAGTACGTAACATTTTGATCTTTTGCGCAAGTTTTGCTTGCCAAAATTGTCTTGGTGTAAACAGCACATACAACAATTTCTTAGGCGATTCTTGCATTCAATTTTCTCTTCATTTGCCAACATGAGTGCAGTAAGTGAAGGTATGTTAATCGTTGCTGCTCTTCTGAGACAAGAAATATTGAGAAATCGTCGTAAAAAGAGGTGTTGGATCAAAAAATGGATAGCAAGAAGAGGAGTTCTTGGAGCGTCTAACAATCTTTGTGTAGAATTACAAATAGAAAAGACGTGTGGCACTCGGGGACTGCCGCGGTAAAGCTATTGCATAGTTATTTTTTATATCACTAGATGGCGTTAGTGGGGAGCGTGAGGTTTTTTCGTTACGGAATTTCTGGATTCGGTCCCCGCGCTCAAGGCCCGCGATAGAAGCTATGCAATAGCTTAAAAAAAATATTTTGTTTGTAATTTCCTTAGGTCCTAAACCGTCAACTCCAAATTCTTGTGCAAATGGTACAAGTGCAGCATTACGTGCATCACGATTCTTGTAGTTTACATTTTCAGTGTCCCATAAACACTCATGGCTGCGGTAAATCTCTATAAACTTTAATAAGTCAGCAGAACCAAATTTTAATACTTTTTGACTCATATTTTTTAATAAACAGACTCTACAAAACCTCCCAACACTTGAATGAAAAATTTGACAACGCAAATACGTGCAATACTTGCAAGCAACCCGTCAATGAAATGGTACACGCACATACAACTCTCTGTTTAGACAAGTCAAAACTTGAAAGCAATAATTTCCTAAACATTATTGTATTGGTCTAAACAGAAGACATTTGCAACTATTTTCAATCAAGACTTGCATTCAATAATTGCGTTCAATTTTTTTACTTGTATCCTCGTGTAAACAGTTGCGTACAATTCTTGAAGGGCAATTATCGCACTTCATTTATTGCATTCAATAATTGCACTTGAATGTACAAGAAAATTGTATCGTCTAAATCACGCTTTATAACCATATCTGGAGTTCATGCTCCAAATCATCACTACATAGTTTAAAACAAAGTCGTTTTCCGCTGTCCGTCTCTCTGTCCCTATGTATGCTTAGATCTTTAAAACTACGCACCGGATTTTGACGCGGTTTTTTTATAGATAGAGTGATTCAAGAGGAAGGTTTATATGTATAAAAAACAAAGTCGCTTTCCGGTGTATGTCTGTCCCTATGTATGCTTAGATAGATGATAGATGTGTGATTTTGACACGTAATGTATACAAAATTAAGTCGATTAGTGTCGATTTAATGGAAATTTCTGAGTATGGCAGTTAAGCCACTACTCATCTTAACTGCTTAGATATCCTTAAATCAAAGGATCTACTTCTACGTGATCAGATTTCCGTTCACCCCTCAATGTCTTTTCAATGTCTCCCAACGTCTCATCTTTAGTTTCTGGCAACACCTTGTAAATCGATATCAAACAGACACCCAAACAGACCCCATATATCCCATATGCACCTGTCAATCCCGTGTGCTTCATCAATACAGGAGTCAGTTTCATGGAAACGGCTACACTGAATGAAAAAATAATTCCTGACAAACATCCTCCTATAGCTTTACTTTCCAACGGAAATAATTCTCCCACCAAAGTGAATGCAACGGGTATTACACCAAGATTTACTATAAAATACTCCAATATTGTGATTACTGCTGTCATCCAACGAAGTCCTGTAGAGAATGTGTACAGAGAGTCCAGATAAGTCAACAGACTGATCAACATCATCAACAGCACGGCCGCCGCGCCCGTCGAGTACAGCAACGTGCGTCTTTTGAAGTACCGAGTGACGATACTCGACAAGAACAGGGAAACTACCCCCATCAGATCAGCCCCGATGGTGAAGTAAAACACAGACACGTTGTCACCCAAGAGCTGTGTCATTATGTCAATGATGTATATCGCGAAGAAGTGTTTGCCGCACAGGTCTGCCGCAAAAGTTAGTATAGTTACAATAAAGAAAGATTTAAGAAAATCTCGTTTTAAAAATACTTTGAAAATCCGTCGCATCGTACTTGTTTTGCTCTGGTTATCTTCTTGGTGTATCCTAATTTTCGAGTCTATCAGATTCCTTAACTGTTTTCTGGATTCTGTCGAATCTCCATGGAGCCAATGAAATGTTTTCTCACATTCAGCTTCTTTTCCTTTGATAGCCAAAAAGTAGGGACTTTTGGGCCAAAATAAGTTTAATAAGAAGGATAAAACGGTGCATCCTGCGGCGAAGATTGGGATCTGTCTCCAAGTCCAGAAAGGCATCATGATATGACAGCACAGGATGCCAACACCGATCATGGTCTTCTTAAGACTGACCGAGTATCCTCGTCTGGTTGGGTGCACATATTCAGCTAATATTATGGAATTGTAGTAAATTCCACCGATTGGAAATCCATGGAGGAACCGAGCAACGTACATGGTGGTAATACTGTTAGAGAAACAGAATAAAATCCAACCAAGTAGAATTAGGACATTCATGGCTAAGTGAACAAATTTTCTTCCCAACTGTTGGAAAATTGCTGTCATTGTGAAGGCACCGACTATTCCTGCTATACCTTTGCCGGCATCTGAAAAAACAGTAAACATTTTAGAAGATACAGTTTGAAATAGATTACTGTAAATTTAAAAACTTGTTATAAAGTCAAATCTATTTGGGAATAGGTACAGAACTGGAACTGCTCTTTAAGCATACTGTGTGGTGCACACTTACTGTATGTAATAATGTAATGTAATGAAAACGATGTGTACACAGTGAATGCGTTTATTGCACTAAAATATAATTAATACTTATAATTAAATGTTAACTTAAGTGCGCCGCGTCAGCACATACAAAATGCTGATGTACGCTTGCTCGTACATGCTGGCGACTTAAGAAGATGTATGAAATAAATGTAAAAGTAAACAAGTAAATGTAAAATCAAAAGTAAAGTAAAATCAAATTAACAAGTAAATCTATTGTAGGAATAAGTAAAAATATGTAAAACTTAATGTAAAGTAAATTGTCAGTTCACGGGGGTGAAGCCTTATCCACCTTCACACTATATAGGTCACGCGGGACCTCACTCTCACTACGTAGGTCATTCGGGACCTCACTAGCACTGTGTATGTCTGTGAGGAGCACCTGCACAGGAGGCCTTGGCTTGGCCCCTGGTGGAGCCTCCGCAAGCGTTTGTTGCTCGTTCATGTTCTGTGTAGAGATCACTCGTCGATGACTCAGCTTTAGATAGATACTCCAACAAGCGAGTGTGATTACTGCGGCGAGTAATATGTACAGCAGCGCATAGTGGTGGATGTCATGAGTAGATACGTTGGAGAAGGCAGTCTCCTGTTGAGCCTTCATCTGTTCGATTTTCTGATGTAGTTGTTGTAGTTTGTCGTCATGACTTTCCAGCTCGAGAGGGTGGAAGGTAATGTTGTTAATAATATTGTTTACCTCCGGTATCTGTGGTGGTTCATATATGTTATCATTTACTTGTAAAGTTGAATGGTAATTGTAATGTGAGCGAATTATAAATGTGTCACTCTTTAGAACGCAGCCTTGACCTAATGTCATAAGGCCAGTTCCGTTCAATAACTTCAATGTTATGCCACCTTGGCAGAAAATGCGAACGTAGCATTCCTTGCAACACGAGAAGAGCCATGTTACGCCGCTTTGCAGCTGACGCCACATATTGTGACAATTGTTTGATGATTTAATACATGCCGTTGGTTTTCTATTGTTTATAATTTGCGATTCGTAATTGTTGGTATCGCTTTTGACATTATAAATCGGAGTGGTTAAAGGGCATAATAATGTGTTTTCATTAAGCTTAAGGCATGAATTGAAGGTGGTTGTGTCAAATGGTATGCTCATGTCCTTTTGTAAGTTTATAGCTACAAGATCGAAAGTTGGTTGTATAGTGACGTTTTTACTACGTCCTTGTTCTCTGGTGCTTCAGGAGGGTGTGTGTCACCCGGGGGTAGCGGTATCAGCTTGACAATCGGCCGTTTTGTGACCCCATTTTTTGTTTTGAGTGTTACTACTCGCACAAGTCCGTCCCTTCCAGGATGTACGTCGGTAACCTTGCCAAGTAGCCACCTACCTGGTGGTGTGTTGTCCTCTTTGATGATGACTACATCGTTAACGTTGAGGTTTTGTTTGACTCTCAGCCATTTTTGTCGAGATTGTAGAGTTTGTAAGTACTCCGTTGACCATCTGTTCCAGAAATCGTGATACATGCTATCGATTAATTGCCATCTTGTGTGAATGTTTTGTATGTCTCCGCCGGTCGGAGGCGCAATGAGTGAGCCCCCTACCAGGAAGTGTGCGGGCGTTAAAACGTCCAAATCATCGCTGTTTTCAGTTAGAGACATGAGTGGTCTAGAGTTAAGGCATGCCTCAATTTGAGTTAATACTGTTGTATATTCCTCAAATGTAAGTTTTTGTTCTCCTATGACTCGCTTGAGGTGATGTTTGAGTGCTCGTACGGCCGCCTCCCACAGCCCGCCGGCGCTGGGCCATGCTGGCGCGTTAAAATGCCACTGAGTGCCACATTTGTAGATACCTTCCATCTCGTGATTTTACCTGTATTAACGCTGTAGGTAGTAAAACATCGCTCTCACTTCTTTGTGAAGCATGGTTAACATTTTGCTGCGCGTGCAAAGTTGAGGCAAATGTAGGCTTACACGCGTTATGTAAAAATGTATGATGAGGTTCGTTGCACTCCTTGCACCTCTTCGTAGAATTGCATTGCTTGCCATTATGACAGTATAAGCAATTTCGACATATGTTTAATTTATCGACAATATTTATTTTTTCATTTCCAATCATGTTTCGAAATTGTGGACAATAAATTAAAATATGATTATTTTTGCAGAGAGGGCATTTCCTGTTGTTGTTAGCCTGAAATGCCGCTGTGTATGCCTTAGGTTTTGCAACACCTTGTTCTAGTTTGTTAGGCAAACTTTTCCAAGTAGCCTTTTGCTGTGAATGAATATGGTTAGGGCTGTCCGTAAGTGGTTCGAGAGCTGTAAATTTGCTCTCCAAAAACTCCATGAGTTCGTCAAATGAAGGAAGTTCGCGAGGCGACCTTCTTGACTCCATGTATGCTGCGTATGTTTCGGGGTCCAATTTTGTGGCAATTATGTAAACCAGAATGGGATCCCACGATGTTGTCTCCACTCCGAGGTTTTGAACCGCATGCACTGTTTCCATACTGACATCGTGTAGTCTCTTTAAAAGTGTCGAAGATGGTTTATGAACGCTGGGCTGATCCATAAATGTCTTAATTTGTTGGTTAAACAATTTTTGTACATTGTTATACCTATGTTTCAGTAGATCCCAGCATGTTTCATAGTTTTCCTCTGTGACTGTTAAATGTTGTACTAAACGCTCAGCTTCACCTTTGAGCTTGCCCTTAAGAATGTGCATTTTCTGGGCCTGCGTCAAAGAAGCGTTGTTGTGGATAGCCATGTACAGGTCCATAAATGTTGGCCATGCGTTGTAATTGCCAGAGAAGAAAGGCAATTCTATTTTTGGTGTGGAGTTGCGCTCGTGAGTTGCTGCTGTTAATTTGTGATTTAACAACTTGATGGTATGTTCAAATTTGGTTTCATGTTGTGAGTACTCCGCTTCATAGGTTGCGTCTGACCCTTCCAACAGTTTGTCGATTTGCCAATGACAGTTCTCAACCACCTTCCATCTCTCCTGTAACTTCTGTAGCTTGTACTCAATATCCCACTTCTCAGAGATACCTTGCACGTCTATACCATTGACAACTCTCAAAAATGCTCTAAAGTTAGTTCGTTGCTCATCCTTCAACTCGTCTGCTCTGGATGACGCACCCTTTTCAATCATGTATTGCCCTTTCGACGAGCCCGATGAACCAAATGTATCAATTCGAATACGTATTTCCTCGTACATTTTCGTAACCCTGTCGAACACTCGTTGCGTAAAATACTCATGACTCCTGTCCTCCGCCGTGCGCAATTCCTTGTCGTTATCGACGAACTCGTCGTACTGGCTATCAAGCGATTTCAACCGCTTCGCGAAGTAGTCTCCTACTTTACGTTCCACCGGATCTTTGTTGAAGTTGATCCCTATTTTCTCGATGTTTTCCATCAACTCCCGTTGGCGAGATAATAAAAACTCCATTGTAACGGTAAAGATCTACCCAAAGTGTAAAAATGGAAAGATCTTACTTGTGAGTCGATGCGATGTATGTTGACGAGGTCACCTGATGTGTGTAGGCAGCCCTCGTCGAGATGTGCCGCGAGCTGTGTTGCCCACAAATGTGTAGACACAGCTGGACTGTTTGCCCAACCTGTGTTGTTTTGTGAACTGAGATGTCCACAAATGTATGTAGAATGTCGATCACTAGCACTAAGTGTCACTGCACTAATTCAGTATGTAGATACCGAACTTGTAAGTACAATGAGCGACTGCACTGTAATCCAATGTCCACTGTTCCCGAACCTCAACCGATAAGAGGCCTCGAAAATCCTTATGTCGAAGGACCGATTGTTGCACAACCCGAGGTTTAGTCTCTACAGTTATCGAGATCCGGCTCGAAGGACCAAAAATGTGTGGTGCACACTTACTGTATGTAATAATGTAATGTAATGAAAACGATGTGTACACAGTGAATGCGTTTATTGCACTAAAATATAATTAATACTTATAATTAAATGTTAACTTAAGTGCGCCGCGTCAGCACATACAAAATGCTGATGTACGCTTGCTCGTACACATACTATTGCATATAATTAAATATCATAATATTCAAGAAATCGGATCATAAATGGCTGTCATCAGGTCAATAAAAAAACAGAAAAAATTGAAGAACTTTTTGAAGATCACAACACCAAAATACTCAACAATATTTATAAGTCTTACTTATCCAAGATATGTGATCCTTGGCACTGGCTCTGTCTGATCCCATCGCCATGATGGCTCCAGTCAGGGTCGACGGGTACGCTGTCATGATGCCAACCGACATCCCCATCATCAGGGTACTAGTTACGATGGCCATCTGTAATCATATCATATCATAGTTTTACGCCATACTCATCATCAGGTAAGGTTCACAGGAACCAGGAGCTCTTCACAGGAACCGTTGTCACGGATAGCACGCTCTGTGACCCTGTGACCACATAATAACTTCTTGAATGCACTTTTAGAACTTAACAAGTAAAATCTAAAATTTTAAAAGCGTCGACTGGACTGATTTTTACCAAAGACAGAAAGTAACTAGCTTTCAAATAATGAAAACTGCATCCATTGGTATATCTGTGTATCATACAGATACAAATACACACGCATAAATCGACGTTAAAGTTATATATAACACCCCTCTTGTCGGGGGTTGAACATAAGAAAAGAAAGACTTACTAGAACTTTTCAATACAACCCTAGTTTTGTCTTAATATGTCCCTTGTATTAATTATTATTATTCACTAGCAGCGCCCCGCGGTTTTACCCGCGTTATGCCCGTTCCCGTGGGAATTTTGGGATTTTTTTTACATAAAAACCTTCCTCTTGAATTACTCTACCTATTACAAAAAACTGCATCAAAATCCGTTGTGTAATTTTAAAGATTTAAGCATACAGACAAACAGACAAACAGAAGACAAACAGACGCGACTTTGTTTTATACTATGTAATCATATTTTTTCTGTTTTTATAACTATGATTTTTTTATTATTGTGATTTGATGCTTTTAGTATAAAAGTTTTTCAATTGATGTAATTGGGTTCTAGTTTTCATTGAAATAAATAAATAAATAAAAATTTTATTAAAGTTACAGTTAAGCAAATATTTTTTTAAATTTAGTCACTTGCCTGTCGCCAAAAATAAATATCTGGAATTTTTATCATTTTGTACACGTTTACTTCACAGATGAGGTAAAACCGAATGCACTTGAAACAGGTTTAAAGATTATTATTTAAATAAAGTATTTTTAGTATTCACGTGTTACATGAATGGTTTGACTTATTAAACATTTAAAACTAATTACAAATCTTTTAAAACAAACTATAAATATATCACAACTAGCAGCGCCCCGCGGATTTACCCGCGTTGTGCCCGTTCCCGTAGGAATTCGAGATGAAAAATAGCCTATAGCCTTCCTCGATATGTGGACTATCCAACACTGAAAGAGTTTTTCGAATCAGACCAGTAGTTCCTGAGAATAGATATATATTATAAACTAGCAGCGCCCCGCGGTTTTACCCGCGTTTTGCCCGTTCCTGTGGGAATTTCTGGATGAAAAGTAGCCCATAACCTTCCCGTTTAATGTTTCTATCCATTACAAAAAGAATTATTCGAATCGGATTGGTAGTTTCTGAGATTAGCGCGTTCTAACAAACACACAAACTCTGTAGCTTTATAATATTAGTATTGATAAATATCTTTCGAAAACGTATTTGAATGTCTGAAGGAAAGATTAGCATACTTGTTTTTAAGTACGTCATGAACTGAACTACAAAAATTCTATGTAGCGCTTGTGGCGTAGTTCGACAGAGCCGTGCTAACTCATTGCGATTGTTAAGCAACGTGCAGCCACTTGGATGGGTGACCCATAGTGACATTTCTATCTGAGCGCTACTGTGCTTGTAGTGCACGTTAAATTGTCGGTCTCGGTTGTATCAATCGTCAGACCATGTCGGAGGCCTTAAGGCGGTCTAAGGCGGTTGGCCACTAATCCACTCGAACTTACTTCATTTGATTTTTCGAAGGAGGCTGTGTCCTCCATAGTTTATCGATTTTGTATGCAAACCCCGTATAACAAGCATTCATAAATATGCTTGTTTTGGAAAAACAATGTAATAAATACTTTTTGAAAAATAATAAGTTGAATAAAATGTTTAGTGAGATGAGAGGTCTTTGCACAGCGGTAGGACATTACAGGCTAATACTTTTTACGTTACTTTACCTAATAAATAAAAAAAAATATATATTGCAGGGTTTGTAATGACTTGAAAATACTTATAACCTTGATAATAGGCATGATGACTAATTTTCAAAATCTCTTCTATGATTGTAAACACTAAGGGTGCTTTCAAATTATGCGTTTCGTGTCGGACCGCTGCGGTGCCGAAGCCGTGCGTTTGTCGTATTGTGAACGTACGATCGTGTGTTTTCATACAAATTGAGCAGTGCGGCAACAGTGCGTACTAAAATTATTTCGCGGTACCGACGCCGCACTGTTGCCGCACTGCTCGATTTGTATGAAAACACACGATCGTACGTTCACAATACGACAAACGCACGGCTTCGGCACCGCAGCGGTCCGACACGAAACGCATAGTTTGAAAGCACCCTAATCTAGACGTGCATGCCTCAACGTGTCGATCGTGTCGTTGAGGTATGCATTAAATGTTTTATTCGCGATTAAGTCCCGTCTAGATTAGTGTTTACAATCTCTTCAATAATATTCGGAAGTATCTAATATGTCTAAAATATATCATATTTCAATAGAAAATTAAGGTTTTGGTGCAATAAAATTACATATCGTTCGTTGTCGCTCAATTTTTTTGATAAAACTTGTAGAAATTATTTTGAATTTCAAATCGAAATTTACGTTTTTCGTTCATTTTAATTGTCTTTTGTTTTACATTTTTATCTGACCTTTCAGCCTTTACAGGAAAAACCTGAAATGTTGTAATCAATTATAAATAATAAATAATCAAAATATACCTTTGCATATGTAAGAGATAAAATAAATTATTAGCCCCTTTTGATATCAATTCCATTGTATGCAAACAACAATAGACTGAGTATTTACAATCTAAAGGTCTATTCATTAACGTTTACTAACAGCAATTTAGCTATCAAATGGTTTGTCCCTTTCCGACATACGCTATTTTCCAAAGAGCAAAAGAGACAAAACACTGTTTAAGTTAAATAGGTATCGTTTATAAATAAGGCGGTTAACATTAAATCACAGTCTAAGAGTAAATCAATATAACATTTTTTTGTTTTCTTCTATGTTGGAACGCGCTCAGCTCAAAAACTATCATACGATTTAAATAATTCTTTTTGTATCCGATAGCCACATTCAAGATAAAGGTTATAGGCTATGTTTATCCCGAAATTCTCACGGAAACGGGCACAGCGCGGGTAAAACTGCGGGTCGCTGCTATGCTGAAACTGTGTTCGCGCGCACCCGCGCGGTTTCATACAAAAGTGCTACGCCGCCGGACGTAGCACTTTTGTATGAAACCGCGCGGGTGCCCGCGCGTGTCCACCCGCGTGGACACGGGACGGTTACCAGTCCGAGCGCTCGCTTAACGCAGTTTCAGGCATTATACCTCATCAGTTTCAAGGTAAACTGACAATTGAAATGTTATGAATTGAAACATTAGCATTAGTAATAAGCGTTTTAAAAGATGTAAAGATGTATCTTTTTGTAGCGAATGTGATATTCGCGTATCGCTCGCGATACGCGCATGTTCGTGTGCTGTTCGATAACTGAGTGAGCAGGCGAGCAATGCAATTCCTAGACCAAAAGTTTTGAAAAAACCATATGATACGAAACAGGCTCGCGCCTATTCAAACCTTGCATTAGTAACGTCAAGTAATATAAGTAAAATATAATCAGGACTCTATTTAAGTTGGTTTGGAGCCGTTTAAGCCACTGGTTTCCTCGCCGTATCAAACAACTGTAACAGCGCGCTAACTGTTCGCGGGGTGCTCGCGATCAACGCATTGTTACATCTAGACACACCCTAATAAATCAACACTTATGAGTTATACCTGCATATTTGTTACTGCCTCCAGTGTAATGTAACGTATTTCAATATTTTATTTTTCTGGTGAAATAAATGTGAACAAAATGATAAAATTTCCAGATATTTATTTCTGGCGGCAGGCAAGTGGAATATTCTTTTACTTATCTTGAATATTAAGGTATATTTTCGGTAGTGACTGCAACAGCAGGCGGCAACTGCCGACCGCGAGCACCACTACTGGTTTCTATGAATCTCTATGAAATTTCGAGCGCGGCGACACTGCTGCTTGCTGCTGCGGTCGCAACTTCTTCTTCTTCATCGAGTAGATGGTCAACCTGACTAATCCTGGTGACAAAGTTATTGAGCCGCCAAAGGCCTCTGACTCATGTAACGACTACTATCCGTAGAAAGTAACCGGGCCCGACGGCTTAACCTGCCCAGCGAAGCACGGAATCATCTTACTTTTCAGGCAATCAGGTGATTCAGCCTGCAATGCCTTAACCAAACTGGGGGCAGTCTCACTAAGAGATTTTTGTGAGATATTGTCCCCACCCTTTCTTTTTGTGAGATATTGTATTGAAGTCCCTAGTTTATATCCTATGTACCTTTCTGAACCATGTTATATTATTAATAATATAATTTCAGATGTTCATATTGATTGGCTCGCTATTGCAAGCAATATCCATAGGATTCATGTCAGGGTACCCTCCGGTGATGGCACAGGGCATCATGTCTTCAGGATGGACTGATGCAGCATCAGCTAAGGATCATATTTCTTGGATAAGTAAGATCTTAGAAAAACTATTTAGACTGTAGACTCACTGCTGAACTGTCTCTAAAGATAACAAAACACTGTGGTTATCATCAGAGGGGCCACGTAGAGTGCTAAAGAAAGATAGAAATAGCTGATATAGAGAGATAGACGTATGCAGTACACATTATAATAACTAAACATATATGTAACTAACATACATCAGCAGAGGTTCTCAATTCACGTTCTCAATTTGCTCCTTAGATTTCCATCTTTTATGTTATAATTAGTCACATTTAAATGTATAAAATGAGTATATTTAAAGGCCAGTTTGTGTTGGATTTTCCCACAGTCATAATTTGAAAACTAAATGTATATGTTTTAGATGCCAGTAAGGGAATATCAGGAATCGTTGGTGCCTTTGTCATGGCAGCCGTGTTCCAACAGATGGGAAGAAAAACTGTCCACATAGCCATCAATGTCCTCATCCTCACTGGATGGTTAGGATTCTCCTTCTCAAACAATATCACTTCCTTGTACGTTGCAAGGCTCTTACATGGAATCCCTTTGGGCGGAATCTTTTTCAACGGCATGTTATTGGCTGAATATATGCATCCCACCAGACGAGGTTATTGTATCGCTCTTAAGAAGACCATGATCGGTTTTGGGGCGATGTGCTGCCATCTCATGAAACCATTTTGGACTTGGCGACAGATTCCCTTGTTTGCTGCAGGGTTCAATGCCATAGCTCTAATTATAAACTTATTTTGGCCCGATAGTCCTTACTTTTTGGCTGTGAAAGGAAAATTCATTAAATGTGAAAATGCGTTTCTATGGCTCCACGGAGATTCACCAAAAAACAGAGAACAGATAAAGAATTTGATGAATTCACGGAAAATGATACGTCAAGAAAATACCCAGAGGAAAATAACTACGATACGAAGGTTTCTTAGGACATTCTTAAAAAAAGATTTCTTGAAATCTTTCTATATTGTAACAATATTAAATTTAGCATCGAACCTGTGCGGTAATCACTTCTTTGTGATATACATTATGGAGATAATGACACAGCTCTTGGGTGACAACGTGTCTGTGTTTTACTTCACCATCGGGGCTGATCTGACGGGGGTAGTTTCCCTGTTCTTGTCGAGTATCGTCACTCGGTACTTCAACAGACGCACGTTGTTGTACTCGACGGGCGCGGCGGCCGTGCTGTTGATGATGTTGATCAGTCTGTTGACTTATCTGGACTCTCTGTACACATTCTCAACAGGACTTCGTTGGATGACAGCAGTAATCATAATATTAGAGTTTTTCATAGTAAACCTCGGTATTATACCCGTTTCATTCACTTTAGTAGGAGAATTATTTCCATTAGAAAGTAAAGCTATAGGAGGATGCTTATCAGGTATAATGTTTTCATTATTTCTGGCAATGTCTTTGAAACTAACTCCTGTGTTGATGGAACGGACGGGATTGGCAGGTGCATATGGGATATATGGGGTCTGTTTATGTATCTGTTTGATATTGATTTACAAGGTGTTGCCAGAAACCAAAGACAAGACATTGGAAGATATTGAAATGAAATTGAGAGGTGAACGGAAATCTGATCCACTACAAGTGGATGCTTTGATTTAATCAAAATTCTGTTACCGCCTTATTAATAAACGCGGTGTAACTAAAACACTGTTATAATGTGTTTTGTCTCTTTTGCTCTTCGGAAAACTGCGTATGTCAGAAAGTGACAAACCATTTGATAGTTAAACTGATTTGAAGAAATCAAGTGATTTACTTAAAGTTAACCGTGAAGTGGTTTTATCAACAGACGTGTAAATAGTGACAAAGTTAGAGTGAACTACATACGTATAGTAAATAAGTTAATTAAGCAATCTAACTTAATAAATAGTAAACTTAGGAAATAAAGTAAAACAATGCACTGTGACATAAAAATTGTTTGAATAGATATTTTTTATTTAATTTACTCTTAAATCGATATAACGATAATATAACAGAAAGGACTAGATAGAGGCATTCAATTAATTTGATACGAATACTGTCTTTCTTTGGAAGTTAACTGTCAAACACGTCGGATTCACAATAAAAATTATTGACTCCTAGTTTAGTCTCTATTAATTTATCCAGGATTGGTCTGATTGACCATCCACTCGATAAGAAGAAGAAGAATTTATCTTATTTTTCTTTGTTCTACCTTGAGATCAAGTTAGTTAAATGCTTAATTGAAATCAATATACTTGTTGGAAAATGTAATTTAATTCAACCCAAGTATTTCCTTAAACTCATTAACTTATATCATCTCATTTAATCATACATATTGGTTGTCGGTCGCTGATGACCAAGTTGTTTAACCTTTTGTTTACCGGCATTAGAAACACAATAGAAAATCAATTGTGTCTGGCTTGAAATCGCGTCCGCGGGATATGAGGGGTTAAGCGACCTTAAATAAATAAATTTTAAAAAAATCATAACTTGGACCAAATCGACCCTTAACAAATTGATATTATTTCTCATACAACACATCTCTACTAAGGAATCATTTGACGTCTCTAAGTACAGGCGTAAGTGCTCCTCTTGGTACTCCCATATCCTATCTGTATTTCTGAGTTCAGCAGTTTGCTTGTCTAAATGTTAATGTCACGTCAGTCACGTCCCGAGTGACATGATTAATTTCATCCTCGATCTCTTGCAACGTTTTACTTTTCGTCTCCGGTACAATGAAGTACAATATACAAAGTGATCCGAACATGCACAGGCCGAACACCCCGTAGGTGGCGCCCAGCCCGAGGTCTCGGGACATGACCGGGGCGAACTTCAGGTTGATCAAGTAGAATAACGAGAACACCATCCCCGCCGCACACGTGCCCGCTCCCCGCCGCTCCAGGGGGAATATCTCGCCCAGCAGGGTGTAGCACAGCGGGATCACTGTCAGGTTCACCAGGAAGTTCTGCACTATTATTACACACGGAGTCAACCACACCACGTCGGCGAAATACGATCTAGACTTCAAGAGTAACACCAAGTATATGAGGATCATTAGAGAAGACGTTATTGTGCCGAAGACGAAAAGGATTGTGCGTCGTTTGAGATACTTCAGGATGAGACAAGCGAGCCCGAAGGCTATCAGTACGCTGCAGTCGACCGCGATCGAGTAGTACACGGCGGTGCTCTTCCCGACCAGTTCAGTCATAATCTGTATCACGTAGGCGAGCACGAAGAACCTTCCAGACGCATCCACAAATAACGTGATCAGTGACGCAATCAACAGTGCCTTCAAGAATGACTTGTCTTTACAAGTTTCACACAGAACTCCCTACAAACTTTTGGGTTTATGTTTCTGTCTCTCCATCTGCGCAGAAACGATTTGCAGTAATTCCTTCCTCCTTTCAGGTGAAGATCCGTTCAACCAATTGAATACTTTTTGACATTGTTCGAAGTTGCCTTTTTGAGCGTGGAAAGCAGGGCTCTCTGGCCAGAAGAAGTTTGGAATCAAACCAACTACTGCGAGTACGACGCCAGCTATGGCTGGTTCACGCCACGTCCAGAAAGATAAGCATCTGCATATCAAAGACCCTAATGTCATGCACAATTTCATCACTGTTATATAATACCCCCTGGTCTCAGGGTTAGAGTACTCGCTCATGATGACACCGTTGAGGTAAGTCTGTCCAAAAGAAAGTCCATGGACAAATCTTCCGATGTAAAGCCACGTAAGACTATTGGCTGAAAGGAATATCACCCAGGAGATGAGGTCAAAGAAAAGTAAGGTGATGTGAGATGCCTTCCGTCCGTAGACTTGGAAGATAAATGGGAGAATGATGTAGCCTAAGATTCCTGATAAACCGGGGGTGGCTCCTGAAATAAATAAAAAAGGTACTCAATATATAAAATAAATATCTCAATCACATTAGTTTACCAATTTAAATAATTTGAAAAAAAAAAAACATTTTAAAGTAAAAGTTAACACCTATATAGAAACTTTTTATCATGTAACACCGAGTAAGACGATTGCTCCTGAAGAGGAAAAAGGTTTAGAGATAGGGTAAGAATGGAATAAAATCACTAAACCTTTTTTCTCTTCAGGAGCAATCGTCTTCGGCTGGAAAATTGACGACATTGGTCCACATTTTGTGCCAATCCAAAAAAAAATAGAGTATAAATCCCAATAGATAGATAAGTTGGCCATCAAGACGCATTCTATTTGTTGTATATTGTCAAAAAATGTATGTGAATGTGTCTTGGCTCTTGAGTCGAAGTGATATCAAATCATTGATGAGACTTACCCAACCAAATTGCATGATCGGCAGTGATGCTGATGTCGACAGAACTCTTCTCGATGAGGACGGACGGGTACGCCAGGACAATGCCGCAGTTGATGCCTTGCAGCCACAGGGACGACATTATAAACAGCTTATGTAATAAAACCATTAGACATTTGGTTATTATTAATCTACTTGCTGCACCCCGCGGTTTCACCCGCGTTGTACCCGTTCCCGCAGGAATTTCGGGATAAAAAATAGATGTTGCCCGATTTTCAGACCTACCCGATATGCGCACAAAATTTCATGAGAATCGGTCGAGCCATTTCAGAGGAGTTCAACCACGGTACCCGTTCCCGCTGGAATTTCGGGATAAAAAATAGATGTTGTCCGATTTTCAGGCCTACCCGATATGCACACAAAATTTCATGAGAATCGGTCGAGCCGTTTCAGAGGAGTTCAATTACGCACAACGTGACACGAGAATGTTATATAATAGATTGTAAAGAGGTTAAATTTGTAATTCTATTTATTTATATGTTCGGGCTAATCTCGAAAATTACTAATTCGATTCGAATAATTATTTTTGTATTGGTTAGCTATCTTCAAGAGAAAGGTATATTTTTTCGCCAAATTACGGGAGCAGGCACAAGGTATGTAAAACCGCGGGGCGCTTTAGTTCTTAATAAAAAAGTTAAAAACGAATCGTGATTATTGAGGAAGTACCTTAACCTCAGTAAAGGTTACTCTTACCTGCCTTCTCAAATATTTCCTTTCATCATCTATTATTTCTGGTTGGTTCCCACTAGCGATAACATTATAAACCATAGTCTCCATCTTGTTGATTCAGTCACAATCTATTTGTTAATTAAAATGATACAAAATGGTTTGGTTTTAAAAGATATTCTTTATAATAGAATTTAAATTTCTGAAGTATTGTCTTTAATATTTAAAGTGGAATAGTCACTACTGACGATAAAAAACACTAACTGTTTCTTATCGTTTATAAACTGATCTCATGCTACTCATAAACCGAACCAATTTCATGTTTTACTAAACTCACAATGAGTAAGTAATCTCCATACTAGACGTTTTTCCGAACATCAATATATCAATATTTGTCCTTTACGCTAAAGTCAATATACAACTGTTATTTTTGAAACACTTTGAATACTGTAGACTCCACAATATATTCATTTTTATTGAATACCATTTTCATGGTGTAATAAAACCGTTCTGGTTTTATTTGGCAATTCATTAAACTAATTCGTTTCAGCTGGTTTGAAAAAGTCGTAGTAGCGATCAATTGCTTACATAATAAACAATAATGGACAAAAACTTACTCCCTGAGGTACTCCGCTTCGACTGTTTTTTTATATTATATGTACTAGCTGTGCCCCGCGGTTTCACCCGCAGCGCCCCGTTCCCGTGGGAATTTTGAGATTTTATTCCTTATTTTTCTTATATTAAAACCTTGTCCTAACAATAAGGAACACATTAAAAAAAGAATCATCTAATTTGGTGCAGTCGTTCTAAAGTTATGCGCTTACCAACACATTTTGCGATTCATTTTTATATTATAGACTAGCAGCGCCCCGCGGTTTTACCCGCGTTGTGCCCGTTCCCGTGGGAATTTCGGGATGAAAAATAGCCTATAACCTTCCTGTTGAATGTGGCTATCTAGTACAAAAAGAATTATTCAAATCGGTTCAGTAGTTTCTGAGATTAGCGCGTTTAAACAAACAAACAAACAAACAAACAAAACAAACTCTTCAGCTTTATAATATTAGTATAGATGAAATTGCATGTCTACGTGACTATGAGAAAATAAAAAGCTTTTAATTACGTTCCGTATGTTTTTAAATTTTATTGTTTCCTTGTCCTTAACAACATATTTTTACTCGAGGTGATTACTCAGATTCAAATGCATTGAGGAATTTCTTACAAACATTTCTTAGCAGTGATGTTTCTTAATGCAATAAACTGATTAAATTATTATTGAATAATTTTTTAACTTTACATAATTTTCGCCTCGGTGGTCTAGTAGTATGTGCACTCGCCTGCCAAGACTGAGGTCCCGGGTTGACTCCCGGGTCGAGCGAAAAACATGTCTCCTACTTTCAAACATGGCTCGGGTTTGAAATCTCCGCTTTGGGCAAGCGTGATGATTACGCCTAAACCTCCTCACTGTACTGATATCTTCAGTGAGATAGGAGGCCTCTGTCCAGCAGTGGGACTTAACAGGCCCTTACTTACATAATTTTACTTAATGAAACTACATCAACATAACAATGAATTTAATCACTTGAACTACAATTGTCTACTACGAAATTAGAATTGTTATGAAATAAACCTGTTATCTTCTTCCAGTAATGAGTGTACAAATATACACATTTGCACTTCAATAATGAACATCATTCAATGACACTGTCACGTCAGTCACGTCCCGAGTAACGTGATTCATTTCATCCTCAATCTCTTGCATCGTTTTACTTTTCGTCTCCGGTACAATGAAGTACAATATACAGAGTGCTCCGAACATGCACAGGCCGAACACCCCGTAGGTGGCGCCCAGCCCGAGGTCTCGGGACATGACCGGGGCGAACTTCAGGTTGATCAAGTAGAACAACGAGAACACCATCCCCGCCGCACACGTGCCCGCTCCTCTCCGCTCCAGGGGGAATATCTCACCCAGCAGGGTGTAGCACAGCGGGATCACCGTCAGGTTCACCAGGAAGTTCTGCACTATTATTATACACGGCGTCAACCACATCACGTCGGCGAAATATGATCTAGACTTCAAGAGTAACACCAAGTATATGAGGATCATTAGAGAAGATGTTATTGTGCCGAAGACGAAAAGGATTGTGCGTCGTTTGAGATACTTTAGGATGAGACAAGCAAGCCCGAAGGCTATCAGTACGCTGCAGTCGACCGCGATCGAGTAGTACACGGCAGTGCTCTTCCCGACCAGTTCAGTCATAATCTGTATCACGTAGGCGATCACGAAGAACCTTCCAGATGCATCCACAAATAACGTGATCAGTGACGCAATCAACAGTGCCTTCAAAAATGACTTGTCTTTACAAGTTTCACACAGAACTCCCCAAATTTTTTTGGGTTTATGTTTCTGTCTCTCCATCTGTGCAGAAACGATTTGCATTAGTTCCTTTCTCCTCTCAGGTGAAGATCCGTTCAACCAATAGAATATTTTTTGACATTGTTCGAAGTTGCCTTTGTGAGCGTGGAAAGCAGGGCTCTCTGGCCAAAAGAAGTTTAGGATTAAAGCAACTACTGCGAGTACGACGCCAGCTATGGCTGGTTCACGCCACGTCCAGAAAGATAGACATCTGCATATCAAAGACCCTAACGTCATGAACACTTTCATGATCGTTATGTAGTAACCCCTGGACTCTGGGTTAGAGTATTCGCTCATGATGACTCCGTTGATGTATATTATTCCAAAGGTCAGCCCGTGACCGAAGCGTCCGATGAAAAGCCAAATGATGCTTTTGGCTCTGAGGAATATCACCCAGGAGATGAGGTAGAGAATGAGGACGGTGATGTGAGATGCCTTCCGTCCATATATTTGGAAGATAAGCGGGAGGATGATGAAGCCTAAGATTCCTGATAAACCAACACTGGCTCCTGAAAAAGTGACATTATTATATTTTTTAATAGCTATTCCTATCCAATAGATGGAGCTTACGTTATTGGAACGAAGTTCCTTATCGCGGGTTACGAAAGGGGGCTAGCCGGAAAATGGTAACGACATTTTTTAGGCCAGTAAGGGACAGACAGAGAAACTTGCGCACGCCAGAGAGAGACAGACAGAGAAACATGCGCGAGAGAGACAGACAGGGAAACTTGCGCACTCCAGAAAGAGACAGACAGAGAAAATGCGCGAGAGAGACAAACAGAGAAACATGTGCACGCCAGAGAGAGACAGACAGAGAAACATGCGCTTGACACCTCTCAAGTTCCCCTTGTGTCCCTTGACACCTTCTCAGGTGTCCCTTGACACCTCTCAAGTTTTTTTTAGTTTTAATGGGGCCAATAATATATTTTGTTGAATCTTACTTGTTATAAATTTCAATTGCTGTCATTTTTACTGAGACTATTCTAGACTAGACTAGAATCCTATTCAGGTGTGTATACTGTTTCTTGGTATTTTTTTTATATAGATTCAGAGAACACAAATTCAAACACACGAACCGAACGTGAAGGCGACTTGTGGTCATAGATGAATTTGAATGAAATTACCTAACCAGGTAGCTTGATCGTCAGTGATGTTGATGTCCACAGAACTCTTCTCAATGAGGACCGAAGGATACGCCAGGATGATACCACAGTTGATGCCTTGCAGCCACAATGAAGACATAACGAAGAGCTGAAATTAAATATTTAAGCATCCTTTAGTTTTTGTTCAGTATTGAAAATGGCGAGCAATAGGTATAACAGTTTGTCAAACTTTTAGTTTTAAAAACGATGTTTTTTTACTCTTCCGAATTAACCGCATTTTCTTTTATTAAAAGAACACTTTTGACAATAAAACATAACAAAAAAGAGAAATTGGTCCAGTCATAACGAGCGATGACGTGACATAAATTAACAAGATTTATTTATAACCATTTAACCAGCAAGGAAAATTAAAAGTGAAATTTCCCTGTCGCAACAACGGCCACCTTAGAGCTATGATTATCGATTACACCAAAATGTTTGTATGTTCAGGCTAATCACAAAAAATACCAATTCGATTCGAATAATTGTGTTTGTATTTGTTAGCTTTATTCAAGAAAAAAGGTATAAATTCAAATTCAATTATTCAAATTATAATCTACTATATAAAAATAAGTCGGGTTTTCCTCCCTGACGCTATAACTCTAGAACGCACGAACCGATTTCCACGGTTTTGCATTCGTTGGAAAGGTTTCGGGCTTCGTGAGGTTTATAGGTTTATATTTCCTCTTTATAATATTATATATTATAATATTATATTATTATTATTATATTATTAGTATAGACTAGTATAGAAAACCATTAGACATTTGGTTATTATTAATCTACTTGCTGCACCCCGCGGTTTCACCCGCGTTGTACCCGTTCCCGCAGGAATTTCGGGATAAAAAATAGATGTTGCCCGATTTTCAGACCTACCCGATATGCGCACAAAATTTCATGAGAATCGGTCGAGCCATTTCAGAGGAGTTCAACCACGGTACCCGTTCCCGCTGGAATTTCGGGATAAAAAATAGATGTTGTCCGATTTTCAGGCCTACCCGATATGCACACAAAATTTCATGAGAATCGGTCGAGCCGTTTCAGAGGAGTTCAATTACGCACAACGTGACACGAGAATGTTATATAATAGATTGTAAAGAGGTTAAATTTGTAATTCTATTTATTTATATGTTCGGGCTAATCTCGAAAATTACTAATTCGATTCGAATAATTATTTTTGTATTGGTTAGCTATCTTCAAGAGAAAGGTATATTTTTTCGCCAAATTACGGGAGCAGGCACAAGGTATGTAAAACCGCGGGGCGCTTTAGTTCTTAATAAAAAAGTTAAAAACGAATCGTGATTATTGAGGAAGTACCTTAACCTCAGTAAAGGTTACTCTTACCTGCCTTCTCAAATATTTCCTTTCATCATCTATTATTTCTGGTTGGTTCCCACTAGCGATAACATTATAAACCATAGTCTCCATCTTGTTGATTCAGTCACAATCTATTTGTTAATTAAAATGATACAAAATGGTTTGGTTTTAAAAGATATTCTTTATAATAGAATTTAAATTTCTGAAGTATTGTCTTTAATATTTAAAGTGGAATAGTCACTACTGACGATAAAAAACACTAACTGTTTCTTATCGTTTATAAACTGATCTCATGCTACTCATAAACCGAACCAATTTCATGTTTTACTAAACTCACAATGAGTAAGTAATCTCCATACTAAAGACGTTTTTCCGAACATAAATATATCAATATTTGTCCTTTACGCTAAAGTCAATATACAACTGTTATTTTTGAAACACTTTGAATACTGTAGACTCCACAATATATTCATTTTTATTGAATACCATTTTCATGGTGTAATAAAATCGTTCTGGTTTTATTTGACAATTCACTAAACTAATTAGTTTCAGCTGGTTTGAAAAAGTCGTCGTAGCGATCAATTGCTTACATAATAAACAATAATGGACAAAAACTTACTCCCTGAGGTACTCCGCTTCGACTGTTTTTTTATATTATACTAGCTGTGTCCCGCGGTTTCACCCGCAGCGCCCCCGTTCCCGTGGGAATTTTGAGATTTTATTCCTTATTTTTCTTATACATTAAGTATTAAAACCTTGTCCTGACAATAAGGAACACATTAAAAAAAACATCCAAATTGGTGCAGTCGTTCTAAAGTTATGCGCTTACCAACACATTTTGCGATTAAGTTTTATATTATAGATGAAATTGCATGTCTATGTGGCTATAAGAAAATAAAAAGCTTTTAATCTGTATTACGTTCCGTATGTTTTTAAATTTTATTGTTTCCTTGTCCTTAACAACATATTTTTACTCGAGGTGATTACTCAGATTCAAATGCATTGAGGAATTTCTTACAAACATTTCTTAGCAGTGATGTTTCTTAATGCAATAAACTGATTAAATTATTATTGAATAGGTACTTTACATAATTTTCGCCTCGGTGGTCTAGTAGTATGTGCACTCGCCTGCCAAGACTGAGGTCCCGGGTTGACTCCCGGGTCGAGCGAAAAACATGTCTCCTACTTTCAAACATGGCTCGGGTTTGAAATCTCCGCTTTGGGCAAGCGTGATGATTACGCCTAAACCTCCTCACTGTACTGATATCTTCAGTGAGATAGGAGGCCTCTGTCCAGCAGTGGGACTTAACAGGCCCTTACTTACATAATTTTACTTAATGAAACTACATCAACATAACAATGAATTTAATCTCTCGAACTACAATTGTCTACTACGAAATTAGAATTATTATGAAATAAACCTGTTATCTTCTTCCAGTAATGAGTGTACAAATATACACATTTGCACTTCAATAATGAACATCATTCAGTGACACTGTCACGTCAGTCACGTCCCGAGTAACGTGATTCATTTCATCCTCAATCTCTTGCAACGTTTTACTTTTCGTCTCCGGTACAATGAAGTACAATATAAAGAGTGCTCCGAACATGCACAGGCCGAACACCCCGTAGGTGGCGCCTAGCCCGAGGTCTCGGGACATGACCGGGGCGAACTTCAGGTTGATCAAGAAGAACAACGAGAACACCATCCCCGCCGCACACGTGCCCGCTCCCCGCCGCTCCAGGGGGAATATCTCGCCCAGCAAGGTGAAGCACAGCGGGATCACCGTCAGGTTCACCAGGCAGTTCTGCACTATTATTATACACGGCGTCAACCACACCACGTCAGCGAAATACGATTTAGACTTTAAAAGTATCATCAAGTATATGAGGATCATTAAAGAAGACGTTATTGTGCCGAAGACGAAAAGGATTGTGCGTCGTTTGAGATACTTCAGGATGAGACAAGCGAGCCCGAAGGCTATCAGTACGCTGCAGTCGACCGCGATCGAGTAGTACACGGCGGTGCTCTTCCCGACCAGTTCAGTCATAATCTGTATCACGTAGGCGAGCACGAAGAACCTTCCAGACGCATCCACAAATAACGTGATCAGTGACGCAATCAACAGAGCCTTCAAGAATGACTTGTCTTTACAAGTTTCACACAGAACTCCCCACAAACTTTTGGGTTTATGTTTCTGTCTCTCCATCTGTGCAGAAATGATTTGCAGTAATTCCTTCTTCCTTTCAGATGAAGATCCGTTCAACCAATAGAATATTTTTTGACATTGTTCGAAGTTGCCTTTGTGAGCGTGGAAAGCAGGACTCTCTGGCCAAAAGAAGTTTAGGATTAAAGCAACTATTGCAAGTACGACACCAGCTATGGCTGGTTCACGCCACGTCCAGAAAGATAGACATCTGCATATTAAAGACCCTAACGTCATGAAGACTTTCATGATCGTTATGTAGTAACCCCTGGACTCTGAGTTGGAGTATTCGCTCATGATGACTCCGTTGATGTATATTATTCCAAAGGTCAGCCCGTGACAGAAGCGTCCGATGAAAAGCCAAATGATGCTTTTGGCTCTGAGGAATATCACCCAGGAGATTAGGTAGAGAATGAGGACGGTGATGTGAGATGCCTTTCGTCCATATATTTGGAAGATAAGCGGGAGGATGATGAAGCCTAAGATACCTGATAAACCAGCACTGGCTCCTGAAAAGTGACATAATTATATTTATTAATAGCTATTCATATCCAATAGATGGAACTTACGTTATTTTAGTTTTAATGGGGCCCATATATTTTGGTGAATCTTACTTGTTATAAATTTCAATTGCTGTAATTTTTACTGAGACTATTCTAGACTAGACTAGAATCCTATTCAGGTGTGTATACTCTTTCTTGGTAATTCTTTAATATAGATTCAGAGAACACAAATTCAAACACACGAACCGAACGTGAAGGTGACTTGTGGTCATAGATGAATTTGAATGAAATTACCTAACCAGGTAGCTTGATCGTTAGTGATGTTGATGTCCACAGAACTCTTCTCAATGAGGACCGACGGATACGCCAGGTTGATACCACAGTTGATGCCTTGCAGCCACAATGATGACATAACGAAGAGCTTAAAGAAATTAAATATTTAAGAATCCTTTAATAATTGTTCAATATTGAAAATGGCGAGCAATATAACAGTTTGTCAATTTTTTAATTTTAAAAAAGATGCTTTTTTTACAAAGTTAAAAAACTTGATTAATCGTGATTATTGAGGAAGTAAGTAACCTTTTCTTACCTGTCTTCTCAAATATTTCCTTTTATCATCTTTTATTTCTGGTTGGTTCCCACTAACGGGAACATTATAATCCATATCCTCCATTTTGTTGATTCAGTCACAATCTATTTGTTAATTAAAATTATACCAAATGGTTTGGTATTAAAAGGTATTTTTTATAATAGGATCAAGATATCAAAAGTGGAGTAGTCACTGTTTCCGATATGCAATACTTGGAAGTAGTTTTTATACTGATCTCATACTACTCATAAATCTAAACAATTTTAAGTTTTACTAAACTCATAATAAGTAAGTAATCTCCATATTAAAGACGTTTTTCCGAACATCAATATATCAACATATTGTCGTTTTCTGCAGTCAATATATACAATAGTTATTTTCAAAAAACTTTGAATACTGCAGACTGCGCAATATATTCATTTTTATTGAAAACGATCGTCACGGTGTTAAATTATTCTGGTTTTATTGCCGTATTGACTAAACTAATTGGTTTCAGCTGATTTCGTGGAGTAAAAGTCGTTGTAGCGATCAATGTTAAGTTTAACATTTTATTCTATTCTATTGTTAAGTTGATTTTAAGTTTAAGTTTATTTAAGTATATAGTTTTTGATTGTTTTAATAGTTTATTTTAGTATTTAGTTTTTTTTATATTTTAGTTTTAATTTTTATATTTGCGTACCCTATGGGTTTGTAAATAGATGTAAAAACTATTTACGCAAATAAATTATTTGAATTTGAATGGTTTACATAATAAACAACAATGGACAAAAACTTACTCCCTGGGGTACTCTGCTCCGACTGTTTATCATTATATGAAATTGAATACTATATGTATGAATGTATGTATTGGCCTGTAATGTCCCACTTGTTGGGCAAAGGCCTCTCGTCTCACTGAAGATATCAGTACAGTGAGGAGGTTTCAGGCGTAATCACCACGCTTGACTAATGCGGGTTGGTGATCTCAAACCCGAGCCATGTTTGAAAAGTAGGAAACATGTTTTCGCTCGAGCTGGGAATTGAACCCGGGACCTCAGTCTTGGCAGGCGAGTGCACATACCACTAGACCACCGATGCGTTATGTATGGCTATGAAAA